>CM057453.1:381485000-382723214 GCA_016271365.2 Neoceratodus forsteri
CCCCAGCCCACCCCCACCAGCAGACATTGGGGTGTGCGTTGAGATCATAGCTAACTCTCATCCTATCCCATGTATAAAAAGCTGAGGTGGTGCAGTGTAGAAGAATGGAGTGAGAGTTAGGACCTGTTGGTGGGGCAGGCTGGGGTCGGCTGTAGGGGTGGGAACCCTAAAATCAAATTTCCTCACTTTTTTCACTGTAGAAGAACCCTAACTGATGCATTAATGAAGTTTTTGCATAGAATTTCCTTACTTTTAGAAAGAATAGAAAAGTAGAAAGTTAAGCAAGTTGGTGGGAGGCGTGGGAGACCCACCACATGATTTTGCATGACATAGTAACAGTAAGTGCAATGCAAATGCCAGTGAAATGGTTACGCACATGGTGCTGCAAATGTAAATGGAAACACAAATGGAAATAGAAATGCAAGTACAAAGTGTCACCAAAGCAAACAGTGACGGAAATGCAGACACAAATGGAATTGTGCACAGAATGCAACTGTAGCGCGTATGTTCACAGTATCGCAATTATAAATCCAAATGCTAACAGTAACAGCAACAATAACACCAAAGGAGACAAAAAGCAGAAACACGAACACAAGCGCCTACAGAAAAACAAACCATAACATGCATGAACAAGGTACCGTAATTGAAAATGCAATGGTAACAGTAACAGTAACAATAATACCAAAGTAAACAGAAATGCAAGTGCATCCAAAACGCAAACCATAAGGTGCACGGTCATGGAAGCACAATTGTAAATGCAAATGGTAACAGTAACAGCAACAATTACACCAAAGGAAAGAGAAATGTAAATGCAAAGGCAAGCGCAGACAGAAAAGCAAACCGTTATGACGCGGTCATGGTGCCGCAATTGTAAATGCAAATGGCAATGGTAACAGCAACAATAATGCTAAATGAAACACAAATGGAAACACAAGTGCAAACAAAATTGCAAAACATAATGCACATCGTGGTGTAGATGGAACTGACGTGTGCGGTAACAGAAGTGCAACTGGAAACTTTAAGTGGCACAGTAATGAAAGGGCACACCTTCTTTTCCCCAAAAGTGCATTGAAAAAACTGTGAAAATAAAGAATGTAAGCACAATAATGGACCTCGGAGCACAAAATTAGGACTAGAAATACTAAATTGCTTATATATCAGGAACCACACATGAAAAATTAAAATTTCGTATAACTTATGACTTTCCTGGCTAGTTTTGTACTTTGAGCCTGCTTGGGAGGGGTTAAGCATTTTGTGATGAAAAGTCCGTATCTTGCACCATTTCCAAGATATGGGCCCTGAAAGAACAACGGACACCATAATATTATCATAAGGAAAAGCATTAACCTGAGTGCTGTCCTTAGCCACCCTGTAATATTTTTTCAGCAAACCACCAAAGGCACATCTGTGGCATATTGGCTTTCTTCCTCCAAATTTCAGCCCAAAGACCAAACAGTTATTTTGCAGCAGAGTGGCAAACAGTTCCTGTAATGTGGCGGATGCCATAATGTTATCCTTTGGGAAAAAGCATCAACTTTGGAGTGCTGTCCTTAGCCACCCTGTAATATTTTTTGACCACAAAAGGCACATCTGTGGGATGTTGCCTTTCTTCCCTCAAATGTCAAGTAAAAGACCAAACTTTTCCGAGATATTCAGTATCAAAGATTACTAAAATTTCCTATCTATTCCATTATAAAAATCTGGCCATCTTGTCCCTCCCTCACAATCAAAGATGGCGATCAAAATCTCACAATCAAAGAATTTGTAGGTTGCAATCAAAGAATTTGAATGCTCACGAACAAAAGAATTAAAAATGTCATGAGTCAAAAATTGAAGGAATTGTGGTAAACCACCACCATGGTTCCTACAGAACGAAGCCCCTGAGTAAAACCCACCTTCATTTGACTTCCTAGGACACCCTGGGCTGAGAAAATTTATTTTTAATCCAGCCATCTAAGTCCATCACTCACGATGCTTGATTGCGATCAAAGAATCTCATGATCAAGAATTTGAAAGCTCGCGATCAAAAAATAGCATTCTCACAATCAAAGGCGAGGACAAGATGGCCAGATTTTAAAATTAATTTTCTCAGCCAGGTGCCCTAAAATAAAATGAGGTTGGTTTTGCTCAGTGGGCTCCCATTCTCCCCCATCTGAATAACAAAATAATGTTTTAGAGTATCCCTGGTAGTCTGGTAGCCCCCATCATAATAAAATAAATAGTCATTTGTAATGCCCTGGTAGTCTAGTGCCCCCCAATGTGTATTGTTTTACATCCCTGGTAGTCTAGTGCCCCCCTAGGCTGTATAAAATTATTCTTATTGCTCATATCCCTAGTAGTCTATTGGCCCCCAATCTGTATTAAATAATATTATTTGAGAGATCCATGGTAGTCTAGCGGCACCCCCAGCATAATACAATATATACTTATTTTGTATTTCCTGGTATACTAGTGGTCCTCCACCCCCACCCAGCCATGCCAGCCCACAGCACCCCACCCTTCCCCAGCTGACAGCTGGCATAGCCCACCTCGCACCTCCATGGCCAGTCACCAACTGTGTCCATTACAGCGCTAATGCAAAGAGGCACTCTGAAAATATTTCTGAGCACCTCTTTGCATTACCGTCATAATGTAAACAGTCAGTGGCTGGCAGTGGAAAGTGAGAGGTGAACTGCAGTCACCGGCTTGGGAATGGTGTGGGGTGCTGGGTGGACTGGGTGGGCTGGCACACCTGGATGGGGGTGGGGCCACTAGAACTACCAAGAAATACAAAACAAGTATAAATTTTATTATGCTGGAGGGGTCCACTAGACTACTAGGGATCTCTACAAATAATGTTATTTAATACAGATTGGGGTCCACTAGACTACCAGGATACGAGCAATAAGAATAACTTATACAGCTTGAGGGGGCCACTAGACTGCCAGGGATTGAAAACATACATATTAGGGGCACTAGACTCCACAGAATTACAAATAACTATATTTATTATGATGGGGAGGCCACTAGACTACTAGGATAGTTAAAACATCATTATTATTATTCAGACAGAGCAGAACATAACCTTCTGAGCAAATCCACCCACATTTCAGTTTATAGGACACCCCTGGTCTCAAAACAACAATTTTAAATCTGGCCATCTCATCCCTCGCCATGCGATGCACGATCGCAATCAAAGAATCTAGCGAACAAAGAATTTTTAGGTTCATGATCAAAGATTGTTAGCGAGCCATGAATGAAGAATTTAAAAGCTAATAACTTTATTTTTGGACTGATTTGGATGGAACCAAAGGCATGGCTCGGTAGATTGGGGTCCCTGAGTAAAACCCATCAAAGTTTTACTTCAGAAGTGATCCCTGAGCTGAGATATTGTGTTTTTCAGATTGCAAACTGAAAACAAGATGGTGGACCTCATGATCAAAGAATTTTTGAAAATCCTCGGGACAAAGTTCTTGAACCGTGGAGGCAGCAAATTCTTTGATTAAGTCAGGGCGGGACGAGATGGCCAGAACCCCATTCTTTGTTCACAAAACATACATATAAATTTTCCCATTGACTTATAATGGGAACTTAAAAGTGGTATAACTTTTGAATGCATTAATATTGTTTCACCAAATGAAAAGCGGCATATTTGGCTACAAAGCTCTTTCAAATGAGCCATCTCAGAGTGGCACACCACACAGCAGCCATGCAGAACCACATCCAGAATCCCAAAAGGTGCCTCCAAAAATGGATAATTTTGCATTTTTCAGTGCTTTTGTATGCAAACAGTGTAAGTCTGATTAAAACACAATTTGGCAGGTCAAGAGATCTACCACGCCCCACTGCCATATCAAATTTCAGGCAAATCCTTTCAATGGGTCCAAAGTTATTAACATCCAAACCTTTGACTTTGGTATGTAAGTGACCGGCTGAACCCTAACTATAGTGGCACAACCACACCACTATACTACATATATATATATATATATATATATATATATAGAGAGAGAGAGAGAGAGAGATCTATATATATATATATAAAATAGTGGTGCAATAAGCACCACTATAGTTAGAGGTTGAGGAGGCAGTTTAATGTTAAACCCCAAATTTACACTTTAATAACTTTGCAACTGTTCAATGGATTTGCACAAAATTTGGTGTGCACAGTCCTATGGCTTAAATCTCATGACCTTGTAAGTTTTTCTTTGATCAGATGCATGAATTTTGCACAGCACATAGTGAAAAAGCATGTTTTCACCCGTTTTCCAGATTTTATGTCATCGCTCTGCACCCACACCATTTTCAGGCAGATACAACACTGCCCAAAGAACAAGCCAGCATTGGTTTGGTGAAAAAAATTTATCTGTTCTAAAGTTATTCAATTGTGAAAGTTCAGGTTCTGTGCATGCACAGTTCAGTCTTTAGGATAGTTGCACAGCTTTGAACAAGGATTTTGGCTCTCAAGCGGGTTTTGACAGCTCATGAACAGGGATCCCTAAAAATCCCTGTTTGTGAGCTGCCATCTTGTTTTTACTTTTAGCCCCAAACAAACTGTTGTAACTTGCCCCACATGTGTATCTTCATTAAATAAAGGCATGGGTTTGGATCAGGGCAAGGCCTCTACAAACCAAAGTCTTTGTTTAACTTCAATTAATGTAATCCTGGTGATGTTTTACTACGGGAAAACCCTGTTTGGCACTCGCTTCTGATCCCTGTTCATGAGCTGCCACAATCCCTTTCATGAGATAAGGACCAGATGGCCTTATCTCCGTGAATGGGATTGGTTGACAATAGGATTTTGACACCTCAAAACGGTATTGAGGTGTCCAAATCCCCATTCATGAAATGAAGACCAGATGAAGACCAAATGGTCAGATAGGACCATCTGATCCCCATCCCACACCAACGAATGGGGATCATCTGACTCCTGGGATTCCCCAGAAGAAACAGCCAGGATGACATTGGGTGCCCAATCCCCATGCTGGCATGCATCTTGGCCCTCTCCCAAACACCACCACCAATATGACACACTGGGAGCCCACCCTAGCATGCCAGATATAGTTATTTATTTAAATTTTGATGGTTCCGATATCAAGATGCCCACTCCGGTGTCGGTTGGTTCCTGTCCCCACCCTCAAAATGGCTGCGCCATTGGGGTTTGATGTACATCGACATACTTCCCACTACTGTGACACACTGGCAGCCCACCCCAGTATGCCCACAGTTTGTTTTCAACCTGTAAAAAGAAAACCATCCTCAAAGTGTTTTTTATTTTACCTGTGAAAAAAAACCATCCATCATCGTCTCCCAGTCCCCTCCCCCATCCCCACTCTCCCACTGAGCACCCAACTCCCTGCACCTCCCCTTACCCCATACATACATCTGGAGATCAGCGCTGTCATCTTCTTCTAGACCAGGACACGTCTGCACTCTTCAAAGCTGAACTACGAACTGAGGGAATCCAGTAAGCACCACATAATGGGAATCAATTTGAGGGCTTCAGCTTAGGTTGATATTTCAGCCATTGTTTACAATTTTGGCCCCAAATTTTCAACATGAGGTTCTTGGGACCCCACCTCATGAACACTTTCACTATCATTTTGTTTCTCTCTCTCAAAAGGTGATTTTGCGGTTGCTGTATGGAAGCACCTTTTGGGCCAAGTAATGAAATGACAGTACCACTGTTCATGAGACAGGGTCCCAAAAAGCTATGCTGGAAATCTGTGGCCAAAACTGCAAGAAATGGCTGTGTTATGAGTGTGCATTGTGCAGTTTCAATGCATGCTCGTAACTTCACCATTTTTATATTTTCACTCCAAATTTTCAACATTGCCATTTTTCACACCTCCTCATGAAAAGTACAGCTGTCATTTTTACATCCTGCCCAAAATGTGGTTTCATGCCTGAGGCACAGAATGGCATAATCACTGTAGGCAATCAACTTTTGGGATAGATTAACAAAATCAGAGTGCCATTGTTCATGAGGGAGGTCCCAAGAAGCCCATGTTGAAGAAATTTTGGTGAAAAATTTTAAAAATAGCTGCGTTATAAGCATGCATTGTGCAGTTTCTAGACACACTTGTAACTTCACCAATCTTCTATATTTTCACTCAAAATTTTCAATATTGCCATTTTTCACACCTCCTCATGAGCAGTGCAGCCATAATTTTTCACATCCTGCCCAAAACATGGTTTCGCACCTGAGCTGTAGAATGTCACAATCACTGTGGGCAATCAACTTTTGGGATGGATTAACAAAATCAAGTGCCAGTGTTCATGAGGGAGGTCTCAAAAAGCCCATGTTGAAAACTTGGTGAAAAAAGTCTAAAAAATGGCCGTGTGTAGGTGTCCATTGTGCAGTTATAATTAAACAATTCAGCCAATTCTTTATATTTTTACTCTACATTTTCAGCATTGCCATTTTTCAGACCTCCTCATGAACAGTACAGCTGTAATTTTTTAAATCCTGCCCAAAAAGTGGTTTTGCACCTGAGGTACAGAATGGCGTGATTGCTGTGCACAATCAACTTTTGGGATGGATTAACAAATCAGAGTGCCACTATTCATACAGGAAGGTCCCAAAAGACCATATTGAAAATCTGGTAAAATAATTCCACAAAATGGTGGCATTATGAGCAGGCATTGTCCAGTTATATGCACACTTCGTAACTTCATCAATTGTTCATGTTTTCCTCCAGATGTTCGACGTTACCATTTTTTCACATGATCTCACATCACAAATAGTACAGCTGTAATTTTTCAATCCTGCCAAAATGTTTTTCTGCACCTGTGCTGCAGTTGCACAGAATTACACTTTGACAGGGATTTGAAGATTTTCTTAACTAGATAGATGCAGAGAGGTGATAAAGGTTATGTTGAAATTGGGGTGAAAATTATTTAAGATGGCACAATTATGACTATTTGTTGCAATTTTGCTATGCCTGCTTGTAACTTAATGTGTGGGGAAGCACAAGGGCCAGAGACCCTTGTTTTCCACAGCTGCATACATATATGTGGCCTGTGGAGGGATAGGAGCACAGGGTCCAAAGGACCCTGTGCTCCTACCTGTCACATATGGATGCTGCTGTATGGATACTGTTGTACTATATGGATGGGGAGAGATGAGGGGTCCTTTGGACCCTGTGGTCCCACTGTAACATATGGATACTGTTGTACTCTCAATGGAGGGATGGCTCCCACTGTGACATATGGATATTGTTGTACTATCTGGATGGAGTGAGGGGTGCAGGGTCCAAAGGATACTGTGCTTCTAGTGTGACATATGGATAGTGTTGTACTATCTGGAAGAGGAATAGGAGCACAGGGCCCTCAGTAAAATAAAGATAGTATTATAGTATCTCAAAAAGTAAGGAAATAAATTGCAAAACACTTCATTAATGCATTGGTTAGGTTACAGTGACAAAAGTAGGAAATAGCATAGGGTTGAGACCTTAACCACTCCCACCTAACACCCTCCCACCTCCACCTTCAACAGACCAACAGGCAAAGTGGTGTGCCCTGGAGTCATCAGGCCTAACTCTCATGTTTTGATGCTGAGGGCTTCAATTTTGTTGTTTAACTCTGCAAACACTTTGGATAAGTTTGTGACAGCAGTTGTAACTGAAACAAACCTCAATTTTATTTTGTTGAAAATTTTCCCTGAAATTCCTTAAACAGTTCTGTGCTTACCAAGCCTGATGTTACATTAGATAGCATAGGTATTACAGTCTGTCAGAACTGCAGTGCTTGTGGTTGGAATCAGTCACATCTGATGCTCCCACGTTTTTAGCATTGCCAGGCACAAATCTACCCCCCAGTCTCCCCCTGCTCCTGGATACATTTTGAGGTGAACTTGATGTCAACTCATTTTCATTTAGGGTATTTAAAATTGCAGTGCTGACCTGACTGGGCAGAAAATACCCTGAAGATTCTTCCATGATTTCCAAGTAGAAGCATTCTCCTGTAAGGAGCTTCATCCTCTTCATTTTGGTAGTGTTATCCTGCTCCTCCAGCTCAGTTTCTGCAAGTAATTGGGGTGCCATAATACAGCTGGACTGTAGTGTCATCAGAGAGGGAGAGAGGTTTACTCATAATAGAGCTTGGCATTAGAGCAAAAACTTCAATTTTTGCTGTTGCAGGTGTGTTCCACCTGTAATGGAAGTTGCAGATTTGGGTAATGAGTCTTCCACCAAATATGCTCCAGTGATGTATTTCTTCCCTTCTTTTGTTCTTGACAGCATTCAGTAGATTCACTAGAATGTCAGCTCCTCTGAGACATACTTCTGTGAAGCTGTAGCCCATGAATTCAGCCAGTAAAATATACAGGGTTTTGTTCATCTGAAGTTTGCACACTTCTGCAGGAAGAAGTAAACAGAGGTCAAAAAGTTCAACAAAATTACAGCATACTGTGCAGGAAAGCACACTCAGGACTGTAGCTGGCCACTGGTCTTTACACTGCTATAGTGGATCCACCTTCTTCTGAGACTGCCACCGGATGCCTATACTTTAAAAATAAAAGAACAAGGGACACTAGAAAGGGGTTTTACTTATAGTTGCAGTAAGAGGTGTTGCAGCTCCATGTGATATACAGCAGTTTAAGCAGGCATCACTTGTCTTGTGAGATTGGGCTTGACTTATATGCACAAGGTGAGAGATATGATTCCCAATGAGACCATATAATTCAGAAGGGGTGGCAGCAACAAGTAGGAGGTCAGAATGTTAATGTCAGTCACCAATGAATATGGGAGAGGATTAGCAATTTCACATAAAAAAGAACATAAGACTAATGGCCTGTGATTGTATTTTGATTGAATTGGTAGGTATGGCTCTGAGAATGCAGAAGGCAAGTCCCAAGGAGGCTATGGTGGAGCTGTCGATGGCAATGCTGAAAGAGGGACAAGTGAAGTTGGAGGTGGCCAAGAAGAAGGAGGAGCCACAAAAGAAAACAGCAAAGAGGAAAGCACCAGAAACAGAGGGTGGAGGTGGGAAGAGGAGGGCATCTAAAAAAGCGAGGAAGAAAGCCGATGGGTCCCAGAGTAAAAGACACCATTGATCTCTTACTACAGGGAGTTGGGGAATATGTAGAGAGATCGTTGTAGCAACAATAGAGAAAGGGTTAGGGGAGCTGAAGAAGGTATTGCAGGAATTCAAAGAAAGAGAGAGTGAGGGGCAGAAGAAGGGCAAGAGTGGAGGGACAGATGGAGTAGGGGGACAGAAAAGCAGTGAGAAAGGAACCCCAGGGGTCATTCTGGGAGACTGCATGCCACTGCCACTGAAGGAGAAGATATGGAAAAGGGAGATATAGATATATTTGCACTGGCGGCAAAGAGGAGGCAAAGAAGTATGAGAAATGAGAAGGAAAGAATAGGTAAGACAAAGATGCAGGCAGTGTCAACTGTATTGGGGAGAACTCAGGAGGACAGGAGTTTTAAAGGAAGGACTGTGGAGGCATGGCTGATGGGAATTATATATTTTTGTGCCATTTTGCTGCAGAAACAGCTGAAGCTAGTGACCCTTTATTAGCATATTCGCTGATAGTGTGCAATGCATTGAAGATGCAGGGTGGGTATAGTTGGCTACAGTATGACAAGAAGTTCCATGAGAGGATGTTGTCCCATGGGGATGTTTAGTGGGATACTAGACATCCAGATATATGGTTTGAGATGATGACAGTACAGACAGTGGGGTGGGAAATATGGGAAGGGATAGGTGGCTAGCCAGCAGAAGTTTTGTTGGGGATACAAAGGGTGCAATGCACATTAGCATATAGTAGATTTAGGTATGCATGTTCCAAATGTGTGGGCTCACACCTGGTATCACAAATGCAGGGTGTATGAGACAGATTTGGGAGGCAGCCCTACTTCTTCGAGGTGAGTACAGGAGCCTGAGGAAGGAGGTTGGGTCAGAGGGTCATAACAGGGTTTTGATTTTGGAGGGGAAGTGGAATGGGAAATGGAGGAAAATGAGATCCAGAAAAGGAAGGGGAGATTTGAAATGGCAAGGGCTCTGATTAACAAGGAGGTACTGGGGTTCAGATGGAAGGGTACCTGGAGACAGAAACAGCCAGAACATTGAGGAGGGATTTATGAAGGGCTTAGTTTGTGATATGAAGGGCAGAGGAGAGCAATGCAGGTATAACATCTGGAATAAGTAAAGATTAAGGAGGCAGTCATGGAGAAAAGATAAGGAAGGAGATAGAGGTGAGCAGAGTTGAGGGCCCACTCATGATGCCATTTTTCATGACTTTAGGGTATCATCATTGTAGCTGATGCTGAAAAGCAGCCCAAGGTGTACTGCATGTTTCACCATCTGCCCTGTCCATAGGGGAAATCAGTTAATGATTTTATCAGCAAATAGCAGAGTGCAGTGCCATACACAACACTGGACCATGCAGTTCAGCTGATCTGGACAGTGCAGGGAGCATGGTTGGCTAAGACTGACATTTAGGCAGCATTCAGACAGCTTCCAGTTTGGCCAGAGGATTGAGAGCAATTTGGTTTTAAATTCAAGGGGTTTATACTTTGACAAGGCAATGCTGATGGCTCCTTGGTGGCATCGCCACCTTTGAAATGTTTAGTACATGGTTGCAGTGGACATTTGTGGAGCTGTATGGATACAAGACAGTGGTGGATTATTTAGATGCCTTTCTGCTTGTAGGTAAGGAAAAAAAGGGACAGTGGAAATGTTCCACCAGTTTCAGGAAATGTGCGGCAGGTTGAGGGTCCCATTAGCAAAGAAGAAGATGGAAGGTCTGAGCCGCAGGTTAAATTTCTGGGTTTGGAGGTGGACACAGAAGAGAATTGTTTAGCCTGCTGGAGGAAGGTCCAGAACTGTGAGAGCTCTTGGGAACAGTGAAATAGAGGATAAGGGTGTCATTGGTGATGCAGCTGATATTGGGGCACTTGAATGTTCGTGCAGGACAGTTGCACCAGGCAGGGCATTTATGCACAGATTGGCACAAGCAACAAGGGGGACCAGAAGGCCCCACCACTGGGTGGACATAACGAGGCACACGTGGGAGGATTTGGTGGTATAGCAGGAGTTTTACAACAATATTATGGAGTGATGTTTTGGAAGGACAAATGGGTATTCAATATGAATTTGGAGCTATATAAAGATGTGTCTGGGGCCCAAGGGATATGGGCCTATTTTGGGGAAGGTGGATGTTAGAGTGGTGGCCAGATGAGTGGAAGAAGGAGGGACTGACGTGGGATATTGTGCTCCTGGAGATCTTTCCACTATGGTTGCAACAGTTGTGTTGGGGAGCAACTGATGAATCAGAATGTGGTATTCTGATGTGACATTAGAGGTGGTAGTGGATGTTTTGATTAGACAAACAGCTTCAACAAAAGGGTAATGAGGCATTGAGGCAACTGGTACTGCAGGGCTGAGGTTGAACATGTAAATTCTAGCTAGACACGTAAAAGGGGTCAGGAATGACATGGCTGATAGCCTTCCCATCTTCAGTTGGACAGGCTTTGGGCATTGCACCTTGGCAGAGCTTGAGAATGGTAGTCCCACGCCAATTGTGGGAGATTGGGTGGAAGGACTCCAGCTGATTTTCCAGAGCTCTTGGTTTGCATGTATGCTAAGGACATATGAGGGATCATTATGGGTATTTCAAGCTTTCAGAGAAAGGCCAGAATGGAGGGAAGTGGGCCAATTACAGAAGGACAGGTGATAAGGTTCATCATTCAGAAGTGGGAGGCAGGGATAGTCCATTCTACCTTGGGGATCCACCTTGAAGCATTAGGGCTGGTGTGCTGTTTGAGTGGGCAGGCAGAATCCTGTAAAGCTCTGGTGGTCAAGAGGATGATGCAAGATTGGCAGAGGATAAAAGGAAAAGTCAGGATGGTAGATGCCTAGTTTCAGAGTGGCTGCTTGGCAGGTTAGTTAGGGCCTGTTTCAAGTGCCAGAGTCACTCGTATAAGGGCCGGTTCCTAGTGACTTAAAAGTATTCAGAAGCCAAATGCAGTCACATAACTCACTTCTCTGGAACTCTCTTAAATAAACTTAATGGCCAGGCTTCAAAAGCTTGCAGACTATAAAAATGTTTATTGCCACACGCTCAAGGAGGAAAATTCAAATGACTAACATTTCACCTCACAACAAGTCTTTGTCAAGGTGATTGCCTCCTATAGACCATTACATTTTATAACAGTGAAACACAATCATGTGATTTCATACACCAATCATATTAAAGTGCTGTGTATTCCAAAAGTTTTATATACATTTAAAGTGCTGATATCTAAAGTGCTTACAGGAACAATTTTAAAAATGCTACTCACTTTTACATTTAATTTCATACAGTTTCATTTATCTACAGATATTAAGCTAAATAGCATATCTCATGTCCCAACTGAATAAATTCATGTATTGAAACAAGCTATCTCATTCTGTAGAAAGTGAATTATAATTACAAAAGCAAATTCTCAAACAGGCTCTATGCTGCCCTGACATACTGTTGTTGCCACTCTTACATTTTATATTTATACATATAAGTAGATATCTACAAATATGCATATTACTTTAATGTCAGGGCCCCAAGCAAATGTGAAAAGGGCGGGGAAAGGAAAAGGGGAGTGGAAAGGAAGGAACACCATACAAAACTTAACAACATGTATTAGGTAAAACAAAGTTCCATAAGTTTTGGGTGTAGGAGAGAGTCCATCTCGTAGATGTGTTTCTTTATAAAAAAATCACAGAATCATATAACGTGCCATTTAAAACTTCTTACAGTAGGCAGGTATTTTATTGATTTCGAGGAGACAGAATAGAAAGGAGGGACCAATTGTTAAAAAGATTGAATTAGTTCTAGTACAGGATTTATAAGCTTCTCAACCATTCCTAGGGAATGGTGCCAGCTCTATTTGTTCATTTAGACCGCTGGGTCCTAAATATGATCCAAGTCTGACAATCCAGTAAGCCTCTCTTCTAGTTAGGGCTAATTCCTATCTCCCACCCTCGGTCCAAGACTGGTTTGTTCAATACCAGTGAATCTGAGAACATGTTCCTGTTTGTTCACAATCCCTTGCATATGGACTGCAAGCACATAATCCAAATTACCATTAGCAATGGCTCTTATATGTTCTCAATTCTCTCCTTCAATTTACTCTTAGTCCTCCCCACATAGTACACACACAACTGCATTCAGCTAGGTATACCACCCATTTTGTATCACAATTAATAAACTGTGTAATCTCAGTCATGTCCCCATCGTATCCACTTTTAACTGTTGTTGCACTGGTTAACATATGGACAATATTTGCATTTACTGCATTTTCTACAGCCTTTTGGTAAAGGTGGAAGCCATCCTTCCTGTCTGTGTTTCTCATGAACTGAGCTCACAAGAATGTCCCTTAGGTTGTCAGCATGTCTATATGACATTCTTGGAGTGTGGCTACAGTACTTTGCAATCTCGCATCCACTTCCAAAAAGTGTCAGTTTCGTGACACTATCTCTTTGACCTTCCCAAGACCTCACACTACAAGTTGTAACAAAATTAATACAATTTGTATGTCCTCTGGTTGTATCTCCCTGTTGTCCTGTTGTTTTGAGTTTTAATTAACAGAGATGCTCTTATGGCCTCAGCAAATTTAGTTATTGCTTCCCCTATTACACTGCTTGCATATCCTTTCTTTAAACCTTCTTGCCAACATTGTGGATTCTTTCTAGTAAACCTCATTTGAACTACAATTTCTTTTTACTTGGAGGAACTGGTATTTTGGAACATTTTTGATAATATATCCTGGGTGGCAACTGCTGGCTAGCAGTGTGGCGTCCCTGTCTGTGGGCTTTCTATAGAGCCTGTAAGTTAGTTTACCTTCTGTGTTTTCTCAATTATCTCATCAGAAAAAGGAATAATCTCTCAGCTATAAATTAGTGTGAACCTGAGGTGTGTATTGTTCATATGGAGATATTCTACAAACTCTTGCAGCTCTTCCACAATGCCCTGCTATATTAACAAACTCTGGTCAGAGCCAATATGGCTGTGGAAAGCTTTTAGGAGCAGCAAGAGCAGTGAACAGAATATGCCTGCTCTTGCTGCACAGAAGTCAGCTGTAATACTGCAGCGTTAAAGCACTGCACATGTGTGATACTCACATATGTGCAGTATACCAAGTCAGCCTTGTGCAACATGGCAGTGCTGACATAACATGTGTAGCAAACCAATCCCTGCAGGTTACTAGAATCCCATTAGTACTAGTCTTAGGCAGGTAGGAAAAGGTGGCTGGTGGGGAGGTCATTAGGGGCTTTCTACATAATTATATCATTGTTTACTCAGCTAGCCTGAGGGAAGGATGATTATGTCATTTAGAACTCTCACAGCAGCATAACCATTTTAGAGTCAGCTGCTCTTGAAGAGCTTAGAATGTTCATCAGTAAGTTCAAGTGTGGCAGTTAGACTGGCAGGAGGTCTGCCATTGGGGCTCTGTCAAAGGAGCCCTGATATTTCTCACTCTAGTTTGGTAAATTTGATTTACCTGCAGGACTCTTTAGTTTCACTCCAGGGGAGTGAGAGGGAATGCAGTTCTTGTGGATCCAAGGGCAGGCCCCTGAAGTTCCCAGCTGCTTAAGGAAGAACAATGAGTGGAATCTGACAGCTACCAGAGAAAGAAAGGTGCCTTTTGTTCTTTTCATGGCTGGGAGGAAGAAACAACTAATTTGTGAGTACAGATTTGAGACTGTTCTCTGAGGGAGTTGTCTGAGGTGTGTGTGCCCTACATAAAGCTAGATCACACCAGGCAGAACCCCTTTCAACACAACTATGCTGAATTTAAAGTTAAAGTTGGGAGTCTTTAGCATTGGGGATTGAGACTCATTTGGCATTACCCTGAAGGAATGGCAGAGGCAGTTTGGGGCAAAGGGTGAGGAACGCATCTGGAGTTTCAGGCAGGGCTAAGTGACTCATGGATGGGTGACAGTGTTCCCTGGCAATGACCATGCACCAGGAGGATTTTAAAGTGAGTGGCACATCCCACAGATATACACTTTGGAAATGGAAATGTGTGGAAAATCGTTAAACTTGTGGCACTTCCACAGATATAACTTTGGAAGAGATAGAGATTTTTTGTAGGAAACAGTGCTGCCTAGCAAAATGTCCTGCAAACGAGTGTGCCTGTATAACAATGTTAAACATTTGAGGACCACTCTTGCTTTAAGTAACATCTGTAAATAAAGCTATAATGCAAAATCACAGGTACTGATTTGGCTGTTCCTATTATTGCTTCTAGTGTGAATGTTATTGAGGCTCCTCAGCAGTTAGGTCTAGCAAATGTCTAGCATTCTTTCCCTAGACCTGGTTGTAAATAAAAAGAACAATTTTATTATGTACTCACACCGCATTGTCTAGATAATGAGTCTGGTATACACTCCAGTGCCAGGGGTGATACCATGACTGTAGCTCTGCCAAAAGAAAACTGTATGCCATGTAGTTGTCAGTAGTTCTTTTAAGGAGGTGCCAGCTACCAAAGGTAGTGTGGGGTTATATCTTATGCACGATACTCGTACATGCACAGTTTAAGTCTGCACCACCATGTTGCACCCAGTGGCTGTCCGTCTGCACTTGCAGAAAGGAAAGTAGTGTGCTAGGAAGTGAGGTATGTTTATGTGGTCCGCAGAGGGGAAGGGCTGCAAAACAGAAACACTGAAACTATACTGGAGCACTGTGGCAGAACATCAGTGGTCTGTTACGTGCTTCCACAGTGCTCTTTTACAAATCTGATGATGGCATAACATCTGTGGAGCTTGATCCACACAACCGCAAAAATCAGACTCAGGAGGAGACTATTAACAAGCTGAAGATCTGGTCTTGGATTTGTTCGTCATCACAGTCCCTTTCTCATTCTTTTCTAACAAGAAATTTCTGGTAAATGTGCCTTAACCAATGATCTCAGTATTGTTAGACTACTTCTGGTTTTCCCTGATTGCATTAGGAGAAGGTAGAAGCAGTCTTGAAGTGGTTGCTGCCAGTGGTGGCATGCTCTGAAAAAGTGGTCCCCATGCTCCTTCTGCAGTTTTAGAAATGACCCCTTGAGTTAAAGAGGACAGAAACTGATTACTTATGCACAGCTGTTTGAAATGTCTCTATTTTTATAAATTATATTCATACCTCTAAAGGATCCCTATTTAACTGTGCCTGAAAAAAGTTGAAGCTGTCAGTTGTGTTTGTTTTGGTTTTAGATTTATAGAACTGTTATTTAATACAACAGCAGATTAGGTACATATGGACACATATTGATACATGGATATATTGGATAACAGTATCTCAGTTACAAGGTGGTCTGTGATAGGGTGAGGTGAAATGGTGTGAGTATTGTGGCTGAACATCCCAAAGGCACACCCCAATGCCTGTCAGTCTCTGCAGGGTGGGGTGGGGTTAGCGTCAGTTCAATACTTCACTGCCATTCCTATTATGCATCTCTAACTCCTGCACTACCAATGCCAATGCCGGCAAGCCAACATTCAGCATTGACAAATGCTTTTTTTCAATTAATGGCGATTGACCCAACAGCCGCGAAAGTACTTTGTTAATGTAACAAAATCACAAACAGAAGTTTGACTTTGCAATAATTGATTTGTTTTTGCACTGTGACTATATTGTATTTATGGTCAATGTGTCAATACTAAACCAACACTGTTGCTGACTGTGCCCCAGAGTTCTGTATTCAAGGGCTTTTGTACTTCACTGCAGGTATGTGGAAGATTCCACTGAAAATGAGATACTGCAACTTATTTGAGCTGTCCTCGGTAAATAAATTGTAAACAACCTTAGGATGCTCTCTATGGTGTCAGCACCTCACCAGCTCTGTATTCCCATGCTGATATCATAAATCCCCATCTCTAGTTTGTGTATGTCTTATTTAGGAAGGGATCCCATGACATGTCCGGAGCGAAATCTGCAACAAAAGGCATGCAGGTCCTATGTCCTCAACTTGATGGTTGAACTATGGTATTTCTGGCGGCACATCAAACGGCCTGCCACACACAATGATATCCGATGCACTTGATCGCAAAAGCATTTTGATAATTTTGATTGCTACTGTATGATTTCTTAAAACTGCTCAAAAGAAAGACTAAGTGTTACTGTTGCCCATACACTATATAAGACAATGGTTGGGCAACAGTTAACAACAATGCAGCAGTTTCCTTCTCAGGACTGTTGCGATAACCGACCTTTCAAGCTATGCCCTGAAGTCCTCTCGTTGTCATGACAACCTCGCGACAAAATCATAGCATTTTGTTAACTGTTGCCCATCCACAATCTTCTACAGTATATGGATGTCATTGTGGCTCAGTTGGTAGCACATCTGTCTCTGGACCAGAAGGTCGTGGGTTCTTGTCCCACACTGGGATTGGACTTGCACCTAAAAAATCACTGGCATCTGAGTGCAGTATTGGCAGGTGCTGTGGGGTGTGCCGTCCTTTGGATGAGACATTAAAGCGAGGTTCCTTCTGCCCATCCTGGTGTTGTCCTGGTGGGTGTCCAGGTGGAAGTAAAAGAACCCAGGGCACTCTTCGCAAAGAGCAGGGAACATTCCGTGTCCTGGCCAACATTCCCCTTCCCATAAACTGGTTCATGCAATTATCCAGGCTGTGTGTGGGTAATGATGTGCGATATGGCCACCTCCATACATTCAGTCACTTCACTACCAGTCTAGCATTGCTTGTAAAGTGCTTTGGGATACTATGTATGAAAAGCATATAAATGCTGATTCTTCTTCTTCTATATTAGTGGCAGTTGTGAGGTTTTGCTTGCATTATGTGAGCACTGAAAAGGCTCTCTAGAAATTATATTTAATTTGACAGCTGGTACCCAAATTAACACAAACATTTTGACAGTCACCAGTTATATAAAATGGAAATGCAAATCTTGAGCAGGTCACCAAATGAAAGAGTTACCAGAGAGATAATAAAAGAGTATTAAGCTTTATACCCAAATAGTGGCCTACACCAGTGATTCATATTTGGTTGAATACCTAATTAAAATCAGTTCAAATACTGAACTGTCACTTTTGCATTTGGAGCAAGCTTCCATCACCTATGTGTGGTCAATAATATGACCTCAACCTCAAAAAAGCTACTAATAGCTAATTGTCATGGGATCCCTTCCTAAATAAGACATACACAAACTTATTGGGTGCTCAGTCAACATATTTTATTAAACCAAAACCTTACATCCCTTTTCTTTTCACCACAGATACATTGCATTCATATAAACATGACTTGAATTATTACATCACTTTGCTTATAACGATTTTCACTCAGATGCATACCAAGCACACCTATTGAGCTCTGATGCACCCCCCCAAAACACCAACACATCTAGGTGCACAGTCAGTCTGTATTCATTCTTTTATCCTGGCCTCAGTACCCTCATGGCCCCCTATTTCTTTATTCTGTGACAGGTGTTGCGGTGTACCTTGGGGTCTTCAGGCCTTATACTCACCCCATTCCATAAGAAATACACTGAGATGGGTGCAGTATAGGAGAATGGCATGAACACTGGGGCCAAATACCCCAAGGCATACCTTGATGCCTGTCACTGGCTGCAGGGTGGGGGTGGAATGGTGTGAGCATTATGGCCAGTGATCTTAAATCACACTCTGAAACCTGTCAGTCTCTACAGAGTAGGGTAATATGGTTGGAAACCCTAACACCCCAGCCGCTTTGTTGGTATTTTCACTTCAAATTTTCAAAATGTTCTTTCTGTGACCCCACCTCATGAACAGTGGCACTATCATTTCAGTACTCAATCCCAAAAGGTGATTTTGCACAGCAATTGCGCTATTTGGTGCCACAGGTGTGAAAACACATTTCTAGCAGGATGTGAAAAATGACATCTGTACTGTTCATGAGGTAGTGTCAAAAATGTGAAATGCTGAAAATCTGGAGTCAAAATATGAAAACTGGCGAAGTTCACAATTTCGCGATGTAGAAAACTATGCATACTACGTAACTTTGCCAAATTTGGGATTAACTAAATGATAGTGCCACTGTAAGGAACCCAAAAGAGGGGGAACGGCGAGGGAGTGACCACTACTCGGTGTGGTTCATGCTAAGCATGGGAGGGACACAGGGGCATGGGTACAAGGGTGGTTGAGTTCAGGGATCGGACTTTAAGATGATGGCGGAAATTCTGAGCAAGCACCTGGCAGACATCCAACAACACATGGATACAGATCAGAAATGGAATATAATGGTGGGAGGGCTGGTGGAGGCAACAGAGATCTGTACTAGGAAAAAACCAAGAAGGGCAGGGCAAAGAAACTCAGTTGGCTGTCACCGGAGGTCAGGGAAGGGTGTGCACCAAGAGGGTGGCATTTCAGAAATATAGAAAAACTGGGAGGGGAGAGGAAAAGATGCATACAGAGAAAAGTCTAGGAGGTCACCAGACTGGTCAGGGGGCCAAAGCATCTAGAGAGTTGAGACTGGCACAGGGAATCAAAGAGAGAAAAAGACTTCTTCTTTTACATAGGCAAGAAAGAGAAGCAAAGATCAGCTTGTAAGGATCAAGAAAGATGGAGGATGGGTGGAGAAAGAGGCGGAGCAGGCAGAGCACTGAACAGTACTCTGCTCTGTGTTCATGCAGGAGAAGGGGGGCAAATACCTCAGGCAAGTGGGGGTGGGTAAGGGGAGAGGATGACAGATGTAGGGATTACAGAGGGCAGGGTGCTGGAGGGGTTGAGGGCATAAAGAGTGGACATGGTGCCTGGGCCAGATGGCATTGACCCTAGGGTACTGAAGGAGCTGGCTCAGGTCCTTGTGGAGCCACTGGCAGACCTGTTCAACACCTCCTTGGGCACAGGATTTGTACCACAGGATGATGGCCCATGTGGTGGCCATCCATAAAAGTGGGCCAAAGGATGAACCAGGGAACTATAGGCCAGTGAGTCTCACCTCAGTTGTTGGCAAACTCTTAGAGACCATCCTAAAGGAGAGGCCATGAGCTTCTTGGAGGCAAATGGTATCCAGGACAACCAGCAACATGGGTCTGTTATGGGCAGATCATGCCCAACAAATCTGATAGAGTTCTATGACTGGGTGACATGGACACTGGCTAAGGGCCATGCTGTGGACTTCCTGTACTTGGACTTCAGTAAGGCCTTTGATTCAGTGCCACATGGGAGATTGAGGGAAGCTAGAGTATGTGGGAGCAGCACAAAATGATAACCTGGATCAGGAATTGACTGAGTGGGCGACAGCAAAGGGTGGTGGTAGGGGAACTCTCATCACTGAGAGTGGTGACAGGCAAGGTACCACAGGGTTCATACTGGGACCAGTACTGTTTGTGATTTTGATTGTAGATATCTCGATTGGGATCCGGAGCAAAATCAGTCTGTTGCAGATGACCAAGACAGGAGCTGTGGTAGATGACATGGGGGTTGCAGGAGGATCTGAATAAGCTGCAGGAGAGGGCAGATAAATGGAGCTGGAGTTCAATGCCAAGATGTGCAAGGTTCTGCACTTTGGATACCAGAACCAGGGATGGGATTACCAATTAAATGGGGTTCAGTTGGTTGCTCCACAGACGAGAGAAGGACCTATGGGTGATCATAACAGGAGCATGAACAACTCTGTTCAATTCAGAAGAGTGGCAGAAAAGGCCAACAAAATGCCTGGGTGTATAGCTAGAGGGATCTCTTCCAGAAGTAGGAGGTCATCCTGCCCTGTATAGGTTGCTGGTCAGGCTCCACCTGGAGTACTGTGTGCAATATTGGTGGCCGTTCCTGAAAAGGACATCAGATTGTTGGAGGGGTACAGTGTAGGGCTACAAAGATGATCCAGGGATTGGAGCAAGCCATACAAGGAAAGGCTGGGGAGTTGAATATGTACTCTCTGGAAAAAAGGAGGGACAGGTGAGATATGATTGAGACCTTTAAGTACCTGAAGGAATAAACAAGACTAATACAGAGAGGATTTTCCAGAGGATAAAGGGAAGGACACAAGAGCACACCAACTGAGATTGGAGGGGGTAGATTCAGGAAAGAAAGCAGTGGACAAGTGGAACTCCTTGCCAGGTGAGGTAGTGGTCTGCAAGATGGTAGACAGCTTCAAAGGGGTTGGAGCTAGAGGTAAGGGAAGGGGTAATAGAATGGGAGAAGGGAGGGGCAGCAGCATTATAAGGTGCTAGCTGTGCACTCAAGCAGACTCGATGAGCTGTGAGGCCTGTTTCTGCTGGTGTTTTCATATGTTCATATGTAACACAGTCACTTTTTTAGATTTTTTCACAAATTTGCAACATGGGCTTTTGGGGACCTCCCTCATGAACAGTGGCAATGTTATTTTCTTAATCCGTCCTGAAAGGTGAATCCGCACAGTGACCCCGAAATCACCTTTAGGGACTGAGAAACTAAATGACAGTGACATGTTAATGAAGTGGGGTCCCAAGAACCCCATGTTGAAAATTTGGGGCCAAAATCCAGAAAATGGCTGTAATATCAATGAGTTGAAACTCCCCATTGCCTCCCCACTATTGCTTCTACCATCATTTCTTCAGTCTCGCAGTTTGGCTTTGAAGAGTGCAGAGCATGTCCCAGTTCAGAGAAGATCATGGCTCCTGACTCCGGAGGTTAAGTATGGACAGGGGTGCAGGGAGGTGGTGTGCAAAGGAGGGTGGAGATGGGGAAGGGAAGAGGGAGACAACTGTGGACCATTTTTGTTGCAGGGAAAAAAAAGATTGGGAGGAAGATTTCCTTCATTTACAGGTTACACAAAAGAAAAATAGGCACACTGGAGTAGGCTCCCAGTGTGCCACAATTCTAGGGGTGCTGACATGGAGATTGGGCACCCTATAGTTGCAAGACATATAGATGGCTTGGGGGTGTTACAGTGTCAGAAAGGAAAAGGGAAACTGTTTAACCAGGAAAGACAGACTGAGAGGGGATGCCAACAGGGGATTGGGCACCCGATGTTGGCTTTTCAGGAATGTGTGGAGGGGTGGCAGGGAGCCATGTTACAGTGTGCCACATAATGTGGGGGGACATGCCAACATGGGATTGGCACTCAATGTCAACTTTCTGAGAGTTTTGTGGTGGATGGTAGGAGCCGCCATATTTATTGAAATGTTTCACCAGGAAAGGCATGTAATGGAGGTGTGCCATCTGCCGCTGAATGACGAGCCTGTCTCTGATTGCAGTGACAGATTCATTTCAACTCTTTGGCTATCTCTGAAACTGCTGTCATCGGCAGCATGCTCACTGATTGGGGGCTGAGGGATGCACCCACTAAAGCATCCACTGCACTGGCCAACACTGACACACCTCTGAAATGTGTTACTACCACAAGATGTTGCTTAGCATGCATGCAAGCCAACAAAAAAAGAGAAAGTCAGTACTTGGGCTGTCAGTGTTGGCATAAAAACACTAGTTCTACAGGCAAAAGAGACAGAAGTGTGTGTGTGGAGGGGTGAGGTTGGCCTTTGTAATGGCTCTCACCAACCCCCCAAGGCTCTTGCCAAAAAGCAAAAAAAATACAACAAACTGAGCACTTGCCACAAGGAGAAAAACATTGCAAGACAAAAGGCTATAGTTTAAAATGTCTCAACGAGTTTAAGCTGAAGCCTTTATCTGATCTCAGGCCACATTCCTCCTCCACTGTGAAACTCTGTATATAACCTTACTTTTCAATAGGTCAGGTTCTATGACTCAGTGAATTAAAACTGAAACCTTTATCTGATGGCCCACACATTCCTCCTCCACTGTGAGACTTAAAGCTATATTATCCCTTGCTGTGCTGTGGACTGCTATAACAGTCCAGGAT
The DNA here is from genome assembly GCA_016271365.2 of Neoceratodus forsteri. NCBI lineage: Eukaryota > Metazoa > Chordata > Ceratodontiformes > Ceratodontidae > Neoceratodus > Neoceratodus forsteri. Next base: position 381,507,744 of record CM057453.1, read on the forward strand.
TCCTATACCTTCTAATTATGTCAGCAACGGCAGCCTACATGTTAAACTCTCTTTCTTGGACCTTCTTTAATATGAGTGGTTTCACACTAGTCAGCCAGCACTTTAAGGTTTAATGGGCTGGTTCTCAGTAAAACAAAGTTACAGGAAGCAATAACACACAACACCCATTCATTTTGCCAACATGTGTTTATTTAATATTGTTAAAAAAGAGCATGTTTATCTGACGGTCTCCATTTAAGTGCTTAAGTAGTTTGCTGCTCAGATTCCATGTGCCCCCACCCTTCTTTTTCAAGGCTTCATGAAGAAAATAGTGTGGCAGGGAGGGTAGTTGCACTGTACCGAATGGAGAAGATGTAATGAGATTTTATTCAGCTTCATTCCATGGAACAGACATTCCATACTTTCCAGGGCTCCTTTTCTCTACTGATAAAATCGCAATATATCAGCATTGCTATGCTATGCAGCCAAAAAATGGGTGAGTGGGTGTATTCAAAATTTACACACAACTTCTTTGTGGCTGCTTTTATAATGCTCTGGCTTCACTATAGGGATCTAGTGGCATCCCTCATGTCTGGTGTGTGTAAAATTTTGTTATGCACAACCACCCATACTGTATATTATTCTCTATGCTACAGTATGTGACTTGTGAAAACTTTCCCTTCTCTTGCTTCAGACCTGATTTGTAATTTAGTGTTCATTTTATTTGCCCAGGATAGTCCGGCTGAGATACAACATCTAATTTCCACTGGGGTGCTGCTTCTACCAATTTCTGCAAATGGGTGGACTGGAGTGCTAAGAGGTTTAGTGCCTTACCCAAGGCCACACAGTGAGTATTTGGCTCTTGCAAAGTTTAAACCTGCATACTCATGGTTACTGAGATGACTCTCAACCAGTAGACCACACTGCCTCTAAATGTTGATCCTCTGATATAAATCCTGTGTGTCTCACTGCAGCAATAGCACCTCCTGTTACGCATCTACATCCTTACTTGCAACACTATCTTGTCCAGATGTCATGTACAGTATACTCTCCTGTTTGAGTCTCATTTATGGAAACCATCCTGTGTAGCCCTCCTTTGTTCACTTTGTTCAGTTCACTGTTGTTTTTAAACCTCTGAGTCTGTCATCACACAAATCTAGGACACAAGGTGGGACAAAGGGACAACATTTGGGACAAACTATATAACTAAGATGGAAACTCAAAACACTGGAATTAGCTTTTATGTTCATAAGGTTTGCTGTTGATGGAACAACAAAAATGGAAAAGGATTTTGCTTTACAACGTCGGTGCTCAGTTTGGGAAAACACCTTCTTCTAGGGCTGTGCATGGGTTCCATATCATAACCATGAAGACGGAAGGGTGAACACAGTGCGCATATGGATGGCAAGCAAATGGCAAGTTGGTCCACCCCAGAATACAGCGATGTCAGAACCGCAAATGGACACTTTAAAAAAAAACATCACCACCAACATTGGGGAAACGTGAGGGGACATGGTGGAATGAAGGATGCAAGGAGAGGGGCAGGGCAATGTCTGAAACATCTGGTAGCATGCAGGGAACCTGACCATGGCTGCACAGATGGCATGGAGGTGGCAAGGTGGGGGCACAGGCCACAAGCACGGATGGATATGGAGAACAGTCGGTGCAATGCTGGGCACATGAACAGGGCACAACAGACAGACTGGTGGGAGTCTGCAGGTGTGGGTGGTGCAAGTGACACCAGCAGACAGATGGAGGGGCTCCTGGCTGCTAATGCATTGGGAGACACTATAGTGGTAGGCGGAGGGGTGGGCATCCCACAGAAGGATGTGCGAGACTTGGAGGCATGGGCATATGCGGAGCTGGCTGGGAATGGACAAGTAGTGGCAGATGCCACCGAGACACACTGGAGCAAGCAGGAAGTGCAATGTACAGTATAGAGGCAGGGTGGGCACTGGCAGGCAAGGCAACATGCCAGACAACAGTCTAGGAGCACACAGCACAGGTATGGAGGCAGGGTGGAAACTGGCAGGCAAGGCAACACACAGGCAATAGTCTAGGAGCACACAGCACAGTATGGAGTCAGAGTGGGCACTGGCTGGCAAGGCAACAAACTGGGTAATGGCATCCGAGATATGGCGAGGGTCACTATGCTGGTAACAGCTGGTTACATCTGCAGCTGCATGTTGTAGGAAAGCCCCTCAGGTACTCAGCTGTGCTGCGATGATGATACTCCTGGACTATACCCTCAGTCCACAGTGTGAGGTTCTTATATTGCTTCTGCTTGTAAGTTGTGGCTGCTCCTGAGACAAGCTGCTCCATGCAGCGCTCACTGAGTGCTGCTCCTCCCAGAGGAAGTCAATGAAGTGCCAAATGCTCAGATGTGTGGCACTGGGGCAGGTGTTAAAACCCCAGTGCCAGCCCTTGACTGCATTGTTTGTATGTGCTAGCTCTTTGCATGTGGCATCATTTAGGTTCCATGCCTCCAGTGGGAACAATGGTCACCATCTAGCCATCTGCCCTGTGGCCATGCCAATCCAGATGTCCACCACATAGTCAAGGAATGGCCAGAGGTGTGCATCATTCCCCTGTAGAAATCGTGTCATACAGGGTCACATAGGCATCGGCAATGTCCTCACATGCACAAACACAAGGGCAATCAACATCCAGATCTGCAGGGTGAACTCCTCATCAGTGGGGTATCACCACAACACCTCAAGGCAGCGGGATGCAGCACCACATGGCTTGGCAGTAGTGGAAGAAGCATCCTCTCATTGCTGCAATCGGAAACACACTGGAGAATGCACACCATGCCACTTGTTCAAAGTCCATCAGTGCTGTCTTGAGTGTGTAGTCCCCCACCAGTCGATGCATTTCACCAAATACCCATGCTTACACCTGTTCCTGGTGACTGCACATGAGCACATACACCACAGGCACCATGACGCCAGCACGCAGGCCGTGAATAATATACAGTTGCCCAAAGATGGGTGGTGATGCATGGAAGGTGCTGTCAAGGAACCAGTCCTGGTAGTCACCAAGACTGCTGGATTGCAAAGACAAGCACCCTGTCATCTGATGGCCCACTATCATGCTGGACTAAAGGCTCCCACACAAGAGTGATGTGATAATCTGGTGGGATATCTAGCTCCTGCACTGTGGTTGGGGTAGCAGAGCAGCCTGCAGCCTGCCTCACCTGCTGCAATGTCTGCTTCCAGGAGTGGCAGAACAGACAGCCTGCCTGCCATAGCATCTGACACACCAGTAGTGCACTGTACAATCACCTGTCCTGTGCTCTCCATGCTGGACCATGTCCTGTCACTGATGTCTGCCATGACTGTCCACATGCCAGTGTCCCTGGCATCAGGGACATGGTTGTGGTATGTCCCTGGTACACAATGTTGTCTGCTTCAGTATGCAGGCATGCAAGGCACTGTTACTTGTGGTCCTGGCAACAGTGCCAGTACACTTTCCCACATACCTTTTGTCCCACCTCTAGAAATATCCGCATGGCATAATAGTGGTCTCCCTTCTGGCTCTTGAGGAAGGTAACAGTTTCCATCCTCATTCACTGTCTCACTGAGACAGCTTGTGGTTAGGGGCCAGTATCACACTGGCTGTTTGGGGTTTGATGATGTGCATTGGTGGGCATGTAGGTGTGTGTGGATACTGCCAGTGGATGTAGGTGTCCAGGGGGTACTGTCTGTCACTGCTGTGGTGCAATTCATGGGCTGGGGTGGTAGTGGTGGCTATTGTCTGGTGCTACAGTGGGAGGTATGTTTTGTGGTGCATGAGTGCATGTGCGTGAGTGCACTGGGGTGCGCTATTTTGGCATGTTCACCCTTTTGTGCATTCACCCTCTTGTGCTGTCACCGTTTAGTGCAGTCACCATAATGAACAATTGCCCTGTTGACATTCCCTTCTGTAACAGTTGCCCTTTTTGGCGCATGTTGCCCTAATGCTTAATGCGACATGCTGTACTAGTCAGCCACTATGTGCCAGTAGACATAATGCCATTCAGCACAGTGTACATGTCCTTTTATCAGTAGCCCACTTGCAAGGGCTATTGTCACTGGATATCCTGTGGATGGGGTTGACGTTTGATATTTTTATTTTAATTTATATTTGTATTTGTGTCTGTATGTATCTGTGTCTGGTATTTGTATCCATTATGTGTCTTTCTTTACATATCAGTGTTTACATTTCAGACTGTTTCTGTTGTTAATGATGGCACAGGGCCAAGGGTTTGAAAGGTTTCAATAAAATATGCAGTGTTATCGACAAAATATGCTTTCATGTTATGATCAGAGTCATAATACTGTAGGTGTTTCACATCAACCTAAATCAAGTTCTAATATTACTTTATATGGTCTAACACAAATACACATATTTAAGAGTGATATTTGTATTTGTAAAAAAGCAGTATTTGTTTGTATTCATCCTGAATAGTATTTGCTTTGCACAGTCCTGCCTTTGTCCTTGTGGGACAAAAGTTCTGATAAGTAACATGAGAGATGCCTATTCTAATGTGGGATTATTGGCTGTCTGTTTCTGATCACAATACACTTGGAGCAAATTTCAGGAACTCTAAAACAACTACAGTACCTGCAAGGATCAAATAATGGAGTTTTCATCTTCAGCTATATAAATATAAAATTATTACTAAGCCTGGCAAGGACAATAATCCAGCAGACTGCATGTTAAATCACCATTATTAACACTTGTCAAAATACAGTTATTCTATTCCTATGGAAAAAAACAAACATCTCACAGAGATCTATTTGGCAAATACTATTTTAAGCCACTAGAGAGAATTCTAGTAATTCTAGTATAACATTTAAAGGGCTGTCAATCATTTTTGCATTATATTAATTCTGGCTGAAACCCACATTTTGATTGATTACCTTATCTAACATTTATACATGTTGCTGGCTGTTTTTTTCTGCCTCCTTACTTACTAAAACTAAATATGCATACTAATGTGTAATTATGCCCAACCCTTTTTTTTTTCAAGTCCTTGATCTACTCCTATCGACATTTCCTGAATGTTAGAAACAACCTCAAACAGTACAGCCACTAATGATGCAATAGTCTCCCTCTCCTCTTCTACCACTGCTTCATTAATGACTGGACTGTGCTGAAAGTGTTCCCAAGTCCAGAAAAATGCCAGCTAGGTCATAATGCCGACATCAAGAAGAGCACAGTCAAAAACACGCATGACAATGCAGCAAAACTAATGGGATTGCTCAATAAAACAGCTAGCACTACCATACAGCACTAACTCACTAGCTAAAATGAAGGTTAGTGGGGCTCTGACCCTGCACCCCGATACAGGGAACATCTCCCCAACCCCAAAACTAATTATAATCAACTCTATGGGAAGAGGTGAAACTTGGTGATGAAGAGGATCTTGGGGGATTTCAATAGTGCAGGGTGGGGAGACAACCCCCAAAAAATACTTATGGGGTTAAAAAATACTATAGTCAGAGACCAGGAATAGAACCCTGGTCTCTGAGATGTTCCACCACCATAGTTGCTCTTGGTCTCAGCCCGTTCACCATGGGAGCAGCTTGGTGAGACACCACACAGCACACTACTTTGTCCTCTCCTCAGATGTGATGACAGCTACAGGGTAGCGGTACCTGACTTTCGCTGCATTATCACTGTAGCTGTCATGACATTTGCTATTACTGCAGTGCAGTTTTTACCAGTGCTATTCTCACAGTGGCATGTTAACAAGCAATGGAAAGGTGCAATGGAAGTTGATCAAGGATTGTACACAGATATATTTTCATTTGATAACACCAGTATGGTGGTCAGCATGTTCTCACTTTTAAAAAGAAAGAAAAAACATCCAAATCCAGTTACCAGCTGCAACAGCAATCTTTACAGAATGAGACTAATCATAGCATATATCTTTTAAACATAAGACACTTAGAAACCTAAGGAGGTTGACCGTTTCCCTTTAAACAGTACTGATGCTTGAAGGAAAGGATGACCATTTAACTTAAAGCAACACTGCAGCAAAATTGGGAATAATTAGACCCTACATTTTTAACATTAAAGATGCCAGACCATTCCCATTTTTGTTTGTAAAAGCTTTCAGTTCTACCAGAAGTTAAATACATTTTTGACATTTTAAATTCAATTTTTTATTTATCAAGAAAATACTTGGCTATTTCATTAGGATTAGAAATAGAATTGCAGACCTGACAAGTGTTAAGACTGAGACATAAAATATATGTAGTGCACAGCATAGGAAGCACCAAATAGAGAATAACATTTTGAAAAAAAACTCATTTTTTACCCTGCTGCTTTAAAAGTAGGAAAACAAACTCTTCCAAACTTTTATTTAAATGCCAATAGTCTTGCAAAAACAGTAGAAGGAATTAACTTCAGGTAATGACAGCAGACGGCAGCTGTAATATAATGGCAGTGACAGAAACATGGGCATCATCCAGCACTGGTGGTACACCATAGTTTCAGGCTACATATCATTCAGGAGGAACAGGGTAAATATGAGAGAAGGGGTTGCATTATAAATCAGCAAATGTACCTTAGAAAGGGAGATAATTACAGAGCATGTGGGGGTGCTGTAGAATTAAAATGGACACAGCTTACAGCAGAAGAGGAAGGGATGCCCACATGGGTGTGATCTACAGGCCTCCTAGTCAGACTGAAGAGGTGGACAGAGCTCCTGATGTAAAGATCATGAAGATGGAATGCATCCTATTAAGAGACTTCAACATACTTTTCCAAATGCTGACTGAAACCTCCCAATGGCATGGAACATCAGAAATTAGGCACTGGTAGACACCTTCCAGGACTGCTTCCTGACTTAACTAATGGAGGAACAGACATGAGACTGAACCATTCATAACTTAATTCTGACCAACCAAGACAGTATCAGGGGATTAACAGTGGAGGAGTTGCTAGGTTCTAGCTAACACAATGCAGTGTAGTTTGACACAGACATGAAATAACAGAGGCAGTCAACCTGGGCAATGGTCCCTGACTTTAAGAGGGCTAACTTTGTAGGGTTGGAAGTGAAGCTTTTGGAGAGGCTTGTCAGGTTCCATCAACTAGAAGAGACAGAAAGCAAGTGGGAGAATATCAAAGAAGGATTCCAACTGTAATAAAAGGTTGTCTCCGACAAGTGGGCGAGGGAAGAGGCATAAAAGGCATATATGATTTTGCAAGGAGGTTGGTAAAGTGTGGGGAAAGGCAGCCTTTAAAGTTTACAAGGCAGAAGAGATGTGGGCAAGCAGGGAACTCTACAGTACCTTGTCTGGACAAAGAAACCTAATAAGGCAGTGAAGAGGGCCAAGGCAGAGGTAGAACTAATGATTACAGAAGAGGTATGGGAAAATGGTAAAGCCTTCGTTAAAACTGTCATACAAAGGAGAAAGAACAGGATGGAATAGAGAGATTGGGAGGGATGAGTGGAGGAGGAGGAGGATGGTCAGAAAGCTGGTATTCTAAACAAATAGGTCAGCTCAGTCGTCACACGCAGGGATGGGGGCACTGCCTGAGTGCAGCATCCAGATACAACAGGAATAGACAGTATGGAAAGTGATAGTATGACAGAGTAAGAGTACTTAAGGGACTGAAAGGTTACAAGTGGATAAGTCCCTGGGACCAGATGGTTTGCACTCATGGATACTCCGGGAGCTAGGGCAGACTCTGGCAGCCCCCTAGCAGGCTATTCAAGTGCTCAATAGAAACGGGCATAATTCAAAGGGACTGGAGATAGCAGGTACTGTGGCTGCACAAGAGCAGGGATGGGGACAAGGAATTAAAGACTAATCTGATTTCCATTTTGGGAAGCTCCTTAAAACTAAAATCAAAGAGCAGCTGGTTGATCTTGATTCCCATGCACTCCAGGATAGCAGGCAGCATGGCATTGTAAAAGTATGTCCTGGGAGGGTAGCAGTTTCTGCGGATCGAAAAATGGTGGAAGAGATCTCAGGTGATGACATAAGCGGGTTAAGCTGAACTTATTGGGGCTGTGCCACCACACCCTACTCCACCACAGTGGATAAATTAGTTTAGGGCACAGTCCCTGAGCTCCTAATGCCACCCAAACCCCTACCTCCCAACACTACTATGCTGCTGCTACTTCTACTATTAATAGTTGATGTGCCAACAAGATCACATATGTGAAAGACATGACTTTGTTGTGATGATTAAATCTTATCTGATGATGTCAAAATCTCAACCACCATTTTCCCCTCTGCAAAATGGCAGCCAAGCCAGGTCCTGTCATGGATTTCATCAAAGCTATGTTGCAAGAGTTGGATAAGTGCCAAGCACTCTATGTCCTATACCTAAATTTTAGCAAGGCCTTTGACTGTGTACCCACAGGAAGTAGGTAAGAAAATTGGGGGACTTGGGTATTTGGTGAAAGTCACTAGACAGGTGCAAATTAGTAAGGTAGGTGAGCCCAAATGTTGTTACTAAATGGTAATACTCTGAGATCAGGATTATGATGGGAGCACACAAAGGCTGATCTTTGGCCTTATGATCATCTATGTGTTCAATTGTAACCTTGGAGAAGAGATCCATGATAAAATGTGCCTAATGCAGATGATGCAACAATTTAGAAAATGGGTAGGACATGTTCCAGCCTCTGATTGGCTGAGACCTCTGGCAGAGGGTACATTCATGTTCCAACAGAGACCAGGACATAACAAGTGCCAGCCAACCTTTCTCAGCACATGCTAGTATTAGTGTGCCACAAACCTGTAGAGCCACCATTTTCCCCAGTTAGTGAGCAAGAGCCCCTCACTTAGTACTTCACTGAATTTCACTTACTGTGAACAAGTTAGACCCTCCCACAACCTCATCTCCAGTATTCCTGCCATTTCCAGTAAAACAAAAACTACCTTGCTTTCTTATCATCCGTTCTACTGTCCGATCATGCTCAGCTGAAATTTCAGTGCTGACTCTCCTGACCATGCTCAGCCACTCTACCAACCTCTTTCTCGCCCTCAACTCCTGCTCATATTCTTAAGCAGCAACAGTTCCCATAGCAACACTTTCCTCTGCTTTGAATAAACAGAACTTCACTACTTGAAACAGGTAGGGCATCTGACAACATAAGAAAAAGGAGTTGAGAAGAAGGGGACAACTGTATCATGACATTTGCAGGAAAACATGTAGCCTCGCAATGTTTCATCTATGACATTTGGCCTAAAACTGGTTTGGGCTGAAAGATGTTTGTTCTAACATTGCAGTTATGACTACGAGGTAGAGTCATTTATTCTACGACTGCTTTCTACCACACTTACCGTCCCACTGCCAGTGTGTGTCACAGTTGTATTCACCAGTTGTCACTTTAGGCAAAATATCATTAGGCTGAATGGATGCAGCAAGGTGTTGTTTATGAGGTGTCTTTCTGCTAATTGCTGTGGGAGCCAGGGACAATGAAGAAGCAAGTGCAGATAAATTAAGCAGATTAAAAACAACAGCACCCTTTACTGGCAGCTACAGCACCAAATGGACTACTTTACAACAACATTTCTTTCTTAGTCATTTATATTCCTCTTTAAGAATATTTTATAACTTTCTAAACTCATTTTATATGAAAGTCACACATGACCTAGGTTCTAATTACAAAAGCACCCTCCAGTATAGATGGTATGAGCTATGCGGATCTTCCAAGGATATAAGACTCTCTACCTGTGGTGCCAGGTGTCATACCCCTAGGCAGTCTGGTACAGCCCAATACCACCCACAATGTCAGGTATTATTGTTAGCATCTGACAGGATGGATAGTGAGGAGGGTGGACGTGAACTGAAGATGGTCCTGAGGAAAGTGGAACTCTTGTTAAAATTTTGCAAATAAAATTTAATGATAATAGGCTCAAGGTTATGAACATAAGGTGGGGAATATGTGGACTCACTACTAAGTGGAGGATATGACTGAAACAGGCGTCAGAAGAGAAGGACTGGGGGTTATAATTAGTGACAGTCTCATGTCCACAGCCAAGTGTACCAAATAATATGGGACAGCTAGCAAGATTCTTGGGTGCATAGGTTGGACCTTTATAAACAGACTGAAGAATACAATCCTAGCCATGTCCAGGTTCTTGGGTAAGCCACACCTGGAGTACTGTATTCAGTTCTGGAACCCTCACCTAAAACGTGCATGGAAACCTGGAGTCAGTCCAAAGGAGAGCACTTAAAGTGATTCATGGTCAGTGGATGAGAATAGATGAGGCAAGACTTGCTGACCTCAATACAGTATGTATTTGCTGAAGGCCAAGTGAGAGAAGGGATACATGATTAAAACCTGAAGAATATAACTAGGGTGGTTAGCCAGCAATTGTTTAAGCTTTAAGCAAGGGATGCATCACAGTGGGCCACAACTGTAGCAGGCAGAGGAAAATGTAGGAGGGACATGTGGATACTTCTTTATGGAGATGGTGGTGGAAACATAGATTTGTCTGGCAGTGGACCGGCCAAGGTCAACACAGTGGCAAGTTTCAGAGAGGGTGGCACAGACAGCTGAGACTGTTTAGGTGGACTGGGAGGGGTTGCTGCTAATGGGAACAGTGGGTTAGTTCAAGCAGAACTGATTGATTTGCTGGAGGTCTAACCAGTGCTCGTCTGGTGTGGCTGTAGGCTGGAGATGGGCAGAGTGGATAGATCAAGTCTTTTTTGTCCATAACCATCTAGGTATCTACTCATGTGTCTGAAGAAAACATGGGGTGCTGTGTCAGTGTGTGGGCTGAAAACAAAACAATATGGTAATATTAAATGCACACTGAAAACAGAATATAGTATTAGAATTTGCATTTGAAGATAGGTCTTTTCATAAAGAGAAATGGCAAAAGCACTTATGTATCTATTTAAAATAAAAAACACTTAATTTTTAGTTGTAAGAGATAATATCCAATAGTTTCTCCACCACTTTTTGTTGAAGGTATTTCAGAATATGGGCATACAAATTCATTTTAACTCCATCCTGTGGTGCCACTGCAGCATCTCAAATCTACCCTCAGAAACTACAGTTAAAACACACTGTCAAAAGCCAACTTAAAATAATGTACAAAAGACAACTGTGCTGCATAGTGATGTGCAACAGGAAAATAAGCAACAAAGTGCATCAAGGAATGAAAGTTATCATGAAAAAGCGTCTCTCCCAGTAGTGGTATGAAACAGAGAAACAACTCTGGAAAGTTACTTATTGTTCACTGTACCCATTCAAAATTAATGTACTCATTAATTCCATCTCAGAATGTTAGAATGCTGGTCCTTTAGTATTTAGTTTCAGCTTCATGGCTCCTGTGGATTTATCCATATGTGATGTTAGTCAAAAGGGCAATCAATCCAGCAGGTTTATTCGTTTCTTATATAGGCATGTACGTGAGAGACCTTCAGAACTATTTGTGACCCCATTACCGAAAGGTATAGTTATTACATTTCAGATTTTCTAGTGAGAGTAACATTCAAAACATATTATTATGTACACAGTGCATGTGTGTGTCTGTGTGTGTGTGTGTGTGTGTGTGTGTTAGTGCGTGTGCCTAAAAGGGTGGACATGTTCCTAGGTCTTTTATGAAAGAAATATTTTGCTGCACAAGAATGGAAAACCTAAGAACAACCGTATTTTGGTGACATACACTGTGTAAGCAATAACACCAACAGGATGGGTGGTGTTGGGCTATACTGGACTGCACAGTGGCTTAATGAGGTCTGGCGCTGTAGGTGGAGAGCCTATAGCCCCGGAAGATCCAGTATAGCCCAATTCTGGAGGGTATTATTGCACTTAAAAATGGGTATTTGTTTAATTTTTAATTAAAAAGTATCAAGAATTTAAGAAGGCAAATAATAACTAAAAATGATTAAAAAGCAGTTTTGTGTAAAATAGTCCTGTAATTGGCATAATTGCCAGTCGAGGACACTGCTGTTTTGGTCTGCTTTGGTTTGTCTTTGGTCTGCTTCTTTTTGGACTGGTTGGTTTTGTCTGCTCCCCCAGCACAGTAACTGTGAAAGCCTTTTGACCTTTCTTTCTGATGTTATGTTTTGTTTCTTCCACCTCATGCCTGCAAATAACAATGGATTTTTATGTATTTTTTTAAATAATGGCAGCACTAACAGAATACCTGAGTCAGGAATAGGGCAACCAGAAAACTGGAGAAGCACTAGAAGAAAGCATGGTGGGAATGACAGTTTAGGTGGACAGTTGGTACAGTTTCTGTGCTTTCTTGGATATGGGAGTGATATGTACTGTCCTTAGTTTTTTTTGTTTTGTTTTTCTTTTAAGCATGAAAAGTGAGGGTGAGTGGTGGGTGACATCTGTAGAGATACAGCAAAATTTAATTTCACCTGTGAAATTCGGTGACATTAGAATTTCGCCTGTAGAAATATTTCATGAGATTCACATATCACAGAATATTTTGCAAGTGCAACATACAGAATTTCACCTGCGAAATGTGGAATTTCAACACCTGCTGGCACACCCTCTGACAGCCGATTGCCAAGACAATATGAATGAGCTCCCCAGGTTCACACCCTGTCTCCCATCATCCATTAGTGTTGCCAACATCAATCATTTAATTAAAAAAAAAAACTTTTCCTGGTGTGGGGCTCCACTATACATCAGGAAAGTTATTATATTTTAAAATTAAATGATTGATTTTGGTGGCAACTAATGAATAATGGGGATGGGGTGAATCTGGGAGGGGGTCATCTTCGCATTGAGCTGGCAATTGCCCAGAGAGGTGGGACCACTAGACACCAGGGACATTTATCTTTATTTTTATTCAAATTCTGGATGGAGGACAGGTGTGAATCTCAGTGGGGATGGATTCTTCATATTGAGCTGGCGATCATCCATGGGAGAGGGTCCACTAGACACCAGGGATTGTGGGGATTGTAAACATTTATTTTAATTTTGCTCAGGAGGAAAAACCTTTTCATATTTAAATATACATGGATTTTCATCCCTTCAAATGTGGAATTTCACCCAATGGGTGGTGAAATTCTACATTTCTCTGGTGAAATTCTGCACTTCATCGGCAGAATTTTGCATTTAGCACCTACAAAATATTTTGCAAATTTCACAAAGGGAAAGAAATTTTCAAATTTTGCCCATCACTAGTCATCTGTATTTGAAATGCAGTGCAAGCAAGTGATGCTCTTTACAAGAAACAGCCATCAGGGCAGAACAGAACTTAAAGAGCAAATATCCATTAAAAATTAGTGGATATCTGCTCTTTGAGATTACTAAGAATCGGTTTGTGGCAACTGAGATGCATTGGTGGGAGCTCACTTGGTCATGCCAAGGAAAATCTGACTCACTCTTTCCTCTCACTAAGCGAGCAGAAAAAATGGAGGCTGTTTTGTTTTAAAATCTAAACTGTACGTGGATACCATTTTAGTACTGGGAATGAGGCAGGCTAGGCTGGTACCTTTTACCTGGCCTCTGTTGTCTGATAGACAACCACCTTGTGAAAGGGCTCAGCCAATCAGAGCTCTGGTAAACTAATGCCCATTTTCTATGTTCTGATAATATTTAAATGGAAGTGCATATTGTCATGAAATATGTGAGCCTACTGTTTACGTCTCTCTTCTATCTTGATCAACATTTTTCTCCTGTTTTCCTGGTTTGTAAGATGCAAAGTTAAATATTTAAAAGGGGCACTCCTTTTACTATGAATGTCTTCATTTTCATCCATATTCTCAGATATTTTTGAACAGCCATTGTCCCATAAGGTTCAGAGGGCAGTGTCTGTTACATGCTAATTCACCTTAGTCACAAGAAAACTGATATTAAACAAAACAAAAGGTGCTGGAAAAAAGGCCACTGATGAAAATCTGGGATAGCCATATTACATGGAGCACATATTTGTATTCACAATTTTCTTTCTGGCACAATGTACATCACATAGGCTCTGGCTTCCTTGGCTGTTCCTATTATACAGTATACCATTCTTGTAGATCACAGGACCATTACAATACCAAATGTGTGTCAGCAGGGAAGGACACTTGAAACCCTGAAAGAAATACATTAATTTTTCAAAGCATATTATTATGTTTATCAAGCACCTTACACAAAGCCAACATTTTTGTGGCCCTAAGGCTACTTCCTTAGGGTTTCACAGTGGTCTATTATTTCACTGTATTTCTGTTAATTCAAAGTGGATGGCTTCAACTGGACAAACGCATAAAACACCAAACCTGCATCATGACCAAGAAAATTATAATGGGGCTTGCCCACCTGGTATCTGTGCCCTCCTTAAGCCTAGACATAGGAACGTCACTACAAGGAGATCCAATTCCAATCTACTACATATCCCACGATGTCGCTTAACCAAGAACAAAGATCATTCACCTATTGGGCATCCAACTGGCTCAACTCTCTTGGCAGCGACATAGCAACCACTCGGCATCTTCAAGTCCAGTTGTGTCTCTCACTGCTTGTATCCTGTGATTGCCCATCTTAGCATTTCCACTGTTCCAGCTGCACATGCCCCAGCACCCAGCACTTACAATCAGTCTTTGCACCCCTAGCACTTTACCTGTCATATTGCCTCGACAAGGCCCCTTGGCTGCACTGTCTTCCACCTCGCCCATCTCCCCACATCTCCACTCCTGCCACTGCCCCAACCCCTTCTCTCCCCTTACCCTCTGCACCTCCATCCCCTTGATCTCCTACCCTCACTCCCCCATGCACCCTCCCTCCTTCCCTTGTCTTGCTCATAGCTCAAGTCTTTGTACTGGTTATTACATGTCTGTAAGTCAATGACTATTTGTTTGTAACTAAAATGGTGACTGTTGCTGCCTGATGTGGAACCTTTATAAAAGAGCTTCGCTCAAAGGTATTGTAATCCTAAATTGAAATAAATAAATAAAATAAAAACAAAGTTGCAGACACCTTCTTATTATCTATCTGTTTCAAATGGGCTGACCTGTCAGCTCTGCTATCCTTCTAACAGTAAGGGCCCTGTTTTCCTGGTCCTGTTAGGACACTAGCAGTTTTGCCTCTCACACTGATGATACCAACACCCATTTCCATGAACTTCCATTGTGATTTTGTGCAGGAACACTGTCTTTAACAATCAACTAGTTTTACATCGTCACATCCTACTATCCCTACCTGAACACTGGCTTTAACAGATTTGGGTTATTTCATCATTGACTGAGTGACTCCTGTGCTTGAGGGATAAATGTGAGCCTCTTATGACTAATAATCCTATACAAATGTTCACTTATTGTTATGCCATTGACTCACCCACAATGCACTGAGAAATCAGATATTAAATACCACCACAAATAAGCTTTTAGATGCAGAGTAGCCTAATGGTTTGGAATGCAGAGGTTCCATGTAAACTATATGTATTGATATTCTATTTTTCCACTCTGTTTTCTCAGTCTTGTTGATCTCCTGTCAGTTATACCTCTGTAGAGCAAAATCAGCATAGTCTGCCACTGTTCCCAGCTCTTCAAACATGTGCTGCCTGCCTGCACCACTACCATTCTCCATAAGTGTACTGGGGCTGAATAGTATTTACCAAACACAATACCATGAATAGTAGGGCTCCAGAATATTCAGGAGCCCTTCCTGAACAGGGACTATTCATCCCTTATTCATAGTTTTGAAATACTATTGAACAAAAAGACAAAAGAAACAGCCCCTTCCCTCCTTCCCAGTCCAAATGGTTTTCATTCCTCTTCCCATCTCTGTGGATCCAGCTACCCAGGACTGTCCACCACTATCTCTCATTTGTGTCCCTAAAAACAGTCTTTGTCTCCTCCAGTGCTCCACTTGTTGCTCTCTCACCCCTCCTCCCCTCCCACCTAACCTACTAATGCTCCCATCTTCTCTTCCAACCTCCTCTCCTACTGTATGATGCTTTTCTCACCCTTTAAATTTGCACAGCTGCTGCACTTGCACTTTGTGGTTACCTCTTGGCTGATATCCTGTTTGTACTTTATTTTGAATCCCCACCCAATATTGTATACTTGCAATTCTCTGAGCCACAAGATGTATTCTCACAATGGACCCGCCTTGACAGTATTTCCATTTGATATGTTTACTTTTTATGTAGAGGTGATTTTGTACTATAGTATGCCTGTACAATTCTCTATAAATGTTATATTGTTTTAAACCCCTGCCGTAATGATTCCTTGTCACCACTGGGTCACACCTGAAATGAGCCTCAACTCAGTGTGCCTTCCGGTTACCAAGTTTTAAATAAAAAAATGATTACAGAACAATAAAACATGGGCACATTTATTCACGAGAAGGCAGCTGGCCTTGAAGGTGCGTGGGTTGTGCCATTCACCTTTCGTACTAAGAGTGTATTGGGAAGAGGGGGCGAGAAGGGTGATGCCAATGTGAGTAGTGGGGACAAAAGAAGAATAAGTGCAAACAAGTACTATTTACAACAGAGAAAGACAGCAGCTGGTCATGGAGGCAGACAGGTTATGAGAGTTGCCCACTGTGTGATTTTTTATTTGAAAGTATACTTATAGGATATAAGATGAGCTAATGCAAGATATCAGAAAAGTCATCCTGAGTTCTACTGACCTCTAATCTCATGAGTGACACAGCTATGAGTGAGGTCACAGAGAGTCAAGTACAATCAAAGGAGATATTTCTGATATTGTGCATTAGTGTACGAGGATCAATCAAAATGTTTGTGGCCTGACACAGAAAGAAATGCACTATGAACCTTGTATTATTTCCAATGGATAGTTAAACTAATATAAATAGAATATGACCTAGTGGCATAATGATCAAATGTTTTCTTCGTAGGTACATGACGGACAAAGTTTGATTGGTGATGTTCATTTGATCATGGAGAAAACTGAGATCAGCGTAATCATCAAGTAACTTCATATCAAGCAAATGACTCCAATGCAAATCCATGAGGATATAATCAACACACTTGGGACAGAAGTCCCATTCATATTCAACTGTCAAGAAATGGGATGCTGAAATTAAGCTTGGCAGAAGAAGTGTTGAAGATGATCCCAGGTCAGGGCACCCAAGGAGATGACCACTGAGGAGAAACATTGATGCAGTCCATTAAGTGGTGGTGAAAGACAGACAAGTAACTATACAGCATGTAGCCAGCACCTTGGGCATCAGTTTTGGGGCAGTACAATCAATCTTGTCTGAAAACTTGGGCATGCTAGACTCCATCTGGAGTACTGCGTGCAATTCTGGAGACCCCAATACCACAAGGACATAGACAGGATGGAGGCAGTCCAGAGGAGGGCAACTAAACTGATAAAGAGTCTGCATCAGAAGCCATATGAAGACAGACTAAAGGAGCTTAGTATGTATTCCCTTGAGGAAGGAAGGAGAGGAGGGACATGATAGAAACGTTCAAGTACCTCAAGGGAATCAATAAAGTCCAAGAGGGTAGCATCTTTCAGAAAAGAGATGTACAAGAACAAGGGGCACAATTTGAAGATAGAGGGGGATGGCTCAGGGCAATGTAATGAAGTATTGTTTCATGAAGAGGGTGTTGAATGCATGGAACAGCCTTTCTTAGGGGTCATGGGGTCACAAACAGTATGGGAATTCAAGAATGCATGGGACAGACATAAGACAATTCTAGGGGGTAGCAGGAAGTAGGCTGTTGGTTAACTAGGATCTTCAGCTCATCTAATAGTTAGGAATTAGGCAGACTAGATGGGCCAAGCGGTCCTTATCTGCCATCAATGTCTATGTTTCTACGTTCTATGAGCAAAGTGTCAGCAAGATGGGTGACAAGAATATTGACACCTGTTCAGAAACAATCCAGAAGGGACAGGGACATTTCAAGCCAGCTTCTTGCATAATATATGAGGGATCCAGTAAACTTTATCAGTTGTGTTGTAACAATGGATGAAACCTGGGATCACCATTTTGATCTTGAGTCAACACAGCAAGGCAAGCAATGGAACATCATGTATCTCCAATGCCAAAGAACATCAACCAGGCCACCTCAAGTGACATAATCATGGCCTCAGTCTTTGGGATTATGATGGTGTGATCATGATTTATTATTTTGAAAAGAAAAACAATAACTGGTGAGTACTATTCTGAACAACTACACAAGCTGAGAGAAGCCATCGAGCCAAATGCTGGAAAATTGGGGTAAGTGTTACACTCCTGTAAAGACAGTGCTTCACCCCACACAGCACAGCTGCAGTGGCTGCTGCAACAAAATGAGGATATGAACTGCTTCCTCACCCACCCTACTTACAAGATCTTGCTCCTTCAAACTTCTACCTGTTCCCAAAATATAAGGCTGAACTCTGTGGAAAAGATTTGCTGATGAAGAAAGAGGTGATAGCTGCTCTGGAGGGTTTCTGGAGGGCCAACATAGAAGTTTGCCATTAGGAGATAAATATGCTAGAACGAAACTGGACTAAGTGTATTGAACTAAAAGGAGACTATGTTTAAAAATAAAATAATACTATGTTCATAGTGCATTTCCTTCTGTGTCAGGCTGCAAACTTTTTGATCAAATTTTGTACAACAGAAACTGAAAGTTTCATAAATAAAGTGGTAAACAAGTTGTTTTCTTGTTTATGTTTGCTTACGCATATGTGCAAGAAACCTTAAGTGGCAGCTTTGGAGAGAAGTGGGTTGTGGAGGTGTGGCACTGTGGCAGCCAATGCTGGCACTGCATTTGTGGGCTTGGCACTGTTCACCCAATGCAGGCCCAGTGTTCTGATGGCACTGGTTCTATAGAAGTGCCACCAACTTGAAATGATTTGGCCACTGCAATGAGGGGCCGCCTCTCATTGCAGTGTCGGATTCCGCTGCAATGAGGTAGCGACCAGTCATTGCAGGGTGGTATCTTGCCTGGTGTAACATTTCCCTAAACATGGTGGTGGCTTATGCACTGCCTCAGATCCTATAAAAGCTGACTGATGGGGTACCCAATCCCCTTGCTGGCATGCCCTCGACCCTAGGTCATTTGCCAACAGGAAGCCCTCCCTGTGGCATAATCTTCCCCATTGTTGTGTGCCGGGGGTTTGCCCAATCCCCTTGGCTCTTGCCCTCCAACAGTTGGTATGTGCCAATGGGGCCCAATCCCCTCTGCTACAGCCCCCAAAAAACATTAGGTGGCATGCTGGGAGTCCACCCCAGCATGCCAAAAGTCCTTGTGAAAATAGAAAATCTTCCCATGACATTATAAAAGATTGTTTAAGCCTGTAAACTAGAAAACTGCCCCGTTGAGTCTCCCCAACCCCACTTCACCCTGTGTACCCCACCTCCCCACACACCCCTTCACCCCATGATTATTTCTGGAGTCCAGCGTGATGATCTTCGTGGGCGGGAACATGTCTGCACTTTCAAAGCGACCACGAACTGTAGAAATACCCAGTAAGCTGTATAATGGCACAAATGCTTTTTTCAACTTATGTGGCTATCTCGGGCATTTTTGGGACTTTTGGCACCAAATTTGCAACATGGGGTTATTGGGACCCCTCCTCATGAATTCAGTCACTGTCAAGGCATTATTCAGGCCCAAAGGTGATTTCAAGTTCATTGCAGGAATCATCTTTCGGGACCGATTAATGAAACCACAGTGCTACTGTTCATAAGGTGGGCTCTCAAAAAGCCTATGTTGCAAATTTGGTGAAAAAATCCAGAATATGACTGTTTTATGGCGTCGCTGCCAGTTTCTAAGCACACTCATAACTTCACAAATTTGTAATATTTTCACTTCAAATTTTCAACACTGGCATTTCTCCACACCTCCTTATGAACAGTGCAGCTGTCATTTTACACATCCTGGCCGAAATGTGTTTTCACACTTCTGGCGCAGAATAGCACAGTCGCTGTGGAAATCACTGTTTGGGACAGATTAAGAAAATCATAATGACTCTGTTCATGAGCAGAGGTCCTAAAATGCCTATGTTGAAATGTGGTGACAAACATCCCTAAAATGATTGTGTTACAAGCGTGTGTTGTGCAGTTTCCACTCACCCTCATAACTTCACAGGTCTGTAGTATTTTCCTCCAGATTTTCAACATTGGCATTTTTCAGACCTCCTTATGAACAGTACAGCTGTCATTTTCACATCCTGGCCAAAATGTGTTTTGCACTTCCAGCACACAATAGCGCGGTTGCTGTGGGAAGTCAGTGTTCGGACAGATTCAGAAAATCACAGTGACACTGTTCATGAGCAGAGGTGCTAAAATTCCTGTGTTGACATTTAGTGACAAAAGTCCATAAAATGACTGTGTTACGAGTGTACGTTGCACAGTTTCCATGAAACCCGTAATTTCACGCATTAGTAATATTTTCCTCCAGATTTTCAACATTGGCATTTTTTACACCTTTTATGAACAGTACAGCTGTCATTTTTCATATCCTACCCAAAATATGCATTTACACATCTGGCACAAAATCCATACGGTTGCTGTTGGAAATCAATGTTCAGGACAGATTAAGAAAATCATAGTGACAGTGTTCATGAGCAGAGGTCACAAAATGCCTATGTTTAAAATTTGGTGAAATAATTCCACTAAATGACTGTGTTATGCATGTGTTGTGCAGTTTCCACGTACACTCAGAAGTTCGAGCATTTTAATATTTTCACTACAGACTTTCAACATTGCCATCTCTTCACACCTCTACAAATGGTAGAGCTATCATTCTTCACATCCTGCCCAATCTGTGTTTCATGCTTCTGGCACAGAATGGCACGGTTGCTGTGAGAACTTGAAGTTCAGGACACATTAACAAAATCACAGTGCCACTGTTCATGGAAGAGGTCCCAAATGCTTTCATGAGGTGGGCGTCACAAAAACCATGTTGAAAATTTGTAGTGCAAATACCAACAAAGCGCCCAGGGCATTACGGTTTCTAACCATAATGTCCCATGCTGTAGAGACTGACAGGCATCAGGGTGTGCCTTTGGATTGCTGACTGCAATGCTCATGCCATTCCAGCCCCACCCCTGCAGTAAGTAACAGGCATTGAGGTGTGCCTTGGACTCTTCAGCCCCAGAGTTCACCCCATTCTCCTATACTGCACCCATTTCAGCATATGTCCTTAAGGAATGGGGTGCCTGTAAGATGAACACCCCAAAGGCATACCTCAACACTTGTCGGTGTCTGCAGGATGGGATGAGGTGAAATGGCATGAATGTTTTGAGCGATGACCAAACACATACCCCAATGCCTGTCCATCTCTGCAGGGGTGGAGGTGGGGTTGGAGGAAGTTCAATACTGCCATTCCTATTCTGCATCTCTCTAACTCCTGCATTTCCAGTGTTAATACCAGCAAGCAAACATTCAGCATTGACAAATGCTTGTTATTTACTGTTTTTATGCTTGTTTCTATGAACAGAATGTCTCTGAAGAATGTGTGGAGTAGTGGTTGTCGAGGTAGCATTGTTATGAGATAATGTCGTATGTTCTGTTGCTACTGGGCAAATATCAGTTGGTCAATTATGATGCATCTAAGTGTTGATATCTTGGTACCTAGCAGGTGATACCTTGATATATTGGAACTTATCTCAAAGGTATCGCTAGTTGTCTTACTAAATTTATACCCACACATGCTGTGTATATATATATATATATATATATATATATATATATGTATCAAATTCTGGGTGCTTATCGGGATAGTGGTTGCTTTTATTTATTTATTTGAAAATTGGTAACCAGGAGGACACACTTGCCAAGGCTCATTTCAAGTGCAACCGGGGAGGGGAACAGGAGAAGCAGCAGTACAATACTTAATAACAAGTCAATGAGCAATTTTGGTAAATTAGTTGTTACAAAAATAACTAGATATGAGAGTAAGTTGATACAGAAAATAAAAGTGCAGTCATAGCTCAATATGAAATGCCAGTTCCAGTGCAAATTAAAATTGCAGCAAAACACAGGGCCCAATTCTCAAAGCTCCTAGGGTGATGCAAGGGACTTACATCTCAATGATTGGTGCAAAGTGCTCCTTGCACCAAAGGATGCCCAAGTGACTAACAAAGGCAGGCTGAGCCTACCACATGTAGCCTGCACCTAACTGGGCTTATACTGCCCTTTTGCCACACACTTTTGCTGTGGCACAGCACCAAGCTTCAGGCAGATGCAGGCTGCCAAATCCGTGAATCACTATTCACAAAACTCCACCGGTGAAATTTCTAAAGTACCCCTACACCAACAAAGGCGGGACTATGGGTACTTAGAAAACTACTACCGAGAGGGATGACCTAGTAGTGGCAATGTGCCACACCACCCTCCCAATTCCCCAGACATTTTTGTAATACAACCCCCATGGGGGTACTGGGGCCCTGATCTCTGCTGTCAACCATACATACTGTTTAATTAATGACCCCTCCTGGTGGTCTAAGTGGCCCCACTACCCCAATCCTCCCTGTCACCCATACTTACTGTGTAATAATAGATCACCTCTTGGTGTTCTTGTGTCCACCCCACCATGATCCCGCTGTCACCCATTAGTAATATATAATACAAGTTCCTTCCAGGTTGGATAATGGACCCCCACCCAGCAGGTAGTGCCCTCCATTCCACTCCCCATCCCGAAACACAGCCCATGAACAGTGCAGCTCACCTCCTCCACTTCTGTGACCAGTCACTGGACTGAACTGTCAGTGAAGTCCCAGTACAGTGTACACGCCTCACAAACAATCATGAGCATGTACACCATACAGTAGGTGCTCACTGACAGTTCAGTTAGGTGGCTGGCCATGGAGGTGAGAGGTGGGCTGTGCCTGTCAATGGATGTGTTTTGGGATGGGAGGAGGGGGTCATGGACACTACCTGCTGGGCTGTGGGGCCACTAGACTACCAGGAGGGATCTGCTATTATAGAGTAAATATAGGCATTAGCAGGAATTGGCATGGGGGACTACTAGACCACCATGTGTCTATAAAGCAGTACTACATCATGGATCAGGGAGGGGGTCACTAGCCACCAGGGACTAGCTTGACTGGTGCACAGCCATTCCTCAGGTTGTGGCAGACCTCAAGGTGCACCCTATGTTTGGCACACTGCCAAGATTGGCAAAAGCAGCAGGACTTTTGCCCCAGGACCTGTCCAATATAGAATTGGGTGCAGGGTCCCTGGCACTCCTAGGTTTGCCACAGCCTAGATTGAGGCACCTTGCAGCAATCTAAGTGCTTTTTGAGAATTGGGCCTGCAGTGTGAAAATACAATACTGACAAAAGGTAAGAGATCTACAGGACAAGCTACTGCATAGCCACATGATAGAGGTAACATCAGTGATAGTGAAGAATTGAAACCAGTTGGCAGGTTGTGGAGACCCAACCAGATGACCTACCAGGACAGTTGAGGTTCAAGCTGTGGAGGTGTCAGCAATAAGGGTAACAGGAGCAGATGGGGTTGGGTTGGATTTTCAACTGTTACCTGAGGGAGCCAGAGAGGAGGAGAGGTTTAGGGAGGAGGAGGAGGAGGAGGGACTTGGTTCCAGAGTGAGGAAAGTCAATAGGAGAAGGCAAATTACCCAGCTGAGGACTGGGGTTGAAAAGTGGCAAAAGTGCTATGGTCCCTGGAATAGAGGAGACAGAAGCTAGGTAGGAGTTGGAAGAGGAGAGGTAGGGAAAGGGAACAAACCTTTATTTGGATATGAAGGTCTAACAGTGAGTCTGGCAATGTGAAGTCAAAGGAGGATGGATGGAGGGCTAGAAGGACCAGTGGTGAGTATGGGGGGTTGTAGCAAAGTGGCAAAAGGGGTTATGGTGGATGTCAAGCTTTGCAAGAGAAGTGGAGGAGGTGGTTCCTAGAATGCATCAGCATAGTCAAAGACAGGAGCACTCATTTTGAGTAACAAGCTCCCTGCAGACCTGCATAGATTAGCAGTCTTTGTTGTGGTGCAGGGAACTAAGTTTGCAATAGTGTTTTGCATGGATGGCATCAGTGTGGGCTGAGAAGATAAGCTTACAGTCAAGCCACACAATGGTACTTCAAGAACTGCACTGCTTCACTGGGTATGCCATCCAATATGGGGAAAACTGTGTGTGGGGGTCATTCCAAAATCATGGACATAATTTTTAGTGTTGATCTGGAGTTGGGTGGATTTGAACTAGTACAGAACATTGCTACAGTTCTGCTGGAGTAGATCTTCAACAGCTGCAGTAGAGGAACTTGAGATAAAGATGACTGTGATCAGCATACATGCTATGTAAGCTGACAAAGGTAGAGGGAGGTCATTCAGAAAAATGGAGAAGAAGAAGATGGGACCCATGATGGAGCTCTGTGGGACAGCAGCATGGACTGGGTAGTTGAGGTGACAGAATGCTGTCTAATTGTACCCTATTGCTATTGGGCCCTGAGGTAGCAATGGAAGCATTGAACAGCAGAAGCTGAGAGGCCAGCAGAGCTCAGCTTGTCCAGGAGGATTAGATGGGGCATCAAGTGAAAGGCTTTAGCCAGATTAATGACAGTGGTGGCTGTAATGTGACTCTGATAAATCCTAGAGAGATTGGAATCAATGACACATAGCAGGAGGAAGACAGCAGAATGGTGATTCTGGAATCCAGACTTGAAGGGCAAAAGAAAGATGGAGGATGAGAGGTAGTTGAAGAGTCTGGAATTGGCAGCTTTTTTCTTGCAGTTTGAGGGGAGGGAGGAGGAGATGAGACAGAAGTTGCAAGGGGAGGATGACCCCCCTTTATGTAGTGGAATAGCTTTGGCCAGCTTCAGGACTGAGGAACACATGAGTGAGAAGGAAAGGTTGTGCAAGTGAATAAGAGGAGCGGCAATGCCAGGATCTGAAAGGTGAGGTGTTTGGGTCCAGCCCACAAGGGCTGAATCAGATGAGTTGAGGAAGTAAAGGGAAAGCAATATTTCCTTAGTGGTGACAGGAGTAAAGTGGAAACCTGGGGAGGTGGGGATGGAAGGAAGGTGTTACAAGAGGGAAGGAGAGGAGCCAGGAGGGAGAAATAGAAGTGTTCAGGTTGTGAAGAACTCACTGAAGTGAGCCATGACAGAGGAGTGTCAGACATAGGCTGACCATTAAAAACAAGGATTGGGGAGCATACTCAGCAGCAGGGTCAAAAGGGAGTAGATAATCTTCCAGAATTTAGCTGGGGTGTTAAATTTTTACACATATTTAACAGGATTTGGGCTGGGGAGGAGGGGAGGGTTGTTTCTTTATTTTCAAATTTGCCTGAATACTAAATAACACATACCATGGCTCCCAAATACCAAAT
This sequence comes from Neoceratodus forsteri, assembly GCA_016271365.2. Taxonomy (NCBI): domain Eukaryota; kingdom Metazoa; phylum Chordata; order Ceratodontiformes; family Ceratodontidae; genus Neoceratodus; species Neoceratodus forsteri. Next base: position 381,532,887 of record CM057453.1, read on the forward strand.
ATTCAATTGAAAAGATATTCACATACCCTACCATCCATCTACAGTATATCCTGCACTGTGTACATACTGTCATCAGCCACACTTACACAGTATGTTAAACGACATGCTCATTACTTTGCATATTCACTGCCATCTCATGTAAGAAGTTGTATGACTGTACCATCAGTAATAATCGGACACATAGCATTTCATAATATATCTAATTTTCAGATTCTATCCACAAAGAAAATAGAATCTTGTTGATAATCCCAAATATCCATTAATTAATCACAAAGGTGATAATGCAGACTCCCACATCCCTACTGACTTGTCTATCACAGTCTGGAGACAACTTTTGTGATGATTGTCTTATAGTTTTGTGCAAAATTGCAGAATTTTGCACTGTAAAATATTTTGCCAAATTTGTGCATTTTGTTAAATATTTCATGGGTGAAAAATACAAATTTCTGCTGGCAAAATGCAGGAATTTCACTGGTAAAATGTGAAATCACGCCCGCGAAATGTGGAATTTTGCCACTCGACAAAATTCCCCTCTTGCAGGCAAAATTCGGCACTTTGCCAGTGAAATTCTGACATTTCATGGGTGAAATTTCACAATTTGCTCTTGCAAAATAGTTCACGGAATGCATGGAATTTCATGAAATATTGCAAGCAGTGAAGTTCCCAATTTTGCTAGAATTTCACCAGCGAAATATAATTTTGCTGCATCTCTATTGTCTCATCTAATAGCTAGAAACAGAGCTCTGAATCCAGAAGCCCAGGTTTGGATCTCACCAGTGTACTTCTTCCACTGTGTGATTTTGAGATAGTCATGTATCCTGTCTGTCCCTACTTTCTTCTCTGTATCTCTTTTGCTTTCTTTCTCTCTGTCTCTATCTGTATGTCTGTCTCTCTAGTTCCTTACACTACTTCCAGTTGTGCAGTATGAAGTCTGAACCATCCATTGATTGATCTGATACAAAATGGTCTCCCAGGTAATAATGAGTGAACATGTATCCACTTCAAAATGTGCTTTCATAAAAATGTTTCAGTCATTCTGATTCACCAAAGAATATATGTATTGTAAATACTGGTAACCCCTTCAATAACTCATTTTACTAGATCAATAAAATGCCTTAATAACCCGAACCATTTTAGTTGAACTTCACTCCAATGCTGAAAAGTCACCATAGAAACAGCTCGCACAGCAGCCACTCACAGCTACACAAATACTCATCCCTAAACACAGCTGTTTAGTGGCTCACCTCAGCACACTGCAAGCACTACTTATTGTTTTCCCCAAGTAATACATTTTTCGGACTCCTCACACTTTCTCACAAAATATTCCTTTTCCAGCCCAAAATGGACATGAAACATTCAGTTCTGAGATGTTCCTAATATTTCCCTGTCCTTCTTACCCACAGCTCTCTGCAACAACCCTCGATCCATGCTGTCATTACCTCGCTTGCCGACATACGAAGCCCTGACCTGAAAGCGAGTAAGTAAAAAAAAAAAACTTTGCAGAAATTACCACCAATTATAAAAAATAATGGATATGGGCGTGTGTCTATGAATATTTTTCCACACCCTCGGTCGCGTGATGACTGCACATACCTCTTGAGCTTCTCTCTCGGGGTTTATGCAGTCATCACACCTACTGGGTGTGAAAAAACATTCCTCTTTACTTCTAATCATTATTCTCTATTTTACTTTCTTGGGTTTCTCTTCAGGGTTTATAACACTTATTAGCAATTTATCCAATAATAAAGTAATTTGGCTTATCCCAACTGACCTCCCAGTGGCCTTGTTAATAATAGTATAACATATTCCACAGCAACAAAATGTTATTTCAAAAAAACAGCAACTGTGAGGTCAGTTGGGCCGTCAATTGTTGTCTGAAAGATAACAGAGAAAAAGCACAGCATTATATGAAATATTTTGAAGGACTAATAACTGGAGAAAGTAAAAGAAAATATAAACATTAAAGTTAAATTACATTGTAATTGTAAACATAATGGTTTAATGACTTAAGCTTTAGTACTGTAGATATGTGTCATTAATAATAATGAGTTTTACTTTACCTTCTGTCTCTCTCTTAGCCTCCTGTACTTGCCTATAGGCTGGTTCAGCTGGATTGTAAAGTGCTATGGGATACAGTGGCCTATATTCATGAACATTACTTACAGTGATAGCACCACTTTACTTTACATTTTCTAACCCAATTCATTTACCGTGCTGTTCAATTGCATATACCTGAATCAGGCTAGTTAAACAAAGTTAAGTGGTGTTAATGCTGATGGTAATGTTGCTGAATATAGGTTGTTGTGCATAAGGTGCTAAATTTCTTTACTCATATCTTCCTGCTGCTTTTTCATATCCTGTTGATCTTCTTCCAGTGTACATCCATGTCTCACAGTGGAATTTTGGATTCAGAATTTTATTTGTGTACTGCCCACCACAGGTTAAGATAGGCTAAGACAGGATTTCCTAGAGGTGATTTCTAGCCTGATATTGGCAACACAGAGATTGCTAGTTTCAGTTGACTTCAATGCCCATGTCGTTTTAGAATTTTATTCACTAGCTTGTGGACTCCTGAAAGCTTTGGAAGCCTTGGGTTTAACCAAATTGTGTCACCACCTGACCATGTCATTTGGCACATGCTTGACTTTGGGTTCACCCTGGGGAAACTGAGCAACTTAGTTGGAAACCTGCAGCCTGGTCTAATCACTTTGTTCTTCTTTGTGTAGCTAGACTCTACTGTGTTCCCATCCTCAAAAAAGGACAAATTGAGCATGGAGGAGTAGGGAGTTTAACATCTTCTGGGATCGTGAAAACATTTCAAGCATTTTGGATGCCTCCTTCAGTGATGTACGCATGGCAGTGGATACATATAACCAAACCATTTTGTATGTGGCTGCTGCAGTTGTGCCCATCTTTTCCTCACCAACAATTCTGCACTGATGCCTAACATGGCTTACTGATGAGCTTCATGACTTGGAAATTCCATGAGTGAGCACAGATGTGGAAAGACCAGTGCCTTGACCAGCAGACTTCTGCTTGTGTCATACTACCAACAATAATGAAAGAGGATGACTGCCTCAGGAAGAAGTTTCTTCCCCAGCATCACAGCAGCTGGAAAAAACAGACTGGCTGCCTTTGATCAGTTAGTGATTAGAAGCATCCATTCTGAATGTATTTAGACAGAAGAACTGAATTTCTTAGAAGGGTGTGAGGAGCTGGACAATTCTTTGCAGCCAAAATTATGGACATTATTGCAGTGGCCTATTTTATTTGTGGTAGTATAACCTAGAAAGATAAATCACCAAGCTATGTTCCTGAAGACCTAGTAGACCTATGTCTGAAACCCACAACTACCACTTGCATACTGTGTCACCCAAAGCCCTGCACAGGTTAAATAAAGTGCACAAGCCTACAAGTACCATAACAGGATAAATAGGTTTGATTTCCAAGGCATTTTGCCATTAGCAAGAACACAGTTATGAGGGAATTCATTAAGTTGGCAGGATAAAGATTTAAGAAATATTTCTGCAAGCACTTTTAACTGAGTGTTTGATAAGTGGAATAGACTGCCAGAAGAGGTGGTGCAGGCTGAAGCATCATGGGGAGGGGCCAAGTTAGGGTGAGATGGCACATGGCCTCAGTAAATGAGAAGGGGCAGGAGAAACAGAGGGATGGCAGGTGGAGCCTTTACAATGTAACTAGTTAAAGCGGGCAGACTGTATTGACTGCTGGGCCTTTTCTGCAGTCTGTCTATGTTTCTATGTTTTATATTTCTAAGAAAGTCACTCAACCTCCCTGTACTCCTGGAATGCACTTTGAAACAAGATTTGGCTCTGTGTGCCTTTCACAGCAAAACATTTTAAAATAAATAACATTCTAGGAGATAAATGATTCTTATATTGCTTGGGAACATTCAGATGGCAGATTACTGTATGTAGGCATCATCCAGGTGTTATCTGGCTTGTAAACTTCTATTTGTGTAAATCAAGTTCTTTAGTATCTTCTGGAGCACTGGTCCCAGTGTTCAAGGAGCTCATCAACACTTCTCTGAGGGAGGGTCTTATCCCAGCTTTGTTGTAGTAGGTGGTAGTAACACTCCGCTATAGACACCTCTTTTAAATCCTGATGTTCTCATGAACCTATTCTTTACCTGTCCATTTTGGTCAAGGCTATTGAAAAGTAGTAACTGTGTATGATTAGAAATCCATCCGGAGGATTACAATCTCCACAAGCCATTACATTCTAGTTGTTGGCCTTGGCATTGTAGCAAGACTGCTGTAGTTTGTGAAATGAATTATTCCAATTTAAAGGATAGGAAGAAGCTATTTATGGTAGTGATCCTGGACCTGTATATGGCATCTGACACTGACAATCACTGGTAGTTGATCGATCACCTAAGGAGGTATTGTGTGTAACTAGGAGCAGTGCCTAAAAATGCACTGGATTGATAGGGGTTTACCTCCAACTTCATATTTCCTTTCAGAGAGGAAGTGATTGTGTTTGACTTTGTTATAATGCTATTTACCAAGCCTTTTGTGAGTTAGCAATGTTGGGCTCCTCATTTTCTTTAATTTATCATTATGACTCAAAAATGTCTTACTATTTTCCTTTTTAAATTTTCACCATTATTAGAGGTATCATATTAACTTTCCTGATTTTCTTAATTTTCTTTCCTTCTTATTCCCCTTTTTGTTTTTATTTTTCTTTGAGTATTAGGAATATAAATTGATGGGAATGATAAATGTCAAGTTCTTTTCTCCAGAAATGCTTTTCCAAATCTTCTATTCTCTGTGTGAGTTTGACTGAGTTTCTACAAATAAATTAGAAAGGTCCCTCATATGATGTTTCAATTCATAAAGGCTTCAAGCAAGACTATATTGGCCATTATTGGGTGTGCTTGGGCTTTAATTGTATAATTAGAAATAGTATCCGACATTGTGCTAAAATATCCGGCGAAATATTAATTTTTGACTTCTTGATCCAGTCATGTAAATACTTTGTCCGGATGTTCTACTAGAATGGAATGGTTTTCTGAGGGGGTGAAGAAGGTGATGTAACATTACTTAACATGATAACACTAGACTTCATTGGGCTAAAGCGATTTAATCTTGTAGGATGTAAGGAGATTATATCCTCCACTGATGTTGACCCTTATCTGTATCTTTTCCTTGTATGTTCTCCCTAAACTTCCTGCTTCCATTAATTGTATTCAAAATATTATTAGAACTTTCAGTTTTTAAAGGTCCTTCTCTAATGAGAAAAAAATCAGTAATTTTTCCTTGCTGATGACATTTAGAAAAAGATAGAATGGGAAAAATAAGAGGTCAGTATTACATGATTTGCTTTTACTCTCAATGGTGTATAGATAACTTGATTAGATACCCTAGTTTACCAGGGTCTAAAGAATCAACTTCTAAAGCTGGATTTAGTTGTGTGAAGTCTAACAAATTTCCATTTTCCCCAGTTTGCTCAAAAAGATGCTGTGGGTGCAAAAAGGTCGAGAGTGCTAGGGTGATCTAAAGGGATCACAGCATAGGACATAGTAGTAATAATACTAGAATTAGAAGAATCTGGTGTTTATCTATAATCATAATTTACTTCCTCCTTATTAGTAATATAAGATCATGTATTTTAACTTTAAGTAGATGAAGAAGCTGATGCTGAAAGTGACAAGTATTGGGAATAAACACAACAATTTTGCTATTCTTTTAACTGCTTTCTGAGAAGGCTTGGTCTTTAAGCAAAGCTCTCCTCTTCTGGTATACATAATTATATTAATAATTTATAGTTTCAGTATCAAATATCAATATTAAAAAATCAAATGGACGTTAATAGACAGTTGACAATGACCAATAGTATTAGACTATGGTTTCTAATCCAGTCTGGTCCAGACCTGAAGCCTGAAGGTCTGAGTGCTTGGTATTCTTCAGAAAGCAGAACGACAGTCCGGCAAGCTACCGTAGTGATGTTATCCTAAAGACCAAGTTTTGAAGAAAAAGCTGTAGATGGCTCATACGGTTTTCCTTTTATCTCTCCTTCTTTTTCTAACTCTTTAGTTCCTTTACCATTCCTCCAACAGCCACTATGAATAACAGATGGGAACAAAAGTTGAGGCCAGAACAAAATACCAATTGGAAATGTTCCACTATGCTCAGCACTAAAGCACTAAAAGTCAGTTTATAATTCACCCAAGCAATATAATCATGGCTCAAATAATCCAAGGTGCAATGTGAAGATACTATAAAAAAATACGTGACTTAAAAATAGAAAGCTATTTTAAAATACAAATATTCTATAACTGCTTTATCCACAGTCTGTGATCCAACGACTGCTTAATAGAAAACACAGGACATGTAGAACCTATACTGTAAAACCTAGCAGCATAATAAACAATACTTAAGTGCTACAATAGTAGTGCAGCAATGCAGTATTACGCACAGAAATGCAATAAAAATGCTGTGCACTCAATCTATTATAAAAAAATTTACTATAAGCTCCCACGCCATATAACAAGAGAGAGGTACTTATTCTTTACAAATAAAATAGTATACAGGTGAAATCCAAAAAACTCCAGGATTTCCTATCCTTCAATCACTCTGGAAAGGCCTGAATTTCTTAAGCTGCTAAGCAGAGATTTTAGCCCGTTTGCACGTGTCAACCCTCCAGACTGAAAACACAAAGGAGTACAAAAATACACAGGTATAATATATAAAAAAGGCCAAATCAAGTAAATGCAGCATGGAGTAAGTCATTCTTCCAGCTCTTCTTGAAACTTGGAAATCACTGTGTATTCTGGAGTTCCAGAGCACGATGCCACGATCACTATTAGTACCTAAGGGCAGAGTAGTAGCATTTCTGATTGGCTATCAGGAACATGTGATTTTATAACCCCATGAAAATCAAAAAGAGAAAAATATATTAAATATTTAAAACATCAAAATACAAACATAGAATTTTACCTTGGAGTTAGCAAAAAGTGAAAAAAAGAAAAACAACAGAAACAATAAGACTTATAAAACAAATACAGGCAAACAAAAGAAACTGGCAAAACAAAAATTTGAACAAAAATACATCCCCAAAATGCTGGAATCAGCTTTTAGATCCAATTTTCTAAGAGGGTTAAGGCCTCTTTTCTTCCAATTGGCAAAATCACTGGTGCAATGGGTCGAGCTCTCTCCATAGCGCCGGTCCAAATGGCTGCTCTTCAATGTCTTCAGTACTGCTCAAATGCCATCACTGGAGCAGTCAAAAGAAAACTAGGCCAACAAAAGAGAAAGCAGAGGGAGAAACAACACAGCCAGGGCTCATAAAAGGATGGACTGGTAAGAACACATAGCACTTAGCATAGATGGCATACCTTTTCAAAAATTAAAACCAGCGTAGTGGTCCTGCTATCAGTGACTTCTCCACAGGCACTGACATGCATAGCAAGCCTCTGGCCAAACACCTATCAGTAGCATACCATAGAGTCTTGCTTGAAGCCTTTAATGAATTGAAACATCATATGAGGGACCTTTCTAATTTATTTGTAGAAACTCAGTCTAAACTCACACAGAGAATAGAAGATTTGGAAAAAGCATTTCTAGAGAAAAGAACTTGTCATTTATCATCCCCATCAATTTATATTCCTAATACTCCAAAGAAAAATAAAAAACAAAAAGGGGAATAAGAAGGAAAGAAAGTTAAGAAAATCAGGAAAGTTAATATGATACCCTCTAATAACGGTTGCAATTTAAAAAGGAAAATAATAAGAAATGTTTGAGTCATAATGATAAATTAAAGAAAAATGAGGAGCTCCATATTGTTAACTCACAAAAAGGCTTGTAAATAACATTATAACAAAGTCAAACACAATCAATTCCTCTCTGAAAGGAAATATGAAGCTGGAGGTAAATCCCTATCAATTAAGTGCATTTTAGGCACTGCTCCTCGTGCTCCTACCATTTCCATGAATAAGACAAGTACTATTGTTGGAGCTTCATATTTCCCAGTCAATCAGGATTCTCTATGTTCAGTTAACAGTGAAAATTATTCTAAAATTCAATCCAAGTGTTTAGATATAAATGGAGGGAGGTTGTTTTAAATTTGAAAATATTTTGTGAAATCAAATGAAACAACTGAAACACTGACTGAACTTATTACGCTTTTGTTTTGATGTGAATTTGTTTTACCTGTGACTGTAAATGCTATCAGATATGTTTACAGAGATAGATTAGCTATCACTTAACCCTGTTTATGTTCTATTATCTGATATGGCTAGTGCAAAAAATACGGGCAAAACAAAGTGAACTAGATAGATTGAGAATTATGATATCATCTCCAGTAAATTGGACTACAATTTGGAGCCATGTTTATGGAGAGAAGCAATTAATGATTAATCTCACCATAGTCAATATAGGGGATACATTGTCTATCTTGAACTGGAATTTTGATCGTAAAGCTTTGAAACCCCTCTATATTTGGTATAGAACATTTTCAGGAGAAAATTCACAAGCGCTGATTTCATATGTTAGTAAATTACTGAAGTTTTGTTTAAATATCGATATTACTCCTTCAGATTTTAATCAGTATCTAGAGTCTACTCTACAACTTCTGAGACTCAAATTGATATAGAAATAAATCCAAATCTTTATTCTATTCTATTATAATGCACCATTTGACTAAATTGAACAGTGCCCAACTTTTATAGTGGATTTTAGAGATGGTGTAAATCCACTAAACCAGAAGGGCACTATTGAAGCTAGCTCTTAACTAGTTAATTTGAATTATACACATTCCGGCCTGGCCCAGGAGGAGACTCAGTTGTCTGATACTTACCCATTAATTGAAAATGCTAACCTTTTATCCTGGAATATAGCAGGATTGACTGCAAAACTTACAGATTCTGATTGGTGGAATTTTGTCAAAATTTGAAGTTATGCTTTTCCAGGAAACTTGGGCTGCGGAATTAAGTTTATTAAATGGATATGACTCTTATTTTGTTCCTGCAAGAAAAGTAAAGCATAACAGTAGGCCGGGGGAGGGGCTGTCAACATTTATAAAAATACATAAGGGCCTTTTGGTTTTAGATTATATCATGCCAACTAATGAAATGATGTTGCATTGTTATAAAATGGGATAATTTTGTATTTCTGGTAGTAAATATTTATATTCCACCCAATTTCCACTCCTCAATTCAAAATGATATATGGTTTAAATTAGCTGTGAATTAGACCAAATTATGCAAAACACCAGATTGATATAGTTTTATTTGGGGAGATTTTAATGCTCGAACCGCCAATGCAGATAATTTATCAATGTTGCAATCTACAATTTATTTAGGTGATTTAGGTATAAGAAATTCCACTGAAACTGATTAAATAGTGCTGGTAGGAAACTGATTGACTTTATTAATAATAATCATCTGCTAATTCTTAATGGTAGGATAAAGGGAGATTTAAAGGAAATTGTACATATTTTTCAACATCAGGAAAAGTGTTATTGACTACCTTCTCATTTCTTCTGATAGTTATGCACACTTTTGTTCCCTTGTGGTTTTAATGAGATCTGAAAGTGACCATGCAGCATTGGTAGCTGAAGTTGACACAATGGAAAATAAGGAAAAGATTGAAATAAAAGAATGCAATCAAATTCAGTTAGAAGTAAGAGGTAGATTAAAATTATCCTTAAATTCAATAAATAAGGCAAGGTTTTTTAATTCTGATGTATTCCTCACAAATGTCCATGTTATTTTCACTTGCATAAAATCCATGCTCTGCCCATTACTTATATAATGTACTTGAGAAATCATACCAAATGATTAGATCTAAAATATATGATTTTAAGACTGAATCATTTACTCCTATTACTTGGTTTGATAACCAATGTACAAAAAGAACAGAACTTAGGAAAAATGATCAGGTATACCAAGAAGTTCCCAGTAAAGAAATATTTTGTTTATCTAAAAGGAGCCAGGAAAAGAGTATCACACATTTCTTATAATTAAAAATTAGAATATATGCAACAACAATTGGTCAAAATGCATGATATTATAGGAGTTAATGATACAAAGGCTTTTGACAAATTGTTTCCAAGGGAAGAAGGAATTATCCCTCTTTATCAGCATATATTCCAAAAGATGTGTGGGTTACTTTTAAAAAAACTGTTTACTATAAACCCACAAACACTTAGCTCTTACTCAGTTCCAATTTGGACCCTCTCGGTAGATTATGAGCCATTAGTCATTACTCTTAATGATGTTGAACCTGTCTTGTCTAAAATAATTAACAATAAAGCTCTGGCCTGGATTCTATTCCTGGTGAAATATACAAAAAACATAAGAACTATTGGGTTCCTTTCATTACAATTTTTTAATTTATGTCTTAGAGAGGTATATTCCACATTCACGGAATAAGAATATAATAGTCCCATTACATAAAAAGGCTTATATCAGCCTCCTTCAAATTATCATCCTATAGTCTGCTTATCATCCTATAAGTCTGCTAGAACATTATTTTCCAGCATACTTCTGCATAAACTTAAAATCTGGGTTGAAAATTGCAGCCCACTTTCCAATTTTCAGGTGGGTTTTCACCATGGCTGTTCAACACTAGACAACATATTCATTTTAGCTCACCTGATAGAAATATAAGTTACACAGGAAAATGAGGCTATATGTTCTGTTTATAGACTTTACTGCAGCATTCGACTCTGCAGTGAGAGAAATTCTGTGGGATATACTTTATAAAAGATGTTTATCCCTTGAAATACTTAATCCTATTGTAATGTTATAGTTCAATACGTTTACTGCAGTAAGGTTTGATAACATAGGCAATATTACAGACTAATTTCACTAACAGGGGGTCAAACAGGGTGTTTGCTGGCCCTTATTATTTAATATTTATAGAGATTTTCTACTTACTTTTGATGAATCTTTACCCTTAGATTCCCTAAAGTTAATAATGTCCCCATTCCTATATTAGCTTATGCAGATGATTTGGTGTTATTTTCTCTTTCAAATTTAGGACTACAAAGGAAACTGGATCAACTTAAAGTAAAATGTAACCAACATCATCTGGGAATTAACTAATAAAACTAACGTTATGATTTTTGGTAATCAATCTTTGATTTGAAGAATCTATAGGGAGAAACAACTTATAGAGGTAATTCAGTCATATATTTATTTGGGTGTCATATTTACATCGAATGGATTGTAGAATGCACATGTTAGAAATCAGGTTGCCAAAGCAAAACTTATTGTGTAGGCATTATTACGTTTTAACTCCAGGTTTGGAATCTTTACAGTATTACCTGCTATTAAAGCTGGGAAGCAAAAATTATCCCACTTCTCCTATACAGAGCAGAGGTCAGGGTACTGAAGAACAATCCAATTTAGAACTTCCTTTATCTTATTATAAGGCTATCCTACAAGTCCCTCTTTCTACTTCTAATTCAGTGGTACAGTCCGAGCTGGGAAGTATTCTGGTAAAAGCTATAATGAACCTAAGAGTGGTTACATATTGGCTGAGAATTATAAACAAACAAACAAAAAAAGAAATGGTGATATTTCATTCCTCTGCTTATCAGAGAAAATATTTTGACTCTCAGAAAACTGTTATTCTCCTGGCTAAAATGTTGATTACTACTCTTAGAAACATTAATACTTACCATTTGTGGAAAGATTATGATGAGGGAATAATCATAGCTAGGCAGTACAGAAACAAAATTAAAGAAAAAAAATTGGTTAGCACAGAAAAAATAGATGGAGTTAGTCAAAGGCCAAAGACAGGCAATTTGGTTTAGCCAAAAATAAGATTGACTCAGGGATTGAAAATTATTTATTGTTACCTATATCTCAGAGCACTTATGAAAGTGATCACATGACAAGGTTTGGAATTGGGATGTCCAAATACATGTATTTTAATCAGGTTAAAACAAATGAAGTTTCAAAAGAAAAGCTCTGTATGTGTAACAGAGGTTTACACAAACATTGAAACATATTATAATACAATGTCCTTTGCATAATCATTCCAGAGATTCCTATTTAAAACAATTCTTAATAAGACATATGAATCAACATTATGATCCTATATTTATTTTAATGCATCCCATGACTTTGGAAGATGAAATGATGACTGCTAATTTTATTGCTTCTGTTATTCATTAAAAAAGAATTATAGGGAATGTAATAGACTACAGAGATGCAAGCTAACTGTATAGAGTTAATATATTAATATGAATCATTGTCATTTATGTTAATTTCTGTCTAATTTAAATATATGGTGGTTTTATCTGATGTTATGGAAATTTATAACTGTTTTGTACTGGATGAACAATAAATGATGATGATGATGATGATGTGCTAACTAGAACCATCCTCATTTGGGTTAGGTTCCTACTTGCTGTCCACAGACAAGAAATGCTTTGGTGTTCTTTAAGATCTTCCCCATCCACTATCGAGGCTGGCATGTTACAGGGACTGAGTCTGTATCCTTTGTTGTTCCTGGTCTATCGTTGCCACTTGGAAGGTGGTCTAATGGTATGGCTGGGGTTTCACTGTTATACAGATGATACTTAGCTATACCTTTCATTTGTCCCTAGCATGGGTGACCAAGTGTCTGTGCCATGAAATGCTTTGCTGAAATTAGAACACAGATGGCTACCAGCTGACTGAGACTGAATCCTGGACCATAGAGATAAGACCTAGGACTGAGTGCGAGTCATCACAAGGGCCAGAATCAAAATGATAAGAATGTGATTGTTGCTGGTGGTCTTGAGTAATTTATTTATTTAGTTAGCTTTTGTAAACCAGGTAGGTACACTAGGCAAAAGCTGTCTGTTTTCAGGTACAACCGTGAGAGTTACAACAAAGGTAATGCAACACCAGAACAGTTTACAATATACAGCAATGTACAACATAAATTCAGATAAAGATAGACAGTAGACAGTATGCAAATGATTAGGACAAGGTAACAGGTGTGGCGTAAAGGTGTGCATCACCACCAACAGGCGAATGCTATATACCATAAGGAGAGAGACTGACACATGGCAAAAGCAATATAAAACAAAATAACAATATAGGCAGTGTCATAATCCATGTGCAAGGCTGTTTAATACTAGCACCATAGTGCAAGCATTTTCTAAAATGGGTTGGGGCCCCAATAACCAGTTCACCTCTGGGAGAACATTTTCATTTGGATACACCTTATAGGTACTTACAAGGTAATTTCTGAAACTACCTGCAGTGACACAGTCTCAGGCTCAGCAGGGATATTTTCCATAATTTGGGTGTAAAGTTCTGAAATGCTGTGGACCCCAGGTTAGTTCTCAACTTGGGTATCTCAAGCAGGCCACAATCTGAGGATCTTAGTGTGTACAGACTGTGATGTGGCCACAGCCACATTACTACAAGCTGTTGCAGTTGCTGCTTACTTAATATGTTGTGAACAATTGCTTCCTAGCATATGGTCTCTCAAGGCTTGGGGGTAGCCATTTTAACTTCTCATAGAGACTACAGTGATGGATAAATCTGCTGTCAGGAAGCACAAAGTGCCAGTCTTTTGTAATCTACTGTATTAATTACGGACTGCCTCAACTGGTCAACTTTTTTTTTTTTTATTTAGTATACCTTATTGAGTTTTTCAACAAGACAGAACAAACACCAAAAAAAAAAATGAAAACACAAGTAGATAACATGAACCCTGCACCCTCCTCCCAACCAAAGCCTTCCCCAACAATAGTATTAAAATATGATCAAAGTGAAGGGCAACATAGTAGGCATACTAAATATGTCCCTAAGCTGACAACAAGAATATGAAAACCAGACATCATAATGCAAGTGAAGAAACAAAGACCTGCCAATTCAAGAACCCCCACCTCCCAGCCTCCCCAGCTCCTCCCCACCACCAGGAATTTCTATACCAGCAACACAGACATAAAATAGGGAACTAAATGGGATAAGGGCAATCAGAATATGTATGTAGGTGACAGCCCAGGGCACCCAGATTTCCAGGTACAGGCCTGTAAGGCGAAGTCAATAACACAGGAGAAACAAAAATGGAGAAAGAGGACTTATGCAGTTAATAATGTATATAATGGTTCCCAAATCATCCAGTAGGTAGTGTTCTACAGGTAAGGTTAGCAATGATCCGGTCAGCTTGTAAAGCAAACACTATTTCTGACAGACACTCAGTGGTGGAGGGATGGTTTGGTCAAGCCAATGTCTGAGGATAACTTTTTTGCACAAAGGGATATGAGGACATGTGGAACCTCTGATTATCAACTAGCTTGTCACTGTAATTCTCCAGCAGACACACTTCCAAGAGAAAGGCCTCAGAGAGACCAAGAAGAGGATCCAGACAGGTTTGAATCACAGACCAAAAAGGTGTGACCTTTTCACAAGTCCACAGAACGTGTAGCAAAGTGCCAGGGTCTTTAGCACATCTGGAACAAATATTGGAAGGCAGATTCCCATTTTATATAATTTGTCTGGGGTAAAATAAAGATTATGCAAAACCTGAAACTGAAGGAGATGGTACCTGCCCCATTTTATAAATCTATATACATGCTTCCAAATCCATGACCAGTGAAGTGAGGCATTGGAAGAAGGCAACACTTGATCCCAGTAACATAAAGTTGGGCCTTCCCTGTGGGCAAGGAGGTCTGAAAGCTGGTGATATTGAAAGGAGATGACATGAGAACTAGGGTTAGGAAGACCATAGATAAGACCTGGGACTGGTACGAGTCATCACAGGGGCCAGAACCAAAATGATACACAAGCATAGGAGAGAGTTGAAGGTATTTGAAACAAAAGGAAAGAGGCAAATGGAACCTAAGTCTGGCATCTTGAAATGTCAGGAACTTTGGGCAACTACCAAGTCTGCAATCCTGTCCACTTCAGTGAAAGGCCAAAAAGAACCTGCGAGAGTGTGGCCACCAATCTGAAGATTAGGATTACCAACAAGTGGTTAAGAGATGTCCTTGTAGGGTTGGAGGTTGAGAAGGACACAAAATTGTAAGTGAACATGTACAGAGGCCTCTATTGGAGAACCACATAAAGATTTGGGTAGTTTCTTAGGGAAATGTAAAGAAGGGAACAAATGTCTAATCCATGGAGAGAACAGAGGTATGTTCTATCTCTAACCACACTTCTAGGTAGTTTTGTAACCAGTGAAAGAACTGGGAACAATGAATAGAGATGTAGTAGAGGTAGAAACTGGGTAGCTGCAAACCCCATGCTCTTTAGAGAACATCAATTTGAGAGGACCCTTTGGGGGTCTTACCATGCCACAAGAAAGAGGAAATGATCCTATCCATTTACAAGAACCAAGATTATGGGAGGATATGATTGAACATATATAGCGGGCAAAAAGGTGGAAGAACATTCATTTTACAATGTTAATGCGACCAGAGAGGAGAGAGGCAAAAGTGCCCAACATTGCAAATCCATGCAAATGGGTGCTAACCACAGCATCAGGATTATATTGTTTCCATTTAGAAGTAGAAGTAATGATGTGCATACTCAGATATTTTAACTTGTCATGGATCAAAACCAACCCAAGATGCTCCACTTCAAGACTCACGGTGACAACGCTATATGCGCATCACCTCCGCTTTTGGCCAGATTCAACTTGTAGTTTGAGACCATGCCAAAGTCCAAGATGATGTCCAATGCAACAGGTAAGGATGAGGCAAGGAGGTGAGATGGAGGAGAATATCGCTCACGTAAACAGAAAGTTTGTATCAGAGGAGGGGCCCAACAGAAATTCCCTCACCTAGGGGAAATCTTAATCTTCCTGAGCAACCATTCTAGAAAAGAATGAAAAGAAAGGGTGAGAGGGTAACCCCTGCCTGGTGCCTTGATATAACCAGAAAGGGCAGATAGTACCCCATTGCAGAGGATATGGGCTAAGGGACAGGAATATAACACTTGGACCCAGTGAGCGAATGTAAGTGGGATATGAAATTTAGGCAACAAATGAAACAGGTAATCCCAAGAGACCCTGTCAAATGCCCCTCTTCATTCTTCTCCAGCACTCTGCACCCACTGGAGCAAGTGACCTCTTACAAATATCTAGGCATCACTTTTGACTCAGCTCTCACCTTCCACACCACATCAATGCCCTATCCTTCCCATAAATTCTCAGATAGGCCTACTATACCATCATAGAATTGCCTCCCCAATTTTCCCTCGGTAGCCATCACCTCTTCCATCTTGTCGCTAGTGGACTGTGGCTTGCCCATTTATGCTCTGTGGGACAATACCACCTTGACTAAAATCCAACTGTCAATCAATAAGGCCTGCAGGCTCCTGACTGGAGCCCCTAGCCGCACTCACACTTGCCTGCTGTACTCCACCACCAAACTGCTCTCACCTTTGAGGAGGTGTGCACTACCAGACCTGCCTACTCACCAAAAATCTCTTCTAGGGCTCTCCTCCCCAGGGGTTCTGCATCCTCATGCATGTGTCCTTGTCTTTTGCCACACATAGCTCTGTCAAGGACACTTTTCTGGTGCCCAGAACCAAGATCTCACTAGCCCAGAGGTCCTTCCATTACTGAGCCCCTGCTTGGTTCAACTCCTCCCACCCCACATCACAGACATTGCCAAAACTGATCCTTCAAAATCGCCTTAGGAACCATCTCTCGATGCTCGTTGCTGTAGATGCACATAATTAATCCTCTGGGATCCTCCTGTTGGGCCTCCTGACTTGACAATGTCCTCTGGACAGCCTATCTTCTCCACCTCCCTCCTCCCACCCCACCCCACTCCCCATCCCTACCTCCACCCTCTCCAGGTATTATCTGGGTATGTACAGTGCTGTACCCCAATGTAACCCTTAGGTACCTTGAATATGACTGTAACCTATTATAAGTAACATTATTATGTAATCTATTGTACTCTATGTTTAATGTTCTGTACCTGTACTGTTCTCATTGTTGAAACCACGCTATGTAACTCTGTCTACCCACCCTGCATTGAGGTGCTTTTTGTAAATGAGTCCATGACTCAAAGGTTGTAAATCCTACTTTTCTAATAAATAAATAAAAATAAATAATAAATAAGCTTTTTCTGCATCCAGGGAGACCAGTATTGAGGAGACCCCGGACTCCTGGACACAGAAATGAGATGGGAAGGAGTACGAAGGTGGTCTACTGAAAGCCGACCCTCTACAAAACCAACTTGTTCTCGACTGATAAGTGAGTGCCAATCTGGTTCAACCTACCAGCCAACACTTTCACAAGAATCTTAAGATAAGCATTGGTATGTGATATTGGTCGGTAGTTTGAGACCAGCAGGGATCTCTACTAGGTTTTGGTAGCACCACAATGGTGGCCTCAGTAAGAGTAAAGTCAGAGAGACCCTCCTGAAAGATGTAGTTAAAGGTATCAAGGAGAATAGGAGCTAGATGATGTTTGAAATGTTTTATAATATTCTGTGGTATATCCGTCCTGGACCAGGGGCTTTGTCCAAAGAGATACATTCGATAGCAGTCAGAATTTCCAAAAGAGTCAGTGGAGCTTGCAAAATATCTACTTGAGAGAGAGACAAATGAGGAAGGACAATATCCTGTAGAAACACATCCAGGTGGGATGCATTGAAGGAGGAGGAGGAAGGCTGGTACAGGGCCATATAGTAGTCTCGAAAGCAGTCTCATATATCTCTAGGAGAAGTAAGAAGATGACCTGAAGTGTCCTGGAGGAGGAGACACTTTTTCAGCAGCCTGCAATTGAAGACGAGAGCCAACAGTTTCCCAGCCTTTTCTCCTTGATCAAAGTATCTAACCTTAGAATGCAGGAGAGGTGTTCTGTTTTTCCCCAATAGGATGTGGTATTTAGAACGGGCAGCTTCCAATTGGTCCTATTCAGATTGAGAGGAGGACAAGGAAAGCTGTCTCTCCATCACCCTAATCTGGTCTAAGAGGGAGGACAATGCCCTCAAGGTGACTCGCTTCTGAGTAGTGGCTAGCTAATAAATTCACCATGGGCGAACATTTGAGTGCCACCCTAGGAAGTCTAGTTTAGGTAAGAGGAGAATTGAGCTCCAGAAAAGAGGTAATAAAGCTATGGAGGTGCTGGATCAGAAATTCGAGGTCAGCAACTGCCCGTTAAGACACCAACCTTATCACAAGTTAAAGAGGGGAGAAACCTAGATGGAGTAAAGTAGGGTGGTGGTCAGAGATAACCTTAGCCAAGGTAATGACATGCAACCACTCCAGAGAGATTTTCAGCCCGCAACAAGAAATAATCAATTCATGGAAAATGTATTATGAGGTAATGAATGAAACGAATACTCTCATAGATCCGGATTCAGCACCCACCATGGATCAGCGAGCAAGCGTATCTATAAGGTCTTGAAGGGCCATTTGCCCTGGTGACAGAGTTAGCACGAGGGTCCAACCGAACCAGGTTGTTGCTATACACCATGTTCCAATCTCCCCAAACAACATGGGAGGGCGGTCCAGTGTGCAAGGTGGGTCATTAAAGAAGAAAAAGGTGGGATCATCAGCCATGGGGCCTTACACCCCACAGAATAACCTCCAAATGACCTAACAGGAGAGAAAATAAGGAACCTGCCAAGGAGTTGGATATTTCCTGAAGAAGGTGGAAAGGAACACGCCTTGCTATGTGGTTAGCCATCACCTGCTTGCATGAGTCAACCCCTGCCCCAAAGGCCTGTTCCACCCAGGATCACCTAAAGATGAGAGCCTGGAAGGGTGTCAAATGGGTTTCCTGTAAAAGGCCACATTCACATCAAGCTTATGTAGGTGCAGTAAGATTTTGCTCTTTTGTGGAAGATTGGGCCCTTTATATTACCATGAATAAAACTTAAAGGCTATCGCCATAAAACCAAGGTTAAGAATTTAAAAGAAAACTAAATTGTAACAACCCTATATGATCATGTCCCCATAGAATAGTGTAGATCTCCCAATGGCAGTAACCCAACCTCCCAGATCCCCATTTCCCATAACAGTCCCTCCCCCTTCCTCCCAATCCCACAAAACCCTCCAAATCACCATCCCAAAATATCAATAACTGAAGTCCAAGAACAAGTGTCTAACATTAACTTGCAACATCCATGAAAATGGACAACCCCACCCAAATCTGATGCATGACAACCGTACTCACTGAGCCTAGTCCTCCTGACCCCCTACCCCCACCCCAATACCAACAAAGTGTTAAACCCCAAACTGAATTAATAACATCAAACTCTCACTCTTCATTAAAAACAAGCTTATTAGAGTAATTATATATCTGTGTTCATAACTACTCATAAAATAGGAACCTTTATCAAATAATGTATACAGATCACCCTTTTCCCCATTAGAACATGAACACAAATGCTGTAGTAGGATATAGGGAAAACCTGTAAGGTCAATAAAACATTATTAGACAATAGTGGATAAACTCAGTGCCCAATATAGAAGAAAGAATAAGGGAAAACATTATAAACCCCAATATAGTTAGGAAATAAAATGCTGTGCACAACAATAAAACAAAAGGGGGGCACCGAGACAACAACAGTCCCAAATTACATTCACAGTATAAAGGTGTAGGCCAGGAAAGTAAGTCAAAGGTCCATTTAAAGTCTGATCAGTCTTGAAACACTAGCAGCAAAAGGTAATACCAAAGAAGTCCAGAATTTAAAGATGTACATAAATAAACTGCTAAAACAATAGCTAGGTCTGGTGAAGAAAAGTACATCCAAATAAACTTAGGACAAGCGTGGCATCTGTAATTGCAAGGTATAACATTGGCCTGCTTCTAAGAATTGGAGGCCCATATCATAAAACAATATAATAATCATCCTTTGGAAAAAACAGTCCTCACTATTCACGGAGTACAGCTTCATTCTTTGTAAACAAGTCCTGGCATAAAAGCGAAATAATGTAAAAATAGATTCCAATGTGATCCACCAAAGAAAAACTCAGGGAATATTACTGGGGCCTTAGCAAAACCAAAAGTCCAGACTGTACTCTCCATAAAAGGGATCCAGTCAGGGTTCCCAAGAGAGAAATAAATCCCCAAAAATATATGAGGACCGACAAGCTGCTCCAAAGCTCCAGTGGTAAGTTTGAAGTCAGAGAAAGAAAACACTGTATACCAAAAGGTCTCTGCAACAATTAAATCAAGACCAGGCCCTGATCAATCAAAGTCAATGATCCTTAAATAGTTCGGGAAGGAGAATTTTAAGATTCTTTGGCAGCATGATCCGCTGAGTCAAAAGAGTGCCACTTGTCGTTGATCAGAACTTCCAACCTTGCTGGATACAGAACTCTGAACTGAATAGCTGCAGTGAAAAAGCTGGTAATGAAAGGATGGTATGCTACCTTTTTCTGTCTGGTAGCAGCTGGCAAAATTTTGAGTGATGTGAAGGCGAACCCCTCCCATAAAATGTCCTTTCATTCCCAAACTTTATTCGGCACAAGCTGTTTTTCCAGATAGTTCAAGAATTTCAGTATTAGAGGACGAGGGGTAACCCTTCTGAGGGATGGGGTTCATAAGGGAGCCAGGCCCTCTCAATGACAGGCCAGGTTAGCGGGAGAGGGACCTGCAATATTAGCCAGCAACTTTTGCATAAAAAGGACAGTATTGGATCCCTCTTCAGATTCGGGAGGCCAAAATGAGAATGTTGTTCTTTTGGCTTCGTCCCTCTAAGTCTTCTAATTTGTCTTCAAGTTTATTGCACTTCTGTCTGAGAGAAATTGTTTCGGATCCAGACATTCTCACCAGTGTTCTAGGGAGACAGCCTGGGCATTTATGTCTCCCACTTTCAAATTAAGTTCACCAAGATCCTTCCTTACAGAGTGGAGCTCTGCAGTAAGTTCTGTAAGTGTATCTTTCAGTGGGGTAATTTCAGCCAGGAAATGATCTTCAAGAGTGGTACTGACCCCGAGGTAGTAGTAGATCCTTTACCGCCAGCATTTGTTTTGGCCCTGGGCTTTTTTTGAAGCTTTGGCCAGTGTCGTAGGGGGTGTGCCATGGGGGCCAGCTGCATCTCGGATCCATTTTCCTTATGCGAGAAGAAGTTAAATGCTCCAAAAACTGGTCTGATATTTTCCTGGGCTACAAGCTGAAGGAGACAAGAGGTTTGAGAGAGGTGTAAGTTGAAAAAATTATTTACTTAAATGGTAAGAGTGGGAGCAGTGGTCCAGAGCTCCTACTCAGTCAGCTGCATCACGTGACTCCTACTGGGGGTCAACTTGAGGCAAAGAAAGTAGTGTGCAACCTGGGTGCAACTCTAGATGGAGAGATGACTATGGTTTCCCAGGTATCAGTTGTAGTAAAGAGTGGCTTCTACCATCTGATGAACATCATACAGTTGTGCATCCACAGTTCTGCCCACCAGGATGAAGCACTCTGCAATTAGATATCAGAGAATCCTGAAAGACAAATTGGAGTAATTACCATTGGATTGCATTAGTTATTGCAGTATCCAGAAAGAAATTGATTGCTAAAACTGTGATACTACACTTACATTTGGGGATGGCACAGTACGTTAATCCAGATGACTTAAGGGCCTTAGCACAAGGGGTGTGTGAGATGAATATTAATTCCTGAATATCATGATTAGGGTACTTGATACTTTGAACCAAGTATTATAATGTCAGTCAAATTTATGGATAGTCATGGAAAAAATAGTTGGTGGGGGTGACTAAAACGTTAAATAAATACAAAATCCTATCCCTCCTAGTAGGCCAGTGCTAGTCATGTAGTTTCCGCCTCTAATCCCAGTCATTTCCCACCTTGTACTAAACACACACACATTAAAACAAATAATGTCAGGCTCCTGACAAAGTACCAGAAGCTAACAATATCTCCCTCCCCAGCCTCACCCTCACAGTCCACAGAATGCCAGTGTTTGATAGTGAACTCACCTCCTGATCCCTAATCCATGATTTTGATGTGTCAGTAGTTCAAACTCCCTCTCTTACCTAAACAAGCATATTCTCAATTATTAATACAGTCATCCTGTATTAGCCAGTGGGGTACGCAGCCTGGAGGAAGTAGAGCAGTCTTTCTCTTTGATGATGCTTGGGAGACAAACCATAACTTTTTAACGTACTATATGTGTGGTTGGGAAGAAGAGGAAGGAATAGTGGAGGTCAAGAACTGACTGGGACTGTGAAGGGAGGTAGTAATGTACAGTAATTATGGGTAGCTCTGGCCACCTGGGGAGGAATAGAGTGTTTTTAAAATCTATGTTATCCTTAATTTTGGCCCAAGTATGAATAACAATTGAATACAAAGTAACTTGTGACCCCAAGTACATGAGTACTTGCTGAGTATTTTAACAAAGTTACAAGCACATCACTAACTGGTACAAGCTTTCATCTCCTCTTATTTCATCTCCACCAGAGCTTAACTTTTAAATAGCTATTCAACCTACAGCTGCTGCAGAACACAGATTCCGGCTTCTGAACCCTCTTGTGAGGTTACAAAATATTTCTCCGTGCTCTGCGAACAACACTGTCTGACAGTAATGTGTTGTTCAGATTGCATGATTTTGTTACTGGTCATGAAGACCCTGACTAGATTGGGCCTTCACTACATCCAAGAGTTGTAAAGCATCCTTGAAGAGGACCAGGATGTTGCAAGAAATTTGTGTCCCTATATTCAGTGACCTTTAAAGAGTTTCCGTAAGTTATTTAATAAGAGATTTACACAACAGATTGTGGTGCCTTACCTCTGTGAAACCCTGTCTGGCTATGTCTGATAGAAATTCTTTGCCATATGTAAGAGTGGAAGGGATCGTAAAATTGTCATCAGCCATTCCATTCCATTTCCCAGTCTTGGGAGCTGCCTAAGACCACCCGCACTCAGATGCGTAATGATGTGTGCCCAGGGAGGCATGAGGATGTGCTCCATTGAAGTCTATGAGGGCAACTTCTAAAATTTTATATATCATAATGATCGTTTTGCCATTAACCAAGGCCACAGGCTGACTAACAAGGCCCTTGTTAGTCACTCCAGTGCCCTTAGTTAATGACAAATGAAACATTATGATATATAAAATCATTTTAGAAGTTGCTCCCAAAGACTTTAATGGAGCACTGAAATAAATTAGCAGAGTAAATGCACTAGGTATAGATGCTCAGGAGAGACTATAATATCAAAATACAGAAAATCCAGCACTCACCACCATGTATAATGAAGGACGCTACTTTTGAAATGATAAAATGCCCAAATTTATTAAAGTGCCACAGTGCCCTGGCGTGTTTCAGATACAAATGGATCCTTTATTAATGGAGCACGCCCCCACGCTTCTCCTGGGCACACGCATTACGTGCCTGAGTGCGGGTGTGGATCTTAGGCAGCTCCTAAGACTGGGAAGTGGAAGAGATCAGCTGAGGACAAATTTATGATCCTTCCAATCTTACATATGGCAAAGAATTTTTATCAGACATAGCCAGACAGAATGTCAGCAGAGGTAAAGCACCACATCATGTGGTGCAGACCACTGGGGGATCTCTTTAAAGGCCTCTTTACTAGACTATGATCTGCGAGACTGAGTGCTGGCTATGGCAGCTCTTAGGCTTTGGAACACAGAAACATAGCAACACTGACATTGCTGGCAGATACCTTTGCACCTCTAGGGAATGACTCTCAGCTTCCATATTTTGAATCACTTCTCCAGCCTCTCCAGATCCATCTTTTACTTGCTAAACACTCCTTTACTATGCAACCAGCTGTATACTTTTGTATCATCCACAAACAGACGTATCTTGCCCTGGATACCTTTTGTCACTAATAGAACACATGGAACAAAGCCAGTCCCAGGTCTGACCCCTGTGGCACCCTGCTGTTGACCCCACTGTCTTCTGATTTGACCCCACTAACCACTATCCTTTTGAGTCCTCCCAGTTCCCCACCTATCCGATCAATTCTGCTGTCATGTCAAAACATCACGGCAAAAACAGTGAAGAACAATTTAAGCCCAGCAATATGACCACTGGGAAAGACAGTAGCATAGACTTGAGCGAGTGTCAGAACAGCAAAACCTTCATGTGGCGTATAGTGCATCTTCAAGTATGTATATTTAAGTAAGGGGTGCATGGGGCAAAGCCCCATGCTTGTAAAGATTTGTATGGTGTTCTCTCTTTCACTGTTCTGACATCTCACTGAAGTTTCCAGTCGCTGTTTTTCCCAGTGCTCATATTGCATGGCTTAAATTGTCTTTTTATTTTTGTTGCACTGTTTTCACATGGAACCATCAATTCCTTCTCCACTCCCAGGTCTTCCAGCTTCCTTAGCAGTCTACTGTGTGGCATCAAATTGAAGGCTATGTTGCAATGAAGTAGAGTAAGTCTACCGCCCACCCTCAATCAACCACCCTTGTGACCCAGTTAAAGAACACTATTGGTTTGGTCTGTCAGGACCACGCTGCAACAAAACAGTGCTGCTTGTTATCCTGTAGCCTATTTGATTCTGGGTAGGCCACAAGGATTTCTTTGACCAGGGTATCAATCAGATTTACCTACAGTGGAGGCATGAATGACCAGTTTGTAGTTTCCCTGAGTCTTTTCTGTCCCCATTATGGAGTGAAACCAGATTTGCAGAGCTGCAATCCTCAACACCACACCAAATTATAGGAACATTTGAATAGCTCAGCTGGGGGCACAGCCAGCTCTCTAAACACCTTCAGGTTTACATTGTCCGCCCCAGTACCTTATCTACTTTGAGGGTTGCAAGCTCTTTCTTATACACACTGCCATGACCACCAAGAATGGCATTTTCTGTTTCTGTATAGGAATAGAGAAAAGGTCATGATCACCTACCATAGCCTTTTCTCTATTCATATATGAATGTCTAAACAACACTTTCTGACTGAGTCATTCATTTTCTATTTTGAATATTGACTAGAACTTATTGTATAAAATATTTGCCTTTTGTTTGATATCTTCCACTACCCTGCCCCATCAAATAATCTGATAAGTCTCTACTCATCTTTCATTTTCCCCTACTGTATCTAATAAACACTTTACCCTCCTTTGACACACTCAGCAATGTACAGCTCCATGTCTGCCTTTGCCCTCCTGAACACCTCCTTTGCCTCCTTTAGCTTTCCCTGATATTCCCTAATTCCTCCTCCCTTTCTTCTCCATATACTGTATCTTATACAGGCCCTCCTTTTGGCTCTTACTGTCTCCTCACTTCTCTGAGAACCAGATCAGTCTTTTTACTTGTTTATTTAACTGATTTTCCTCAAGCAAGAGTCAGTCATCCTCAGTATGACCCCTTAATTACTTTTAACTTTCTCTACCATGTTACTCCTCTCGGGGCGGACCAACCCAGAGAGCATGGAAGTTGCAAATTAGCTCAGCCCCTCGCCGCACCTGAATTTTAAACTGAGTAGTATATAAAAGTATTTCATATTGACTGTTTTATTATGGCAGCTACAGTGGAAAAATAATCAAAGAAGCAATCCTTGTTGCAGTTTGAGGGCACAGCTAAGCAGAATTCAGGACAGACAGAGGCATTTACCAGGTCACAGAAATGGCAGTGGAACG
Source organism: Neoceratodus forsteri (assembly GCA_016271365.2). NCBI lineage: Eukaryota > Metazoa > Chordata > Ceratodontiformes > Ceratodontidae > Neoceratodus > Neoceratodus forsteri. Next base: position 381,558,376 of record CM057453.1, read on the forward strand.
AGACCAGGAAAAGGACCACAAGATCCAATGATTGCTGCCTTACCAGGAATGATCAACAAATGAAGTGCAGGCTGGCTTTTCTAACATGACTGCCAAATAGTACATATATAGTCTGTGCCACAGGGCTAGCAGAGACTGCAGCCACACATTCCAGCCAACTGGAGAAAGTGGAAAACAGGTTGAGAAATTGAAGACAGATTGACAAATATGGAAAGAAAAACAAAATATTAAAGGAGTAAGTAGAAAAATTTATATCAGTGGTGGATGACCAAGAAAACAGAGTGAGAAGATCCAACCTATGCATAACTGGACTACAGAAGGGCAATGAAGGAAAGGAAGGGGCAGAGCTGTACAGCAATGGCTTGTGGAATGACTAGGTCTCCTTGACATAGCCAGCCAGTATGAAATACAGAGGGCCCATCACACTGGCCCAAAAACCAAGCCAGGAGGAAGGCCAAGACATTATTTAATAAAATACTTAAGATTTCCAGATAAAGAAAAGGTGCTGCAAGCTGCCAGGGCTCACTGCCCCATAAATGTAGGGGAGGAACGGTGTCCATATTTCAAGATTATACCAGAGACTTACAGATTCAATAGCAAAAGTTCTTTTGAGTTAAAACAAACCCTGCAGTAGTATGGATGGGATTTTGCCTTCCTTTACCCAGCCAAACTTAAGATCTCAAAACAGAATGCCCTCCTGTTTCTTCACCAAACCCAAAGATAGAGAAATGATGCTAAATGGGAGAAGGGAGGAAAAGGCAGATTGAGAGCAAGGGACATACCACCAGCCCACTGATCAAGAAAGGCTATATAAGCCTTGTCTATTTTTACTACTACGAAGCTATCAAGGAACAGTTTAAATGACTATCAAACAGGGATCAGAATCTCAGTCACATCAGCAATGAATGTTGTATGCTATGACACAGACTTTAATAACACTGTATAATGGATAAAACAATATTTGCTTAATAATTTTTCTTAGGGTAAGAATATCAAGCAAATGGAGGGAATTTGTAAAATTATTTATTAGACCCTAATTTTGTACAATATTCACCATTGACAGTTATACATATGTTAGTTGTTAGGGCATATGGCTTAAGCAATGGTCAATTGCAAATGTCTGTAAACTGATGCAACAAACTAAAATCTGTGCATCATTATCAAAGTGGCTTTCAGATGGAAATTAACAACTGTCATTTTGACAATAGCCTTCATGGGTGTGTGCCAAGCTGTCAGAAATCTGTAACTACAAGCTAACATGTGTGATGGGCCAATGATTGTACTGTATGCACCAAAGAGATTGCAGTAACATATACACCCACATGTCAGATGTTTGACATGTTTATGTGCACTGAAGGCTATTCTCCATGGTGCACAGAGTGTCTATGTGCCACACCACGGGGAATGGCATCAGAACACTCTATGGGCCACTGCCTGATTCTCCATGGAGGTCGCGGGGCTGATGCATGCCGTATCCCTCGGCCCACTGGTGATCATCATGTGGGGTGGTCTGGGGGGCAGTGCAGGGTGTGTGCCCATGCTCCATGCTATTGATGAAAGTATGAAGTGCCAGGAAAGGGGGTGCAGACTACACCAGCAGGCCCCAGACATAACCAGTATGCACCTCCTGGATGCAGCCACTGGCTGCACTGGTGAAGTGAGGGGCACAGTGAACCCCCAATATGTGACTCTGGCCCTCAGGTTCCTCGTGGAGATCTGGGGCAGCTGACTGGCCACCACCTGCCCCGTGCTGTGGCCACACACAGCCACCTGTATGCTGTGGTGCCCACTGGCACAAGTGATCAAGTGGTGGACCAAGTGTGGGCATCCCATTAGATGCCTGCCCATGTCCATGGATGGGTCCCAAGCACCAATATGCCGGTGGGCAGGTCCGTGATGGGGGCCATGTGGTGGCTGGAGAATATGACCATATCACATAGTTCCATGGGTGTGGGACTCTGCAGGGTGGATACGTACCACCAGCACATTAATCCCTCCCATTGGAGAATCTCCCCACTATGTGTTGCTGACTGTGTGGTATTAAGCGTCTGTATCTAAAACTTGACAACATGTTGAATGGCAGTGAAAGGTTTTATAAAACTCTACTTAATAGGCTGAACTCCTGAAGATCACGGTCATGCATCAAAAGTTATTATAATTTTGCGATGCCAGCAATGACAGAAGATGAAATTGACTGAGTGTCAGTCTGGTGATGCAGGAGACAGAATGCACCAATGGAAGGGTAGTGTCAATTTGCTGGTCTGTCCATCGTTGTCTGCACAACAGTGCGCATTTCGCCTTCTCATCTCTGGGATGCTAAAATTCATCCTTTGCAATCAGTAACTTATCACAACCTGTCTGAATATATATATATATATATATATATATATATATATATATAATTGAAACATTTCTTAAAAGTGACCTTGTCAAAATTAGATCTGAAAACAATGACAATAGCAAGTCACTGGCTTTGTGCTATACAAGGTTATAAGATTGGAGGTGCCCCAGTGCTCTATCTAAAACTGTAGTACTTGCTGTTTGGTAATTTTTTTTAGTCCCATCACTTGCTGTGGTGAGGCAATGGGGAAAAGTCCACAGGGCACCTATTGAAAAGCATAGTCTCACAAAGAAAGCTATTTCAATGTCTATGACTACATCTTAAATATTAAGTGAGATACGTATGAGTTGTGCAGGTACTTGTGGCACTGGATTGAGAAATGCTGATTAAATACGTTAGTCAACAGTAAAGGTGATGATCAATATGAAATGTAATGACCATCCTGATACCTCATCCCATCAAGTGCAGGGAGGTACAGCCGTGACTTCTTACTTTTCAGCATGTGCATCTGGTTGCGGCTCCTACCACTTTTATTATACCAACTGCCTCTAGTGTATTATGATTAAGGTATGGAGGGTTTGAAATGGAATAACTAGCAAAAATCTCACATAAGTGTTCTTACCAGTGGACAAATTTACTGTGACAGTGCAGACACCATAATGATACACAAATACCTCTATGGCTGGGGCCATGGGTAACAGTGGGGAATGGGGAGGGAGCAGGTGACAGATTTTCAATGATTGTATGCATCCTTTAAACTAAAAAATAACCAATTTACATAAAAAAAAAAGAACCTGGTGACTGCACCTCTCCTGACCATGGCTGGGGCTATTGGTAATGACAGAAGGTGGGGTGGCAGTGTCAGTACATCCCAAGCACTCTCCAGACATATGAAGGAACAATACTGTGGAGACTAGATTGAGTCAGCAATATATATGTGACTGTGCTTTTGGTCTGTTTAAATAATTAGATCAAGAACTGTTTTTGATGTTGGGTCTTTAAATGGGTTTCAAAGCAAAATCAAATTCATGATGTGTTGTATGAAACACATTTCCTGACATACAATGTATGCTCTTGATGGAAGGATGGGGTGATGGGAGGTTAAAAGCCCACCCTTCCCAAACTAATAGTAGAGAGCACAGAATTGATTGCAATGCTGTGCATTATAAAATTCAGCAGTAGACCTTTAGAGATGTGGGCTCAAGCTCAGTTTTTTCTATTTAACAAGGATTCCCACTCTATCCTCTACTGGATAGAGTATGAGCAGGGCTAGCGCAGGCGCTGCGGTGAAGCGCTGGAGACGCAACGCAGAGACACGCCGCCAGTTGAAATGCACCGTCGTGTCCGCCGACTGCAGAGATTATGGCTTCTTATAGTAAGTGAACGGTAATTGATGTGTATGTGAGTGATCTATATCCTGGTTACTTGAAGTTTATTTACAACATGGAGGTTCCAAATAATCATTGTTTGTCATGTTTAATGTATGCTATTGGTCCCCAAATTACTAACTACGTATGTAGCAAATGTTTAATGATTGAAACCCTTCATGAAGAAATAAATCATTTATTGGCCTCTACAACTGTTAGTCCTGAGAATGAAGCACTGGAGGACTATAGTGACTCCATGCTTGGTCAGTCTTTATCAAGTCCTTTTTGGCTGATGAGGTAACACCCTCTGTTAAGTGTAATGATTCTATTACCTCTCCTACACTTGATGTAACTTTAGAGGACTCTGATGATTGGGTAGTTGTACCTAAGGGCAATCAAAAATGTAGGGGTAAAATTGGTTACAATGTTCCATCCCTGCCCTTATCCAATAAATTTGATGCCCTTAAACATGACACTACTGTCTTAACTCATGATGGTTCTTTAAATGTCCCCATAGTAATCTATTAGAATCTAGTCCATCTTGTAAAAGGGCAGAAAGTAAAACTGTAAATCTATCACTTAAACAAAACAAATTTCAATTAAGTGATCAAACTAACAAATCTGATACCTTGTCACCTACTCCCAGTAATATGGATCTCCACTTATCACCTAAACAAATTTTTGTTATTGGCGATTCCATTATTAAACATTTGGATCGCCCTATATGTAACGTGGACAAATTTAATCGTACCTGTTCTAGTTTGATAGGTGCTCGTGTATCAGATATCACTTCTACAGTGAAAATATACTAAAGGGCTGGTGAAAACCAATTGTTTATAATACATGCAGGTATTAATGATGTAAATAGAGGTAGCCTTGATGAGCTTAAACAGGACATTATAGCACTCAATAATGTACTAGCTGAAAAACAGTCTTGTATGTTTCTCAGAAATCCTTCCTGTACCCAGAGCTTCTGATGTCATCATAACTAAGATTAAGGCCTTCAATGATTGGCTGAGACGTTGGTGTCTTCAGCAGGACATTCTTTGCCTTGCACATTGGGAAACTTTCTACCTAAGATACTCACTGTTCTGCTGGGATGGACTTCATCTCAGTCATAAGGGTAGTCTCTCTTGGGTAGAGCATTATAGCAGTTATCAATAAACTTTTAAACTAAAAACTGGGGCAAGATCAGAGAAAGATATCCTGTCTCTAAAGAGACCTATTCCTGATTCTACTGAGTGTGAGGTACTTAGTCTTAATGCTAGATCCTTAAACCAGGTTAAAATGGCTGAACTTGAGGCTATGTGCCATTTGAATAAATACAGACTTATTTCCATTACTGAAACTTGGTTGTACCCGACACTACTTGGATCCTGCATATTGCTGGGTATAAATTATATCATAAGGATCATCAAGGCTAGTTGGGGGTGGGGTCTGTCTCTATGTTAGGGATGACATAGTCTCATTCCAACTTCCCTTACCAGTAATATTGAAACTATTTGGGTAAACATCCAGTTTAAGGGTTATCCACAACTGTTGGTAGGGACATGTAATAGGCTTCCATCATCCAATTTAGAATATTCTATATGCCTGCACAAGGAGATTTGTGATATGGCTTCTAAAGAAAATATCCTTGTCTTGGTGACTTTAATATGCCTCTATAAATTGGAATTCCTTAACCGGTAGTTCGCAGGCCGAGAAAGACTTAATAGCACTCGTAGTAGATATGGGACTTGAACAAATTATTACAGAACCTACACGAGGAGTTAATATTTTGGACTTAGTTATTACTAATATAGGAGTCTAATATCTAAGGTTTTAGTTGGTGCCCCATTAGGATCAAGTGATCATTATTCTTTTCCTTTTCCTTGTTATTCTGTCAATATATTTCCAACTTTTCAGAATTCAAGAATTATAATATTGCTAACTTTAACATTATTAATGATCAAATACATTCAATTTCTTGGGATGCAACACTATCTCCTCTCTCCCTGGAGGAATCCTGGGAATATTTTAAATCTTCTATTTATTACTTAGAAGATTTACACCTATCATAAAAAGTATAATAAAAGGGAAAATACCTGTGGTTCAATACAACTATCAAAGTATTAATTAAGGATAAACAAAGGCTTTTTACGTGTAAGAACAGTGAGGGAGATGCCAAAGTATTATTTATTCAATATAGGAAAACTTTAAAATTACTAAAGCATGCTATTTTACAATCTAAAAAGAAACTTGAGTTTCATTTGGCCCACACTAAAGACAGTTATAAATCATTATTCTCCTATCTTAATAATAAAAATGAATAATAGGTATATGGAGCCCTTATGTAAAATAACACAATTTTAACTACTGATAGGGACATAGCTGATACATTTAATAAGCAGTTTTGTTCCATTTTACAAAGAAAGAAGTTCCTAAATTCTTTAGGCAATTAGATAATCTTATTCCTCTTATACTATTACTGAAGATGATACACTAGAAGCAATTTTGTCTTTAAAACCTAACTCTAGTCCTGGACCAGATAACATCAATCCCAGATTCATACTTGAGACAGCTGTTGCTATTACTAAACCCTATCAATCATTTTTAATAAATCATTATGTGAAGGAGTCATCCCACATGATTGGACAATAGCTACGGTCATCCCAATCTTTAAGAAAGGCAACCATTCCAAGCCAGAAAACTATTGTCTGATAAGTCTAACATCTGTTATAAGTAAACCCATGGAGAAAATTATTAAGAAATTGCTAGATTATGAATCTACCTTGGGTAATATAACTGATGCTATACAACATGGTTTCAGACAAGGATATTCTTGTACCACTAACCTGGTATCTTTTATAATCATATCAGTACGGGTTTGGATAGTGGTATTCCTATGGATGTAATCCTTCTTGATGACAGTAGAGCATTTGTTAAAGTCCCCATGATATCCTGCTTGACAAAATGGAAAAATGGGTTTTTCTCATTATATAGTCAAATGGGTGTCAGGTTGGTTGAATAAAAGACAACAGCAAGTTAGAATAAATGGCACGCTTTCTCAGGTTCTGAGCGTGACCAGTGGGTCCAGCAGGGATCTGTGCTGGGACCAACCCTATTTAACATCTTTATTAGTGACTTGCAGGTTGGCCCTGACAATGTTCTCTCGAAATTTGCTGATGATACCAAGTTAGGAGGCTGTGTTCTTACATTATTAAATAGAGAATCCATGAGAAACAATTTAAAATCTATCGAAGAATGGGCAGTCTTAAATAAGATGACACTTAATTCAGATAAATGCCATATCGTACATATTTGGTAAGAACAACTCCAAGCAGATTTATTTATTAAATAATGTTCCCTACATGTGTCACTGTTAGAGCGAGATCTTGGGATTATTATTAATAATATACTATCTTCTAATGATCACTGTATGATGATAGCTAGGAAAGCTAATGCTATGCTCACTGGATTCAACATTCATTTGTATCAAGGACCCAGGAATGCGTTATTCCCTTGTACAGCTTTCGTGAGGCCCCATCTGACTACGGGTCTCCTTCTGGAATCCATATTTAAAGCAGGATATTGATAGAGTGGAGAGGGTTCAGAGGAGAGCTACAAAATGGTCCCATATCTATCTAAATTGGATTATAGGGGAAGACTAAAGGTTACGGGTTACATTCACTCTGTACAAGACGCACTAGAGGAGATCTTCTCCTCTTATATAAAATTCAGAATTCCAGGAGTTAATGAATCACTGTGGCTTACATTTTCCACTAGTTGGACCTCTCCTAGATACCATAACAAACAAATCATTGTTTCAAAACAAAAACAATTAAAAGGTTAAATTATTTCACTGTAAGAACACCAGAATTTGGAATCTGCTTCCTCGACATTTAGTAGATAGTAGTTCTAATATAATTTTCAAGAAAGGGTTGGATTGTTGGTGGAGTAATGATAATCTCAAGGTATAATTATCCCACCATGGTGGTGGGGACAATCTTGATGGGCAGTAGCCTCCTTTTGTCCTCTGAAACCAAGTAAACCAAGTAAGGGACACCCATATAATTATTCAATATATTGTTATGATAATTTAATGGCTCAGTCAGAGGGACAGAAACAGCCTGACTGTTTCCAATTAGTGCAGAACAAGTTAAATGCTAATTTAAAGAAAACCACAAAACCAAATAGCATGACATTTTCAGGAAACACCACTCATGACACAGGGACTTAAAGTTTTTTTTTTTTTTTAACAATGTGTAAAATGGTTGCCATTGATTTTTAAAATGGAAACATAATAACATTCACAATAAAATAGAAAGAGCCCTACTATTGACACAGGCAGGGTATTATTTTGAAGGGGATGTGGAGGAAACTTCTAGCTTGTCAGCTGCAAAGTAGAAAGGGTGCAAAGAATGTTGCTGCAATGGCAGCTCCTGAAGGAAGAGTCATTCAGGATGATCCTACAAAAGGGAATGTTTTAGGAAATTTTATAAAAATGTGCATACTTGAGGCCTCCCTATACTGGGTAAATCAGAATGTTCCTGAACAAAACTGCACATCCAAACATAAATGATACCCCAAAAACAGTTCGAGTCTCCCATTGCATGGGAAGAAATTAAGGCAGTGATAAAGAACCTCAAGGAGGTAAGGCCCCAGGACCTAATGACTTTCCAATAGACTTTTATAAATCTTTTAAGACCAGCTTAAGGGCCACTATTGCATATAATAAAGGAAAGTCTGGTTAACAGGATCCTCCCCATCTTTTATGATCAGTAACTATAGTCATATTCCTAAACCAGGAAAAGACCCTTAGCAACACTCCTTATATCAGCCAATATCACAGCTACAGCAGATTGTGAAATAATTGCTCGAATGGTAGCTGGTCAATGGGAAACATTTCTACTGGGCATCATTCATGCAGATCAATATGGCTTTGTAAAAGGAAGGCAAGGAAAAGACTATATCTGGCATACCCTTAATATAGTTTTGAAGTATATGACCAGTCCACTGCTGGGGGAGCTGCAATCCTGAGTTTAGATGCTGAAAAAGCATTCAACAGAGTGGAGGAAATATATGTTTGAAACAATAAATACTTCCAGATAGGGAAAATATGCTTAAATGCATTAGCACCTTATATTACCAAACCCAATGTGCAAATATTAGGAAACAGTTTACTTACAAGCCCTTTGCAGCTTACCAAGGGTTCCAGACGAGGATGCCCACTCTCACCCCTATTGTATCTTATGGTTCTAGAAGCTCTGACTGCTGCAATAAGACAGGACAAAAAGTTTTGGGTTTACAGGTTGGGGGGGCCATAAGGCAGCCCTGTTTGCAGATAAAATACTGATTTATTTAAATGACCAAAAACAAGTCTTATTTCCCACAAAATGTTTTAATAGCATATGGAAGGATTTCAAGCCACAAAATCAACTGGGCTTAAAGTGAGATCCTCCCATTAGGGGCCTACAACTGAAATATGCTATCAAATATACTTACAGCCAAAAGTTCTCTCAACATTGAAATGTCTAGGTATCAACATACCAAGATGAACTTCACTCACTTATGGGGCTAATTTTAATTCACTTTTAGTTAATATAAAACAAGTCTGTGATAAATGGCAAGGGCTTTCTATTAGTCTCATAGGCAGAATTAATACAATCAAGATGAATATTTTCCTAAGTTCATGTATCTATTTCACAGCTTACAAATAAGACTACTTGAACTCTTCTTTAAGAAAAAACATAATGAATAGATTCTTATGTGGAGGGAAGGCCACTAGAATTAAATGTAGCATACTGCAGCTTCCCTAAATAAATGTGGCTTGGCATTAGCCTACTTTAATATTACTACTGGGTGGCACAAGTTGCATCTAATATCACTCTTCCAATGCTAAAGCATCTGCATGGCATTGTATAGAGGAAGAGCACTCTTCAAGGAGCTATAATACATGGCCTTTTAGCAATGAGTCTAAAGGAACCCACTTAAAAAAAAAAATCTCTTCACCTACCAAGTGGCAAGAATAGGAAGAGGGCTTACCAACTCATAGGATACCTAAAGACTTTTCATCCAATACTTCTCTGACTGAAAGTTTTAAAACTCATAGAGGTACAATGTCTTTTGCACCAGGCTCTTCTGAAATTAGAGAAAGTTGGTATAAAATATATCAGGGATCTGTATTATGGTGTGCTGAAATCTTTCACTGAACTTAGATAGCAACATGAGATAAAAGCTGGTGATCTTTTTCCTACTTGAGAATACAACAGTATTTAGGTGGGCTAACTACAAATGTCGCCCATCGAATAGATCCTATGCAAACCTCAATCAGTTACTTCAGTCCTGATGACATTATACAGACTATTCATTGGAGCTAAAGATCTGGGGGTGCTCATTATGGAGCAATGAACAACTCAGCACAATGTAGGAAAGCAGCAGCAGTGGCCAATAAGATGCTGGGTTGTATTGCAAGTGGTATTGCAAAGGTATAACCTCTAGGAGGAGGGAGGTGATTCTGCCATTATACAGGTCGCTGGTCAGACCCCACCTGTAGTACTGCATTCAGTTTTGGTGCTCTTACGTAAAGAGGGACATTAGATTGCTGGAGAGGGTGTAACACAGAGCAACAAGATTATCATGGGTCTGTGGGAGTTACCATATGAGGTTAGACTGAGGGAGTTGAACATGTACTCTTTGGAGGAGATGAGGGACGGGAGATAAGATTGAGACTTAAGTACATGAGAGCAATAAACAAATAAACAGGACAGGCACAGAGGGACTGTTCAAGGGAGAGTGGGGAGGCACTCTGGGTCATGTCATGAGATGGAGGGTGGAAGATTTAGGAGGGCAATGAGGAGGCATTTCTTTACTGAAAGGGTGGTAGCAGAGTGGAACACACTACTGGCAGAGGTGGTGGCCTGTAAAACACTGGGATGCTTCAAGAGGGGCTGGGATAGGCTAAAAGGGAGGGTCATGGGAAGGGATAAGGTAGGAGGAACAGCTGCAGAGAAGGGACTAGCTGCAAAATCGAGAAAATAGCCTTTTCTGCTGGCAGTTTTGTATGTTCATATGTTCATAACCCCAGAAATCAGGGCCAGAATAAACTGGGAGTAAGAGTTAAATATAGCAACTGATGATGAGTCATGGAGTGCAGCTATAAAGCAGATCCACTTCTGTTCAAGGTCCAATAAATTGCTTAGGACTCAATGTGAATTTTTCTACAGTGCATATTTAACCCCAACCAAGTTCCATAAATTCAACATAAATAGAACCGAAACATGTCCAGAGTGCCCGATAGAGAGTGGCAATTTTTAGCACTGCCACGCCCCTGGGTCTGTGTGGCTGCTTGTGTTTGTCTGTGTCTGTAGCTTAGTTTTTGTGGATTTACATATTTTCTGCTTGTGGTAACTATACCATTCTTGCTCACTACATCCGTGAAAGTCTCCTGGACTGGATTTCTGCAAAAAATAATCATCAGGTATCTTTATTTTCATTTTAAAATCAACTTTTGGAAGCTTTCCCAAGCAAAACACAAGTGAAGCAACTACATCTGACAAACTTGGTGACTCTGGGTCCTGCTGGAATCCACATTTTCGTCTGACCTGCTCCATGATCTGTATGTGGGCTTTTCAGCAACCTGTTTGAATGACAAAGAAGCATACAGACAAAGGATTCACATCCTGCATATGTGCAGAGCAAAGTTAATCACCTTCAGAATTTTAACATTTCAGTGACTCTGGACCTCAGCTGTTGATCATTCTTTTGGCTTTGACTTAACCACCAGGTACCTATCTGCAAGCGACTGGGTGCAACTGACAAGCTACAACAAGGATAAATGGGCATATTATCCTCTATTACCAACAATCTCCTTGCTCTGGGTCTCTAGACACCTGCACTGGTCCAAGCCGCATAAGCCTCAGAAGTGTAATTCAATTGACTACAAAGTACAGCAACTGTCTCTTAAACTCCTACTCTTCCTCCTCTTGATATCAGGAAGTGTCCACTCAAATCCTGGCCCTGTCTCCCACAGTAAAACAAAGCCTGCCAAAATGGAGGGGCCTCAAAATTGCTACCTTAAACATCTGCAGTCTCCTCCCAAAACTGGCTTCCTTCAAATCTTTGCCAGCCAACACAACCCGGATATCCTTGCCATCATTGAAACTTGGCTGACACCTAATACTCGGATCATGCCATCTCTATACAAGGCTACAAGATATTCAGGCTGGATAGGACCTCAAAAGGGGTGGTGGATTGCAATCTACATAAAGGACTACCTCACCTGTCTCCCTGGTTCTTATCCCACCACAGAAACCTCAGTGCAACCCTCCCTATCAAGATACTACTTGGTGCCCAAAACAAAGTCCTCACAATTGCTGCTGTCTATATCCCACCAAAAGATCCTGATTCCGCCTACAGGCTGTCCTCGAGTTCTAAGTACACAACCTTCTGACATCGAACTCCTCTCCTTGGGGACTTTAATATAAATTATTTTGCTCCTGCTGCAGGGTCAAACAAAGATGCCATCCTAGCAGCAAATTTAACACAAGTAGTAAACTCCCTACCAGGAAAAACTACAAATCAGGGACCAGCACCCTCATTGACTAGATCCTTACCAGCCACCCTACCACGTATAACCAATGTAAGTGTTCTCCCTGACTCGCTCAGTGATCACTCTCCAATAATATGTACCTGGACAAATAATTTTCTTAAGCCGCCTCCCAAAACCATCTATAGCGAGTCCTACCTTATGGCAACCTTACTCATCTCAAGACCTGTCTTAGGCAGATAGACCGGTCCTTGATTTACAAAACTCAAGATGTTGACCTAGCCTTGATTACTTTATTACTACTTTCAACACTGCCTGTGACACCTATGCACCAGTAAAAAGCACAAAATCAAAGCACTCACAAATCCCTGGCTCACAGCAAAGCTATTGGCACACTCAAAAGTAGGGATCACCTCTGGGCCACTGCAAGAGCTACTGGCACTCTGTCGGACATTCAAAAGTATAAACAGGCTCGCAACCACTGTACTAAACAGATCCGCTTGATGAAGAGCTCCTACTTCAAGAATGCCCTCTCCAACTCCTGGGGCGAAGGGAAATCCTTCTGGGACAACATAAAGAATATCATGGGTCAGCAGTCCAAATCCTCTCCTACAATAATGAATGTGGATGGAACCACTACATTAGACCCAGAGATCATTGCAAACACCCTAAATGATACCTTCAGGACCTTAGTGGTGTCCTCTCATCTGATTTCTTTACTGATGCTGACCCTCCAATTTCTACTTCTACTACTGCCTCTCCAACCAAACCACCTTCCATTTCAAACTAGTAAAGGCACATGAAGTCTATAAATATGTAAAGAAGGCCATTTCTAAGTCCCGAGCAAGCAGCGACACTATTGACCTTAAACTTCTGTCCCTCACTCTGGAGGAAGTACTGCCCTCACAAAAATTTTCAATCTCTCCCTCTGCTACAGCCAATTCTCTAGGAAATGGTAAGATAAGTGGTGATAAGTCACTGCCTGGTAACTATCACCTGATATCAATACTACCACCTCTCTCTAAGGCCCTTGAACGCTTGGTGGTGGACCAACTTCAGACTACCTGGAAAAGCACAACATCCTATGCACTCAGCAGCATGTATTTAGGAAAGGGCACATCACATCGACTGCCCTACTTGAATTCTCAGGAGCAATCCACAATGCCATGGACAAAGGAAACCTAACTGGAGCAGTCTACATTGACTTAACCAAGGCATTTGATACAGTTCACCATGGCCTACTTATCAAACAACTTCTATCCCTAGGGCTTTCAGAGGGCCTGGTGACTGGGTAAAATTACCTTGCTCAGCGCCTCAATCTGTAAAAGTAGCTGGAGTTCTCTCAGACTCAAAACCGGTTCGCCAGGAGTTCCCCAGGATCCATCCTGGGCCCTCCTTTTCAGCCTTTTCCTAAACTCCCTCCCCAAATCCTGCCCTGAACAATTAATCCTCTATGCCAATGATGCCGTGATTCTTGCCACTCATAAAGATCCGAACTCCTTATGCCTCAACCTTCAGCATGCTTTTTCCAAAGTTGAGATGTGGTTCCTTGAACATAAGCTGGTTCTAAACCACAAAAACTAAATCCATGCTCTTCTCTAACCCGCAAAACAAGAAACGGCAAGTCCCACTCACCATTAATACATACTGGGAAATACCCTTGAACAAGTGCCAATTTTCAAATATCTTGGAATCAACATTGATCAAGGCCTAACCTTTGCAACTCACATTGATAGTACAGCAAAAACTATTAATCAGCGAATTGGGATTCTGTATCGGAACCGACAGCTTCTACCCATTCTGCACTGACGGATTGCCATCCAATCTTCTATCATCTCAGTCGTTGACTATGGCTTAGTTATATATGGATCTGCCACTACCACAGCACTTAGTCACATTACAATATCCCTAAATAAGGCCAGTCGGCTGCTCATTGGTGCACATCGACGCACTCCACATGTGAACTCTATGCTGATTCAGGTGGGTTGCAACTCTCAAACCGGATAAAGTACCTTACCTGCCTGATGGCGAAAAAATCCACCTGGGCCTCACTCCACCCTGTATCCAAGACCTGTTATGCCCAAGCACTAGCACCCATTTTACCAGAAGATCAGAACACCAGCCTCTCCAAGTCCCCTGATGCCGGACTTCTCAGGGACAAAGATCATTTGCCTATCGTGCCCCAGCTAGCTAAATGCCCTCAGCACTCATATTACTGCCTCCACCTCTCTAGGTATTTTCAAATCAAGGCTTTTCTCTCACCTTGCCACCTCCAGCTCCTGTGACTGCCCTGATTAAACCTCCTCTATTTTCTACTACCCAACCTGTTCCATTATTTGACAAAGACATGTTTGGGAAACCTTTTCTCCTGCTATTGTCTGCTCCCCACACCTTTCACTTAACCTCTGTTCTGGACTTTTTCCTATTTGTTTCTCCTAATCTGATGACCTCTTTCTTGTAATAATAATGTGATTATTGATATCTCATGTCCTTTTGCACAAGTGATTTGATATGTATTTGTATATGTTTTCTTGTTCTGACACAACACAAATTGTTGTGTTATCTATGTAACCTTTGTACTGTACCTAATTGACATGGAACCTTTGTAAAGAGCCTCTGGCTCAAAGGTAGTAATTCCTAGAACAATAAGCTAAACTAATTTTGTGCACATGGTATTGTTATGTAGCAAAGTTGCACCTTATGGATACAGGTTCATGATATTATGCAAAAATATTACAGATTACGCTCCCTAATATCCCCTAGAATTTATGCTGAGTGCAGAACCACAAGTACATAATAAACAAGCTGCATGAAAATTTTGGGACTTGGCCATAGTTAATGCAAGGAAAATGATTGTCCACCATTGGTGAGTGACAATCCGTCCAGCACAGCATACTGGTTAAACAACTTAGCCTTATGTATGAAATTAGAAAATGCCAATTAAGTAAAAATGGTGAGGAGAAATCATTTTATAATATGTAGAACCCTTTTTACATGCAGTACAGCCTGGTGAGATCACTCCCTGATGTGCAAACTCAAATGTAAAGGGTGCTATATATATATGAAAGACCTTTAGTAAATCTGATGTCAAATTTTTATTGTACATTACCAAACTAAGCATGTAACTGTTGAACATAAGTGTACATGTATGTCTAATTATGTATTTAAATGTAATGTAAGGTATGAAGCTGCTTTATTAAAATACTGTATGTTTACAAAAAACTTTGATCTCCTCTACTTCCTTCAGTTTTTCCTGACCTTTTCCACATTTTCTGGGAATCTACTCTTTAGGTTTCTCTGTCCCATTTTATGAAGGTAAATAATTTATTGTGCATTTCCATGGCAGTTATTGCTTTCTTTTGTTCAGTTGTTTAATTTCTTACACGTGAATGTTTATTGCCTTATGCTTAGCTCTAAGCCTCCTGGTATTTGACAATAAGGACACGGTCAATAGTATGGCATCTGAATCCAGTCTGACCAGACTGAACTGACCTTTGCATTCTTTCTATTGGTGTGCTTTGATTGCCCTCCTGTATCAACCACATCTTTTTGTACTTTATTGAACACTATCCCAAGAACCATTAGAGAAGCTCTTTAGTGGAAATTTGGCTCAATTTTGGAAGCAGTAGTTCCTGTTGGGTACTTGGTAATACACAGCTCGAGGAAAGAATCATAGGGGTGGGAGTATAGCCATCTTTTTGATCAGAACTGGGCCTTATAGAAATCCCTGTGGAAGGGACCAAATCCTCTGAGTGCATTTTGGGGAAGGTGCTGGTTGCAGAATGCTTCGCCTACTGTCCACCCGAGGTGAGAAGGAGTTTATGCAGGAAGTCGAGGACTTCATCATTGTTGGTGTTGGAATCCACCAGATGGATTATTTGGGGATTTCAACACTTGGCTGATGATGAACTTTTGTGTTGGTCAAGACTTTCTCCAACTGATGATCTCATTGAGCCTTACACAGGTGGTTACCTCTGCCACCCACAGCTTGGGTCACTCTCTGGATTTGGTCTTCCTATTGGTGATGGAGATCTCTGATCTGGTGGTGGAACCAGTCAGTTGGTCTGACCATTTCCAGGCTTCTCCTTATAGACCTTCCCTGTCGGGATGTTTTAGTACTGCCCTTTAAGGGATTGACCCATAATGGCCTTGCAGCGGTACTGGACCTATCAGGTGTGTCAAGTGTTAGCAAGGATACAGAGGAGCTGGTACTTTGCCACAATAAGGTAGTGATGGTGGCTCTGGACTCCATTGCTCCTGTTCGTGCTTGCCCCATTTACTCTCCACTCCAAGTCCCCATGGTTCAATGGAACTTTGAAGGAGCTGAGATGAGAGGGCTGAAGGCTGGAGTGTTGGTGGAAATCTGGCCTGGAGGTAACACACTTAGATTGATGGTTCATTATAAAACTATTAATCCACAATCTTCCATAAAAAGGCAGAGTTCCTGTCCAGGGAGATTGCTGCTGCACAGAATCAACCAGCTCAGCTCTTCTGGATTGTTGACAGGCTGTGCAATCCAGCCTGTCTCTGGTCCCAGAGAGCATTTTCACAGGAAATGTGTGATGAGTTTGTTGATTCTTTGTAGATAAGATTGCCTCCATCAGGGTCAGAGATCAACTCAGTTCCTGCAATGGGCCTTGAGGATGTCGGCAGGGGTCGCAGACTCCCAGTTTGCCTGGTCCGACTTCTGCCAGCTGGAAATCACAGACATTGTAAAGATCATTCAGGATATGCACCCAACTTACTGTAGTTTGGGCCTGGGCCTAATGTGTGCCTCCTAGTGAGGTGTGTGGATATCACCGCCTAAGTCTGGTGGAGATAGTCCGGGGTTCACTGGAAACTGAGGTGTTTCCACCTCTAAAGGATGCGGTAGTGATACCCCTTCAAGACAGTTTCCTCAATCCAGACTGTTTAACAAAATAAAGGCCAGTCTCTAACCTGCCTTTTGTGGCAAGGTTATTGAGAAGGCCATTGTGGAGCAACTGAGGTCACTTAACCACCTACGATGTCTATGAGTCTTTTCAATATGGATTCAGGAAAAGACAAAGCACTGAGATGGCACTTGTTCAGGTACTTAATGATCTCCTGACTGTGACAGATTGAGGGAACTGTTCCATCTTGGTTCTCCTTGATCTCTCACAGCATTTGACACCATGGACCATGATGTGTTATTGGATTGCCTGTGTTTTCTCGGTCTGTCTGGGACAGTTCTCAGATGGTTTCAATCATTCTTAATGGATAGGACCTAGAGTGGTATCTGGGATTTATTCGCCAGCCCAACTTTTCTACTCTATGGGCTTCTGCAGTGCTCCATTCTTTCACCCATGTTGTTCAGTGTATATACTGTTGTTAGGAGACATTATAGCAATACAGGCTGAGCTTCCACTGTTATGTGGATGATACCAGCTCTGCATGTCTTTGTGTCTGAATGGGCTGGAGTCATCGTGGTGTTTAACAGTTGCCCTTCTAAGATCCAGGACTCGATGAGGGCCAGTTGGCTGAAGCTGAACCCAGATAAAACTAAGGTGTTGGTGGTGGACCTAGGCCACCGAGGTTTAGGTTCAGTGGCTGGTCAACCGCCTGGACTTAGGCTTGATGGAACCAGCTACTTGCCTCGGATCAGTGCAAACCTGAGGTTATTATTGACAGCACCTTGACTCTAAAGTCTCAGGTGTCTGCCATCAGGAAAACCTATTTTACCATCTGAGGAATATTGCCTGGCTAGCACCTGGTCTCAACTCATGATCTTCCGGTGTTGGTCCATGCCTTTGTGACCTCCCACCTTGCCTACTGCACCACCTTTACCTAGGGCTACTGGGGTTGATATCCACTGACTGCAGCTGATCCAGAAGGCAGCAGCCAGGCTGTTGACTGGCTCACCTAAATCCTGCCACATCATGCCTGTGCTCCATGGCTTGCACTGGCTGCCAGTCTATTGGCAGATCACTTTCAAGGTCAGACTCTGACCTATAAAGCCCTATACGGCCAGGGTCTGAGCTATCTGCAAGATCTCTTTCATCCTTACCACCCTCTGGTCCCTCCATTCCTCCAATGAGGATTGCTAGAGGTTCCCAGGGTTAGGCTTAAGACCTTTGGTGCTGCTCTTCACATTGCAGCCCCAACCCTGTGGAACTCTCTACCTCATTGAGTAAGGGAGTACTTGACTGTTGAGAGTTTCAAATCTGCCTTAAAAGCTTATTTATTTAACCTGGCTTTTTCAGATTTTGAGTAATATGAGCTATATTTAGTATTTATTAGACTACTTATATCTGTGATTTTATCTAGTTATTCTTATTATTTAGTATCTGTTCTTACTGTACAAGCGCTTTGATACTAATTGGAATTGCACTATTTATCAAAAATGTTTGATTTTGAAATCCTTAAGAGCTACTCTCCTACAGCTTGGAGCTCCCTGTAGGGCCAACCACAGTCACCATCCTCAGCAGTCTGCAAGAAAGGGAAGGGAAAAGGAAATAGGAAGGGCCTCTTGCCCCCCACTGACTGCTGCTGCTCTCCCTGCACCATGGAGCTCCCCTACAAGGCCACCTGTAGTCACCATCCTCAGCAGCCTGCAGAATAATGGGAAAGAAAAGGGACAGGGACATGATTGCTTTCAAACACAACCTAGATATGGTGATGGGTAATGAGATCAAATATGGGGACAGTTCTAAATTCTAACTTGGGACGTTAATCCCTATTAATGGCAAGCATTATGGACGTAAGTCTACACTAGCTTGAATAAATCTATGAAATCTATAGGAAAGGTCCCACACCCCACACCAACTGCCACTGCTCTCCCTGCACCTTGGCACTCCTGCAGGGCCTCCCATAGTCACCATCCTCAGCAGTCTTCAGAAGAAAGGGAAGGGGGCATAGGAAGGTCCCACCCTGCCAACAACCATTGCTCTCCCTGCACTTGAGAGCTCCTGCAGGGCCACCCACAGTCACCATCCTCCAGCAGTCTGCAGAAGAAAGGAAGGGACATAGGAAGGGTCCCCACCCCACCTTCCTGCTGACCACCGCTGCTCTCCCTGCACCTTGGAGCCTCAGAGGGCTGCTAATAGCCCCCATCCTCAGCAGTCTGCAGAAGAAAGAGAAGGGTTGGGGACATAGGAAGGTTCCGATCCCATCCACCCCGCTGACTGCCACTGCTCTCCCTGCACCTCAGAACTTCTGCAGGCCAACCATAGTCACCATCCTCAGCAGTCTGCGTATAAGAAAGGGAAGGGGACATAGGAAGGTTCCCACACCTTGCCCCCCACTGACCACCACTGCCTCCTGCACCTCGAGCTCCCCTGTAGGGCTGCCTGTAGTCACCATCCTCAGCAGTCTGTAGATGAAAGGGAAGGAAGAGGACATAGGAAGGGTCTCACACCCTGCCCCTGCTGACTGCCTCTGCTATCCCTTCAACTCAGTGCTCCCTGTAGTGCTTCCCGAGTCACCATCCTCAGCAGTCTGCAGAAGAAAGGGAAGGGAGGGGACATAGGAAGGGTCCTGCACCTTGCCCCGCCGCTGACTGACGCTGCTGTCCCCACACCTTGTAACTCTCTTGCAGGACTGCCAGTAGTCACCATCCTCAGCAGTGTGCAGAAGAAAGGGAAGGGACATGGGAAGGTCCCATGGCCTGCCCCCTTGCAGACCACCACTACTCTCCCTGTACATTGAGCTCCTGCAGGGCAACCGTAGTCACCATCCTCAACAGTCTGCAGAAAAAGGGACAGTGATGTAGGAAGGGACCAAACATGCCCTCCCTGCCAGCTGCCATTCCTCTCCCTGCACCTTAGAGCTCCTGCAGGGCAGCCTATAGTCACCATCCTCAGCATTCTGCAGAAGAAAGGGAATGGAAGGGCATTGGAAGGGTCCTTGCCCAGCCTCCCCTGCAAACCACAGTTGCTCTCCCTGCACCTCAGAGATCCCTGCAGGTAGTTATTCTACTAGCCTGATTGTTACCAGTGCTCCTGTTGGCACCACGTGGTGATCACAAGATGGCAACCACTATAAATCTGGAGCCCACCTCTGAACATTAATGCTGTATGAGCCTGTGGATTTACCCCACAAAATAGTTGTAGGCTGTACTGAAGTGCTGCTTGGAATCCTGTATGGGTTACTTTGTGGCTAAATGTATCCTGTATCCATGTTTACAAACTGTTAGGAATCCTAGGGGTTATTTTGTTGCCTAATTGTGGCTAACTGTATCCTGTACCATGCTTGAAGGTTTACTTGAAGTCCCAACAGTCAGTCTCTCAAACTCCATAAGCCTGAGTTCAGAGAGACTGACTATCAGAAGACTGACAGGTCTTATTGCAATGTGGATGGCAAGCCTCCTGCACCCCTCGTTGGGGACTCCACCACCTGTGCTGCAAATAACTAAAATAACCAACTCCAGGGGAGCACATCAGTGTAGGTTAAAAAACTTATGGGGACAACAACAGTGTGAAAAAATTTCCTCCCGAGAACAGAACCTGGGTCAAGAACACAATGCTGGCTGAGCAGCTAGTGGTCTAGCCTCAATGCAATGGGAGAAGCTTGGTCAGCTTTGCATTTTCTTCTTCTTGTGGTCTCGACTAGGGTAGAAGAGTCACATCCAATACCTTACCCCTATTGGCACCAGCTTCCTTCTGTTGGGAGGGTGTGTGTTGCGCTACTGAACTCTGGATCCCTGAGTGTCAGGATTCCTAGTGTCAGTATTTAGTGGGATACCCTCTGAAACATAGTGTGCCTGGTTATGCTGTAATGGGATAGGAGAACTTGCTGCCTAGTTCAGTAACTCTAAATTGCTAATTGTACAGGGTATTTCAATGAAATTTCAATATTATATGTTACCTGAATTAACCTGATTCCAATGTGATTTGCAGTAGAATGAGCACTGAGGGAAACAGGTACATGGTAACGTCAAAATGCGCCTGACTCTGCAGTAGGTCTAGCAGAAGCAGAACTATGGGAAGCAGGTTACTAACTGTGAAACTATTAACTGTGGGAAGCAGGGTAATGTATATTAGTACTATTTACAGTGTGAACCATAAAGGAACAGAGAACATGTTGGTCTACCACTAGGTAACCAATCGTTGATGCATTGCAGCAGGAATTTTTATCTGAAGTTATTGTGCAGTTTTAATCCAGTGCTGAACATGCTGCAAGGTTCTGTAGGGTAAACCTGTTAGTGAAGCAAGTGTAAACATCCTAGTGCTGTGTGAAGGAACAAGTGTCTGCTAGTCTGTGTAGTTGGGACTGTTATGCAGGGTATTGCTTTGGGCTTTGGTTATCTGATCCCTTTCCCCGCTGCTGGTGAGTATGTCAGCGGAGACCCCAGAGATACTAAATCTGTGGGCAAATCACAGCAGGGTATAAAGTATTGTCTCTCTCACCCCTATTTCAGGGCCACCCATAGTCACCATCCTCAGTAGTCTGCAGAGGAAAGGGAAGAGAAGAGGACACAGGAAAGGTCCAGCACCTGTCCCTCCCCACCAACTGCTGCTGCTTTCCCTGCACCTTGAGCTCCCCTTCAGGGCCGCCCAAAGTCACCATCCTCAGCAGTCTGCAGATGAAAGGGAAGAAAGGGGACAGAGGTAGGGTCTGGCACCTTGCCCACCCCCCCCACCAACCAATGCTGCTCTCCCTGCCCTCGGAGCTACTCTGCAGGGCTGCCCATAGTCACTATCCTCAGCAGTCTGCAGAAGAACGGAAAAGGAAGGAGTCATAGGAAGGGTCCTCGCCCCACCCCCATTGACCACCGCTGCTCTCCCTGCACCTCAGAGCTCCAATGCAGGGCCACCCATAGTCACCATCCTCAGCAGTCTGTAGAAGAAAGGAAGGGAAGGGACAGAGGAAGGGTCTCAACACCCCCGCATCAACTGCCACTGCTCTCCCTGCACTTTTGGTTTGATTGTTTCAAGTGCTCCTGTTGGGTGCCATGTGGCAATCAGAAGATTACGACCACTGTGAGTCTCTGAAGACCACCTCTGAAATTTCATGCTGTATGAGCCTGTGGACTTACCCCACAAAACAACTTTAAGCTATTTTGAAGAGCTGCTTGAAATCCTAGGGGTTACTTAGTGGCTAAATGTATCCTTCATCATTGTTTAGAGATTGTTAGGAATCCTAGGGCTTATTTTGTATTAATTGTGACTAATTATATCCTTACTCTGCTTTGAAACACAGTGTGCCTGGTTATGCTGTAATGTGACAGAACTTGCCACCTAGTTCAGTAACCCTAAATTACCAATTGTACAGTGTATATAAACGAAATTTAGAAATTGTGTGTTACCTGAATTAGCACGATTCCAATGTTATTTTCTGTAGAATGAGCACTGTGGGAAACAGGTACATGGTAATGTCTAAATGTGCCTGACACTGCAGTAGGTGTAGCAGAAGTAGAACTGTGGGAAGCAGGTTAAGAATAGTAGTACTATTAACTGTGGGAAGTAGGGCAATGCATATTAGTAATATTAACTGTGTGAACCAGAAAGGAACAGAGAATGTGTTGGTCTACCATTAGGTAAGCAATCAGTGATGCATTTGCAGCAGTAAGTTTTAATCCGATGTTATTGAGAAGTTCAAATCCAGTGTTGAACACACCGCAAGGTTCTGTATGGTAAACCTGTTAGTGAAGCAAGCATAAACATCCTACTGCAGTGAGAAGGAATAAGTGTCTGCTAGTCTGCGTAGTTGGGACTGTCATGAGGGGTATTGCTGTGGACTTTGGTTATCTGATCCCAGGCCCCTGCTCACTGCTGAGTGCGTCATTGGAGACCCTGGATATTATGAATCTGTGGACAGATCACAGCAGGGCATAAACTAATGTCTCAATCTTTCCCTATTTCATGGCCACACATAGTCACCATCTTTAGCAGTCTCCATCTCCATCTTCAGCAGTCTACAGAAGAAATGGAAGGAGACAGGAAGGGTCGATCCCGCTCCCCTCCCACTGACTGCCACTGCTCTCCTGCACTTTGGAGCTCCCTGCTGGTAGTTATTGTACTAGCCTGATTGTTTCCAGTGCTCCTGTTGGGTGTCATATCGATCACAAGATGGCAGCCACAATGAGTCTTTGAAGCCCACCTCTGGACAATAATGCTCTATGAGCCTGTGGACGTACTCCCACCATTGCTGTAGGCTGTACTGAAGTGCTGCTTGGAATCCTAGGGGTTACTTTGTAGCTAAATGTATCCTTTATCCGTGTTTAGAAAATGGGCCTTTATTTGGAGGCATCTGATTGGCTGGTACCCATTCCACAGGGTACATTAACTTTCAATAGATGCCCACCAAATAAAAAGTGCCAGCCTACAGTGCCCCTTCACCAATTCTACTATTCCTGTGCCCACTATGCTTCCTAATTGGCTAGAATCATAATATGAAATTCCAAATTGCCACCATTTTTTTCTTGCTTAGCGAGAGATCCTGCACCCTCCCACTGCCCAATTTAGTGCCAGCTACCACATGAACCGCACCACACCTCCCGGTACTCACGTCTGCCTAAATGAAAATAAAAACCAGACGAAGCAATAAAAAAAAGCCGTTAGACCGATCAGCTTCTGACTGCGCTTTCTTCTCCTGTGTCCCGATCTCATCTGCAACTGCTCCACCCCCACATGTCCTTTCGTCCCCTGTTCCTGTCATCACACAGTGGCTTAGAAAATGTTTTGTTTTACTTGCCGCTTGCCACTGCTGCTCTATCTCTGTCTTTCCACTCACAAACACATTCCCTTCTGCTGGGCTGCGTTCACTTTCCTTGCTTCAGTTACAACACGGATGGCTTTGATCCCGAAGACAAACTGAAGGCTTGGGCATCAGGACGGTGGAGAGCGCAGCACATTACCAGCCGTAATATGCTGGCTGTTAACTTTTAAAAAGTATTCTTCATTTCTTTTGCGGGCTGTATTTTTACCGACTGGCAAGGCTTTGACATGCTCGGTCTTCTGAGTCCACTGTGTGGGAGGGTGACACATTTAAATAAAAGCACAGTTTCAATCAAACTGCATGTTTCTCACTCTTCAGAGGGCCCCAAAAACCAAAAAACATCATTCTAATGCAGGCGGAGGAACTATTTTTTACAAAATTACTTTAAACTATTTTTTATTAATTTTCTTTTTTAACTTATGTTTTTACACCCATTTTTTCTAAGCATAATAATACCCTCGAGGTGGGCGGTATGGGCAATACGGACCTTCAGGGCTATAAGGCCCTCCGCTGCCCTGGGCGGTCCGGTATTGCCCAATACCGCCCACCTTCTCGGGTATTATTGCTTAATTAGAAATTGTTAGAACCTAGGGTTATTTATGGCTATTGTGGCTAATTGTATCCTGTACCGTGCTCTGAAATATTATGTGCATGGCTATGCTGTAATGGGACAGGAGAACTTGCCACCTAGTTCAGTAATCCCAAATTAAAAATTGTGCAGTGTGCTGGAATAAAATTTAGATATTTGACCTTGTCAGCCAACAGCTTCTACTGAGTAAACTTAACCTCCTGGGTCTTGACTGCTAAGCGCTAACCTGAATAAAGAGGTATCTCATTGGGAGATCCCAAATGGTGACATGGTCTGGATCATTGCTTTCTGTCAGGCCTGTAACACATGGTGTACCCCAAAGATCTATTCTGGGTCTGTTACTTTCTCTAGCTTTATTAACAAGCTTTCCAACTTCTCGGTGGTGCATCAGTGCAACTTTATGCTGACAATGCCATTCTATTCTGTACCTCCAAAATCATAAACTAGCTTAATCAAAGTCTTTATTCAGATTTCAATAAACTTGAATCATGGTTCTCAGAAAGCCATCTAATCACCTCTAGTGGCGCTATCCCCATCTCAGTCTCCAGTAAACAGACCACATCTTTGGAGTGGTATGCTGACTCTATCAGCTGTGCTTTTATTTTCAAACTTTGGCACTTTCTCTCCCTCACCTACTGGCTGCAATGCTAATCCAGCTATCTCTTATTGGATAACAAACTGCAGTATTTTGTTATGACTCAGCTGAGTTCTAGTGAGTTTTGCCAGCCTAAAACTGTATTTACCAATCTGTTACTGTTGTTTTTTTGCTGCCTTAATGTTTAGAATTGATTTAAATTGTTGCCCTACCCTGTATGATGTCTAAATAGTTACTTAAGTTATTAGCCTGCCATTTACTGCTTTCCTTAGACTGTTCTCCTGACCTATCTGTATCAAAATCTTCCCCGGGATTGGGAACCATGCTTTGCCACTAACTCTGCCCCTGTTCCTGAATCCCTCCCTTCCCCTGATGCTGTCTAGCTCTAGCCTCTCTCCAATCCTTTCTTTGTTTGCTCTGTCTGCCTCCCACCCCTGCTGATGGTCTGCTGTCAGTCCCTGACCACCATCCCCTGATTACTTGTGCTTCTAATAATACCTTTTTCTCTCCTGTCTCCTCTAGATCCCCTAAGCCCTGAGCGGTACTTCCTGCCTGTGGCATGGTGGTACTTTTGTGACACGCTGCCCACATCTCAGCCTCCAGCAAGCAGACCACACTTTGGAGAGGCACTGACTCTATCAGCTGTGTTTTACTTTCAAACATTTGGCACTTTCTCTTTGCTCTCACTGATTGGCTGCAATGCTAATCCAGTTATCTCTTATTGGATAACCTACTACATTATTTTATTAGGACTTTATTGAGTTCTAGTGAGTTTGCCAGCCTAAAACTGTATTTACCAATCTGTTACTGCATTCTTCTACTACCTTAATGTCTAGAATTGATTTAAATTGTTGCCCAGCATAATATGACTTTTAAATAGTTACTTAGTTTGTTAGTCTGCCTTTTGCTGCTTTCCTTAGACTGTTCTCCTGACTACCTATCTCTATCTAAATCTTCCCTGGGAATTGGGAGCTGCACTCTGCCTCTAACTCTGCCCTTTTTCTGAATCCTTCCCCTCCTCCTGATGCTATCTAACTCCACCTCTCTGCTAATCCTTTTTGTTTGCTCTGTCTGCCTCTAGCCCCCACTGATGATCTGTTGCCAGTCATTGACCCCTACCCTGATTACTTGTGCTCTAATAATACCTTCTCCCTCCTGTCTCCCCTAGATCCCTAAACCCTGAGCAGGTGCCCCTGTCTGTGGTGCAGTGAGGATCACTTATAGCAGCTGCTACCCACATCTCAGCCTCTAGCAAGCAGACTACACTCTTTTCTAGCAGGCGCTTTGTGCCGCTCCCCATCCACCCTCATCTGGGCATTTATTTATATAGAATCTTGTGGTCACATGACCACAAGTTCAAAGTGTAATTAAGTACTGACTTTCCCACTTGCATGTTATACTCATTCGCCATTAGAGGGCTTTTATTTTCCAGGTTATCTTCCCACCTGCTCTCACCAAACTTAATTTTCTGCTTTGTTTCACATTGTTTAACCCACTCTCATAATTCTGCATTGACTCACATTTGATTAAAGCTATTCCTACCTTGATACTATAAGCCATATTGAACACTGGTAGGTCTTACCTATTAACTGCAACACAATGACCCTTATAACATATCTGCTACCTAAGGAATCATCCTGCTCACATTGGTAACATTGACAGACATAGATAGTGAGAAGATGCTCCAACCCACATACCATACTCAAGAAAGGAATGTCTCTGTCCTTATAGCACTATAACTTCAGCTTTTAAATGGAGCATCACTGCCCCTTGATCCCAAGGGGAATTATCAACACCCAGTTGGGGAGGTCAGATCATAGCAGCACCATCTGCCAGCCCCTCTGATGCTCCTTCCTGGTTTTTACATCAGGCAGGGAACACATAAAATGCATCCCACTCAGAGAAGAAAGCATAAAATCAATAACAAGCAGCTAAAGGAATACCTAAGAAGGCTGATACTGTTGCTGTTGTTGCTCTCTGGCAGCATACATCCAACCCCTATCCTACCTCAAAAACAACACACTACTATGAGGAAAACAGAGGTGGTCTCACTCATGTCCATCAACACCTGCAGTCTTCTTTCTAAATTGGACAACCTGCAAATCTGGCTGCAGCTCAACCCAGATGTTCTCTCCACAGTCAAAATGTGGCTCTTGCCCAAGTTTCAAGATCCCGCCATCTCATTACCAGAGTACCTTGTCTTCAGATAATATAAACTAACTAAAAGGGGTGGTGGATGCACAATTTATTTAAAGAACACATATTGCAGGGACATGTCATGCCCTTGCCCAACACTGGGAACAATATACAGGTGCTCGCTTTTAAAGTGTTGTTTGGTGCACACAACAAAGCCCTCACTGTGATGTCAGTCTATATCCTGCCCAAACAGAGTGCTTCTGGTTTAAACTCACTCATGGACTGCATATGTATTCTGTGTTTAAACTTGGAAATTATAATGTTGTGAGACTTCATTGTCAACTGGCTCTCTCCGAAGCAAGCTCCTACAAGGACGCTATCTCATCTGTCCACTTCACCCAGCTTGTTGAGTCTCCAACCAGAATGAATTATAGGACATGGTCAAGTACCTTATTTTATTGGGTGCTCTCAAATCGCACAGAGCATATCTCAGATACCACTGTCCTCCCTAATGCTGTCAGTGACCATTCTCCTATCATGTGTCTCTGGCCAAATAAATTCATCAACCCCTTCCAGAATAATTACAAATCGAGTCCTAATCTGTGGACACCTTGAGCAACTAAAGCCAGACCTTTGACACCAAGACTGGTCTCAATTAAACTCTGCCAGTGACATCGACACAGCTCTTGATCACTTCATCAGTCAATTCAATGCTGACTGTGATAAACACGCCCCATAAACACATTCTGATCAGAGCCAACAAGGCTGCATAATGCTATTTTATGGGGATTAAGAGACATCTACAGGAAATTACTTTTATATGAAACCTCAAGCAGTTCAATATGTCTTTCAAACTGCCTGTCAATAACAATAGTCCCCTGTGATTGCTGGCTCTGTTAAAGTTAACACATTCTGTGGTGTCCACAGGTACATCCCACTCTGACTTCCAGGCCATTAATAAAAATCATTCCTGGTGTGCAGTGGCTCCATCATTCTCCAATTGCCTGCCGTTAATAAATAATTCCCTTGCTGCAGTATAAGGTCAGTCTGATCCAGTGGTATGGAGGGATGAGGCACTGTGTGCCTTGACTCCTGCTACTTCAGTGACCCAAGTTCAGAGACGTGCTTAGGTTGTTGAGGCTCAGAGAGAAGACTGTGTGTTAAATCAGAAAGCTGTCCTGTCCCTGGGTTGGAAGGCATGTGACTTGACCTTTGCTTTCCCCAGATGAAGGCAGTAATCCAATAGGAGTTGGAATGCAGAAATGGCTAGCCAGGCTACTCACCTACCTCAGTCACACACTACCACCTGGATGACTGGCTCAGTTCTAGATGTGAGTGACTGGCTGAAGGGAGAATGGCTCTTCATTTCCTGGCCCCATCATGAGGGGTGCAATCCATGGGGAACTTTAGACTCACTGGGCTGGGACAGGAAGTGGCAGACAGGGAGGTGGGAACAGGGCTGACAGCCTGCATGAGTCAACTAGCAAGGCAAACATTTTTATAGAGGGTGAATGCTGCAGTATGTATAATCTTAACACATATACACAACCCTCCCATAACGGGAGTTACAGTAAAGCTACTAAGTTAGGTAATATCTACAGGATTTCATACCAGGGTACTATGGAGCCAGAGGAGGAGTCTTAAAGAGATGAGGTTTCTTAGACCTGTAGAATAAGGATCCACAGTTCTTACATAGTTACTAGAAAGGATAAGAAAGGTTAGATATACTGCTATACTTATCTGATGGGGAAGGAGTTCACATTCTGTGAGACTATAAAAGTAAACAGAAAAAGTTTTTATGGAGTAAATTCAGTAGTGGGAATAATAGAGGATAGAGATACAAAAGGGTATCGTATAGTGTAAAACATAAAAAAATATTGCTATCGATAGAAAGTTACAGAATTAAATGAAGTAACAGATATAGAGGCATGTTTAATTTAAGCAGTATACTAATATCATTAACTGTTTGCCATGAGCGTCAAAACAAAACACAAAAGCAGAGTAATGAAATGTTCATAATCAAGTTACTCGTGTTTTCTGCTTGACTTGCACATTATTTTTAGTGTGTGGTGTATAACACTTTAAGAGATCTGTATAAATGAGATGCACATATGTATTTCTCAGACCCACCCCTGAGGAAGGCCCATTGAAGGACTGAAGCACTGGGCCTAGTGTGTGCTCACCAGCATTTTGCCAGAAAACAAATCTTGCACTGACTCTATGAGTGCTGAACTTTTTCTTTTCTTATTACAAGCTGGCTGCATTGCTAATGCATCATCTTTTCAATGCACACCACTCTACACTACATACATTATAACCACAGCACTGACCACTGACCATCACAGGACTGACCCTTCCACCCCTACAGTTACAGGACTGTAACCCTCTCTGAGATTCAAGTGACTGAAACCTTCCACTGTACATCACAGCACTGGGCACCCACCGCTGACAGTCACAGAACAGATCCCTATTCCCAATGGTCACAGCACCACACCCCACCACCATAGCAGCGCTGCCCCATGCCCCTAAAGTCACATGGATGACCCCTCCACAGGCAGTTTCAGCCATTGTCCCCACCCTAACAGTCACAACATTGTACCTCAGTCACTTCACTGAAGATCACCCCACAGTTGGGACTGACCCCCCAGAAAAGTGACTTAGTTTTGCACTGTATAATGTGTTTTAAATATAGGACATTGGTGCAAAACCCAGTTTGCTGGTAAACTAGGATCTGCACCTGGGCAAACATTTGAATATCAGGTCCCAGCTGTTATACTCCCCTTCACCATCAACAGGACTCCATACCAAACTGGTAGAGAGTCTTGGGGGTTCCATGGCTGATGAGAGTCTATGGAAGGAGATGGGGATGATGAACCTTCCTCCTGCCTCCCCCATGGAAGGAATCAGTGGCTGTTATGAAGGTCTGAATTTAGTCCCTGGGATGGTGGAAGCTGTTGCTAGGTGGCTGGTGGTAATATGGCACTTCTTGGTGATGCAGGGCCTGAAGAAATTGGGGCACCATTCTGGCCTATCAGTTGCTATTTTTCCTCATTTTCATGTCCATCCATTTCTTCTACTACAGAGTGTAGTCTTGTCAGACCTTGACATATGTCATCCCAAGTATCTCTGACCACTACACCACTGAATGGTAGCATGAAACCCACTAACAAGTTTATAAAACATTTCTAAATGACCTGAATGGACCAATCTGACTCTCAGGCCACTGGCATTTTTTCAAAAGGACACACTGGCTAAAGTCAATCATTTCAGTGAGCATTTAATGACACACACCCAAGATGCAGGTGATGTAACCCGTGTCAGGTATCTATATATATATATATATATATATATATATATAAATATATATATATTTATATGTATATCTATGGACAATTTATTGTATCAAAGCCTGCTAAACAGATACACTTTGATAAATAAATACAAAAAAAATCAACTGAGAAGACACTTTAGGTGCTTTACCAATAGAACACATTTTCTTGAGAATAAATGGAACTTTATGTGCCCCAATCTGTATAGTTAACTAGCCTACAGCTCAGACACTAGCCACACCTCCTTCTTCTAACCAAGACACTAACCTCCCTTCCTCCACAGACCCTCTGACACTAACACGTTCCTTCCACAGCACCTGCCACTAGCATGTTTCCCTTACTGCCTCCATGACAGTAGCCCTCTTGAATGTACACACTGCACAGTCCCCAAAAGTTCTACAGCCCCCATCACCCCAGACAATAACCCTCCTCCACTTCCTGACACAACCCAGCCTCACCAATTCTGCCACTTTCACCACAGTCCATCTGAACACTCATCCCTCTCTAGGTGCCCCACTTTCTAATCTCTGTGGATATCACCTCCCTCCTGTCCCTTGACTACCAGAAGCCACAGCCCTTCCTCCTTAGCCATTTGAGAATCACCCATACCATTGTTGCACACCTTCTCTGCAAGGCCCTCCTGGACACCACCTACTCAAACACCAGAGGCATGCATACACCCTTCCTTCTACACTTTCCCTCCATCTGCCATAACACAAGCTCACTCCATCCCTCCAAAGCCCCTGACTGCAGCTTGCCACCTTCCAAAGTCCCAAACACTAGCACCTCCCTTCCCCAGACACTAGCCACCCAACCCCTGACACTAACCCCACCTCCTTTGCTGAGGTAAAACTGTCACCAACCCACTACCAAATGTTAGTAGAATGTATACAGCTAGTAAGAGTTTCCTTTAGGTAGCTCTGCAGGCATGTGCTGGAGAAGACAACACTTGGTAAGTACATCAACTGGGACAGTGGAAAATTATGTGGGATTTCCCCATCACACTAGCCCCTATGGCTAGAGAATGCAAAACTCAATTTTGACCCTAAATTTAATATGACTTACCTGCTCTGTGCAAGTCACAGTACAGAGTTGGGTTATTTTGAGTTTGGTATATTCTGTTAGAACCTAAAAGAAAAGCACAGAGAAGGTTCTGGAGATGCAAAGGGTCTATGATCCTAGAGGTGAGATTATAGTAGTCAGAATTAAACAAGATACTTATCAGAAAGGTAGACAGCCACCATCTAGCCAGACCTGTGGAAGTAAAGGTAAAACTAGGTAAGTATGAGGTATTTATAGTAGTGTGAGTAGAGATAGGGAGCAGGAGATACAAAGGATACTATACAGCATAGGAGTAAGTTGAAAAGATAGTTAAAGAGCATGGACAGGATTTTCAAACACCGCGCAGGGCGTGTGACAAGCCCTGCACCAGGGACTCTGAAATCGGCGATACACTGAACCCCTTTGCAGCAACTGTGCCGGATTTTCCAAAACCAGGTGCAGTTGCATTAGTTTCTGATTTACAGATGCTTGCACCAAATGTCTGGCACAAGCCCTGTGTATTTGGCTCAGGGATGAGGCAGGCTAGACCACAAATATGTGGTCTAAGGACCTCGGTAGGTGCAAGGGATAGAAAACCTAACTGCCAACTGGAGGGTGCCACAAGCCCGTGTGCCCCAAATTCAGTGCACCAGGGTTTAGGCATCTCAGCAGGTTTGAAAATCCTGCCCAATCTCTCTACTATAATAAAACATAAAAACACTAGATTTATACCAATTGTGTTTTAACTTTGTTTTCTATTTCTTTTCCCCTATGCTATTGGTCAACTAAATATTGTAGGTAATGCAGCACTTTTTCATTTAGTCTTTCAAAATGTATCTTACTCTCCCTGCTAACCACACTGTCGCTGTCTGTGATATCACAGTCTGTCATGGTGAGTACTAAAAACTCGAGGCACTGTGAGGTTAACAGGGAGAGGCAAATGTTTTCTATACAGGCTTTTCAGATGGACTGTCAAGATGTACTGAACATTTTGGAAAGGAACATTGACAATTAAAAAATATTTTCTAGTACACTGTAAACTGTTTTGTCTTATTTATGATAAATCATGTACAGAGTGCAGAGTTGCTCTTTAACTCAAGGTAAGAGCAACAGAAATATGGTGATAGAGGATAAAATAAAACAAAAAGGAAAAAGCAGCAACTTCCTGCAGTAATCTTTGTTACCCTCCATAACTCCCATTCATGTTCTCTGACCCAGTCTGCTGATCAAACCAACCCATCCAAAAACATAATATCCTTACTGGCCCATACTCCATTCATGAACAGAGACTGACTGAATGCTGCCTTGCAGGAGCACTGGCCTATGTGTCTCAGTGAAGAGCAGACCTCAACCAGAGGATCAGCACCCCTCCCATTTTCAACACTGGACCAATCCCTTGCTCACTCATCTTTCTACTTCAAAGCTATCACAGAATGTGAAGCAAGAAAATACATCCTTAAGGTGCTTGGGAAATCAAGATTTAGTGGGGACACCCTGGATCTTAAACTTGTCACCCTTACCTTGCATGAAATCTTGGCACCACTAACCAAGATAATTAACATATCTCTCATGTATTCACAATTCTCACATAAGTAGAAATCTGCCATAGTGAGCACAGTCTAAAGAGTGGTGATATGGCCCTTCATGGGAACTACAGACCGATCTCCATTCTCCCTCTGCTCTCTAAAGTCCTTGAGTGAATAGTGGCAGACCAATTGGTCAGTATCTGGAAAATATCAGATACTATGCCCAACAACATAGGTTTAGGAAAGGGCATAGCACCACCACTGCTCTACTAGAATTCACAGGCTTCTTCCATAACTCACTCGATCAAGGATGTCTGGTTGGAGCAGCATACATAGATCTTACCAAAGCCTTTGACATGGTAAATCATACCTTACTGATTGATCAGCTATCTGACACAGTGCTATTGAAGGAAACCTGGAGAGGTTTAAAAGCTACCTTGGCAACTGATCACAACAAGTGAAGATAAGAGATGTCCTCTCAGATAGAAGACCTGTGCATCTGGGTGTCTCACAAGGGTCCATCCTGGGTCCTCTCATGTTTAGCATCTTCCTAAGGTTGGGAGGTGAGTTGCTGGCAATCACAAGGGAAGAAAGAGACTTGGACATCATCATCACAGATGCGCTGAAATCATCCAAGCAGACCACTAAAGCAGTAGGTAAGGCTACAGGGATGTTGGGGTTTATTAGCAGGGGTATCACAAGTCGGAAGAGGAGGTAATAACCCTCTTTACAATACACTGATTAGGCCCCATCTGAGTACTGTGTGCAGTACTGGAGGCCACATCTGCACAAGGACATTAACAAAATGGAGGCAGTCAGAGAAGGGCAACCAAATGGTGCAGAGACTGCATCAGAAAACATATGAGGACAGATTAACGGAGCTCAATATGTATACCCTAGAGCAAAGGAGGAGAGAGGTGATATGATGGAAACTTTCAAACGCCTTAAGAGCATTAACAAGGTGAAAGAGTCTAACATGTTTCAATGTAAGAACAAGCATTTGTCAATGCCGAATGTTTGCTTGCTGGAATTGGCATTGGTAGTGTAGGAGTTAGAGAGCTGCATAAGAGGAATGGAAGTGAGTATTGAATTTAAGCTAACCCTGCCACCACCCTGCAGAGACTGACAGGCATTTGGGTGTGCCTTTGGGTCATCAGGCATAATGGCCATGCCATTTCACCACCCTACCCTGCAGACACCGAAAAGTGTCACGGTGTGCCTTGGGATCTTTGACCCTTATGCTCATACCATTCCATCAGGAAATATGGTGAGATGGATGCTGTATAGAGTATGGGGTGAACTTTGGGGCAAAGAGTTCAAGGCACAACTCAATGCCTCTCACTTGCTGCAGGGTGTGGAATGGTATGAGCATTACAGGCGAGAATCCCAAGTCACACCCTGATGACTGTCAATCTCTCAGAGTGGGGCATTATGGTCAGAAAACCTAACGTCTCAGGCGTTCATTGGCATTTCTCTCAAATTTTCAACATGGGTTTTGTGACCCGCGACCTTATGAACAGTGGCAATATCAGTTCATTAGTCGAAAGCTGATTTTGCACAGCTACTACGCCATTTGGCACCACAGGTGTGAAAACACATTTTGAACAGAATGTGAAAATTGACAGCTGTACTGTTCTTGGGGAGGTGGAAAAATGGCAATGTTGAAAATCTGCAGTAATATTAAAAAAAACTGGTGAGGTCATGGTAGTGTGCAGAAACTGCGTAGCACACCCATAATGCAATTAGTTTGGGGATGTTTTATAGCAGATTGTCAACACAGGCATTTGGAACCTCCGCTCATGAACAGTGTCACTGTGATTTTCTTAATCTGTCCCGAACAGTGATTTCACAGCAACCACGCATTTCTGCGCTGGAAGTGCGAAACACATTTCGGCCATGGTGTGAAAATGACAGCTGTACTGTTCATAAGGAAGTGTGGAAAAATGCCAGTGGTGAAAATCTGGACTGAAAATATTAGAAATCCATGAAGTTACTAGAGTGCGTGGAAACTGCACAATGGTCGCTCATAACACAGTCATTTTATGGACTTTTTCACCAAATTTTTAACATTGCCATTGTAACACCTCTGCTCATGAACAGTGTCACTGTGATTTTCTTAATCTGTCCTGAACAACTGATTTCGCACACTGACTGCGCCAGTGTGCGCTACATCGAAGAACACATTTTGGGCAAAATGTGAAAAATGACAGCTGTACTGCTCCTAAGGAGGTGTGGTAAATTGGCAATGTTGAAAATATGGAGTGAAAATATTGAAAATTCACAAACTTATGGCGTGCGTGAGGAACAGCATAACGCATGCTCGTAAAACAGTCATTTTGGGAATTTTGTCACCAAATTTTAAACATAGCCATTTTAACACTTCTGTTCATGAACAGTGTCACTGTGATTTTCTTAATCTGTCCCAAACATTGATTTTGCCTACGACTGCATTATGCGCTACATGCCGGAAACACATTTTGGGCAAAATGTGAAAATGACAGCTGTACTGCTCATAAAGAGGTGTGGTAAAATGGCAATGTTGAAATCTGGGTGAAAATATTGAAAATTTGTGAACTTATGGCGTATGTAGGAACAGCGTGCATGATAAGTCAGAAACAGTCATTTTGGGGATTGGTCACTGAATTTTCAACATAGGGTTTTGAGGCTTACTCATGACCAGACACTGTCATTTCATAAATCGTCTCGAAAGGTGGTTCCCAGCATGACCACGTAAATCACCTTCGGGCTGAGTAACAAAATGACAGTGACAGAATTCATGGGTGGGGTCCCAAAACCCATGTTTAAAATTTGGTGAAAAATTCCCAAATGCCTGAGACATGCATCAAAGTTGAAAACCCTATTTATTACATTACACAGCTTACCGGCATTTCCTCAGTTCGGACAGCTTTGAAGAGTGCAGATGTGTTCCCGGTCCACGAAGATCGTCGCGCTGGACTCCAGAGGTAGTATGGGGTGAGGGGGGGGTGTGGGAGACAGGGTCGCAGAGGGTGGCAGCGGTTGGGGAGGCGGGGTCAAGGACAGTCAGTGAGGGAAGGTTTTCTCTTTCAGGTTTCATTTTTCCTCTGGACGATGTGGGACTTCTGCCATGCTGGGGTGGGCTCCCAGCGTGGCAGCTGAAAAATTGTTTGGGGCAGGACAGTGGAGCGATGAGGTTGGGCGCCCCCATCGGCACACGGACTGTTGCCATGCTGGGGTGGGCTCCCAGCCTGGCACCCGCTTTGTCTGTTGGGGCAGTGGAGCCGATGGGGGAATTGGGCACCCTGTCGGCCATACAGTGTGTGTGGGGGCGAGCCATTAGCATGTAATATTCATATGTGTGTGTGGGGAGGGCGCTGCTATTTTCTTTCAAGTTGGTGGCAATTTTCAAAACTAGTGCCACTGGCTGATCCCGATTATTGTTGGACATCACACACGCCCCAAAAAACGTGCCGCTATTGCCACAACAACAGTCAAGACCTCCAGAACCTTCGCACCAAGTTGCCGCAGAATATGTTTTTTGTGCTACGCAAGTAAACATAAAATAGCAGGA
The DNA here is from genome assembly GCA_016271365.2 of Neoceratodus forsteri. Lineage (NCBI taxonomy): Eukaryota > Metazoa > Chordata > Ceratodontiformes > Ceratodontidae > Neoceratodus > Neoceratodus forsteri. Next base: position 381,595,053 of record CM057453.1, read on the forward strand.
CAAGAGGACACAACATGAGATTAGAAGGAGGCCGATTAAGGGGTAATGTGAGGAAGTTCTTTTACAGAAAGGGTGGTGAATGCATGGAACGGCCTACCTCAGGAAGTGGTGGATATGAATACAGTGCAGGGCTTCAAACAGGCATGGGATAGGCATAAGGAAGCAATATAGATGAGTATGAAAAGCTTGGTCATTGACAGAGTAAAACCTATGGCACATTCATAAGGTAGAAAAAATGGGCAGACTAGATGGGCCTTGTGGTCCTTATCTGCTGTCAACTTCTATGTTTCTATGTTCTATGTTAAACAAACTCCCAAACTCCTGCCAGGATCATATCCTGCTATATGCAGATGACATTGTTATCTATACCAGTAATCCTGACTTCAAGCTTCTTGAGAACCAGCTGCAACATAGCTTTGCTAATGTAGAGAAATGGTTCAGTGGCCACAACCTCATATTAAAGTATAAAAGACAAAAACTATGCTATTCAGTAGCTCCCAAAACAGGCATAAATCCTACCCACTGTCCAGCTCTAATGATGCATGCTCACCTTTGGAGCTAGTACAGCATTTCAAATACTTGGAGGCCAATATTAGCAGCACTTTGTCTTTTGCACACCATAATGACACTATTGCCAAAGCAGTCAACATCACATTGGGCTACTCTACAGGCATAAGCATAGTCTGACCCTGAAGCCTAAACTTAGCTATCCACAGCTCTGTCATCTCCCTCATAGATTATGGGCTGGTTATCTATGGGTCTGCCACTGACACGTCCCTTGATGTATCAAAATAGCACTAAACAAAGCATGCCGTTCTCCTCACTGAGCTGCATGCATGCACACTTGTGATCAATATGCTCAGAAAAATTGTCTCAGTTGAAAGGCAAAATCACATGCCAAACATGCCTGCTTGCCAAAAAGTAAGCTTAGGACTCATGCCTCTGGGATTCAGAAGCTCCTTAGCCCCTATTGCAACCCACATCGTACCAGAAGCTTGGACAATCAGATATTCCTGATCACCTGATGCCTCACTTCCCTAGGACAAAGATCATTTGCCCATAGAGCCCTACTCTGGCTTAACTCCCTACATGATGATGTCTCCTCACTGACTGCCAACTACCATCTCCTATCAGCCCTTTGAAACTGGACCACTTAAATAGCCTCCTTTGCATATATGTCCCCCCAACACCACTCTCTTCCCTACCCCCATTACCCTCCCACAACACACTCCTCCCCTCCTCCCTCTCTCTCTCCCTAAGACAAAGATAATTTGCCCATAGAGCCCCACTCTGGCTTAACTCCTACATAGTGACATCTCAGCAGCCACAATGGGCTCATTCAAATACAAGCTCCGACAATACCTAGTAGCTAATGCCAGCTGTGACTACTTCTACTAAATGTGCTGTCTGCCAACTTCCAGTCTCCTATCAGCACTAAAAACTAGCCCACATAGATAGCTTCCCTTTGCGTATATGTCCCCTTAATTCCAATCTCTTCCCTACCCCCACTACTCTTCCACACCACACCCCTTCTCTCTCTCTCTCGCTTTTCTTCCTTTACCCTTCCCTTCCTCCCTCCTCTTACCTTGATCCTCTCCTTGACTAGGCCTCATGGGCTGATCTTACTGTTATTTTGTACTGTCTTCATTCGTCTGCCTAATTGTATATAGCCTGCGTACTGGCATACATTGTACAATGCCACTTAATTTTGTCACTCTGTGTCTCTTCACTATTTAATGTTACCTGTAATTTGACTATAACTTTGTGTTATCTTCTGCGTTTGGAACATATGTAAAAGAGCTTATAGCTCAAAGGTTATCTGTAACTTGATTGTAATTATGTGTTAATCCTCTGATGTGGAACCTATGTGAAACAGCTTATAGCTCAAAGGTGTTTAATCCAAGATCTAAATAAATAATTCTTAATAAAAAACACCAAAGACATGGTATTCCAGAATCCCTCCTCTAAAACCTCTAAAACATCTTCATAATATCCTCTCAAAATCTGCTCACTATCGAGGATTCCATAGAAGTGGTCCAAACCATTAAAGGGCTGCACCTTGACTCAGTCTTCTCCTTAAAGACCAGCGTCTGCTTGCTAACTAAAACTATCAACCAAGTTAGGTCTGTTATTCCATCTCCACCCCTTTTTCTGCTACCTTCTGCCAGAAAATTGCTTCCACATCCCTCCTCCCTATACTTTTCCATGGTGCACCTCTACTTCTCTCTGCTCAACCTCCATCCATTGCCCGCTCCGCAACTTGATTACAGGGTCGGGCGCTTGTCTTCAGGGCCAGCCCAAGAAAACACCACTGTGACGTCTTGACTACTCTCCACTGGCCAGATTATGACTAAAGGCTATAGCACCTCATTACCTGGGGTCATTATGCTTTGTTTATAAACTAGTGAATCTTTTCAATCTATCTTGTCTAAGGAAATGTCTATTGTAAAGGAGTTGTTCGTCCACTCAGGTCATCCACATTACCCATTCTAGCATCCCTGAAACCTCACCATCTCACTGGGAGTCAATCTTTGCCTGCCTGCCATCACTGCTTGGAATGTGCTACCACCTCATCTTCTCTCTTGCCTTACCTATCAATATTCAAAAATCACTTCCTACTCACCTGCTCAAACCGCCATTCTGCACTTGTTTTCACTAACCCCTGCCTTCTCTGTACCTATTTACTCTCAAATGAATAATCTTAGGAGTAGTCTTCAGAGCATGCTGTCTTTTCTACTCTATTATGTACACCCTTACCTAATATTTTTCTATATCCTGCTGAAGAAATCTCAGTTGAATCTACTACATTAAACTTTTGTAAATATGTATATTTTTATGTAAATTTGTAAATCGACTGTATACAACTTTGTAATTTATCTATTTTATTTACTCACTGTTACCTTGCCTACTACCTTGACTTTATAGTTCACTCCACTGCTGTTTAGCTGCCCTTGTCAAATGTGCACTGCTTGTATATCTGCTGTTGATAACATTTGCTGCTCATTATTTATATTCCTGCTCTATGTATTTTATTGCACTCTATTGTATTGTATTGTCTGCCCAGGTTGCCCTGAAAAAGGGACTGCATAGTCTCAGCAGGCTCACCCAGTCACAAAACTCAAATAAACAAAAACATAAAGCAGCTTAAAATCTGTTTATTACATGAGCTTTTGACAGTCACTGTAACAAATAAAATTGCTAGTTGAAATTAGCTTCTTTCTCCTGTAGTCTGAATTAATTTTAGGTAAGAAACATTGAAACAGAAAATGTCAGCAGAAAAAGGCCAGTGGTTCATCCAGTCTGCCTTGTTTTATCCAGTCCATCCGGGACTACTGTCTAGTCATGGTTATTGCCCTTCCCTTGACTCCTGTCTTACTGCTTCCTGTCTTTGTAACTATTAAACCTTTTACTTGGTCCTAGTCATATCTGAATTGATTAATTGTTCTTGAACCCACCACCTACGCTGGAATGCTATTCCATGGCTTAACCACTCTTTGCATAAAGTAAAATTTCATCCTCTTGAATCTCCCCTGCCAGCTTCACTCATGTCCCTATGTTCTTGATTCATTAGTCCTGCTGAATACATCCTCACCATTCACCTTGTTCAATGCTTTCAGGAATTTAAGAATACCTGTCATATCTCCCTCTCCATTCTGGTCTCTAGTGAGTGCATGTTCATGGCCTTATACTGATCCTCATAGTATCTGCCCTGCTGCCCATGAAACATTTGTGTTTACTCCATGCTGTACCGTCTTTAGCCTGTCTTTATCTTTTCTGAGGTGGGGGCTGAGGATTCTACATGCGGCCACAACAGTGATCTGTAGAGAGCAGTATCACCTCTTTTCTCCTGCTGCCAAACCCCTCCAGATGCACCCAAACATCCTGGAAGCCTTGCTGTAGGCCTTGTTACATTAGCTAGATGTTTTAGTGCATCTCTTATGATGACTTCAGGTCCCTTCCTTCAGTAGCAATGTCCAGCATTACCAAGCCCATCCAATATTTCCATCCTTGGGCTCTTGTTCCCATGTAAATCACCTTGTACTTTGTGGCACTGAATTTCAACTGCAAACTTTGGACCATCTCTCTAATCTTTGCAGTTCCTTCTGCAGCTCCTAACACTTTCCTTACTGTATACCCTGGCAGAGAGCTAAGTGGCTTCTGTGAAGAGGAAAACCTTGCCCTGTATTCCTTCTTGTATGTCACTGCTGAAAATATTGAAAAGGACCATCCCAGGACTGAACCCTGTGGTTCCCCAGACTTGACCTCTTTTACCACCACCACCATCTGTTGTCTCTCCCCCCCAGCCAGCATCCCACATCTAACTAGATCCTTTGGTGATCCCAGATCCTTTAAATTCTTCAGCAATCTTCTGTGCATCATAGAGTTGAATGCCTTGCTGAAGTTTAAGTAGAGCAAATCCACAGCTTTTCCCTTATCCAATTCCCTAGTTACTCAATGAACACTATCAGGTTGGTCTGACAAGACCTCCCTGCCATGAACCCATGCTGCTTATTCTCCTGGAGTCAATTTCACCCACATAGTCCTCTAGGTTCACTTTGATTAGTGTCGCCATTAGTTTACTTGCTGTGAGATAAGACTAATAGGATTGTAGTTTCTCCAGTTGCACTTTGTCTCTTCCTTTGTAAAGCAGGACCATGTATACTGCCGCCTAATCTTTGCCTCTTCCCTTGTGAAGCAGAACTATATCTACTACCATGTAATGTTTCTAACCACCCCTGCCTGTAGGAAGCTGCAGTGCTCAATTGCCATACTGAACCTTGGTTCAATGGCCTAACAACCAGAATAATGTTATGCTTGTGCAACTGTGTTACATTGTTGTGGCTCTTCACACTCTTTATTCTGTGAGGAATCACCACCCTGCCAGGGTACTGAAGGCAAGGAACCCTGTAATAGGATTCCACCTCTAGAGGTTCCATGGGAAGGTTCCCTTGGCTAAAGGTACCATAGGAAGAAACCCTCTGGGAGTAGAGGGTGAGCCACTGGAGGAGGATGGAAGGATGGTGGGGCAAAGAAAAGTACTTCAGAGGATGACCAGGAGGAACTTCTTATATAGCTCAGGAAGTAGGCATGGCTGGTTGCTCACCCATTGAATGGCAGGTGTAGCCTTTCAAGTCAATGGACTATGAAACCAGAATAATGTTATGCTTGTGCAACTGTGTTACATTTTGTGTCCATTTGCACTCTCTATTCCTTAAGGAATTACTATCATGTACAATAGTGATACCGAAGGCAAGGAACCCTATAAGAAGGTTCCACCCCCAGAGGTGCAATGGAAGGTTCTCTCTAGGCTACAGGTACCTTAGGAAGGAACCCTAAAAGAACTGTGGTCGTGATCGAAGATAAGGAGGTAGAAAGCAGACTGACAGCAACAGACTGCTTAATGACACATAAATGAGATGCACAAGTTAGCAAGATAGCTCTAATAAAATGGCTTGCAATGATGACAGCAGGGGCTTCCTAAGGAAAGAAGGAATGACTAGTAGGGCTACCATCCATCTCCATCCAACAGCAGAACCTACCTAAATAAGATAAGAAATACTACTAAAACTAATTAAGTATTATGATCTATGGCATGAAGGAGAGAAATAAACCTTTGAGGAGGAAATCTCTGAGGATCCAAGGCCGAGATCTCATTCCATCCATGCTTGAGATGTTGTATTTAGTGATAACTCTGCTACTGCCATTTAGAAACTGAAACAAGAGGAATGGAAAATATTCCATTTTAAAGGAAATGCCCACTCTTTTCTTCTAATGGGAGTGCCTAGAGGGTTGTGAGTAGTGGGTCTCTGGAACAACATGTCTTGGAGGCAGGAAGAGGACAGAATGATCACTGAGGCATTCACTTGATCTTCCAATCTACCTGAAATCAAGTGAACTAAAGGTGGTAGTGGGCAGTATGCATGGAAGGTGCCTTAGGTATTTGATCCTACAACTAAAGGATAGCAATATATCCATGAATGGCTAAAGCTCCACCTGAGCTAAGGACATGCCCACTATGGGCCATATAGGAAGGACCCCACCCAGGCTTAACACACTCAAGATATGGACTAGGGTGCAGAGAGAGAGACCGCCACATGACAGTGAGCTCAGAGTCAATAAATTGATGGACATGGTTGGCTAGTTTCCTTTAACAATACAGCAAGTAGTACATAGTAGTGCAGGGTAACAGGCAATGTGCAGCATGGTAAACAGATAGTACACAGAAACATGCTAAATAGTAGGTATTGAACAAACTGCTCAGGCTTACTTGGTCTCATATCCAGTGTGAGGTGCTTGCCTGGCAAGGTTATAGGACAAGTAATGCAAGTAAAGAGGAAGGAATAGAAGCCAACCAGTCCTGCAATGAATGCCAAATAAAGGTGACAGAAATACTCAGAAGATTGTAGTGGTGAAAGCAGTATTGGAACATGAGGTATTTGAACCACATGGGGCCACAACTCTCCACTATAACCCCTTCATCCTCCACCATAGGAAAAACAAAGAAGCCATAGTAAAGCACCATGACCCACAAGCTGACCTCCAGAGTATAATAAAGTATTGTACAAAAGTAGTTTAACAGCTTCCAGCAGTAATTAGTTATAGCTTTCAGCAGTAGGTGAACTTAACAATTGAACAAGCCTAGGAATTGTAGGCAGAGCACTAACACACTGAAAAATAACACTAATAATTGCTTGGTACAATTGCATATAATTAAAGTCTGAATCCCATTTAGAAAGTAATATAGGATTGCACTATACTCTGGTTTGAGTCCCACTGAGTTCAAAGCAACATGTTTGAGCAGATTAAAATCCCAAAGGGCTGTATGCAAGCTGAGCACTATGAGACCAAACAGCAATCATGACAGTGAAGCAAACTGAAGACTTAAAGGTCAAAATAGGTAAATTCAGAAACATACTGCTAAATTGCCTGCAGCTAGAAGCTGGGACCAGGCAGCCATGGTAATAGTCGAAAGTCTCAATATAGAAAAGCACTAGTTAGGCCTGGCTGAGCAAACACTAAATAAATTGAGCAGAGCACACTGAAGTCCAATACTGAATGAACTAAGGTATCACTGAGTAAATCATGGGCAGGATTGTAAAGAGGAGCAGCTGCTAGCTAAGCAGCAGAGCCAGGAGCAGGTGAAATCAATTAAAGGAGAAACCTAGGAGATAGCAACAGAAGAGTGAGCTGAAACATGCAGTGGAGATGAAACAGGCAATAACAATTGCAACAAAACTGAGGAAGGGTAGTATCCTAAAGCACAATCAAGAATAAACACAGTGCAAACAAAGGCAACAAAATGCTACAAAAGCAGAAATCCCAAAAGAAAACACAAAGAAAAAACACAAACAGGAGAACAGAAAAACAAGCACACAGGGAAGCACACAGCATCAGCGGAGGCTAATAACAATACTAACCAAAGCAGCAGAAAGACACAAACAGAATTCAGCAGAAACCAAACAGAGTCCAGAGCACAAGCAAAGCTGGAGATGAGGGGATGAGGGGAGGGGAGAGGCAAGGCCCCAAGGGAGAGGACAGAACAAATGAGTCTCTGGCTGGCAAAGAAAAAGTGCTTCAAAGGGAGTCTGGGAAGAACTGCTTATATAGCTCAGTAAGTAGGCATGGCTCTGGTTGCTCGCCCATTAAACTGCAGGCATAATCTTTCAATAGAATGAATGCTTAGCTATTATGAATGGTGCACATGACTCCTGACAGCAATCAGCTGTTAATGATACAACCACTGTGTCACTGCTCGCCTGCACTGTTAGTTGATCTGCATAGATTCACTAGCAGCTTTACATGTAATTTATTTCTTTTTCCTAAATAGAGACATTAACCCCCCACGTTAAAAGTAGTACACTACCTGTCTGCATCAAAGAACAGACCAAACCAGCAGACTGATTTTCCATTCTCCTGCTCAGTCTCCTAACTGCAACTCGATAATACTCCTCCAATAATGGCACCCTCCCCAACTGTTAGCCGATTACCAGCTTAATGTCGCCTGTCAGCCGGCTAGTTTACTTGTGTCTTCATTTATTTCTTTAGTTACAGCACTTACTGATTGATTTTACAATGTGCAGGTATGGAGCGCAGTGATAGAAACAGGAAGTCTGTCACTGGTCAGATGAGCGCAGCACTGTAGGCACTTAAGGGAACTTACAAAGCCACATAAATACATTTAAAGCCAGCTATTGGTCACCAGTCAGATTAATGAGTGTGTAGTCGGGGAGAAGCGAAACCATGCTGAGCCACAGTTGGGTGAATGAGCATGAGTGAGAGATTACTGAGTATACTAGTACTCTGATAGCACCCCTCGATGTAATGAAAAACTTACTATAATGGACCACTGTTATGGCTCCAAAATCATTTGTTATAGAGAGGGTCTACTGTACTGAATAGTTCTGCCAGGGGTTCATCCAGTTTTGATGCCAGTTTCCTGAGCACCTTCAGGTACATCCCATCCGGACCTGGAGCCTTAGCTATTTTCGAAACTGCTAGCCCTTTTGACATTTTCTCATTAAACACCATCTGCCCCATTTTTGAAATCCCTCTTTCAGAAGCTCTTATGCCTCTTTCAGACAAAGGCCAAATATCCTCCACTGTGAATGTAAAGCAAAAGTAGTCATTTAGAATCTCTGCCTTCTGCTTATCCCGCCCATTACCCTACCACCCTATGCAAGCCTAATAATTACCCTCTTATCTTCCTTTGTCTCCTATGTATCTAAAGAACTGTTCATCCTTTGACCCCCACTCCACAAAACACAGTTCCATGTCAGTGATTGCTTCCTGACTGCTTTCTTGGCCTTCCTCATCCTTATCTGGTATTCACTCCACTACTCATCTCCCTGTTGCTCTGGGTATTTAATCAAGGGCCTTTATTTAGCCCTCACTGCCTCCCTGATCTTCTTTGAGAATCAGATTCGTCTCTTGTGCCTGTTACTCTTGGTAACCATTCTCAGGCATGACTTAGTTGCCTCTAAAATAGCACCTTTAATAACTCCTCACCTCTCCTCCACCCTACCCCCGGGTTTATCCATTCCCCTCAGCTTTCTCTGGACTAGTTACCTCATCTGGTCAAAGTCTGCTCTTCTGAAATTCAGAACCACAGTTACAGGTGTGTGAAAAAACTTCTGCAGGTGGAATTCAAGCAAAAGTCTGACTTTACTTCTGTGAAAGTTCAGAATCCATTTCAAATTCTGCAGAAATTCCATCTGTGATTGCCACCTGATTGCCCAAAAAGCCCTGATGACTAGTGGTTCCTTCTCCGCCACCCACCTGATGTGTAATTAAAAAGCCTGGTGGCATTGGCTCCATGGCACCGGTCAATGGGAGATCAGCTGGCACACTGTCGACTCAGGTTTGCACATGAGCCTGGAATGACAGGAGCAGAGGCCGGCAGGGATGAAGTCAGAGCATCTCTTGGAGGTGGGGGAGGTAGTGCTGGATCACTTCACTGGTGGCTCCTGGTGGTTGCAAGTGGTGGCCTACTAGGTGGTGTGGAGCACCACCCACTCCCTGATGTCCCTGCTCCAGGATGCTGCATGTGACTGCCGATTGTGGGAGGTGGGAGCTGGGAGAGGCAGAAAAGAGGAAAACTGCCTACCCAGCTAATGGATGATGGCTGCCCCATTCCCTGATGCCACACGGACATCCTGCCAGCTGGCAGTCATCCAACCCCAGTAGCCCTGTGGTCAAAGTAGCAAAACTATCTCCCTCTCTCCATCCCTGGCATCCCATTGGGAGGCCCCCGGAAGGGTTAGCCGGGTCTTACTATGGGTGTGTGCCATTGTGGGGATAGACAGATGGTGATGGGATGGTATGGGGAGGTCACCAGAGGCAATGATGCAGCAACCAGAAGGAGAGGGGGATGAACTGGGCACTGGGCAGACAGAAACAAAAAAGCCCTTGTGGCTAGCTGTCCATCCCTTACACAATCACCTACCTGACATTTAGTAAAAGATCCTGGTGGCTAGGGTCCCACCACCCACTCCATCACCCACTTGATGAAAACCTTGGTGGCTAGCAGTCCCTCCCCCACCCTATTACCCACCTAGTGTGTCCAGTTGTCAGTGTAACCCCCATCCCTATCTCCTGTAAAATATTATAAACCTTTTTCCCCTGGTGGTGTAGTAAGCAAGCAAGCAAGCCTTATTCATAAAATAGCCCTATTCACAAAAGACTATAGCGCTAGCACAATAGATCATAAAACCACAGCTAAAATCCAGAAATAATTGATAAATATCAGCATTGAAAAATCATTCACAGTTAGGAAAAGCAAGATTAAACAACTGTGCTTTCAATGCAGATTTGAAACTGTCCACTGTCAGGCACTCTCTTATCCAACAAGGTAGAGAATTCAACAGGTTGGGGCTGCAAACTCAAATGCTCAGGCCCAAGAGGTCTTCAAATGAACCCTGGGAATCTCCAGCAATCCCTCACAGTGGAGCAGAGTGGGCATAGGGGTGGTAGGGGCAATCCCCCAGCCCTATTTCCAATCCCCAGTCCATGAATTAAAATGTTATTCCCTCATGGTCTAGTGAATCCCCTCCCCCACCCCAGCAGGTAGTATCCCACCACCACTCCCACCCCATCCTGAACCCCAGTGGAGACCAGCACAACCCCTTTTCTTCACCACAGCCGGGCCGTCCACTGAGCTGTCAATGAATGAGCGAATGCTTGTACAAGTCTGGACACATTCGTGGGTGATCAGGTTGGGGAGGAACTGCTAGTCACCAGGGTTTTATAATTACAGATTGGGTGGGCGATTGGCTAGGGGAGGACCACTAGCCACTAGGTATTTTTTCATTAAAGGTCAGGCAGGTGATTGGGTGGAGAGAGGCGCTAGCCACCAGGGATTTTTTGCAATGATCGGGCAGGTGATCAGGTGGGGTGAGGGATCACTATCCACAAGGGAATTATTATTTTTGGGGCACAGGACTCCAGGAATAGTGTTTTTTTCCTTCCACTTATATCTGAGTGGAACAGGATGAAATTTTGCCCAGAACATTCGGAAGTTTTCAGATCCGCCACAGGCAGAAGTTCGGAAACTGCCACAAACTTGTCAGATTTCATGGAAGTTCTGCTAAGGTGGAAATAATCACTTTCACACACCTTAACAACAGCCTTTGATAAGGGTATACTGGTACTTAGGTCCAGTTGAAACAGTATGGTGCTGTGTTCATGAGACCCAAGGGATAGCTAGTCATTACCCCACCTACTATTAATGCATCAGTGAGCACCACTATGAGTATGACAGTTTGTCTTGTGGGTTCTCTGACCATACACACCTGCAGGCAGTCTTGAAATGTATTTAGCAGGCCTCACTCCTGGCACTCCTATCTGCTGGAATGTTCCATTCTAACTCAGGTAGATTGAAATTCCTCACCAACACTACCTCCCCATTTCAGCTGACTTTTGAATCTCTGTCCCTATTTCTCCATCTCCTCATGCCCCTATCTTAGCAGACTGTAGACCACTATCATGTGCAGCTTCTTACTCGGTGTGTTAGTGAGCTGAACCCACAGCAATTCTGTTTCTCCATCCTCTTCTCATGGATCCCACCTCTGCCACCTCTATGTCTTCCTTAACATAGATGGCTACTCCATCAACTTTTCCTGTACCCCATTCTCATCTATATGTGGTGGAGCCTGGTATTGCTATGTTCCAGTCATTTGTATTGTGGCTCATGTTGGTTTGATGGCCATTAGGTTTAATCCTACATCTGCTACTATCACCTGCAGCTGACTAATTTTGTTCCCTAGCCACAGCTAATTTCTTGAAAAGCAATAACACACAACAGGATGTGCATTAAGTAGTATTGTTAATACCCCTAGGTATGCTGGAAGGCATAAGGTTCAACTGAGCTGAGTGCCTTCAATCACCCAGAAAGGCATCACCATAGAATAATGCATATCATGGAGTGTGTTATTGTGCTTATAAAATGGTCTTGTCTTGAAAATGTGAAAAAAGCAGAACACTTACCAAAATAAATGTCATTTACATCACTATTATATGGTTATTGACAGGATTCTTAAAATCCTAAAATGGAAGCAACTCCTAGTTAAATCAATGTCAGGAACTGCTCAATGTCTAGATCACATTGTACCTTACTGGAGCTATTTCATAAGTTGGATTTATCTGCAGTATCTCTAGCTGTTTTAGGGTACTTCACATCCAGTTTTGGACTGGAAATGCTAAATGTAGATGTAAATGATAGACTCTGGTGTACACAGTCTGAAGATTTGACCAGAGGCACTGATATCTGAATTTTACAAACAGTATATCATCATGTCACAGTTTTGAAAATTGGACTTAACTATATCCTAGTTTTGAAACCTGGACGTTGTAGCAATTTGCTCTTATGTAAAATGTGTGCACAATAGAAATTTACGTCTAGACATAGGTGTTGAAAGTCCCCCATACAGTTTATCTTTTAAGAATATGGGTGTATTGTAAGCACAGATTTATACCCTGTTTTTACTTTTGCATTGCTAATTGCATTGCTAATGCCCACCTCCACCCCAGCCCATGGCCCTATAACTAACAGCAAGCTACAATATAGGTCCAACCCATGCCCCATAGGTGTACTGCTTGGAGCTAGGCAACTAAGGATTCTGACATGTAGCTACAGAATCAGTCATAAGTTTCTTCACGTGAGGCACTGTGGGCCACATATGAAGCAGGAGAGCATGTACAGTAGAAAGCTACTTTCTTTGCTTAGGGGACAGGGTGGGCATTAGGGCTGAAACCCAAAGAACATCACACCACTGATTTGCCAATACTCTTGAGACTCTAAACCCTATTGTTTTATTTCTTTACCTTGTGCCCTTTGTGTTCTTTAACTCTGTTTGCATTAATGTAGTTTTTTTTTTTGCAATGAATTTTCTTTCTTTTGTGATAACATATGCACATCCTCATGCTGTATCTGCAGGCCCTGCACTTCCACATGGCAGTGGATGTATACCCAGAGTGCCCTCAGGTCCTGTACCATGGAAAGAGTCCTTCCATGCCCTGCACCAAGAAAATGGAAACACATTTAAAAACTCCTTTTGGCCATCACAAAAACAAAATAACCTTTCAAACATTTTCACATGTCATGAATGCTATTTGATGAACTCATAAATTTGTAGATTGGCACATTTTCATTTTGCTGAAATTAAAAGCTATATTTCAAGAAAACATCACCTAAAAAATCCCTGAAACATCTTAACTAGACGAACACACACATTACAGTTGGAAAATCCTCTTTTTATTTTCAAACTGTTAATGAACAATCATTTTTCTGCCATTTTAAACTGCTAGGAATGCAGAAATTGCATATAAATGTTAAAATATTAGTCATAAATGCATAATGACTTACCCATAAAGCATTTATATGTGCTTCACTCATGATGTTCAACAAATATCCACATTTCTTGAAAGAAACTTTTGGGGTTAAAAGTACAAAATTCATATTCATTTATGAGTTACTGTATTTCTCAGCCACTCAAAGAATAGACTGCCCTTCCATCTATTTTTTTTGTTTGTTTTCAGTGCAGAAAAGAGTTTAACTTTTTGGCATTCATATTGTTAATTCATACAAATGCTAAACTGTGAGTAATGACTGTATACTGATGAACCCATAAAGTAATTATACATGCATCACTCGTAATTTTTAACCAATGTCCGTATTTGTTTAAAAATACAAATTTGAGGTTAAAAGTACAAATCACTTTCTTTTCTTCCTTTCACTGTAAAAGCCTTTCACCCCTCTCCTATCCTAGGCTCTGCTGTTGCTTACATCTTTCTGTCACACTTGCTTGTCTCCTGAATCAGCTGAGATGTGCTTCCCTACTGGCATCCATATAGAAAATGTATGATCATTACTTATTATCAGGTTCCAGTTTATATTCAGTACAATAACAAGAGTAATTATTGGTCAATATTAGATACTCTGTATTGGGAGATCCCAACTGTGGTATAAGTGGTAGTGAATTAATTTCCATATTATTTCTGTCTATTTATAGTAAGCCCAGTTTTGGTGCAAGAAGGGCAAGTGAGTCCACATTGGTCACTACATCCTATTTTGGGTAGACCCATATTTTGTATTTGATTACAGTATGCATGCACACGTCACTAACGCTTTAACTGTTTTGACAACTGTGTCATTTTGGATAACAGAAATCATGCATAGTAACGGTGCTATCAACAAATTATTGACAGAGAAAAACTTGCACCTCAAATTTTCAATAGGGAACAGTAATACTTATCAAAGTATTAGTGGCAGGATGTGGGACCCTATGCTAAGAAGGGACAAGGGTCAGAAAGCGAAACTTTGAGGATGGGACCAAATTATCTGCATAAACTTTGAGACCACAATCACAACAGAAGTAACCAGGAATTGGGGGATTACTCAGTTTGTAAGAGGCTAGACACTCTGCAGGCTGAATGGTCAGCAGCATGGTTCACGACAAAGAAGATGCAGTGCAAACTTGAATAGTGTCAGAGGAGACCAACACCTCTGCATTTCCTCCATTCCCACCAAAGATTAGAGACCTGAGATGGAATATGGTAAAAAGAAGAGAACCATGCCAAACATTAAGCACCAGAGGGCTTGTAGTGCTGGCATTCCTTTGTCAATCGATTTTCCTCACTAGGACAGTTGTGCATAGCAGAACCACTGGACACCCTCGAGCTCCAGTCATTGTGCGCCCATCATTAGGGTGCCAAACGACAAGTTGTCCTTTCTCCCTGAGGTCCACCCTCCAAGAATTAGAATCCTAAGAAAGGGGGTGCAGGCAGCCTCAGCATGAAACACGATCGATGACTTGTAGATTTGTGCCCTAATGATGGGGAGAACAACAGTCAGTACATTCTGAGGGTGGAACCTAGTGGAACCACATAGAAGCATAGACTTTGTCAGCCAAAAAGATTGGTAGGCCAATCTAGTTTGACCCTTCCCTGCCTATTCTGAAACCTCTGTCCCTATTTGATCACTGGCTTCCCTCCCTCCACTCTTCTACTTCTACCCAATTTGTCCCTGTGCTTATCCGCTCATGCTTGAAGTTTCCTGTGGTCTTTGCCCCCACTTCCTCCTCTGGCATGCTGCTCCATTCATCAGCCACCCTATCGCTAAAGAAGCATTTTCTCACATCTCTCTAAACTTCCCATTTAGCTTCATTGCATGCCCCATGTTCTAGTTCCTTCTTTTCTTTGAAAGGGAGAACCCACCTGCACCTTTTTCACCTCTAGGTACTTGTAGGTCTCAGTCATTTCCATCTCTCTCCTCTCCTCCAGGGGTACATGTTGAGTTCCTACATCATTTCCTCATATGGCTTTTGTGCAACCATTGCACCACTTTGGCTGCTCTCCTCTGTACCACTACTACCCTGTCAATGACCTTGTATAGGTGCGTCCTCCAGAACTGGACACAGTACTCCTAGTGGGGCCCTACCAGTGAGCTTACAAATGCAGAACCACCTCCCTCATCCTGCTAGGAATTCTCCTCTAAATGCACTCCAGCATCCTACTAACCCTTCACACTGCCTTTTCACACTGATCCTGTATACCCCGAGGTCACTTTCTTGCTTAGTGACTGTAAGTAACTTCCTCATCTTATGCACAGCTCCTGGGTTTCCCTGCCCCAGGTCCATAACCTGGCACTTTTGCCACTGTAACCCAGTTGCCACACTGTAGACCACACCTCTAGTTTCTCCAGATCCTTTGCATTCTCCACCCTTTCCCAAGTGTCCACGCTGTTGCATACTTTTGTATTATCCACAAAGAGACACACCTTCCTCCAGCTCCTCAGCAATGTCACTTATGAAGACATTGAAGTTCCCAGCACCAAACTCTGTGCCACCACAAGTTATTCTCCCACCCACTGAGTGTCTGCCATTTACCACTAAACATAAATAGGGATGCAACAGTGTATAGCCAGTGCAGCACAGTGAATTGCAACAGTGAAAACAGAAAACTGGCACTACTCACCAAAGTGCATCTCTTTATTTGTGGGTAACACAGCAACCAGTGACCAGAAAGACTGAGGGTGTGCAATGACATCTTGACATTTTGTGTGCCTGCACTTTGTCAAGTCTCTTGCATGAAAATAAAGACATCATTGCACACCCTTCACTTTGTCTGGTCACTGGTTGCTATGTTACCCACAAATAAAGCAATGCAATTCAATCCTTGGTGTTAAGTGATTAGCACCAACCACCCTTTGCCTCCTTTCCTTCAACCAGTTAGTTACCAGCTTATCACATTCTTCCTACCCGAGGCTCTCTGATTTTTGTAATCAGCCTTCTATGTAGCACAGTGTTGAAAGCCTTATTGAAGTCCAAATAGGCCCAATTTACTACTCTCACTTGATCCACCTCCCTAGTAACTCAATCCAAGAAATCTATGAATTTGTTTGATTTCATTCTATAGATTTCTTTGACTGGGTTACCAAGGGTGGCTCATGGGAGAGCCATGAATGTAACAATCTGGACATTACATAGAAACATAGTAACATAGAGAATTGTCGGCAGATAAGGACCATACAGCTCACCTAGTCAGCCCATTTTCCTACTTGGTTTGGCAATCCCTACTCTTATCTGGACTGCCTGTAAGGCTTTTAACACTGCCATACAGCATACTAGTTAAGAAACTAGGCATCCACTAAAAGAGAAGCACTGCAATACACTAAATGATACAACTGTAGTGGAAAATCCTAAAAGAGAGAACTTAGGAGGAGAGATGGAGAAGGAGGACAGTGCTTATAGTAGATGCTTCCACTGTAAGGGAGAGACCTTATTGCTGCTGCAAAGAAAACAGAAATTAATGTTTTTCACTGTCTGCCTAGGACAACAGCTGTAAGGCTTCAGACTTGGTTAGATGGGCTGGTTCAAGAAGTAAAGAGATGCCACATATCATTGCACATGTGAAACCAGCAACCTGGCATTGAATAATCTTGAAGTAGTCAAGAATAGTTTTAAGGCTCTAGGAGCCAGGATCAAGAAATATGTCAAAATCTATAACCTTCTGTGAAGTACTTACCGTACATATGTGGGAGAAGGGCCAAAACTTAAAATCTCAATATTTAATAGATGGCTAAAACATAGGTGCATAGAAGGTTCACTTTCTTGGAGATTTTGGAACGTCTGGGGTTATATGAGGCTGTTTAAGCAAGATGGCATTAACCACAATAGGGCTGAAACACAGGTATTGGGGCAAAGGAATGAGGTGCATGTGATAAGAATTTAAACTAGTCAATGGGAAGGTTTTGTCCAGGAATAATCTTCTGTAATTGCAGAACTGTAATTAGGTTAACTGGTATGTACCTGCAAAACACAGTAGTCAGGAAGAGTATGTGTGTCGGGGGTGGAAGTGTCATGAAAGATGGAAATGTAAAACAGGTATAGGAGAGACTGAAAAAGGGAAACTCTTGGGTAGAGAAGTCTTAACAGCCAAGAAGGAAGGTCCACTATTAGACAGTAGTATCCAGGAAAGGGAGAAACAAATTTGGCCTAAGGGTTCTATCTTGGAACAGAGGGTTCTCAAAGATTTGTTAGAATTGAGGGTTAAGAATTGCCTGGATCAGATGGTCAGCATACTCATGAGCTAAAGGAATTGCCACAGGTCCTAGTGGCATGACTAATGGATCTTTATAATTACTCCTTGGACAGAGGAGAGATCCCATGTAATTGATGGGTATTTTATGTCATACCTTTACACAACATTGCATATTGGGGGATCTAGTAATTTACAGACCAGTGAGCCTGACGTCCATATTGTGTATGCTCCTATTATCTATCATAAAGGAAATACTGTTGGACTTCCTAGAGATTCAGAAACTCCAGGATAATAAACAGCATGGATCTGTGAAAGGTAGGGTATATCAAGGTAACCTCATTGCAATCTTTTATTGAGTTTCACAAGATCTGGACAGAGACAAGGCACAGCATGTCTTATGTTCAGACTTTAGCAAGGCTTTTGACTCAGTTGCCCCATAATAGGCTGATAAGAAACTAGGGGATAGTGGGCGGAGATGTACTTAAACATTGAGTGGGAAATTGGCTTCTGGATAGGACACAGAGGGTGGTCATAAGTGCTAAATCAGTGGTAAGGCACATGACATGGGGTGTATCTCAAGGGCGGTCCTAGCTCCAGTTCTTCTCAACACGCATATTTGTGATATAGGTGAGGGCACGAAGGCAGGATCTCTCTGTTCATATATGATACAAAGATTTTTGGCAGGAGGACAGTGACAAAGACATAAGGGAATTAAAGGAGGACTTCTTGACACTGAAGAGTGGTCAAGTATTTGGCAGTTAAATTTAATGCCAAAAGTGTGAAGTTAAGCACTTCTGTAAAAAAAAAACAGATTCTTAATACTGGATGGTGAAAGTTTGCATAGTGCAAACTTCTCAAGAAGAGGGACTTAGACTTCATAAGCAGTGACAGTCTTAAAACTTTAGTGCACTGCAATAATGCGTATTGAAAAGCAAATAGCATGCTAGGATTCATGGAGAGGGCTTTCTCTAGAATGAGAAAGTAAATGATACTACCACTGTACAGCTCACTGGCTAGGCTACATAGATTACTATGTCCACTTTTGGAGACCACACCTGAAAAGGATAGAGACTTCCTGGAATCACTTGAAGAAGAGAACAAGTTGACCCGTGGTCAGCAGTGGAGGTCCTATGAGGAAAGACTAGTGGATCTAGGAATGTATTCTTTGGAGAATAGACAGGAGAGGGAATATGACTGAAACCTCCAAGTATCTAAAGGGCATCAACAGAGTTGGCTACTGATGTCTGTTTACACTTAATAAGGGTAACATCACTAGGGGTCACAACAAGAAGCTGATGGCAGGTATGTTCAAATGGGATAATAGATCTTTCACGGAGAGTGCAGTGAACAGATGGAACCACCTATCTCAGGAGTGTGCTAATATTCATTTACTGTGTTTAAGCCTGATGGGACAGATTTACTGGGATATGGGTGAGAAACTCAAAGTGGGGGATGTATTATGGGAAAGGTGAGACTAGTACAAGCAATTTATGATCTCACCATTACTAGATTAATATCATGACCAAGGTACAGGAAGGACCAGACAAACTAGATGGACGAATGGTCTTTATCTGCCATACAATTATATATTTCTAGGTATTCTATGTGAAGTATTTTCTGTTTGTAAAAGAGCTGTGCCATGACACTGAAGTACTAAAATGCCAAACAGAAACCGAGATCATTAAGACCTGCTTAGCCAGTGTCCAAAAAGGTTTTTTTTCTTCCATTCAGTGACTGAAATTTGTTATCAGCTTGTCCCTGTTCCTCAAGATTGTAACAATTGCTTAATGTTGGCACTTTATCTAACTTGCACATTTCTCAAAGCATTGTTGAGTAATTTTAGTACTCAAAGACAATTCTGAAGTTATGGTAGGGTAACTGCAGTGCTGCCTCAAGCAATTGTTTAAACCATAAAGAGCACCAGACAATCAGGAATATTATGGGGATTTTAATAAATACAATTTTCATTTCTCTACTTTTCTGGTTTTCTTTCCTCGTCCTAATTAATGCTTAAACATAGTTTTTTTTATAATTAATATAGAAGTGCATAGTGTTGTTTTATAACACAATAACTGGTATTCTGTCTGACTGATACCATTCTATAAAGATTATGTTAACTGCTGGAAACCCACATGTGCAGTAACCAAGTACAATGGTGGCTATTAAAGTATTTATTTGAAACATATAAAACTACAGTTTAATAGCATTAAGACACTCCAGGAATTGGGTTACCTTTATTGCTCTAACCCTAGGATCATAAGGTACTCTGCTTAACCTTATACCTCACAGATCCCCAAGGTTTCATTAACCAACAGTAACCCAATTTGTGGTTGTACCAGAACATTTAACTGTAATAGTCATGACTAACTGTACATTGTTATCAAAATGTTAGACCACCAGAAATGAGATATGTAGCAATTTAAATTATTTGGAAGGATAAGTGAAAGGAATACCTACTGTAAGTATAAACATCGTATAGATTTAAGCAATATATACAACTGGTACCTTCAGCCTTTTATTTAATGTTTATAGAGGAATCATGCTCAAGTTAAATTCAGTTGGTGCAGTTATATAACCCAAATAATTAAAGAAATGTATGAAAAGGAAAATTTAGTGACCAAATATCAAGCCAAGATCTAAGACCACTTTAAAAGTCTGATTTATTATTCTTTTTATATTTAGGTGCTGTATGTGCAAAGTCAGAGCTTTTCTAATTGGAAAATCTATTAGGAATGTGATGGATACTGACACTGAGTTGTGCAATGGTGTTCATTGTGCAAAATGACTGCATTTATTAGCAAAACGATATTGGAAAAAGCAGTGAAATTTAACAATAGGACACAGCAGCTAAGCTATATATGTTATACCTAATGTATGCAAATGTATGGCTACTTGAATTCTACAGCTTTATGTTTGATTTCTTTTATCAAAATTACAATCTGGTTGCTTTATATATTAATGAAAATAATTTTGTAATTATTAAGCAAAGGTCAAGACAGCAAGTATTCTGAGGAAATATCCCTTGCCATATCAATATACTTATTAATTACATTGGAATGTAAGAGCTCAAATTTGTGATTAAACCTCCTATGTGCAGGAGTGAGTGACCCACTCTAAATCCTAACTTCCCTTATTTCAGGCCTGAAAACCATAGTTATACAGCAGGGGCAGGTTTTTTAAAAGGATTGGCCTGAGCTCAACCTACAACTATCTGTAAAATGGCAATGCATCCTGTCTGTTAATCCAACCATTAGGTAGTCTGTGTCTGACGTTTGCATCCCAGGAGAGACACAAATGCTGCAAAAATGACACACATCCCATTGACTTTTTTTGTATTTTTAACATAAACTGTGACTTAATGTTGCAGTCCCATCTTTGAAAACAGCAGTAGGGCTGCTCATGTGCAATTGGGCAGATGCAGATACAGGAACAGTAAGCATTTGTTTCTGCATCTGAATCTCATCCTTGTGAAAATCTGTTCCAGGTCTTTACACTGCTGAGCAAGTCCTTAAAACAATGGCCTGGATTTACAGACATTTGAAGTAGCACTTATGACAGCTGTACTAGCTACATCCCAATATATGTTCCAGGATGTTTGCAGGTGGTTTTCAAACATTGTGACATACAATATTTACAACACTTTGCTCAACTGATGGCAGAAAAATGACACAAGCATTACATATTTGATGCATGCATCATTTTAGGTGCATAACTTGTAACCTTTGTGACAAGAAGTTAAATCACATCCATCCCACTGATGCAGTAGCTCTACTGCCTGTGGCCCTGATGACCTGTGCTCTGGAACAAGTGAGGTGCATCAAAGAGTCAGGCAAGGGAGGTAGGATGATCATCCAATGGACAGCTCTCCTTCTTGGGGTGGATGGTTCTGGCTCCCTGGCATGCCAGTGACACCCAGTTGAGGCCTGTGTGCACAGCCAGGGCCACTCTTCAGTGGGGAGGCAAAGGTGGACATCTGTAGGTCAGATGCAGAAGTGCACCTGGCCCACACTGACGTTGTTGCATGTCTGTGGCTCCAGGAAACTACAGAAAACCACTGGGCCCACAGCACCATGATGCCCCCAGACCTCCACCGAATGATGCCCCAGATGCAAGCCTCTGCTGAGGCCTCTGGTTAATCTCAGTCTTTCCCCACCACAGGCGGCAAGCTGCAGGCCTCCCAGTTCAGGCATCCGGGGAGAATGCCGCTGTGAGATCCAGAGACTGCAGCATGTAAATCTCCCACCAGTATCAGGAGATATAAAGAGTTAAAAAAAGTTAAATCACATTTTAGTGGTCTAACAGTCTTGTCATAAGAGCTGCAAGTGTTCCCAAATCATGCCACAGCTGGCTGAAAATCCAGCCCATCCAGTCCACAGTGCTAGCATGCTGATTTATCACACCTGTGCACTAGAGTGGAAGTCCACTTCTACATAGGATGGATGTCTGCATTTTAGAGCTGCTGTCCAGGTGGTAATTTAAATGCTTGGCACTAGTGTGCAGAGCTTTTGAGTGCCAGTTCATTAGAGGCTCTGCAGGTTGCACCCTCACCTCTGAGGCCAGAAGATGAGAAGGTTGTGGGGTTCTAGCCCCACACCAGGAACTATGGGTAAATCCCAGTACTGACACTGTAGTGCAGCATGATGGGAAGCAGCACTCCTGAGGCACCAGCTTTCAGAAGAGACATTAAAACAAGGTCCAGTCTGCCTGTTTTGGTTGTTTTTCAATTGGGTGTTAAAAATAGCATGGTACTTCTTGAAAAGAGTCAAAGGAGAATTTTCCTGGTGTCCTGTCAAATTTTCTCCTTTATCCTTTATTAGGAATGCCAACAGGTTAACCTGATTCATTATTTCAAACAGCTACAGAGCAAGCACTCGCTCTTTGCAGCTCATACCTAGGTGTTACTTGCAAAACCTCAATAGGGCACATGGTCCTGTTCGTCAGCGCAAATCTAATGCTTTGGGAACATTTTGAAATAAACTATTGTATCTGTCTAGTGTGTAGCATTGCAGAAAGGAGGAAGGGCAGAGATCTGTAGTTCTGGAACAGGAGAACCTGAACCACAGACATAGTAAACCAGTGTAAAACTTTTCTTTAGGAAGAATCAAACTGATTAAGACCTGTACAAAGGTCTGGGAGCAACTAAATATCTGATTTACTGAACAAAGTCCAGCTTTATTTTTGGAGTGGGCACAGAGTGGAAGTGACATCACTTCTGGTCCCCAGACTAATTCAAACAGCTACAGAGCGATCACTACAAGCTCAACGTGTGCGTGGAGCAGTCTTGTGCGAGGCGTGCAGAGACACATAGCATCTTACAGTGTGTCAGGCGTGTCTGGTGGGGACCAGGGATGAATGGCACCCACACGTATCACAAACACCCATAAGTAATAAAAGGCAGTAGAGCACTGTAAACCTTGGTATAAGAACCATTAGATGATTAAATCTGGTAACACCAAAGAACAAAACATGGAGGTTACAGAAGGTTTGTTACAAGTACTGCTGAGCAAAGCAATCACCAAATGCTATGGATGGCAAATGTACACCTGTCAGGCAGAATATTTAAGTTTGGAACAATATACGTGTAACAAATGCAAATAATTAGCAATATTGAAAGAAGTGGGCATCCTGAAAAATAAAATAACTCAGATGGAGAAAAAGATAAGGCAGTTACCTGCACCCCACTCACAGAATATTCCAAACAAAGGCTGCCTCCTTGTATTGGGTGGGGGTGGGATCCAGGCAGTAGAAAATGATGATGCAAGCTGGGCCACTATAACTAAATTCCCAAAAACAAAGAAGGCATGCATTAAGAAGCCAGGATATTTCCTGCATAATACTGTAGAGACACACCTTTGGCCACTGGGGGTGAGCCAATACCGACTTTAGCCAGAATGATGTAACCCCATCCAGCTCATTGCAAACAATCAAGGAGAAAGGACAGAAAAACGTATTAGTTATTGGGGACTCAACACTAAGGAGAACTGACTCCATCATATGCAAACAAAATAAAGCTAACATGGTGGTAAATTGTTTATCAGAGGAAGGGTTCAGGATAATAAGGAAAGACTCCTAAACTATTAGACACTAAGGATGATGCACAAAGAGTAGTCATCCATGTGGGAACAAATAATGTAGGAGAGACCAAAAAAAAGATGTGGCGAGGAGCTAATTGAATGTATAGACATCATAAAGCAAGCTGGTCAAACCCCAATAATCTCTGGGATACTCCTAAACTAAATGTGGACAGTGAAATTAACCATACCATTCAAAGAATTAATGTTAGATTAATAAACAAATGTGAAATGGACAAGATAAGTTTTCTACACACATGGGAGACATTTTCTCATAATGACAGATTATATGCCAAGGATGGCTTGCACCTAGCCCCCTTGGAATAACTACACCTAACCACTCATATAGCAGCAGAAATAAAAAAAGCATTTAAACTGATCAAGGGGGCACAAAGGGCAACCCACCCACATACATGGAATGAAGTTAATAAAATATGGAGTAAGGAAACTGGAAAGAACATACGGAAGTGCTTACTGACCAATGTGAGAAGCATTAGAGACAAGAAGGATGAATTGGTGGGATTAATATGTAATGACCTGGATGTGGTGGCTTAACTGAAACCTAGTGGTTGCCGCAAGATACATGGGGCGGAGATCCCAAGGTACACATTACTCTACCTGGACAGAGAGAAGAGAAAAGGGGGGTAGCAGCATATATATCAAACTCCATAAAGTCGAAAATATCTCAAACAAAATTAAGCTGGAAGCAAAACAAGTAGAATCCATATGGATAAGGCTAGAAACGGACAAATTCTGTATAATTATTGGGTGTGTTATAGTCCGCCTGGGTTAAACCACAGAAATACTATCACCATATATAACAAGATTGAAAGAGCCTGTGCTATGGGAGAGGTTGTACTGATGGGTGATTTCAACCTTGGAGACATAAACTGGGAAAGGATGGAGGGAAGCAAAGAAGAGAGTAAACTGTTACTAGACATGGTAAACAAAATAGGCATCACTCAATATGTAAACTGTCCCACAAGAGGTAAAAATATTCTGGATTTAGTCTTGGCAGCTAAGGAATTAGGGTCACTAAATGTAGGTTAGGTACTCCTTTAGGAAGCAGTGACCACAACTGTATCTATTTTACAATCAATAAACACATTCCACTCGCTCAGGGTTGTAAAAGAAATTCACCTCTTAAATACAGCAAATAAGGTACTTATATGTAGTGAACTAAATAAAACACAATGGGAAGAAATGTTTAAAGATAAATCAATAAACAAAATGTAGAAAAGATTTAAACATCACATAGCTAGGATATCGATAAGCATATTAGAAAAATGAGCAAATATAACAATAGCGGTAAAAAAGCTAACGATAAGAAACCTAAGTGGCTCACAAAAAACAATAAGTAAACTGTTAAAGAGAAAACACAAAATCTATGTAGCATGTAAGGAAGAAAAATCACCAGAAGCATGGGAAAAATATAGCATGGCACAAAAACAATGCAAGTACCTAATAAAAAGGATATAAAACATGGAAAAACACCTGGCTAGAGGAGCAAGGAAAGACAACATACAGCAGTTCTGTGTTTATGTAGTACATAGATACATAGATACATAGACAGTGTCGGCGAGATAAGGGCCTATGGCCACCAGTCTGCCCATTTGAGCTTGTAAGTTCAGTTTGTTTTCCTAGAAGTCTGTTTCCCTTCCCCTGACCTCTAGAATTCCTTTATGTCTATTCCATGCATTCTTAAATCCGTGATTGTTTCAGCCCCCACCACTTCCTCTGGCAGGGTGTTCCACTTGTCCACCACCGTTCTGTGAAGAAATTCTTTCTCATGTTTCCTCTGAATCGTCCTCCTCCAACTTCATCCCATGCCCTCTAGTCCTAGAACATCTTTTTCACTTAAAATAGTGTTTTCCTGCACCCTGTTTCTCCCTGTAAGATACTTGTATGTCTCTATCATATCCCCTCTCTCCTCCTCTCCTCCAGGGAGTACATGTTCAGTTCCTTCAACCTGTCTTCATAGGACTTGTGATGCAATCCATGCACCATCTTTGTTGCCCTCCTCTGAACCTTCTCTACCCTGTCTATGTCCTTATGTAGGTATGGTCTCCAGAACTGTACACTGTACTCCAGGTGGGGCCTCACTAGTGTCTTGTATAGTGGAATTATGACCTCCTTTTCCTGCTGGTGTGCCCCTGCCTATACATCCCAGCATCCTATTTGCTTTACCTGATGCCTTGTCACACTGTTTCCCTACCTTGAGGTCATCAGAGATGACAACCCAAGATCCCTTTCCTGCTTGGTGCATGCTATATCCTCACCCCCAACTGATATATTGTGCCAGGGTTTTTGCCCCATATCCATTATCTTGCACTTCTTTGCATTGAATTTCAACTGCCGAACCCTTGACCATTCTTCAAGTTT
This sequence comes from Neoceratodus forsteri, assembly GCA_016271365.2. Classification (NCBI taxonomy): domain Eukaryota; kingdom Metazoa; phylum Chordata; order Ceratodontiformes; family Ceratodontidae; genus Neoceratodus; species Neoceratodus forsteri. The sequence continues at coordinate 381,621,041 of CM057453.1, forward strand.
CTGCAGGTCCTTCTCATTCTGTCTACACCCTCTGGTGTGTCTACTCTGTTACAGAGCTTTGTGTCATCAGCTTAACAGTGAAATTCTGCCGTCCTAGATCCTGCGCAATGTCACTGATGAAGATGTTGAATAGGACCGGTCCCAGCACTGATCCCTGTGGTACCCCACTGGTCACTCTTCCCTCTGTGGAGTGACAGCCATTTACCACCACCCTCTGTGTCCTGCCACCCAGCCAGTTACCTACCCACCACACTACTGTCCTGCCCACACCCATATTCCCAGTTTGTGTAATAGTCTTCTATGTGGCACAGTGTCAAAGGCCTTGCTGAAGTCCAGATAGGCCATGTCCACTGCCCTCCCTGATCCACCTCCTAGTCACCGAGTCAAAAATTCAATGAGGTTGGTCTGACATGACCTCCCCTGGTGAAACCATGCTGCCTCGGGTCCTGTAGTCCATTGACAACCAGATGTTCCACCAATCTCTCCTTCAGTAGTGCTTCCATGATCTTTCCCACTACCGAGGTGAGGCTGACTGGTCTGTAATTCCCTGCTTCCTCTTTGTTCCCACTTTTGTATAAGGGGACTACATCTGTTGTCCTCCAGTCTTTGGGTACCTCCCTATTTCCAGTGATTGGCTAAACAGGATAGCCAGAGGTTCAGCCACCACCTCTCTTAGTTCTTTAAGGACCCTGGGGTGCACCCCATCTGGCCCCATTGCTTTGTCAACTCTTATTACTTCCAGTTCCTTCGGACCCTTTCTTGTGTAAAGGGACTTGTCTCCATTTCTGCACCATTCTCACCCTTTGTACCCCTTCAGACGGATTACCCCTCTTCCTCAGTAAAGACTGAGCAGAAATACCTGTTCAATATGTCAGCTTTACTGTTGTCATCCTCCACCTGACTCCCATCCTCCCCTTCAGTCTCACTATCCCTCCCTTTGTCTTTCTTTTTCACTTATGTACCTGTAAAGGTTTTGTCCCCTTTAACCACTGATTTTGCAATGTGTTCTTCTGTCTGAGCTTTGGCTACCCTTACTGACTTCCCTGCCTCCTTTGTTTCTCCTGGTACTTCTCCTATCCCCTTCTGCCTGTGTCTTTTGTATTGCCTGAATGCAATCTTTTGGCTTTCACTTTCTTTGCTACCTCTTTGGAAAACCATAATGGTCTCCTCTTCCTTTTCCTCTTGCTAACCTGCTTAATGCATAATTCTGTTGTTCTTATAATCCCCATTTTAAATACTGCCCACTGTTCCTCAACCCTGATTCCTGTCCCATTCCCTTAATGCTTCTTTCAAGTATCTCCCCATTTTCCCAAAGTCTGCCCCCTAAAATCCAGGATACGTGTTTTTGTGTGGTTTGGTTCTGCTCTTTCTGTGATTTCAAACCACAATGACTGGTGGTCACTGTTACCCAGGTGCTCCCCACTGTTACTCCATCACACTGTCCCTGTTTGTGAGCAGAAGGTCCAGTATTGCCTTCTGCCGAGTTGGTTCCATGACCAGTTGCTTGAGAAGGCACCTGAAGGGAGTCCAGGATAAATCTGCTCCTAGTTGATGCTGCTGCTGGGATGCTCCAGTCCACGTCTGGAATATTGAAGTCTCCAACCAGTACTACCTCACCTTGTCTGCCATCCTTTGGATGGCTAGCATTAACTCCCTATCTGTTTCTTCCTCCTGGGCTGGTGGTCTATAGACCACACCTGTCTGAGATAGCTGGCCCCATTTTCCTTTCCAGCTTAACCCACAGTATCTCTCACCCATTTTGTTCCTCCTGGATCTCTGTGGCCCTTATGTCATTTTTTCACATACAGTGCCACTCCTCCTCCCTTCCTGCCTCTATCTCTTCTGAATATGTTGTAGCCAGGTATGGCCATCTCCCAGTCATGGTTATCATTACACCAGGTTTCAGTGATGGCCACAATGTCCAGGTCTGACTGTACCATGACAGCCTCCAGATCTTCCATCTTGTTGCTAAGGCTCCTGGCATTTGCACACATGGCTTTCCATGATTTGACCTCCTAGCCTGCTTCACTGTTCTACTCCAGCCCCTTCCTTGGTTGTAATTTATCCCTGGTTCTCCTTGCTGTCTGCCCTTCTGCTGAATTTTGCCCCTTTCTGCTTATCCACCTTTTGGACACTAATCTCCATCTTTTGCACACTGCTTTGCAGAGATAGCCACTCCTCTGGTTCACTGGTTCCACTGCTAGCTGTGAGGGGTGAGCAAGTAGGTACCCTCCTTGCTGGCCTGCCACCCTTTACTAGTTTAAATGCTTGTCAATGTAGCATTTAAACTTATCATGAGTGCTTGATTCCCTCCAGGATGGATGCAGTGCCAGGCTTGAACACACCTCCATCCTCCAGGTGGGTCCCCAGTCACCAATGAATCCAAACCTTCCTCACAGCACCAGTTCTTCAACCATGAGTTAAAGTTCCTGGTGCATGCACTCCTATGCTCTCCTTGCCTCTCACAGGTAGTACTTCTGAGAAAGTGACAGAAGTAGCTACTGTTTGAGACCCTCCCAGTTTCCTAAACTCTTCCTGAACTTCCTTTGGCTCCCCATTTGCCAAGTCATTAGTACCCTTAGAAAGACAAATCAAGGTCTATGTACAATTGCTGTTGATGGTAAAATGATAAATGATCCTAAGAAAATGGAAAATATATTTAATTTCTACTTTGGAACAGTGTTCTCCCAAAAACTGTGAAATGTAAACCATGAAGAATGAATGACCCTCCTCCTATACTGATAACTGAAAGCACCATAAATGATAAAATAAATGCACTAAAAATACATATTCTGCTGTGTCAGATTACATATCAAATGCTATGTTGAAGCTACTAACCCTGGAAGTAGCTAAACCTCTGGAACTTGTATTTTAAAATCCTTGCAACAAGGTGAGATTCCATAGGATTGGCCGGTGGCAAAAGTGGTGCTGAGTCACAAAAAGGGGACAGGGCAGACTATACAAATTACAGACCAATTAGCTTGACATCAGTTTCAGGAAAACTGTTACAGGCCCTGTTAAAAGATGAAATTAATGCTCACCTGCAAAGTAGCAGACAAATTGACCAGAAGCAGCACAGTATTGGAGCTGGGAGGTCATGTGTCACGAACTTGCTGTGTTTTTATTAGATGATATCATCGGCACTGGATGAGGGAAGCCAGTAGATGCATTTATCTGGATTTTGCAAAGACATTTGACAAGGTCCCCACCGTGAGATAGTCAATAGCCTAATAAACATAGGACTTGACCCAGGGATAGTCGGATGGATAGATACATGGTTGACAGGGAGAACTCAGAGGGTGTGCATAAATGGATTCTACTCCTCCTTGGTGCCCATGATGAGCAGAGTGCCCCAGGGGTCGATCCTGGGGCCAGTGCTGTTTATGGTGTTCATGGCTGAAATGGGAAGGACACAATAAACTGGCTAAGTAAATATGCAGATGATACCAAACACACAGGGTCACATCACACGATGAGGTATCATCTCCATACAGGGAGATTTGGACAAAATGTATGATTGGGATACCCAAAAGGGCATGAGTTTTAACACTGATTAATGTTGTGTCATATACCTAGGTAAACAGAATAAAATGGCAGATTACTCCTAAATGGTCAAATCCTGAGACACTCAACTGAGGAGAGGGATTTAGGTGTAATTACTGATGATAAATTAACACATAAAATGCAATGCACAAAACAAATCAATAAAGCAAACAACATGCTGTGGGTGATAAGAAGAAACTTTAGATGCAGAAGTAAGTAGGTAATCATGCCATTGTACAGAACATATATGAGACCTCTGTTGGACTATGGTAGCCCAGTGGGTCCAATAACAATGAGTGGAGTGGATGGTTTGGAGAGGGTGCAGAGATGTATTCAAAATGATTTATGATATAAAAGATAAGTCATATGGAGAGAGGCTTCAGTATTTAAACCTTATGTCCTTGTAGACAAGGAGAATCTGGGGAGATCTCTTGATGTGGTATGACATCATGCAGGATGCTTACTTATTAAATGAGTTAAAATTAGATTTTAAAAATATTTCAGTATATACCATGGGGCACCCACTGCAACTGCAACACAAACACTTTAACACAAACAGAAGGAAGGCCTTTTTCACACAGAGAGTGTGTGTCCCACTGGAATGGCTTACCTCTGGAAATCATTATAAGTAACAATAAGCAAAATTCAAAACCAGCTGGATGAATAGATATTGGATGAAATGTACTACAGTATTATAGGTGAATGGACAGGAGCACACATTGGCCTTACAGCCTTCTAGGCTCCTGAATACCTTAGTATAAACTTCAGTATGATTTAATATGTCAGTTTGCATTTGTCTACATCCCCCCCACACACACACAGGATTTGACTGAAAATAGGCAGAACTGCCTAGCCCTGCTTAAATAAGATAAGACTACCTAAGTGATTGCATCCTGCAAAATTAGTGTTTTGTAAGCACTGTATAGCCAGTATGTATTTGTCATGTGGCATATGGGATATTCTATTAAGGTTTAGATTAACATTCAGAAATGTGATAACCATTTCAGAATTTAATAACATTCGACCCATGGAATGATTTCATGTGATGAAGATGCAGTTACTAAGCCCCATGTGCTTTTCCTCTGTTTCTGTAACCATTGGTGCAACTGTGTTCAATAAAATGTAAATTCTGGAGCAGCCACATTGTACCTTGTGTGTCAAAAGGGCTATTTAATGTTCGAATAATATGTCACAAACAGTGCAGATATTTATCCAGTGTTGAATATATCACTATGTAATAGTATCTGTCATTCAGCTTTCCCTATCTGACTGCTCACTTCTATTCAGTATTGTCAGGTACCCACTGTAAACAAACCGGGACATTTCAGCCTTTGCACTATAAGTGGAAACCTTGGTGTATCATTCACATTTTACATAAAATGTTATCTTCTATGACATGGACCAACATGGTTTGCATTCATTTATTTATTTATTAGAAATTTGAATCAAAATGATGGCAGATTGGCTGTGTGACATTCTATAATGGATCTCATGTTCACAGGGCCTCTGCCTGTAATGGCATATCCTCTATTTTAGTATTAGAAGCAACCAATTTCTATGTGATATCAGGACAATGTGATAGATTGTGCTTTCATGCTGTATGTATTTCAGCACCCCTTCTTCACAGTTTTACACCATACATGTCATTATTAATTGATATCATCTTTAATAGCAGATCCCACTTTTAAATATTTCAGGGAATTAAAAAAACATATTTATTTAGAACCACCTTAGAATAAGTGTTCTTGCATGATGTGTAATAATTCATGTATTCTGCTATATACAGTATTTGAGCCTTTTTGAACATTAGTACAGTTAACCTATAAATTTAGTATGTACCACTTTAGGATGGCTGTATACATTTGAAAAATGTTAAAAACATAGAAACAATTTGTCAGCAGAGAAGGACAAGCTTGGTCCATCCAGTTTCCCTGGATGGTCTCTGCCTACTCTGTATCCACAAACCCAAACCATTTTCCAGATATCCTCCCTGCACCCTGCATATTTACTAATATTTCTCTATATCTATCTCACGCATGCTTGAATACCCCTACTGTTTTTATAAAAGAAAAAAAGTCTGTGCTAAGGCTCAACAGTGACTGTAAAAGCCACTGTTGGTTGTCTGATTCAAAAACTTTGAGTTAAAACTACTGTACATGTTAGCAGCACATCCAAGCAGATGTTTTTCTCATTTGAAAGAGACTCCCTCCATCTTGTTCACCCCTTTGAGGTATTTGTAGGTCACTGTTATGTCCCAGCTTACTCTCCTTTCTTCCAGAGTGCATATATTGAAATGCCTCAGTCCTCATAAGGCTTCTTGGGCAACTTCTGTATCATTTAGTTGCCCTCCTGTGGACTGCCTCCACCCTATGTCTGTTTTGATGTGCAGCTTCCTGACCTGGTTGCAATACTCTAGGTGCGGTCTCACCAGTGAGTGATATAGTTGCAATACCCCTCCTTCCTCCTGCTGGAGATACCTCTCCTTATGCATCCTACTGTACCTCTGACCATCCTACCCACCACTTTTGGTATGAGGTTCTGTGCTTGGAAGGGCTTTTGTGGATGGCATCAATGTGGTTGAGAAATCGAACTATGATCCAGTTGCACACAAAGCTGCAGTATTTGAGGTGATGGACTTCTTTAAGAGATAAATATACAGATGCATACAGATGGGAGATGTGGTAAGCCTGGCAAGTCTTCACACTAGCAGAGCTCATGGATCCTCTTTATTTTTAGCATTGAATGAGAGTTAGTTAAAGTAGAACCAGAGTGGGGGTTTGTCAAGTCATACTTCAAGGCTGAATCTAGCTCAGAGACCAAGGCTCTGGGGACAAAATGTACAGGATCATCTAGGGATACTTGGAAATTCTGATTCTGGGTCCAATTCTAAACACAATGGGATGGCATCAGAATTATCCAGGACGCAGCTTTATCCTGAGCATTCTTCTTCCAACTCAGAACAAAGATACAAGGCTTTAAAAAAAAAGCAGCTGAGACTTACTCTGTTTGCTCACCCTTGTATCTTTCCTCCCTCTCTCCTGCCTTATCATCTGCTGTTGCTGGGTGACAGGAGCCTCTCTCTTCTGCCTCCATCTGATGGTGTGACTGATGATGTCTGGTGGTGATTTGTGTTTTAGCAGCACTGCTCTTCTGCCCTGGTCTATATGACTCATCCTATATCCCTAGTTCCATCTAGCAACCACTGCCACCAAAGTCCTCCAGACCCTCACGAGTCTATCCCTGAACCACCTGACCTGATCTACTGCTGGTGCGGCACTCTAACTTGACTCTTTAGTCACTGCAGTGCACACACACACACACACACGCACACACACCCCAATCCAAGTCCTTCTGAGCCTCACTGGGCCCATAAGACACAGCGAGAGAATGCTGGCCAGCCAGTTATAGTGTTTTTGTTCAGTCTGGTTAGCACTAGCAGTGGGTCAGGATGGTTCTGGGGTTGGTAACAGTCCTTATGATGGTCAGGGTAGACTCAATACTGGGGAAAGGTGCACTTATACACTTTACAGTGACTCATGACACTAGTCAGGGTGCCACTGCCAGCAGCATGTTGGGATGGTTCAGGGATGGACCTGGTGAGGATCGGAGGAGTCTTGGGGACACAAATCAGATCAAGGTGGGTACTGCAAGGCCTTGAGCTGTGGGCTAGACTGAGTCTGAGCTACTGGTAGTGCAAACATTGGATTAAAAGTGGTCACGGGTGAGGGCCAGTCAGTTTGAGGTTGGGAATTGCTGGACTCTTCTGGAGCATGTTGTAGAACAAAGAAGGACAAAACAGAGTGGACCTCCCAGCAGCAATGCTACTAAAAAGGCAATCATGGGGAGTTGGGGACTCAAGAAGAAGACAATAGGTGTTTTCTGTTCAAGCAAATTGATCAAAACCAGAATTGGAATCTGAGAGTGACATAAGGTACATTACATCTCACTTTTGTGAGGGTGTTGTGCTGCCATTTGAGGTGACCCTGGACTCTGCCAGGCAAGGACTTTGGACACCCAGAATGTGTCCCCTGCAACTAGGACTTGTGGGTGAAGATCTTGTGATTTACCTATGGTTTGGCAGTTTAGAAGAACCACTGGAAAAGCATGGGAATCCAGGGTTTTTCCACTCAAGGGACACCTCCAGATTGCATTTGACTCTGAGGTGGGTTCCCCAAGGTTTCATCAGGGCATCTTGGTAAAGGGATGATCCAGAGAGTTGCATCTTAAGACCATCAAGTATCCAAAGAACAGGTGAAGCAGGTACTGCATTATAACAGCAGGAGACAGGTAGAAGATGCATCTTGATGAAGTGTATAGGGGTCCCTAAAAATGTTAGTGCCACCCATGGCCTAGCTTCCAGAACACTGTCCCCACAGAGTGGGTCATTGGGTGCCTAAGTATGGCTCAGGCTCGTCTCAGCCCACAGCCCAAGGCCTTGCAGTACCCATCTTGTACTGGGGCTGGGAGGTTTACCTGTGTCTGACTCAGATGTTTGGATTTTCCTCTGTTTGATTAGCAGAGTATTTTCTCTGCCAAATTGTCATGTAGGGGATCTTGCTGACAGGAAGGTCAACACTCATCCAAGTGGTGGGTCAGAACTTTTAGCTGATTGTTTCATGAGGTCACAGTTTAGGCCCAAACCCTTTGACCCCTCACCCCATCTACCCTGATAACATTTCCTTTATACCTGGTGTTCTGACATCATTTCCTCAGGAGGACAAGGTGCATATCACCGTCATATCCTTTCTAGCAGACTGCACTGACAGTATAGCATAGACATTGTATAATATATATATTTATATATAACAAAACAATCACAAAAAAAAAAATAAACAGGATAAACAAGAAGGTAGACAGACATGTGGGAGCAGTGCAATGTAATGGCTGTGGGGCACCAGTCTTCCAGGAGTCCTTCTGGAGGCTGTAATGATTCTCTATTTGCAGACAACTCTCTGCCCTGAGGAGGAGGTTGCCCATCTTCAGGCCACACTGGACAGTAGTAAGGACCTCCCCATCCAGGGAGTACCAGAGCCACCTCCACTACCTCAGAGGTTGAGAAGAAAGGACAGCAATTGGACCACAGTGGGCTCAGGGAGGGTGAGGGTGGTGGAACAGAGGCACACCCAGTCAATTGTACCATTCCACAATCCATACACCATTCTGATGGAGCATAGTTCCCCTATGGATGCATCCACAGAGGAGACTAAAGAGGTTGTGGACAACTGTCACAAGGGAGCCCCACAGGAAGGAGCCAGAAGACACCACAGGAAAGGAAGCAGCTCCTGGTGGGTAACTCAATCATTAGGGAATAGAACTGGGGAGCAGGAAAACTGAAGTAAGGTGCCTGCCTGGTGCCATGGCTTGGAGGGACAGGAAGAACATCCTCAGGATCAGGAGAACAGCTGCACAGGAGACTGATCTGGACATCGTTGTCCACCTAGGGACAAATGACTTGACTCAACATGAGATTAGAGCAGTTCAGGAGGAGTTTGTGGAGTTGGGGAGGGCCTAAGACAAGTGGCACACAGTATCCTTCTCGGAGGTGCTGCCTGTCTATGTCAAGGGTAAGGTGAGGTACTTCAATTCAATGGATGGTTAAAAAATGGTGCAGAGCACAGGGGTTTAGCTTCATTGGGACTGGGTTCCACCTGGAAGGATAATAGCCTATACTGGCAGGATGGTCTGCATCTCTCCAGGAAGCGAACACATTTTCTGGGCAATTGGTTTAAATGCTTCATAGGCAAGCTTTTAAACTAGTCAGGGGGATGAATTGATAAACAGGAGGAATTCCAGCCTCCCTCTACAAAACAGGGTACTAAATGAGGGAAAGACCAAGGTACAAAGGTCAGTATGGAGCAGGACAAGGGTGAATGGAGAAAGCAAAGTCAGTAAGGACAAGGACAGTGTTACAAGAGGTAAAGCCATCAAAAATGGAAAGCAATGAGTACTGATGCTCTTAGTCTGGGTAACAAGCTCCTGAATTAGTGGCCTTGATGGAGGAGGAACTCTGGATACTGCAATCACAGAAACATGGTACACACAGAACCATGACTGGGATGAAACATACCAGGATACATTATCTACAGGAGGGACAGGGAGGGTAAAGAGGAGAAGGAGTAGCTCTCACATAAGGGAAGGAATCAAAGCTACAGAACAAAAGGGTAAACATGGAGGAGAGGAAGTACTGTGGGTCAATTTGGAGATAGGCAATGGCACCACAATCCGCACAGGGTTGTATACAGACCCCCATCTCAGGGGAGGACAAGGACAAGGAAATGATAGAAAGTATCCTCAGAATGTCAGAAAAAAGGGAGATATTGCTGATGGGAGATCTGAATATGCCAGATATTAATTGGAGTACATTTCCAGCATCCGCTTCAAGAGTGGGGTCATTCTAGATGCTCAACAGGGGCATGGCTTAGACAACTAGTATTGGAACCCACTCAAGAGAGAGCAATCTTAGACCTGGTACTCTCAAATGGGGATGGTGAGAGGATCACAGATTTAGAAGTGGGTAGCCATCTGGGAACTAGTGACCATCAAACAGTATGGTTCACAATAAACACAGCAGTAGAGTCAAGCCATACAAAGGCAAAGGTACTGGACTTCAGGAGGGCTGACTTGCTAAAATGGGTGAGTGCCTGAGAATGCACTAGCAAATGGGCAGGAAGAAGGGTGGAAGAACAATGGGAATAATCAAAACTGCCATCACAGAGGCAACAAGCCTTTGTGTGAAGCAAATAAACAAAACGATGTAAGAAACCACTATGGTTCTCAAGGAGATGGCAGGAAAGGTTAGGGAGAAAAAAAGCATTCAAGAAGTACAAGGAATCACAGAAGGAACAGGACAGAGAATTGAATCAGTTAAAGCAAAAGGAAGCTGGGAAGGCAGTCAGAACAGCAAAGGCCCAAACCGAGGAAAGATAGCAAACACAGTTAAGAAGGGGATAAAAGTTTTATAGGTACATCAGGGAGCGAGAGGAAGACCAAGGAGGGATAGTGAGGCTTAATAAAGGGAAGGGGGTGGGCAGAGGGTGACTGTGAAAAGGCAGAGATACTAAACAAATATTTTACTCAATATTCACAAATGAAGAAGGGAGGTACCTAAACCAAACAATAGAAACACTCTGGATACAGAAGTTGATACCAGCCCATTTACTGAAGAAAGGGTTCTGAAAGAACTCATAAAACTGAAGGTGGACAAAGCAATGGGGCCTGATGGGATTCATCCCAGAATTCTCAAAAACTAAGGGTAGAACTAGTGACACCACTGACTACCCTCTTTAACAAATCATGGGAGGATGGGGTGGTACCTGAGGACTGGAGGAGGCAGATGTGATTCCACTTCACAAAAGTGAGCAGGGCAGAAGCAGGCAACTACAGACCTGTTAGTTTAACCTCAGTGATAGGAAAATGATGGAATCATTTCTGAAGGGAAGAATTGTCAAGTACCTAGAGGCCAGAGGGCACAGGACTCAAGGCAGCATGGATTCAGTGGGAAGCTCATGTCAGATGAATCTAATCGATTACTTTGACTGAGTGACCAAAGTAGTAGATCAGAAGGGGCTGTGGACATGGCCTACCTAGATTTTAACAAGGCATCTGACACAGTTCCACACAAAAGATTACTATACAAGTTAGCCAGCCTGGGAGTGGGTCCCAATATGGTAGCCTGGGTAAAGAATTGGCTGGAGAACAGGACACAGAGTAATAGTAAATGGAGTCCACTCTGAAGAAGGGGGTTACTAGTAGGGTACTGCAGGGTTCAGTACTAGGACCGGTCCTCTTCAATGTCTTTATAAGTGACATTGCAAAGGGACTGGAAGGAAATGTAGGTCTCTTGCAGACCACACAAAGATCTGCAACAGAGTTGATACACAGGTGGGGTGGAAAGCATGAGAAGGTACTTGGCAAGGTTGGAGGAATGGTCAAATGTATGGCAACTTAGATTCAATGCTAAAAGTGCAAGTAATGCACCTGGGAAACAAAACCCAGGGGAAGAGTACACAATAGGGAATGAGATACTAACAACAACAAAAATGGAAAGGGACCTGGGGTAATCATAACAGATGACCTAAAGGTGGGCAAGCAATATGAGGAGGGCAGTAAGGAGGCTGAGGGATTCTGGGATGCATAGAGAGGGCATCACCAGTAGAAACAAGACGTTGTTATCCTCTGTACAGACAGCTGGTGAGACCCCATCTGGAGTACTGTGTGCAGTTCTGGAGACCCAATCTCCACAAAGACATAAGCAGGATGTAGGCAGTCCAGAAGAGGGCACTAAAATGGTGCAGGGTCTGCACCAGAAGACATATGAAGAGACTTAAGGAGCTTAATATGTATAGCCTCAAGGAAAGGGAGGGGCATGATAGAAACTTTCAAGTACCTCAAGGGAATCAACAAAGTCCAAGAGGTAGCATCTTCAGAAAAGACGTGCAAGAACAAGGGCACAATTTGAAGATGGGGGCGGCTCAGAAGTAATGAAAGGAAGTATTTTTACAGAGAGGGTTGTGGATGCATGGAATGGCCTTCTGGAGGAGGTGTGGAGTCAAAAACAGTGGTGGAATTCAAGCATGCATGGAACAGTCATAAGGCAATACTAGGTGGTGGGAGTAGGAAGAAGTAGGCTGTTGGTTAACTAGGATCTGCAGTTTATCCATTAAGTAGGAAATGGGCAGACTGGGTGGGCCAAGCAGTCCTCATCTGCCATCAAATTCTGTGTTTCTGTGTTTCTGTGCTGGGAGCAATAACCAGTCATCATAGGCTGGTCACCAGCATAAGTTATGAGTTCAACCTGATAATGTTGTGTGCTTTGTTGGCATGCCATGTTCTGTAACAATAAATGGACATATACACATGCAATTGCAGTGGATGAAGGGCAGAGAAGCTAGGATTAAGCATAGAAGAGGACAAGGAATCCCCAGGCACCATGTTGCCTGTGAAGAATAGTAGTATGCTTTTAGTCACTTTGCATAAGGAACAAGCAGGACTGAAAGTGTCAGAGATCATGCTCTGAAGGAGAACTGCTTGGAGCAAGAAGTGATAGAGTGCACCACAGCACCCAATTGCTGTGGCTAGCATGTTGATGACCTAAAACAAGAGTTGGAATGGATGCCTGTGAAATGTGAGCTACATAATTAACTGTATATGAGCTGATGATCTAAGGTCCTTGGGCACATGATTACTAATTCTACAACTGAACTTTGGTGTGAAACCCTACTTATGATAGGTACATGACATTTAGGGGTCCTGTGTGTTTTGTTCTCTAGCTCTTCTCAAAGCTGCCCATGACCTTCAATTCCAGCAGGCAGTCATGCAACCCAGTACTACTAGTGGCAGGGTGCCTTGTGAGTAGTTTCATTATACTCCTAGACACAGGATTTCCTGGGCAATATCAGTCCTCATCCAGGACAATGATGCAGGTTGGTCACCATGCCACCTGAAGGGACTTGCATAAACAATCAATGTCAATTGAGCAATAAGGCATGACAGATATGGTGGGATAACAGGCCCCTCATGTGGGTTGAAGCACCAACCGAGAAGGGTCATTAGCCCACCATAATGCACCCCTGGAGTGCCTTACTGTAAGTATGAAATGGGTCCCAACAGTATTAATAAACATTTTAAAATATCTATTTTTGTAATTTAAATCATCAATAAATAAATAATATAAATAATGAATTCCAACAAGAAAAGTACAGCCTGCCTGTAGACTATGGTGTTACCAGCTGGCAGAGTAGGTGGCACCAGTGCTGCCATAGACAGCAAGTATGGGCAACAGTCAGGAAAGTAAAGCAACATTGCATCACAGTGCATGGTAGAAATGTGTGACTTATGGCAGGTTTCTAGCAGCTGACCTGAGTACAGTCGGGTGGTTTGTGGAGTGGTATACATTTGTCAGGCCAGTTGGGGCCTGTTATGGAGTACTGAAATGGAAGCAAGTGTGAAGTCTGTCTGACATTTTTTAAATCTGCATTGGGAACAAGCAGGTGGGAGCCACTTGTCTAAGTGCAGTAACCTGTTTGACATTTTTTCAAATCTGTGTTAGTAGTAGCGATGTGAGCCACTAATCTAAATCTTGGTCAGCAACTGTGGTCGAAGACAGGGACGTTATGTTTCTTTTGTATTGGAAAAGGAGATCAGTGACAGAGGCAAATGCTGTTTGATAGTGGAAGCTAGAGGATATGTGAAATAGGGGACAAGGGCAGGTGTCAACATAAGATACATGCTGTGCAGGGATGAGCAACCATGTCCTTTGTGGGCATTTAGGCATAGGGGTATTTGTGGTGTACCGTGTCCTGTCTATATAGAGACCTACTTTCAGCTGAGCTCTTACACTGGGATAATAGCATGGCTGAAAGTAGGTCCCTGCCAATCAGGATTCAGCATTCTTAAGATCCATTTTATAATAAAGAATAACATATGGTGAAAATATGAAGAATTCTCATGGCTGGAAATTTAACATGATCTTTGGTCTATATCAAATTCATGTATCAGACACCAGTCCTATTTCTGGAATGTTCCAATCTGCACTGGAAAGAAGTACTGTAAGAGAACAAAACAGAAGAATGTATCATTAAATGAAAAACTTAACATTCAGAGCTATATGTAAAACAAAATTGATTAGCTGACTCATTTGAATTGATCGAACACAGAAGAGTCAGAAAAATGAAAATAAACACAAAAAGAAATATAGTATAACTTTTCATTTAGTCCATTGAGTACCTTTATACTCCATTTACAAATTCAGTCTTCATCCTTCTGGAGAAGTACAAGTACTCTGTCACCAGCACATTAAAGTGGTGGCACATGATCTATGTGTCCATGAATCATACCTTAGTTGGATTCCCATAATAATATTCCATGAATGTGCACAAGCATTAAAAAGTCAAAATGTTGAATTACCCTGATGTGTTTCTGGATCTTCATCTTATCGTAAGTGGTCTGATAGGTTGTTCCACATACCTTTTGGGGCAAGTACACTAAAGCACATGCACAGCAAATGTTGTGTTGCAAATCCAATTTCTTGAATTGAATTGTGGTTTTAAGTACTATAGAATCCAGTAACACTGCACTGACAATTACAAATTGCATTAATAGCAACTGTGACATTTGTAATAGCTTTTTCTTTTGCAACCAGATGCTATGTTTGTCCCCAAATACAGAGTATAAACCAATGGTTCTGGCATGGGTATTGCTCACATTAGAAACCCTGCCTAGTTTCTTCTTTAGAACTGGAACTGTATCCAAAATACAGTATGCAAGTTTTTTATATAAGTTGTCCCTCGACTAGGATTGCCTTATGTTCCATTGTATGTGCAACCACTTGAGCTTCCTTTGTTGCAGCCATTTTATTTTTGAACTCATTAGGACATCCTGTCTCTCAAACTAATACTGAAGGCCAGTCCCATTCCTTATGTTAAGACCTACTCTCAAAAACATTTTCTTTCAGTTTTTCTGCTTCACAATTAAATGTGTTCTCATTGGTAGAGAACAGTTTTGGGTGTGCAAGAAACTGACTACAGGGTATATTCTCAATAAAGTGTCATGGTTGGGAACTCTCAGATCAATGTAAAATGTTGCCCATGTACAATTTCTAATACATTTTTGTTCAACCAATAATTGTTCTGATGCATATAGGACAATGTCAGAAACATTCATGTACTTGGGAGTTTCTCTGATAAGTGAAAATTACATTTACTTCAGTCCCATTTATCCACTCTAAAAGTTAATTTGCTTGTTTGATGGTTAGTTACCTGATGCAAAGTATAGCATCAATATGCCTGTACCAGAAAATCCACCTGCCATGCAATGGATTATTTTGTAAGTTCCAATTACCTTCTTCATCTCACCATCCCATTAACAAGGTAGCATATTATTTATTTTATTTATTTATTTATTGAATATAATCAGAATTACAATCCTATGAGTCACAGACTCTTTTGCAAAAGCTCCACATCAGTTACAGGGGTGGAGAGTAAACAAATACAGAAGAAACATACATAAACAAGCAGTATTCACATAACAGCGCTGGTAGTGCAGTCCAGGTCTTAACTTAGTTAACCGGTGATTGTAGTAGGCAGCATTCTGGATATCCCTTGACAGAGACATGCAGGATGCTGATTCATGTGATCTAGAGACCCTGTATGGCAGGTATTTGGAGGGTTTGGGAACACAAGCAGTGGGCAGTGTTAGCCACAGTCACATTTAGCTGACTCAAGTAGTTGAGCTTTGAGGCCTGTTTTGAATAGGAAGATGCTATGGGTCTGAGAGAGGGGTGGTAATGTATTGAGCCAAAGAGGGGCATGGTAGAGGAAGGATCTTTGCCCAAGGGATGTTCTACAATGGGGACCAGAAATGAGGAGTTTGCTGCAAGCCTTGTATTATGCCTGAGGGGGCTGCGCTGATTATGGAGATAAGGCCGTGACGGGGCTAGCTGGAGATGTATCTTTTTGTGAGGATGCAGGTGTGATACTTTAGTCTTTGTTGGAAGTTTAGCCAACCAGCCAAAGCATAGAGTTCACAGGTATGAGTTAGTCTGTCACTGCAAGTGACATTATGAACAATTATGGTCCAATTATGGCATTGAACAATGGGCATGCAGTTGGTTCAGTCTTCATCGACCTTATGAAGGCCTTTGACGCTGTAAATCACAACCTCCTCCTAAACTGCATTCTATTCACAGGTCTGTCCTAGAGATGGTAAATTGGTTTGGCAGCTACCTCACCAACAGGACACAATGAGTCAAAATAGGTGATGCCCTATCTGCAGCTAATGAGGTGACCCTTGGGATCCCACAGGGGTCAATCCTTGGTCCTCTACTCTTTAGCCTTTCATCAACTCCACCCCTACAGCATGCTCAGCAAGCACAGTTCTCTATGCTGATGACACAGTAATATCAGTCGGTGGTAAAGACCTCTACTCCATCACAACAGATCTCCAAAGCAGATTCCTTAAACTTGAATCATGGTTCACAGAAAACAAACTGCTGTTAAACATCAAAAAACTAAGAGTATGCTCTTCACCACTTTCCAAAGCAAAATAAATACCTGCCACTACTGATACATAACCAAAGAGTGAGTTTCTAGACCAAGTCACCAAGTTCAAATATCTCTGGCATCACGTTTGATGACACCCTCACCTTCTCAAGCCACATAGACTCTGTTATTAAGAACACAAATGCAAAAGCTGGGTGTCGTTACCATCATTGACACTCAATGACTTCAGTGCTGTCAGACCTGCCAACAGTAGTTCAATACTGTCTACCATAGACTATGGATTGGCTATATATGGGGGCAGGGACAAAAACATCCCTAAACAGGATCAGCACACTCCTCAATAAAGCCTGCCATCTCACTCTGGGTGCTGCCTTTGACACCCATATCTGCATGCTCTACAAAGATACTGGGTGGCTCCCACTCAGCATTTGAGGGCAATATCAAAGCTGCCTGCTTCTAAAAATGGTGCTGCTGGGTCTGTTGCCTTCCACACGGGAGGCCACTTTAGACTGGCTGTCCCTATGAAATCGACATAAAGTGCAACCACTGACAGGATGATGATTCCTTCAAAAGGATGAAACTTGCCCAAAACTCCATCCTGTATCAAGCACTGAAGTGGTACAATGAACTACCCACTGACTTCTCTGAGATGCCTAAGATTACTACTTTCACAACTGGGCTCAGAACCTTCCTTGGCTCAAAAATTACCTCTATCTGCGGTGCTAAAGTGGTAATAACTCAGCCGACAGTCTCCCAGTACCTACCCCTTTCCTCAATTATGGCTCCACTGAAAATCACCTTCCCCAGAACCCCTTCTTACCCTATCCCCTTGGATTTAATGATGCCTCCTCCTGGCTGAACTCTCCCCCCTCCTCTGATGATGCCGCCTTTTGGCTGACCCACCCCCCTTCTCTTTCCTTGAATAAAGCTTGTGTAATTAAGTACTGAATTGATTTGTAAAACCTCAAACTTGTTCTATTACTGGTTGTGTATTATTCAATGTTCCTTTTACTGTTAACCCTGTATTTTATAATGTTATGTCTGTTTTAACAATTGACATGGAACCTTTGAAAATGAGTCCTTGACTCAAAGGTATTAATCCCAAACTGAAATAAATAAATAAATAAATATTATAGGTAGGTGCCACAGCTGCACCCTTTGTTGTGCTATGTAGAGCATTTGTAGATACCTGTTGTTAAACAGTGAATAATTATGTGCAAGTATAAATTCAATAACACTCAATAAAATACATCTCCTGCTGGCACCAGTATAGTATACTGACTGAAAGAATGGTGCACTGCCATCAACACTAGTGCATATTTGAAGGAGGTGTAGGGTGAACAAAATCTATAGCCAGCCCAATGAAATTCTGTGTCCAAACCTTACCTTCCACCTTGTTGATGATGTCCCTAATGTCTTTGGTATGGGGAACAAGGACAACTAACTAATTGTACCTTTCAGACAGTAATCTATAAACTAAGACAAGTGGTGAGTAAGCCCACTTATACCAGAGACAATATGATGTCCAGATGGGTTAACTGGATCTCTATGAAATATCAGCAGGATATAGACAGTTGGACACATGGGATTTTCCACATTAGGTAAATCAAATTTGTTTTCATTGAAAACTTCTCATCCCACATACTCATCAATCTATTTGCCTATCATGTTTGCAGGTGGATTCTTCCCAAGTTCCCAGTAACACATCGTCTGATAATCACCTTTCAGTTTCTGCTGTTACTTAATTTTGTCTATAATA
Organism: Neoceratodus forsteri; assembly: GCA_016271365.2. Lineage (NCBI taxonomy): Eukaryota > Metazoa > Chordata > Ceratodontiformes > Ceratodontidae > Neoceratodus > Neoceratodus forsteri. The sequence goes on from CM057453.1 coordinate 381,639,341, forward strand.
ACAAATGTTTTTAAATGGTATTACCCTTCTATGAAGATTTGATTACTGCATATGACAATTGTAATTTCTTTGGTGCTCTTACCTCTGCATTCAGTATGTTATAAAGTGTGCTATCCTTCCATTGCTGTAGAAATCTCTCAGTGTCTCGCATAATCAAATATTGATAGGTAACAATTGCTGTGGATGGTTGGTTGCTTGGACAAAATCCAGGTGCTGTTCAGAAGGTATGGTTGCTGGGACAGTATCTTTTCACTCTCCATATCCTTAATTATAATGTGATTCATCATTTACATCATAGTCAGCAAACAGTTCCTCTGCTGTTTTATATATTGTCATGTTGTGTTAGGGGCATCACTTTTAATGATATCTAGTTGTTGTGGTGACAAAGTGCTACTGGTCAGCTCATTTCCAGTTGTCTTTACTTCTACAAAAGAAGCTTGACAAATCTCTAGCTTGATTGTTCTGCAAGCATCCTTATTAAAATCCGTACGCAACCTGCATTAAAATTTTGTTTAATTGCACAGGACTGTCAATGCTAAAAATATCTATAATTTTGTGAAATAATTTAAGTAAGTCATTTTACATGTTAAAACTGTCAAAATTGGGAGCTGGAACAAATGACAATACTCTTTTCAATACATTACACTGCTCTTCTGTCAAATTATGATGGGAGAGATTGATTATTTAAGCAATAAGACTGGACAGGAGTGTGTAATTCTGGAATACCATCATGCCTCAGATGGGTTAAAGCATGAGGCCACAGGCTAAGTTCATTCATCATCCAAGAATTAGCAATAATGCCCAACAACAAGTGTGTCATGCTGGGATAGCGTCATGCCTCAGGTGGTTGGGCACGAGGCCCACAGGCCGAGTGCATCAACAACTGAGGCATGGCGTATCCCAAACAACACACGCCCTGGAGGACATTATTGCTATTATCAATGGCTCATTGTCATATATAAAATAAAAAATAATTTTAAAGAATGTTTTTATTAGTGTGGAAAATATTTTTGCTTCTTAAGAGAGATGCAAAAAAAGAGCTCATCTAGCTCATCTTCCAAAAATCATCTACAGGTTCACAGTGAGTCTGAGACTAGAGCCATGATGTTGTACTGGGATAACATCAGGGTTCCAATCTAAGACTGACCAGAGTCCAGGATTTTTCTTGCCATTGTATAAATTACATTGTACCACATGACATACACAAATAGAGTACATTATTACTATTACACAGTGGCTTGTTTATAAAGAAAAGATAAAAAAATGAACTTATTTTACCTTAATTTTCCAGTGTGTAGGTACAGTCACAGCAGCCATGATGCAATGCAGTAATGGTACAGTACATCACAAAATGCTGCAGTATACTACTGGGAACAATGTAATTCAGTGGCAACTAAGTCCTTTTGTCATGCAATATTTTGGGACATGTCACTTTCTTCAAGCTACTGCATTGCATCATAGCTGACTTTGCTCTATGTGTATTTAAAAATCCACACTTTCTATTTTCTCCACTAAGTGGTGCTACTACACACTGCCTGCTCCCTCCTCCTGCACCTCTCTCTCTCTCTCTCTCTCTTGTGATGTCTCTCTCTTCTCCATATCTTTGCCTGCATGCACTCCTGCATGTGGCATTTGTAAACCAGACGTTCTGGCATTTCTGTCTTCAGCCACCCCTCTGCCTGTCTGGTAAGGCTGTGAGGTGTGATTGCATTTGGTAACTAAAACCACATGCTGTCATTTTGAAGAACTGCTTACTCACACAAAAGCTGTATGGGGCTATGTTTTTTTAATTCAAAAGAATAAAAGGAAGATTATACAAAAGAAATCTTTCTGTGGAGTGAGAGAACATGATCAATATCAAAACAAACACCGTGTTGTCCTTTTCAAGAAACGCTCATTTGCTCATCTACACAAGTTGCAGTTCTGTATGTAAAAGAAAAGTCACACAATGTAAACAAAACAGAGCGTTCATGTTTTTCAGAGATAAACTTTGACATGGTGGTAGGGGCTTTTACATATGAGAGCTTAGGGTGTAATAATATGTTCAGTATGTACAAAACATGTTAGAAGGTCATATCTGTGCCCAGACTTGATTCAGTGATGTTATTGTCAGGTAAGATCAGTGGTCCAGGGGTACACTGACAAATCAGGTTGATGGATATTTTCTTGCTATTGTATAATTGTCTATTTTGAACCTCTGTGACCCCTATGGGGCTTGTTCTACTTCCCCTATCTCTGCCACTGCTTATTTTTTCTGTTTCTTTTCCCTTTTTCCCGTTGTGCTTTTGTGTTCTCTCTTCTCCTCTCACATTCAATACACCATTCTGTATGTTCATCTGACTGCTGTCTTGTGCTAAATCTAAAAAAAATGCACATCACTGCAAAGAGGACTTGTACTGTCAGATTCATTGTTGAGCATTGTTGAGTGTCCTGACCTGTTGTTTCATTCTCATCTTTGCCAGCTTTCTACAGACAGGGGCCTTAATCAGCCCTACCCCTGGAATGGCTGTTATCCCACTTATAGACAATGCCAGTGCTATAATCTTTAATGTTTCTCTGATATTGCATTTCTTACATTCAATAACTTCTTTTTATGTTTAGCTATATTATTGTTTAGTTCCTAATCAAAGTGGTAATGTCTGGGTCCAGTTTCTATTGTACATCTTTGATTTGCAGCTTATTTCTGTAATCTGCAACTGATCATTGTCTATTAAACTTTACATAAGTGTCCTAGAGCAGGCAAAAAAGTGCATCTTCCCATTTTTCTTTAGGGTCTGGTCTGTTGAAGCCCTTAAATGGTACATTAAATAAATGTAGACCCATTGGTATTATTCTCTTTTTGAATGATTTCTTAAATTCCTCTCAAGGATGAACCTACATACTGTAGTTTTGATAGGATCCCCAACTTGTTCAGTGTGGCTTTAGGGGTTGAGTGGCACACCACATTTCCGTAGTCCAAAGAGAAAGCAGGGACGTTCTTGTTACATGCATTCTTGTTTGTGCACAGGCATGTTCTGGCCGGGTAGGGGCGCTTAGCCTAGGCTCCACCAAAGCAGTGATGTTCTAATTGCCTCTAATAGGAGAGTTGAGGGCTGAGTACCACCGTTAAGTATTTTATGGCAATGACCTGCTCAATAAAATAGGCTGCTTGCCACGGATGTAGAGGGAGGTATATTCAGTCTTCTGGTCTGTGGATGGATGGCAGACACCATGATTTTTGTTTTATTTTGGCTTGAGAATCAATCAAGGTTTGCTTTAACAAAGGTAGTTTGTTTCTTCCCAACAAAAATCTAAAACGTGTTCCTAGCTATTTAAAACTATTGAAATACCTGAATAGTTTATGAATGAACTAGCAGATTATCTTGTTGCATGCTGTAGTCACAGTTGCTAAAATGGCATGTTTACTGTATTTCACCATCCTGTACTGTTTTGAGCATATTTGTAATTTGATGCATCAATTTACTGAGATTATATATAACTGTAAGTGGAAGCTGTATTGTTGAGCACCAGTCCAGCTGTGATTCTAATTAATTTTCTGAGGCTGTAGATTGTTATTGTACATGGGTATGACATCACAAATTCAAGTATACACATGTGTGATGTCACACCAAGTATAATGGGATTTTGGAGATACTAAAAAGTGCCTGCTATAATTCTATCCATGAAAATGGGACCTAGTTTCAGTGGACCTCTTTGGCTAATACAGATATATATAAGCAACTGTGGAATTATGTCAGGGGCAGGTTTGGATAAAATTTGAATATGACTAAATCATATGTAGGCCATACATGCTGAACTACAGAGCACACCAAAGATGAATTTCAAGCAAAAAAACAAGGTATTAGAAAACAAATGATGAGAAACAAAACTCATTGCTTTAGCTGATTAACCTTCATCATTAACTTCCCTGTTGTTTCCACAGGCATTCCTGAATGAAGAATATCAGTCAACATAATGATTTCCACTTCAGCACCTTATTTTAATTCCCAAGCTTTGAATTAGGCCCTCTTTTTCTTGCTGACTCAGCACTCATATTTAAAAGTTAAATATGGGTTTAAAAAGTTACTTCTGTTTTGGATTTTGTTTTGTATATTGTTTTACAGAATGGTGCCCTATAATGTGTTTTACTGCATCTTCATAGTTTTCTATAATAATTTGCCATTCACTCAGCATCAACCACTACCCAGCAGAAATAATATTAATTTAACTATCCATTTCCATATTAGCAGAGGCGTGTATAGGTAATCAACAGAAATATGTTGGTTATGATTGTTCCTTCTTCCATCTCTCTCTCTCTCTTGTCTCTCTCTCTCTCTCATAATCAAGACAAATCATCTACAGGCTTGGCAATGCTGAGACTGGAAAGTCTCCATATTACATATTAGTTTTATAGATCCAGAAACAAAACATAAGTAGTGGAGTTTGGATGAGGATACACACGACCATCTGATAAGTCAGACTTTTATCTCTGTAAGGATTTGAGCATTCACTGATATTGTAGGAGCAGGTTTATAGGCATCCTGCTACTGTCAAAGGCTTTGGGCCAGAGCTTCAGATAGTAATGTTGAGAGAGAGAAAAGAGAGATAGTTATTCTGACATTGCAGCAGCAATTGTTTCACCATGTCTCACACATAGTTGGAGTTAACATATATTAGACACTGGGCACTTGATAGAGCATATTCATTGTTGAAACAGACTTCAGTACTGAACTGACTCTAGCACTTGGCTTACCTGCAACATCGTGGATGTGCACAACTTATATTATGTACTTATAGCAGTTTTGTAGATTTCTTCATTACTTATAAATCTGGTTTAATCGAGGACAAGAACTTGATGGACCAAAATTAACATTCTTTCCCTGCATCTGCATTTGTATGGACTCTGGAGTGTAAAGGATGAGCTCCCATTATTTGGAGGGGTACTAGAGGAAATCTAAATGTTTTCCAAGTTACTCCATCCTGTTAAATACATTAAGTGCATGCAAACTGTATATATCCATAAAGCACAGTGTACTGACTTGTCACACAGCCTTTAACAGAAACGATTCTTGCATTTTCTACCAGTTTTAAAACAGAGGAAGAAAATATGCTTACTTGTTCAAATTCAGAGGCAGCAGGTGTTGATAAAAAAATTGAATAGCATACTTGAGGTGAAATGTTTTATTCACAGAGAATTCAAAATCTGTCCATCTGGGAAAATCAGTTTACACTTGGTTCACAGCTAATGCATGAAGGACTTTCTGATGCAACTATTTTAAGAAATGTCAAGTGTTCCACAAACCAAGAAACAGATATACATTTCATATCCATAAAATTATGGAAGATGAAGTGTTTACTTGTCATGCATTTCAAGCTGGAAAACTAAGTGCTGTCATTGCAGCACCTCCTAAAATGTCATTCCTTGTATTGGAATGGTTAAAGGAATACTTCACCCTCACATAATGTGTTGCAAATGTTATGTTTCCTTGCTTCAAGTCAATTCCTTTCCTATAACTGGTCAGGATTTAAATTGTTGCTTTAGTTTATTATTGTATGATACATTTGCAGGCAAAGCCTCCAAAAAATGAAGATATACAGTAGGATAACTAAATATTAATTGAAACATTTTGAAATTTTGTGAAGAGTGTAGTACTTCACAAATATGTTATGGTTAATAAACCATAGGAAGACCAGAGTTTGTTAATGTTGTGTTAATCACCTTCTAATGGTTTAGTGTACCACAAATCATAGCCAAGTGCTATATGCCTCTAGAGGGCAATTAATTGAACATTAACATGTCTTTTATTTTAGTTGTTGTTGACCAAGAAAGAAGGACTAGGCAATTCCATCTATTTTCAGCCTTGTACTGGGAGGGGGGATACAGATGGAAACCATCTGACATTGAAACAGACTAAGTTCTTGATGGTATTGTTAATGGTTTGGGAGAATTTGACCAGGGCACCAGGGAAATTCCCTACTCACCTCTGGGGAACCTTTGACATCCTGGTCTTTGGCCAAGATGGCTGCCCCTGTGGATCCAGGTGGAGGAGGAGGACTGCATGGAGAGAGACATAAGACAAGGAACCCCTTTCTGCTCCCATATCTCTTGTGGACAATGTAGACTTGCAGTTTGCTACAGATAAGGAAAATGAAAATTAAGTTCCTGTTTGCTTTCCAGACTCTGATATGGATTAGTCAAAATTGTGGAAGAAGCTACAAACCCAGTTAAGGTACAGTCCCCTTTAATACCTGGTTCAGAATTGCTACAAAAGAAAGAAAACTCAGAGAATTAATATTGGCAGAGGAGAAATGTAAAATGCAAAGGAAAGCCTTGCAAATAGAACTGTCAAAGGTGACAAACAAACAGGAGCTGAAAGAATACAAAACAAAATATTTTTATGCCAGAAAGGCAGAGTGATGCAATACCTGCAGGTCTGTGTGTGAAACCGAGGGTTACTGTGGCAACAGATCCAAACAGAGAAGTGCTTCAACAGGAGTTTGATGATACAGTGAGTATACAATACAGTACTAAAACAATATGCAGACAAAAGATAAGGTTGTATATATGGAAGACACAGCAATAACTGTACTTGAAAATGAACAGAGTATTCAGGTCCAGGAGTGTGGTGTGAGGAAAAGGTTATTGAGATACACTATGATTCTAATCGCATACCTAAGCAAAACCACAAGTGTAATATTGAAAGATTAAGGGCAGCAGATAAGGACAAGAGGCAAATGCATAAGGTCAGCATTGAGTTTGGACAGATAAAATGAGTGAAGTTACAACACAACATCAGGAGAATACACAAAGCACAACCCTAGGAAATGGGGACATTGCACCAGATTATGATAATAATATCTGGCTACTGGACTGACAGTAGAAGAGGTACTTAGTCAGGTGGGTTAGGTTCAATGCTCTAAGGACCAACCATGCGCCTTGCCAGAAAGAGCATGATGTCTCAAATAATCCTTTGGAGGTCCCCTCACTTTTGATTTAAGAGATTCTCCCACTGCATGCACCATTTATTAATCAACTTGTCCAGGCTACTAGAAGCACAGGTGGTGCTGTGCAGCAACAGATGTCTGAGATGGGGATTGAAGATCAGATGCCCCCAAAACTAGCCCCCACACCCAGCCTGCCTCACACCAGGCAAATATTGCTTCTACAGTTTCACAGGCCCAACTGACAAGAGGGCTGCTCGAGATATGAGCCTCCAGGTAATGCAATGCCAGAAGCACTCTCACAGGGCCAACAAACAAAGAACATTTGCTGGGCTATTTCATACTCCCACCTGAGCCAGCTAAATGGAAAATGCAGCACAGATCAAATATAAAGGAGGCCTAGAGGTTTACCCAGATAGACTATATGTCAGGAAAACTCTAATAAAATATAGTATGGGTTCTCAGCACAGGAAATCTACACACTCATCCACACATCTGGTGACCCCATATTTGCTGTTAGTTTTAAAACTGCTAAAGGACTGGAATGTTTCTGGCAGAGATACCAGGGTCTGAGACAAACACCTGAGTGGAAACCATTCATGGTTATCCTACTATCTAGATCTAGTTACTGCACCATCACAGTGTTATTTAAGAATGAGGGTGGCCATGGGACATTCTATACTGGGTAAAGATAAAATGTAACATGTTGAGACTTCCTGACCCAATCATAGTCTCTGAAGATATATGGGCTGGTGGTTGGTGCATTAAAGTTTGATTAAATCAGACAAATGGAGCAATTCAACACCTTCCAAGTTGTTTTTATCTAGGTCATGACTGTGATTTCTGTTCTATGCAGGACAGCCAAGATCCTGTTTTCAGTGCAGGGCATACACACACCTTAGCAGTGCCTGTGACCAATTGAAGTGTACACTATGTAATGGCATAGGACACATCTCAATCAACTGTCCTTCCCTTTTGCACTGCAATCTCTGTGGTAAAATGAATCATTCCTTTAGAAATTGCCCATGGGTGGCACACAACAGCCCTGATAATGCTGAAGATGCAATTATAGACGGTGAAGAAGAGGAACATAGTGCACAAAGGATGGATTGGACAGTGAAATGGAGAATGCACCCCTCTGGCAAACAAGGCCAGTCTACATCACAAGAAGTGTTTCTACCCCTCCACTCACTGAGAAATGGAACTGCAAAGGCCAGAAGAGTCATGAGAAGTCAGTTGTGGAAAGCTGAGGATCTGCAGGAAACTATTCAGGAGTACCAAGTACCAACAGGTAATAGATTCTTATCTTTGATGAAGCAAAAACAATGGGCAGATGATGAAGAAGAATCCGATTTTAATTGTATTTTGTCTTTACAAGCTAAAACAGCTCTGACTAATAAATTATACATTGATTCTAATTTCCTGAAGAGAATGTACAAAGGGCAAGTTAGTAGATTGTGCAGCTGAAAATCCATTACTCCAGCACACACTTTTATAAAGGCAGATTATCAACTAGAATTTATATGCATTTTGTATCACACTGTGTCCCTGTTACTGCATGTGACACTCTCACATTGAAACAACAAATCATGCTTTACTTGGTACACTTTGGAACTCCTAGTAATCAGCCATTACCAAACATGATTTGAGATTCAATGTGTCCTCCTTGGAGGAACCAGACTTCATGACAGGACTACAGGATGAAATCACAGCCCTTCTTTTAGTGTTTTGATATATGATGACCCCTGCTTTGGTGTCAGGACACAAAAAATGATATACGGGAGTACTGTAGTCAGAGGCAAAACAGGCGGCTGATGCTAAATATTTAAACTACCTCAAACTTAGACATAAATTACAAATCTTACTGTCTCACATGGTTGAAACATGGGAGGATCTTTTAGAATAGATTCAGTTGGTTAAAATTGATATAAAAGAATTTCAATATGACAGGGCTCAAACTCTGTTTTTGAACAAAATATGGGATCCAGGAAAAGCCCAACAACTAAACCCATATGATAGTTGCCATCAGTGAATAGAAGCAAGATTCATGACTGAACTACAAACAGAGAATGGACATAATTTAAAAGACGGGTTGGCATGATGCAGGTAGTGGAGACCCATGTGAGGAATTCATTTGGATGGTCTGCACCATGTTCAGACTCCTAAATGACTTCTTGAATAACATTGGAATCCCAAAAATCCCTAGAGGTAAAGCAAGATTTTGACTACCCCTAATTACAAAAGCAGAGTTGCTAATGGCAATCTCAGGTGCTAACTGGGCATATCCTGGACCTGACTGTCTCCGGGAAGTTTTTATAAAAAACAGTGGAACTTTTAGAAGACCACTACTATTAGTATTTAACAGAATTTTAGGGGTAGCACTCTTCCCTAAAATGTTAGCTGACAGTCTCTTGATTTTTATTTATAAAAAGGGAAATGATCCACATCTCAAATTGAGAACAATCAGCTTAATGAATTCTGACTGGAAAATTTAAGTAAGATCTTATGTGTCAGGCTAGCTAAAGTTGCACAGTATGTGGTTTCTCAGCTCAGGCTTGTGGTATACCCCAGTGTTCAATGATGGACAATTTGAAGTTAATAAGGAGTTGTTCAATCAACAAGGAGTCTCAGGCATCCTTCTTATCCTGGATCAGTCACAGGTATTTGATGCTGTTCCCCAGGAATACCTTTTGCGTGATTAAAGAAATACGGCATTCCTGAGCTGTTTGTGAAGTGGGTGGAAATTCTGTATGAACATGCCTCTACTAGTCCAGTAGTGAATGGCAGAACAGAGAGGCACATTAAAATTTTAAGAGAGGTATGACAGGGGTGCTCATTGATCCCCTATTATTTGTATTGGCTATTGACCCCTCTTGAGAAAATTAGAATTTGATGGGGAGATACTGCATATTGAGAGGTTAAACCAGCATTTGTTCTCAGTAGTAATGGCATATGCAGATGATGTCACACTGTTGGTGATGAACAAGATATCAGAGCAGAGAGCACTTGAAACTGTAGAAGCATTCTCTAAGGTATCAGTTTCTCAAGATTAGCAAGACCAAAAGTGAGGGAGTGGTGCTCAATGAGCTAAGGGACATGGATAGAGCAGTAATAGTGATATTCAGTTACCAGAACCCTCAATAAAAATATTGGGATTTCCTTTGGTACCAAGGATTCTGCTATGTTAAATTGGGAAAAATGTATTGAGAAAGCAGAGGAAAAATAAACTAATGGAACCTTTCCCATGTCAAGAAAAAAAGGGTTTCATGTATAAAACTTTCATTAATCCTCTCTTCCTAACTATAAGTAGTATATTTCCTTTACCGGTTAAGTTGGAAACCAAAATTTATAGTATTGCTTTTAGACTCCTTTGGGGTAGTAGGTTAAACTCAGTTAACATGCCAAATAACTTATAGGTCAATTCAGGAAGGGGGTTAGATATGTTGCACCCTGTAATTTTTCTTTCGTATCTGCATACTCCAACCTTCTTCCTTTGATAGTTGGAAAATAATGGAGTGGGTACATTTTTAAGGATAGATGTGATCCATTTTTTCATAAATAGGAGACCCAAAAGTGGGGTCCTAGTAGAACCACTTTGGTAGAGGAGTCTGTATATTCAAAGGAGGTATTCAAAAATTGAAGGAATGGAACTTAGCAACACAGGATATGAGGTATGCCACAAGGAAGGTTACTTATAAAAATATCTTGGCAAAGAGGTAGATAAAGTTCCTTGTTTTACTCTCCCAAGCAATATTTCAGCCTTAGAGCTTATGTCTCAGCTCACAGAGGTTAGGGTCCCCCAAAATGTGGGACACACTATGGATGGGCTGCCATGACTGACTTAATATTAGAGGTAATCACCACCATAAAGCGGTAGCAAATAGAGTGTACCTGAGAGATGGTTGAATAAACCAGATTGAAACCATGAGTCATTATACTTTGAATGTATATATATATATTGATAGAATATGGGACTCTTTGGCATTAGAATGGGAATGCCACAACTGAGGAAAATTAATTATGTTACACTGATTTATGGGGCAATGGGGAGAATGGAAGAACTTCCATAAAGGGATGTTTACAGTGGTTATGGCAACAATGAAACTGGTCACATGGCAAGTCAGATGCCAATACGTATTGCAGCAAAAAATATAGATGTGGCAGGGTTGATTGGGAGAATAAATACAGAAGTGAAAGGAATTTACAAAAAGGAAAGGTTGACATTCCTACTGCAGATGCATGAAGTCTGGTGGAAAGACCGGCCTACATGTATTAAAGGTTAAAGCACAGTAATGAGTAGAATATCCTACTAGAGACATGGCTGCATTTCATTTAAATGATTTGTGTACCTTTTCTATATAAGGCATGAAGTATATGCACATTTCATAAAAGTGTAAATACGAGCATAAAGTGTGTGCTCTTTTCTGTTTTTCTTTCCTTTTCTTTTTCATTCTGCTTCTTTCTGTCCCTATTTATTTCCCTCCTTTTGTTTCAGCATTTAATCAAATGCTATGGTATGCTGTTAATACCTGTTTTATGAGGTTTTGGGGGTTCATGAGATTGTGTACAGTTTTAGGGTGTTTTCAGTTTTTGTTTATGTTTCTATGATGTAATATGTATTTGTGTTGTGACATGGTTTCTTTAGTACTGAATAAAAATTCCCATCTCTTTGCATTTTACTCATCATTGAAAAAATGGAATTTAAATACTTTCCATTTACTCTTTACAGTAATTAAATGGAATATCTGGATGGTTATATGCTTGTTCACCTTACAGCAGAAGGATAGTACTTATATTGAACTAACCTGAAAAATTGTTAAAGCTTTACATAACTTACATGTTTCAGAATGTAATCAGTTGTCAGGTCTGGATATTCTAGAATTATGGAAAGGACTTCCTTGGATAACTGATACAGATGCTGCAATTACACGACTGTAATATTGTCCTGCATTAAGGCCTTTTTTCCTGACAAATTGGTCAACTTTAATTTCTTTACTTTTGATTTGTTCAACAGATTGTACTTTGATTGGATGTATACTGATTTTGTGTTTAATAAACTTTCCCTACTCTTTGTGAAGGGCACTGTGAACATCCAGTCTGAGCACCCAGGAGGGACAGTTCAGAGATGGTGTCCTGGGTAGAGGAGTCTGATTCCTCCCCACCAAGTCTTTTGAGGAAGCCCTGAATAAGGTTGTCATGGTAGCAGTGGAAGAAAAGAAAATGGAAACATATCTTTGAATATTTCATCTTAGCATGATTTGAATACATTTAACAGCTTGGAAAAACCTTGAGATATGGACCCGATAGGCAGAAACTCAGCTTACCAGTAGAGACGGGCATTTTTGCTTGTACTACTCAAACACAGAGGAACACTATACAAGGAAGCAAGGCTGCAGTGAGGAAGATATGCTGAGAGAGAGCAAGGTTTCCCAATGGAAATCCAGATGTCGGGTTTCATGAGTAGTCAAGGATAACCCTACAAAATCATGCATCAGTATGATTTATTGTCACAGAAGCAGAGGACAACTAAATCTAAAGGGATTTCACTGCCATCTATGTTAAGAGAAGCCATTCAAGCAAGCCAAATGGGGGGTACATCAAAGCACACCAAATTTCAAAGGAGACAGGGGAATGAGCTCTAATGCCATGCCTCTCCAGTCTCAGGTTATTCCTACAAATATTAATAAGGATTGGGGAGGAAGTCGTGGGCAACAAAGAGTTATAAGTGCAACCACTGATAAAAATAATACTGAACAATATCCATCTATGATGACAATCTTTCGGTCACAAGCATAATTGTCTGTGAGGTGCTTCAATAAACAGGCTGGATCAGGCCCAATAAAAATCAGCCATGGCTCTCCCCTGAAGGACACACCACACAACAAGATGAGATGGAGGTAGAAGACCCTCTGGAACCCCCATCTTCAAAAGAGCTTTTTTTTCAAACTTTATTTTTCCCACCCTATCCTTATACCCTCAAACTCTCGGTGACCTTCCATTCAACGGACGCTACCTCTCTGCGTGACCCAACTCATCTCCACTCCCGGCACTGGGCATCCCTGGGTCTACCCTCTGGGGAAGGCTGCCCCCACCCAAGGTCTTTCTCATAGTATTGAGCTTCGGGCTAAGGAGGAGGGTTGAGGAGAGAGCTGCATCGGACTTCTGGAAGTGTGGTCCTTGGTGGGAAGTGCCTTCACCTATCAGAAGGAGGAGGGATGGTATTTTTACTAGTAAGTCCCTGTGGAGCCTGGCTGTCAAGGCAATGCTGCCGCAGCTCACCCCCAGGCATACACCACAACGCTACTTTGGGCTACCTCCAGCCACCACCAGAGGTTGCTTCTTGGCAGTCACCTCCCATCCTACCCAGAAGAGAGAGCAGTCCTCCGGATGCTCAATCTCTTCCCTCTCCTGCCAACTCCCAGCACCCCAGGCTCATTCCTGAACCTGGGTCACCAGCGTGATGTGAGGTGTGGTGTCCAGTGCCTCAAACCCTCAGCACCACCGGGGCGACCCACATCTTCATTAGCGCTAAATAAGCACTCAGCTGAATTTAGACCAAAGGCTTGTTCTAATATGAAGGGAAGCACAAATAACCCACTTGATGAAAGTACTTTAAACACAGACTGCTCTTCTTCAAACCACTTGGCTAGGGACAACCCCATTGAAACTAGCCCCTCCCCGTTCCTCAGCAATACAAGGGCAGGAGAGAGTAAACACTGGCATGTCTAGGGCAGATCAGGCTGAGAGAAATCAAAGAAATTCTAATACAAGGACTTATGCAGAGCTCTTTCATACTCCTCCAGAGCCAGAAAATGGCAGAATGCCACAAGAATAAAGTACAGAGGAGGTATGGAGACATATCCTGATAAGATATATGTGGGTAGGAAATTGTTGAAGGACTGTATGGGCTTTTGGCTTAAGAAATCTATGCCCCATGCTTTTTCAGAAGACCCACATTTTGATGTCAGCTTCAAAACAGCAGCTGGTCTTGAATTGTTCTGGCAAAGATACATGAGTTTGAGGCATACACCAGACTTGGCTCCTTTTGCTGCCATACCCTTACTAAGCCTGCCTTTTGCACAATAATGGTCTTATTTAAAAATGAAGCAGTCTCAGTATAAGGCACCTAGTACTGGCTGAAAACCAAATGCACTGTTTTGGTCTTCTGATCCCATCATGGACACTGAGCAAATTTGGATGGGTGGTTGACACAAATGGGTACACCTACAGTACCCCAAATCAATGGATTAATACAGCACTTGCCAAGTTATATTTTCTTGGGGAAGGATCGGGCTTTATCTTCTGTGCTTACCATCCCATGTTCAGCTTTAGATGTGGTGCATATACACATTTGAATAATGCTTGTGACCAGCTTAAATGCTCCTTATGTGAGGAATTGGTCATTCAACAATAGGGTTCCCAAACTCTGTCCATTGCAATCTATGTGAAGAAATGACACACACATAGAAAACTGTCCCTGAGTCTCCCACAATAACTCAGCTGCTACTACAGAGAAACGAGAAGAATATGTTTCACAAGCACAGCATAGAGCTGCATTAACATCTTCTTCATGGATGCACTAACCCAGCAAGGATATCATAGAAGAGGACTTAGTAGACAGAACAAATAGACAAGAACAACAGCAGGTTGCTTCTAATCTCAATCCTTTGCTTCAGTTACTGACCCTATACCAGTGTCTGAGAAAAACATAACCACAGAACCAGAAGAAAATACAAGCACTCCTCTTGCACCAACCAAGGAGATTAATAGTGAGAAAGGAGAGATTGCCTTTAATGATCTACCCTCCATTGTTGCTAGGAAGTCGGATATGCCTCCTCTTATAATGGTTGATTGGGAACAATGTAAATCATACAGAGTAATTCAAAGCGAGCAGCCCAGAAAGGGACCCCTCCTACAATTTCTCAAACTGAATGGGTGCAGATGAAGAACAGATTTTGGTATTGTCTAAACAGATGCAGTGGACAGAGGAAGATGAGGACCTGTATATGTCATCCATGACCTCCTCACAACCTGCTTTTATGACTGACACAGAACTTGTTCAGGAAGAAACTAACAAAACTGAGAAGAAAAAAAAAGAAAGGTAAGAGAAAACATTTAGCCCTGGAAGAGAATGGTTTATGGGTGAATAAAAGAAAATACATAGTTTAGTTTAACTTGTGGTTCCTTGAACACTAAGGGTCGGATATTCAAACTGCGCCCAAAAAGTGCGCCAATAGCAGGAGCAAGCACAAGTCCATTGCGCCATGCACAATAGGCCGATATTCAAAAAGGAGCAAGTCAAATTGCACCAACAGCTAACGCCTGAATATCGCACAACCTGCTCTATAACGCAACTAGGAAGGGAAGCTGAGCAGACACGATGTGCTATGGTGCAACAAGGGCTGCCAGCTGAGCAGCCCAGAGGTGCCATAGCGCAAGCAGGAGCCCTGAGCAGCAGAGCAATGTAACTGCACAACCAGGGAGGGAGGGAGGTAGGTAGGGCCCACCACCCATGCCACAGATGGGCACAGGAACACACAGCAGAACTGACAATGCGCCCCCACACCCAAAGCACAGCACAACTGGGGAGGGCTGGAATATCCACCAGCCCATGGGGACAAGCAAAAAGCACAGCTGGGCCATGGTGCCCCAGCACACCCACGGCAAGCTGAGACTGCCACACAAGGAAGGCAGACCACCCGTGCCACACCAGCCCCCAGTGCACAGCACACCTTGCACTGTGACCCCCAGACACCCTCCATGAGCAGTGACCACCACTGCAGGAAACCCCATGCATACCACCCCCCACTGTCACACTGCAACCTCGTGTACCACAGAACCATACAAGCCAGCCGCATCCATGAGCACCGAGCAGTGGGTGGCAGCACACGGCAATGCAACAACGGCAGACACAGTGCCAACATGCACAATCCCCTGAGGCACAGCTGAGAGACCGACCATGTGTCAGCACAAGAGGTACTCACACAGGAAAGGGTGTGCCCCTGACACCACCACCATTGAGACAGCACCCTGCACAGTAGACAAGTGTCACATCCCGACCCACCACTAGCCACAGCAGCCAGCACAGACACTCACAGTGGTGTGTGGAAGCATCATCATACCAGATGCAACACAGTGCAGGGCAAACACACACCCATACCCATGGGGACAATAACACAGGGATGCAGTAGTGTGGCAACTAAGCCCCAGTGTGGGCCCATGAAAACTGAGCACACACAGTCTGCAGTCTCCATGGCACAGGGTGACACCCACCCTGTGCATGCACTGTGGTCCCATCACGCCACCATCATATGCCTGGAGCACAAGTCACAGACAGTGGTGCACAGCCCTCCAACACACACAAGCCACAGCAAGGCGGTGGAACATCAACTCCGGAGGCCACAGTGTCACCTGAGGCAAACATGCACCACACCAGTGACAGGAGGTAACCCAGCATTGTGACGGTCACAGTGCATGACCTGCAGGGACAGCCACCACTGACAAAGCAGCAGACCTTGCAGGCCACAGACATGCAAGGGTGTCAGCTGCACAGGCCAAGGAAGGGTTGACAGGGCACAATGGACACAGAGCATGCACCATGGACCACTGCACACAGTAATGCAAATGCACAGGGAACAACACACACACACACCACAGACACCGACTGATAGCCACTCCCACACCATAGACACTTCCCACCACACACACATATCCATGACTGAACCACCCCAGGTGCCATGCACACCACTGCAGCTGAGCACCTATAGCCAGCTGCAAATCAGAGACCACCACAGTATTCATATCAAAATATGTCTATTGTAAAATGTAAAACACAACTATATACAGTAAACTATGTACAAATGGGGAGGGACAGAAACAAGGTGGGGTGGGTAAGGGCAGGGTGAATATGGGAGAGGGAAGGTGGGGTGTGAGGGTTGGTCAAAGGGGAAGTTGCAGGCAGGTCTTGCAGACATTAGCTGCCAGCCTGGTCCTCCTCTGCCTGAGGCTATCACCTGGGCCATCTCCTCCTTCTGATCCCATGCTGCTGTATCCCTCAGTATGGTCAGGGACTCCCATGCCACCTGCAGCAGCTCCTGCACAGCCTGCTGGATCCACAGGAGTATCCGCTCACCTAGGACGAGGGATCAGAGTCAATAGGTGTGACTGTCCACCCCCTGCAGCCCACCCATTATGCATGGCATTCAGCCATGTGCCACGCTCCTGTGATGGTGTGCACCACCCACAGTGACCATGTCCACAAGACATGCCCAACCAGGCAGCAACAGCCATGTGTACCACTGCACACCCACCGCCCATGTCCAGCACAGCACAATCAAGGCCAGTACAGTAATGTGGCTATGCGGTGTGCAGGCAGTGCCACAGCCATGTGCCCAGTGCATGCATGGACCACCATTGACGCACTCCCAGACATGCAGTGCCACTGGACAGTGCTGACTGTCACAAGTCGCGGCATGGCAGTGGTGTCCATGGATGGTGGCCATGCCCTGCTTCCCACCCTGTTACACAGAATGCATTAGTAAGCATGGTGTCATGGCACTCACCCTCATCGGGACGTTGTTGTCGGTGGTGTTGGTCCCCACAGGCCTGTGTGCTGTGTCCTCCTCCTCCCTCTGCTGGTGCTCCACCATCCGCCGCCACTCGTCCATGCTTGTGGGAGAAAAAGGAGAAAAAACATCAGTACAAACCCAAAGCAAAGTCCCCTGCCCCAATGTGTGTGCCCACCCACCCAGCCAGACCCACCCACCCCATACCTTGTAAACACTGCCACAGCCAACCCTAGACTTTCCCTCCCTATGTGCTGGACACATAAGACAGTGTTACCCATATGGACAATACAAGTGTGTAGATGTATCACCCACCTGGACGAGGCACCATGCCCCTCCTGGCACTGCGACCACAGATGGGCAGTAACTCCGGCTCCCTCCTCCTAAGGTCACCGTAATGGTGCCTGCACTGCTCCACTGTCCTCCTGCATCCAGTGGCTGCCTCCAGGTCAGTGGCCACCTCCTGCCAGACCTGGGTCCTGGCCGTGTCTGTGCCTCTTCTCCAAAGAGTGGGCCATAGTGTGGCTCCACAATGGCCACAACGTTGGCCAGCTCAAGGGCACTCCATTGAGGGGCTCTCCTGCGTGCCATCTCAACCACTATAGTAGGCAATATGGATCTCTGCATGCGCACTCCACGTGGAACTGCTGCGTGGTACAGTGCCCCATTCCCTATCACGCTGTTACCGAACAGCGCGATAGACGTGCAGCCATGCTGGACGTATAGCACCAAGGGGCAAGGTTGGGCACAGGGTCATGGGTCTCTGGCACAAGGCCACGACAGTGCCATCAGACATCTATGTGTCTAGCACGATTGGTTGCCTGTGTGCCAGCACCACAGCGAACTATCGGCACAGTTAAGCCACAGCGCCATGTAGTGACCCTTGCCATAGTACCACTGGCACAATGGTGGCCATGCCCTGCATTGCCTACCATGCACAGCACATCATCAGCATGGCAGATGCCTGCGTAAGCTACCTGGGCATGCGCAGTGAGGTGTACTCGCATGCCACAGAACTGCGCCATTGGCTCAGCACGTTCAACACAATTATGAAAGCCGCCAAAAGTGCGATATTCAGCGTCATATGCTAATCATCCGATCAGCCATTCAATGGCGCAGCAGCGTGATGTGCATCTCATTAAAGTTGCTCTCACCTAATTTGCATGCATTCGCGCTATAAAACTCGCGACACTGTTCTGCAGTGGCCATATTCGGTTACTACAGTTTATTGGTGAGTTGCATGCTGTGTGGGTTCTGGACTGTGGTATCAGGGACTTGCTTTGTACTGCAGAGTCACAGGTAACTACTGTCATCATATAGGCTGAATAATGACTGAGCGAGGTCTGGGTGAGGAGGACTATGATGGTGGGCTGAAGAGGGATGCCCAATTTCACCAAGGCCAAGGCGGAGGCACTCTTTGAGGCATACCTTGATCAGGAGCCACTGCTCAGTGGAAGGCGGGGCACCCCTCAGGCCCGTGCTGCTGCATGGGGGGGTGGCACTTCCATCAACCTGCTGCGGCAGCCACCAGCGCCGATGCAGGAGTGTAAGAAGAAGATGGGTACTGACAGGAGAAGGGTGAAGGAGAAGGTGGCTGCCATCAGGGCAGCACATGCTGCAACAGGCAGGGGCCAGCCGATGGTGCAGCTGACACGCGAGGACAGGCTCACTGCAAGCATACAGCACAGTGCCATAGAGGGCGTTCCAGGAGGTGGCTTCCAGACAGGTGGTAGCCCATCACTGCATGGTAAAGTCATGGTCTGTCGGGGGCAGGGTAGATCACATGCACTAATGTGCCTTACTTACTGTTACAGATCCTGCAGCGTCTGCAGGGTCAGCGGTGAAGGGCCTGTCCACTGCGTACAGTCATCTGGAGTTGGAGGAGGGACCATACACCTCCACAGGTATCCATCGAGCATTACAGCAGTGGGCCCGCCTGGCTGTCCACACTGATGTCATTGAGACAGGTGTGGGGAGGCCATTCCTGTGTTTCAGCATTCTAGCATCCAAGGATGCCAGCATGCTGTGGCTGTGGCAGTGGCGAGACCTGCACCATTGATGAAAACAGGACCCGTCATGGGCAGTGACATGTGTGCCACGGAATGGACACACAGCAGGCCAGCTCACGCCCATGGACCTGGCTGCTTCCGACGGGTGTGCCAGTGTGTCAGCATAGTCCCAGGCTGTGTCTGTCAGCACCAGTGGGGCAGCACCGGTGGCTGGTCAGGACAGTGGGACTGTTGTGGTCACAGCAGTGGACAACTGATCTCTTAGGCACAGCAGGCAGAGGGCAGCAGCGGCAGTCACCCACGGGACTGGGGGTTCAGGGTTCAGTGGTGGCATCTGTACACTGCCTGTGGACTTGCCCATACCTGGTCCTGGTGAGCAGCACCTACCCTCAAGGGGTTCTGAACATCAGGCCCTTCAATACCCTGATGGATGGGATGCTGGGGTGGCAGGCGACCTCTTTGACGAGCACACCTGCCTACTGCAGGCATCAGTACAGCAGCATGTCACGGCTTGCAACATCCGTGGAGGCACTGTATGTGGCTCTGGAGGAGTCAAGGAGTGACACAGCAGGGACACTGATAGGATCCTGTCACGAATTGACCATTTGCGGGAGGATGTGACCGCTGCCATTGACAGGCAAACACAGACGTTCATCGCTGTCATGGCCACAATGGGCAACACAGTCAGGTGCCCATGCGCCGCTCACACCGTGCAGTTCGCTATCTACTCCATATTCCGGCATTTGCAACACCCACCCTGTTGGACGCGGGTTCAGCTGTGGGTATCCTGAGCACTCCTGGTGCAGGCATGTTCGGTGTGCTGCAGACCCCTGTCGCGGGCATGGTGGTATTCGCACAGTGGAACCCTAGCGGACCATTGGTGCCACCCCCATGGGCCCGTGATCAGCCTGTCAGTGCTGCTGGGTCTCAGCGGGCCGCCCATGCATCCGAGGTGAAGTGGCACTGTGCCACAAGACTGACCTCTCTCCCAGCACGGGCACTGTCTGGTGCTGCCCTGTGTGCATTGTGTGTTTGGTGGTCAGTGCGGGTGGGTGCCTGGCCCTGCATGCAGACACATGGTCCACCTGCACACCCTCCTGACTGCTGTCCACAGGTACATGTGCATGATGATGCCTGCATTGCGCTGTACACGAAAGTGCGATGGTGCCCAGCATCTGACACATGCACATAGACAGTCAGTGGATGTGGTGGCCTGTGGACATGTGTGTTGCTAGTGTTTGTGTTCGGCTCTGTTTGCACCTGACCACTATGCACTTTGTGCCTATTGTGTGCATGTGTGTGTCCGTCCATGTGGCGTGTTACTGTTCACCCCTCCCTGGTTGTATGTGTGTGCTTCTGTGCCGTGCCACATCCCTTGAAGCATGCACCCCTGGTGTGTTTCCATGCATGTATGTGGGTTGTGCCCTAGCCACTGGTGGTTGCACATGGCACCATGACTTACCTGTGTTGGCTGAAGTGCTCCTCTGTGATGGTGTCCCAGTGCAGCTGTGCCAGCCGGATCAGTCGGGCGTCCCTTTGGCCAAGGGGGCTGCCCATCCCCATCATCACCGTGTCACTGTCGTACCCATCGCTGTCCCCTCTTTGACCTGTATGGCTATCCCACAGTCTTCAGCCATGTTGTGCAGGATGCAACAGGCCATGAATATCCACAGGCCTATGAGGGGCTACTGTAGGGGCACCATCAAGGTGTCTAGGCAATGGAAATCGCCTTCAGCATCCCAAACACCCGCTCAATGATATAGGTGTGGTGGTATGTGCCTCATTGAAGCATTGCTGCAATGGGGGCCTCGGCCACCGGTAGGGTGTGAGCAGCCAGGGACGGAGTGTGTAGCCACTGTCACCTGTGTGGAGATAGTGGAGGTTAGTGTCTTGTTCAGGCTCAGACTGCCCAAAGCCCTGTGGGCCACACCCATGGCACCTCTGGCCATACCCCCTTGCCCATGATATGTCAGTTCTACATACATGCTTACCTATTAGATGACCTGTGGGGATGTCCCCACTCTTGAATTGGTGGCACAGTGCCGACTGGTGCCAGATGAAGGAATCATGTGCTCCCCAGGGTGCTTGGCACAGACATTGATGATGCACCCACTGGCATCACACACCACCGGCAGTTGATGCTGGCATATCCCTTCACGATTCATGTAGGCAGCTCCATCGGGGGTCAGGTGGTGTGTGTATGGCCACATGGGTGCAGTCTATCACCTCTAGCATGCCAGGCATACATGCTACCCTGTGGAACTCCTGTATGTTTGCTGTGCACTCCGCACAGTGCTGGGAAATGGATGTACTCCACAGCATGTGGCAGCAATGCACTGAGGAACTGGGTGAGGATGCATGATGTGGCCGACTGTGTTATGCCTGTGGTATCCCCTGTTGGTCTCTGGAAGGTACCATGGTGAGCAAGCACATGCAGGCAGTTACCTTTGTCTCCACTGACAGAGCATGACTCCGTGGCGTGGTGCCTGCATCACATCACTGCACAGCTCACAGAGCTGCCTCCAGTATTGCCCTGTTCAGGCGGTACCGGCCCACAGTCTCCACACATCTGTGTACAGCTCAAAGCTGGTGCGGGCTCGGTACCGCCTGTTGGGGCATACCACCGACGGGCCCTTCCACGCCCACGCCCTCCTGCAGCATGCCTTCTCACCCCCTCATTATGGCATCCATGTGGAAGGTGGCACTGTCCATGTCCCTGACTTGCGTCGCCCCAGCTGATGTTGCTTTGTTTCCCCCACTGTCCTGACTGCTACCTGCCCTACACCGGTTGCACCTACTGGCCTCTGCTCTCTGTGGCTCCACACACCTTATCCCTTGCCCCTCTTGTGTGGTGTGGTTTCCCTGGCCTGCCCTCTTTCTCCCTGTTTCCCTGTGCCTGTCTCTGCCTCATTCTCATGTGGCTTCCCTGTAGCATTCTTGCACCTCTTCCTTTCTCCTTTTATTTTGGCTCATTTCCACCTATGGTGCAACTTCCGCCTGCTTTCCACTGTTGCGCGTGCGCCAAGTCTTTGAACATCGCTCGCCCTTTATACATGGTTCCACCCCTTGATTCGCGCATGCCTTCATTATCATTGCGCTGTTGCTCAGCATGTTTTCAGTGGTGCAGCTGCCTCCTGCTGAATATCGCAGAATGGTGCATTTTCTGACTTTCGCTGGTGCAACCCTATTGCGCATTCGCCAACCTTTGAATATCCAGCCCAAATAGTGTAAAGAACCCAAAAGGAGGCATACCACCTTCTTTGTTCTCCATGATCTAAAGATAAAAATCTATTTCTTGCAGGATACAAGACTCCATATGCTTAGGGAACAGCAGATAGTATCTAAAGAGTTGTACAGTGGACCCTCCTTCTGGTCTTTGGAAGAGGAATCCTGCACAGAGCTTAGTATACTTTTAATACGCCTGGGATTAAGGTCATAAGACTTGTAGATCTGGTCCCAGGATGAGTATTACTTTAGATATTGCTTATGAAAATCAAGATTTCGGGTTAATAAATGTTTACAATCCCCAAACCAAATATCAAAGAACAGAACTGCTAAAAAAGTTCAGCTTTATTTATTTACAACAAAATCAGTAACTTTAGGAGGTGACTTTGTGTTTTTCCTTAGAAGACAAAACTGGTCATACACAGAAATTGTACAGTGACCCTAATGTTTTAAATAGGATGAATAAAACAGCCCGACTTAAAGACTGCACACCAGAAGGAGACCCCACCCGGACCATACCTTTTTAAAGGAAGAATCTCAAGTAGGATATATTTTTTCTTTGTGTCAGAATGGCTACCTATTGTTGAGTATGTAATAGTTCCAATAGAGACTTCTGACCATAGGTTGATAAAGGTTAATTCTGGTGTCCCTCCACACAAACCAGTTGTTAATAATACTTGGAGACTAAATGTCTTCCTACTGGAGGATACAGAGGGATGGGAAGAGATCTCAGAATCTCTTAGATCAAAGCAATCTATTTTGAGCTGTATAACAACTCATTATTATGGTGGCAAGATTCAAAAATGATATAAAAATATGTTGTAGTAAGATGGAAAGGCAGCCTCTCTCCAAAAAATATTTACATTATTAAACCTGAGAAATCAGCTTCAGAGGCTGTCATCTAGAATGGTAGAGACTGGTGTTCATTATTCTAGCCAAATAAATAATATCAAAAAGAAATGAACACATTTCAATATGACAAGGGGCAGTCCCTGTTCGTTGAGCAAAAGTTTGCATGCTGGGAAAGGCACAACACGTAAATCCCTATGACAGTTGCAGTCAGATAGCTGAAACAAAAATATCAGCTGAATTACAATTGGCAGCAGGGAAGAAAACAAATAAAAACCACAAAATGACTCAGATGGTTGACAAACAACTAAAAGCATTATTTAGTCAATTGGCTCCTAGCTTTCTCAAAATGTAAGCTTTTCTCAGAGAAATTCAACTGCCAGACATACCTATAGATATTCAAAGCATTTATCCCTGATCACCAAACAAGAACTATTATTGGTGGTATCAGGTTTGAAATATGGTACAACTCCTGGATCTGACGGAATCTGGAAAGAATTCTATAAAAAACATGTAGATGTATTAGCTGAATACTTAGTAAATGTTTTTAATGACATGCTACTGGGACTAGTGCCTTTGCCATCTTCTTTATCAGACAGTCTACTCATATTCTTGCACAAAAGGGTGATGTCAGACCTGAACAACTAGAGGCCCATAAGTCTAGTTAATGTTGACTGGAAAATGCTGCGTAAAATCCCAAACAATAGATTAGTTAAGGTTGCACAATATGTTATTTCCCCTGAACAGACCTGTGCCATACCACAACACCCCCCGTGCATAAAGTAAATACCTCACTAGTGTCTGACCCACCAGCCATAGCTGCAAAATTTAACTCCTACTACACCTCCTGCAACACTGAGCTACTGAAATCCCTCCCCTCCTCCCTGCCCATCACCCTTCCCACCCTCTCACAGTTGTTCCCTCCACCACCTCCCACCTCCCCTTTTTCTTTCACTACTGTAACCCCAAACGATGCCCCATGCCCTCCTCACCATCAACCCCTATAAAGTGCCTCCCCTGATGGCCTCGACCCAAAACTCCTCTCCCTCTCCCTCTGGCTATTGCCTACCCCCTCTGATTAATCATAAATGGTTCATTCTATACTGCCTCGGTCCCTTCTTCATGGAAACATGCAGTGATCCTCCCTCTACCCAAAGGGGTGAACCCTCATCCCTGGCAACTATCACCCATTTCTCTCCTCCCTACCCTTGCCAAGCTTCAAGACACATTGTCCTCTCCCAACTCACCTCTTTTCTATCTGACACCTCCTTTTCACCCCTTTCAAGTCTGATTTCAGGAAAAACACTCAACCACCACCTCTCTGCTGTGGCTCACAGACTCCATCCTAACCAGGATGGACAGTGATCAAATTACCTCTGCCATTTTGTTGACCTGGCCAAGGCCTTCAACACTGTCTCTCACTCCTTTCTCCTCAACTCATTCTCAGTAGCTGGCCTATCTCCCTCTGCCACAAACTGGTTCAAGGCCTACCTTATTGGCAGAACACAATCCAGTTAAGATCTTGGATGCCACTTCACCCCCCCTCCCGATTAGTACTGGCATTTCTCATGGCTCTGTATACGGTCCACTCCTATTTTCTACCTTCTTAAATGACCTTCCTCTGTTTGCTTCCCTTCACTGCTATACATATGTATGCCAATTATACAGTCCTGTATGCATCTGGCTCCTGTCCTGCTGAGGTTACAACCAGCTTATAGCAAGACTTCAACAAGGTTCAGCTCTGGTTTGCTAACCATCAACTTTTCCTCAGTGCCAAGAAGACTGTCTCCATGACCTTTGGCACAAGGCTGAGACTCTCTTGGCTTCCCTCCTCTAACCACTTTCCACATCCTTGATGGGACTTTGTGAGGACACATCCTCCTTCAGTGCCACTGTAGGTGTTTGGTTGCACCAACACCTAAACTTCTCTGGATATATTGATGCCATCCTGAAAAAAATGCTCCCCAAGCTTGGTGCCCTGTTCAGGAACAGTGGTTCCATCCCTCCTACAGCTAGGCATGAACTTGTTCAGAAGATGATACTGCCCATTTTCGACTACTGTGATGTAGTCTATGGTGCTGCCCTAAGTCCTCCCTGGCCAGACTGAATACTCTCTTCAATTCCTTCTGCCATTTTGCCCTGGATCCCCCCTGCACCCACCACTGTGATCTTTATTGTGCCCTATCTTTTCCTCTCTCTTACCAATAGGCAACTCTCCCACTGTGCTAAATTCACCTCTAAGCACTGGTTGGGTAGCTCCCTTCTACCTAACCTCCTCTTTATAACAACCCCCATCCTCCCATTCCCTTAGATCAATCAACTCCCTGCACCCTGGTAGTCCCCACAGATCCACCCTAATCAGCCAATCCATTTACTCTCACTGCCTCCCAAAGATTTTGAATTTACTCCCCACAAATCCAGCACTCATCCTCTACCTAATCCATCAGCTCTGCCCTCAATAATTACCTTGTGCCTAGCTGCTCCTGCCATGTCCCTCCCTAATTCCCTCCTCTAAATCCTGGATTAGCCCTACCCCTCTACCATCACCTTCATTTTACCCTATGCCCCACCCCCAAAATTTCTAGTCTTCTCCCCTTCCTCAAATTGTTCCCCCTTACTGGCCTCCCTTGATCTCTCACAAATGTAAGGGACACCAAATGGTCTCCATGTATCCCTCTCCTACCTCTCAGGGCTTGTATCCCTCATCTCCTCCCTTCCCCTACATCCCTCCACCTCACCCCTCCCTCACCTTTCCCCCTTTTCTTTCATGTAAGCACTTGTTTACTTATTATCCCAGCACTCATTATTGTTCACTTTTCTACATATTATGCACAACTCTGTTTTAACACTTCTTGTAACACCTGCCTTAGAACTGTATGTTAATGTTGATCTTGTAACTTGAATGTTTAATGTCATTCCTATTGTACCCCTTCCCTCAGGTGGCACCAGGAGACGAGTGACTTGTCGCTCAGTGTGCCTTCCTGGTGAAACATTTCAATAAATAAATAAACAAATGGTTTATGCTAGATAACATCAGGGTTATTAAGGAATTATATAAATGCCCAAATGTCTCTGGTTATGTAATTCATCTAGATCAATGCAGAGCCTTTGATACTGTGCTACATGATTATCTTTTAAGGTGCTACAGCATTATGGCATACCTAATTTGTTCATTACATGGCTTCGTATCATCTATGAACATACTTCCACAAGCCCTGTGGGTGAATGGCAGGGTGGGGAGACATATCCCAATAGAGGGGTGGAGGCAGGTGTGCCCTGTAAGCCCCTGCTTTATATTTTTGCCTTAGTCCCTCTGCTGTGGAAACTAAATATGGGGAGCCATTGAACAAATATGGGGTCTCAATCTGTTATATGTCCCCATAGCATTGGCCTACGTGAATGATATTAGCCTACTGGTAGCAGTTCAGGAATCAGGGGCAAAAGCTTTAAAGTAGTCATAGATTTCTCAGACATCTCAGGTTCTACTCTAAATAGGCAAAAGAGCATTGGAACAAGGGTTTCAAGCTCCAATACTCCTGAGAGGACAGACATAGAGGGAATTCATATTACAGATTCTCCTTTACATATTAGGTACGTTTATGACCCAGCAACTCTAAATTGGGAGGGTCAATTGGTAGGGCAGAAGAAAAATTAACAGATGGAAGACAAATCCCATGTCTAGGAAAAAGAGGTGTACATGTGTAAAACTTTATCATACCATTGTTTCTGATGATTAGTTATATTTTTCTACTATTAGTAAAACTTGAAACAAAAGTTTATAATATAGCATTTAGACTATTGTGGGGCAGTAGACTTAACCCATAAAAGGGCAACTACATACTGGTCAGTGAAAAATGGGAGACTGGATATGCTGAATCCTGTGTTGTTTTCTTCAGGATTTTTTAGTAGTCAAATTTATTACCTGTAATTCAGAAGAAATAATTAATATAGGTACGGTTTTACATAGAAGTTACTACTTTTACAAAATGGGAGTCTCAAGTCTGGGGGACATTTAGGGTTATGTTAGGTACTGCATTACGTATTCTAGAGTTTTTTAAACAAATTAAAGTATGGAAAGTGGCACGGATGTTCTCTTACACACCACTTGGAAAGATGTATACAAAAGATCCTGCAGTCTGAATTTCTTGTCTTCCCTTGTTTTTCCTGTCTGAGTGGCATTAGAACAGAAAAAATGACTGCAAAGCTGACCAAATCTAGAGTCCCTCAAAAACTGTGGGACACTTTGTGACTTGTTGCCACAGTCATTTAAAATGTACGTGGAAACAATAATCATAAATCATTACAAGAAAAGTTGCGCCTTAGGAATCCAGCATGAAAAATAGGAACCATGCAACATTCATATTTTGATTCAGCATTTATGGACCACTTCTGGAAATTTTAGCTCAAGAATGGGTGCTTCCCCAACTTAAAGTCATGAACATATTTTTACTAAGCTTTTATTTAACTCTGGCCTGTTTTGTATTCCTATGATTGTATATTGTGATTTTATATAGTGTAACCTGTTATCTGATTGTTTCTGTTTTGTACCCTCCAGGGTCATGCCTGAAAATAGTTATTGCTATGGCTAATGCACCTACCGGTCATCAAAAATAAATAAAAATAACAAAATAAAGTATGATGCTCAATTTATGGAATTTACCCAAATGAGTGGGATAAATTTCACCTAGGTTACAACCAAATAATAATGGCCATAATCAAGTAAGGTCATTTTGCAGGTAAGGTGCCAATTTGTTTTGCAACAAAAATATCAATTTGATAGGGCTGAATGGGAAAATTAATCACGAGGTGGAACTAGTGCATACCAATGAAAACCCTTTCTAAACCAGTGACAGGTAATTGGTGAAGCCCTTTCTGACTGATGTGTTTTCAAGTTAAAATAAGAAATATAGTTGTTTGGTGAAGGGGGGAATTTTGTGTTACAAATTGTATTTAAATATTGACAATAACGTGAAGACATATTTTATGGATTGCATGTCTTGTGGTGATATTGCTTTGCAAATAAAATTTACCCTACTCTGAGAAAGGGGCACTGTTGGCCCATTTCCAGGGTGGCAGACCTGGAGGCTGCAGAGCAAGGTGTGCTACAGCAGGCTGGGGATGGTCCTCTCACCCAGCTGGTGGATCAAAGTAGGATGGGTTGACTTGCAGCTCTATGTTACTGGAGTGCTCCTTTATGGAGTAGAGGACTGTAAGGACCAGAGTGACTGAGTAAGAGGAACACATGGAATTAACACCATTGGAAGCAAAGGATTTGAATGGGGTGAGGCTCAGTTGAACCTTGAATTACAAGAGAAAAGAAACTGTTTTATTGAAAATGTTGGGTAAAGATGAAGCCATGTATTCCTCAAGAAAAGCAGAACTTTATAAGAATCAAGCAAACCTGATGCTGGTAAATCAGAGTCATGGGATGGAGACTGCAGGTTCCAGTGGAGACTTTTCTGAAGACAATCCTTTGTTCCAGAGGCATGTCCGACCATGGATACTAAACTTGATTGCAGAGCGTTGACATCCACATATGCAGTGATGCAGTTGGCATTTGGAATTTGGGAGAAGATTATGGAGAATCAGCCTTGATCACTGGAGGAAACATTACATGGAGCAGTCTGGATTCAAACCATGACTGGAAAATGGATCCCTGACCCCAGTTGGACCAGGATATTGGTGTAGCAGGACAGATCATCTCTGAAGCCCTGGAATGAAACCAGCCACCAAGGACAATCTTTAGGTATCACAAGTTTTTTCTGTTGGTACAAATGGCATTGGGGGTTCTCTGGATGATGTGGATGAGGATTGTGCAAGGGGTATATTGGATGAACTAGCATCCCTGAAGCTGGACAGCTAGCAGGCAGAGGGCTTTCTCCAGCTGCATCGGTACAGGAGGGTTATAAGGGATTAAGCCTTCCTAGGCATGCTGGAGATTTGGGTGCAGCAGGGCAAGCAGCTGGCCCCTTCTCACTCAGAACAGCCTGAGATGGACACTTCCTCCCAACTCAGCAGGCTGCAGAGACTGCATGGATAAAGTCAAATAATCCTGCTGACTCAGAGTAGCATGCCCCTCACCCCTCCTGGCAAGGACCATCCTTTGCTGATTTGTTTCACCATTCTGAACCCAAGCCTAGATGGAACACAGTTTGGTTACATTACAAGGGTGGCTTAGAAATATGACCAGACAGGATTTGTGTGGGAAAATTGATTAAAGATTCCCTCCATTTTATGACTGATGATGTACATGCCTTTATTCATATTTCGAGGGAAGATAACTATGACATCAGTTTCTAGAATCCTCAGTGTTTGGAGTGGTTCTGGTATAAAATGTAACCAGGTTAAGATTTCCCCCTCTGGACTCCCTTCCTTGATCCCTCTTACAAAGCCCCTGAATAAAACAGTTACGGTCATGTTTAGAAATGAGGAGTTCATGTCAGAGACATTGTCCATTGGTGCCAACAAAGGTGTGAGGTATTAAGCACCCGGAGCCATCCTTGATGCAGAACATTTTGGACAGGGGTGGAAGTTTAAAATAAAATTCAGACACTCTGAAGATGGGATTCTCCATGAATAGCTACTTCCTGGGCAGGGATGGGGGGTGTACATGGTCTTCCCATGGCATCATACAAATGCAGTGCCAAACCCATTTCTCAAACATGTGTGATTGACCTAGATGTGGCATTTGTGTGGAAATTGGACATATTAGCATGCAGTGTGTGGAATCATTGAAAATGTAACTTACGTGATGATTTTGGCCTTGTCTTTTAAAACTGCCTTTGGGCATCTCATAATACAACTGCTACTATTAATCTGGATGATTTGATAAAGTTGGCCCAAACAGAGGCTGAACCCACTATGGAAGAGTCCACAACCCTGTGACTGCTTAACAGGGCCTGACAACACCATGCCTTTTGGGGGACAACCATCGGCACCCACAGATGAAGTTCCATAACAATTTCCACACTCATATGGCCTCCATGGAGCTACTTTATTCCACCCTCTTTCAGGGATTTGCTCAACCCTGTATGCTTTTCAGACATACCTGAGGATGAGGCCATTGCAGGGCCTTCAGGCATGCTGCCCTCCGCATCCGTGGGTGGCACACCGCTACCAAGGAGGCGGTCATTGAGATCACAAACAACAACATGAACATATGGAAGTCACAAAGGCTAATCTCTTTGAAGTTCTGGCTACTCCCTGTTGGGAGGACTCTGAGATGGGGAAGGGGGATCTGATACTCCTCCATCATTTCTGAACATACCAAACCTGATGGGATCCACTTTACTGGCAAGAAAAAAAAGAAAAAAAGTCGATTCTGGAATGGGCTCCCTTTTAGTGACATAACATGACCTCTTTGTCCATTGCCACCATGAAATGTTGTAGCATGAGAAAAAGGACTAAATGACAAGCTATCTTTCAGTTGTTACATGACACTGCTCTTGATGTTGTTTTCTTGCAGGAAACCTAGATGTGTTCTCTGTTCCAACTATGACAGGCTAAACAAGCATGGGTTTGGGGACTTTAATACTGGTTCTTTGGTCCAGATATGACTGATGGGGATTCTGTTTACAGGTACCCAGTTCTACATTTCCAGATTAATTGATTTGCAGCCTGGTAGAGTCTTAATACTAGATGGGTTATGGGACCAGGAACCTGGTAGGTGCATCACAGTATATGACCCACAGAAGAAAGTGAGAGAGGGTCAAGCTACTTGAAGACCTTCAGCCATATTTGGCTATTGCAAAAATGTTTATATGGTGGAGATTTTAATTGTTGCCTTGATTGAAAGAAGGGGCTTGATGGGGAAAGAAAATCTATTGTGATACTTATGCCTTTAAGAAATGTATTGATGCTGCTGAACTGCTCTTTATATCAGGTTCTCAATGTATATGATGGTATTGAGTATGGTGGGAGGACACCAAAGGGACATAAACTGTGGGGATGTGAACACATGATCACGCTGTTCATTTCTATATATGTACAGAATGTACTGATGGTCCTGGCTAGCTTAAATCCAGCACATCCCACAGTTTATTTCCTTTTTGTCCTCCCAGCATACCCCAATACCACATCTGGCACAAACATGTGGTCTCCCTAGTAGGACAATTCAACATAACCTTATGATTACATGAGATGTTGTGGACTTTTATAATAGTCATGGTTCTCTAGGGTTTCTTCTTTCTTTAGATCAAAGCCAGACCTTTGACTGGGTCTGTCATCATTTCTTATTTCACACTTTAAGAACATTCAGGATCGCTATACCTTTATTACATGACTAAAACTCTTCCATGTGGATACCCATATTGCCCCTATTATTGCTGGCCTGAAAGGTCTGAGATCTCTGTTACTGATGGGATTAGACAGGGTTGCCTTGTTCTTTTTAACCCTTTAATTAGGAAAATATTGCAGAATGATCGGATAGAGGGATTAATTGATCTTCAGGACAACAATATGGTTAAAATCATTGCTTATGCAGATGATATCTGTCTATTTTAAAAATCCAAAATAGTGCTATAGTATAGAGCTGTTGGAAGAAATAAGTAAGTATTCCCAGGTATCTGGGGCCCAGCTGAATCTGAGGGAAGAGGAAGGGCATACAACTTGGATCCAGGATCCACAGCTTAAGTCCCTGGCTGGAATTGGGATTATACAGGATTCACTGCCCATTTTGGAGTTTGGTTTCAGTCGTAGGGACATGGCTTTGCAAAACTTGGACAATTCACTGAACAGGTGTGACTGTAAAGTGGCCAGATGGAAGGGTTGGAAGCTGTCAAAACTTAAAAGAGTGCATATTTTTGAAAAATTTTAATTCCCTGTCTGTTATATGTCAGCTCTGTTTTTCTCTTACCTATACAACTGGAGATGTGACTGTTGAGCAACTTTTTCAGATGTCATGGGCAGCCATCTGAATCCTGTTAAGAGGGTTTAACATATTTGCCTGCACAGAAAGGTAGAGTTGGGATGATGAACCCTGACTTGTTTTTCATGCTTTATTTTGGTCTCATACATTATATATTGGATTGCAAACCCCTGTATGATTACCTAAACAGTGGATACTTAATACTATGCACTCTTTTTTTTTATAAATGCGATTTCCCAAAAATTGTCACCAAAATTACTGCTCCCTTAGTATAAGAAACCCATCATTCAGAAGTTGGGTAAGTGGAAACTCTCAAAGGATATGATCAAGCAACATTCTAGTAAACAACTTTATAAACTCATTTGTTCCTGTGGTAAATTTTATATTGAGAGAACCAAAAAATTATAGCTGAGATTAAATGAGCATATTTTGGCAATCAGGTATGGTAATTTTGAATATGCTATAGCACTTCATGTCAAGGCCACTGGGGAGAGTACTAGCCACAGGGTCTCTGCAGTTGGTCTGAGTATATCCTAGAAATTTGGTGGGGGGATTTGGAAGTTGTCCTTAATGAGATGGAACAGCAATGGATTTTCAGACTAGGGGCTACAAGACAGCCAGGTCTTAATGAAAAGTTTGAATTGAAACATTTAAAAAAAAGGTAAAGAAATGTGAATATCTTCTTTTCCTCTTCCCCGTTCCCTCCTTCCTCCTCCCCTCCCCAGTCCTCTCATCTACCCTTCTGGTTTCCAAGTGAATGCATACTATGAAATGCTTTAAATGGTCCAGAAATTGATTCCATCGTATTGAAGGAGAAAGAGATATTAATACATCTAGTCTCCTCCTTTGATGTTTTCCCTGTACAGGTACACTGGTTGAAGAATGAATTTTGAAGCAGACTAAATGGAACCAGATGTGGAAGTTATGGGTTTCAATAACTTCACAAACATATTCTAAGGACTGATACTAATTATCACTTTGCACTGTTTGATTTCAAATATTTTAAATGTTTTGATAGGTTACTGGCTAAGCAGTTCTGTGACCTAATTGGTTAGTGTGTGTCAGGATGCTATGAATATAAATACCCTGGGCTGGATATTCAAAAGGTTGCGCCATGCATAAGTCCAAAATTGCGCCATTCTGCCATATTCAGCAGGAGGTAGTTGTGCCCCAAGTCAAGCTGAGCAACAGCGCAATGCTAATGAAGGCATGCTCAACTGGAGGGGAGGAACCATGCATAAACTGCACAGCCCGATATTCAGCAGGCTGTGCAGAGTTGTGCAGAACGCAGCCATCAACCTGCACCTGAACAACTTTGAGCAAAAAAAAAGAGTAAGTCAGGGGCCACCCACAGGTGAGCTGCCGCATTGCAGGGTGCAACACAGCATCTGCCACCTGTGGGTGGCCCTCGACTTTCTCCTGTTGCCCCCTGCAGTGATTGTGGGCACAATGGTAACCCCAACCCCAACTGGCCGATCGCGGGCATAAGTGAAACCCCGACTGGCTCGATGGCGGGCATAAGTGAAAAATCCCACCCCAACTGGCCCGATTGCGGGCATAAGTGACAAATCCTCCACCCCCAACTGGCCCGATCACGGGCATAAGTGAAAAAGAACCCTCCCACCGACTGGCCCGATCGCGGGCATGAAATGAAAAATCTCCCCACCCACCAACTGGCCTGATCGGCGGGCATAAGTGAAAAAAAAACAACCCCCACTAGCCCGATCGTGGCAGAACAGAGTTCAACCCCCAAAGAACATATCCCTGGTGGTCCAGTGGACGCAAAGCCCGATCGTGGGCATTAGGAGTCCGCCATTACCTCAGGTTCACTTCACCCTGGTGATCTAGGGGCCCCCCTCATTTCTCCCACCCACGGGACCCTCGATCGCCTATTCTGTCAGTTGGTACGGCAGCATCCAACTCCACCTGCCACCGACCGATTGCTCCAGTAGGGGCTGCATGCCCATTGGTTCAGAGCAAGAGCCAATTGGTGTGCAGCCCCACCGATCAGTCGGCGGTGGCAGTGCAGCAGGCTGGTGGGATGCTGCCACCCGCTGGCTGGCGGGGAGGGTGGGGCTCCATGGGTGGGTGGGTGGGGGCCACCAGATCACCAGGGTAGGTGGACCTTGAGGGGTGGTTGACTCCAATGCCCGTAGTCAGGCTCTCGTGGTCCACTGACCACCAGGGATATGTTCTTGGGGCAAACTCTGTTCTGCCTGCGATCGGCCAGTGAGGGGTGGGTTTTCACCGCGCCCATGATCGCGCCAGTCAGAGGGTGTTTTTTTCGTCACTTATGCCCGCTTATCGGGCCAGTCGGGGTTAGCGCCGGATTTTCACCATGCCCGCGATCGGGCCAGTCGGGGGAGGGGTTTATTCAATGGCGCCTGCGATTGGGCCAGTTGGGGGAGGGGTTTTTCACTTGTGCCCGTGGATCGGCCAGTCGGGAGGGGATTACAACAGTTATGCCCGCGATCGGGCTGCAGGGGTTGTCGGTCCCTAACGGCTGCTGCCTGGCAGGCGCCAGGTGCAAGTCCTCAGGGATCAGGCACACCTGCATGCTAATGGCATGCAAATGGGAGCTATAAATAGATGCAAATGGCCCCTGCACCTTGCATGAATTATGGCACCATTTGCATGTCACCTTTTGAATATCGGAAATTTGCGATGGCGCAATGGAATTTGCGCCACTGCATCTTGAATGCTCCACTCTGACCACTTGTGGTGGCACAAGTTCCACTGCACCATGCACAGTGGCTGGTGGGTGGGGTGATATTCAAGGTTGCTCAATAAGCATAACTCAGTTGAATATGCCCGTCCACACCCCAGCACAACTAATTTGTGCAGCGCATAGGCTTGCGCCACAGAATGGCGCAGTTTGAATATCCAGCCCCTGTGTTTATAATTCATTCACTATCTCTGATGAAGCCCAAAGGGTTGGGTGAAACATAAGAAATCCTGTATTATAACAATCTTTGAAGTTAATGGGAGAAAAAGGCTGGGAAAATTATTTTTGTGTGAGACTGCTTCTTTGATAGCTACTGCAGCAAGGGTGAGTGCTCTTTACCATTGACTGAGTAACTCTATAATTTTGTTATGAGTACTATGGGCACCACTGAACCCAAATTCAAACATTGTTCCAACAGAAGAGGTCATTGGTACTTCAACAGCTGAATAATAACAGAGTGCCTGTCAAAATGTGAGAAGTATTACGGTTGTGCTCAGATGGTAGATTGAATGTGCGAGGTAACAGCAAGCATAAAGCAATAGAGGAGAGATTGCCTTACCCTGAATGTTCAGCTGGAGTGGAGTCTGTGGAGCATTGTTTACTGGAATGCGCCTTTGTCCACTAGTTTCGGTCTTATTTAGCAGCTAGATGGCACCTGCCATGGTTGGAATACCTCACCTATAAAATTTTAGTTTTAGTTGATTATCTACTGTCTTTCCTGAAGTATAATACAGATACCTTAACTGTGTTGTTTGTCTAAAATTTTACCTATGGCAGGCAAGATTTATTTATTTATTTAGATTTTGTTTACCAGGTAAACCCACTGAGACCAAAGGTCCCTTTTCAGGGCAACCGGGTGAATAAACCACCAACTTTACATTATGTACAGTGTACAGCTTCAAGATACATATACAATTCATATATAAGGTACAGCATACAGATACATAAGTCTGCCAGTTGGTATTACAGCAATGCAGAATGGCATTTTTGACCATATGTAAAATGTGCAACTGCTTTTCATGAAAGTTTTAAAAAGACCTAAAATTTCACCCTTTGCCTAAAGTTATGTTTTGGTGGAAAAGTTTTCCATTTTTTTAAAAGTATAGGTGAATGGTTTGGAGATTCAGTGGAGCATTTCTTTCCTATTTTTTTCTTATATTGTTGTTTCTTTTTATTTTCTAAGTGTTTAAACTGGCCTGTATGCATTTTGTTTTTGTTTAGAATATAACTATTGTAGTGTGATGTAACATTATGTATTTCTCTTTGGTTCATCTAATAAAAATTCTCCTATATTTTTGAGAAGTGCCATGGGATCGTTAAAGTCCACCTGAACTACCATCAGAATAAGCAAATCTGACCTTGGTTTAAAATCTCATCTCAAAGACAGCATGCCAGGAATGCAGCAGCCCCTCCATGCTTCACTACAGTGCCAGTATTGGGATTGAACCCCAGTTCCTGTTGTGGGATGGAACTTCAGCCTTCAATGTTCTGACATCAGGGCGAGTGTGAAATCTGCTGAGCCACTGACACTGAAACATAATCCCTGGGACTTCCTTACTGCTAGTATAACAAGCATTTGTCCATGCGAATGTTGTCTCACTGGCATTGCCATTGGTAGTGCGGAGTTAGAGACACATAATAGGAATAGCAGTGAAGACTGAAGTGACACCAACCTCACCCCACCCTATAGAGACCGACTGGCATTAGGGTGTGCCTTTGGGTCATCAGGTATAATGCTCATGCCATTGTACCTCACCCTACCCTAGAGACACTGACAAGTGTTGTGGTGTGCTTTGGGTCTTTGGCCATTATACTTACACCATTCCATAAGGCAATATGCTGAGGTGGGTGTAGTATATGAGAATGGGGTGAACTTTGTGGGATAACAGTGCAAGGGACACCAAGATGCCTGTCACTGGCTGCGGGGGTGGGGTGGAATTGCATGAACATTACAGCTGATAATCCCAAGTCACACCCCTGACACCTGTCAGGTTCTGCAGGGTGGGATGTTACAGTTGGAAACCCTAACACCATAGGAGTTGTTGGTATTTTCACTCCAAATTTTCAACATGGGCTTTTGTGACCCACCTCATGAAGAGCAGCACTATCAGTTTGTTAGCTGAAAGGTGGTTTTCCACAGCAGCTATGCCATTTGGTGACACAGGGATGAAAACACATTTTGGGCAGGATGTGGAAAATGATATCTGTATTGTTCATGAGGAGGCGTAAAAAATGGCAACGTTGAAAATCTGGAGTGAAAATATGAAAAACTGGTGAAGTCATGAGCATGCATAGAAACTGTGCAATACAAGTCCATAACCTAATTATATCTGGGAGTTTTAGCCACATTTTCAACATAGGCATTTTGGGACCTCCTTCATGAACAGTGGTGCTGTGATTTTGTTCATTAGTCTCAAAGTTGATTTCCCATTCACCGACGCATTGTGCACCACAGGTGAGGAAACACATTTTGGGCAGGCTTGAGAAATGACAGCTGTACTGTTGATAATGAGGTGTAAAATGCCAGTGTTGAAAATCTGAAACCAAAGCTGAAAAAACCCTATTTATGCCATTATACAGCTTACCAGCATTTCTTGATTCGCAGTTGGCTTTGAAGAGTGCAGAGCGTGTTCCAGTCCACGAAGAGTCGTCACGTTGGACTCCAGAGGCAAGTATGGGGTGGGGGATGTGGTGAGGCAGGGTGCACAGAGGGTGGGCATAGGTTGTGGGAGGGGCAGGGAGACTGCAAGGGACCATTTTCTTATTTCACAGGGTAAAAAAAAAATTGTGGGATGGTTTTTCTTTTATGGGATTTGGCACACTGGGGTAGGCTCCCAGCATGCCACCTAAGTGTTTTGTGGGGATGCTGTATCTGATGAGGAATTGGGTACCCCATGTTGGCACACAATGAAAGTTGGGGGCAAGAGTAGAGGGATTGGGCACCCCCTCGGCACATAACAAATTGGGGGTGCATGATACCGACAGGAGTGGGCTCCTGCATCGCAACACACATTGGGGAAGGGCATGCTGACAGGGGAATTGGGCACCCCAAAGTCAACATTATTGCAGGCAGTGTGCTGCCATGTTTCATTTATTTTTCAACAGGGCAAGCAAGCAAGTGAGGGAGGTGCCGCTGCTTAGCGACGAGCTTTGCTCGCATTGCAGCAGGCCTTTCCTTTGATGTGCTCACCACATGTGTGGCGCTGGCATGCAGGCTTGTTGGGAAATGAAGGATGTGCCTACTGATGCGTGCCTGCTTTTCGCCCAACAGTGACCGTGCCTCCAAATCTACTACTACTGCAATATGTTGGCTGCACATGTGCGAGCCAACATAAAAATAGGCATTTTAAAATACAGTTTTACCCTGTTAAGGATTTGATTAAACAACATATAGTACAGTATCACAATAATGCATGGCAAGGTATGTGTCATGCTGGGATAATGTCATGGTTCGGGTGGTGGGGCATGAGGCCACTGGCCAAGTGTGTCTGACAGCCAAAAGTGACATTAACCCAGCATGTCACATACTCTAGAGTGCAGTATTGCTGTTGTGCAATGCCTCATTTTATAAAAAACACAAAAGAAAAAAATTGAAAACATTTCTGTAAATGATTTTGGACTGTGAAGCATACTTTTTAAAAAAAAAAAGAGTTTCTTTTACATTTGTCCACTAGGTGGAGGTGTGTGGTTGTTCATGTCCTGTGAATGTCTTCTTACTGAGTTGTCTATTGCCCCTCCCACCCAAAAGCTGTATCT
Organism: Neoceratodus forsteri; assembly: GCA_016271365.2. Taxonomy (NCBI): domain Eukaryota; kingdom Metazoa; phylum Chordata; order Ceratodontiformes; family Ceratodontidae; genus Neoceratodus; species Neoceratodus forsteri. The sequence goes on from CM057453.1 coordinate 381,678,257, forward strand.
ATGGCTTGTTCTTGATAAATTGCCTTGGTCCTGCTACCTGCCCGGGACTGGGAAACTTGTCATGTGATGAAGGTAGTTTATAGGTACGCAGAGGATTGCAACCATACAATGAGCAGTGCTGTTCTAATGTGGATGCACTATATTATGTTGCTGACTGAAGGGGACTGAAAAGATGGCTGAGAATATTACATCTTACTTTTTAGCCACATTTCAGTGTGGACAAGAACTTTGTGGACCCATGGTTGTGAAAGGAAACCTAACTGGGAAGAGGTAAGTGAAGCAATATGTATTTTAAAAGCTTACACTCTCATGGCAGCACTGTGAACATTTCTTTACTTATGAGGGAACAGTGAGGATTCAGCATGATGAGTTGAAGCTGTGATGGCTTTGGTTATTAAAAATATTTTTGGTGGGTGGAAGAGAGATAGACAGACAAAATCAATTACATTTTCATGGCAGCTTTTTCTCTAAAATCAAGCAGTGACAGTGAACTGCGCAACCAGCAGTTATGGTCTCCGTGGTTCACTGAAGCTGCTGGATTCAGGGAAGAAAATGGCTAGGAAATTCAAATTTATTGCAAGTTTTGACTGCTGGGGACACATACTTGGTGGGAGGGAGTTTTTTTTATTTAATACTAAAGGAGCTGAGGGCTGTGAAGTTGACTTGTGAGCAGGAATCACTAAAGTGGGTTGCCAAGTGTGGATCAGTGAAGCTGGCTCTGTGGACTGATTCTGCTTACTGTTGATGCAGTCATCTGTGAGCTTGACTATACCCGTGATGTTATACTGAAATAACATTATGAGTCCATTCCCAGACTGACCAATGAAACCCAGGATTCTTTTCTTGCCATTGTAGAATTAAGATTAATATATGCATAACAGAATTTCACAAACCCAGTTTATAATAAAAATTGGCTGAATGGCATTTTGAGGTAAGAATGTGAACCAGAAATCAGAGGAAGTTAAAATGTAAACTTTTTAAACATCAGGCAACATATACATTGATATATTTTATATCAATACACTTTTACACTGTAGCAAATGCTTTTAAGCTGTATCAATTTTATTGTAGTTCCAAACCAAACTTTTTTTTTTTGCAGATTTTTCAGCACAAATAAAGTAAAGCAGTTAGTGTCTCTCTTTCTCCTAGTTTTGGTTTATATTTCAGCTTCTGGATTTCTCTCTAAGGCCTTCTTGTTTAGCCTTAACAGTTTTACAGTCTGTACTGCTTTTACAGCCCCTCTCACAATGTGTGCCTGGCAGGCTACTTAGAGCTTTCATTAGCTCTCCTGATCTTGAGCAGGCCTCTAAGTAGACTCCCCAAATCAACCTGTCTCTGTCTAATGTGGTTCACCACCACCCTGTAGATTCAGTCACATTTCCTTTCAGGGCTCCACTGTAGCTCTATATTCTTAGGGTCCTATCTACACTACACCAGATAACACTGTAACGTTTGGAAAACAGTACAGACCGACACCGTTATGGTCTATGTGTAAACGGTTGCAAACCGGTTCAGCCCATCCACACTGCAAATGTGTCAGAAACTGTGCCCAACCCATGTATAACTGGGCATGTCCCATGATGCGGTACTGTGCAGTGCACCATTCCATCCACAGGATATCCTCCCCAGCATGATGTCCCTACCGAGTCCCAATCATGGGACTGCCACAGTGCTGTGCCGAGGTTGTGGATGCAGTGCTGCTGTTACGATCCCTGGCAGCACAATGGCCAGCACTGCTGTTCTGTAGGCTGCTACGGTCACTGCTCCCTGCATCAGGCACCACAACATGCTGCACACTTAATGCCATGCACATACGGCAGTATCCATATGTGCATGCCAGGAATATTCGGGTGCCCTTATGCGGTGTGGGGCCCATCTGCACTGTTCTGCAGATGTCCCTCAGCCAGATGCCCTGCCCTCTGGTTCCCACCCATCTTGCCCCCTGGCTCGACAACATCCACTGGACAACCTCCCCCAGACCTCCCCTTCCCTACTAGATCCAAACAGGGATGTAACCCACTGTCTGCTTTGAGAACTACATTATATCCGTGGAGTGTAACTCACAATTTTGTAACATTATGTAACCTAAGTAACATACAAATTACTACATTATGTAACCTAAGTGTATCTATGTTAAATGTTCCTTTTACCGCACTTGTAATGTTATCCTCTGTTTTAATCTACACTGTAATAACTGTCTTGATGTCTGCCCCCATGCAAAGGTGCCTTTGTAAATGAGTCTCTGACTCAAAGGTTATAAACCCAATTTGTAATGAATAAATGAATAAATGGGTCACACACCATACTGCTCCACATGTCCCTGATCCTCTGTATATTCCTCCCATGCTGGGGCTGGGTGCTGGCAGCACGGAGCAGCTGCACAGCAGTATGGGATACTGGCAGACTGGTGGGGACTGGTGGCTTCAATGGATGTCCATTTACACGGCACCCTGTAATGTTACAGCACTGCTAATATTACAGAAACCATTGTTGAAACCACCTACTAACAGGTTTCAAAACAGTTTCAAAACACCATCTGTAACGTTACCAGTGTAAATGCTCACCATTACGGTAATCTTATAGGCACTCTATAACATTACAGAGGGTGTTTTCAGGTATAGTGTGGACAGGGCCTTAGAGTTGACCTCTCCTGCAGACTCTAGCAGAGCATTGGTGTCTTCCTATGTGGCTTCTCTGCAGTGTCTTCTCTTTGCACTGCAAATTCAGTCAGCATCTCTGTCTTTTCCTCAGACCCCAGGCTAACATCAACCCATTTGCAGGTCTCTGTCATCTCGTTAAAGCATGTCACTTTAATGTGTTACTTCAGCCCAGATTGCCTCAAAAATTCAGTTAAGGGCTGGTTGCATCTGCCAACCTTTACTTTGCTACCAACAAATGTACTACAACCTTTAAGGGCCTAACCTAGTTAAGTGCTGACTTTCAACATCCTGATTTGGCTCCACTTAGAGCCACTGACCAAACGTAATATGACAGGAGAGGGCAAAGAGCAGACCAACCTTGAAACAACATAATTTCACTGATTGTTAGGAAAACTGACAGGTACAATCACTGGTTCAGGATCTCTGGGTCTAGAAATTTTGTACGTTTTGGTGTCACCATGATAAAGTTCTAGAAAGTGGAAAACATGACCAAATATGCTTTTAAGACACTTTCTTGTTTAACAATAGTTAAAATATGGCTAAGAGTTGATAGTATCATAATAATGTGTCAGCACAAAAGGCCCATCCTGGCCCATCAGTCTGCCAATCTCGCCCCTCCTTACTTGTCACGGGTACACTTGAGCCTATTCTCTGTCCTCTAACCAACACCATATGTCTATCCCATGCTCTTGTGAATTCTTCCACCGTTTTGTCACCTACAGCACAACCTCTCAGTTAATTCATTCCAGGGTTCAACCACCCTCCTCAGTGAAATAACACCCTTACATTACCTTTAAATCTTCCTCCTTCCAATTTTAAAATATGACCTCTTGTTTCAACTCTGACTTTCCTGGGTTTTTTACAATACAAATTTTAATTAGGCATGAGGTTGAGGTACAAGTCCATATATAGAGTTAATACAAAGTCAGATTATCCAGTTTACATTGACAAATGATAAACATCACATAGTATAGGATACATTTATGATCAGAGGGTTCCAGAAAACAATTCATAGTCTTTTAGCACCCAAGTTAATTAAATTCAAGGTATAAAATCAAAGTATGTAGTTAATTGGTGCAAAACCATTTTCTCACCGAGGTCACATTTTTCTACTTTATCCCTCATTCTAGCTGTCATCCTCGCCAAACCATATATTTCTATCATCAGAGCTAGCCATCCCCTTTGATTGGTAATTTTTCCATTCCCCAGAGTCTGGTTATCAGGTTGGTTTGTAGATATGTGACTTTATCTACTTTTAACCCAAATAGAGTTGTGGCAGTTAAAATGAACCCAGGTGTAAAAGGTCAGGGTTGTCGAGATTGCCACAAGTTTCTGAACAACTTCCCTCCAGTAAGGGCCCAGCAATTCACATTCCCACATTATGTGGGCCTGAACTGCCTGACTGGTCCCACAGTTCCTCCAACATTTTCCCTCTGGATTCCTGTAAATTTAGCTATGACTGTGGGGGTGTGGAAGTATCTGTATCTTAACTTCCATCGTACTCCCTCCAATAGGGGTCCTGAGGCCTTCAGCATCAGCATAGAGGTGAACCTCCAGTTGAGTTCCGGGACATCTGCCCCTAGTTCCTGGGTCCAACTAAGTTGAATGGCTTCAGTGGAGTCCTCAGATTTCTCACCCAAGGCTGTATAGACAGCGCTGATGAGGTGTTCCATATTGGTTCCCCTCATTTGGAGATGGAGTAATTTTTATTTGGGGGGTTCTCTGCTATTGCCACTAGGGCCTCTTCAAAGGGCTGCAGATATGATTTTAACTGAAGATATTTATGGTATTGGCCATGTGGGAGTTTGTATAATAACTGAAGTTGACCAAAAGAATGTCGCCTCCTGGGCCTATTAGCTGTGATATTATTTAAGTTTATATTTATACCATTGTAACATTGATCTAACAATTGCATTCAGGGGAATGAGCTATTAACTGCCAGAGATCTGATATATAAGGCCTCCGTCAGGGTGAGTTTTTTGAGTATCTGCATCCATTGTTTAAAGATCTCTGCAGTGCATTGAGGAAATTTTGTCGGGAAGCAACAAGGAGGATAGCGAACAAATAATCTGTTAAATCAAAATATCACTCCAGGTCATCTCAGATTGTTTCCAGGGCATATCATAGGTAGGATTAAGCCAAAGAGAGTACTCTCATATAGGATGCCCAGGATATTCCTGGAGGTTTGCTAGGTTCAGGCCTCCCCAGTCCCTGGGCAACTGCAACAGAGTATACGAATTCTGGGGCTTACCTTGCCAAATAAACCGAGAGATTAGTCTGTTCCAAGATGGAAAATAGATTGAGGTAGGCTTGATGGGAAGGGTCTGCAAGAAAAAATAATACATGGGGAAAAATGTTTACTTAATAGTTTCTATACATGCCAGGAAACTTGATGGGATATGGGGCCATTTACAAGATCTTCCTTGAGGTCTTAGGTTTAGAGTTCAAAATTAGCCATGTCCGAGTGAATTGTATTTTAGTCAAATGGATTCCTAGATAACGCATTGATTGTTTATACCACTTGAAGGGATAGTTTCTTTTAGAGAGGGTGGAGGTATAATCACATAGTAATACTTCTGTTTTTGTTCATTAATTTTATAGCCGGACAGTTCCCCATAGAGTTTCAGTTGCTCCCATAGTTTTGGGATTGATTTTTCTGGGGATGACAGGGATAGAAGAATGTCATCAGCAAATAATGAATTATATATTTTGCCTCCCATAGGCATTCCTTGAATCTCTGGGTGCTGTCTAATTGCCTGAGCTACTGGCTCAAGGTAGAGCACAAATAATAAAGGGGACAAAGGGGTGCCTCTCTGAGGAAGAAAAGGTCTGATAAGGAACCATCTAATTTTAGATATGCTTTGGAATTTTATATATGCTTTGCAATTGGAGGTTTAATTCTTGTGGAAATCAAGGCACGACAAATTGCCGACAAAAAGGCCAAACAACCCTGTCAAATGCTTTTTAGGCATCTAGTCTGATCAATGCTAAAGGATAGATCTTTTGGCTGCATATTCTTTATAGATATATGCAGCAGACTGCATCATGAGCTTGCCGGCTTTTAATAAAACCTACCTGATTGGGGTCAATTAGTGAGGAGGATATTTTCCAGGCGGGAAGCTAGGTAGACATATATACTTTGTAGTCAAAATTTAGCATTGAAATTGGTCTGTAAGATGATGGGTATTTAGGGTCTTTATCTGGTTTTAGAATTGCAGAAATGACTGTGTATTGCCAAGAGGGTGGAGAGGGTCCCAGACTGTATCTCATGCATGGCTTTCAAAAGTGATGGCACTAATTCCTTTTGAAATTTGCTGTAGAACTCCAATGGATAACCATCCGGTCCTGGTGTTTTCTGTTTTGGCTTTTTGTAGTACCCTCTCAATCTCTGGTGAAATGATAGGGCATTAATAGTCTGCACATGGGTAGGGGTCAATTTTGGAAGGTTTAATTTATTTAAGTAGTGTTCTATCTGACCAACCGGGGTGGGTGGGTCTGCCTTTATAAAGTTGGGTAGTGTGCACCATGATTTGTCGGATTGCCGATGGGTAATTTTCAAATTTCTCTGTTACTGGATTTTGCATGGCTGTTGCACAGGTTCTAGTCTTCTGCATCCTAAGCTTACAAGCTAGATTTCTTGCTCCCTTTGGGCCTCCCTCGTGTGCTGATAATCTCAAATAAAATAGTCGCTGTTCAATTTTTGGATCCATATGCTCTGTATTTTTGTTTTAGCAACAGGAGTTGTGGCTTTACTGTTTTGTCTCCTGGGGATACTGGGCCTGCTTTTATTTTAATTCTACCTGGAGTGATGTCATTTGGGCCTCCGCCTCCTTATATTTTTGGAAGAGTAGGTAATGATCTCCCTCTGAGTACCGTCATGAGGGTGTCCCACATCATTACTGTGGAAACCTCTGGGTTAGAATTTTCCCTAAGGATGCGAGGGACTCCATCTTTGACTAGCTGACAGAACCCTGGGTCTCTGAGGTGCATCAAGTTGAGGCATCAAAATTATGTCTTATGTCTGCCTCTAATTTAAATTTTGTATATATTGGAGCATGGTCTGACAACAGGGTCACTCCATGCCAGGCAACTTTTAATGTCTCTAAATGCTCTGTAGTCATGAATATATAATCAAGTCTTGATGCCACCCCAGTCCCGGGGCAATGTAGGTATACTCTCTTTGTGATGGGAAAGAGTGAGCCAGACATCTACTACGTCCAAGAAAGCAAATGTTCCTTTTAAGTATTTTTGGAGGGATTAATTCTGTGAGGAAGGTGAATGGAAACGTCCTTTGCAGGATTCAGGGTGATGTTGAAGTTGCCTCCCATCAGAAGCTGTCCCTGAAGGACCCCGAGAACTGAGAAAAAATTTCTGGGCTAAAGTCTTTGTTGTCCCTGGTGGAAAATACACAGAAGCCAGGATCACTGGGCATCCATATAGTTTGCCAGTGACAATGGCATACCTTCCTCTCGGTCAATAACTACATCTTGCCTATCAAAAGGTACTCACCTCTTAATCAGGATGACTGCTCCCCTTCTACGGCCTGAACTATGTGAAGAGGCTATTACTGTGGGAAATCCCAACTTTGTGATTTTTTATTTTTATTATTTTTTTCTGGAGCTCGGCTGCAAGCTTGCCATCTGTTGTCCCCCAATGCCAGCCCCCAAAGATCAGACTCCCCTTATGCACCCCATGACTTACCCTTCACAGCAGGGTGGTGGGGAGCGACTCAACCCACCAAATGGATCCATGCCAGGAGATGCCTTCCGGGGACAGTGCCATGAGCACAACTTCAGTTCGCTTTTCTCCCTGTGGAGCCCACGGCGTGCAATGGCGCCAGTGACTGGTGTGCACACACTCCCATGCATGCCCCAATCAAATGTCTGCCACGTCCCACCCCCATGGCTTGCAGCTGCGTGTCACTGACCCCCAGTTTCACTAGGGGTCAGGCAAGCACCAGCCGCAGAACCCCCCTCCTGGAGATGGAGAGCAGTCCATTGGACACTCAATACATCTCCTCCCTGCTGACCCACGGCAACCCGTGCCTGCTCCGAACATGGGTCGCCGGTGTGGCATGGTGTTGTGTCCAGCGCCTCAACCCTCAGCACCACCGGGCCGGCCAGCTTTGTGAGTTTTCATATTCCGAGGCTGACAAGTGTGTTTTGCAAAAAATTATTCGGATTATCTATCTTAACTGTAATATCGGGACCATTTAACAGGACTGTGAATCCCATCAATATTCAGTGGTAGAAGTAAACATGATTTACCTATGGTGACTATATACATCAGGAATCTGTTAAACAAAATAATGACTCCCAAGGTAGGGAGGGGTCTGTACTCCCTCCTGTGAGGGGAAGAGTGTTGTTTACCTGTGGGGTAGCTCACAAATCCAATGTGGGCCCCAGCACCATGAAAATACAACAGTGTCATGATGTTTGCAATCAGCATGTGCAGCCCTAAGCAGTAAGGGTGTCTTTGCTCTGAATGCTGCATACTGGGCTTCTGCACTTTGCTATCACCTAGTGGCCACCTAGAGTGAGGCATGTTATTCTATTACCTCAAGTATAGGGTTATGCTCCTGAGTTGTTATCCCCTGGGTCCCAAAACATTGAAAGGTTTCTTAATAGTCAAGGGAGCCTAATATTTTACATTGGAGCATGCCTGGTGGAATGGTGGGAGGGGAAGTGATGAGCACAGGAGAGGAGGGTTTCATATTACCTCCACCCTTACTTTTCTGTTTCAGTTATTTGTTTTATCCTTTCATCCCCACAGACTTCACAGACCTGTTCCAAAGAAGGCATAGGAAGTAAAACATTATTGTGACTTCAACATCTAGTGTATGTCCTCTCATTTTCCCATGCTAGTCCATTGCTTCTCAGTTAAAGTCCCCAACTTCGGATATAGATAACCGTTCTCTAGGTAGACTTAATTATCAGTGTCTTTCATTCGAGCAGTCAGTCTGGAGCAATGCGCTGAAACTTATGGAGCAATTTTTTTACGCCTTGTAATGTTGAAAATTGTTGCCTTTTCTGGATTAGCTGCTTGTGCCTTGTCTCAAAGTGTCCTTAGATTTGCAGCTTCTGGTCCTGTGGTTCTGATGTAAGCATTTGGGTCACCGCAATGTTCTTGTCCTGCATAGCTTTTCTGCTTCATCTGGAGTTTCAATGTCTGCGGGCCTTCTGGAAACATGATGGTGAGTTATGCATGATAAGTGTAAGAACCTCAATTACTGCTTCTTTAAAACTCTTAGAAGTGGTGCATACTTTCCTTCTAGCTGCTATCCATGGAGAATAATTATTGTCGTAATACAGGCACCTTCCTTATATTGAACATATTTCATTCACCACTGTAAGTAGCTGCTGCTTTCACAGCATAATTCAGCAGCCTGAGCACTATAGAGCATGGTCTCTGGTTGGCCCCTGTGGTTTTGGGGGTGAGGGCTCTGTGAGCTCTCTCGATTTCAATTTTAGTAGAGGGATCGAGTTGGAGAACTTCTCTGAGCAAATTATCCAGAAATGTAAGCATATCTCTCCTTCCTCATACTCCAGAACTCCATGCATATGCAGATTGTTTTTCTTGACCTATTTTCAAGGTCTTCACATTTATCATTTAGCAGTCTTTGTTCATTTAACAAGTGTACCACCACTCTTTCTAAGCTATCAGTTCTGGCATCTATTTCCGTATGCACTGTCTCCAGGTCTGTTACTTTCTGGCTTATTTTATTTAATTCTGTGTCAATTCAGTGTGAAAGTTCTTACTTCATCTCTGAAGCCTTTGAATTCAGCCAGGATTGCTGCATTGCTGGGCTGTCCGCTGGGAGTCGGTGGGATTCTGCCATGCCTACCAGGCCCGAGGTAACAATCGTGAGTCGGCTAGCTGTTTAGATTAATTTGCTGCTACTGAAGGAGTTTTTCTTTTTTTTTTCTGGCCCCATTCACTTCTGCAGCTCCTCTTAATCGATAGTTTTAAGTTTTGTATGTTTTGATCTTAGTTTGAGAGTCTGTTAGTTGGGGCCCAGTGGCAACATCTCTTCAAGGCTGCATCTCTCTAGGCTGCTCAACTGGAAGTCCCCTGACTTTCCTTTAAATAGACTCCTTCACTCACTTTAGTTATCTCCTTCATGTACTTGAATATCTCTATCATGCCTCCTCTCTCTTCTAAACTCCAGCAGATACAGATTTAATTGTCTCAATCTTGTCTCATACGGTTTCCTTGCATATCCTGCATCATCTTTGTCGCCTTCTCTGAAACTTTTCTATTACATCTATGCCCTTCTTAAATGAGGTCTCCAGAAATATACCCCATACCCAGGTGCAGTCTAACCATGGTCTTATATAATGGCATCAGCACCTCCTCTTCATACTAGTTAGGCCCTTCCTATGCACGCCATCATTCTATTTGCTTTGCCAACTGCCTTACTACATTGATCACTTACCCTAAGGTTGTTTGATAGTATAATCCCAGATCCCTTTCCTGTTCTGTTTGCTTTATCTGCTCTCCCCAGTGAGTACTTGGCCAGTCGATTTTTTGCACCCTATATGCATCACCACACACTTCTTTGTGTTGAACTTCAGCTGCCATGTTTCTGACCATTTCATTAGTATACTCAGATCCCTCCTCATGCCTCAACCCTCCTTCATTGTCAACTCTGTTGCATAACTTGCATCATCTGCAAACAGACACATTTTCCTTCAATTCCCTTTGATATATCACTAATATAAATGTTAAAAAGGAAGGCACAGACCATTGACCCTTGAGAAAGCCCACTCCTAACCTTCCTTACCCCAGAGGTTACACCATTTACCACCACCCTCTGACTTCTATACTTCAGCCAGTTTTCCACCCATATAGTTAGTTTGTGTCCCACCCCAGGCTCTCTGTCTTATTTACCAGCCTGCAGTGAGGGACAGAGTCAAAGGCCTTATTGAAGTCCAGGTAGGCAACATCAACTGCCCCTCCTTTATCAACCAACTTCATTACCCAATCAAAGAATTCTATCAGATTTTTTGGCAAGATCTACCATTAGTGACTCCGTGTTGCTTTTCACATATTAGTTTATTGTCCATTAAGTATTTTACCACTCTTTCCTTTATTAGCAACTCCATCTCCTTGTCCATCAGTGATGTGAGGCTGACAGGTCTGTAATTTCCTGCCTCCTCCTTGCAGCCTCCCTTGTGCAGTGGTACTACATCTGCCATCCTCCAGTCATTCGAACACACCCTGTATCTAGGGACAAGTTAAATAACTTTACTAAATGTGTAGCCAGCTCATCCCTCAACTCCCTATGAACCCTTGGATGCAAAACCATTGCTTTGCCTACCTTTAATTTTCCAAGTCCTTCCATAGCTCTTTTCTCACTTAATGGTCCTTGAAAAGGATAGTCCTTCACTGTTTGTTTCTCTGAAAATTATTTAGTTTTAAATAATTAAATAAAAATACATGTTTGCCCATGCACAGTCTCCATTTTCATGCAGTGTTTTTCAAGACAGCACAAAACAAAACTGGTTAATGCCAACAATGTTTGCTTGCAGGTTTTGATAAAAAGTTGCTACAATATAAACCCACCCAGTGGCATAGAGGGTGAGGCTCTTTAATATGCCTAATCTCTCCCATGCCATCAACCTGAGTTTGGAAATGAGCTTGAGTTGCTGGGGTTGGCAGAGGAGGACTGGGAGAGGATCAAGCAGCCACTTGGCAGCTCCTCTCCCCTACTTGGGTGGTGAGCTGTCACAGCTCTTGGCTGCCACCTGGTGAAAGGCTGGTGGTAGCACCAGTGCTTGGGTGGCTGATGGAATGTTGGCTGGGTGGAGATGGGGTTACTGTTCTGGACCATGTGTATGCCTCCATATGCATGCATCCTTCTTGTTTGCCATAGCTTCAGAGGGTGAAAACCTGGGAGGAAAATGGACACTGGACTGTGCTTAATGAAGTTCTGCCCGAGGTGCCATAGCCTGCCCTGCCACTCTGACAGGATGATATTGGGAGACAAAAAGATGTAGTAGTCAGCCAACGGCACCTAGGATAGGGCTGAACAAGCCACCCAGTTAGCCCAGGAGCATAAAAACATTTATTAAAAAAAGAAAAGAAAAGTTGTTCTGTTTTGTACATGTTGGAGGGGACATTTATTGAAGAGCACCTTTCATGATGGTCAAAAGTTACAGCTTGTAGTCATTATATGCAGTACTATACCTGAAAGTGTGTATGCATTTGCTATTTTTGGCCAGGGTTTACTCTGCCTTCCTTATATTGCATTTGTTTTGAGCCTGCTTTGCCCTGCTACACTTGTCTTTGCTATTCAAGTGCTGAGCTACTGGCTCCCAATGACATCACACTATAGGCAGAGGAATGACTCACACTGTGCAGTACAGTGCAGTCACAGCAGTTTCACTGAGAAAACTACCAGTACTCAATGTACATACTGTGTTCCCTTCCCTAAAACACCCCGTTAGCAATGTGTTATGCCAAAATCAAATGACTTATCAGTATGTTTTTGTAAAATTGATTTACTTATGCCTCTTTAACAAAGCATGGAGACTTGAGAGAAGATTGAGTTAACATAGAAACATAGACTTTGATGGCAGATAAGGACCACTTGGCCCACCTAGTCTGCCCATTTCTCTACCTAGAGGATAAGCTGCAGATCCTATTTAACCAACAGCCTATTTCTTCCTACCCTCACAAAAATTGCCTTATGTCTGTCCCATGCATTCTTGAATTCTCCCACAGTTTTAGACCCCACAACCTCCTCAGGAAGGCTGTTCCATGCATCCACCACCCTCTCTGTGAAAGTTGTCAGCACCTTTCCTAGTCCTTTCAACTTTCATGCATAAATTACCCCTTCTTGCACTGATTCTGGAATTGCATTTCATTACTGTCCTCTGCAGTTAGTTTTGCATTCTGAGCTGCTAAAACTGCAGGGTGTATCAGAGATTCTGTAGCAAGCCTGGTGTTTCTGTGGACTCAGAGCTGTACCCTCACATTAGTATATGGTAGAGGAGTTACTCACACTGCAATACAGTGAAGTTGCAGCAGTTTTGCAAAGGAAGACTACATTACTGGGTGTACACACTGGGGCCCCTCTTCACCAAGACACCCTGTTAGCAATGCATTATGCCAAAATCCATATGCCTTGTCAGTATGTTTGTTGTAAACTGTTCTTTTAATCTTCAGCTTTTGTCAAATGCCTGATTGAATAAAAGCATGTTTAGTCCTTTTTAAAGGTTTCCACTGAGGGCCCCCTTAGATGTCTTGTCAAGGAGTTCCATGGTAGGTGCAGCAACTGAGAAAGCACGGTCCTCAGAATGCTGCAATCTGGCCCTGGGAACCCCAAGGAGGCAACCCTTGGAGGAACAGAGAGCCTGAAACAGACAATGAGGAACCAGAAGGTCTTACAGGTAGGCTGTTCCCCCTTCACATGCAGGGCTTTATAGGTCAGTAATCTGATCTTGAAGGCAATCCTCCACCTCACTGGCAGCCAGTGCAGTTCATGGAGGACAAGCGTAATATGGTCCGATCTCAGAACACCAGTCAACAGCCTACCCACCATGTTCTGCACCAGCTACAGACAGCAGAGATTGCCTCCAGATGTTGAATGCTGCATACTATATATACCCATCTCATTCACGGCTCTGAAAATGTGATTCCTGATTTTGTAAAGAATGAAACAATCTTCCATTTTATATACAAAGTTCACAAGCAACATCCAATCAGACAACAACAGAAGAAAAGGATAACCCATGTCTGTTATAAAATCTTTTACAAATACAATAAAAATACACAATAAATAATTTATGGTTGGATCCTTAATGTGAGGTGGGTATCATAGTAAAAGAAATAAAGTAAGTCAATTGAATCAGTGAAGGAAAATGTCATTAAACATGGACTCCACATCCTGAATGAATGGCATGAGATCCAGAGACTCTCAGAGAAATTGAGTATTTGTGGCCAGAATCTTTGCATGCAGACCACTATACCCCATCAGAACTGCAAAACTGGAGTTGGGAAGAAACACAGAAAATGCTTCCAGGCATATTCATGGCATTCTGGTGAGGTAGACACTTTATGTGTCACCTTGCAAATTGCAACACAGCTCTCAGAAGGAAGATTAGAAGATAATTATGCTTCCCATGTCACCAGTGTTATAAGCCTAGCTCAATGGTATGTGTTGCATTTCTCAATACCCAAGAGAAATACAATGTGCAAAGGAATGACCCCTGTGTGCTTCAATCATAAAGTGAATAATAGGACTGGCACCCACCAAAGTGGGATTCAGTGACCTTAAATCTAAAAGATTGTATAGTGGGTTCCCTGACTCAGAGTGTCACAGAACCCATCAGGGAGGGGAAATCCTTAATCTAGTGCTTACAAATGGGTAGCAGATACAAGAAATAATGGTGAAGGAGCCCCTGAGTGGAAGTGACCATCGTACAGTGTGGTTCTGATTAGATATGGACAGGGAAAATATCCCTCTAAGACCAAAGTCCTGGATTTTAGAAGGGTGGAATTCAGAAAGATGGGAGAGGTGCCTAGGAGACACTTGATGAGCATCAGAACAGATATGAGGTGGACCAAAAGTCATCCATTGTAAAGAATGGAATAGTGGCTGACACCAAGGAGTGCACTAGGCTCAACAGGGAGAATTCAAGGGCCATGACATCCAGCTGGTTCAGTTCTGAGGTTACCTTGGCTGTAAGGGACAAGAGGTTAACCTGTAGAAAATTCAGAAACACTGGAGAGGTGGATATGAAGAATTTTCTTGATTGGCCAGTGTGGCAAGTAAGGTAGTCTCTGTAGCTAATGAACAGAAAGAACTGCATACTGCTGGAGAAATTAAGAATAGGAGAAAGCCTTTTTGCTATATACAGTAAGTGAGAAAAGGGACAAGAAAGATGGAGATGGGATTGTTAGGCTTCAGAGAGGGGATGAATGAGTGGAGGAGAATGGGAAAACAGAGGTACAGAACCATACACTTTGTTCTGTCTTCACCAGGGAAAAGAGACCCATGCCTACAAGGGAGAGAAGAGGAGTGGGGAAGGATGGGTGGTAGATTAGGGAGAGTGAAGGAGGGCTACTAAGATTGAAAGTGGACAAATCACCAGGCCTAGAAAGCATACACCCAAGGGTATGAGGGAACTGGAGGAGGAGGAGCTTGCAGGGCCATTGGCAGGCCTATTCAGTAGTTTGCTGGATTCAGGCATGGTACCACAGGACTGGAGAAAGGCACAAGTGGTGCCCCTCCATAAGATTGATCCCAAGGATGACCCAGGGAATTGCAGACCAGTCAGTATAGCCTCAATCATGTACAAGTTCATGGAGACCATACATAAAGAAAGGGTGGTAGCATATCTAGAGGAGTATGGTCTCCAGGATGTGAGGCGCATGGCTTTATGGGAGGAGGATTGTGTCAAATGAATCTTAATGACCTCTTTGACTAGGTCACTGAGACAGTAGACAGGGACCAAGTGGTGGACATCCTGTATCTGGACTTCAGCAAGGCCTTTGACTCTGTATCACACAAGAGGTTGATCAGAAAGTTGTCAGATCTCAGAGTTGGGCAGAAGATGACCAGATGGGTAGAAAATGTGCTAAAGAATAGGACCCAGAGGGTCATGGTGTGGCATTATCTAGCATCAGGGACGTCACCAGTGGGGTCCTGCAGGGCTCTGTGCTGGGGCCAGTGTTGTCATTTTCTCATTAGTGATATTGGGGTTGGCATCAAGGGCAAAATGTGCCTATTATGAATGACTCCAAGCTCTGTCAGAGGGTGGACACAGCTGAAGGATACAGGACCTACAGGATGATCTGAAAAGCTTGAGAGGTGGTCCAGAATTTGGCAGCTTAGCTTCAATGCCAAGAAATGCAAAATTATGAGACAAGAATCCTCAGTGTAGGAAAAGGAACTGGGAGTGATGATCACTAGCAACCTGAAGAACCCACATTGTACAAGAAAGCAGCAGTAATGTTAAACAATATGTTGGGATTAATAGCCAGAGGGATCAGCAGTAGGCTGGAGAAGGTTATACTGCCTTGTAAAGGTTTCTTGTGAGGCCACATCTGGAGTATGGGGTACATTACTGGTGTCCATACCTTTAAAAGGACATTAACCTGCTGGAAGATGGTCCAGAGGAGGGCTACAAAGATGATCGTGGGTCAGCAGACTAAAGAGCATACGAAGATGGGTTGGAGGCCCTGAACATGTACTCCTGAAGAAGAGAGGGTGAGAGGACAAGATTAAGACCTCAAGTACTTGAAAGGGATCAATAGGGTGAACAAGGAGGGTTTCTTTAAACTAAATGGCAGCTGAAACACAAGGGGATGCAATCTTAAACTGGAGGGGTGAGGATTAGGAGAGAGGTTGGAAACACATCTTCATGTAGAGGGCGGTGGCAGTTTGAATCCACTGCCAAAGAGTTGGTTTTGTTGAAGATGATAGGCAGCTTCAACAGATTCTGGGAGTGACATAATGGAAAAGTAATGGCTGTCAGTGTGGCAGGTGGAAAGAATGGGAAAACTGGGAAGGGTGACAGGATCAATAGTTTAAGCTACAGTATGGACTCTGCAATACAAGCAGACTACAGAGACCAAATGGCCTTATTCTGCTGGCTTTTTGTATGTGCATAAAACAACTGCATAGATCCTTTTCAGAAAGGAGAGATAAAGCCTTCTTTAATTTGGTAAAAGGAGAAAACTAGACTGAATGACAATTAATAGGGAAAGAAAAGCCATGGTCTACCTGAATTCCAGAAGCAGATATCCAACCATGTGGGAAGAAACCACCATGCACTAGCAATGGGAGTACAATGGGTTAAGAATCTAAGAATGTATGTGGTCTTGAACCCCATCATGCCTCACCACAGCTGAAATACTTGAACTCCGACTTCCATAAACTGGAGGCGTTGTTTCTGGCAAATAAATTTCCCTTGAATACCCAGAAAAACTAAATCTATGCTTTTCCTCCTGCATACCCACAGAACTGATGGCTCACCCCAACTCACCATCTTCACTCACAACGGAGAACCCCTTGAACTGGTATACTCTTTTAAATATCTTGGCATCCTGCTTGATCTGTGCCTCTCCTTTGAGGCACATGTGAACAAAACCATCTCAACTCTCCACCAGAAACTGGTCCTGCTCTACTGGCTCTGCCCCTTCTGTCAGGATCATCTTGCCTAAAAATTGCTACAGCCTCCCTCCTACCTTCTTTTTATGTCTCCACTCTATTCCTTTCACTTAAGTCCTCCTTTATGAAGCAACTAAAGCAATTGTATTATAGGATAGGATGCTTTGCCTTCAGGTGTTGCCTCAAGGCAACATCATTGTACTGTACTAGCATCTCTGGGTTGGCTACAACTAGAATATAAATTCCAGTATATCTCCCTCTACCTTAACTATAAGCTCACTCACCTATACACTCCTCTGAGTCTATCTAACATTGTAGTGAGAAAATCAGCCTGCCAGACCCTACGCTCTTTCTCCCTACCTCTATTAACTGTGCTGCCGACATGCCTAGCTGCAAGCAGGAGATCTTTGCCTATGCTGCATCCTGGGCCTGGAACTCCCTCCCTCCATCTATCTTCTCTTGTACTTCCCTCCCAGTTTCAAAAGTGCCTGCACAACCACCTCTGTGGCCTAGGAATTTGCTCCTGATTTTCCTAATTCATCCTGTTCTTTCATACTTATGTCAGTCCATGGTGAGCCTGCCACTTCAACTCATAGTGCTACCTGTCTCTTTGTTTTGAGTTACACTTTGCATTGGAGTAGATTGTCTAATCTGATGTATATATGTTCCTACACTGTTGTGCATAACTGTGGTATATAATGTGATCCTAATTTTTGCCTGAATGTGTCTTGTTCTCCACCATCCACCCTCTAATCCGAAATCTATGTTTTTTTTGTATATAATTTATAGCATTGTTACACATTGTATTGGGCTCTGTGATATTATCTTTATTGATATCAGTGCTGTTAATGTATGTACAGGGCTTTATTTATATTGATGTTTGCCTCTTTAATTTGTATTCCTTTGTACCAGTGCTTATGTATTGTATGTTCATGGCTGTGTTTATATTTCTGTATTCCTCACCTTCTGTACCCTCCTAGGGTTGCCCCTGAAAAAGGAACTGCATGGTCTCAGTGGGCTTTCCCGGTTACCAAAATTCTATTAAATAAATAAATAAATTGTTTATGTAAGTGTTTGAGTTGGGCTAAAACACAAGATCAGATGATCACTGCTCAACCAAAAAACTAGACAAGTAGGAGAGCTCCATATTTAACTAAGGTGATAGGTTTCTTCCTCCCACCCAGTGTCAGAAAGAGTGAAGCTAGGATGAATTATAATAATACTCTATATAAAAGGCCCACGTTTCCTCTGTCTTTTGGCATTCTGAGGGAAGAAAACTTGCTCCTCGGTGACCCTGCCACAAATATAGAGTAGAGAAAACATTTTGTTCCATTTACTCCAGTTCAGGATCTGTATCTGAAGTGGCAGAGACTGAAACATGAGTAAGAATTACCATATAACTCTTATGCTTATGGTTTCCACTCTACAACTCAAGGAAAGGGGGGATATGTCTCTATCAACACAAATCATCAGACAATGGGGTGGGCAGCAGGTCATAAATTGATTGCTCATGGTTGTCCCAAGTGGAAAGATACTATAATCACCAAATATTTAATGGCCCTTTGTGTCCAATAGAGGGGTACCATACTAGCAGCTCCAGAGGGCATGTCAATTAGAGAACAGCACTTCTGTTTTACTTTGCTTGATCTTATCATCCAGTAAGGTACCAAACTGAACCACTTTGTCCCTAATATGTGAGAAGGTACATGCATTGTCCCTTAGATATAAAAGTACATCGTCCAAAAACAGAGACATACAATGTTCATGGCCTCCACCTAAAGTCCTGAAAGATCAGCTGCATGATGAATATATAGGTCCAGGATTTCCAATGTAATGCAAAATGGAACAGTGACAATGAGCACCCTGATGGGTCACACATTATAACTCAAACTCTGGGAGAGAGGTCCATTCTCTCACTGGTGCACGGATTATTATATCTGCTGCTCAGCATATTGCAAAATGTTACTGAGAACAAATTAAGAGTAAAATGATGCTGCAAATTCACCACAACAACCAGTCAAAGGCTTTCTCTGCATCTAAGCTGGTTATAACAAATGGGAATTTAACCTGAACTGCCCTAAGAATATATATATATATATATATATATATATATATATATAGTATGCTTTATGATATCCAGGGTTGCCTATTATGAACAAAACCAGGTTGATGTGAGTTAATCAGGATGGTAAAATAGATCCAACCTTCATGCTGGCTCCCACCCAACCTATCTGAGCATTTTGATTTATAGCCATGACTTGGTCACATGACCGGATAAATCTAAGTGTCCGTTTACCATTTGCTCCTTATTCTGTCTGCCCACTAGTGGGCTGTACAGCAGAAACTGGTATCAGTGTAAGGCTCACGCTATCACCCTTATTCTGTCTATTCTATTAGAAGCAAATTTTCTTTAATTCTTGCATTCATCACTCGGCTTTTACACTGATGCTCACACTCATTCATTAAATATAGGAGGCTTCTTCTTTGGCATGTTTTAATACAAGGAGTGCCTCTCAGCTGTGACATTATTTCTCATCTCATGGCTTCTCTGTAGACAATTAAGCTGTTTTCCAGCCTAATCACCTATCTTCTGCTATGGCTTTCTCTGACCCCAAACCCCATCCCCTGAAGCTTCTCCACCTGATCCAGCCAATTTTACTTTTCAAATCTACTAACCTTACATACAGACCCAGGATCCTACCTTATTTCTGCTCCCAAAACTATTTATACACATTGCAGCCTTTACCTCGAAAAGGTGCCTTTGCTGCAATAGTATCTCACCCCATATTTTTCCCATAAGCTCTGATATTTCCTCCTTATTGCACTCATACTTAACCTGGCTGGTGACGCTTGAACCAAATCCTAGCCCAGTTACTCATTTCTCTTACAAGGCTGTAACCTGGATAGACTCTAAAGGACTCCATGTGGTTCATCTCAACACTAGGAGTTTACTATGTCACCTAGCTGAACTGCAAGCATGGGTAGGACTTCCCACCCTGATATCCTTTGCCTATCCGAGACCTGGCTCAAGCCATCTATACTTGGTACTGTATGCACTATACCAAACTATAATCTCATTAGGGCTGAAAGGCTCACCTCTAGATATGTGGAGAGCTGGCCCAGTGGCGCTGAGGGTTGAGGCACTGGACGCCACACCTCGTGCTCGTCAGCGATCCAGGTTTGGGAACCCATCCGGCACTGGGGGTCAGTGGGGAGGAGTAGGATTCAGCGTCTGAGGGACTGCTCTTCTCTCCCTGGGGTGGGATCTGAGGACTCCTGATGCAGTAGTGACCCCGGTGGAGACTGGGGTTTCACCTGCTGGGTTCTAGTGGGAACGGTGGGGCAGGCTTCTCACGGGGCTCTGCCTGTGTGTGACACCATTGTACATTCGTGCACATAGAGGGAAACAACAAGGAAAAACCTCCTCACCATCGGTGAGATGACAGTGGCCCTGGTGGATTCACCCAATCCTAAATGTCGGCCCAGATGTGTCCAGGATCTCCGTCGGAGCGACCCAGGCAGCATGCAGGTAGGCTCCTACACTTAGGAGCTTGCTGCCAAGGGAGGGTGGCAATCAGCTCCAGAGATGGTACTAGGGGTCGGGCCTGCCTGTAGTCATTTTGTGGGGGATCAGGGAGAAGCATGGGGTTCAGGCTGGGAGTAGGGTGAACTCTGAGTGGGTACTCCTGAAGGATGCCCGGGGTGTTGGAGAACAAATAGAGTTAAAAAAAGATGTGTGGGGGTTGCCATATATTTCAAATCTCACCTAACCTGCCTTCCTGCCCACCCCTTCCTCTCTCACTGAGAATTCCTCCATGCTATACTGCTCCTAGGTGCAAAGAAATTACACATAGTGTGTGCCTACAATCCTACCAAAGCAGACCCCTGGCCTTAATGAACTGCTTGACCAAGTTGACTTATCTGCAGGACAGAATGAGGTCCTCCTCTTGGTGATCTGAACCTCAACTGGCTTGGTAAAGCCAATGAGTCCTTCCTATCCACAGACCAAGTATATAACTTTCACCAGCTTGCCAATGACCCCACTAGAGTTGTGTCTTCTCTAAAACTGGCATGCAAATTGATTGGATTCTTTCTAATTGCATTGACAGACTAGTGGCATCAGGAACCTTGACTGATGCCTTAACTGACCACTCACCCATTTGCTGCATTTGGTGCTCTGCATCTGCCTCGCCCCACATAGGTACATCACCTTTAGGAACTTTGCCAAAGTAGATCACACAAAATTCCTTAATGACATCTCCCAATTTGACTGGTTCCCCTCACACAAGCCAATGATGCCAAGACTGCACTTGACTATTTTGTAGCCCTCTTTGGTGCACTACAGGACAAGTACACTTCTTTGTGTATACATAGAATTCAGGGCACACAAACAAGGTGGCTACAGAAAGACCTCCTAGCACTGCTTAGAGCCTGAGATAAAATCTGGAGGTGCCTCAAATTTTCTGGTCTTCCCTCTGACTATAACCTCTACAGGGCCCTAAGAAATGCCTGTAAAGAAATACAGTATGCATCTAGCTAAAGATCCTACTGTAGAGGGCTTTTTAAAGATGCTGCTGGTGACTCACATAAAGTTTGAACCCATATTAAAACCTTCCTTGGGGCAATCTCGCTCTCAGTCTGCCAATCATATGGTATTTAATGGAACCCACTGCAATAATCCAGTGACTATTGCAAACTGTTTTAACCTCCACTTTTCATATCTGTCTCAATATACATCAACATTCCCTTCCACTCAGCCCACTACCCTACCCTTGGGACTAGACTCCACTCCTTTGCATCTACCTTTCAATTTCAAGCC
This sequence comes from Neoceratodus forsteri, assembly GCA_016271365.2. Lineage (NCBI taxonomy): Eukaryota > Metazoa > Chordata > Ceratodontiformes > Ceratodontidae > Neoceratodus > Neoceratodus forsteri. The sequence continues at coordinate 381,699,855 of CM057453.1, forward strand.
CATATCCAGAGCTGAGGTACTTAAACTTCTTAACTCTATCTCTGACAGTACCAGCATGGACTCTGATGGGTTTGGTCCAAGGCTACTAAAACTTGCTTTCCCTTTATTGCATCCCCTTGGCCAAGATCTTTAACCTCTCTCTCTCCACCATAGCTTATTCTCTAGCATTTGGAAAATTGCCAGAATCACTCTGATCTTCAAAAAGGGGACCTCAAGGACATCCCAAACTATTGCTCAATAGCTATTCTCTCTGTTCTGGGAAAAATTCTTGAGAAACTGGTAGCCACAAAACATATCTTTTCTCATAGACAATAACTTGCATTGTGATAGCCAACATGGTTTCCGTAAAGGTCACAGTACCACAACAGTCCTTCTTAAATTTACAATTGATGTCTTTGCTGCCATGGACAAGGGCTCCTTCACTGGTGCAATTTTCATAGATCTAACTAAAGCTTTCAACCTTGTCGATCACCTTCTTCTCCAATCATACATATAGGTATTCCCAGAAGGGTCCATTCTTGGCCCCTCCTATTCACCATCCTCATCAACAAGATCTCTCTGCATACCCACTCGTGCTTGTCCCTACTGTACACACATGACCTGGTCCTCTATTACAGCTCCAGAAATATTGTCGGCATCAACCACACCCTCTCATCTGATTTTAAGAATATCCAATCTGACTCTATAATAACAGGCTCATCCTTAACACTGCAAAATCAAAGCCATGCTTTTGGTTCAGAAGCAAAACCCTAGAAACAACACTAGCAAATTAAAACTCCACCTTTCCAGTGGCTCCTTGCTAGACTCATTTAGTTCATTCAAATACCTGGGCTGTTGATTGATGGATCCTTGAATTTTGATCAGTACATCTCTTCTATCTGTAAATCAGTGAATGTCAAATTTGGGATTGCCTATAAGATCAGTTATGCTCTTACCCCCACTGCTAGACTGGCTGTTGCAAGAGGAGTCCTTCTCCCAGCTCTCACCTATGGTGCTATTACTTTCTTAGGTGCCTCAAAGCCTCTCTACACAGGTGGGACACAACTTGCAATAACATCTGCCGCTATGCCGCTACCTCCTCTCATCGCAAAACATCATTGTCAGCTCTATGCTAACGTGAAATGGCCCTTCCCATCCACTCAACAGCTACTTTCTCTTGGCTTTCTGACTAATGGCATTGTCATATCTCGAACCCCTGCATCACTAGCCTCCATGCTTAGCTGGCAATCCACCTCTCATGGACTTAGATCAGCTGTCCAAACTCTACTGCATATACCAAGGTGAAAACTGTCAAGGGTGTCCATGCCTTCTCCCATGTGGCCCTTGTTACTGTGAATCCATTCACCTGAATGTCTGAGTAGCTCAAAATCATGACCTCTTTAAAAACAACACCTGAATTACCTTACCAAATTAACCTCATGCCTGCTTCTATCCCCTTGAGCCCCTCCTCTTACACATTGCTGTTGGTCTCTCCTCCCTACTTTAATCACCCTACCAGTAGTTCTAACTCCTGTCCCCATCTCCTGCTTGCTTTCTCTATTTCACCCTCAACCTTATACATGTTCTAAGTCTCCTGTATCCTTCTTCTGCTCTTCTGCATTCCACTTATTGTTTCTAGCTACTTTCTACGATAGTTCTTCATAACTTTGGCACTTATTACAGTTATGTTGTAAATTTATCTCTGTTACTATGTGTGCTTTTCTGCCTATGGCAATTACTAAACTTGTACTGATTGTGGATTTTCTGTATTGTATCATTTTATTTAGACCTGTACTCACTGTTTATTATTTGCACTGTATCATATCCTTAGCCTTGTTTTTGTAAAGAAAATTCATCAACTTAGGTACCATAAGTGTTTCAAACATTGCAGACTTGCATTCATTATTGCTTGCCATGTATTTCTAATATAGTTTGTGTTTATTTTGATAGTATTTATCCACTCTATGTTTAAATTGATTCATTGTTTCACTAGTGACTATCTCTGATGGGAGACTATTCCACAGTGGTACAACTCATTGGTCTGAATCAGAATCTTCTGTTTTGAAGATTCCATATGTCCATAGTTAATTGAGATAGACGCCCCTAGGTTAGTACATAGTTTTTTTGTGCTTTAGGCCTAATTCTTCATATAATTCCTGATCTTGGAGTGTTCTGTATAACATACACATGTTCCTTCAGATTCTCCTGTACTGTAGTGTAAATAGGTTTAGGTTTTCCATCCTTTCTGAGTATGTTTTGTCATTGCAACCCATCATTACTCTTGTTGTCCTTCTCTGGATACCCTCCAGCTTCCTTATGTCCTCCTCCTATAAGAAGACCAAACCTGTGAACTATATTCAGATGAGGGTGCACCAAAGCTTGGTATTAATACTTTGCTGTCCCTACATTTTATATGTTGTAATATACAATTTAAAGATTGATTAGCCTTTTGGTGATGAAATTGCAATGTTGACGAATTGTAGATCATTTGTAATCCTGAGCCCAGATCTCTTTCTTCTTTTGATTGTGGTGAGTTGTTATTCCCAATTGTATGTGTATGGTTTGATTATTTTCCCCATGTGCATAATTATGCACTTTCTAACATTTAGGTCCAGTTTGTATTTATCGGTCCATAGATGTATGCTATTTAGGTGTCCTCCAGATTTGTGCTATCTTCTTTTTATTTACTATTGCACCAATGCAGCAGTCGTCCAAAATTTCATCATCCAGACATTTTGATGGTCATTTTTGAGTGAGGAAACAAATATATTGAACAGGCAGGGACCCAAGCAGAGCCCTGGGGACCTCACTTGTCACTTACATCCAATCAGACTGTATTCCATTTAGCACTACTCTCCGTCATCTTCCCCAACCAAGCTTCCACCCAATTAGTTATGTTGACTTCAACTTGGATATTATTTAGTGTGTCTATTAATTCCTTATGGGGTAGTTTGTCGAAGGCTTTGTCAAAGTCTAAAATGCCACATCCACTGATTCCTTCATACAAGACCTTACTGACTTTTTTCATAAAATGATAGTATGTTAGTTTGGCATGATTTGGATTTGATAAACCCATGTTGGGTTTTGTCAGTAAAATTATTCTTTTTATGTGTTCCTTCAAAATTTCTTCCAGAATTTTGCCCATGATTGACATCAGGCTTACAGGTCTAAAATTTTCTGGGGGTTTTTGTGCCCTTTTTAGGATGGGAACCACTGTGGCATCCCCAGCCCTGAACCACTATCCTAAGATCTAGTGATATTTGAAATATATGGGTTAGTGGCAGAGCCAAACATCTGCAATTTCTCTAAGTACTCTGGGATGTATATCATCTGGCCCAGGTGACTTATTATTTCCATGGGATTAGAATTTATTTCATTTTATCTGGTACCTGTTTTTATTGAACACAGAGCAAAATTAACTTGTTCTGTATGCCCTTGGCATTAGCTGTTTTCCTTGGTTGTTTAGGTAAGGTCCTATATTGCTGTGCACTTTTTTTAGTTTTATTGATATATATGTATAGAAGGCCTTGTAGTTATCATTTGTCCTACTGCTAGTTGCAGCTCATAATCAGTTTTCACAGATTTTATGGCCTTTTTAGTTTTCTGACTCTCTCTCTATATATTATATTTTCTCTAGTCAATTGTCCCTTTTGTGTAATATTTTAAATATTTGGTTATTTTGTTTAATCAATTTTTTTAATTTGGAATTAAACCAGTGTGTGCTTTTGTCCATATTTGGTTTTGGGTATATTAGTTTTAACAGCCTCATCAATTTGTTTAATTAGTGTTTCCCTCATCTCTTCTAGTGTTTTATTTGTAAATTCAGTTCTCCAGTTCCAGTCATTCATATCCAGAAGATTTAGAAAGCATAGGTTTTAGAACAAGATATTATGTCAGTGGCAGCCTAAGGGTTAAGTGACAAAAGTCTGCTTTACCAAGATTTAGTTTGAATGTTGTACCTGTCCTAATATCTGTACTACGTTCCTCATTTATTTTGAAGAACATTTTCAATCAATCAATCAATCAATACTTTATTTTAAAGGCGCTTTTCTTCAACCAAAGCGCCTGTACAATTTCATAAAACAATAAATAAGCAAAATCTAATTTATTATAAATCATTAAAAGCTATATTAAAAGGTGGGTCTTCAAGGCTCCTTTAAAACTTAGGGCAAGTCGGGCAATTTTGCACCTGGCGAGGTAGAGAATTCCACAGGGTAGGGGCCATAAAACTGAATGATCTAGCCCTGAAGTTTTCAAACAAACCCTGGAATCTCCAGCAATCCCTCGTCAGTGGATCGGAGGGGTGGGAGGGACAGTAGGGGCAAAGGAGTTCTTTCAGGTAAGTAGGTCCCTGATTGTGTAGGGCTTTATAGGTCAGCAAACCGACCTTGAGAAGGTGATTCGCCAAAACACTGGCAGCCAGTGCAGTCCATGAAGCACAGGCATTATATGACTGGATCTAGAAGATCCAGTCAATAACTAACCGCCGCATTCTGCACAAGCTGCAGATGGCGAGATTCAACCCCGATAGCCCTAGGTACAGGGAGTTGCAATAGTCAAAGCGGGGAAGTAACGAGGCGTGGATCAACGTTGGAAGATCCTCTGGAGGAACCAGGTGCTTCACCCTGGTGATATTCCTCAGATGGAAAAGGAGGTTTTGACCACCGCTGACACCTGAGATTTAAGTGTCAAGTGGTCGTCAATTATACGCCAAGATTCTGCACCTGATTTAAGGTTGTGGAGCTGAACGCCTTCAGCCATAAGCCTGAGGGGCGATCCATCCGCAAACTCCACCTCACAGCGACCTCGATCCACGACTAACACCTCAGTTTTCTCCGGTTTAACCTCAGCCAACTCCACTCATTCAGTCCTGGATTTTGGCAAGGCAGTTATTAAATACCGATAAGGCAGCATCCTGATCGGGCATAAAGACATATACAGCTGGGTGTCATCTGCATAGCAATGAAAACCCAAACCGTATCATCTAATAATCACTCCCAATGGCAGCATATACACCGCCAAACAACATAGGTGCTAAAATAGAACCCTCGGTACCCCACAGGATGGGAGACTGATGTCGAGGAAAAATTCCCGACACCACCCTCTGAGTCCTACCCTTGAGGTAAGATTGAAACCACCTGAGGACCACACCAGATAATCCACAGATGGACTGCAGATGCTCCAGCAGCACCATAGTCAACAGTGTCAAATGCTGCAGAGAGATCAAGGAGTACCAAGATAGAACAGGTCCTACTATCTCTCGCTATTAGGAGGTCATTTAGTACCCGAACAAGTGCTGTCTCGGTACTATGCCTTTTCCTAAATCCTGACTGGAGGGAATCATAAATATTGTTGTTGGTCAGATGATCATCCAACTGTACTGTGACCACCTTCTCAATAACTTTACCCACAAAGGGTAAGTTAGAGACTAGTCTGTAATTTGCTAAACAGTCTGGGTCTAAGGAGGATTTCTTTAAAGAGGCGAACTATAGCCTCTTTAAGGGGATCAGGAAAGATCCCCCTCTCTAAAGACTTCCAGACTATCAAAGCCAGGACTAGGCCAATTTTTCCACACACAATCCACTAAGAGACGTGGTGAGACAGGGTCCAAATCACAGTTGGTTGTCGCATGCTCGGATGACCATCACAATATTATCAATTGTGGGAGGCTGAAGTCAGACCACATACAAACTGAGTGTTTATTTATTTTGCAGTGATCGCTATTCCCCAGTGAACTGTTCACTATAATGTTGTTTATTTTATCTCCCATATTTGTCTGTTTGAGGTCCAGAATGTTTTCTCCTCTAGTCGACTTATTTACTTTTTGTTTCACCCCATTTGAGCTAGTATTTCTAGGTAACATTTAGCATTATTTGTTGTTCCTTTTGATTCCTGCCAGTTGATCCCAAGCAGGCTAAAATCTCCTGCTATGATGATTTTTTCTCCTGGATTAAATTGTGATAAGTGTCTTAATAGCTGGGTTTGATCAGTTAGTGAAATTGAGGGGGGCCTATATAGCAATCCTAAATTGATTTTGGTTGTAGTTTTGGTAGTATTTTACCCAAATTGTCTCTGTGTTTGTCATTTCTATATCTATCTGTTCACTTTTTATAGAGTCCCTGATGTATATGGCTACTCCTCCCCTTTTCTTATTAATCTAGGTTTAGAATACAGGTTATAGCTGTCTATGTTCTTGTCCCATAAATCTGTGTCTTCCTACCATGCCTCAGTCACAAGGGCAATGTGTATATCAAGAGTTATTAGAATATGTCAAAATTTGTCAACTTGTTTGCAAGACTTCTAGCATTTGATAGCACCCCATTCCAATTTGTGTTTAGGTGGTTTACAGGTTTAAATTCCTTTTATCTCTGGTTGTTCCTGTCCCCTTGTTTCACTTTAAATGGAACTTAATCACACCATTCAGTTTTCTACTTAGAATTCTGGTTTCCATTTTGTTTGGGTGTACCCTATTTTTTTTAAATATAATCTCATTTTGAAATGTGATGGAATTGTCCATGAAACCAATATTCTGTTCTTTGCAGAAAGAATGCAGCCAGATGTTGATTTTATTTATGGCCCTGTTTTTGTACATGTTAGGTCCGTGTCCTGGTAGGATACCTGAGATAATTAGCTCTCCCTCTTTTCCTTGATTATTTTAGTTATTTTAGTTTTTATCCTGTATGTTTAACATTCTATTTCTGCCTACATCATTTATTCCTACATGTAGGATGACTAAGGGGTTGTTAGTATTTTCTATCAACCCATCCAACATTCTCTCCAGATTAGGTAGTTTTACTCCAGGAGTGTACTCACAGTCATATATTCCTTCCTCCATTATAGACTATTTCATCTGCCCCCCAGTTGTTGAATCACCTATTATAAGAATATCTTTCTCTAGACTTTCCCAGGGAGGGTCTTGGGTCACCTCTTGTTGGTTAACTATACTATTTTTGTGTCATTTAATCATGTAGGGTCATTTATTTTCTGCTGGTTGACTCTGCATTTAGTCTTTAATGTAGGTATGTTCCTAGGGCTTTCTGTGATGACATCAGTTTCTGGTGCTATGTCATGTGCTGAATTGTTTAGTGTATCAAATTTGTTATGTGGTATTAGGAGTTTCTGCTGATACCTTGGTCTGTTATTATTTGTTTTAATTTGTTTGTTTGTTTTACCAACTTTTTTTTTGGTGTGTTTGCATGTTTTCTGTATGTTGTCACCTTGTGCACAACTTAGTGTATTTATCATAATATCATTAGTTTGCATAGTGATATTATCAACCATAGTGTCAAGGAAGTTTTCCAGTTCCCTATCTCTTTCTGGACTTCTGCTCTCTTTGGGAGTTGTTTGATTTCCTCATGTAATGTTTCAATCATTAAGTATTTGTCACAGCTATATTTTTTGGTTTTATCTCCCTCAGAAAACATTTTGCATTGTATACATTGCTTCAGGTGTTTGTTACCTTTTTCTTTTCCCTGTGCTTTTTTCCCTTTGGTACTGGCCCTAGTTCCTGTTTCTTTGATAGTCCTAGTTGGCTATGAAGTCGCCTCTATGTTGATTGATCTGTTTGATAGTTTTGACATAGTCCCCAGCATTCCCAGCAGACACAGTTGACACGCTGCCTGATGCCGCTCTACATGTGTCTCCAGCATGCATAGACGTGCCCCTGCTCTGCTCACCCTGTTCACTACAGTGCTTCCTTTTATGCAGCTGTTTGACCCGGAAGCACTTACAGGGGTCAGAGCTCATGATTTACAATTTGTCCAAAACAATAGTTTTAAAATTAAAAAAGAAGAGTTTAAAGGCAAAGTCCACTCATATGTGGAGCTGGCCCGCTGTTGCTCTTTCTGTTATATGCCAAAACAATGTTTCAAGAGGGTCCCCTGCAAGCCTGTAGTTCTTATTTTGTCAGTAAGAACTACTAAGCTTCTCTTCCTGCTCCTATAAGGAGAATTAGCAGGGCTACACTATCAGTTCACAGCATTTGCAAGTTCACTAAAAATAGTTTAAAAGGTAATAAGCTATCTACTGCTCCCACTAGGGATATACCTCAGTCTGCTCAGTACAAATCACAATTTCAACAGCCTTTCTCCTCATGTCTGGTACCAACTAGTTGTAATCCTCCAGGGTCATGTCTGAAAATAGGCATTTCTATGTCTAATACACTTCACCAAAAACAAATAAATAATTAAAATAAGCCTTTGTCCTCTGAGGGACACAAAAAGGTTGTACATTGCATTGAGAACTAATATAGGTCATTACAAAAGAAATATTTCCAGATTCATATTGGCCTTTGGAATAACCAAGGTAAGGGCTTAGAGCACCTTCATGTAGAAGAAGGGTATGACCATCCATAACCTCATTACAGTTGCACAGCAAAAAGGCCACAGTTGGTCTTTAAATATCTTAAATGATTCTGCAGAACAAGAGTCAGGGCAAGTACATTTATTGGATTTAAGAGAAGTGATTACCTGAAGTAATTCCGATACAAGATAGCCACCATTAGCAAACTACCCTCTTCAGCTGAGAGATGAGTTAATTGCAAAGAGGTTCTAATTTCTAAAATGACTGCATGTTGGGAAGAAAAGGTTATATGTATTGAGAGTAAAGTCATCAGCAGTATCCATGAAAAGTCTTGGCTAACTGATCTATGCCTATCACCACTGACCCCACCTCAATGCTGTATTTTAAGGATTATAGCTCTCATCCAGTGTACCCACAGCTGTTGAGTCAAAATACATGCTGCCCTGGGCTCCCTTGATAGTGTTGATACCAAAGATATCTCAGGGATGGTTCTGACTGAAAAAAAAAAATAGATCATCCAACTCTTTTTGACAGCCACCTGTGCAGGGTGGGGAATGGGTGTTGGGTGGAAACCCTAACACCACATTTCTTTACTTTTGCAACTTTAATCCTAACTAATGCATTAACAATGTTTTTGCAATTTATTTCCTTACTTGTGGAGACAGTAAAATCGTATCCCTATTTTACTGTGTTAGAACACATCCTTCATAAGATGTGTATATGTATCTAGCTGTGGAAGCACAGGAACCTCTGGTCCCTGTGCTTCCATTTATAATAAAACAGTCATAATTAGTCACCATAGCTATGGTTACCCCACCTCATGTTCCAGGCGCAGACTCTTTTCAATCCCTAGCAAATGAAACTGTGTAAGCACACCACCAATCCACAGTGTGGGTGTAAAATACATTTTGGACAGGATTTGAAAATGACAGCTGTCACACACATGAGGTAGCATAATAAGAAGGCTATGTTGAAAATTTGGCTCAAAATATTTTAAATTTCCAAAGTTAAGAGAAATGACAGCTGCCACATACATGAGGTAGGGTTATAACAAGGCTATGTTGAAAATATGGGGTGAAAATATTGAACACTTCAAAGTTAGCACTGTACATAGCAAGATTGCAAGGAATTGTCATAATGCAGCAATTTTATCAAAGTTACCCCAAATTTATGACATAGCCTTTCTTATGGTCTTCATTCTCATGAACAATATGACAGTCATTACACAAATCCCACTGGAAAGGTGATTTCACTGAGCTACTGTGAAATCACATTTCCAGTGGGAGTTGCCTAATTACAGTCCTATTGTTCATGAGATGGGGTCCCCAAAACACCATGTTGAAAATTTGGGGTCAAAATGACAAAAACAATTGAATTATGGCACAAAACTGAAACCCCTAATTGAAATATATTGAAGTGGATTTACTTTACTTATGTGCAGTCAGCTGGTTGCAAGCAAGATGTGTCTTCAATTGGTGGAGCAGGCCTCAAACCTGGGACTTCTATAGGTGAGTGGTGGTCTGTGGGGACATCACAGGGTGTGGGGAGGTGGGTGCACAGTAGGAGGTCAGGTGGGTATGATCAATGGATTTTTTAATTAGTATAATACAAAGAAAGCAAAATATCAGGAGACTTTTTTTAATTTCAGGATAATATACTAAAAAAGGAGGTGGAAGAATAGCAGTGCCTCCAATGAGACAAGGGCATTTGGGGGTACCACTAGACACCAGGGATAAAAGCTAGGCATTGACTCCCCAAAAAGGGACCAGAATTTAAAAAATAAATAGAAATAGATACAGTACATGTCAACATATGATATGATACATATATATATATATATATATATATATATATATATACACACATTTATATATTATACATTTTAGTTTTTATTTAGTTTTTGTTATAGAGATATCTATCTATCTATCTATCTATCTATCTATCTATCTATCTATCTATCTATAGGGCCCTAGGTAAAAGGGACCCACAGAGGGCCTCTGGAGGTAGGGGTACTATTACAAGGGGTGAGGATGGCAGGTGGGAAGGGAAACCATCAGGGCCAGGATAAATGGTTCGGATAGAGAGAGTTAAAGGGGACACCTATTCATGGGGGTCTGAGTTAAGTGGGCAAAATAAGAAGGGAGGCAGAAGGGAGGGTGACAAGGGGTCTCTAATAAGGCAGGAAGACTCTCATGAAACTGAGATCATGAATAAAGAGGAGATGGGGTTGAGGCGCATAGTGGAGGTAACCATAAGGCTGATGGCGGTGTTAAGGTTCTGTCATTGGGAGACTAGATGATTAGGGTATCCAGTGGGAGGGACAGGGGTGGATGCCATAGCCAGGTGAAGGTAGTGAGTATCTCTGGGCTGACGGTGCACAGAGCAAAGTTCAAGGTGTACGAACTGGTTAGGGATTGTGGAGGGAAACTGGATTTCCTGGTGCATTTGGAACTAATGATCTAGAGGGAAATAGTGTTTTGGAAATCCAAACAAGGTTCCAAGAACTTGCCAGAGTCTGTCAGGATAATGGATGCAACATTTCCTTTTGGAGATATTGCCAGTACCAAAGGCCTCAGTGGAGAAAATAATGAAGATCACAGAGGTTAATGACTGGCTCAGGAAGTGGGATGAAGAGAGTGTGTTGGGGTGTTAGGTAACTGGAAAGGAGTTTGGGAGGATAAGGGACTGTGTGCCAAGGACAGGCTTCATCTTGCCCCATTAGGGAAGGAAGTCCTTAAACAGGGGTGGCTGACTACATTCAAGAAAGGTGGGGTTTAGACTTGTGAGGGGGAGGGATAAGGCAGGGGCTGACCAAAGCCCTCTCCACCAGATGAGGGGAGTAGCCTTTAAACCCAGGGGAGGGTGAAACAGATTGGGGAGGAGGTTTCAGGAGGAGCAGAGGGAGGATGGAAGTATAAGGAACCTGGGTGAGGTTCGACAAAGGGATCAGGGATAAGGGGTGGGGTGGTGTTAGTAAATGCCAGAAGCTTGGGAAACAAGTTGGCAGAGTTCCAGGCCATGCTGTTCGAGGGGTGGATGTGGCGGTGGTCACTAAGCGTGGGCCAACAAAACCATGACTGGGACCTAAGCGTGTGGGGGTACACTATGCTTAGGAAGGATGAGAAAGGAGAGAAGAGAGAGTGGAGTGGCTATGTTCATTAGAGATGACATAAAAATTGCTAGGGAGAAGAGGCAGAGGGAAACGTGGAGGCCTTATGGGTCGCCTTTATGAACCCCAACAGGAGGTAAGGTCAAGCTGGGTATAGCATATAGGCCCCCAGGATGGGTGATGTTCTGGAGAATGGTTTGCTGGACAACATCATTGCCCAGTGTGGACCAAAGGGAAGGAGTGGTGTTGATGGGGACCTTAATATGCCAGGTACAAACTGGGGAACCATATCTCTAAGGTGGCCAAGGAGCAGTGGGTGCTGGACAGCTTCCAGGATGTGTTCTTAACACAGCATGTGATGGAGCCCACAAGGGAGGGGCATGTCCTGGACGTGGTTCGGCAGATGGGGATCTGGTAAGGGACCTGGTTGCAGAGGATCCCCTGACTGAAAGCGACCACAATACTGTCTGATTTCAAATTAGCATGGGGAGGGGAGATCTAGGACACTGGCAGTGGACTTCAGGAGAGGCAGACTTTGTGGGCATGGGAAATATTCTTAAGGATCACTTGAAGGGGATTACATCAATGACAAATGTAGAAAAGAGAGGGAGGTCATAAAACAGGGACTTCATGAGGCAGTCAGGACCTGCACTAAGGTGAAACGTAAGGAAGCAAGGTCACATAAACCATGCTGGTGGTCCAGTGAGGTTCAGGTAGCATCAGAGAAAAGAAGGCGCCTACAAAAATATAAAACAACAAGAGGGATAAGGAAAAGGAAATGTACCATCTTGCATCTAGAAAAGTCACCTGGATGGTGGGGGGCAAAGTCCAGTAAAGAGCAACGGCTGGTACAGGGGATACATGGAGGGAAAAGGGTTCTTCTAGTACATTAGGGAGTGGAGAAAAGCTAAGGGCCATCTCGGCAGATTGAGATCAGAAGGAGGTTGGGTGGAAGAGGTGAGGGACCAGGCAGAGGTACTAAATGAGTACTTTGCCCTGTGTTCATTAGGGAGGGGATGAGATATCTACAAAGCAAGGCACAATGGGAATAGAATCGGTAGTGAGTAGGATCAGGGGAGCAACATAAATGGAGCAAGAGGGAGGAGAGGTACCCAGGGGTGTCACATCAGGATAAGGATAAAAGGCCAGCAAGGTGGAGGGGATGATGATGCTATCTCCACTGAAAGAGTGTGGTTAGCCCTCAAGGCCCTAAAGAAAGATAAATCTACTGGGCTGGATGGCATTCATCTGAGAGTATTATGGGACTTAGCGGACATACTGGCTGCACCCTGGTGGAGCTCTTCAACAGTCGCTTGAGACAGGAGGGTACCTAGGGGTTGGCGAGAGGCACATGTGGTGCCAATCCACATAAAGGGGTCAAGGGAAGTGCCAGGCAACTATAGACCCATCAGTTTGACCTCAGTAGTGGTAAAATGAATGAAGAGTATACTAAAGGAACAATTGGGGTGCACTTGGAGGAGGTGGGAGGTCTGGATAGTCGGCAACATGGGTTTGTGCCAGGTAGACCATGTCAAACTAATCTTGTGGAGTTCTACAAATGGTTAACATCAGAACTGGACAGGGAAAGCCTGTGGATGTATTATTCTTGGGCTTCAGCAAGGCATTTGACTCTGTCCCCACAATGGTCTGGTGGAGAAAGTGGCGGGGTTGGGAGTATTCCCTTTGATGGTCAGATGGACTGAAAACTGGCTAACTGGATGCACCCAGAGAGTAGTGGATGGTGGAGAGCTCTTGAACCCTAGAGATGTCGGTAGTGGGGTACCGCAGGGCTCGAGTCCTGGGTCCAATCCTGTTTAATGCATACATATCAGACATCAGGAGGGTATAGGGTGTGAAATGAGTCTCTTCGCTGATGGCTCCAAGATGGGAGCAGTAGTTGAGGTGGAAGAGGGAGATTGGCACTTCAAGGGGGCCTGGACACCCTGGAAAGCTGGGCTCACACATGGAAATTAAATTTCAATATCACCAAGTGCAAGGTGTTACATCTTGGTGAAACCCTAAACACAGGTACACCCTGGGAGGGAGGCGTGGAGGCCTCAAAGGGAAAAGACCTAAGGGTCATGGTGGATGCATGTATGAATAACTCTGAGCAGTGCAGGAGAGTGGCTAGCAAGGCAAACAGGATGTTGGGATGCATCAAGGGGGATCACCTCTAGGAGCAGGGAAGTGATTCTGCCACTGTACAATGGACTGGTTAGACCACATCTTGAGTACTGTGTTACAGTACTGGAGACCACACTTGAAGAGGGACATACAGCTCCTGGAGAGTGTACAGAGGAGGGCAACTAAGATGATATGAGGACTAGGGATTTGATGTATGAGGACAGACTTGAGGAGCTCTGCCTGTTTTCATTGGAGAAGAGGAGAGGAGAGACAGGGAGGCATGATTGAGGTTTTCAAGTATCTCAAGGAATAAATAGGGTAAACATGGAGGGGATCTCTAGACTAAAGCAGGGAGGTATCACCAGAGGCATGGTTTGAAGTTGGAAGGCGGAAGGGTGAGGAGGGAAAAGAGGAGGAGGTTTTTCACTGAGAGGGTGGTGGACCCTTGGAATGCACTGCCTGGTGACATGGTTCATAGATCCACAGTGGAGGGCTTCAAGAGAGGGTGGGACAGACACAGAAAGCGGATGTATCAGATGATGGCCTGGCTCAGGGAGTGGGGATGGATGATAGGGTTTCTGCAACACAAGGGGGTGGGCCGGTACCCAACTAGGGATCTGAGGTTCGAGCAGACTTGATAGACCATAAGGCCTAATCTGCTGGCAATTAGTATGTTAGTGTATATATATCTATAGATATATATATATATATATATATATATATATATAGTAGATAACCCACACTTAGGTTAAAAGTGGTATTTATCAGGTTGATCCTGCTATTGTCAGAGTGTGTTACACTCTAATCCCTTTCAGTTTTATTTCTGTAATGTAGTGTCATCAATGATTGTAAACTGTGTTAAAGACCTGGTGGGAGAGGTTCAAACACATGGAATTTTATGTCTAAAAACTATGTAATCCACCACTTTTATGTTACTTCATTTTCAATGAAGTCTCTGACTGTAAGGGGCTGAGCGAGTGAGTCATTCATCTTTGTATTGTAGCGTGACCGAGTGGTTTATTGGCAGTTCAGGACGTGCTGGCAGAGCTTGAAAAGCAGGTATTTTACTTGCAGACACTGTGCAAAGTCCTTTTTATTTTAAGGTTTCTGATATTTCTGCAGAAGAGCCACCGACTATAGAGAGCAGACAGGGAGGCGAGTCATCAGCTTCAGAAGGTGACGGGCGTGGCGGGCTGCTACTAGCAACAACTCTCGCTCATGCTTCCGCCTATCCTTCTGAAGCCTGTGAAACTCTAGCATCTGCTTTCTCAGATCGGCAACGTCATTTTGTAGAAATATGAGGAACTTAAAATAAAAGGAGTTACGCAGCATTTAAAAGTAAAATACCTCTTTTCAAGCTCTGCCAGCATGTCCTGAACTGGCAATAACACCACCTCGGTCACGCTCACAATACAGAAATAGATGACTCGCTTGTTTAGCCCCATTACAGTTACAGGCTTCTTTAAAAAAAAAGAACAACAGTAACATAAAAGAGAGAGATTACATGTGTTTTGGGAGACAACATGATTTGTTTTAAATGTCTGCCAGCAATTTCATTGCCATTTTAACTTTGCTCGGTCAGTGCATACTAGAGCTAGAAAAGTAAAAGTGATTCCACCATGATACAGCATGAAAATCGCAGTATCAACTAAATAAGTTTTTTTAATGATTTTTGTTTAACAATTATGGCAGGATCAACAGATAATTGTACCCAGTGTGGGGCACGCTATACAGACTTTAGTTAGAGCTGTGTGGGGACAGCTACATACAGCACATTTTAGTTACTGCTGTGGGTGCCAGCCTGTGTGTGTTTGTGTGGCAGCCTGTGTGTGCCAGGTGTGGAGTGGTCTCACTGCTGGTGAGAGGGTTCTGTGGGCTAGAAAGTAGTTTAGGCGCGGTCATAATGGGAGGTGTGCGGTCGTTGGGAAATAATACATGGTCATGTGATGCATTCTGTCCAATCATGTTAGTGGAATTTCTATGATTTTACCAACCCATTTTATAAGTGTGTATATATATATATATATATATATATATATATATATATATGTATGTATATATATATATATATATATATATATATATATATATATTAAGTAAAAAACTCTGTTTAATGCATTAGTTAGGGTTGTTTCCACACCGACAAAAGTGAGGAAATTGGTGTTAGGGTTAAAGCTCCCTGGACCCCCCCACCGGCATTGGGGTTCACTTTAGGGTTGTCAGCCATAACTCTCACCCCATCAATGTGTAAAGAAGTAGAGGTGTAGGAGAATAGGGTGGCAGTTAGTAATCACAACCCTAATGCGCACCTCGATGCCAGGTGGGGGTGTGGGGGGTCCAAGGGGACTTTCAACCCAACTCTGAATGTCCTTGCTTTTATCGGTGTGGAACAACCCTAACTAATGCATTAAACAGAGTTTTTGCCTCTAATTTCCTTCTTTCTGAGAATGATAACGAGAAATAGAAAGTAATCGCGGTAGCAAAAGGCCCCGTGCTCCCAACAAGTGATGTCTTGTCACATAGTAACATTGTGCCCACAAACACAAATGGTAATGCGCATGGTTATGCAAAGCGAAACAGAAAGAGAAACAGTAGTGTAGACAGAAATGTTAAAAACAATGCAAAAGGAAGCGTAAATGAAAATGCAAAGATACTTGCACATGGTGGCATTAGCGTGAACATTAAGTGACGGTAATGGGCAATGGCGGAAACATTAATGGTAACAGTAATGGAAGCGCACAGGCTGGTTTTCCCAAAAGCTGCATAGAGAAAGACACTGAGTACAAAGAATGTATGGATAATAATGGTTCTCGGAGCAGAAAATGAGGGTTGGAATACTAAATTGCTTATATCTCAGGAACCATACGGTAGAAAACAATTTAAAAGTCATATGATTTATGACTTTCCTGCTAGTTTTATGCTTAGTCCCAATTAGGGGCATTATTCTGAAGAAAAGCGGTATCTTGCACCGTTTCTGAGATACAGGCCCTGAAAGGCGTGGCAAACACCGTAATGTTATCCTATGGGAAAAAGAGGCGTTCAAGTGCCATATCTTTGGCTCCCTGTGATATTTCTTCACCAAACCACAAAAATACACATCTATGGGATGTTGGCTGTATTCCCTCAAATTTCCCCAAAAGACCAAACCGTTATTTTGCAGCAGGGCACCAAAGGATTCCTGTATGCGTTGGATGCCATAATGTTATCCTATGGGAAAAGCATCAACTTTGGAGTGCTGTAACTTTGCCGCCATGTAATATCTTTTCAACAAAACACTGAAAGCCACATCTGTAAGATGTGGCGCGTTCCCTCAAATTTCAGGCCAAAACACTAAACCGTTCTTTTGCAGCAGGGTGCCAAAGAATTGCTGTCATTTCCCACAGCCTAGAAAAGTACTGTTGAAGTTTATGAAGCTTAGAAATTCATTCGACAGTGTCGTAAGTGTGACAGTACTTTACGAAAGTACTTTTATAGAATTTTGAAAAACAAATTTCTGGGAGTTTTACCCCAAATAAAGACATAGCTAGCATCCTCAGGGTCTGACTAGGTGAATACAAAAATAATTAGGTTGCTAGATAGTCCCAATTTTAAATGCCAAACATTTTCTGATCGTTAACTGAAAACAAAATGGCAGATTCGCGACAGTAAAGGGGCCATTGCGAGTAAAAACTGCATTTGCGACACTGTTGAACTTTTTAACTTTTCCATTGACTTATAATGGAACTTGTTTTTTGAATAACTTTTGAACCGTTAAATATTTTTCACAAAATCTTCAAAAGGCACATTGGGGTCCCTGGCTGCATTCCCTGAAGATTTCAGACTGGTCATGCAAACCGTGCGACCTGTAGAGACAGCAGTAAAATTCCAGAAAGTGTAAACATGTGCATGATTACGCTTAATAACTCTGCAATAGTATATAGCGACCAGTACGAAACTTAGCAAATTCCCAAGATGTGTGGGTCTTGATCATGTATTCCAAATTTCAGGCAAATCCGTTCAATGGTTGCAAAGTTATTAAGGTGCAAAATTTTGGGTTTAACATATAAATGGCTCTTCAACCTAATTATAGTGGCACTACCGTGCCACTATAATATATATATATATATATATATATTTTAGAGCAAAAAACTCCATTTAATGCATCAGTTAGGGTTGTTCCACAGCAACAAAAGTGAGGAAATTAAGTGTTAGGGTTGAAAACCCCCTTGAACCCTAGCCCACCCCAACCGGCATTGAGTCGCATTGGGGTCATCAACCTAACTCTCACCCCATCACATGTGTAAAGCAGCAGAAGTATAGGAGAATGGGGTGAGAGTTAGGACTGAACACCCAATTGGCACCCCAATGCCGGTTGGGGGGGCTGGGGGTCCAAGGGGAGGTTTTCAACCCTAACACCGAATTTCTCACTTTGTCGCCGTGGAACAACCTAACTGATGCATTAAATGGAGTTTTTTACTCTAATTTCTTCTCTTTTGAGAATGATAATGAGAAATAGTGAATGAATGTAGCGGCAGGAGCGCTGGGCTTGAGGGCCCCGTGCTCATGCCACATGATGTCTTGTGACATAGTAACAGGAACTGCAATGCAAACAGAAGCGCTAACAGTGCCGCACATGGTAACGCAAGCAAGAATGAGAACAGAAAGGGTAATTTACATGGTGGCGAGGGCGGAAACGATTCGCCACGTGATGTGTTGTCACATAGTAACATGGTGCCCGCAAACGGAAATGTCAATGGCATGGTGACGAAAGTGAAACAGAAACAGTACTGTAGACACAAATGGCAAAAATAACGGAAACACAAGCGCAAATGAAACGCAGAAGATAATGCACATGGTGGCGACGTAGCGAACGGTAGGTGAAACGGGTACGGAACCGCTAGCAGAAAGGGCAACAGTAACAGTAATGTAAGCTACACAGGCTGGTTTTCTCTCAAAAGCTGCATTGAGAAAGACAGTGAGTACAAAGAATGTATGCATAATAATGGGTCTTGGAGCAGAAAATGAAGAGTTGGAATACTAAATAGCTTATATCTCAGGAACCGTCTGACGTAGAAAAAAATTTAAAGTCATATGATTTATGACTTTCCTGGCTAGTTTATGCTTAGCCCTCTTTTGATGAAAAGTCCGTATCTACGCACCGTTTCAGAGATACGGGCCCTGAGTGACGCAGCAAATGCCGTAATTTTATCCTATGGGAGAAAAGAAAGTTTGGAGTGCCATAACTTTGGCTCCCTGTAATATTTTTCACCAATCCACTAAAAGACACATCTATGGGATGTTGGCTGCCTTCCCTCAAAATTTCAGCCCAAAATACCAAGCCGTTATTTTGCAACAGGCGCCAAAGGATTGCTGCAATGCATCGGATGCAGTAATGTTATCTATGGGAAAAGCATCAGCTTTGGAGTGCTGTACCTTTGCCGCTGTGTAATATTTTGCAACACAAGACTGAAAGGCACATCTGTGAGATGTCGGCTGCGTTCCCTCAAATTTCAGGCCAAAGCACCAAACTGTTCTTTTGCAGCAGGGTGCCAAACAATTGCTGTAATTTTCCCACAGCCTAGAAAGTACTAGTAATTTGCTAAAGCTTGCAAATTTGAGACACTTTCATGAGTGCAATTACTTTATGAAAGTACTTTTTCCAGAAATTTGAAAATATATTTCTGGGGTGTTTTACCCCAAAATAAAGACATGGCTAGCATCCTCAGGGCCCGACTAGTGAATACAAAAGAATTAGGTTGCTAGAGGATCCCAATTTTAAATGCCAAACATTTTTCTGATCACTAACTGAAAACAAAATGGCAGATTTGCAACAGTAAAGGGCCATTTCGACAGTAAAAAGTGCATTTGCTACACTGTCAAACTTTTTGTTAACTTTTCCCATTGACCTATAATGGGAAATTGTTTTGAATAACTTTTGAACCGTTTAATATTTTTCATGAAATCTTCAAAAGGTACATCAGGGACCCCAACGCCGTTCCTAGAAGTTTTCAGATCGGTTGTGCAAACCATGCGACCTGTAGGCGCAACTGTAGAATTTCAAAAGCGTAATGCACTCACAGATCATGCTTAATAAACCTCAGCCGCGTATCCAACCAGTACGAAACTTGGCAAATCCCAAGACGTATGGGTTTTGATCAGGTATTCCAAATTTCAGGCAAATCCATTAAATGGTTGCAAAGTTATTATGGTGCAAATTTTGGGTTTAACATGTAAATGGCTCCTCAACCCTAACTATGGTAGCACTACCGTGCTACCATAATATAATATATTGTATTATATTACATTATATTTAAAGGATGCAGGGTGCCACTAGACACATGGGATTTATCCAGTTGGAGAGGGGTGTCACATTAAAGAAATAATAAAAAGCATACAAAAGAAAAGGATCATTTTTCACAACACGAATCCTTTTCAGCCAGGTGAAATCCTTTTCCACTAATTCTTTCCTGTGGTGGTGGAAAAGGATTCCAACTAGAAAAAACAATCCTTTTCCCAACTAGATGGCTTGATTTTGGGGACCACATCTCCAAAAAAGGTATTTGCATGACCAGATAACCATATTAAAATTATTTTTCATTACTCACATTCTTTTTCACCATCCCTATTTCACGGTGGTGAAAAGGAAATTAGCTAGTGAAAAGGATTTGCCTTCTTGCCAGCCAGATGTGCCCTTTTGATGACAAGATGGCCCTGCCAGTAATCTTTTTACAGTAGAATTCTTTCTAGCCATCCATATTCATCATTGGCAAAGTAAAGAAATCAGGCTGACAAAAGGATTACTGGCAGGACCATCTGATTGAGAAAAGGGGACATCTGGTTGGCAAATGGAATCCTTTTCACCAGCCATTTTTCACCATGATGAACAAGGAATGACAAAAGGACATTAGCAAGTGATGAAAAGATTTTAAAAAGTAAAAAAAGTCTAGGGGAACACAAAGGTTGGAAACCACAAAGAACTGCTCATCAACTCTAGAAGAGCAAGAAACATATTTAGATTTCTGAAACAGACATCCCTGCGTGAGAGTTATGACTTTTTGTAGCAAAATCAAGAAAACAAGATGGTGAATCATGAAAAGGATTTTTTTGGCAAACAATGATAACCTTTTCAAAAAAAAAAAGGATCCTTGTTTGTCAGAGAAAAATCTTTTATTGTTCCAGAAATCTACAGTATCCTGAAAATGAAAATCTCTTTGAAAATAATGGGACATTTTAAATGCTATAACTTTAGAATGCATTAATATTTTTCACCAAATAAATGCAGACCTGTTCTGTCACCCAAGTTCTTTCTACTATTAAAATTCCAGACCAAAATTCAACACTGTCTCTGCACAGCGTGATGAGATAAAATCTGCCAAAACTGGTGAATTTTCAGTTTTGTTAACTATCTGCACCTCAAAATCTGAAAATCCCACCAGAACAAAACTTGCCATGTCAAGAGATCTACCCCAGGAGACAATGCATGCACTGTTTTGCACAAATCAATGAATGGTTGCAAAGTTATTAAAGTGCAAAATTTGAGGTTTAACATTAAAGTACCTTCTCAACCTTAACTATAATGGCATGGTAGCACTGCTGTGCTCTGTCTCCCCTCTATAGATATATATCCCTTCAGCCAGAAGTTTTGTGGTGTGTGTTAGCCCATCGACGCTACGCATCAACTGCCCCACCTGCCCCAGCCACCCAAGACCGACTCTCCTTATATTGTCTCCTTCCTATGACATCACTTCCTGGCACTCTTTTTCTAAGTCCCCATTTCACCATTTTACAAGTTATACTTGGCGACCACCAGAGGCTTAGTCCTCCTTTGACTCCTTTGCCTACCCACTACCTCTTTCCCTGAGCTAGAGCCCTTCTTTCTATTCCTTCACTCAACAGCCCACCTCTAATCCCAACACAGCCACTACCCTAGCTATACACCCCTTCCATAGGCTGTTCTTCCTCGGTAACCACTTCCTCTACCACTTCCATGCCATCTCTCCCTCCTCCCTGCTAACCACACAACCCACTTTACAGCCACCAGGAGTTGCTATTTCACACCCTATTTCCAGCTCCTGCCCCTATCAGCCCAGCCACTGTGGATGCCTGGATCTCTTTGTCAACCACAGCCCAAAGACCCCACCCCCGCAGTCTCAGACCTGGTACCCTACGACATTAAAGTCCACAACACTACCATTACACCAAAGTGGCAGTCACCCTCACTGAAGCACAACTCTGACCCTTATTCTTCTATCATGATCACTACCACTAGGCAACATGATCTTTCTTCCACCATTGCAATTACCATTTGGCCCTCTTGATGCCCACCTCCTCCAAGTGGACCACACTGGTAGCCCACCAAGGTCAGCACCTGATGACCAACATGGAATATCCAACCCCACATCCACCCTCACCACAGATCCTAGGCCCCAGCACCCACTCCATCCACCCCTATACTCCCCACCCCTCAAGCCATTCCTGGACCCTCCTCCTCACCTCCTTTCTAAACCTCCACACCCTACCCATTCCCTGCACTCTAACTGCTCAGCCCCTCTCGATGCCTGGCTTGGTTCACCAACCACTACCCCCATAGCAAGATTTCTCACACTATTGTTACTACTCTCAGGAAATGTCCACCCCAACCCAGGTCCCTCCCCACCTCACTCCGAACATCACCCACAGGACTCTACACGCCACCTTGAACATATGCAGCCTGTCAAAAAATCTGCAGTGCTCCAATATTGGGCCACCATTCACCAACCAGACATCATTGTTCTAGTTGAGACCTGACTCTCAAATTCTACCCCTGACTCAGTTGTCTCACTTCCGGGTTCACCCTATTCTGGGAAGACAGTTGTGGAAAATGTGAGGGAGCTATGCGATCTATATCAGAGATAACATTATAGGCCACATGCTCCCACCCCCAGACTCTTAACGGTGCCCAAGCACTCACCTTAAAATCACCCTGGACCCTCCAGGGCCCATTATACCTCACAGCATCCTGTGTTCCCCTAAGAACCAAAAGTCGGGCCTTCCATCCCTCACTGATTGTCTATCTACCCTCCCTCCCTCACAAAGCTGAACAGATACTAGCAGGGGACCTAATGTCAACTGGCTCAGTCCTCAGCTGCACCAATAAAGGACTCCTTCACTGCCCTTGACATGGTCCAATAAGTCACCGAACCCACTAGATTTCATCCTCCACTGGTACCAGCACCCTCCTGGATGTCATTATCTCCAACCGCCCCCACAAAATCCAGGATATAAAAGTTCTACCTGACTTCCTTTGTGACCACTCACCCATCCTATTCCTATGGACCTCCTCCACCCCTAAACACACAGCCTAGACCACCTTCCATAGGCGTCTCTGCCCAGGGAGGCTAAAAACTTAAACAACTCTCGCACAAATGTACTTGTCCCCATTAAAACAGCCCCAGCCTTGATATTGTGCTCAACCTGTTCACACAGGCCTTCACTAAAGCCTGTAATCTCTATGCTCCATTCACCAAACTCCACACCAAAAATAAAATGCCCCACGGATCACCCCCCACTCCAAAAATTGAGAGAGAAAGGACAACCTCTGGTACAAAGCCTTGAGTTTGGCAGGACAGCTGACAGACAATCCTATAATGCTGCTCACAATGGCTGCATGGGCCATCAGCTAGGCCAAAGTGGACTACTATAATCCACTCTCACCGCCACATGGGGTCCACCCAGACCTTCTGGAGTAATATCAAAGAACTCAACAGTAAATCATGATCCCCACCACCCTCTCAGCTCACCATAGACAGAAACACTTCCACTGACCCACTTACCATGGCAAAACTGTCTAAACACTACCTCCTCAGATCTCTGCACTGTTCTCCCCAGTTGTTTCTTTGACCCTGTGCCTGAATCCAAATCCCCCACCCTACAGCACCCTTATTCCTCCAGTGTAAAATACTGACTCATGAAGCCCGTCCATACCTGCAAATGCACTAACAGCAACAACCCTAGCACAGATCCCCTAGACACTAGGCTCCTTCGGCTAGTCCTTGATGAGGTCCTAGCCCCTCTCCTGGAACTACTCAACAGATCCTGTGTCTGGGTCAATTCCCAGTGCCTGGAAGACTGCCGTTGTTACCACCATTTATAAAAGTGGTGACAAATCCTCCCCAAGTAATTATTGACCCATCTCCTTCTCCCCCCATCCAAAGCCTTAGAGAAAGTGGTTGCCACACAGCTCACTGAATACCTAGCCAAGCATGACATCTTATGCCGAGAGCAGCATGGCTTCCACTTGGGCCACAGCACAACCACAGCCCTCCTCGAATTCACCAACTTTCTACACTCCTCCCTAGACACTGGTAACATTGCTGGAGCTGTCATGTAGACCTTTCCAAGGCCTTAGAAGCATGAGTCTGCCATCCACTGTGGAGCTGTCTCTACCAACTTGTTTTCCTGGGGCCCACTGGGATGGTGTGCCAGTTACCTCTCCATGGTCCCAACATGTCAAACAAATGGTACCCTGTCTGACACACTACCTGTCCACTCCGAGTGCCCCAGGGCTCCATCCTGGGTCCCCTACTCTCCACCCTCTACCTAAACACCTTGTCATTGGCTTGCTCTGGAAATATCTTACTGTATGCGGATGATGAAGTGCTTTATGCCTTGCACCATAAACCTTCCCCCTCCAAGTCTCCCTCCAAAACACCTTCACCCAGGCTGAAAATGGTTCAAGGACCATAGACTGGTCATAAATCCTAAAAAGACAAAATCCATGATTTTCTCCACCACCAAAACAAAGCAAAAATACTCCAATCCTCATCCTTCAAAGCACCCAGCACTCCTTGAACAGGTATCCACCCACAAGTACCTGGGGCTTACCCTCAACACTGCCCTTACCTTTCACGACCACATAAACTCACTTGCAGCTGCTGTAAACACTCAGACTGAGCTCCTATACTGCCATAAGGAATGCTTCCCTCTTGATGCCCTTAGGCTTGCTGTTACCTCCTCCATACTGTTCCTAGTGGATTATGGGCTCCTGTCTATGGGGCAGCAGATAATTCCACTCTTTAGAAAATACAAATCTCCGTAACAAGGCCTGCAAGCTCCTAACTGGTGCCCCAAGGCTCCACACCTGCTTACTCTATTCCACTGACAAATCCTCAATTTTGATGAAAGACTCAACTACCAGACCAGCCTCCTGACCAAGAAAATCCTGCTTGGACTCTTGCCTCCTGGAGTCACCACCTCCCTCCAAACTGCCACCCTCTATCTCTACCAGTTACTCAGACAAAGCCATCCTGGTGGTACCCAGGGTAAAAACATCACTTACCCTCATGTTTGCATACCATATTGACTCGCTGGTCAAGACAGTCAATGCCAAGACTGGTGTCCTGTACAAGCACAGGCAATACCTCTCTCTGAGGGCCCTCTGCCTCTCAGTCCACAGTTCCATTATATCTACTGTTGACTTATGGACTAGTGGTCTACAGGCGACAACGGAAACAGTGCTCAGAGGATTCAGACTGTACTCAACTATAACCTGCAGATGCACCCTGGATGCTGAGCATGGTACTCACACTTGTACTCTGAAAGAAAGTGCAAACTGGCTATCATTAGAAACAGGGTCAAATTCAGACTTGCATCTAAGGAAGAAGGCTCTATTGGGTAAAACACACCCTGTGTAGGTAATTTGATCAAGGTGACTATCTCATTATAGGCCACCAGAGAGGGAGAACTAGAGGGCCTTGGCTATCCCCTTCCATCGCACCTCACTTGGGCAGCAGTGCATTTGCCCTACAGGGCCCCCCCTGTGGATGGATGAACTCCCCGGGCACCTCTTGGCCACCAGTTGTCTGGCCCAATTCAAAACTGACCTCAAACAGCACCTAATAACATTCTTTAAGTGCACCTGCCCTAAGTCTAGCTACACCTGCTCTCTCTGCCCCACAGCAAGCACTAGGCAGGCCTCAGGTACCCCCTCCATCTGTCCCTTCTCATGGCTTGCCTCAGCAATCAGTTTGCATCATGTTCCTTTGGCACCCTTCCACCTTCCCCAACTCCCAGACCGTGAGTTTCCCTAACAGTCACTACTAATGCAGGCTGCCTGACCATGCCCCCTCACACCCCCACCATTTACTCACAGCATGTCTTCTCTGGTCAGCCTCCCCTCTCCCCCATTCTCCCTATATCTTATCACCCTTCTTTCCCCATCTTCACCTCCACCGCAGTACCACCTCTCTCTCGTGCCCTTTCTTCACCCCACTGCCAGCTATCCCCATCCCTCTGAACTACTGACAAGGCACTTTGTGGCTGCTTATTCCCCATCAACCCTCACAAAGTGTTTTTCTTGTTATTTTAACTTTTTACCTATGTTTTGAGTAATTCTGTAGGCTCTGAATCCAATCTGTATCATTCATTGTGATGTACCTTTGCTTTCTCATATTGTATTTTATTTTGCTATCTATGACATGGAACCTTTGTAAAGAGCTTTCCTCAAGGTCTTTTCGAATCACTGAATAAATAATAAATAAATAAATAAAATAAATACTGCATTGCCCTCTACCTAAGACTACCAGGTAGTGCGATCCATAGATTGAAGCTAGTTTAGAATGCCGGCTAGACTATTGACGTACTGGTTTCCAAGGTTGTGTCACATCACTCCAGTGCTCTGCAGCCAATACTGGTTGCTTATATATTGATAGATCTGCTTCAGGGATGGGTTACTTACCTATAAAGCTTTACATGAACAGGAAACACGCTATCTCAAACATCTGCTTCATCCTCATCACCACCTCCATTCACTCTGTTCCTCTGATGAAGGATTACTAGAGGTTCCTAGGGTCCATCTTAAGTCCTCTGGGGCTCATTCATTTGCTTACAGGGCACCCACCCTGTGGAATTCTTTACCATAGTTGATCAGAGGAGAGCCCAACTGTTGAGAACTTTAAAACTGCTTTAAAACACAATTACTTACATTACTTTTCCGATGAGGATGATATTTAGTTATCTAACTACTAACTCAATTCTTTGATTGTATTCTTAGTACTCTGATTAGAATTATTTTCTGTTAATCTTAAATATTTTCTAAGATGTACAGTGCTTTGATCTATGGAATTGTGCTTATAAATAAAGATTGACTGACTAATTGATGACAAGTAGAAATAAGGAAGTTATTTGCCCTGTATAAGGCACTTATAAGAGACGCATCTGGAATACTGTACCCAGTTCTGGAGGCCTCATCTAAGAAGGAACACAGGAAGGAGGCAGTGCAGTGGAGGGCAACTAAATGGTGCAGAGCCTGTGGGATAAGACCTATGAGGGAACACTAAAGGAGTTAAATATGTATCCAAGAAGGAAAGGAGGGAAGGGCAGATGACTGAGACATACAAATACATCACCAGTATAAACAGAGTACAGGAAGGAAGCATCTTCCAAAATAAGAGATGCTGCAAGTCAAGGGCACAAAAATGAAGTTAGAGGAAAGAGCTCCAGAAACATGAAAAAATATTTTTCACAGAGGGTGAGTGGAAACATAGAAACATAGAATTTGATGGCAGATAAGGACTGCTTGGCCCACCTAGTCTGTCCATTTCGTACCTAACAGATAGCTGCAGATCCTAGTTAACCAACAGCCTACTTCCTCCTACCCCCACTAGGAATTGCCTTATGTCTGTCCCATGCATTCTTAGATTCCCCACTGTTTTTTGACTCTCGACCTACTCAGAAGGCTGTTCCATATATCTACAACTCTCTATGAAGAAATAGTTCTCACATTACCTCTGAGCTGCCCCCATCTTCAAATTGTGCCCTTGTTCTTGCACATTTCTTTTTCTGAAAGATGCTACCCTCTCAGACTTTGTTGATTCCCTTGAGGTATTTGAGTTTCTATCATGTCCCCCTCTCCTCCTTTCCTCGAGGCTATACATCTTGAGCTCCTTTAGTTTTTCTTCATATATCTTCTGGTGCAGACCCTGCACCATTTTGGTTGCCCTCCTCTGGACAGCCTCCACCTGGCTATGTCTTTGTGGAGATGGGGTCCCCAGAACTGTACACAGTACTCCAGATGTGGTCTTACCAACTGTCTGTACAGATGACCAACAATGTCCTGTTTTACTGGTGATGCCTCTCCCTATGCATCCCAGTATCCCCAACTCTCTTACTGTCTTCTTACATTCCTGGAATAGCCTACCAGATGGGGTGATAGGGCTAAAATGAGATCAAACCATTTAAGAAGGAATGGGATAGACACAATGGTATCCTGGAGGCAAGGGGGATATAGTGCTCAGTTTGGGCATGAGGCATCACACCAGAAAGGATTAATAGATTAGACTGGGTGGTCATGCTTCTTCCACTCCCCCAGCCCGACTTCCAACAGAGCATCCACCACCCCAACCCCAGACTCCCCACTATCCTCCCTCACCTGAACAAGTCCCAGTGTGAATATATACTCTCCCTATCAGAGTAACATCTTGCTGCTGGAACTGACAACTGCTTTATGTGAGAAAAAGAAGAAAGTGTTGTTCAGTGTATTTCAATGGATTTTCAACTACACTTACCTTATTTCTCATACAACAATTGCCAGTTCCAGCAGCAAGACACACCTCCCATGAGAGACAGCAGTGGATCTTCACAGTGGGATCTGTTCAGATGAGTGAGGTGTGTGGAGAAGTCTGAGGTGTGAGTGGCTAGGTGTTCAGTCAGAGGTTGGGCTAGGGTGCGGGGGTTGCATCAGTGATGACCTTTTCAAACAGATTAGAAAAGGCATCAAGGGACTGTGTTCTTTTCAGGCTCCGAGGGACATCAGAGGGCGGGCGAGATGCCACTAACACCTCATTTAAATCAGCAATGACATGCATGAGACAGAAACTGATCTAGATAGTGGGGGAATGTAGACTAGCAATTTTTGCACTAACCACTGAGCTACCTAACTTCACTTTCTAATTGTGATATACACATGCTGACTAATACATATACATACTGTATACATATACATATATATGAATATATATCCAGTATAACATAGCAATGCACTCTCTACATACATTTTTACAGATTAAAACAAGACACTGAGGGACTGTTTTCTTCTTTTCAGGCTCTAAGGGACATCAGAGGGTTGCCACTAGACACCTGATTTAATTCAGCAATGACATGCACCAGACTGACACTGATCTAGATTGTGAGGGAATGTAGGCTAGCAATGTTTGCACTAACAACTAGCCACCTAACTGCACTTTCTAATTGTTGTGATACTAAACTGAATAATTCATATACACATATATGCATATATATTCCAGACTAACATAGCTGTGCACTGTCTAAACATATGTTTACAGATTAAAAATACATAGAGGACCATTTTCTTCTTTTCAGGCTCAGAGGGACATCAGAGGGTGAGGGGTTGCAACTAGACACTTAATTTAAATCAGCAACGACATGCATAAGGTTGAAACTGATTTAGATAGTGGGGAATGTAGACTAGCAAGTTTTGCACTAAGCACTGAGACACCTAAATACACTTTCTACCTGTTGTGATACACACACACACTGACTAATACATATATACATATTTGGATATATATTCCAGTATAACATAGCAGTGCACTGTCTACACAGACACACACACACACACACACACACACACACACACAGTACACCTCCTTGTATGGCATCTACTTATCATCTAATCCTAACTCTTACTGTATTTTGGATAAACACTGTGTTTTCATTAACTCATTGTACTAGTCCATGGCATGACTGGGTAACTAAGGCAGAGAACCAGGTAGGTGCAGTAGATGTGGTCTATCTGAACTTCAGAAAGACCTTCAACACTGACCCCATAGAAGCTGATTAACAAACTGTGCAGCCTGGGGATGGATCCCAAAATAGTTCTTTGGGTGAAGAACTGGCTGAATAGCAGGAGTCAGAGGGTTGTGGTAAACAGGGTACTCTGAAGGGGAGAGATGATAAGCAGGGTGCTGCAGGGGTTGGTCTTAGGGTCAGCCCTCTTCATTGTCTTTATTAGGGACATTGTAGAGGACCGGAGGAAAAGGTATGCCTCATCACAGATGATACAAAACTGTGCAATAAGGTGGACATGCCAGGGGATGTTGAAAGGATGAGGGAAGATCTCAAACTGCATTAATGGTCTGAAGAATGGCAGCTGGGATTCAATGCAAAGAAGTGCAAGATCGTGTGCATAGGGCATAGAACCCAGAGGCAAAGTATGAACTAGGTGGGGAAGTACTGGCAGTCAAAAAGCAGGAAAGAAACCTGGGAGTTATCATGTCGGAGGACCTAAGAAAACTAGGCAGGTGGCTGTAAGACTAGCCAGATGCTTGGATGCATAAGGAGTTGTATCTGGAGTATAAAAGGGAGGTCATCCTGCCCTGTATAAGACACTAATGAGACCACACCTGGAATACTGCATCTAGTTCTGTAGGCCCCATCTGAGAAAGAACAGAGACAGGGTGGAGGCGGTTCAGTGGAGAGCCACTAAATGGTGCATGGCCTGTGGCATACGACCTATGAGGAAAGACTAGCCAAACCAATTTTTAAAATATTTATTTTATTTGGGCAAAGCATTTAATCCATTTAAATATTGAATTTTGACAGGATATGCCAGTTGAGATTCTATATGTCATTTACAGTGAGCTCATGCTTTTACCCATTTTTCTAATGTATTTGCACAATGCAGATCTGCTGAGAGGCAGTTTCAATGTGAGTCTTCCTTTTATTAATGTATTTTCTTGGAATATGCCTGCTGATTTCTATGTGTTTAGCCAGGATAGTTCACAGAAGATCTGACATCTTATTTTCAGTGGGGTTCTACATCTAGATATTATTATGCTGCACTGCATGCACTCAGAGCACACGCAAAACAATATCTTACATCTGGACTAGACTCGTTTGATAAATACATTGTTAACATGGGTAAAATCTGACCCTACTGAAAACAAAATATTGCATCTAATCTGGGATATCCTGAGTAAATACAGTGCAAAAATGTATAAAATAAGGAGCCATATGAGAATGAGACATAGCATCTCCCTCTGCTATCCAGGATAGAAACATGGTGGAAGTGGGGAAGAGGCTAAGCTGATAAATATGTTATTTTAATCATTAAACAGCTGAATGTAAATATATAATAATTACATTTACCATGGTAACAAATTTCTCATTGTAAACTGAAACTTAATTGTGTTCCATATAACCAAGACTGACATAAACAGTTTGTTTATTGTTTTATAACACATTAAGCTACAGTATTTATTTTGAATGTTGTGGCCATGAGGATGGTGTATACATATTTATACAATAGGGTGAATGATAAATGAACCTGATAAAAACATGTATCTTCACCAGAGTGAGATAATTTTAAGGACTAACATTTATCTCATGGCTCAGAGTGTGATAAATGTAATAACTGACATTTATCTCATTGCTCAGAGTGAGATGACTCCTACTACCTGCAGCTAACTCAATTACCATTGCAAAACAGTTTCACCTGTTCCCACACTCTGTCTGACTCCTAGCCTATTACTGTGATACTCTCAGCTTGACTGCAGCCAGAATTCTAAAGGACACAGCTTCACAAAACAGTTTGTTTCTCACTGCTGCTTGAAGCTAACTCACTTAGCAATGCAAAACACACTCAGCTTTCCCACAGAGTTTCTAACACTGCCAGCCCATTCAGAAAAACTCACACACAGAAACAGCAACAGAACACAAAAATCATAACAATACTTCTGAAACTCCTGCCCCTATTGTATAAATTGAATACATGATGTGCAGATCATGTGCTGTGGAAATGTCTTCACTCCTGCATCGTGAGCTCTGGATACACATGAGCATCCAGAGATCACTCTGCAGGAGTGAAGATATTTTCCATTTCACACCTCTGCCAATCATGTAATATATATATATATATATATATATATATATATATATATTTATACAATGTATGTTTAGGGATAAATCACAGTGTAAAAATGATATCTGAGCTGGCCAGTGAAGATAACATTATCTTCATGTTCCTATATGTCATACATCTCCACGTTCCTATCGTCATCAGAACGAAACTGAAATTATTTCCTGCTGCTGTCTACTGCCTGTGGCTGTCTCACTACACTACCCCAACACCCTCCCCATGCATCAACCCCCACACAGCTGTCAATCTTCTGTGAAATTATCTGGTTGATCCTGCCATTATTTCCACGGAATTCATATTTTAAATACTTATCTGGTTGATCCTGCCACTCTGAGCACTTTCACTTTCTGTATAATGTACGGTGAGGCGCTATTCTCACTGTGGCGCTGTATTCTCTGAAGTGTTCTAGTAGTTGAAAAAGTCAGAAAAGCATGTGCTTTATGCACAGCTTAGTGTTCTTTCTTCAGTGAGTAAAAGCTGTCAATTGCACACAGGCTGAAGCGAGTGAATTTGCGACTGGAACGGTAGAGAAGTCTAGAGTGTCTGTTGCCCAGCAACGCAGACACTTCATTCCCTACTGTTCCAAAACCACAAATTACTCGCTTCCCTATCAAGCTTTTACTCACTGAAAAAAGAACACTATCTGTGCATAAAGCACAGCTGTTCAACTACTAGAACACCTCCAGAAGAATGATGCTCATCAGTGAAGAATAATGCTACGTATTAATACAAGAAAGTGAAAGTACTCAAATCTTGAATCAACCAGATAAGTTTAAAACATGAATTCATGGAAAATAATTGCAGGATCAACCAGATAACATTATAAAATATTAATTTCGTCAAAATAATGGCAGGATCAACCAGATAATTTTTTAAATAACTTTAAACCGACAGGATCAACCAGATATTTCAATACCTTATCTCATTTGTTGTCTTGGGGGTGGGGGCTGTGTTGGGGGCATGCAGGATAAACCAGATAATTTTTTAAAAATAACTATAAATAGCATCCATCAGAAATGTTTTTAAACAACAAATGACATCTGTTGTTTTGCCAGCATTCCTGTTAGGGGAGTTGTATTGCTAGGGCCATCACCTTTATGTGGCCATTGCATTGAAGATATGTGGTGGGTTGCGTTTTGGGGCAAAACATACATTGTATAAACAGAATATGACATGGCCTGACTGAAGATATCATATTTATCTTCACTCGAGGCCAGTGACATCAAGATATCTCACAGTGGCGGATATCACTGGCCTCGTGAAGATAAATATGATGATGATGATGATGAAAACTTTATTTTTATACAGGAAATTCTAATCATTAGGATTATACAATCCTGTTCTCAAGATAGTCCTGTTTATATTTCACTTAGTTACATCTAAACATATAACATTAATCAAATAAATACAAAATGTACACAATACAGTTTCAATATCCAACAATACATTAAGACACAAATACAAAACAAAGAATACAAGGTTTCACAATAAGGATTTCCCATACATAATCATATACAACTACATTCTATTTTATGAAGTTTCAAAATTTCATTTTAAAAATCATGTGGTCTTGAGATCTTATTGGAGGGTAGAATATTCCATACTTTAGCTGCCTGACATGAAATGGAACCATTGCCATATTTATTATGAATTTTATGGGACAAACTCTATGTCTATGCACAGATCTTAAAAACTCATGCCTACCTTTACTAACTTTAGGAAAAAGTATTTGTGTGATATAATGTTAGGGTAAGATATCTTATATTTATGTATCAGTATTAACCAGTTTTTTGAAAAATCATTTCTAAAGACTGCCAGTTCAACTTTATGAACATATTACAATGATGAGTTCGATAGGAACACTGCAAAACATATCTAGCTATTCTATGTTGCACCCTATCTAATCTAATCAACTGATGTTTACTTGCTGTTCTATAAATTAAATCCCCATACGTCAGGGTTGGCATAATCAGCTGTTAGCCACTTTTTCCTATCCTTAATTTGTAAACATTTAGTAGTTCGTCTCAAGGCTCCTAATTTCTTGGTCATATGATATCTTCAGTCAGGCCATGTCATATCCTATATATATAGATATATAGATATATATATCTATATATATATATATATATAATATATGTGTGTGTGTGTGTGTGTGTGTGTGTGTTAGGTTGAGTAGGCACTTCAATGTCAAACTCAAAAGTCTGCACTTTAATAACTTTGCAACCATTGAACGAATTTGTACAAAATTTGGTATGCACCATTTGGTATGTGCCTTTCTGTGGGTAGATCTCTTGATCTAGCAAGTTTCATTCTGGTCGGACATGCAGTCTCCAAATTCTGAAGAGGTGTAAAACATTGTTTACACATTGACTTTAAGGTTTTTCTTTGAACTTGTCTACAGCCCAGAGGGTTTGGTAGTTTGGCATGAAATTTGCAGGGCAGAAGGGACTAACCCATGTGCCTTTGCTAGTCTGGTGTAAAAGAGTAAGACATTTTTAAGTTATTGCAATTTAAAAATTGAAAAAAAATGGTTTCTGAGCATGTTTAGTAGACACTTCAATATAACTTTATGAAATGAAATAGGAGTCCTGCTCCATATGGAGACATTCCACTTGGTATGGCCACCATCTTGTTTTCAGTTTTACCCCCAATTTTTTTTAAACCTCCCAAAATAATATTCTTGGGAGGAAGCAACACATGTACTTTGCTTATTGGGACCCCTTTGGTGCATTCTGCACTTTTACGGGTTGAAATATGTCCGTAAACTGTGTTTATTTAATCATTTAAATCCAACTTTATATCTGTGTAATACAACCTAGGATCCTAGTTCTTATGCACCAGATATGACCTAGTATCCTAGGTCGGGAGCCAAAATAGGATAACATGATTAAAACAGTTTTGGCTGATGTGGGGGTCCAATCCCCATGTCAGTAGTACAGGAACCCCCAAACCAGTATGGGACAGTGGGAAGCCCACTCCCAGTATCTCCAACAGAAAAAAACATGGCCGACAACAGGATGTCCAATCCCCATGTTGGCAGTATCGTCTACACAACTTAAAACATGTCTGGCAACAGGATGCCCAATCCCCATGTCAGCAGCTATGCACCCCTCCCCAAACACTAGTATGGCACACTGGGAGCCCACCCAGTGTGCTCAAATATCATAATTTTTTTGAAAAATACCTGTAAATAAAGAAACCATTCCCTGATGTCTTTGATTTTTTAAATCTGCAAAAAAAAGTCCTCGATGTCTCCCCAGTCCCCCTCCCATCCACACCCTCCCACTGAGCACCCACCTCCCTTCACCCTCCTTACCCATACTTACCTCCAGGGATAAGGAGCAGCCATCTTCTTAGGACCAGGACATGTCTGCACTCTTCAAAGCCAAACCACAAACTGAAGAATCAAAGGCAGGCCATATAATGCCAGGCAATGAGGGATTTCAGCTTATGTTGATATCTCAGCCATTGTTTGCTGCATTATTACAGGGTGTGCCTACAGGTTTGTTACTGTTTTGTGCTTACAGATTACTGCTGTAATCTTCTCTGATTCAAATTGCTTTTTGCAAGGTATATCTTCTGTTACTGCTTTATTTTTCTCTGTAGCAAAGTATTTTTACAGGTAAATTTTCTGTGAAATTATTACAGGTGGTGCTTACATTTTGTGACTTTTATCCATTGTTAAGTTAAGCAAAATTACTATTTGCTACTATTTTGTTTTATTTTTTGTTGAAAGGTTTCTGGTTTGGTCTCAAAGGTGTTGCAGTCTCCTTCTCACATTGAAGGAGCTAATTGCTTTCCTCCCACAACTCTTCCATGGCATTAGGTATGTAACTGGGGTGCAGCTGACAAATTCTTATCAACTTCCAACAGAAGGAAGGGTTAAAAGGTCAGGTTGGTTGGTGTTTTGAGGTGGAAGACTAGGTGTGCTGGCAAATGCACCTAGCTTCACCTGAGCTCTTTTCTTCTAGGTTTGCTTGTAAGGACAGAGCAAGGAGCATTATCAGAGCAAGGAAAATATTAAGACTTCTTTTGGCTAGGCAGATTTACTGTGTGTTTTTATTTTCTTTTGTACTCACACGGTTTGTACTGTTTGTTGCTAACATTTTACTGCTTTATTGTTTCTGATTCAAATTACTGTTGCAGGGTATACTTTCTACTGCATTATTACAGGTGTGGCTACAGGTTTCTTACTGTTTTGTGCTTACAGATTGCTGCTATAATCTCTGATTCAAATTGTTTTTTGCATGGTTTACCTTCTGTTACTGCTTTATTTTTCTCTGCAGCAAAGTCTTTTCACAGGTATATCTTCTGTGAAATAATTACAGGTGGTGCTTTCTAGGTTTTACAGTTTTATCTATCATTAGGCTAAGCTTTCAGGGATACTGCATTTGTTGTTGGTTGATTGTTTCTTCTTTTAGCTCCTTGTTTCTTTCATCCATAGTTCTTCTTTTTGGCGGGAAGGGCCGGTCACCACCCCATCCCCAGCCACCAATGCTACACTCCTTTTATAGGGTAGCACAGTCATGACATTTACTGTAGCAAAGCAGGAAGGGAGGATCAGAGGTATCCACACAGTGACCTCACTTAAAGGGGCACAAGTAATTAAACTTGTTTTAACAAGTTATACAAAACAAACAAATAAAACAAAAAATCTAACTGTTGCTTTCATCCTCCTTCCAATTACTCAGACCAGTATATAAACCCAGAAATTCATCTGGAATGGATATTATTAACTGT
Source organism: Neoceratodus forsteri (assembly GCA_016271365.2). Lineage (NCBI taxonomy): Eukaryota > Metazoa > Chordata > Ceratodontiformes > Ceratodontidae > Neoceratodus > Neoceratodus forsteri. The sequence continues at coordinate 381,736,001 of CM057453.1, forward strand.
AGGTACTGTGGGACACTTTTCAAAGGGCAGTTATACAGGATTTAGGATGCTTTCCTACATGCTGGACCATTGGAGATCTAAGGGCTCAGCTCCAGGCAGCTCCAGGCAGCATGGGCAGAGATTGCGCACCTCAAATTGCATATTCAGGAGGAAATATATTATAAGAACCCCACCATTTCCCCAGCATCCAACTGAAGCACCTCAACCGCAGAAGGTAGTTGGTCTGGGAGGTTGGCAGGTGGTTAGGAGGGCAAATCAGGTGCCCCATCACTCCAATGCTCTTCAATGTATCACCTCCACAAACCATATAAAAACTTCAAACAGGTGTCTCCACTGTCTCTGAAATCAAACAAAGGGCAGAGGACACTGCAGAGCAGGACAGTGCAGCACAGAAGCTAGTGCTACAAAACTCACACAAAACAAAGGACCAAAACAAAAAATCAAAATGAAATCCAAAACACTTCTGATCATAGGTGACTCCATCATTCGGGAGTTGATACCTACCTCCATCCGGGGTAATGTTCGGACGTCTCCCAGGTACATCAGCATGGAGATACACCGATCGCATTGCTAAAATCATGCAGGCAGCAGGAGAAAACATTGATGTTCTAGTACACATAGGGACTAATGATCTCACCAGCCAGTCAGTTGTGGAGACCAAGGAACATCTGACTAGGCTGGGAGACAAACTGTTATCCATTTTGTCCAGCATCTCCTTCTCTGAGATTCTACCAGTCTGGGAGATGGGGACAGATGGATGGAAGGTCAGAAAGGGGAGAAAGGGCAGCTAAACATGTGGCTCAAGGACTGGTGCCAGGAAAAGGACACACATTTGTAGCTAACAGGCAATAGTTTTGGGAGTGAAAGTTCTTTAAATTTGATGGGCTGCATCTGACTAAGGAGGGAGTCACTGCATTGAGGCAGATGTTTGATGCCTTTGCAGAACATTTAAATTAGCAATGGGGAGAGGGTGCAGCACCAATACATAGAATGGGAAGAACACCCTTCTCCCCACAGCTAGTGCTCAAACAGGAGTTCAGCATGTTTATAGTTAATTTGTATCACCAGGTAAGGAAAAGATCTGCTCTCCATATCATGTGCAGGGAAATGCTAGACCTCACTCAACAACTAATACACTGAAATCTGGCCAATGGAAAATCAAGTAACAAATGCCTGCAGTCTGGGAAACAAGATTCCAGACCTGCAGGTAACAATGACAGAGGCTAAACTGGACATAGTAGCCATTAGCGAGACATGGTTCACCAGTAACCACACTTGGGAAACTTCAGTACCTGGCTATGTACTGTTCAGAAGAGACCGAGGTGCAAAAGGGGAGAGGCCCTTTATGTCATTAGCTGTCAGACTTTGCCATAGTGAGCCTCCCAAGCCATGGAAAAGATATTGAGCCTCCCCAAATATTGAAATAATCTTGTGTCTCCCAATGGAAAAATAGCATTCTTTGTCCAGTACACCAGGAATAAAGTGAAACTCTTTGAGTAGCAGGCTCTCATTTTATCCAGTTTATTGTAACACCCCTCACCAACCTTCTTGTTCCACTATTTTGACTCTTGAACCATTGTTACCCCTTGTGGCAATACCATCATGGGTCAGCCTGCATTCTCTTTGCTTTCTATCTGAATAACCTTCCTACCCACTTCTGCCTCTCCCGCTCTTACTCTGCTTTTAAGCAACTTCTCAGGGATCCTTGTGCTCCTTCCTGCTCTTGCTCCTAGTACTGCTCTGCTATCACCAGTCTAATTTGTCAGTTGTTACTGCACATTACTTATTTATTGTTCCTGTTTATTTGTATTATTGTTCATTTTGTATTGCTTGACTATTATTCATCAACCCTTTGAATTATATTCACTCCCTACTCTTCCCAGGTACACTTGAAATGAACCTTGGCTCAGTGTGCCTTTCCTGGACACATATTTGTAAATGAATACATAATTTCACCTAATGTTATCCTCTTTCAGTTTGAGTCATCCCTTCACATAAAATATTTAAAATTCAAAAATTAAATATACAGTAGTGCTTTTTCAGACTTGCTTGAGCATCCCCTGACACATGTTAGGGCCTCCACAGGAGGCTGGCCTCACCATTTGAGAAGCCTTGCTTTATGTCAATGAACATATCAAAGCTACAGAAATTCAGAATACACATAAGAAGCCAGAACTGTGGGTCACCCTGGAAACAGGAAATAGGACGGCCACACTAACTGAATTGTCTACAGGCCTCCAGGCCAGGGGAGGACATAGACACATTACTATTAGAAGATATACAAAACATGACAGCTAAAGGGAAGGTTCTGATAATGGGAGACTTCAACATGCCAGATATAGATTGGTGAATAGAAGCAGGAACATCCACCAGAACTAGACACATAGTGGAATCTGTGCAGAGGGAGGGCCTCAAACAACTGGTAGAACAACCCACAAGAGACAGGGCTTTTCTGAATCTAGTACTGACTAATGGGGAAAGGATCACAGATCTACAGATAGAAGGTCACCTGGGGCCATTGACCATCACATGGTATGGTTCAATTTGGCCACTAGAACTAAATCATCCCATTCAAGGCAAAATATGGGACTTCAGAGGAGCTGACTTTGATAAGATGGTCAACAGAGTTAAGCTAGCCCTGGAAAGAAGAAATACAGGTGACGGGTACAGGGAAAGTGTGCAAGCATTAAGCATGTAATCCTTGAAGCAACATCCCATTGTGTTAGAGAAAAAGCAAGAGCAAAAGAAGGAGGAAACCACTTTGGTTCTCAAAACAGTAGCAGAAAAGGTCAGAGCCAAAAGGCTGGCCTTCAGGAAATAAAAGGAATGCAGTGGGATGAAGATAGGAGGCATACCAAACTTCCCTAAGGGAAGCAGGAAGGCAGTAAGGCAGGCAAAGGCCCAAACCAGGAAACATTAGCATGAACAGTGAGAGAGGGACAAGACTTTCTATAGATACATTAGTGAAGGAGAAAGTCAGAGGGGTATTGCTAAGATCAAGGGGATAAGGAGGGTGTGTGGTGGAGGACCAAGGAAAAGCATCTATCCTAAATAGATACTTCTGCTCAGTATTTACTGAGGAGAAGGTAGGGAAGACCACCAGCTTAGCACCATGGGTATAGGGGAGGGCTGTGCACTAGTCCCTTCTCAAAAGAAAGGGTCCTACAAGATGTTCACTAAGCTCAGGGTGGACAAGACAATGGGACCCAGTAGCATACATCCCAGAGTACTAAAGGAGCTAAAAGTAAAACTAGCAGAGCCATTATCAGAACTGTTTAGTGAGTCTCTGAGCACAGGTGAGGTCCCAGAATACCGGAGAAGGGCTCATGTGATCCACTCCACAAGAGTGGTAGCAGGGTGGAAGCAGGGATCTACAGACTAGACAGTCTTACCTCACTAGTGGGCAAGATTATGGAGGCATTCCTTAAGGAAAAGATAGTGCAACACCTGGAATCCATAGGATCACAGGATCCAAGACAGCATGGGTTTACAACAGGAAGGTGCTGTCATACTAATCCCATAGATTTCTTTGACTGGGTAACCAGAGTGGTGGACCAAGGGGAGCAGTTGATGTTGCCTATCTTGACTTCAGCAAAGCTTTGATACTGTTCCACATAGAAGATTGATTAATAAGCTGGGTAGGCTCGGGGTATCACAGAAGTTGGTCAACTGGGTGGCAAATGGTTGGTGTGCAGAAAACAGAGAGTGGTTGTAAATGGTATAGAGTCAGAAAGATGCAAGTCACAAGTGGAGTACTTCATGGATCAGTCCTGGGGTCAGTCCTCTTCAATATCTTCATCAGTGACATTGCAGAATGACTGGAGGATAAGGTTTATCTTTTGCAGATGACACCAAGATCTGCAACAGAGTAGAGCGATCTAGATTAGGTTGGCAGAAATGATCTGGATAAACTGTCAAAATGATCAGAAGAGTGGCAAATGTGGTTTAACACAAAGAAGTGCAAGATCATGCTCATAGGGAAGAGAAACCTTGAAGTGATCTATAGGTTGGGAGGGAGTTGCTGGCAATCACAAGGGAAGAAAGAGACTTGGGCATCATCATCACAGATGACCTGAAATCATCAAGCAGACCACTAAAGCAGCAGGTAAGGCTAGCGGGATGTTGGGTGTATTAGTAGGGGATCGCCAAGTTGTAGAGAGGTAATAATCCCTCTTTACAAGACACTGGTTGAGCCCCATCTGGAGTACTGCATGCAGTACTGGAGGTCACACCTGCGCAAGAACATTAACAAAATGGAGGCAGAGAAAGACAACAAAATGGTGCAAGGACTGCATCAGAAAGCATATGAGGATAGATTAATGGAGCTCAATATGTATAGCCTAGAGCAAAGGAGGGAGAGAGGTGATATGATCAAAACATTCAAACATCTGAAGGACATTAACAAGGTGAAAGAGTCTAGCATGTTTCAATATAAGAAAATAGCAGAACAAGAGGACACAGCATGAGATTAGAGGGAGGCTGATTAAGGAGTAATGTGAGGAAGTTCTTTTCACAGAAAGGGTGGTGGATACATGGAATGGCCTACTCAGGAAGTGGTTGATATAAATACAGTGCAGGACTTCAAACAGGCATGGGCTAGGCATAAAGGAGCAATACAAATGAGTATGAATAGATAGGCCATTGACAGAGTACAAGCCTACGGCACATTCATAAGGTGAGGAAAAATGGGCTGACTGGATGGGCCTTGCAGTCCCTTATCTGCTGTCAATTTCTATGTTTCTATGTTTCTGAGATTTTAGCACCACATTTTCAACATTGGGCCTTTGGGACTCCACCTCATGAACAACGTCACTATCATCTCGTTACTCAGTCCCAAAGGTGATTTCACAGTCACTGCATGGAATCCACTTTCAGAACCAATCGTAACAAAATGACAGTCCTATTGTTCAGGAGAGGTCCCAAAAAGCCCATTTTGTAAATCTTGTGCAAAATCCAAAAAACAACTGTGTTACAAGGCGCATTAAGCAGTTACTATGCATGCTCAGTAACTTCACCAAAGTTTAATATTTTCAGTCCAGATTTTCAACATTGCCATTTGTTCACACTCCTCATCAACAGTACAGCTGTCATTTCTCACATCCTGCCCAAAATGTGTTTTCATACCTGTGGCACAGAATGGTGCAGTCACTGTGTGAAATCAACTTCATGGGTGGATTAACAAAATCACAGTGCAAGTGTTCATGAAGGAATTTCCCAAAAGTCCATGTTGAAAATGTGGTTAAAAATTCCCATAAATGGCCATACTACAAGTGTGTGTTGTGTAGTTTCTATGCACGCTCTGTAACTTCACCAATTTCTCTTATTTTCACTCCTGCTTTTCAGCATTACCCTTTTCCACACCTCCTCATGAACAGCATACCATTGTCATTTTCACATTCTGCCCAAAACATGATTTTGCAGCTGTGGTGGAGAATGGCTCATGTGCTGTACTAACTCATATTGAGACATACTAACAAAATGACAGTGACATTGTTCATGAGGTGGGGTACCCAAAATACCTTGTTGAAAATTGGGTGAAAAAGATCCTGAAAATACCAGAGTTACATGCATCTATTGAATTGTGGTGTCTGTGGCACCTTTCAGTGCCAAATCTTGAAGACGATTTGAGATACAGATTTTTTGCTCTCTGTAGTAAGCACCAGTGGAGGTTTCAAAGTCACGATTGCAACTGCAGTGGAATTTTTCCATACTTGCTATGATTACTGAGATATTGCCAAATTAGTGTTACAAGGGCTACTTTTCATGACTATAGGGCTGCAGTATGTCCCTTCTTATGTGTAAGTGGAGTACAGGACCCAGATGGCCTGCACTCACTTGTGCATCTCATTATGCAACAATGGGTAGCATGAGGGAGCACAGGGCCCCAGAAGGCCTGTGCTCCCACAACCATATCAGTTACATTACACTTTCTCAAAAAGAAGGAAAATTTATTGTAAAAAACTATTACTACATCAGTTAGGGTTTTATTAAAATGTAAAAGCTAGGAAGTTCAACTTTAGGGTTACCAACTCTACCCCACCCTCCACACACCAACAGGCATCAGTCTGTACCTTGTAGTCACTGGGCCTAACTCCCACAGCATTGCCATATACCATACCATCTCATCTTGTTTACACATGGAATGGGGTGAGAGTTAGGGACAAAAGACCACAAGGCACACCCTGACCTGTTGGTGTGTGGAGGGTAGAGGGTTGTGGTGGGGTGGTGGGGTTGGTAAACCTAACATCAAATTTCCCAGCTTTTTATGCTTTAATAAAAAACCCTAACTGATGCAATAATTAGTTTTATGCAATGAATAAATATGCAATCTATATTTGTGTGTGTGTGTTTGTCTCAGTGAAAGGGGTTAAAGAAACAGTTGCTTTCTGATATAGTATGCTGTGCCTGAGACATTGCTAATCAAACAGCGTCTTAAGAGGTTAAAAACTGTGTAAATCTTTTCAAGAGATGTGTTGCTGGGAAAGGGTGACTAAGCTGACATGACAGGTTTATAAGCTATCAATCTTTCTTTAAAGACAATTCTATCCACACTGAAGTTTAGCGCACAAACTAGTGCATTGCAACGCTGTTGAGCTCAGTGAATACAGCAGGGTGGAGGAATGTCACAAATCCACCAATTTTAACTAGTCCATTAGGAATCTTCAGAGCTCCTCTCTACTGTCATTTGCAAAATGTCTGCAGGGCTCTGCCCACTGCAGCCATAACAATTGTTATAATTCAAAATGGTAAATTATTTTTTTTTCCACCAAACCATTCAAAGACACATCCTTGGCACAGATCCCATCATCCCTGAAAATTTAAGAAAAATTCAGTTCCATCTGGTCTTTAGATAATGGCAATAAATCCTGTGTTAACCAATGGGAAAAAAGTGTTGTTTTTTTTTCTGTGTTTTACCGCTTATATCTCAAAACCGTACAAGATACCATCACAAAACATTTTTTCTCTTGGAACTCTGGCAGAATAACCGCATGTCACATTGTCTGCTATTACTTGAAGTATGCCACAGTTATTAGGGTTCAATATTTTTAATTTAACATTGCAGTTCTGTACTATCCCTAACTATAGTGGTGCTACCGCACCACTATAATACATGCATTTGTACACAGAGCTCACATTGCACTCATTTTTGCAAGAATCACATACACTTTACATAATTGCTTTGGGCGTAAACAAAGCTATCATTTACAAAAGCATTTCAAATCTAATTCATCATTGAGGCCAGACAGTTTTAAGCTATCCAATCTGTGTATTGATTGAGTCTCCTTCCAGGGCAGAAAAGCAATCTGTCACCACCCTTGTGTTGTTTTTACATTTGTTGTTCCAACGCATTTCATCTCTCTGGGATGCTTATTATGAACTATCTTGAAATGCTCTCAGTGGTGTTTCTTCATGGCCCGAAACCATAACTCATACATATTTCTGAAGCCAACTTTTGAGCATATGCACTGTCCTGCAGCATACAATTTATTACAGCTGTAGGATAATCGTAGATCACAAAAGTACTATTTCAAGTAATAAACTGTCTAATTGAATAGGCAGCTCCTTTAGCGCTATGAGATTGGTAACTCCTGTAGATGGTTGAACAAACTTATTACCATCTGTGCAGTACATACATGCGTTGTACTTCTTACAACAATGAAACCCTTGTGGGACCAGCAAGTTTCTAGGAACCATAGATGGCTGGAATCTGATTTGTATAATATTGCCTTGATCTTATGAGTTCTTCTAAAAGTTAACCTAGTCTTAGGGCCCAGTACCCTTTTAATATCTCATTTAACATCAGAATATTCTGATATGGATGTATTACTGAAACTATCTGTCCTGCAACATAATTAAATTCAAAGAGAATGTTTCTGGCTCTTTCTCTTTGGTAGGAGTTTTTCACTTACAATAATTCATTCCTGTCCTTAAGTGATGATACCTTTCTTCATGCATTTTCCACCACATTAGTACAGCACCCTATTTATGAACACTAGGATAGCTCATCAGTCTTCTGCTCATCAGCTTCATCCTCAGTACAATGTCTCTTCATCTTGAGGAACTATGAATCAGTGCACTGACTATTTCAAAATGCACAAATGTGTGCTGGTTGAATAGAGTAATGAATTACTGGCTGTTGGTTTGTGATAGCCCTTAGTTGATACTGGCATACCATGTTCACCTTTCAAGTCACATCTAAAAAGACAGACAGGATTTTCAAAGAGTGGTGTAGGTCCAATGACTTGAGATGCAGCAAAATTAAATTCTGCTGGTGAAGTGAACCCAAAGTGGCCACTTCACGTTGTCACTCCTCTATGTGAAGTGACCAATAGGAAAGGTTCACTTCACCTTGTAGTCATTACTTCTCATTGTCATTTCCACCTTAATGCAAAGTAAGGTGGAGTGGCAACAATATTACAGCTCTCAGTGCCCCCCACACAAACAGTCACCAGAATTAATGTGCATCCCCAAAATGCTACTGTCTTCTGTCCAGAAAACTCCCCAGTGCTGCGAAGTGAAATGAGAGCACAACAAAATACAGTCTCCAGGAATTAATGGCACACTCAGTCATGCGTGCAGTGGATGTGGTCACATCACACACAGACACCAGAATTAATGTACATGCCCAAAATGTTACTGTCTTGTGTCCAGAAAATTCCCCAGTGCTGATGCAGTGAAATGATAGCATAACAAGAAATGCAAAGTCTCCCAGAATTAATGGCAAACTCAGTTATGTGTGCAGTGGTCACAAACAGTCACCAGAATGAATTTCCATCCCCAAAATGCTACTGTTTTGTGTCCAGAAAATTCCCAGTGGTGACAAAGTGAAATGAAAGGGTAACAAAAATGCAAAGTCTCCCAGAATTAATGGCATACTCAGTTATGTGTGCAGTGGTCACAGACAGTCACCAAAATTGATTTGCATCCCAAAATGCTACTGTCTTATGTCCAGAACATTCCCCAGTGCTGACAAAGTGAAATGAGAGGGTAACAAAAAAATGAAAAGTCTCCCAGAATTAATGGTGCACTCTGTCATGCAAGCAGTGGCCACACAGTCACTATAATCAATTTGCATTCCCAAAATGTTACTGTCTTGAGTCCATAAAATTCCCCAGTGCTGACAAAATGAAATGAGAGCGTAAAAGAAATGCAAAATCTCCCAGAATTGATGGTGTACTGCAAATGAACAGACAGATTAAGATTGCACGGCACACTCCAGAGATGCAGAGTCAGATGCAAAGGCACAACACCTAATCAGTGCTCCCAAGTCACAAATTCAAATCTGGAAAAGAATATATTTTGCCAGTTGGGGGGTAGTGCACAGCAGTAACAGTCCACTACCAGTAAAGATACCACAAAGCAGTATAAAAAATTCATGCAGGCACGGTGGATATGAAGTTCACTGCTGCAATTACTCTGCACAATAAAAGTTGTCTGATTTAATGGTACACATCGCACACACACTCACACATACTACTTAGTATTGCATAGCAAATTGAAAATCTTTAGCAATATAACCAAATGTTTTAAACAAACTGAAATTATACATTGCTGCACCACTACAATTAGCAAAAAATGTCTAGAATTACTAAAAATATTACTCTGTGTACATTAATGCAGTTATACAAGAAAAATATAACCAAAACAGAAAGGCTGCCTTTTTCTCCCAGTTAATTTACCTACACCACAGATCGCCACTCCCCAAAGCACACTTCACAGTGCCCAGACTGACTGTTTTAAATTAACATTCAAAATCCACATACATAATAAACATTCGATGATATGAGCACAGGAGGGTTTCCTACAATCGATGCAGTACATTTTGAGCAAACAAAATGGCTCAAAAGGCTTTTTAACAGCTGTTAGAGGATTTGAATTGCAGAACTCTGAGAGGAAGCTATCTCCATCTTCCACTACGCACACAGTACACAGAACTGAGGCTGTACAGAACATTTAGAGCCCATGTGACCTGCAATCCCATGAAGCACTGCAAAATTGCCTTGGAGCTCAATAACAAGGTGAAGTACATTGATTTCAATGTACTTCACCTTAAAATGGAGGAAAAGTGGTTTGGGAAGACAGAATAATGTGAGATCATTGGTTTCAATGGACTCGCATTCCCCATTATGATCCATGTACTCCACTTCACGTTGAAGAGCACTGTGTAGATTGTGTGTTACTCCACGAATCACTCCAAATTTCAGCCACTTTGCCCATCTCTACCTGTGACAAGCTGTGCACCATGGTACTCAGGTTCTACTGGTGTGCCAAACCTCTTTGCCAGAACTACGCCCAATTTTACAATCTCAGGCACAGTTGCAACAGTTTCCACAATTTATGGCAGCTTACACCAAATAAAAGCTCCACAACAAAATGCCCTCAGGACTGCCACATGCTAAATCACAAAAATTTGGTCTATCTTGTAGCAATTAATGCATGAGATAGAATTTCTCAATCACCAACCGGGAATGCCACAATCCTCATGCACCATAGGTTTGGCACACCCAGTGCTTTCAGTATCCTTGCCATTTGAAAATCCTGCTCACAGTCTCTTTCTTGTCAATTTTATAGGTACATTTCAGACCCACATCATTTGCATCTAACCCTGAGTAAAATTTTCTGTCCCTGTCAGCTATCCTGCAAAACACAGACAATATTGTCAATGTACCTAAACCACAAGACAATGGGAAGGATTTTCAAAATGGCAGTACTACAAACCCCAGGTGTGCCAAACACAAGGCACACAAGAGCTTGTGGCATTCACTAGCCTGCAATCAGGATATTATATCCCGTGCACACATTGCTGCAAGTTAGACCAACTTTTGTGGTCTAGCTTGTGGCAATCCTAAAAACCTTTCTTATGGAGCTTGTGCCAGATGTTTGGCACAAGCTTCAGTAAATCATGGAAACTATCACAGCACTGTACCTGAGATTGTAGAATTGGGCACAGATGCAGTGAAGGGGTTTCATGCACCCAGCAGAACCTAAGTGCCATGGCACAGGCCCTGTTGCAAGCCCTGTGGCATGCTTTGAAAATCCGGGGATAGTCTCTTCTGGCTGTAAAGGCAATCCTTCTATTTTAGTCCCTAGACTCCTGAGTGATCCATTTACAATAAGCACACAGTTGCCAAAAGGATAGTTTGTATCTTGCTGTGTCTGCATAGCATAATCCCTTAAGGTAGCTGTAAAGTGGGCAATAACCTTCAGGAGGTTCAGGAATTTCTTCTATTGCATGGTAACAATACGCCTGCCACAGGTAATATTTTCAGGCAGCAAAATTACATTTTGTGTATTCCTATGGAACTTATCCCATGGGGATGATAGAATTCTAACACCACCACCGGGGATTGAAACATAAGGGGCTCAATTTCCCGAGGTTTGGGACTAACACGCAGTGTCTGCATTGAAAAGAAATGATGCCAGGAGCACCTTCTGTGACACCATGTGCAATTCCCAATTTTGAAGGGGTTTGTGGCATACCAGGGTCTGCTTGCACCTGCATCATGCATACTTCACCCACAGGGCTGTGCCATGGCAGAAAGGTTTAGGAAACTGGGGAGGGGTCTCAAGCAAGTAGCTACTTCTGTCACTTTCTCAAGTACTACCTGTGAGAGGCAAGGGAAAGCATAGAGTGCATGCAAGGAACTTTAACTCATGGTTGAAGAACTGGTGCTGTGAGGAAGGGTTTGGATTCATTGGTGACTGGGGACCCACCTGGAGGGATGGAGGTTTGTTCAAGCCTGACGGCCTGCATCCATCCTGGAGAAATCAAGCACTCAATAATAAGTTTAAATGCTACATTGACAAGCATTTAAACTAGCAAAAGGGTGGCAGGCCAGCAAGGAGGGTACCTACTTGCTCACCCCCACAGCTAGCAGTGGAACCAGTGAACCAGAGGAGTGGCTACCTCTGCAAAGCAGTGTGCAAAGATGGAGATTAGTGTCCAAAAGGTGGATAAGCAGAAAAGGGCAAAATTCAGCAGAAGGGCAGACAGCAAGGAGAACCAGGGATAAATGACAACCAAGGAAGGGGCTGGAGTAGAACAGTGAAGCAGTCTAGGGAGGCCAAATCATGGAAAGCCATGTGTGCAAATGCCAGGAGCCTTAGCAACAAGATGGAAGATCTGGAGGCTGTCATGGTACAGTCAGACCTGGACATTGTGGCCATCACTGAAACCTGGTGTAATGATAACCATGACTGGGAGATGGCCACCTGCTACAACATATTCAGAAGAGACAGAGCAGGCAGGAAGGGAGGAGGAGTGGCACTGTATGTGAAAAATGACATAAGGGCCACAGAGATCCAGGAGGAACAAAATGGGAGAGATACTATGGGTTAAGCTGGAAAGGAAAATGGGACAACCATCCACACAGGAGTGGTCTATAGACCACCAGCCCAGGAGGAAGAAACAGACAGGGAGCTAATGCTAGCCATCCAAGGATGGCAGACAAGGGTGAGGTAGTACTGGTTGGAGACTTCAATATTCCAGATGTGGACTGAAGCATCCCAGCAGCAGCATCAACTAGGAGCAGATTTATCCTGGACTCCTTCAGGGTGCCTTCCTCAAGCAACTGGTCATGGAACCAACTCGGCAGAAGGCAATACTGGACCTTGTGCTCACAAACATGGACAGTGTGATGGGGTAACAGTGGGGAGCACCTGGGTAACAGTGACCACCAGTCATTGTGGTTTGAAATCACAGAAAGAGCAGAACCAAACCACACAAAACATGTATCCTGGATTTCAGGGGCAGACTTTGGGAAAATGGGAGATACTTAAAAGAGGCATTTAGGGAATGGGACAGGAATCAGGGGTTGAGGAACAGTGGGCAGTATTTAAAATGGGGATTACAAAAACAACAGAATTATGCATTAAGCAGGTTAGCAAGAGGAAAAGAAAGGAGACCATTATGGTTTTCCAAAGAGGTAGCAAAGAAAGTGAAAGCCAAAAAGATTGCATTCAGGCAATACAAAAGACACAGGCAGAAGGGATAGGGAGAAGTACCAGGAGAAGCAAAGGAGGCAGGGAGGTCAGTAAGGGAAGCCAAAGCTCAGACAGAAGAACACATTGCAAAATCAGTGGGTAGAGGGACAAAACCTTTTACAGGTACATAAGGAAAAAAGAAAGACAAAGGGAGAGATAGTGAGACTGAAGGGGAGGATGGGAGCAGCGTGGAGGATGACAACAGTAAAGCTGACATGTTGAACAGGTATTTCTGCTCAGTCTTTACTGAGGAAGAGGGGTAATGGGTCTGAAGGAGTACAAGGGTGAGAATGGTGCAGAAATGGACACAAGTCCCTTTACACAAGAAAGGGTCCTGAAGGAACTGGAAGTAATAAGATTGATAAAGCAATGGGGCCAGACGGGTGCACCCAGGGTCCTAAGAACTAAGAGGTGGTGGCTGAACCTCTGGCTATCCTGTTTAGCCGATCACTGGAAACAGGAGAGGTACCCAAAGACTGGAGGATAGCAGATGTAGTCCCCTTATACAAAAGTGGGAACAAAGAGGAAGCAGGAACTACAGATCAGTCAGCCTCACCTCGGTAGTGGGGAAGATCATGGAAGCACTACTGAAGGAGAGATTGTTGGAACATCTGGTTGTCAATGGACTACAGGACCCAAGGCAGCATGGTTTCACCAGGGGAGGTCATGTCAGACCAACCTTGTTGAATTTTTGACTGGGTGACTAGGGAGGTGGATCAGGGAGGGCAGTGGACATGGCCTATCTGGACTTCAGCAAGGCCTTGACACTGTGCCACATAGAAGACTATTACACAAACTGGGAATATGGGTGTGGGCAGGACAGTAGTGGTGGGTAGGTAACTGGCTGGGTGGCAGGACACAGAGGGTGGTGGTAAATGGCTGTCACTCCACAGAGGGAAGAGTGACCAGTGAGGTACCCAGGGATCAGTCTTAGGGAACCGGTCTATTCAACATTTTCATCAGTGACATTGCGCGAGGATCTAGAAGGCAGAATTTCACTGTTCGCTGATGACACAAAGCTCTGTAACAGAGTAGACACACCAGAGGGTGTAGACAGAATGAGAAACGACCAACAGAAACTTGAAGAATGGTCAAGGGTTTGGCAGTTGAAATTCAATGCAAAGAAGTGCAAGATAATGCATATGGGCAAAACCCTGGCACAATATATCAGTTGGGGGTGAGGATATAGCATGCACCAAGCAGGAAAGGGATCTTGGGGTTGTCATCTCTGATGACCACAAGGTAGGGAAACAGTGTGACAAGGCAGCAGGTAAAGCAAATAGGATGCTGGGATGTATAGGCAGGGCATCACCAGCAGGAAAAGGGAGGTCATAATTCCGCTATACAAGACACTAGTGAGGCCCCACCTGGAGTACAGTGTACAGTTCTGGAGACCATACCACGTAAGGACATAGACAGGGTAGAGAAGGTTCAGAGGAGGGCAACAAAGATGGTGCATGGATTGCATCACAAGTCCTATGAAGACAGGTTGAAGGAACTGAACATGTACTCCCTGGAGGAGAGGAGGAGAGAGGATATGATAGAGACATACAAGTATCTTACAGGAGGAACAGGGTGCAGGAAAACACTATTTTAAGCGAAAAAGATGTTCCAGGACTAGGAGCTAGCACAACAAAACTCACCCAAATCAGGAACCAAAACAAAACAAGCACAAAGGAAATACAAAAACTTCTGATCATAGGAGACCCATGATTCGGGAGCTGATACCCATCTCCAGCCAGGGTGATGGTCAGATGTCTCCCAGGTACATCAGCATGGAGAGACACTGACCGCATTGCTAAAATTGTTCACAAAGCAGGAGAAAACATTGATGTCCTAGTACATATAGGGACTAATGATCTCGCCAGCCGGTCAGTTGTGGAGACCAAGGAACACCTGACTAGGCTGGGTGACAAACTATCATCTATTTCGTCGGCATCTCCTTCTGAGATCCTGCCAGTCTGGGAGAGGGAGCAGATGGACGGAAGGTCGAGAAGGGGAGATAGGGAGCTAAACACGTGGCTCAAGGGCTGGTGCCAGGAAAAGGACACAGATTTGTAGGAACTGGCAACAGTTCTGGGAGCAAAAGTTCTTTAAATTTGATGGACTGCATCTGACTAAAGAGGGAGTCAGTGCATTGGGGCAGAAGTTTGATGTCTTTGCAGAATATTTAAACTAGCAAATGGGGAGAGGTGCAGCACCCCATACGTCGAATGGGAAGAACACCTCCCCTCAGCTAGTGGTCAAACAGGAATTCAGCATGTTTGCCGCTCATTTGCATCACCAGGTAAGAAAAAGGTTTGTCTCCCATACGATGCACAGGGTAATGCCAAACTTCACCCAACAACTAACACACCAAAATCTGGCCAATGGAAAATCATGTACACAAATGCTCACAGCCTGGGAAATAAGATCCCAGACCTGCAGGCAATAATGTCAGAGGCTAAACTGGACATAGTAGCAATTAGTGAGACGTGGTTTACCAGTAACCACACTTGGGAGACTTCAGTACATGGCTATGTATTGTTCAGAAGAGACCGAGGTGCAAAGGGGGGGAGGAGGGCCCTGTATGTTAATGAAAATATCAAAGCTACAGAAATTCAGAATACACATAAGGAGCCAGAAGAACTGTGGGTCACCCTGGAAACAGGAAATGGGACAGCCATAAGAACTGGGGTTGTCTACAGGCCCCAGACCAGAGGGAGGACATAGACACATTACTGTTAGAAGATACACAAAACATGACAGCTAAGGGAGGTTCTGATAATGGGAGACTTCAACATGCCGGATACAGATTGGTCAATACCAGCAGGAACATCTGCCAGAACTAGACTCATAGTGGATTCCCTGCAGGGGAGGGCCTCAAACAACTGGTACAGCAACCCACAAGAGACAGGGCTATCCTAGATCTAGTACTGACTAACAAAGAAGGGATCACAGATCTCCAGGTAGGAGGTCACCTGGGAGCCAGTGACCATCACATGGTGTGGTTCAATTTGGCTACTACATCTAAATCATCCCATTCCAAGGCAAAAATATGGGACTTCAGAGGAGCTGACTTTGATAAGATGGCCAACAGAGTTAAGCTAGCCCTGAAAAAAGAAACACAGGTGAGGGGGTACAGGCAAAGTGGGCAAGCATTAAGGATGCAATACTGAAGCAACATCCCATTGTGTTAGACAGAAAAGGAAGTGCAAAAGAAGAAGAAACCACTTTGGTTCTCAAATACAGTAGCAGAAAAGGTCAGAGCCAAAAGGCTGGCCTTCAGGAAATATAAGGAAACACAGCGGGATGAAGATAGGGAGGCATACCAAACTGCCCTAAGGGAAGCAGGTAAGGCAGTAAGGCAGGCAAAGTCCCAAACTGAGGAAACACTAGCATGAACAGTAAAAGAAGCTGACAAGACTTTCTATAGATACATTAGTGAAAGGAGAAAGTCCAGAGGGGTATGCTAAGCTTAATGGAGAAAAGGGAGCATGTGAGGAGGAGGACCCTGTAAAGGCATCTATCCTAAATAGATACTTTTGCTCAGTATTTACTGAAGAGAAGGTAGGGCAGGGCCGACAGCTCAGCATCATGGACACAGCGGGGAGGAAGGTGAGCACTACTCCCTTCACAAAAAAGAAAGGGTCCTACAAGAGCTTGCTAAGCTCAGTTGGATAAGGCAATGGGACCTGATGGCATACATCCCAGGGTACTAAGGAGCTAAAGGAGGAACTAGCAGAGCCATTAGCAGAATTGTTTAGTGAGTCTCTGAGCACAGGAGAGGTCCCAGAAGACTGGAGAAGGGCTCATGTGATCCCGGTCCACAAGAGTGGTAGCAGGAAGGAGGCGGGAACTACAGACCGTCAGTCTTACCTCAGTAGTGGGCAAGATTATGGAGGCACTCCTGAAGGAAAGGATAGTGCAACATCTGGAATCCATAGGGCACAGGATCCAAGACAGCATGGGTTTACAAAAGGAAGGTCCTGTCAAACTAATCTCATAGATTTCTTTGAATGGGTAACCAGAGTGGTGGACCAAGGGGAGCAGTTGATGTCGCCTACCTTGACTGCAGCAAAGCTTTTGACACTGTTCCACATAGAAGATTGATAAATAAGCTGAGTAGGCTCGGGTGGTCAAGTTGGTCAACTGGGTGGCAAACTGGTTGACGGGCAGAAAACAGAGAGGTGGTAAAATGGTATGCAGTCAGAAGAGATGCAAGTCACAAGTGGGGTACCTCAGGATCAGTCCTGGGGCCAGTCCTTCAACATCTTCATTAGTGACCTTGGCAGATGGACTGAGAGTAAGGCTTGTCTGTTTGCAGATGACACCAAGATCTGCAACAGAGTAGATGATCCAGATGGGTGGGCAGAATGAGAAGAGATCTGGATAAACTAGCAGAATAGTCAGAAGAGTGGCAACTGGGATTTAATGCAAAGAAGTGCAAAATCATGCACATAGGGAAGAGAAACCCTGAAGCCACCTATAGGCTGGGAGGAGGTTAGCAGTCACAAAGGAAGAAAGAGACTTTGGCATCATCATCACTGATGACCTAAAATCATCCAAGCAGACCTCTAAAGCAGTAGGTAAGGCTAGGGGGTGTTAGGGTGTATTAGTAGGGTATCACAAGTCGTAAGAGGGAGGTAATAATCCCTCTGTACAAGACACTGGTTAGGCTCCCATCTGGAGTACTGCATGCAGTATTGGAGGCCACACCTTCACAAGGACATTAACCAAATTGAGGCAGTCCAGAAGGGCAACCAAAATGGTGCAGGGACTGCATCAGAAGACATATGAGGACAGATTAATGGAGCTCAAATGTATACCTTGAGCAAAGGAGGGAGAGAGGTGATATGATCGAGGCATTCAAACGCCTAAGAGCATAAACAAGGTGAAAGAGTCTAATATGTTTAAATATAAGAAAAATAGCAGGACAAGAGGACACAGCATGAGATTAGGGAGGCCGATTAAGGGGATATGAGGAAATTCTTTTTCACAGAAAGGGTGGTGGATGCATGGAACGGCTTACCACAAGAAGTGGTGGCTATGAATACAGTGCAGGGCTTCAAACAGGCATGGGATAGGCATAAGGAGCAATACAAATGACTATGAATAGATAGGCCACTGACAGAGAAAAGGCGATGGCACATTTATAAGGTAGAAAAGAAATGGGCAGACTGAATGGCCTTACGGTCCTTATCTGCTGTCAACTTCTATGTTTCTATGTTTCTATTAGAAGGCATGGGATGAAGTTGGAGGGAGGACGATTCAGAGGAAACATGAGAAAGAATTTCTTCACAGAACGGGTGGTGGACAAGTGGAACACCCTGCCAGAGGAAGTGCTGGGGCTGAAACAATCACGGGATTTAAGAATGCATGGGATAGACATAAAGGAATTCTAGAGGTCAGGGGTAAACGGCAACAGATTTCTAGGAAAACAAACTGAACTTACAAGCTCAAATGGGCAGACTGGGTGGGCCATAGGCCTCATCTGCCGACATTGTCTATGTATCTATGTATCTATGTAAGGTGGCAGAACCCTGCTGCAGCATCTCCTTATTTGGGATTTTCCAAGTCTGCAAGTCCCTGCTGTGGCTAGACCAGCCACAGCTTGCCAACAGCCCTTTGTGCCACCGCTTGGTAACTGGTGGATGGCCTGACCAACCCATGACTGGCACCTGAGGGAACACGGGCAGAGTGTAGAGGAATGGTACTGCTTGCCATGGGAAGCTTTGCTGGACACCAACAGGATGTTCTGCAACAAATAAAGAAGAGCATACCCAAGTCACCACATGCCTCCATGGACCATCCACTCTGGAGGACCAACATCCTGTCTGTCAGAGCTGCATGCTGTAACTGCAGTAATGTAATTCATCAGGATACTGGAAACACTGGCACACCAAGCCCTGCAGAGTTGTGCAGGGACTGAGGACGTGTCCAGAGAGAGTCTTCCCTTGAAGATGGGAACTGAGGAGGCACGTGCACTCCCAACATGGCAGAGAACTCAGAATGGCACCCATCAGGAAGCATATCATGGCTCCATTGGTCCTGCTGGTGAACCCTGATTGGTATGGTGCTGGCCATAGTGCACATCTTTGTCTCTGTGGGAGCAGGGCATGTGTGCCTATGTTGTGCCTCTACAATGCTTAAGGATGCTAGCCAGGAATGGTCACAGCTGGGGTATGGCATGTCTGGGTGGTGTCCAGCCTTTACACATTCACATGCCCTTGTTCAGTACCATCGCTGTTGTCCACCATTTTATTGTGGAGGGATGTCCCATGCATAGAGGATGGTTGGGACCTCATGCATGACTGGCTTCATGGTCTGTGCATGTCCCCATCATGCCACCTCAAAGCCAGAGTGACACCAGCTAATGGATGCCACAGCCTCCATCAAAATCCTCCCATGCACCATTTGTTTGACACATGAGAGTGGTTGTGGCAATTTTGGGGGTTTGGTTCTGGGACCCATCCTGCACGAAAATCTGGTGCAGGGTCCTTGGTGCACCAGGCTTTGATGCAAGCTGCCATTTGCCACAGCTTGTGTTGGTCTAATACATGCATTGAGTCCAGGGTCTCACACGATGAGAAGTCACCTACTTTGCATCCATTTGGGGATATGAGAAGTCTCCATTGAAAAGGGCTCTTCACTCTTAAATGACTGCGTTGACTTCACCTTATTTTTCAGAAAGGTGAAGTGTGTGAGAAAATGAAACAGCAACAGATCAAAAGGATAAGGGGTGCCTGACTGTGAAGAGCTTTAAATCTGCCCTTCAAACGTATGTATTCTCTCTGCCATACCTTTAGTTTTAAATGTATAGATTTGGATGTTTTAACTGGTTTTAACCTTTGTTTTAGTTGTCTGTAAAAGTGCTTTGATAGCCTTTGAATTAAGCTTTATATAAATAAAGTTATTATTATTAGTTTTATTATTATTATTATTATCACATGACTCACAGTCTGCAGGTCACATGCTGCAGGCAGAAAGTTAATCAGGCAAGACAATGAGCTAGTTTCACTTTCCCTTGCCAAGTGCTGGAGAAAAAGTTACCTGTGTCTGAGAGTGAGGAGCGATTGATGTTCAGTTTGCTTATTCTTTGCAGTTTAGTGACATATTTTTGTTTTGAGTTGTACCCTTTTGATTTGCTATTCCTGATTCCTTATTCTACCTGTTTTATTTTTTGTTAGTAGTTGTTTAGTTTAATACATTTCTTTGTTTTGTAAAATGGAGAGAGAGAGGTTTTAGTTCGGAGGCACATAGAGATCGTTGCATTTGGCCAAGGATGTGCGGTGGCATCGTGACATCAACCACAGAAATTTGTACCCTCTTAGTGCTTCCTCCCTGGAAGTGGAGATAGTGGTGCCATGATGCAAGCACTCCTGTCGGTGGCGCCTAGCACTGCCCACCCCCACTACTGGACATGGCCATGGCAGATCAGCACCAGCAGCAGGAAGAAGAACAGCATCAGGTTGTCCCCCAAAGTGTCCAGCAGCCTGTAACATCTGAGGCCCCCACACTGCCTGTGCCAGGTCCGCCACGCAGCTCCGTAGTGAGGCATTTTTTTCATCACTGCTTGGTGACCCCATTGTTGTGAAATGTAACATCTGCGGTGTGCTGGTGTGGCATGGCTACAGAAGTAGTCATCTTGGGACAGGTGGGCAACATACTCACCCTGTAAACCACCACTGTGCAGAGTGAAATAGCCAAGGCAGTGGAAGTTTCCAGCAATGTGCCTGCTGTGCAATAGGTGGCAGTGGCCTCCACCTGCATGGGATGAGAAACAGAGAAGGGAGCTGAGACCAAGTGGCTGCTCCTGCACCTGCATTGAGCACAACCCCTTAAATTCTGCTACATAGATGGATCTTGTGCTGCTGTAGGGTGAGGCTGACCACCTAAGTAATGTGGTGGAGAACATGGAGCAGCTAACGGAGAAAATTGAGGGTAATCAGTTACAAAGGTAGCATGTGAGATGGGCACCTGAATTAAGGTGCCATGTGAAATGGCGACGTGATGTGGGTAAAAGCCTGAATGGTGAAGGGAGGGGAGGTGACAGGATGTGGTGGAGTGGGTGACCCGTGGCGACAGGATGTTGCTGTATGTACAAGCACCACACGGGAGCGAGCACAGGAGCATGGCCTGGGAAGGGGTGGAGGGAATGTAGGGGGTCGGCTGCCAAGCTACACCGTGGTATGAAGTTGGCCTCCACTTGTGGTGCTGGGGTTCGGGTTTGGGTCTGGGTTCAGTCACTAATGCAGGTCCTGGTTTGGCACTTGCCATTATCACATAGAACCAGCTACAAATAATGGCAATGCTGCAACTGCTGCTGAGGACCTGTACTCCTTTTATTTTCGGTATAACTTTCATTGTATGTTCTGTCTTTCTTTTACTAAACTTCTTTCCCCAAAAATTGTAAAATGCACCCCAAAAATGGTAAAGGAAAGAACATAAGAAAATGCTTTTCCTACCTAATAATCTTTTTGCATATAGTGAAAGTATTTTTTTAGCAGTAATATTTTTCTTCCTGTAGTACAGCCCCTGCAAACATGTATGATAGCTAACTTGCTCCAGTGTTGAGGGGTATTTATAACACCATGCGGTTCGGTCTAGTAAAGTACTGTAGGAGCAGTCAGTATGGCTCAGTCACTATTCACAGCTTTATATTCCACAGAGATTGCAGCAGGATAAATTCCTCAATAGTTTATTTTACCAGCATACAGATACAGGTACTCCTCCCACATAGTAAATCGAACGATATTATGCGGTACCTGCACTTTGTCAAGGCTGAGGTGGTAATTGGCATTACACTGTATTTAAGAAGTTTAATTAAAGTGACAGTGGTAAAAAGTGCAGATATAAAGTGCAAAAGTTTGTGCAAATATGATCTGATTTTTGACACCTTTTACTAAATCTTACATTAAATTCCATCCGCTCACACAGTTTATAGACCTGCCTTTGTAAGTACAATGCATACACATAGATCAAGTACTATTATTTAATAGCATACCCTTCATTATCTTTATTTATTACTATCCTCTGCACAAATGTTTTGCACTTTATATCTGAACTTATTACCACTGTCACTTTAATTAAACTTCTTAAATTGGTGTGTATTGCAATTACCATCTCAGCCTTGACAAAGCATGGGTACCGTACAAAACATTGGGCTTCTATGTGAGGATGGGCACCTGTATCTGTATTCTGGTAAAATAATCTTTTGGGAATTTATCCTACTGCAATGTCTGTGGATCAATAAGCTGTGGACAGTGACTGAGAGCCATACTGACTGGTCTTCCTCTTCCAGTAAAAACATTATAGCACCCTGAATGTGTACTCAAAGAAAAGAGGCATTTCCTGAACCTGCTAACACGCCCCATGCAGGCATCCTCATATTAATTTTGTGACATTAGGAAATGAATGCTGGTGCACACTCCATTGACCTGTATGGGTGCAATCTTTCCTTAGCTGTTAGTAATATTTATAGCTGCAATTTAGAAAAATGAAAGTGACTGCTGTAGTAAGAGTGGCTGTTACTCCACTCCAGCCGGTCACTTTCATTTCTATAATTGCAACAATAAATAGTAGGAAAAGCTGTAGAAAATCACTCCCATACATGTCAATGGAGCACACACTCTGATTTTAATTTACTGATGTCACAAAGGTTGCTGGGGGTGCCTGCCTGGGGGTGTCAGCCTGTTAAGGACACTGCTATGTGTTTCTGTGGGTACACTGTCCTGGTGCCATCATTTTACTGGACCAGACGATATGTTATATTAATACTCCTCAGTACTGGAGCACGTCAGCTATCATATATGTTTGAGGGTTCTGGGTAAATACCTGACAATGCGCACCTGCTCTTTAACAATTTTGACCTGTACAGTTTGATTCTATTTTCAATTGTCCCTTATTTACTGACTTGTATGTCTGATACCATTCCTTTCACAATTAATGTTCTTCTGCATAATAAAAAGATCATTAATAGAAGTTTAAATGTGATGACTTTCTAATTGGCCAAAGGTGTCACCTGGTCATTCGGTAATGTCCACTCGACCAACAGTTGGCATGCTTATTGTAAAAAGCTTCAGATATTTTGATTTTACATTTAGCTAGCCTGTTTTATAAGTTGATAACTCACTCCAGCCCATGGGTGTATCAGGGCATTAATGCACTTCCCAGCTGGTGTAAGTCACTCTGGCAAGACTTCTGCCTCACAACACACCCAGCACATGCATTAATGCTCTAATACACCCATGTTCTGTCATGGGTTTTTCTAGTGTGCTTACTCCATATTTTCAGTCATGAAATAACAGTAGTGCTCCTTTCAATCTTGTTCTGAATCATTGTTTTCATCAGTATACCCTGCTGTTTTTGAACACCTACTGCTCCCTAATGTAATGGTGGTGTACCATGTCCTGCTTTATTGCATGTCCTTCGTTTGAGTCACAAGAGAAATGATTTGAAATGATAGCTGTACAAAAACAGGTGGGACTACTAATGAAAACCATCCACAAGTCAGACTAAAAGTAGCACTGTGTCTATTATGTTATGTATCTGAAAAACTTAGTACAGCAGTCATACATTGTGGAAATAAGGGTATCATATAGACAAGTCAGTAGATAAGTACTAATCGAAAATAGAAAGAAAAGTACAGGTAAAATTGTCAACGGATTATTGCACTGCTGCTGTAGTTGCCATGCAATATAACTATTTGGGTACTCTTGACTGTGTTCAGTTTTCTTAGCACACCCACAACCACAATAAAAATACCCTACCATTACCCAACAGAATTACTGTACACCCCCAGAAAAAAAATTACTATGTTATGTGAAGGTAGTATGCTTATACTGCTGTCTTGCTACATCATTCAGCCTGCAGTATTAGTGTTTGACCCGACTCCAGATGAAGAATGATCACATGAGAAAATGTTCATAAAAATCACAAGTATTTCAGGACACACTAATTAAAGCATGCATCTACAGCCACAACTCTCCATAAGTGTCCCCACAATAAGCTGCTGTAAAATGTCGTGAAAAGTTCCGACTCCAGATGAAGAATAATCACATGAGAAAATGTTCGTAAAAGTCACAAGTATTTCAGAATGCACTAATTAAAGCATGCACCTACAGCCACAGCTCTTCATAAGTGTCCCAAATGAGAAATGACATGGTTACTATTTTAAAAAAAGATGTTCCAGGACTAGAGGACTTGGGATGAAGTTGGAGGAGGATGATTCAGAGGAAGCGTGAGGAAGAATTTCTTCACAGAGCGGATGGTGGACAAGTGGAACACCCTGCCAGAGGAAGTGCTGGGGCTGGAAACAATCACGGATTTAAGAATGCATGGGATAGACATAAAGGAATTCTAGAGGTCAGGGTTAAGGGCAACAGACATCTAGGAAAACATAAAGTAAACTTACAAGCTCAAATGGGCAGACTGGGTGGGCCGTAGGCCCTTATCTACAGACACTGTCTATGTATCTATGGTGCCTACTGCTACTGTTATCCTTCTGTCTTCTGCTGCTGCTGAGCTGATGCACAGTGTGTTGCCAAATGTTGATAGCCACAGACGACCATAGGGTGAACTATAATTTGATGTTCTGAACCAGTATTCTGCTGTGCTGACTGAAAGATGCTGCCCTATGTGTGTGTATTCATACCACCATTGGTAAGTTATTGTATCTGTCACGCTCATGTTTTTCAGAGACCTAGACATTTACTTTCTATACACAGTATGTAATCATTTGTTTTTTCTGTCTGAGTCATGGAGTCCTACTTCTGTTGAGCACATTTCAGCTTCCTGATGACTTTGGCTGTACAATAAGTGTCAAGCAATGAAAGGTAAGTATTTTTTGTGGGGGTTTGGGGCATCATTTGAAAGTAAGTTTCATTAATGTTTTTGTCTTCTTTACAGGTTTTCTGTGCATCTTCCAGATTCCTACCAGTTGCATGTCTTCAGATTTGAGTAAAGCATACAGCACTTCTACATGTTACCTGCAAACAGATGAAGAAGAAATTATTTTGAGTTCATTGCACTACCACATTCTTTTCCAAGCATGGCTGTTCCTGTCTGTTATATCCAGCTTAAAATACCAAGCTATTATTAAGCCAGTACAAGACCAACTAACATGTTTAGTACGTGGACTCACACTGGCCCACTGTCTTAAGTTACATTACATGACGTGTTATCATGACCAGGATAAAACATTGTAAAACCATGGTGTACTGAAGTACACCAGTAAGAAGATGCATGAAAAACATATTATCTGGCCTGTATGTCACCTCCGTGGAATGCTTTACACAGGTTGAAAAACATGAAAGACAAAAAGGACAGATGAAATAAGATTGATATTTACCTGAACATGATATCCTTTAGGTGGTCAGAGTATCCAGAAGTCCTGTCCTGTTACACTGTTTGTAACTGGAACCTGTGAAAATAAAACGAAAATCAGTTACGGTATTTGGTGACAATGGCATCTATAAAAAGGTTAAGGAAGCATTAACACCAAAGTTCAAGGAAAACCATAGTATGTGAAATTACTACATAGAAACATAGACTTTGATGTCAGATAAGGACCACTTGGCCCACCTAGTCTGCCCATATTCCTACCTATTGGATAAAATACAGATCCTAGTTAATCAACAGCCGACTTCTTCCTACTCCCCACCAGAATTGCCTTATGTATGTCCGATGCATTCTTGAATTACCCCAATGTTTTTGACCACATGATCTCCTCAGGAAGGCCATTCCATGCATCCACCACCCTCTCTGTGAAAAAATACTTCATAACATTGCCCCTGAGTGTGGTGGTGGTAGTGGAAGCCCACCTCCCCATTTGCTTCTCCATTCTGGCACTGTTGGTCAGTCTCTCCTTTTCCCCAAAAGGCTACTGCAATATAAATTTCTTTCCTTTCAACTGTTCTATTATTTTTCATGCTCTACCAGAATAGACTTGGCCACCTACTCCGGTATTCCCTGCACTCTGCACTGCTCCCTCTGTTTTCCTTTTTCTGTTCCCTGCCTGTTTGCCTGAGAGAATTTATTATTGTATCACGGGTCTGCCCTGCAGCCGGTGATGATGCCCTTGTGAGCACTTCATGCTGCTTTGTTTTGTAGTTTATGATTAAAAGGGAAGCTGGTAAATGTGCTACTCTCTCATTTGCCCCATGAAATTATGATAGTTATAATTGTGTTTTGCACTGTAGCACACTCTAGCTCTGCTCTGCTAAACTACTTTGCAGTAGTGCGACTGTGTGCAGCATTAAATTGTAAGCTGCACTCCTAGAGCTGAGTTCCTGCACTCTAAGATGTCTGAAAGTGAATATTCAGACTGGTAGAAAAGTAATATAAATGCAGCACACATTTGAGGCATCTAGCCTGACAGAGAAACAATAGGTGTGTAATATAAAGTACTATTCTGCAAGGTGTGGTTGACAGTTCCCCACCCCAGTTCTGGTCCAGCTGCACATGTGAAATAGCAGGCTCTGCTTGAATGTTTGAGAAGCAGGACAGAAAAGCTGCTTATATTTCTACCATGAGCACTGCAAGTGTGCTACTCCTTCGCTTAGTGGAAGACTGCATATTTGGTAGCACCTCTTTTCTACAACAATTCAGTCCTTCCACATTTTTTTTATTGGAATGCAGTTGTTTAAAGCTACCAGTAGATTTAGCTGTCCTGCTAAACCAGTGTTTACACAATGTTTTTCTTTGCTAGCTCTAAACAAATGCAGTTGAAATTGGAGAAATGAGTAATACCTGGAGAAAAGGTATGAGTAAGCTTGCCTGAAACATGCTGGACTGCCATCTCTGAGTAAAGAGTGTCCCTATAGGAGGCAGAGGCCCCAAACAGAAACATATTTATACATTGCCTGCTGTCCATCAAGGGATATGGGAAGGGTCCAGGGCAATATATTTTAAAACCATTTCTATGAGTCTGAAAGCACATATTGAACATTTATTTTGTTTTATATTCATGTTTGAACATGCCTTGAATATTTTCCTGATCTCTATTCTTTGTATTAGGATAGTTAAATTTTTGTATTAGATTAGGGGTGGATCAGGATGGTCATGTGACCTCTTTGTCCTATAAAAATGCTCTTCTAAACCCAGGTTCAGATCAGTTCAGTCTGGGAGGCTGTACCAGTAAGAACTCACAGAGCATAGTGGAAGGATATGCTGCTATATTAACTCCACTCTGTGATTTTGTTTATCCATTTTCATTTTGCTTTGGAAAGTTTTATTTTCCATTCTGTATTTTGCTGAATAAAAGGACATACTAGCTGGTGTGTTCAATCTTACATTTAATTAGTCTGTGTTATACATCCCACATCTCTTTACACTGAGCCATCCCCTCTATCTTCAGATTGTGTCCCGTTGTTCTGGCACATCTCTTTTCTGAAAGATGCTACCCTCTTGGACTTTGTTGGTTCCCTTGAGGTACTTCTTATCAGTAATTTACTCACTGTAAATTATTGATAAGAAGCATGGTGGCTATGGCTGGCTGATGGTTCCTACACTGGGCATGGGCACAGGTACAATTTCTCTGCCTCTCACCTCATGAAGATGGGTGGCTGTGGCTGGCTGATGGTTCCTACACTGGGCATGGGCACAGGTACAATTTCTCTGCCTCTCACTCTCATGAAGATGGGTGGCTGTGGCTGGCTGATGGTTCATACATTGGGCATGGGCACAGGTACAATTTCTCTGCTTCTCACTCTCACTCTCATGGAGAGGGGTGGCTGGATATGGTGTGTTACAGTCTTTCAGTGTCAGAAGGAAGATATCTGTCATTTAATCAGAAGGATTTAAGTGGCTACAAGAAGTTTGCATTTGTGTTTATGAGGCTGACTGTGTTTGCTAATGACAGCACACATGCTGTTAAGTGTACTCACAAAATCCACAAGGGAAGGTAAAATAGAATGACGGGTCATTATTTGTACAGTATCTGTCATAGGGAATGAGAGTCAAGGACACTGTTTTTCTTTTATGAAACACAAAAATTTTTAACATTACAGAACTGTGACAGCCTTTAAACCTGTTACGCACTACCACTAACACCCTCCTCATCATGCTAAAGGAGGAAGCTGCCCTCACAGTCATCAGGGTCAGAGTTGTGCCCACTAGGAAATTATTTTTCCATGACAACATCATCAACCTCAATTGTACACCATTTGATGCTGCCACCAGAACGGTCTGCTTCACCCACATCATCAGCACAATGATCATCATGACGGGGTACAAACACCGATGTGGTTTTGACTTGGTATGTGACCTTCATTCATTTTATAAATATCAGCATGCTGACATTTGTAGGTGATAGGTTAATATGACAGTCATGCATTGTTGCCCCGCAGAACTGAATGCCCTCTCACACTTACACTGGAGGGTGGCTGGTCAGGTACTTCAGTGCCACTGAAGTCAGCTCTGGCCATTCATTCACCTTACCACTCCAATACACAAGAGGATCATCAAGTACTGGCAGATGTCTGTTTTCTGGCAACAGCCATCAGCCATGCTTTGTGATGTATGCAGTCCTGATGAGTCATCCACCTGTTCACAGGATTCATCGAGGTCACAGATTCCTACTTGAGACAAGGCATCCCAAAGTGGGTTAATGGCAACCTGTTTTGCTGACACCCCCTTGCCCCTCAGCTACCTTACTGGATGTACCTTACCCACAGTGACCTTTTGCCTTTTATGCTGTGGCTTGCAGAACTTTGCACGTGACTTCTGTGCCCCATTAACCAATCGGACCAGCTTTCCAGTCAGATTTTGAAACTGATCAGACCCTCCTTCCAGTAAGAATGCAATGCCACATTTGTAGCATGGGTCCAGGATTGTTGCTATGCCAAATTCTGCACTTTGCTGAATAGTGCTGATGTGTCAATTGCGGTCAAATATTGTAAGCATGTTTTTCAATAAGGCACTGCTTGACCTATCTCTGGACACATCAAGGCTAGGCTGCAGATTCAACAAAGTCTTCCATAGCAACTGCAGCAGTGGAATGGCTTGACTAATGGATGCAGTGTCACCATTCACTGCCTGTGTGGCATGTTCAAAAGTCCTCAAAATTGATATCAGTGAGTCCATCAGTCGCCATTATTCGGTTTCCATAGATGCTGAGGCCCTGAACTGTCATGGCTAGTGTGCATTGCTAGGTATTCAGAGATGGCTTTGTACTGCTCCATACAACCACTCTGCCATGCAAACTGTCAAGTTCCAGCATGTGACAACTTCAAACTTGAGGTGGTGTTGCAGGAGGCTGTTTTGAATCTGTAGCTGCCTAGCCGGTCACGGGCCTTTCCAGGGTTTGCAAAGTGTGCACAGATATGGTGTGCAACAGTCAGCATTTGCTTGATGTCAGGTGCTGCAGAAACTCCTTTACCACAAGATTTAAACAGTGTGCCATGCAGGAACCCTCACAAAGCCACCTTTGCTGATACATTCAACGACGCTTGATCCATTATCTCTAGCTATAAAGTCAGCTTTTAGATACATGGGATGCAGCCATTGATCAATTTCTGTCAGCAGCAAGTCTAGCATGTTTTCACCTGTATGCAACCCTGCTATGCCATGCATTGCAAGTGTCACATGCTGTCTAATTCCATGAAGTTTGCTTCCTTGACAGTCTGACTTATTACACTGCTTTCCAATACAGCCATCACAGACAACCCTGGTACCTGTGCCCAATGTGCAGTAATAAACAGATAGGAACTACCAGCTGTTTGCCACTTGTCCACATATCCATGCTTAAGTGAATGTAAGGTGATGAGGAATGTTGAAAGGCATGTCTTACAAACTCTGTTACATTATGATATAACTTCGGGACAGCACAGGTGGAAAAGTATTTCCTGGACGGACTTTCCATTTGGGACAGGATGTGCTGCAAAACATCGGACTCTAGAATTCTCCTCAAAGGAGTAGGGCAAAGGTCAATTGCCAGCATTTCTGCTACAGCAGCATTCAGTTCACTTGACACCACATGATTTGGTTGGTATTTTAGTGTTCTGGGAAAATACAGTGCAATGTGGGCTGCATTGTTACCTGTTTTGCACAAGGCATGCCAAATGGCTTTGCTCTGTGAACTGCTATGGGTGGGGTGCTTTTACCCTGTGATGGGGTGCAGAGGTGACAAGTCAACAAATGATGTTATTTTCCCCATTTTAAGCACAGGGTTGATGTACTAGAAATACTGCTTGGACCACAACTGCTAGTCTGACCTCTACTTGACAATTCAAAATCATCCTCCTCATCATGCCTGTAGTAATCCTCTGGTGTTATTTCAGCAATACTACACACATGGCTACTTTAGCAACTTCCAGTCAAGGAAGGGATACCATGCTCAGTAAAGTGGATGAGGGTGACTGCCCTACTATGGCATTAGCTCCCCTCTGGTGCCTGGAGTCCACAGTGCCATGTTGCTCTTCAGATGTGTATTGTGGCCCCCAGTGCAAGATGCCTACCCTTTTAACCATGTCTCACATGCCAGGTAAAGCTGGCAGATTGTCACTGTTTCATCACTTGCATCTTATATGAAAAATTCCAAACTAAGGATTTTGATGTCCTACTTTCACATGTCCCCAATGCTGCATTTTGGACTCCAGTTTTTGTGGCACTGAAATAGGTGGTGTACTGCATGATTTCTATTGTTGGGTACACTTGGACTCTACCTGAACATCCCAGTCAATGACTATTACTGGGTCATCATCATCATCAACAGACACAGCTACATCAGAACTTTGAGGAGGGGTGATTTAATAACAGACTGTTTACACGGCCACCTTCAGTTTTTTTCCTCTGATTCCCAACTGGAGTCACTAGCATCATTATCATAATCATCATTGGCATCCATAAATTCAGTTTGGATGCTGTTCTATAGGAGAACATGTTCTAATCACAGATGCAGTATGATTATCCACAATTGTTTTGTCAACATTTGAATATTTGGGTGGCCCTGCCATAACCTCAACATTGCTGGAAACATCAGATTGTGGGTCATCATCTTGATCAGAATTATGTTCATCTAATGAGGGGCGAGGTGTGATATCAACTACACTCTGAATCATGTCTTTGGACTCCACAACATTTTGGCACCCTGATAGATTTGCAGTGGTTGAACTTGGAGCAATATTCATGCCAGGCTGGTCACTAACTTCACTACTGCCACCACTAAGCAGGGACAACAGCATCTCAAACCATCATTAAAGTGACTGATTGTGCTGTGAAAACATAGTTGGAGAAATCCCTTTACTTGTATCAACTTTTCCCTTCTGCTGGATACTACCATGCCCATGACCATGGACACTCTTGACACTGGTGTGATGCAATGGCCAGAAACATCTTTTCATGCATGTCTCTTTATGGGCATTTTTGGGAATACACAGACAATGAACAACAAATTGAGATTTAGGCACGTTTGGGAGGATAGGAAGCAAAAAAACAAGGCGTGTGACTCACAGATGGAGATTGGGCCCTAAAGAGATGCAGCAGCACTGGCAGATGGAGGTTGCACACTAAAGACATACAGCCACACAGGCGCAACTACACCTTAACCAATGTCAGCAATCCAAAACTGGAAAAATAATACCTTCTTTTGCTGGGGTAAAAATAATGCAGACTGGCGAAGAAATTATAAGTACTGCAACCACAGTGCCACATTAAAATGCATTTGACTTGATGGCACACACACACACACACAAACACATACACACTAAAGGTAATGGGCAGAAAATTTAAAAGTTCAGTAAACTACAACCCAGTCTTTTAAACAGACTGAAAAATGCAAATCACCACAGCAAACAGCAACAGATGAGCAAAACTTACTAGAAGTATTAATGTGTGTACATGAGCACACAAATACTAAAACAGTCCAACAATAGTTGGAAAGACTGCCTTTCTCACTGTGAATCTCCCTTCACCACAGATAAGCCACTCCCCCAAAGCACACTTCTACAGTGTCTGTCAGTAAAGAGACTGAATGTACTAAATTAACATTAAATATGCACACAAAAATCAATAAACACTCAATGATATAAACACACAAGAGTTTTCTACAATAAGAGTACTAAATTTTGACACAAAAGTTTGTGGCAAAAGACAGTTTTAAAGGTTTTTAGAGGGTTTGAATCTCAAAGCTCTGAGAGCAAACTGTCTTCAGCTTTCCACTACACACGCTACGATGAACTGAGGCTGTGCAAGACAATTTAGAGTCCATGTGACTAGCCATCCCATGAATCACTGCAAAATTCACCTTAAAGATCAATAAAAGGTGAGAGTTAGTGTGAAGTCCACTGAAATCAATGGAACTTCGCATCAAAATTAAAAAGTGAAGTTATTAGCTTCACGTTGTGGAGTATTCTGAATTTCACATTATACGTGAAATACTCCAAGTTTAGGGACTTCGCCCACCACTGTCTAGGAGATGCAGTTGAATAACCTTAATGATAGGACATTCTTGTATCTTTTGAAGTACTGGATGCAGGACACAGATGAATAATAAAGAGGACTTGTCTGACCCTCTACATACCTTAATAGGTGCCACCCTTAACCCATTTACTCATGATAGTAGGACTGCCTGATGATATAGTAATAGGATCCACATACTGTACAATATGTCAGGAGGCCATCTAGTTAAAATGTTTTAAATAAGTAGGTATGATGTACTACATTGTAGACCTTCTCTTGATCTAATGAAAGCAGGAATCCTGTCTTTAGGCCTGATGCTCCTGTATCCAGTACTTCTCAGATTGTGATTAAATTGTCAAACATGGATCTACAAGGTATAGTGCATGTTTGATAAAGAGAAATCACTACTGAGGCAGCTCTGTTTAGTCTGTACACCAAGATACATGAGAGTATTTTCATGCACCAATTTTAATGTTGGCAGGATGCACTTATTTATAAAGAATAATTAGCAATACACTTGTTATAGATTTAGGTAAACAGTTGACAGAAAATATTCATTGTATAAGGTTACTAGGTTATGACCCAATTATTCTAAAAGGTCTTACACAACTCTGATAAGAGGCTATCTGTCCTCTGTGCTGTATTGCTCATTTTCATAACTGCTATAGTTACTTTTACTAGTATAACTGGTTCAACAAATGCCATTTTTATGTCAGCCAAAAGTATTGGGATACCAAGGCTAGAGACGTGCATCCATACCAACCAGCATTTCTTGCAGTGTCAAAAGATTTTCCTATGTGAGTGTCTACAATAGCTATGATTTCATTTGGAATAGTTCGCAGGGTACCATCAATGAGGAATTGAGTCCAGATATTAACCTTTTAGAGACTCTGTGCAACCCTTGTACACGTAATCAGTAAGACATGATGGTGTGTATGAAACATATTTACACACACCCAGGGCATGGTGAGGCACAAGGCCACAGGCAAGGCCCTTTCAGCCCCTGGAAGTGCAGAAAATATGTTTCATAAAATCAATCAATCAATCAAAATCTTTATTTATCCAGGCAAGCACCATTGAGCAAGGCTCATTTGCAAGGTGGACCTGGTCATGAATACATCAAAGTACAGTACAGAAGCAGGTATACAAAAACAATAATATACAATGAAGAAAAGTATATACAGAGTACACAGTACAGTACAAGGTTGAAATAAATAAAAATAAAAAACAGCATTATTTTACAATTGAAGAAGTCAGAAGATGTACAATCAACCATAGGCATACAGGGGTTATAAGCAGAGATCTTTTGAGTGAGGCAGCCAGCAACTACACAAATAGGGAAAAAGGCCATGTATGGGGTGGCAAGTTAGAGAGGTAAAGAAGGGGAGGGATATATTACCGACGACTGGGGAAAATTGGGCTTAAACCACAGAACGTGATGATGGCTGTCGGTACTTGTTTATTATGATAATGATGGAGGAGGGTAGATAATTGGGACACTACTATGGATGGGGTGGGACTTTAGCCAGGCTGGAGCAGACAGGGAAGGGTGGGTGCATCAGGAGAGTTAGTTGGGAAAAAGTGAGAGCCAGGGGTAGAAACATGGTGAACATCAGGATGGAAAGGGAGTTGCGAATTAGTGGGCTAGCAGTGAGGAAAACATTTGCAAGGTGTTTTCATGTAGCGATTATGGAGCCTTGAAGATATTCAAGCTAACAGGGCAGCTCAGCTTCAAATTCCTTTGTAAACTGTTCCACAATGTGGGAAAAGAGAAGCTTAGAGCAGCTTTGCCAAAATTAGTTTTGACCCTTGGAACTTGGAGGGCAATTAGGAATAGCTCCTTAGAGCATAGGTGCCTAAAACAATCCGGGAATACAATCTGAGACATATGAGGGAGCTTGTTGGTCACCGTTCTGAAGGCCCATAGGGCAGCATTTCTATTCCTTCTATAGTGAAGGAAGTCCAGCCTAACGATGAGTACAGGGATCAGTGGTGTGTGGAAAGTGGAAGGCTAGTAATGAACCTGATAGCTCTGTGGTAGAGGGTGTCCAACTTAGCTAGTGCAGAGGCAGTGCAGTGGCTGTACAGCAGGTCCGCGTAATCTATTAAAGATAGGAAGGTAGCTTGAACCAGTTGAATCTTGGCCTCCTTTGTGAGCAGGTGGTTAATTCTGTAGAATAGTCCTAATCTTTGCCATAGTTTCTTCTGTAGTTCTTCGAGATGGTCAGAAGGAAAGTTTATGATTGAGCCAAACTCCTAGATATTTGAATTTAGCTACATACTCTAGTGTTTCTCTAAGAAAAGTGGTAAATTGTGGGATAGCCCCTCCCAGCAGGAATTGCCACATGCAAGGAGGGGAGAAGAGCATGGCTTTGTCTTTTTGCATTGAGTAAATGCTTTTTTTATAAGCTGGTATTGTAGAAGGTTAAATTCAGCTTGGTGGTCTTCACAGGCTGTTTCCAGCATGGGATGACTCAAGTACAAGTACAGTGTCATCCGCAAATAAGTGGACGTTGGCTTTTTGATGGGTTCATTGATGTTGTTAATGTAGAGTGCAAAGAGGAGGGACCAAGGATAGATCCTGGGGCACGCCCTCAGCATAGGTTTTAATGAAGAAAGATCACCTTCAGCTTTAACCTGCTGTTTCCGCTCTCCGAGGTAGTTTGCAAACCAGCACATAGATTTATGGTCCAGGCCTAAGGTGCTTTGGGAGGAAAGAAGCAGGCTGTGATCGACTGTGTCAAATGCCTTACTAAGATCCAAGAAAACGGCACAACTACTTCTTGTCAAGGTCTAGGAGCCAATCATTGGTCACCTTAGCTCGGGCTGTTATGGTGCTGTGCTTTGCTCTGAATCCATACTGAACTGGGTTTAATAGGCTTCTGGATTCTAAGTATACCTAGCTGGCCGCACATTATTTTTCTAGTAATTTAGACAGGATGGGGAGAAGGAGATTGGTCTGTAATTATTTAGATAGCAGGGGTCACCTGCTTTTACTAAAGGGATGACATGGGCTATTTTCCATTGAGGGGACACTACCCTGGGAGAGTGACATGTTGAATAGGTGGGTGATTGGCACTGCAAGCACATGGTAGACACATTTCAGATAGCATGGCTCTATGAAGTTGGATACTGCTTCTTTCCTGGTGTCCAGTTGCAGCAGTAGGTCTTCCACCTCTTTAAGAGCGACAGGCAGAGGGAGAAGGCCTCCCGTGGAGGGGATTCATGGATTGATGGGCCCTGAGCTGTGTGGAGGTCATGGGTGGAAGTATCAAATGCTAGCCCTGCCATTGCAAAATGATTATTGAGGGCTTCCAATATCTCTGATCGGTTAGAGATAACGCTGCCACTGGACTTAATTTTACTGGAATGGAATTACCAGGTGCGTGTCCAGACATGTCTTTTAATGTTTTCCAGAGCTTTGAAGGATTTCTTGAGGCAAAGACTAGTTCCAAATGATAGTAGGCGGCCTTGGCTGCTCTGACCAACTTGGTGCACTTGTTATGTGCTCTCTAAAAGACACCAATCCGAGTCGTTCTTGCTTCTTGGGCTTTTCTCCATAAAGTATCCCTTTCTAACAGGGAAGCTTTGAGCTCAGGTGAGAACCAACAGCAGGTGCTGCTCCTGACCTGCACCTTAACCAAGGGTGCATGCTTATTTAAAGCCTCACTTAAAATATCATAAAAAAGTATATGCCTTGTTAACTATTTTGGCTAGGAAGATTACCTGCCATCGTGGTGAATGTTTCAAGTCGTGGACGATGCAAACAAATCGATATTGCATTTGCACCTCTTGATTGAAAACTTTGCCACAAACTGTAGGTTGTGCACAGATCTAATGGTGGTGATTATACAATGATCACTAATGCCTGAGAAAAATGTTCCAACATGAGAGAACAGGTGTGGCTTGCCAACCAAAATTACATCTAAGAGGGAGCTGTTGTTAAGGTCCTTTTATTTGTGTGAGTAGGCTTGCCAATGAGTTGCACTAGCCCTAGAGTGTCACAAAAGGATATCAAGGAGCTGATGCACTTGATAGCCTTTCGTAGTTCAGGTCACCAAGAATAATGGTTTCAAGGAACTGAGCCCCAGTATGGAACTGAGGTGAGACAGGAGATGAGGCCCGCAGAAGGGGGCCTGTAGCAGCCTATTATACAGAGTGCACTGGAAGGAGAAAGTTCGATCTTTTGGTCAAGCACTCAAATTTTTGGGAGGATGATGCATCTATGCATGTGGCTGAGTATTTGTCCCTTACATAAATTGCCACCCACCTCCTCTTGATTGCCTATTCACTCGCAAGAGTAAATAATTTGGGATATTGATTTAATTGTCTGGGGTGGCTGGCCTAAGCCAGGTCTCAGTGATCACTAGGATGTCATGTAGGTGTGGCTCACCAAAGCCTGGATAAGGGTGAACTTTTCAGCAAACTAAAGGCATTAAGATGCATAAAAGACATTCCTTTGATACCTGCCAGGTCTGATGGAGAAGCAAGGGTGTCTAATGATCCTGGGTTGAGTTCGACATTGCCTGAGCACAATAGTGAAAGAAGCAGGATTCTTTTAAGGCAGCGAACTGTAATTTGTAAACACTATTTTTGGGTGACAGGGAGGCGGTGTTGATGGTAGGCCTGTACCCACTCCTGGTGTTATACTGGCCTAGTGTTGCAGCCAGTAGTGTCCTGGCAGGAATTTGCCATGAGTAGAAAGTCTCAAGTCTGGATGGGGAGTAATCTGCAGAGGCAGCTCAGGAGATGTCCCACTCCTGGCAGAGATGGCTGAGAAGCCCAATAGTTCAGAATGGCTACCTGAAAGGAGCTGTTGGATGCTGGACAGGGAGAAGCGCAAGGGTCATTCCACTTTAGGGAGGATGAGGCTTCTGAAGAATTGAGCTGAGTGCTAGTAAAGCTAGTGACACACCGAGTAACCAGCTGTAACTTCCCATGGTAGATCTAAATGCTACAACAGCCGGCAGTAAAAGTCACTAGAAGCCTAGACTAATCGGCGATCAGGTGTCATAAGTTCAAAATCCTTTGTTGGCTGAGAGGCAGTTTTGGGCTAAACGAACCTGTGGAGCAACTCTTTGCAGCTGAGCCAGTGAGGTGGTTCAAGGCTGCAATCCAGTGTGGCAAGATTGGT
Organism: Neoceratodus forsteri; assembly: GCA_016271365.2. NCBI lineage: Eukaryota > Metazoa > Chordata > Ceratodontiformes > Ceratodontidae > Neoceratodus > Neoceratodus forsteri. The sequence goes on from CM057453.1 coordinate 381,773,499, forward strand.
CTGTAACTTTTCTTTCTGTTTCTGGCCCTGCTCCACCAGTACAGAATGGGAGTGGGGAAGGCGTTCAAGTCTTGCAGCCTTAGTGGATGAGCATGGTTCTGGCCTGAGAAAAGGCAGAAAACCCTGGGGATGGTCCTCAGAAAGAGAAGTATCCCAGGTCTACTAGAGCAGAAGTGGAAGTAGAAAATATAATGTTTCCTCTTTAACAGAAAAGACAGTTGTTGTAGCCTCTAGTGGCTATGTAGTATAATTTGCAAATGAGAAAAAAATGAAATTCTTGCTTTACAAAAAAGGATAGTCCCAGGGTCAGTAGCGCTGATAAACGTCTCAATGAAGCTAGGTAAAATGGAGACCAACAGGAAGAAGTCAGTGAGGCTGAGATCCTCTAATCAGAGCGTTGGTGCTGAAAATTCAGAATGTCCAATGATGCAAATACCAATGTACCTGAGGCGTATACAGCTTTTGGCTGTTTCTGTAGATTTCTGGGCCCTGCAATGAGCCAGAGTTCGGAGGATCCTGGCAGCAGTTTCAACAGGGGAAGAAAGTCTCAGGGTCTGCTAATTTGCAGAAGCAGAATCGTGGGTTGCTTCAGGACAGAATTGTAGCTTTTCCTCTGGCAGCAGTAAGAGGCCCCAGGTGGGCAAGGCACACCTGAGGGGGTATATGGCTTTTGGCTGTTTCTTTAGATTTCTGGGCCCTGCAACGAACCGGAGTTCGGAGGATCCTGGGCAGCAGTTTCAACAGGGAAGAAAGCCTCAGGGTCTGCTAATTTGCAGTAACAGAATCATTGGTTGCTTCCCAGGACAGTCTTGTGGCTTTTCCTCTGGCAGCAGGTGCAGCCCCAGGTGAGCATGGCACACCTGAGGGGTATACGGCTTTGGCTGTTTCTGTAGATTTCTTGGCCTTGCAATGAACTGGAGTTCAGAGGATCCCGGCGGCAGTTTTAACAGGGGAAGAAAGCCTCAGGGTCTGCTAATTTGCAGTAGCAGAATCATGGATTGCTTCCCAAGAAAGGCTTGTAGCTTTCCTCTGGCAGCGAGGTGCGAACCCCAGGTGGGCACGCACGCCCAGAGTGATTTATTGCACTTTAAAATGAGCTCTTTAAACTTTTTACAGTTGAGATAAGCATGTTTATGTGCAGAAACAATATATTTATTTGTGTGCATTTATGATAAAATAGTCCTTCCACCCACTGCAAATGGTGTCATAGATAATGTCATTGTATTACTGCTGGACAAAGTTTGTCCTTTGCTGGCATCAAGATTCAAGATATGGAGTGTTTATCATGGAATGTTTCCCATGAAATACATTGAAACATAGAATGTGTAGGCAGAGAAGGACCGTCAAGCCCACCTAGTCTACCCAGTTTCACTAAGTGCGAGCTTTGCCTAAGATGCTCACTTTACTGGCTACCAGTACCCTTCCCAGATCAGTCAGACTCTTGTGCCAATCCCATGCTGCCTTAAAACCCACCACAGTTGTTGCGTCCACCACCTCCTCCAGGAGTTTGTTCCAGCTGTTTACCACCCTCCGTGAAATATAATTTTCTAATGTTTCCAGAAACCTCTCTCCTCTATCTGCATATCATGACCCCTTGTTTTAATTGTTTCTTTAGTTAGACAATGTCGCTCACAGGTACCCTGTTTATACCTCTGATTTGCTTGAAAGCCTCAATCAACTGACTGATGCACCTTACCATTTTTGTTGCTCTCCTCTGGACCTGCTCCACCTATCCACATCCTTCCTGAGGTATGGCCTCCAGAACTGTACCCCACACTCAAGGTGTGGTCTAACCAGCTGCCTATACAAGGGCATATAACCTCTCTCTTCCTGCTAGTGATCCCCCTACCAATGCATCCCAGCATCTTACTGTCCCTCGCTACTGCCCTCTCACATTGCTGTGTCCCTTGAGGTCCTGTGAAATGATTATACCAAGATCCCTTTCCAGGTCTGTTTCTGTAGGACTTGCCCACCCATTCTGCATTCCACCCCTGTTTTCTTTTTTGCCTACGTGCATGATCTTGCACTTTTGTAATGAAGGACAGCTGCCACCTTTGACCATTCCTTCAGTTTTTCAGAATCCTGCTCATTTTTCAACCCTCCAGTGTATCAACTCTATTTCAGATCTTCATATCACCCGGAAAGAGATATACCTTACTCTGCAGTCCTTCTGTTATGTCCCCTATGAAGATATTAAACAGGAGTGTCCCTAACACTGACCCTGAGGCACCCCACTGGTAGCCATGCCCTCCTTTGAAGTCACCCCATTTATGATTACCCTTGTATTCTACCCTAGCCAGTTTTGTACCCACCTCACTTCTACTGGACCCAGCAATAGGCATCTTATTTTGTGCAAAAGTCTTCTGTTCAGCACAGAATCAAATACCTTATTAAAGTGACGGTGTGCAATGTCCACAGCCCCCAGATCCACCACCCTGAGACCCAGTCAAAGAACTCTATCAAGTTCATTTGACATGACTTACCTTCTGTAAACCTATGTTGCCGATGGTCTTGTAGGCCATTGGCTTCCAGGTAGCTAGTGATTCTTCTTTTAGCAGTTTCTAAGGAGCTTTCCACCACTGATGTCAGACTCACCAGTCTGCAATTGCCTACTTCCTCCTTCTCCCAACCCTTGTGTAGGTGGACTACATCTGCCCTTCTCCAGTCCTTGGGCACCCTGGGCTGCACTCCATCTTTGCCCATGGCCTTATCCACCTTCTGCCCCTCTAGTTCCCTCAGGACGTCATCTTCCCAGAATGGACTGGTGTCTACCCCCACCACCACTTCCTTCTCACTGATCCACCTCCCTCCCTTCCTCCTCTATCATGAACACAGAACAGAAGTAGCAGTTCAATGTGTTTGCCTTCATGGATTCAAAATTCTGCTCAGTTCCACTGGCAGAATGTTTCTCTCTAACATACTGTACACACACAAAAAGACCTCTGTTATAGCCAGAGACTCAATTATCTCACTGTCTGGGCAAGCAGAAGAGATTTTCCTGATGAGCAGATAAAGATAGAAGGGGATTTTTCATTGTCAGCAAATAAATAGTTGTAGTAAAAACTATAAACAATACTTACTGTGTCTAATTTGTTTATGTGTATAAGGAAAGTGTAATGATCATGGGAACAACATTTAATTAATTTGTTTTATTTTTTATTTAAGGTTGTTTTATTTTTAGGGCCCGTTGAAGGGTTTTTACAGTGTAAAGGTAGCAGCCATGTTTGTGATGGAAGATCAATTCTGGTTGTAGGGGACTGGTGTGAAATAGTTCTGGTTGTAGAAGGACTGATTTGCTCGTGTGATGTGGTTTAGGACCAAGATGACTATGCATGAAACAGATTTTATATATGGTCACATGATATATTTTGACCAATGGGACTTCTTTATTCTTGATGGCCATTGTATAATTAAAAGCATTGTGCATTCCTCTGTGTTCCAAATCATTGCTCTTGTTGGAGTGACAGTTCTCTGTTGCATTGAAGCTCTGCCATTTCAGTTTTAGTGTGTTCAGTTAGGTTGTTAAGTCTGGAATGCATGATCTGCAGGGAGGTCAATTTCTGGAGGTGGGATCATAAGCCCAAATAATGGAAATACTTGTTTTGGTTAACTTTCTTTACCTAATGTAAAAAGCATTTCTTAAAATCAGCTTTGGATGCCTCCTACCAATCTGGATGTGAATCATGCACACTTTGAATTAATTGTCATGTTTTATAAAATGTTATCCATTTCTTTATTTAATGATGTAGTTATAAGTAGATTAATGTGCAGCCTTCAAGAATGAGCTTTCCAGTGAAGTGTGATAACATCAGGCAAGCATATACAACTTACAACAAGGTGGTTAATGGTTTCAATCCCAACTGTACTTGCCCTCTGAAGTACTAGTATCTGAGAAAAATAAAAAGTCAATACTGGTTAACAGGGTACCGCTATTGTATGTTACACATCCCTCCATATGTACTGCTTTGTAGTTATCCAGTAGCCCTAACATCTTTTATTGTTTATTGAAAGTCTAGGATTACAAATACCTTTGAGCCAAGGCTCTTTTACAAAGGTTCCACGTCAAGAGAAATACAAACATTATAGACTAAGCTACATTCATTTATACATAGGCAAACAAAACAATTTATATATATATTTTTACAGACATTAAATAACAGCACTCATTGGCTCAGATGTTGCATTATAGAAATAAAGTAATGAGACACTTAGGTTTGGAAAAGTTCAGAGGTCTGTGAGCAGTAGGGAGAGAGGGGTTGGGGAGGGAAGGCAGCAGCTGAAGAGAAGCTAGAGCAGATTCACAGCATTGTCAAAGAGCATATGAGAGGGAGGTGGCCTCGGGGAAGAAGGAAGTTAGAGAGGCAGTCACAGCAACTGGAGGTAGTGAGATGAAGGTGTTGTCTTGATTTGAAAATGCCCAGTTCAGAGGAGAAAGTGATATGAGCACTAAGGGCATTCATCCAGGAGGGCACGGTGTGCAAAGAATCTTTGACCCAGTGATGTGTGGCATCGAGGAACTTAGGAGGTGTTGTTCTGACCCTCTGGTGTTGAGTAGATTAGTGATTGGACTCAGGAGGACTTGGACACAAGGTGGAAATACCCAGAATAGTTTTTCACCATTAGACAAGTTAGGTACTTTATATGGTTTGCAGTTGAAGCCATCCTGATTTGGCATAGAGTTCACATGTATGTGTGAGTCGGTGGGCTCCAGTGAGCAGTCAGCAGGCCTTGTTTAGGGAGGTCGTTATGCGCCTAGGGCGGGTGGTGGTGGCAGAGCCATAGACTATGAGGCCATAATCTACAACAGAGACAAAAAGAGCTCTGGATGGCCATCTTTAATCCCCTTAGGTGAGGTGTTGCTTGTTACAGTAGAGAATTCGATCGTGCATTTACAACTCTGGCGACGTTATTGATGTGGGTCCATATGACAGACCATGGTCAAGAATGATTCCAAGGTATTTAAAATAAGACACTTGTTCAAGGGTATGACCAGCATTTGTTTTGATGACAAAGGGTATCGTCTATGTTTGTTTTACGTGCTGCAGAAGAGCATTGATTTAGTCTTTTGTGGTTAAGAACCAGCTTATGAGAAGAAAACCAGTTTTCAACAGATGAAAACGCAAGTTGAAGGTTGTGAGTTAATGGTTCTGGGTCTTTTGTGGGGTGAAAAGCACAGCATCATCAGCATAGAGGATACTTTGTTCTGGGCAGGATTGTGGGACAGAGTTTAGGAAAAGACTGAAAAGTAGGGGACCCAGTATTGAGCTCTGGGGATGCCAAAACAGACTGGCTAGGAGGCAGAGAGATTACCTGAGAGTTTTACTCTTTGTGAGCGCTGGTGAAGGTAACTATTGAACCATGCTGCTAGTGTCCAGAGAGACGGTATTCAGCAGCTATCTGGAGAGTAGGCCATCATGGACAGTGTCAAATGCTTTGGTTAAGTCGATGAATACGGCTCCAGTTAGATGGCCTTTGTCCATAGACTTGTGGAGGACTCCAGTGAACTCCAGGATGCCTGTAGTGGTGCTGTGCCCTTGCCTGAAACCATGTTGCTGAGGACATAAGATGTTGTATTTGTCCAGGTAGACTGAAAGCTGGTCAGCTGCAATGCACTCAAGGGCTTTGGAAGGGGGCAGTATAGAGATTGGTCAGTAATTTCTCAGGATTGACTTGTAGCCACTTTTGAAGACTGGTGTGACAATAGCTGGTTTCCATTTGCTTGGGAATTGACTGAGGTTGAGTGAGAGGTTGAAAATTCTGGTAAGTGGGTGCAGGCCTTCCTCAAATGTAAGGGATAGCAGTTTCAGGTCCAGTGAGTCACCACTGGCTCTGGTCTTGGAGATGGCCCTTTTTCACTGTTACGGACTTCACCTGTGTTGACTTTTTAAAGTGGAATGGTGGATGGCTTGAGGGGTAGGGAGGAAGTTGTTTCGGGGTCAGTTTCTGAGAAAAAGTCTCGGGAGGACACTACTGAGGTCCATGAGGCAGCATTGAAGTTGTTTGCTGTGACCAGTGGGTCAAGGGTGGTGGTACCATCGATAGTCAGTAGAGTAGGGAGGATTTTGACGGTTTCCTGAATCTCCTTTATATTATCCCAAAAGGCTCTCCCATTTCCCAGGTGTTGGTGAGGGCTTCTTTGTAGTAGGTGATCTTTGCTATTAGTATTAGCTTTGTGCAATTGTTGCAAGATTGTTTATAGGCTAGAATGTCTGGTTAGGTGCATGTGGCCCTGGTGATTGCCCAGAGGTGGTACCTTCTTTAACTGTATCAGTAGCCCAGTATTAAGCCAGGGACTGGATAGTGCCTTGACTTTGTGCTTTTTACTGGGCGTGTAAATGCGGAGTGGCATTGAAAGTGGTGATGAAATGATCAAGAGCAGAGTCTACATCCTCGCAAGGTATATGGGAGACAAATCTTGTCACCTGAGGCAGGATTTTAGGTGGGACAGTTTGCCATGAGGGAGGGCCCTACAGGATAGTTAAGGGAGGAGGCTTGCAAAATTTATTAGACCAGTTGCAGATAACAGGAGAGTGGTCACTGAATGGGTCAGAGAGGACAGTGATGTTGTTGACATGGTTTGGATGACTGGTAAGGACCCAGTCCAGGATAGTGCTGGTACCTGACTTGTAGTTCTTCCTAGTTGGGAGATCTAGATCTAGGTCATATTATTCAAATAGTTGGCATTGCTGAATAATTTACTGGTGCTATGCTCTTTATTATTACAAGCTAAGGCACAATTAAAATCCCACCCATGATTATCATTTTGCTGGTATGTAAATAGAGCTGAATGAGTCAAAACAATTCCACCCTAGCAGCAATCATTTGTGGGCTATAGATGTTAGTTAAGATGGTACCTATGGCTAAAATATGTAACATCCAATAGTAAGGCTCACCCAGATTTTTATGTCAACCAACACTGCACAGTAAATTCAGACTCTTTGAACAATATGCCCACTCCACTGCATACTTCATTCTCTTGTGATCAATAGGAACAGCCAAACATCCAGTTTTTTCACCTGGGATATTTAGAATGTGGTTTTAATTCTATTTTTTTAATTATTCTGGTGTCTTGCAAAAATTAAATTACCTGGTCAGATTTGTAGATTGGCAAATGTAGCTATACATTCCATAAGCCTCATAATGCTGTTTACATTTAGCATAATGGGGTGAAAGGTGTTTCAATGCACATGTGGGAAATAGTAGAGTTTTAGGTGTTTCTTATTATATAGGAACCTTACTCTTATGTTTTTCATTATTGATGTCTATTAGTGAATCCACTAGGTCTGAGGAGGCATTCTGTTATTGAAGATGTAATGGAGGAAGGCTCTGAGTCCCTCTGTCCACCTCCTTTTCAATGTCCACCTACTGCTTGCATTTAATCAAGGTAGCATATCTATTATGGGTCATAATCAGACTGGGGAGCTCATCTGTTTTGTCTTTCTGCCATCTAAGATGACCCTGATTTTTCCTGGTTGCTATGATCATCTCAAAATCAATGGAGGGTGTGGACATATGCCATCCCTGTTATAGCCCTCTTCTGTTGGGGTAGTATCAGTATTGGTATTGATTAGTTTAGTATTGGACACGATGAGGTTGTCTCCTCTGGTCAGGAACCCCACAGTTACATCAGAAGCAATTTGGACACTTGGGTCAACTGTGGTCTGTGTTGTTGGCCTCTGATCCGCTGGTGGTGATGACAGTTTCATCAACTGGTTCTGAGATGTTGTGAGAGGGATGTTGGGGTCATAAGTCACATCAGAAGATGGCTCTGACTGGATCATGATCTGATGATCATGTGAGACTACCAAGGGTGATTTTGCTGTCACATTAGCTTTCACTTGACATGCAGTGATCAGAATCTCCTGATCCTTATATCCTCTATCCAGCCTATTGTGAGTTGCATAGGAACATGGATTGTATGAGTGTCCAGATTCCTCACAAAGGTTACATCAGAAGGGACTGAGGCATTGCAGGCTAACATGCCCATATCAGGACACAGATTACAACATTACTTGCAACACATGGTTCTTAATGTCTTTTCACTCCATACCTATGACATGTGTGTGTAGCTGTCTTGGGTAGGAAGTAAAGGTTCTTATACCTTCCCATGTAAAACTGCCAAGCAGGTGACAGATCCCATTATTTTCATGTCTCAGTAGTTTCAATTTGATCTTCCAGCTCCCTGTTCAGACCAGGTCCGTGTCAAGAATTGGGACTGGTCGATCGATATATTACAGCTCTGTCAAATCTAGCATTCCAAAATGATATGGAACTTGTCTTAATGGTTGGTTTTGTAAGTGGTATGACAATGAAAGGCAGCCACAGTGGCAAGTTCTTTAGTGTCTCATTTTGCCCCAAAACAGTTCCAATGCTGACAGTTTTGAAGATGAGATCAAAAATGGCTTCACCACAGACATGGATTGGGGGTATAAGTCAGCTGACAACAAAACTCATGGATGCTTTCAGCAGTGTACTTAGAATGAATACTCTCTCTGGTTGTGTTTTCAGGTCACCTTTGTACTTCAATCTCATGGCATTCTGCCAATTTTGCTGTTTGCCATGGGTTGCAAAGGTTAGTTATTCTAAAGCTCCCTTGGGTGATCCTATCCCCAGGTGGGGCAGGCCTTTCAGTGTTTCAATTATGCCTTTGTTTACTTGTGCCTTTACCTGGGTCTTTCTGTTGCTGCCCTTGCTGTTTAGACCCTGTAGGGCCCTCCCAACATCTGCTGGTTGACAGACCATGAGGCTGCTGGTGGCATTATCAGGAGATGGGGGGGACACACTATACTATTTTAGAGCTGATGACTAGCAGAGGGCTATAGAGTATCAGGTAGTGGTTATGCTGTGGCTGGCACTGTGCCAATCTCTTATCAGTGATAAGACTTGTTATGTGGTGTGCTGAGGAATGACCCTGATTGCACAACAGATAATGCTGCTTTTGTTTTAGTAGCTGGAAAGTGACTGTCTGTTGATTGATACTTATTCTATATTGCCCCACCCTGAGTTGCAACTGGATGTGCTGTTTCTCTTTCTGGCAAGAGTTTATTAATGTCTGTGGCAGTCTTAACAATGTGCATGGACTACTAGCTTACCTATTTGGGATTCAGCACTTTGATGATGCCATCATCTGTTGGCAGCGCCCAGACAGCCAGGGCATCCTGTCAGTTGATCTCTCCAGCCTCCAGCCCCTTGCTATCACCACATTACCAAGAAGAATCCCTGGATCTTGGGTTGTCTGAGTTTTGTGGCACGAGCAGGTTGCCCATGTCTCAGACTGAGCACAGCTGATAGGCAGTGTTCTTTAATATTAAAGCTGTCATCCACTGAGCTGACCGAGTCTACTCATAAAATCTTGTTGTCGCCCACGTGTTGTGCAAGGGATCTAATTAACTTATCTCTAACAGTTTTTCATTTACCTCTGCAAGAAGTCTGAGAAGGTGTATCTTTCAGACATGCAGCTTTAAGGAATCTTTGAGGCCACCATTGGCTGGCTGTATCACTCGTCAGAAGGCATTACAGTGTCCTGGATTTGTTCTGTGTCTGTTGCAGTTTGTACTTCCAGTTCCATCTCATCAACAGGCTATTGTTGCACTCTACAAGTATTGTAAATCCATTCTCTGAATTATCTGAATTAGTGGATACCTTAGCATGTTTAGGCAGGGACACGGCATTCCCCACAGCACCTCATTCTACCCAGGTCAACCATCTTGCTAACCAGCAAGATGACTGCAGTACACCCTTCAGGAAGAATAGGTGAATGTCTCTGGTCATGGCCAACAACCCCAATAAATCAAACAGTTCCATGAAAACCATTGGTAGGACATTCCTGGAAATGAGCTTTCACAGCTAAGTCTGCCTTTTCTAGTCCAAAAAGGTGTTGTTTCATATTGAAAAGGAAGTATATTAAATAACAGCAACATCAAGCAATTCTTGAACACCTAAGTAACAATAAAGGTGTTTTTTAGCTAGAAATAATATGATGTCAAAAGGATTGGCAATGTGCCTTTCAGGAATCTTAAAGTAGAAACCGCCAACTCTTCCTCTGAAGCAAAAAGGCATGACAGGAGTGTGTCATTGTTGGATATTGACACACCTTTGCTGGTGAGTCATAAGGCAAAGATGAGTACCTTAAATGACCCAAGAAATGTAAATATCCCTTATAAAACAGCCAGGGTGCTGGACTGTGAATATATAATGGAGCCCAATATTAAAACTTTAAACAAACATATATACAGTTCATATGTATAAAGAAAAGTATCCTATAATGAAAAAGCAACAACTGAGTGAAACACAACAGTAATTCAAGGTTGCAACATAGCTCCACGTTGAAATATCACCATGAATTCTATTCTACTTGCTCAATCAAATTGTAGTACACAAATAAGCTGAAATATAATTTCTATTTATTTTATGAATTAGTAAGTGATCATTTAGACCAAACATGTTGTTGCCTATTTCTTATGTTCTATATACAATATACATTTGTTTACATTTTAGATTTTGTTTTTCCAGCACAATTTCATTACTTTAAAGCAATATATTTAACTAATTCTAGAAAAAGATTCTATTTTCAAAACATAGTTGATTATAAAATATGCAAATTATTATTTGAGTATTCACAAAGCCTGAGTAATTGTTTAACGTGTTAATTACCAAAGTCTGCTAACAACTTTTTAATGACTACTGTGATTCATAAGGTTAAATCAATGCTGTTATTAATTAACATATTTATTTTCTGAAATGCATTAATATACTTCAGTGTAATTTATAGAAGTAAGTAACCCATAAAGGAACTCACTCTGTTTCACAAGGTTTTACTATTTAGTTGATTAGATTTGGCACCCTGTCAACAACAGTGACCATGATCAGTGTTCTATGAAGCATGGATCATGAGAACAAGGTGATAAGCTACAGTACCTCCAAGTTGTAAGAGTCAAATGTCTTATGCCCAGAATTGGTAGATTGTTATAGGGGATAGAGAGAAATTACTAATTGATATCCTTGTTGGCTTGAACAATATGGGAAGGGTAAGGCAGTGATACTAGGAGTTGTGGAGAATACTTAGGAGGAGGTCCTCTTAGGTAGCATTCTCAGTAGTGCTGCCCATGCCATGAGGAAGCCAAGAAAGGCAGTCAGACAGGTGCTGTCTATGCCATGAGGAAGCCAAGAAAGGCAGACAGTCAGATAAACTAATACATAGCTACTGTAAGTGTATGGGGTAAGGGCTTGATCCACAGTCTTATGCAGACACTATGTACCCATGAGGGACAGTGGAATACTGTGAGAATCTACAGCATGCAGGCTGTGCACATTTGGGTAGCCTACAGTATCCACACCCAGGCTGTGCACCCAATCAGTGCACAGTCCCCAGATCAATGGACAGCTCTGCACCAGGTGGAATCATAGGCAGGATAGGAGGCAGAAGCAGATATCCGCACCATCCATGGCACTGATGATACAGTGAACATGACTGGCAGAGAGGATCGACACTATGAAACTCTAGGGACTGCCATAGCAACCATATGCCCTCTTTACCTGGTCATTCCTAGAAACTCTTGGCCCTGAATGGCCCTCATCCCACCAGCCACTGGCCCACATGAGTACTGTTATGGGGCTCGAAGTCACTGGCTTCACCTGGTGCTAAACAAAAATGTCTATACTTGTTAGTAGGGGATATGGCAGCCCTGGAAGACTGATGGAGGCTGCCAAATTCTGTGGACCCCTGCACCATGTGAGAAGGGGATCCACTGCAGAGATGTCCTGTGCATCCAATTGGATGTCCAGGATCCTTACCAGAATGCCCCAATGCTGCCCACAGCCCCTGGACAGGGCTGTGTGTCTGAGGGGAGGGCAGGAGGCTGTTGATTGCACCCATTCCTGCCCTTGGGCACATAACAGGAATATGCTCATTTCACTCTCTGTGCCACAATGTGCATCTGGCAATTCACATCTCCCCAGTGATTTTCAAAGATGAAGGCTATTGAATACAATTTCCTGTGGGAAGGTAAGCCTATGCTACAGTAGGGCTAATCTCAGGACCACCTGGAAGAGAGGAGGATGGTGTCTCCTTAGTTCTACACTTACTATGTTGCCTTTCAGCATGCCAAAACTCTGCACTGATTTTTCCACAGGAGTCTCCCCAATCCCACTCTATGGGTAGCTATTGAATGCCATCTCAACCAATCCAAGACACCAGCAGCCCAGTTGGTATCTTCCATCCCAGCCTAAAGCAAGACAGGTCCCACTGTGCCACCCTTTGTTAAGCCATGTAAGAAAGTGGAAGCCTCAGTGCAGATCTCACTAGTCTCACTGTCCATTATGCCCCTCTGAAGAAATTCCTGCTTAAGACTGTGGGCTAGCCAATACTATGGAGCTGTGGGAAAACAAGGAATAATCCATGTTTCTGATTTATGGATCCCTACCTCTACCCAGTGGACTCTTTCAAAAACCTCAGGAGGCAATATGACTTAGCCAGGTACACCCTTTCAAGGTATCATAAAATTCAGAACACCATTGCACACTACTTAAAATCCCTCTCCAAGAATGTTCCCCAGGTACCCCGACATCCTGCCTCCTGGCTCAAGGCCCCCAGTGGAAGGGCAGGGCAGAGTTGATTTACAAGGCTATGATCCACAAGGCCCTAACACCTGGATTAAAGCAAGGGACAAATGGTCTCAGGCACTGGATGAGAAATTTCTGAACCTCTCTGGTTTCAGCTTTGGTCTATCATTCATAAAGCATGTCAGACTCCAGCAGTTTACTGTATCAAAATAAAATCATGCATATGTGGTACTTCACCCCTGTCAAGCTCATGGCCCTGGTGCTTATGAACCATGATCCATGTTGGCAATGTCAAGCTTCTGGGGCTGACCTACTGCATACCATCTGGAGCTGTTCAAAACTGCATAGCTTCTGGTCATGGATCCACAAATGCTGCTGTGATATCCTGGGCCAAGCTCTACCCCTGTCACTATAGCTATTTATTCTGGGTGTACCTCTTCTGAATCAGTCCTTAGGAAGAATTCAATACAAAGGCTCATGAAAGTGAACATGGAGCCCAACAGACTGCTACTCATGTGCCGAAGGATTGAAGATTTGCCTACTATCCCCACTGGAAGTAGCAAGGGTCATGTCCACCCTAGAAAGGATGCCACAATTTGTTAGGAAAGTCTTATCCTCATACCAAGCAATGCATGAGTCTTTCCTGTCTTTCAGGTATTCCTCAACTGACCCCACCAGAGACATGCTCAGGTCTGGTCAAGTCAGACAGATCTGAACACTGCCTATTTCCACTCACCATATAGTACTGCTATGTTCTGTCCTGCCTGTAGTTCACCCATGCAGACAATAAACAACTTTATTCTCTGTTAACAATGTAATGTCACTACTTCATTGCCATGAAAATAATGACACTCCATTGACTTTTTGTATTCACTATCCTTTTGTTCAAGCTAAGTTATACTATGATTCATTGAGTTTCTGTACACTTGTGTATCTGTTGTAAGCTTGACATGTTTTACAAAAGAATTAACTGCAGACAAAACTATACTTTTGCTATGGAGCCTCAATAAATGCCAACTTATTGTCACTTTACCCAGCCTTTACCTTCCTGTACAATGGCAACTCAAGTATATGACTGGGCAAAATGTATGGCACGCCTTTGACAAAAGTATTGCAGCATTCCACAGTTTCACAGAAGCTGATGAAATTCAACATTACTGATGTTATGTTGGAATCTTTAGTCACTTATAAATTGGTCAAACTTTGAACAACAGATTAGAGAGTTGACACACAAAGTCTCTTTTTTCCATACTGTTTTTCCCCAACAAGCAGCTTATATCTTAGGGATATACCCAGATCAGGCTGAACACTGCCATCCTTCAGTTGGCTACTAGATATTTCACCCACATTTTCCCTCCCATCTGCCTTGGTGGGGTGATGCTTCTGTCAGCCTTGCAATGCCACAGCTTCCCTGTAGTAGGAACAGGCTCTCAGGCCTAGCTGCAGGGTCACTGTATTGGTGGAACCAACCACCAACCCTCCTCAACTAAGATGCACTGCCAAATGGCAGCTGTCTCAGCCATGGCCTGCCTCCCAAAGTGACTTCTCTAGTTCTCTTCTGACTCCAGGTAGTATGCAAGGCAGTATGACATGCCACTACATGGCCATTGATGTGGACTCAAAGCCTAATATTTAGGGTCAATGAACCTAACTAAAATGGCGCTTTATGTTCTCTAGTTTCAAAGTTATAGGGGCTTAAAATTCTGCAGTTTAAATAATTGTGAAATGTAATTTTAAAATTTGCAAAAGATTGGAGGCTTATAATTCAGTCATTTATACAAATATATATCTGCAATTTGGTACTCATCTGTATGAGCTCTGGTACCATCATCATACCAAATTTGCTGCAATTTACAAATGCTTTCTAAAGTAGACAAAAATAATTGAAGTCACAATTTTGGAAAATTCCACAAAATGTTGATGAAAATTTCAAAGTGAAGTCAGAATTTCATCAGAATTTTTGGCAGAAGATAAATTTCACCCAAACCTATATATTACATAGTTACACAAATAATACATCACAAAAAAAATATTAAATATATCACAAAACACATTCTTAAATACAATACCAAGTCATAAAACTAATATAGTGTATAATGCCAGTTTGTTTAGTGAGGATTTCCATGCCAGCTGAAACCTTGTTTCACCACAGTTCAAGGTCATGGAACACAGTTTTATAGTTATGTAATACAACAAGGTTCCAGTTGATCAGAAATAGTCAAGGCAGCTGGTGTTGTTTACAGTGCTACCACATGCAGCAATCAGTTTATGTTCTGAACTAAAACTGCCTGCCAGCTTTGGGAGCACTGTGGAACATGTTATTTTTTCTAAATAAAGCTAAAAACAACTATTCACTATAACAATCATTGGTTGGGCAACCTCATGCCCAACCAGCCTAAAACTTCTCATCTCAGGCTTCTGATTACATCAGACCTCTTGAGCTTCACTCTTGAGGTCTGATGCAATCCTCTGTGGCAGCACAGGCTGATTGAGCAAGGTTCTCTATATATTGCAGTATAAAAGCATTGGGTATTAAAACAAAATCATCCTGACACACATTGCAGATGCTTTGTCTATCTTGCTTTGAGCATTGACATGTTTCTTGATTGTCTTCTACAGTACATGGGGAGAGCATTCCAGATCTTTGAGACATTGTTGGAAAATGATTTTGTCCCATGGATGTCTTACATTATGGGATAACCAATATACACACACCACTTGACTTCAGCAACTTTTATTATTCTTCTGGATTTCTGTTACCATATCAGAATTGGTCTTTCAGGATCCTTGCTCATTATTCTGTATGCAAATGACCCCAAATTTAATAAATCCTTTTCATTAAGGGTAGCCAGCTTAGTTTTGCTTACACCCTACAATGGTGTTCTAAATTCCTTGATCTTAATGCAAACCTACAAAAATAATTATATAAAATCATTTAACCAATCACGTCTTGGTTTCTTTTACCCATTTTATATTTCAGTTGTGCTGCTTTGTATAGAGTTCTATTTACAGAATTATTGGAGGTGGTTGGGGTGGGGATTATGCTCATAACTGCTGTGTTGAGGTCTCAATAGTACCATAGAACAAAGTCCTGCAAAGTAAGGAAGAGGAAGTGGCACTAATTAAAAGGTTATATACCTTCTGTTAACAGTTAGAAAGAATGTTTCCAATGGACTCAAAAATTTAACAAACTCACTATCTATTGAAGCATATGCAGTTGCTAACTGAAATGGCATATATACTAGCTACAGCTCTTTCAGTACAATATGTACATAATAAGTAGCATCCAGAAAGATGCAAATAGGCATACACTGCAGTTTGTTTCTCTACTGCAATTACTTGTACTTAACAACTCTATATGGATAATATAAAACCCTACTGTAAACAACAGCCTCTGAAACTGATATGTGAAAAAAATTCAGAAAACAAGCTCAGGAAATATAAATATTAAATTACAGCAATATTAGTAGCATTAATCTTAAAATGTGGCTATTTTAAACAAGTATTGATTTCATTTACTCAGCTGCTGCCCTCCTCCAGAAAGAATGGCAATGCCTCACTGAGTACACATTATTTTATATATTGCAAAATCCAAGCTACAAGCTACTGTAATATAACACTAATGCTTTTGGGTTTTAAACAGTATCGTGAAATCTCAATTATTGTGAATTACTGTATAAGTAATACTGGACTGTATGTTCTGTTTTTCACAATATAAGCAAAGTACTGAGAGTTTCACAGTTACAGTCTTGTAAGTTGGGCAGAAATAAACATGAATTAATATACTAATTCAGTGAAAGTTACTTCTTTAAGTTCCATGAATATAAGGCAGATAATCTGAGGGTAACACGACTGGCAAATGTGACATCAAAGCAACTAGGTGAAACTGTTTAACAGAACATACATACTCACTGTTAAAGGCCATCTGGAACCTGTTTCAAATCCACCCAGTGCTTGCCTGATTGTGCTGAAAGTCCATGAAAACTATATAATGTAGGTCTAAATAAATATCCAGAGTTTAAAAGGATAAGCAAAGGATGGTATAGGCAAAGTGCTACATTGATCTTATCTAACTAATCATGCAAACTAAACAGACTGTAGCTATTTGGGCTGAACAAATTGACTGCCAATATAATTGATACCACCAGCTGTGCTGAGTCACCCTGCTCAGGTGACCAATGTTTAGATTTGACATCATAGAATATGATGCATTCTTCAGAGTGATGCTAGTGAGGGACCAACTACCTTAAGTAGTGGATTTTTTATAAGGGATTGTACAAAAAACAAAACAACAGATGAGACAAAAAAGGGGACCCTGCCACATCAGCAGTGTATTGCAGCATAACTGAGGAAATGTAATTATGGTAGTTGGGAAAAAAAAAAAATAAGGGAAGGAAATAGCTAGGGAGGAAGGGTAGTGGTGTGTGAGTGGGCAGGAAAAAGGTAGAATTGGGTGACCTTATCAACAACATTTACCAAACTGCATACATCAAACTGTACAGAGACTGTATAAACAGATACCCAACAGTCCAAGAAAATCACAGGTATGGCATAAAAGACAAATCATCATTGAGACCTGGGACATCCCTGTATCAATGGTATGGATCCAAAAGCTTCTGGTCAAAGTAATTTCTTGGAGTCTTCACCCCTCGTGGTCCCATGCTAACTTTTGCAAGACTATAAAATGAAAGACAGCTGTGGAATCATGGTTTGCTTCTTGAAATGTTTTGCTGTTGAATATACAGTGGTATCCCCTGGATTAAACCCACTTTTAAAGCACTCTACCATATGCTGCAGCAGAACTACTGAATAAAGCAGTGTAATTTCAATGGTAATTAGTCCCTTTTCTCATGCAGGAAACTATGGAATTCACTTCATTTTGGCAGTGTTACATTTTCCGCATAACAAAAGGGACTATTTTCCATTGGAATTGCATTGCTTTATTCAGTAGGGCTGCAGCATGCAGTGCTGCAAAGTGCTGCAGAATTGCCTCATCCTGGGGACACCACTGTATATCATAAGTTACCCTAATCACTGTATTATGTTTCCCTACTCTTAGAAAGGTGTATCCACACCTGTCCTTTGTTTTATCAGAATATCAGGATACTATGTGGGAATGCTTAAACAGCTGCTGATACCTCAAAGAAAACTTTAAAGACATAGGGCCAGATTCCAAGATGGGCTATGCCGGGTGAAGGTGGGATAAGCCAGTTCCCATGGCATATCCTGCCACTTACACCATGTGATACACCCATTCCTATTCCAGGAGGACACCTACACCATTGTGTCCTCAGTCTGCAACAATTGCAATATATGACCACACATACACTGCAGCATGCAATGCCTGGTGCAGCTTTGGGTGTGACAGCAACTAGCCCAATTTCAGAAGGCCTGTTGTCACAACCCACAATTGTGATTCAGAACATGCAGTGGTGTAGCTGACTTCTGACAGCTTGGAGCTGTCATAACTGGCATCAGATGACTGGCACCATTGGATTCAGCCTTGCAGCACCATTGTAATGGTGCCAATCTGTCCCTCTGGCCCCCGCTAGCACACCCCTGCCCCCAAACCCACAACCATGATGGACCCTGGGGTTCCATGACAGTAGCACCCCAGATGCCTGTGCCATCTCTCCTTGCCCCCCATGCCCTCTGATGTGTTCTGCAGTGGCCTAGGGTGGGGGGTTCCAAGGGCCCCTACCCTTGCTGCGAGAGATGCGACCTGTGGCATTGATATGCCATGCATGGGCTACCACCACATGCATGGCGTATCTTGCAAGTCACGTGCTGGGACCCCCCGCTTCTGGAATGAAGCGTAGGGTACATGGTGTAGAAGCAATTGGCATAACTCACAACTGAGTGTGAGTTACACCAGCCATCTTGGAATCGGGCCCATAATATTTACGTATGATTCAGCTTGCATTCATTATATATCTTCTATACATTTTCCTCCCATTATTTATTATTAAGGAAATTTGGATGAATACATAATCTTTATCCTTCAGAATTCATGTGCCTGTATAGCTGACTCCCTACTTCATGTCATAATTCTTTGTTGTGACATCACAATCTGTTGCCATGGGTGTAACTGATGTCACAAGCAGTGGATTATGACCTCAGGTAGGGAGAAAGCAACAGAAATAGATAAAGGTCTCGATGAGTAAAGATCCTGTTCTCATGCAAATGCCCTCAGTAATAAATAATGAGGAGGAGGAATACATAACTAATGTGAAACACAAGCTAGACTGGATCTAAATATTTTTGTTTTGTGAAAGTTCTTTTAATAGGATCAGCTGCTCTTCAAGTAATGGTGGGATGCCATGGGGCAGAACGGATCTGGGAAGGGTTTGTGTGGGTTGAGCTTGGGAAGTGCTGTTAATAAATCAGCTGATAAAACAACTTTAGCCCGACTCGGCTGGAGTGAAGACATGAGGAGATACTGAATTCAGAAATTTAGATATTTGAGTCTGTGTGGAGAGTGACAGTGGCGGATCCATATGTATTATTTGGATTTAATTTGGATTAAGTAGTAAACTCTGACTAGAGAATTGTTTCTAGAACTTATCGCTGGGATACATGACTGTTCTTGGTTCTTTGTGGAAGTGAGAGCCCACAGGAGGGACTGAATTGCATTCATGGCTCCTTGAGATGTGAGCTCTATGTATAATTTTTGGTTTCCTGTTTCTTGGATAAATGGAATGATAAAGCTGATTAAGAAGAAATACTGACTGACCAGGACTGTTAAGTGATTTTGTTGAGTGAATATTTTATTTTTAGAATTTATTTATTTTAATTATTACATTAGTTTAAATAAGTATTAATGTTGTAATTTATATTATTCTCTTCTGTGTGAGAGAGACAGTGGGTGGATTGTAAACCCTCCTTCATTTTCCCCCACTTTGTGAGACAGAGTGGTGGAGTTACCATCGGAGAGTGGTTTGGTTTTTGTTCTGTTAATAGTTGTTTATTAAGAGAGTATATTAGGAATAAATAAAAGTGTTGATTTAGTGTTTTTTTAAATTTAGTAGTATTGATAGGATCTGAATGTGTTGGGTTGGTAAAACACAGTCAGGCAGTAGTCCCTCAAGACTGAAGGATCTCCAACCATTTGAATGTCCTGCACTTCCTTCTGAAGTTTATAGGAAATGCGAATATTCGCATTGTGAGATGAAGGAGGAAGGAATAGGAGATCCTGGAACTCTTGTGGGGATTGGAAAGAGTGGGTGAATAGGGAAAGTTAGAACCAGGAGGCGCCTGGGGTGAAATGGATACAGGAGCGAGGTCCACCATGTCTTGTATCGATACCCAAGGGCACTGACTTGATCAGGCAGGGGTGGAGTCATCCTTGGAGTCTCTTCCCTTTCGGTGTGTTAAGCAATGCTAGGTCTATCAGAAACAAGACTGCTTTGGTGGCAGATCTTGTTACATCTGTGGACTTAGCTTGCATCACTGAGACCTGGCTTGATGAAAATGCGGGCCCCATCTTGGAGTCTCCGGTTCTGGCCAGGTTCTCGGTGATTCACTGCCCTAGAGTGGACCATAGGGGTGGGGAGTTGCAATCTGTTTTAGACAGGAACTGGACCTCAGGGAGGTGCCAGTCGGATGTACCAACTCCTTTGAATGCATTTTGGTGCAGATGCAGGCTTCAGGATATTCTCATTTATCGTCACCAGGTGATGGGAGGGAATTCCTGAGGGAGGTGGTGGATTTCATCACAGAAAGGGTTTTGGAATCCCCTGATGGTTAATTCTGGGGATTTCAATGCTCTGGTTGATGATGAACTTGGCTTTTGGACAAAACCTCCTCAACTGACTGATTCATTGGGCCTGACACAGATTATTACTTCTGCAACCCACCAGGGGACATTCATTGACTTGATATTCCACCTGGGGATGAAGTCTCTGATGTGGAGGTGGAGCCCACCAAGTTGGTCTGACCATCATGCCCTGAGGTTCAGTTCCGTGGCCCCTGAAAGAGGTCTGCCCTAAGGAGATAGTACAGTTCTATCCTTTGAGGTTACCTCAGAAGGCCTAATGACAGAGCTGGACTTCTCAAGATTTCCAATGGATAGCACTGACCCAGTGTCCTTAGTGCTGGCCTATAATAGGGCAGTTGTGAGGGCCCTGGATGCTATTGCTCCATTCTGTGTTCATCCCTGTAGTCTTCACCCAGGGGCTCCATGGTTTACAATGGAGATCTGTGGGTTAAAGACAGGGCCAAAGATTGAGAGATGCTGGTGCAAAACTCACCTGGAAGTGGACAGGCTTAGACTGTTAGATCATTATAAGATCTATCAGTTAGCAATTTCCCATAAGAAGGCAGAGTTCCTTTCCAGGGAAATTGCTACAGTGAAGAATAGACTGGCCCAGCTCTTTGGACTGTGGACAGACTGTGCAATCCAGTCTGTCTTCACGCTGGTCGAGCATTATCACAGTTACAGTGTGAGGAATTTGAGATGTTCTTTACTGATAAGGTGTCCACTATTAGGGATGAGATTAGCCAGCACTTCCCCACTGGGCCTTGCAGTGATCAATCAAGGGACACAAATACCCAACTAACTTGGTTCACTTTCAGTCAACCAGCAGTCATGGATATAGTGAGGATCATCCAGACTTTGCGTCCGACCTGCTGTAGTTTGGATCCTGGCCCTACTCACCTTCTTGTGGGGTGTGTAGAGGTTATTGGCCTGATCCTTACTTGGATAGTAGTGGCATCATTGAGAGAGGGATCTTTTCTGATCCCTTGAAGGAGGCAATAGCACGCCCTCTTGAAAAGCCCTCCCTTGATCCTGACTGCCCAGAAACTACAGACCGATTTTGAATCTTCCCTTTTGGGAATATTATCGAGAAGATGGTCACCTTGCAGCTGGAAGACCATTTAACCATCCACAGTATCTGTGATCCTCTCAGTCTGGCTTCAGGAAACAGCATAGTACTGAGACGGCTCTTGTATGAGTACTAAATGATCTCCTGATGGCGAGAGATCAGAGAACTCATTCTATCTTGGTTTTCCTTGATCTCTCAGCAGCGTTTGACACCGTGGATCATGGGTTACTGCTCTAACACCTGTGATTTCTCTATGGACTAAGGGGTGGTCCGCAGTTGGTTTAAATCTTTCTGCAGGGTAGGACTAAGAGAGTAGTGTCGAGGATTTATTTGCTTGGCCTCTCACTGCCTACACTGTGATGTCCACAGGTTTCAGTGTTGTCCCCATGTTATTTGCGTGTACATGCTTCCATTGGGGAACATTATAAGACAATATGGATTGAGTTTTCATTGCTATGCCGATGACTCTCAACTCTATATGTCTTTTGTGCCTGAGCAGAGTCTGAGTCAAGTACATTGTTTAACAACTGCCTCCTGGAGATACAGAACTGGACGAGTACCAGTTGGCTGAAGTTGAACCAGGGAAAACAGAGGTTTTGGTGGTGGAACTGGGTGTGAGGATATCAAGTCCATGGGTGGGAAAACTCTCAGGTTTATTTCTGGGGAGCCCTTATGGCATCTGGTCAAGTACATAACCTTGGTGTTATATTGACGAGGGCCTGACCCTAAGGGCGCAGGTGTCGCCATAGTCAAATCATTATTTTTTCATCTAAGGAATATAGCATGGTGAAACACTTAATTCCATCAGAGGATCGCCCTACCCTGATTCATGCCTTGTTGCTAGTCATCTTGATTACTGCAATGCCTTTATCTAGGGCTGCTGGGAGTAGATATTCGCCGCTTGCAGCTGGTGCACATGCAGCAGCTAGGTTGCTGACTGAAGCCCAAGGTCCAGCCATATAACACCTGTGCTTCACGAGTTGCACTGGCTGCCTGTACAGTGGTGGATCACTTCCAAGGTCGTGTTGATTACCTATAAAGCCCTACATGGTTTGGGACCCGGTACCTGGAAGAACTCCTGACTTCTTACTGTCCCTCGTGCTCCCTCCGATCCTCTGGCGAGGGGTTGCTAGAGATTTCCAGGCAACCTTAAAAACATGTGGTGGAAGAACATTTGCCTTTATGGCTCCTACCCTGGGAATTCTCTACCTTGCCAGATACGAAATAGCCTGACTGTGGAGGGCTTAAAAAACTCCAAAGACCTTCCTTTTAATCAGGCATTTTCAGTGACATAAATTATGTTAAATTTTGTTTTGGATATGAAGTTATTTATTATTGTGGTTTTAATATTGTATGTAGGATTTTGTAAAGGCACCTTGAGCTTGGGAAGGGTGCCTTATAAAAATGAACATTTACTTACTTACTTACTTACTAATGTAGCTGAAATGATTAGTAGCACAACTGGTATAATGTTACACATGGAGTACATTTTGCTGAAGTTTGGGTATGAAACCATCACTGTACAGTATGGCAGATAGGTCTGAATGCTTAAGCACAGTAATTTTGAATGTTTACTCTGTCACTGCTACAGCGACTACCACCATTTCAAGGTACCATGAAGACACAACAACCCACTTGAAGAAGGTTCCACCCCAAGAAGTGAACAGAGGTGATGTCCTTAGTCCAAAGTTACCTTGTGGAAGAAACTCACTGATGCCATAAGAAAATAGAGGGTCTGCCAGTATAGGAGAAGAGGATGGTGGGGCAACATAAATAGCACCTGAGCACTCTTTAAATACCACTCAGTGGGGGCATGACAAGTTGATCAGTGCCCTAAAGAGCCAAGGGCATAGCCTTTTTAATCACTGGTACATAAAGAGACCCAAGAATGCTTATGTAGCATAACTGGAATGACTGGTCTTATTTACTATTATTTATTTAAAATACATTTACCAAGTAAGCAAACAGAGCTTAAGAGGCCAGTTTTGATTTGGAGGTACATTTAATTGCATATGGAATCGTACTGTACATTCAAAGTACAGGAATACATTATACAAAGGGTGTGCATATATAAATAGAGAACATGTATACATTTACATTGTAGTCCCCTGATTGACTGCTAATGAAAAAGTATAAACAGGTATGCAGTGGAGGTAAGCATGATCATTTACAATGATTAAGACAAAAGCATCTATGATGCAAAAGCACAGAAATTATTTTGAATACCAAATATTCATGCCTGAGATGCCACAGCCAGTGGTGAGCTAACTTTCCCAAAGCACAAATCATGCTTTCATAGGGTGCAGGGTCCATGGAATATCTAGAGCATTTGTGTCAGTACTGATATGAGTTGTGGTGCACCTTGGTCAATATCATAGCAGATTCAAAGTTGGGTGTGAGGTAATGATTTCGAAAGGGATGCAGTTCCATATTTTCAGGGCAAATCCAATGGAGCTTCTCCAAATTATGCCTACAGTGTGGGACGGGGAGCTGGCAGCCTTCTTCTGACTTGAATGAATAAAATGAGTTAGAGGAGGGGAGACAAGAACTGTCGGGTATCTGGTCCATTTGCCTGACCAGATTTGGTACCCTACATGGTGGTGTTATGGGTGGAAGAGCTCAACCTAAGTCATTGTACATGGATTAGTGGTGGGTACAGGAGGATTGAACAGGATTAACCTACACATGGTGTTAGACAGTGTGGTAAGTTTGGCTAGGTTGTTTGGGGGACTCCAGAGTAGATAACATCCTACTGTCCAACAGGGGAAGACTGAGCATTCAACAACCTGATTCCTGGTTTTTATGGGTAGGGATCTCTTCACCCTATAAAGATCTCCAGGTTTTGTAAAACACATTGCTACTGCATGCATCTCATGCCCAGAGTAGTCAAGGTGATTGACCAAGTGGAGGTAGGTATTTGTATGTGGTAATATAGTCCACAAGGTCACCTAGGCGGGGAGCATAGATTTAGTTTGTCATGGGGGAGAGCTTAGCCATTCTCAGGAGCTGAACAACACAGAGACTGTTTTCTTTTGGTTTATGGCTAGCTGATTGTCCTGAAACCATTTTTGAACAATTTGTAAATCTTGTTGCAGGGTCTTCTTAATGGAAGGGTCAGATGCATAGTCTGCATATATGTGGATGTTTCAAAGTGGGAAAATTGCTGATAAAATCTGTGAAAGTAGAGGTTCCAGGACAGACTCTTGGGGACCCTGGGGAGGACTGGGATGGAGGGGGACATGATGGCCTGTAATTAGAGATCAGGTTCAGTTGTCCAGATAGGGTTGCAGCATTTGAGCATTAAATAGAGACTCCTGATCCCATGAAGCTTGTTCAAGAGCAGACAATGGTCCATGGTGTTGAAGACTTAGTTGAAGTCTATTACAAAAGTCCAAGTGTCCATGCCCTGTCCATATTAGAGTGGATCTGACTGGTGACTCTAAGGAGGAGGTAAAAAGGAGTGGCTGAATTCGAGCCAGATTTATTTGGGATAAGAAAGCAAGAAAATCAAAGTAAAAATTAAATGTGTCTGCTACTAACCTCTCAAATACCTTAGACTAGAGAGAATAGATATTAAAGATATTGGATAGTAAATGGTCAGCACATTTGTGTGACCAACCTCATGGATAGGGACAAACAGTTCCCTCCCCAGTAACCATGAGTGTATAATCCTTGGAGACTTCAACACTAACTGGAGTACAAGTCTAGCCTATGAAGCTAGAGAGGTTATTACAGGCCTCTGTTTCTGCCAAATCATTACCTTGCCCATCCACACAACTACAGAACAGGACGAGAATCCATAATTGACTAGATCATAGTGACCAACCCCTCTAAGGTAATCGACTCAGGGACCATCCCAGATTCCCTTAGTGATCACTGCACAATCTTCTACACCTGTTTGGCTAAGGGCATCAAATCTCAGCCAAAATACATATATACCAGACAGCAAAAAAATTGACATTGGTGCATTCTCAAATACTATCCTCACTACGGACTGGTCCTTCACCCAGCGTATTGATAACATTGATGTCACCCTTGCCATCTTCAGTCAGACTTTCCTAAATATCTGTGACTCCTTTATCAGTCTGAAAAATTCAGGGTCAGAGGAGGACAACACAATGAATGGGTCATACCTGACCTTCGAAATTAATGAAGCAGAGAGACAGGGCCTGGACAAACTTCAGACAAGCCAACACTCCTAGTCTTCTCCAGCACTACAAATCCCAACGTAACAAGGCAAATCCACTGTCCATGCTGTCAAAATATTTATTTTTCAAAACAAACAATTCCTTGAGAGGGGTAACTCAAACCCTTTGGGGATCATCAACAAACTACTCAGTCAAGATAAAATGATGAGCATATTGCCCAACAGTGGAGGGTAACCTTATCAATGACCACTACTGCTATTCAACTATTTCAACACATTCTTCAGTTGTCTGGACAAATACAAACCCTGTTTCACCCTCAAATCTCAAAAGTCACCTGAACAATCCCCTCACTCCTTAGAAGCCCCCACCTCCACCCGTAAGTTTTATTTTCTGACCCTCAAACCATTTGACACAGTCAGATACCTTAGGAAAACTGATCCCAGACCAAGTGCTGGCCCGATGGTCTGGACTATCATCCTTAAACTAGTTAGTATCCCCATCTGGGCCCATCTCACCAACATTTTCAACAACTCCCTGTCCACTGGGCTTTTCCCAGCATCTGGAAAAACAATGCCTTCAAACTCTTCTACAAATCTGGATTTAAAATGACATCAGCAACTTCAGACCAACCTCACTCCTTGCACCACTTTCCAAAATTATTGCAAAAATCATCCTTGACCAGATCACTACTTTCTTAAGAAATACAACACCCTGTCCAACTCTCAGCATGGTTTTAGGGCCCACCACAACACGGAGACTGTACTGATACAATTTACTCATGATATTTACCAGGCTATTGATGATGGTCTATTTTCGTAGACCTTATCAAAGTGTTCGATCTGGTTGATCATGCCATTCTCCTCAGACTGCTCAACCAACTGAACTTCTTGAACAATGTAGTCAACTGGATCCACAGCTATCTCAAGCATAGGAAACACAGAACCTTGATTGAGAGTTACCTCAACAATGTCTGTTTTATTAAATACAGCATCCCACAAGGCTCCATTCTTTGCCCCATACTATCCTCCTCTTTGTTAATTCCATCCCAGGCATATGCATCTCCACCAAGCTTATAACCTAATGCGGATGCTGCAGCCTTTTACTGCAGCGACAAAACCCTCTGCACTTCATCATAACCACCTATCTGACTTCAGTAGACTCCACTCCTGGTTCATCACACATGGTTTTGTCCTCAATGCCAAATTCATGGTTTTCTCGGGTATCAAGAAAAACACTGAATTTGACTTCCATAATGCAGACAATGACAGCAACCTGATTGAAAGAGTCTTTGAAATTAAATATTTTGGGATCTTCCTTGACAGTCACGTTACTTTTGATAGTCATATAATTTTCTCTTCAAAACAGTGCACCAAAGACTAGGGATGCTATACCATAGTTTATTTATTTAGTTTATTATTATTTCAGAAGACACCTTTTGAGCCAGGGCTCTTTTACAAAGGTTCCACATCAGGAAAACAATACAGAACATAGTGTGGCAATAACAAGTACATTAGTTTCAAGCAGCCATAGGCTTTATCAGGTATATTGAAGCTTTCATGTGGAATTACTGTAATATGTGCAGTGATACACAGTATGTAAACAGTATAGTAAACAGTTCCTCCCCAACTGCAAAGCCTGACTTGCCAGCAGCTTCCTGATCCCTTCCTTGACTATGGTTCCCTAGTATATCCCCTCAAAAACTTAGACAGACTGAGGTCCATGACCACAGCATCCGCCGGTTTGTCACTGGTCTCCCAAGACAACCCATCACTGCACTCTTTGCAAAACAGCAAATTGGCTCCCTCAAGGATAGATTCAAAAGCAGAACCTGTTCCTTCTTCTTCAAATCCTCAAGGGTCTACTCCACGACAGCACCACCTTCCTTTTCCAAGGCCTACTCATCCTTGCACCTCCAGATACATCTCAAATAGCATGTTTGCAACCCCACTATACCACACCTCCCATGGTCAGCACTCACTTGCATATAGGGGCACTAAATTCTTCAATGCGCTGCCTCAGTATCTCTCTCTCTCTCTCTCAGTGTCTGTCCATAGCTGTCTTCAAAGCACTCTAGAAAACCTCATCCATGACAATTCTGCAAGCAAATGCCCCTAACCTATACCTTCCTTTTACTTCTATTCTTTTTACTTTCTCCTTAATCACCTCACCTTTACCACAGTCCCTAAGTTTCCCCAACAAAGCTCTGTAATTATGGTGCTATTAATTTATGTTAATTCATTATGTTAATACCACTATTGATTTGTACATATTCCTATGATTTGTAAATCATTTATTGTAAATTTCTATGTTTTACCTCAGATATTTGTACATAATTTTCCAGCATTTTTGTATGATTTCTGTAAATGTATTGTTTCCTCCCTGTACTTGTCTTCCTTCTTACCCTGTCTACTGGACGCTTGTAAAATGGACAATTTTGCTCACATGCCTTTTCAGTATAAAATAAAAATGAAATTAAATGAAAGGTGTGCTTGAGCTGCAAGGAAGGAGTCAATGCAGAGGACTGGTTGTACATTTTTTAATTGAGTCGGTTATGGCAGTGGCTCCAAGAGCAAGACAATTGGAAGAGATGATTCAACCCTACAGCCAAAGGCTGTGTTTAATGAGGATAGCTCTTTGAGAATATTGGTAACTGGGATCACTTTAAGGCAGAAGTTGCCAGCTTTCTGTTTAACTCATCAGTGGGCAATTGGAATCCAGGGTTGAGTTTGGCCCCAGAAGAAAGGCTGGAGAAATTAAGAAGGTGGAATTGCTTTCAGAATTTGGATAGGTCTGACACATTGCACAAGAGTTTATCCTGGAAATAGGCAGTATTTGCCTGGCATGTACACTTGGTGGAAATACTGGGGAGAGAGATGTAGGCTTGCTCCTCTGAGATTATTTATTTATTTATTTATTAATTAAATTTTGTTAACTGGGTTGGCTCACTGTGGCAGACATCCCTTTTTCAGGAGTGAACTGAGTTAGTTACATTCTAGCAGGAAATACAGTTCACTGATACAGATAATACAAAATACAGTTCAGCAAAAATCAACAACTAAAACATGTGACATAATAATAATAATAATAATAATAATAATAATAATAGCAGTGCAGTTATTGAGATACATACAGTTGTATCACACCAAATAAAGTCCAGTGTATCATATTATACTTCTACAACAGTAAAGTATTAGGCACAGTTGGGCTCCTGAGTTCATTCAGTAGGGAGAGAAAGGTAGAGACAGCCACCACACAGTTGCTTAGTGGGTACAGGTGCACACATTACCAGACAGAGAACTCCTTGACCAGAACTTTGAAGGATATTAAGGGGTACTTTCCTGGATAGAGAGGGAGTTTGTTCCATAGCTATAGCAAAGAGGCTTTGTGTGAAAGATCACTAGCCAGTTGATGCCTTGGCTCTGAGAACTTCCAGGAATGGTTGAGCAGAGAAGTGCAGGATTCTCCTGTGAGGTCTCTGCATCATTATGTCCTTGAGGCTAGGGAAGGAGTCATGTAGGATTTTGTAAGTAAGGCAGAGGAGGGGTAACTTCGTCTTTCTTCAAGGGTGGGCCATTTGAGGAAAGCAAAGACAGCACAGTGATGTGCCATATTATCTGCATGTGCCACAAACCTACCTACCCTATGACAGAGTTGTTTGAGTTTACTGTACATAGCTCATCTCCTCTAAGCAAGGGAGAATAGGAGTCACATAGAGAAGCAATAAGAGTAGGAGTGAGCAAGCCACTGATAAGCAGGCCACATTTGCAAGGTAAGCACTTAGTCAGTAAAGAAGACCCTGATTTTGAGAGACTAATTTGGTAATTCATTCTACATGGGGCATGATGGAAAACTCCTGGGGCCCTATTTTCAAAGCACCCAGCGCAGGCTTAGTACCTGTAATGATAGTTACTAAAAGTTAAGAGTTTGCTGACACTCCTAAGTACAGCATGTGTGTTACTAGAAGTGTGTAGTTGCAGGAGGAACCCTAGAGGGTAGGCTGAAGACAAGGGGCCTGAGTCTCAAAACATTTGAAATGCCACAAGCCCCAGCTGCACCAGACACAAGGTGCATGGAGCTTGCAGCTTTCCCTGGCCAGCAATTGGGATTCTCAATCCTTTTTGTTGCATGCTGCAAATTAGACCAGCTTGTGCTGATCTAACTTTGCATCATTCCTGGAGCTTTTATGGGCTTGCACCAAATGTTTGTCATAAGCTGCCATAGAAATGGTACAATGTCACAAATGCATACAACCTTCGAGAATGGGGTGTAGGGTGGTCAATGTGTTTGACGAGTGCATTGCTTGTTGGAGGGCTTGTGCAAACTGTACAAACTTTGAGAATCAAGCTCCAGATGTTGACTGTATAGCAGTGCAGAGTGTTATGCAGTAATAAAATGTTTTGTTTAAGTTACCAGTAGTAGCTTGTTATTTAAGCACCCATTCAAGTTGAAAGAGCCACAGGTTTTTCTTAAACATTTATATACTAAAAACATAAAGTTCAGCTTTGGGATTAACAATATGTGTTTACTATATATATATATATATATATATATAGTCTTTTAGTAGTTTCAAAACTTTGAAAGCATTGGTGTCAATAATGCATTTAGAAATAAATTTTTAATTATCTTTACAGTTAAACATGCAGATTCATGTGAGAGCACATTTTTGTGTGGGGTTCAAATTACTTTAATCATTGGTACAGTACTTGGTAAATATAGACTTTGATGATAAAGTGTATTTTTTCTTTTAAGTTTGAGAAGTATGAATTATATAAGGATAGCAGTGTTGTAATTGAGTTTATATGAAGCAAGTAGGTAGGGGATAGTGTTTTGAATGAGGCAGTAGGACAGATTTGTTATTATAAATATATGCTGTCTTGCAAATAAGAAAAATTGTAAGGATACCTTTTACAAAACAGTGATCCCAGTGTTTTGTTTCTGCCTAGGCTGTGATAGATTTTTTTCTAACTTTCCGGCTTTTCCTGGGTGTTTTATGACCTCTGAGGGCTGCCATTCAGTTTTATTTTATTGCATCTTGTCCAGGATAGTCTTCCCAGAATGTCCTTTGGTTTGATGTCTAATAGCCCCTACAGCAGGCCAGTGTCTTGTTGGAAATGCAGTGTGCACTGAGCCTGTGTGGTTACTGAGTTTGGCTTCTCTGTTTTTAGAATAAGTTGAAGCGTGTCTTTTTACTTGATAACTGTTTGCAAAAGTGTAAATCATATTTGCCAGTGCCACTGAGCTACTTAACTGTTTTTTGTACATTTGACTCCTGACTCTTTTGATGACAGGCAGTTAATATTCCTGGAACAGACTTTGCCTTTGAAGCTCCTATAAAGTGATGTTTTTATGTCACTGTGTAGTTAGTTCTTCACTTTATATGTGCTTCAAAGGAAAAGTATTTTCATGCAGGAAAGTTTACTGCCTGTCATAAACAGAAATCAGAAGTAAAATATACCAAACACAGTTAAGCAAGTTAACTTCAAAGCCAATGCCTGTTTGTGCATGGAAAGATGTTACAGAAAGGAAGACATGCAATTATTTCAAGTCTACAAGTTAAGCAACTATTTTTTAACCAGCCTTGGCTCAGCTTAGATTCCTATCCTGATCACTCATTTCACAAATAAATTCTGAGTGATGTAAAGTCCCTCCTGCTGGGTGTATAGTGTTATTCACACCCGTCCTCCAACCCCACCCCCACAACCTTGCTTTGCATTTTGCATCAGCTGTAGCATTACAGTACAACAAGAAGCGACAATGTGTATTTTTTCTGGACTTGCAGTGTTAATTGATCTGTCCCCAATTTGTATCCTTTCAAAAACTACTTTACATAGTGTGCATACCAGCGTGGTTGTTTCACTCATATTAACAGCTTTACATCTTTATCAGTTTTAATTGTAATTTTTTGCCCTTTGAATAACAAGATTCAATACATATAACTTTTCTTTTTTTTTTTTTTTGAAATTGTATTTTATTGATTTTTCATTTTTCCACATTATTCATAACAAGGTAAAACATACAAGAAAAAAAGGGGAATAACAGAGGAAACTCAAGACATAAGATCAGGTATTACAGTAACATACAAAGTTTAACTTTTAATAGACATAGGAAAAAAAAACCCTACACCCCCTTTAGAACCCCCCAGTCCTCCCCAGCATACTTTTACACTATATTACTTACTTAACCTTGGCCCAATAGAGTAAGAGCAACCTAAGGGCCGGTGTGCCCCATTACTAAAACACTTGTGTGGCGCCACCTCGGCCTCTTTACCAAATAAAAATAAGACCCTTTTTAGGTCTGAAAATTAATTTTCTTTTTTATATCTAAGCCAGTGTCGGCTCCCAACAAAAACTCATCAACTGTTTATTTAGGCCAACTAATTCAATCCCTCCCTTTCCTCCCTTCCCTCCCTCCCTCCCTTGGTGAGCGGCTTTCCATGTACTCCAAATCTAGGCCATTCTTTAATTGCCTCTGTATTTCTTTATGTCAACTGTGAGGTCAAGTCCGCCCTAGAGAGCTAGCCTTCCACAGACTCCTAATCTAAAGCCTCCCTGGCCAGCACCTCCAGAACCTCCTCTCCCCTCTTAATGCTTGGTACTTGAAAAAAGGTAGCCATCTAGCCTTGAACCTGTCTGTCTTTTGAGCCAGGTTTGCAGTTAGCCTCTCCATTATTTTAATCTGGTCTGCAATTATCAACCACTGCTCCAACGTAGGGGGTGCCTTATCCAGCCACCTCTTAGTAATAGCCCTGTGGGCAGCTGCAATAAGAATCAAAAGAGGTACTTCAACGACTGGCTCCCTACTGTCAGGGAGGCTCCCCAGTACAAAATATCTAGGATGGCCTGGAATTCTCGTATCCAGGATTTGCCCTATGGCTTGGATCACCCTGTTCCAAAATCCTTCAATTTTGGGGCAACTCCAGAATATATGTTCGTGTGAACGATCATTCCACACATCCTCCAACACCTATCTGATTTATTTTGGCTATAGTGCTTTGTTATTGTGGGCGTTCTAAGTATCTAGTAAGTGTTTTCCATCTAAACTCCCTCCAAGAAGGGGAGGCTGATGTCCTGCCAGCCATTTTCCAAATCAGTTCCACTTTGGTTTCTCCTCTTCACAATTTAGATCCCTTTCCACTTTGCCTGAATAGTAATTCTCTGATTCATCTCCCCTACCCCCCAGCCGCATATAGTTTGGAAATCAAATGTGTCTGTTGCTTTGACCCTTTAGCAGTTCCTGAACGAGGTCCAGGAAGTGCTGGGCCAACTTTACTTACTTCCACACTGCCTTTCTCTACGGCCTGCATAAAATGCCTAATCTGCAAGTATCCATAAAAGTCAGCTGAAGGGATGTTGAATTCTTGTTGTATCTGAGCAAAACTTTTAATACAATCCCCTATTGTAATGGTTAAATTCCTAAGCCCTAGCTTAGCCCAGCGTCTAAAAGGGGTTTTCCTTCCGGTATGAAATTTGTATTCTCTATTATGACACCTTGTCTGATTAGCCAAGATTGCAACTTCAGTTCCTTTATCACCTGAGGTCCATATTTGGGCCAGGGTTCTTAGCCTAGGTGTCTTTGGTTCAGGCCCTAATTCGAGGAAGTCTCCTTAAAACCACTATTCGAAATGTATATGGGCGTAGCTGTCTCACTTCCATTTCAACCCAGCTTAGCCTACAGTCCCTAGAAGCTACTGACCCCAAGTATTGCAATTGTGCTGCCTTATAGTATTTCTTCATATCTGGGATCCCCAGTCCGCCTTTCCCCTTTGGCAACTTTAATAAACCCCAACTTAGCCTGGGTCTTTTCCGGTCCACACAAATCTACTGATTATCCTCCTTACCTCTAACCAGAACTCTTTTGGGGGTATCAGAGGAGTGCATCAAATAGGAAGAGGAATCTAGGAGCAGATTCATCCTCACCGTTCCACCCTTCCTGCCATGGATAATGGGAGAGCTGCCCACCTACCACAATCCTTCCTTATCTCTCCTATTAATTTTCTGAAGTTGCTTCTGAACAGCTTTCCCAAATCTTTTGTTATTTGAACCCCAAGGTATCTGAATTCCTTGTCCCCATCTTAGGTTTGAGTGTAATTTTTCTTCAATATTTCCCTCATCCCCCAGCACCATTATTTCTGATTTGGTTTCATTAATTTTGAACCCTGATAGTGCTCAAATTCTTCTAGGAGCCTCATAGCAGCTGGAAGGGAGTTCTCGGGGTCCGATAGGTACAGTAGGGTATCATCCGCATAAAGAGATATGTGGTTGTCCACCTCCTACCATTATTCGAGATATTCTCCCAGGTCCGAAAAGCCTCAGCCAAAGGTTCCATACTAAGCGCAAACAACAGGGTGAAGAGGACACCCTGCCTAGTCCCCTTTTAATCTGAAATGGTTTGAAAAAGACCATTTACTCTGACCCTGCTGATGGGCTGCGTATAACGTTTTAATCCAGCTTGAAATTTGGGGCCCAACCCAAGCGTCTGCAACACCGCCTGCAGATATCCCCATTCAAAGGCGGTCAACGCCTTTCTGGGTCCACGTGACCACCAACCTGGTCCCCTTTCCTTTTCTACCTGAGAATTATTCATGATTGTAATCAACCTTCTAACATTGTCCTGCAAATGCCTACCAGGATAAAACCCATCTGGTCTGGATGTACCAGCTGGGTTATTACTTTGCAATCTATTAGCTATCAACCTTGCCAGGATTTTGACATCCACGTTTAATAGGGAGATGGGGTGATAGTTGCCACATTGAGTGGTGTCTTTATCTGGCTTTGGAATGAGAGTGACTATGGCCTGTTGCCACGTATCCGGGCTTCCGAGCTATGTCGCACTGTTGCAAACTTGCAGCAGTGGAGGAGAGTGCCTCCTTAAACACCTGGTAATATTCCACACAGAACCCATCCAGGCCTGGGGCTTTGTTATATTTTAGCTGCTTGATTACCACCTCTAATTCAGCTTGGGTGAATGTCGCTCCACTTCCTCCTGTAGTTCCCTTGAGAGCTTTGGCAAATTCAGTCCGAGAGAAATCTTTCAACTGCTTCCAATTGACCGACTTGCCTCTGACTTATAGAGAAGCTCATAGTAATCTTTAAAACTTTCTGCAATTTGGGTGGATTCAGTGATTAAACTCCCATGATTCTTTGGGTTTTGATTCCTCTTATAAACCTGTCTGCCTCTTGCTTTCTCAGCCTGTAGGCTAGCAGTTTTCCTGCTCTGTTGCCATCTACATAAAATTTCTGTAGCTAGGAATCTGAGGGCATTTTCCGTCTTATATGTTAACATTTTGTTCAACTGCTCCCTTGCCTCCTTCAGTTGTTTTAGGATATTGCCTTGCTTTCCCTTTTTATGTTCTGCTTCAACTCCTCAATCTTACGTTCCAACTTCTCCTGCTCCTGGCCCTAATCTTTTTCTGATATGCGCATAGGAAATAATTTCCCCCTGACTACAGCTTTCAGCCCATCCAATGCATACTTAACCGACATTCCGATCCATCCAATTTCTTTTACATAGATTTTCTATTACCTGTTTTAATCTTGGCAACAAATTTTTGTCTCCCAATAATCAGCATTAAGCCTCCACAGGGACTGTTTATATAGCGGTCCTAACTTAATTGTGAGACTAATTTTTGCATGGTCTGAAGTACTATTGGGTATATCTGCTGATCTACTATTGAACTTTCCCGTCTTCTGCATTATAAAATCTGTCTATCACGTGTATGAGTTTTGAGAAGTGTGAATAGAAGGTAAAGTCTCTGCTAATCGGGAAACTTTTACTCATGTATCTATTAGGCCACCTCCGCCCTCAAATGTGATAGTGTTTTGGACCCATACCTCTATCCTTATGTATCCCCTTTAGTTGACCTATCTACTCCCGGATCTTTCACAGATTCAGTCCCCACCCATAATCACTTGCCCCTCGGTAGTAATGCCACCACCCTGAAAAACCCGTCAAAAAAATTCGAACGAAGAGGCGTGGGAATACAGATTAATAACATGAATCAGTCTTTCTGCCATTTTTAGTGACAGTATCACCCACCCTCTCCATCGAGCGGACCTTGGAAGTCGCCCCAGACCTTTCCTGGGCAATATAGCCACTCCGCTTTCGTATACAGCTTGTGCGGGGGCGTAAAACCTCACCACCCACATACTCCGACAATTTCTTATGCTCCTCTTGGAGAGTCTAGTCTCTTGCAGTAGCCCAATATCACATTTGGTCCTCCGCTAGAGTCACGAGGGTACCTTATGCCTCTTAACTGGGGTTCCAAGACCCTTAACATTGAGTGAGGGTTATTTTCAGTGTACCCATCTTTGTTAGTTTTACATTCTTATGGGTTCACCAGGACATCAACCCCCCTCCCTTCCCTCCACTTTTAAACTTTTTCCTTTTCAGGCGCTAGCTCAACCCGACAATCTGGTCCTTCTCTAGAAAGCCGCTCACCATATTCCTATTTAGCCCACCCCTCCCCAATCCCCGGTAACCGCCAAAACTATGTACACCTAATCTACAGGATCTTGAAGCAGAGGACGCTCCCTCCGCCCAGGAGCATGAAGCAATTCGGCTCCTCACCTTCTGCCCTTTATCAGCTGGGCAGATAGGTGATCTCCCAGGGTAGACTATCGACGAGGAACAACAAGACAATAGGGTGAGGTAAAAAACCTCCACCCAGAGGGTCACCGCCTGAAATCACAGGTCTAGATGGTCCCCACTTGTTTAACTCCTCGCCAATATGACATCCGGTCGTAGTGCACTCCAAATATCTAGGAGGAAAGGATCACCCCTTAACTAGTGAGACCCCTCCCCAGTTCAAGCATGGTGCCAGCTATTAGTTGGACTGGCAATTAACACAGTATTTTTTTAGATTTGCTTGTGCACTCATTTCCCAATGTCCCTAATTACTCAACCAAGGGAAAAGTACAAACATATGGGAAGGGGTTTTGGTTGTAAGTCTGTTTCCCTCTCCATGAACTATTTTCAGCTCCTTATGACACACCAAAGCCAGTTCACAATCCGCCAGTCACGAAACATTTTCATTGTAGGAAAAAGAGTTTACTCAGTCACTTCATTATCCATGTTGCGAGGCAGACCAAAAGTTCCATCACCCTTATCCACCACTTTAGACATCAGCAGTCCCTTGTTAAGATGAAGAATATCTTGGCAGAGCTGTTCCCCTGGACCCTTACTCCGGAATGGGTCAGTTCCTCCTGCCCTTTCTCCTTCCTTGTCGACCACTTTAGTTGGAGCATCGCTTGTTCTGTTTCTTCCTAGCCAGCAAATCCGGGAGGAGATCCCAGCTTTCTGCAACTGCCCACTAGCCTGCGATAGGGAATCATACAACCATGATCCCGTGGGCCAGTGGACCAATGGTTAGCTGGGTACCTCAAATGAGCCTTGATATTCTGCTCCTTTAACTGCTTTATAACTGCCAGCACCTTTTCCGTTTTGCCATTGTAACCGGAGAAAGTCATGATCCACAAAGACCCTTTTGCCATCCAGGTTCAAATCCTTTTGGCCCATGCTTTCCCAGAACCATTTCTTTCACTGGGAACCTGTCAAATTTCACCAGGATTGATCGTGGAAGTGCTCCTGCTTAGGTTTGGGGGCCAGAGCACAGTGGGCTCTTTCATGTCCAAAGGCTCTATTTCTGGAATGTCCAATTCTTGTCTGAGCCAGGTTTAATAAACTCAACTATGTCTGCTTGCTCTGCCCCCTCCGGAAAGCCAAAAATGCGAATGGTTTCCTCCTCCCTCTGGTTCTGCATCTTCAGCCCTAGCGTGAGTTCCTCTCCCTCCTGGCCAGATATATGATCGCCAGAATTATTTTCATTTGGTCCTCCTCATAGCATCTAAATTGGTTTCCAGATCAGATATTCTCTTTTCTAAATGTTTTAAATCTTTTTAATGTCTTTTACATTGCTGTCTATGCGATGCAACATTTTTAAAATATGGGCTGGCCCGCCATCCTAACGAACTTGCTTGAGGTATTCCCTTCCTCCTCCTCTCCTGCCGAGCCTGTGACTGACTCTGAGGCCCTGGACATGGGCGTGCTTGGAAGCTTCGATCTTCCGCTGCCTTAACCTGCAGCGTTTTTTTCCTGGCCCCTCGATCTCCTTGTCGACATCAGGGCACTTCCTCGACCTTTTCCTGTTGGCAAATCAGTCCTTGGCAGCGAATGGCACCATATTTTTAACGAAATAGCACTACCACCAGACTCACGGCTTTCAAGCTACCATACCGGCGGTGGCGTCACCGGAAGTCAAATACATATAACTTTTCAGTTTCTTTATTATTATCATCTCATTGATTTCTGAGAGACCCCTTGTAAACGAGGTGCTAAACACAACTTGGTTTCTTTATCTTTTTGTGTGTGTAGTTTTATGAAGCTTTTAACCATTGAAACAAGGTGCAAAGCTCATATCTTACTAGTAATAACATAAAAAACACATCATATACACAGTAAAACATTGAAAATATATACTGATTCCTCCCAGTTACTGGAAAATATTTTTTCACAAAACAAGTTACAGCTACTGAAAATGCAAAAACAATAAATAACTGTGCAGTCTGACATCTTCATTTAAACCTCTTGGCTGCAAAGGTGACATTCATAAATCAGTAAGGTTCTCGCTGAAGCTATCTCCTTTGCATGTCTTCTCTTAAACTGTCAAAATCATTTCTTCAATGTGGACTGTCAGGCATTCAAGTTGTTCTCAGATTAAATGTTACTTTCATAAATATAGATTTAACAAGGGTATCTTGTAAGTACTAGTTCATTTAAATGTTAATTGTGGTCATGCTGATATCACATTATTCAGACTTGGTTCAGTATCTAGAAATTTCCATTTTTGTTTTTATGATCAAGTTATTTTATGATGCATGTATTTTATGAAAATCTAGGAGCCTATCTTACTGTTGTGCACTGCTACTAAGTGCTCCAACTGTGATTAAAAATAATTGTAAAATAAATTAAAATTAAAATTCATGTAGTCTACTATGTACAGTAGATTGGTACAGGACCTGTAAAACAACTTATAATGTACTGAAAGCAAACTCAAAATAGTTTTAAATTCTTTTCACATCCAGTCATATAGTGGTAGTTAGAGAAACACAAAGATGTGAAACCCTAGAACCTCACCATCTGAATCAATAGGAATGCACATTTCACGAATCATAGTAAAAAAAGATGCCACAAAAACATAGAAACATAGACTTTGATGGCAGATAAGAACCACTTGGCTCACCTAGTCTGCCCATATCCCTACCTACTGGATAAGCTGCAGATCCTAGTTAACCAACAGCCTATTTCTTCCTAACCCCACAAGAATTGCCTTATGTCTGTCCCATACATTCTTGAATTCACCCACTATTTTTGACCCACAGCCTCCTCATGAAGGCTGTTCCATGTATCCACCACCCTCTGTGAAAAAATACTTACTCACATTACCCTTGAGCCATCTCCCCTCTATCTTCAAATTGTGTCCCCTTGTTCTTGCAATTCTCTTTTCTGAAAGATGGCACCCTCTTGGACTTTGTTGATTCCCTTGAGGTACTTAAAAGTTTCTATCATGTCTCCATCTCCTTCTTTCCTCAAGGGTATACATATTAAGCTCCTTTAGTCTCTCCTCCAGTGGCTTCTGTTGCAGACCTTGCACCATTTTAATTGCCCTCCTCTGGACTGTCTCCATCCTGTCTATGTCCTTGTGAGATGCAGTCTCCAGAACTGGATGCAGTACTCCAGATGGGGTCTCTAAACTATCTGTGCAGAGGATAACAACTTCCTGTTTTCTACTGGTGATGCCTCTCCCTATACATCCCAGTATCCCCTAGCCATCCCTACTGCCTTCTCACATTGCTTGCTAACCTTTAGGTCATCTGATATGATTATCCCCAGGTCCCTTTCCATTTTTGTTGTTGTTACTACTCCTCCCATTGTGTACTCTTCCCTAGGTTTTGTTTCCCAGGTACATTACTTTGCACTTCTTTGCATTGAATCCAAGCTGCCATACTTCTGACCCTTCCTCCAACCTTGCCAAGTCCCTCTCATCCTTTCCACCTTCCCCTGTGTGTCAACCCTGTTGCAGATCTTTGTGTCTGTAAAGAGGCATACTTTTCCTTCCAGTCCCTCGGCAACCAACATGGCGATGAGTTGAGGTATCTTTGCATGGTATGGTCAACCCCACTTCACAGATGCAGTCCTATTCTCTACAGTAAGATGGAACATCCTGGAGTAATAGTACTAATACTAATTTTGTGATCAATATCATGTGTGTCACTGTTTGTTCTATGCCCCCAAAAGGACAATATAGACTTATTCCCAAGGTGACATATGCATTGTCATATATTAAATAGCAGTAGCCTAATATCTGAAATTGGACTAATCCAAACTCTGTAATTCCTAGGTACAAGTCTGTGTATAACAGAAACTGGAATAAGTGTTGATATGTAAAATAGAGCACCCATGTGTTATCTGGGAAATTGTATGTATTATCCTAAATATTTTTTGTTCTAATTGTGCATAGAGAAAGGGTCACAGTCCTGATGTCAACACAAAAGTAGTAATCAGTAGTCCACAGATAAAATGTTGCATCTTAATGTGGAGAACAGGGACTGCATCTGCAGAACCAGGGTTTGCCATGACATGCAAGTATAGGCCAACTGAGTCATGATGTTTTGGTTTGATTGGCCTCAATATGAATAATGAAATGTGCATTCCTAATTGATTCTGATGGTGGGGTTCCAGGGTTCTGAATCAGTCTGTTTCTATCACTATGAGTATATGATCGTTACTCAACACCTTTATTGCTTACCATTCCTTCAATTAAAATTGACACCTTCATATCTTTTCCTAATAATGTGTCTGCCTTCCTTAGTATAGAAGATAAAACAAATCTTACTAGTTAAAAGCATTGTGTTGTTTCTCCATGTATCCTTCACAATTCAACACACTCTCACTAGTTTCATTATGCAGCCATGGTGGATCTGACCAGAACTTGTACTAATTAGCTATGGCCCATAAGATTGTTCCTGAACCAGATAGAGAATAGTTTATCAAGCCCCATGTTCACTATTTTAGTAAGCAGAGTTAAAGGGTAACCAGGTTAAAGGCATTGGTGTAATTAATGAATATGGCTCCTGTAGCTTTCCATCACTGATGGCCCTGAAGATGTCAGTGGTGAACTGAACAAGTGCAGTGTCATTTTTATGATGTTTCGGAAACCACATTGAAAGGCAGTGAGCCAGGATTTAGTCTCAATGTAGGTTGTCACCTGGTTGTCAATTATTAACCTCTCTTGGATTTTGAGAGGGTACTGAGTATGGACATGGGGTGATAATTCTCAACCAGTTCCTTGGTTCCACTTTTGTGGACAGGGACAACAAGAGCCACTCTCCATTTTGGGTGACCTCTCCTTAGAAAAGGGAAAGGCTGAATAGTTTGGACAGTGGAGAAGCCAGTACTAGGATAGCAATTTTTAAGAGCTCGGGCCCTAGTCTTTCATGGCCAAGCTAATTTATCAGGTTTGATTTTTATAAGCTGCTCAGGACTTAATTTTTAGTAACCAGTTTGAAGTGAAAAACTGTGGTGAACAGTCAGTAAGAGAGAGAAGGGATGAGGAGATAAGCAGAATAGTCTTTATAGACATCCAAGTTTGTAAGAAATCTGTCAAACTCTGCAGCAATTAGAAGTGGGTCCTTACATATTCATTATTGATTTGAATTCCCTGTGTTGATGCAACTCTCCTGTCTTTTAAAGGTGATTAATTTGAGTCCAAAAGTGCTTGGCATTTGCAACTGTTCATCTGCAGGTGCTTCATGTAGTTAGTTTTGGCCTTTTTAAGGGTGACTTGCAGAAATTTTGCAGATTCTCATAAACCAGCTCATCTTGTTGTCCACAGGATTTGTAAGTGCCCAAGCCCTGTCCTTCAGCTTCATTAATTTACAAAAAGTAAGCCACTTTGAGCAGAGGCCTTTTACCTCCTTTGTACAAGAAGTGCATGCTTGTTTTCTATGGCAGTGAAATTGTTTATGCATAGAAACATAGAAGTTGACAGCAGATAAGGACTGCAAGACCTATCCAGTCTGCCCATTTCTTTATCTACATTATAAATCTGCCATCGACCTTTGCTCTGTCAATGGCCTATCTGTTCATACTCATCTGTATTGCTCCTTATGCTATCCATGCCTGTTTGAAGCCCTGCATTGTACTCATATCCACCACTTCCTGAGGTAGGCTGTTCCATGCATCCACCACCCTTTCTGTGAAAAGAACTTCCTCACAGTACCCCTAATCAGCCTGCCTCTATTCTCATGCTGTGTCCTCTTGTCCTGCTATTTTCTCATATTGAA
Source organism: Neoceratodus forsteri (assembly GCA_016271365.2). Lineage (NCBI taxonomy): Eukaryota > Metazoa > Chordata > Ceratodontiformes > Ceratodontidae > Neoceratodus > Neoceratodus forsteri. The sequence continues at coordinate 381,815,373 of CM057453.1, forward strand.
ACATGTTAGATTCTTTCACCTTGTTAATGCCCTTAAGGTGTTTGAATGTTTCAGATCAAATCACCTCTCTCCCTCCTTTGCTCTAGGGTATACATATTGAGCTCCGTTAATCTGTCCTCATATGTGTTTTGATGCAGTCCCTGCACCATTTTGGTTGCCTTCTCTGGACTGCCTCAATTTGGTTAATGTCCTTGTGAAGTGTGGCCTCAGTACTGCATGCAGTACTCAGATGGGAGCCTAAACAGTGTCTTGTAAAGAGGGATTATTACCTCCCTCTTCTGACTTGTGATACCTTACTAATACACCCTAACATCCCCTAGCCTTACCTACTGTTTTAGTGATCTGCTTGGATGATTTCATGTTATCGGTGATGATGATGCCCAACTCTCTTTCTTCCCTTGTGACTGCCAACAACTCCCTCCAGTTATAGGTGGCTTCAGGGTTTCTCTTTGCTATGTGCATGATCTTGCCTTCTTTGCATTAAACCCAGTTGCCACTCTTCTGACCATTTGCTAGTTTATCCAGATCTCTTCTCATTCTGCCACCCCATCTGGATCATCTACGCTTTTGCAGATCTTGGTGTCATCTGCAAACAGAAAACCCATAACCTCCAGTCCATCTGCAATGTCACTGATGAAGATATTGAAGAGGACCCGCCCAGGACTGATCCCTAAGGTACCCCACTTGTGACTTGCATCTCTTCTAACTGTATACCATTTATCACCACTCTCTGTTTTCTGCCTGTCAACCAGTTTGCACCCAGTTGACCAACCTCTGACCATCTCGATCCTACTGAGCTTATTAACAGTCTTCTATGCGGACAGTGTCGAAGATTTGCTGAAGTCAAGGTGAGCAACATCAACTGCTCCCCTTGGTCCACCACTCTGGTTACCCAGTCAAAGAAATCTATGAGATTAGTTTGACAGGACCTTTCTTTTGTAAACCCATGCTGTCTTGGATCCTGTGCTCCTATGGATTCCAAGTGTTGCACTATCCTTACCTAAAGGGTGCCTCCATGGGAGTACCACTACTGATAAGACTGACTGTTCCGTTGTTCCCTGCCTCCTCCCTGCTACAACTCTTGTGGAGCAGGATCACATAAACCCTTCTCCAGTCTTCTGGGACCTCTCCTGTGCTCAGAGACTCACTAAACAGTTCTGATAATGGCTCTGCTAGTTCTACCCTTAGCTCCTTTAGTACCCAGGATGATGCCATCAGGTCCAATGCCTTGTCCACCTGAGCTTATAAAGTCGCTTGGGACCCTTTCTTTTTGTGAAGGGACTAGTGCTCACCTCCCTCCCCCATGTCCATGGTGCTGAGCTGTGGGCCCTGCCCTACCTTCTCTTCAGTAAATACTGAGCAGAAGTATCTATTTAGGATAGATGCTTTTACATGGTCCTCCTCCTCCTCCTCCATGTCCCTTATCTCCTTTGATCTTATCAATACCCCCTCTGGACTTTTCCTTTCATTAATTATATATAGAAGTCTTGTCACCTTCTTTTACTGTCTGTGCTAGTGTTTCCTTGGTTTTGGCCTTTGCCTGCCTTACTGCCTTCCTGCTTCCCTTAGGGAAGTTTGGTATGCCTCCCTATCTTTAGCCACTCGTTCCCTTATAGTTCCTCTGAAGTCCCATATTTTTGCCTTGGAATGGGATGATTTAGTTGTAGTAGCCAAACTGAACCATACCATGTGATGGTCACTGGCTTAGGTGACCTTCTACCCGGATATCTGTGATCTTTTTCCTGTTAGTCAATACTAGAGCTAGGATAACCCTGTCTCTAGTGGGTTGTTGTACTAGTTGTTTGAGGCTCCTCCTCCTCCTAGGGAATCCACTATGTGTCTAGTTCTGGCAGATGTTCCTGCTGGTATTGACCAATCTCTAGCTGGCATATTAAGTCTCCCATTATCAGAACCTCCTTTAGCTGTCATGTTTTGTATATCTTCTAACAGTAATGTGTCTATGTCCTCCCCTGGTCTGGGGGCCTGTAGAGAACCCCAGTTCTTATGGCTGTCCCATTTCCTGTTTCAGGGTGACCCACAGTTCTTCTGGCTCCTTATGTGTGTTCTGAATTTCTGTAGCTTTGATATTTTCTTTGACACACGGGCAGATCCACCCCCGTTTGCACCTCGGTCTCATCTGAACAGTACATAGCCAGGTACTGAAATCTCCCAAGTGTGGTTACTGGTAGCAAATCTTGCTAATTGCTACTATGTCAGTTTAGCCTCTGTCATTGTGCCTGCAGGTCTGGGATCTTGTTTCCCAGACTGTGAGCATTGTTACATAATTTTCCATTGGCCAGATTTCAGTGTGTTAGTTTTAGGTGAGGTCTGGCATTTCCCCTATGCATCGTAGGGGGCTGGACCTTTATCCTTACTTGGTGATGCAAATGAACTGCAAACATGCTGAACTCCTGTTTGACCCACTAGCTGAGGGAGGTGTGTGCTTCCCATTCGACGTATGGGGTGCACCCTATCTCCCATTTACTAGTTTAAATATTCTGCAAAGATGTCAAACTTCTGTCCCCAATGCACTGACTCCTCCTTAGTCAGATGCAGTCCATCAAATATAAGAACTTTTGCTCCCAATACTGTTGCCAGTTCCTGCAAACGTGTCCTTTTCCTGGCACCATCCCTTGAGCCACATGTTTTGCTCCACTATTTCCCTTCTCTGACCTTCCGTCCATCTGCCCCCTCTCCCAGACTGGCAGGATCTGGGAAGGAGATGCTGGATGAAGCGGATAATAGTTTATTTGCCCAGCCTAGTCAGGTGTTCCTTGGTCTCCACAACTGACCGGCTGGGTGAATCAATAGTCCTATGTGTACCATGACATCAGTGTTTTCCCTTCTTCCTGAACAATTTTAGCAATGTGGTCAGTGTCTCTCCACGCTGATGTGGCTGGGGACATCTGACCATACCCTGGCTGGAGATGAGTATCAACTCCTGAATCATAGCATCTCCTATGATCAAGTTTTTAGTTTCCTTTTTGCTTTTTGTGTTTTGGCTCCTGTTTTGGGTGATTTTTTTGTGCTAGCTCCTGTGCTGCAGTGTCCTGCTGTGCAGTGTTCTCTTCCCTTTGTTTGATTTTTGGAGATAGAGGCAGATACCAGTTTGTAGTTTTTATATGGTTTGTAGAGTGTACGTTGGAGAGCACTGGTGATGGGGCACCGATTTGCCCTCTAACCACCTGCCAGCCTCCTGGACCAACTACCCTCTGTGGTCGGGTGCTTGTGTTGGATGTTGGGGAATGGTGGGTGATTCTTATAAAATATTTCCTCTGAGTATGAAATTTGAGGCATGCAATCCCTCCCATGCTGCCTGGAGCTGAGACCTAAGATCTCCAATGGCCCAGCATGTAGGATAGTGTCCTAAATCCTGTAAAACTGCCCTTCTGAAAAGTGTTCCACAGTACCTGCAGTTAATGATATCCATTCCAGATAATTTGCTAGATTTATAACCTGGTCAGAGTAATTAGAAGGAAGAAAATGAAAGCAAAAGTTTGATTTTGTGTTTTGTGTTTGTTTTGTATAACTTGTTATAACAAGTTATATTACTAGTCCCCTATAAATGAGGTCACCGTGTGGATACCCAAAAGATCCACCCCTTCCTGCTTTGCCACAGGAAAATCACGACTTTGCTACCCTATAAAAGAGTGTAGTATGGGGTTGTTGAGGATGGGAGTTGGTGGCTGGGCCTTCCTGCCAAAAGAAGAACCACAGACGAAAAGAAACAAGGAGGTAGAGCAGAAACAATCAGTCAGCAATAAATGCAGTAACCCTGAAAGCTTATCCTAATGATAGATAAAACTATAAACCTGTAAAGCACCACCTGTAATAATTTCACAGAAGATATACCTTTAAGAAACACTTTGGTACAGAGAAAATAAAGCAGTAACAGAAGATATACCTTGCAAAGACAATTTGAATCAGAAGATTACAGCAGTAATCTGTTAGCACACCTGTAGGCACACCTTGTAATAATGCAGCAAAGGTATCCAACAACAGCAATTTGAATCAGAGAAAAATAAAGCAATAACATTTTAGCAACAAACAGTAACAAACCCTGTGAGTACAAAATAAAAACAAAAACTCAGTAAATCTACCTAGCCAAGGAAGTCTTAATCCTTTCCCTTTCTCTGGTAAGGTTCTTTGTTCTGTCCTTTCAAGCAACCTAGAAGGAAAGAGCCCAGGTGAAGCTAGGTGCCTTGGCCAGCAAACCTAGTCTTCCAGGAAGTCGAGGCAAGGTTGATATCTTGTATTATCCTAAGTCCATCCTATTCACATTGGAAAGATCCTCTAGAGAGGCATTATTTAAGTTTGAGTAGTCCTTAGTCAGAGTGATCTTGGGGAGAATTTTAGGAAGCTGTTACTCCATATGCATTATACAGTATTAAGGAATGGTCACTTAGGTGGTTGGAAAAGATCCCAGCTGCATGGAATCTGTCAGTCTGGCTTACCAGGACCTAGTCGATATGTGCATGACTTCAGTTTCAGTATTTTGTTTGTGGGTTCCTCAGTGATTTGATGGAATTGGACATTGATTTATTATGTTTTTAAATGCACAGGAGCATTTTCAAGCTAGTTTAGGTTGAAGTCTCTGAGCAGTTGGAGTTCAATAGGGACAGCTCACCCAGGCAGTCCAGGAGCTTGCTGAGTACTGGCTTTGCTTTGGTGGGAGGCTATAGTTGCAGACAATGTGCAGTGACTTCGTGTTTGCAAGTGCAGCTTGACAAGGATATGGTCATATATGAAGAGTCCAGGGAAGGTAATGAAAGTTCTGTTACTTGGGACTACTCCTTCTTCTTTTTCCCTGTTCTGTCCTTTATAAACACATTAAAGCCACGTGGGTCAATTTTGCTAGTCAGTACATGTGGTCTGAGCCAGGTTTCAGATACAAGTACATCAGAGGAATATAAGTTCATCCAGGCCTCACATTCGGGCATCTTATTTCATACACTGTTGGCATTTAACTGGGTGATTCTCAGACTTTTATAACTATTCAGATTGAATTGGTAGGAGAAGTAACTGTAGTATTGCTTAGTAGAGCTGTGCAAATTCCTTTTCTGAATATTGCCAAATATTTAGTACTTGGCAGCCAAAATATTCCTGTACTCAGTATTCAGGTATTCAGGTATTGTGTTAGTTTAAAAAAAAGAAAAAAATAAACAGTCCCCACCCAACTATTCCATCCAAAATCAGTTAAAACACAACCCCCTTTCCCCCACCCTCTATCAGTAACCTAAGCCCATCCTCCTCCCCAGCACCCAAAATCTGTTACTGTAAATGAATTGTAAAATCCACCATGGGTGACCAGCACAACCCACCCTCCACCACAACCAATCCTTTCTTTTACATTTCAAAAGTACTTATAGTGCTACAAAAATGAATAAAGTGCTCCCCTTTTATCCCACTCTAGTAGCAGCACTCAGCCTCCTTCCCCTCCCTCCAGCACCCAGTTCTATTAGAAAAGGTGATCAGCACAACCCACACTCCACCATGGTAGGCTGCCACATTTTACATTTCAAAAGCAGTTATAGGGCTAAAAAGGGATTAAAATGTTCCCATCCCTCCACACCTAGGAGCAGCACCAACAAATTCTTTTAGATAATGGTGACTGGAACAATCCACCCTCTGCCATGACCTGACTCCTTCTGATGAGCGAAAGTGCTTGCGCTTCTTACTGTATCTCTAATAGTAATTTCAGAATCAGTTGATTGTACTATTAGCGATAGTGCATAGTGCTTTCACTCATCAGAAGGCAGGCAGTCATGGCAGAGAGTAATTTCCTGCTTGCCTTTGTTTAATAGAATTTGGTGCTGGAGGTGGAGAGAGGGAAGTGGGTGCTGCTCCTAGGTGTGGGGAAAGGGACAATTTAATCTCTTTTTAGCAGTATAAGTGCTTTTGAAATTTAAAGGATGGCAGCTGACCATGGCAGAGGGTTGGTTGTGCTAGTCACCTATCATGGTATTTTACAATTCATTTAGTAACAAAGATTCTGAGTGATTGGGGAGGAGGGTGGGCTTAGGTTACTGAGGAGGGAGAGGAAGGGCTGAATTTTGTACTTGGTTTTGGGCTGGTCTACAAGGGTGTAGACTGTTTTGTTTCTTTATTTTGTTTAGCAAGCTGACCTGAATACTGAAGACCCAGATAGTCCCCTATCTTGGAAGGGCTCTCAAACATTCAGGAGCCCTAATATTCATGGTATTCAGGAAATAATATTCAGCTCCTGCATACCCCTATTGTTAGTGCTAGACCTGGGTTAGACTTAATGTCACCTGCAGTTAGCAGACAATAATAGCATAACAGATCCTAGTAGGCCCTACATGAAATTTGGGTCTCCCTTTAGCTCTCATATCAGATGATTTGCCAGGGCATAGTATATGCCTTTTTAATTTCTGAGTGGACAGCCACCATGTTAGAGGTGTATATTAACATGGTTTCAGAGCAGGTTAAGGCTGGGAGGTGCTCAGAGTAGGTACCTATTGGAAGAAGAAGAATCTGTGCATGCAGCTTGTCTGAAAACCAGGAGAGGCTGAGGTTGAGCAGAACAAGGGCTACACCTGAGCACCATGCACATTAGACTGCCAGTTTAGGGTATGGGGACATAAGAGATCTTAGGATAAGGGGTCTCAGTAATTAGTTATAAGGTGGTAACTGTATGGGGATGAGAGGATAATTCAATAGAGAGTACCAGTATAGTTATATAATAACTGGTGACCCCAATATCAACTCAGTTGTTGAAGTTTTCAAAAGCTGTGCCAACCCAGTGTGATGTCACATCAAGTTGATCGGCATCACTCCGCATTGTTTACTGCGAGGACGCTCATTAATGCCTGTGCTACTTATTTTCAGTGCCATACACAGAAAATTTCTCATGTGGTGCAGCATGTAGCAAGAGTTGAGTAGACATATTCATTTTCTTAAGCGAGACCTGTAGTTTGTTTTATTTTGTCTGCAAAAAGCCATACTTTTGGGCATCGCATTATGCATCCCCTCGGCTCCGCGTCACACTAGTTCAAGGCCATGTGGAGCCAACATTTCAGACGGACTGAATACGAGGTGATTTCTTTATGAATTTTGGAGTATTTATGCATTTACATTACTAAAGCTAGCTCCACACACCTTTGTTTGTACTCTCTCAAATTCCACGAAGAGGCTGACAGTGTTCCTTGGTCTTGTATTTATTTTCTTTAAAACAAAATAAAACATACCAGTTATTATAAAAATAAAGCATATGTAGGCGTGTGATGTGCAGTTTTTACTCACCCTTGGTGTGTGTTAATATATAAATATCTTGAGCTTCACTCTCAAGATTTATATATCCACACCTTGGGTTTATAAAATAACTGCATATACTACCTACTATGATATATTCGCTATATAGTATGTTCTAGCAGGAAACCCTACATTCGCACACAGAAAGGTACAGAGTTATTGATAGCAGTAACTTCTTAAATCAGAGTGTGTTCAGTTCAGTGGGCTAAGATACTGCAGTACATTAGATCAGACCAGTAGATTTAAGTCTAGTCCTGGTCACATCTCTATATTTGGAAGAGTTCAGTTATATGATGTGATCAAAGCACTAGGTGATCCTGGGCTCTGGCCTTCTAACTGGTGCATGTTTGTTATATACAAGCCATGAAAGTAGAGGGCGAAGACTTCATCTGGAATAAAAACTGTGAGGGTGGAGGACCAAGTTGGTTGAGCTGAGATCCTGTAGGAATCCATAAGGGTTGAAAGATTTGAAGGCTCTGGCTATGGTTATCGTTAGGGAATCTTTAGTTGCTTTAATTTTCCTCACACAATAAGTCATGCAGTTGACACTATATATGTCAGGCAAGATGTCTGCAACCAAGATTCTCTGAGGATGAGCGCCAGCACTCAGTCTGTAGTGCTCTGACTGGAGGATCTGGGGTTGATGTATGCAAGCAAGGAGATCAGCTGGCACAGGTTCAGGACTTTGACGTTTGAGTACAAGTTGGAAGGGGATAGGGCCTACTGATGAACCCATCCAGTTGATGTTAAGGTCCCTAGAATAATGTGCTCTCCAGTAGGAGAGGGCCCAGCACCTTCTGTAGTATACCTGCTACCACATTCTGTATTTCCCAGGTGTGCAGTAGCCTCCGTAATTAGTATCAGAATGGAATGTTGGAAAGATTGGACCACTGTTATAAGTTTGTGGACTTTAATGATAGACTGATAGAATGTTAGGTTCTGAGTATGTATGTACTGATGGAATTAAGGGTATGAGTAGTGTCTGTATACAGTAGATACAGTAGGTTTCAATGCTTTGCGGCATACTGTAGATCTGGCTGCTTTTCTCTATGTTCCTGCTATAGAAACTACCACCCTTCAAAGGTACCATGAAGTTAAGTATAGCACTAAGAGGTTCCACCCTAGCAATATGGAGGGATAAGGTGACCTTTGATCAAATGTATCTTGGGAAGAAGACAAAAATGCAATTTAATAGAACACATAAAATACTACCCTTAAGGAGAAAAATCGGCCAATGGTAGAATAGATACTTTACAAAGAAACAACTGAAGAAAAGCATTCAGAACCACCATCAAGGAAATTAATCTGAGCAAAGCTGGTGGTACAGCTGGCATACCTAACTAACTATTAAAATTAGATGCACCCTTATAGCATGTCCCTTAGCACACATGTTTAGTATGTTGCTAACCCAAAGTACTTTCTACTGAGTAGAAAGCAGGCTTTCATCACCCTGATACACAAAAGTGGTGCTAATAATATATTTGTAACTATTGCCATCTGTCTTTACTTTCTGTGATTGTGAAATCATAGTGGCACTCATAGCCACTTGTATAAATGAGATCATTACAAAAATAGTTTAAAGTATATCACTTCAGCTTTCATTCCATGCATAGTACCACCATCACCCTGCTGAAGGTAACCAGTAACATCCAACCTGCCACTGATGGGGGGCTACTTACATCACTTACATCACTGTTCTGTGAAAGGCATTTTACTTTCTGGGCAATTAGCTCCTCCTAAACAAAAACTGAATGCTGGGCCATAATAGTTCCAGGATAAGCTGGCTCAAAAGTTCTCTCTAGGGCAGACACCAGATCATATCCTTTAAAGGGCAAAATCAAAATGTGAGCTTATTGTGTAAGGTTCCCCTACCAAGGTTCTGGGCTTGGCCCAGTCTTTTTCTCACTCTTCACTTCATCATTGACTTACACTGTGGGTCTGAGAATGTGCACTTCCATCTATACGATTGATACCATACTATACCCACGGAGGAATGTGCCAGTCGAAGCTTCCATGTAACAAAGTGATGTTCAGTTCTCTTTGTTCAAAATAATCTGATGCTGAATACAGACAAAAGTAAAATAATGTTTTTGGGTTCCCAGAAGAAACTCAGATGCACTAACCAACAGATGGGTTATCACTACCCTAGACCATCATGTGCTCCTACTTATTAATGTATACAAATATCTGGACATGTGACTGGACCCCATCTCAGATGGAATAAACACATGGAGAATCTAGAAAAGAAAAACTTGGCCCAAAACTGGCATCTTTTACAGGATAATGCTTGCTTTCCTACCCTTAACTTGCCTGCATCTTGTGAACACAATGTTAACTCCACTGTTGGACTATGGGGACATACTATATGATGGGGCCAACAAATCAGTCCAAAACAAGCTGACTGTTTTCTACAACAGGCACCGCATGTATACTAAATCCACCCTCATAATAGCCACTACAGCACACTGTAGAGGTACACTGAACTGGCTAAATCTACATTGAACGCAACAAATTCATCTGCTACATCTCATATCAGTATTTACTACAGGCAAGGAGCCTGGTTGCATCCTGGCTCTGGTAGAGCCCAAACCAGTGCAGGAGGGTTAAGACCTATGGCAGATTGGAATATATTGTCTCTCACATGAACATGGGAGTAGACCCCATCTGATTCTCCCATGCTGACCCTTTGGCTTGGAACAATCTGCCAATAGGCCTGCTCTAGGTCCATGCCCCCACACCACATTTGGCTGACACTAAGATGGTATATTCTGCACTGCTTAGAGCCTAGACCATGCTGTAGCTGAGCAAACACAGAGACCCCATGTTTTGTGGTTACATCCTGTACTGACCTATGATGTATGCTTAACATGATGGGTTTCATCTATTCATGGGAGATATACATGGGAGGTAATGTAATCTGTTGCTGTGAAACAGCTTGATACTGAGTGTCTCTCCCTACTGTATGTGAGGGTAAATGAAATGTTAAATATTGTTGGAATTGTGCTGAAAATATATGTTTGTACTTAAGCTATAATGTACTTTTATAAATTGCACCTTTTCCGAGCTGTAACCAGATCCTGCTGCAATTGGAAAACATTATAAATGAGTCTCTGATTCAACTGTGTAACAATTTGTCATAGATAAAATGATTATTATTACCCAACTATCTTGTGAATTATATTATAGCCTTTGATGTGAAGGAGAGGACTCCCCATGAAAGAAACCTCTAGGGATCTAGGGCCTTAGGACCACCCTTTAGAAGAGCAAAGTAATGCACCTGGGAAACAAAACCCAAGGGAAGAGTACACAGTGGGGGAGGTACTAACAACAACAAAAATGGAAAGGGACCTGGGGCTACTTATATCAGACAACCGTAAGGTAGGCAAGCAATGTGAGAAGGCAATAAGGACGCTGGGGGATTCTGGGATGCATGGGAGGCATCACAAAGAAAGCAAAAAGTTGTTATCCCTCTGTACAGACAGATGGTGAGACCCCATCTGGAGTACTTCATGTAGTTCTGGAGACCCCATCTCCACAAGGACATAGACAGGATAGAGGCAGTCCAGAGGAGGGCAACTAAAATGGTGCAGGGTCTGCAAGAGAAGCCATATGTGGAGAGACTAAAGGAGCTTAATATGTATACCCTTGAGGAAAGGATGGAGAGGAGGGACATGATAGAAACCTTCAAGAACATCAAGAGAATCAACAAAGTCCAAGAGGGTAGCATATTTCAGAAAAGAGATGCTAAGGACAAGGGGCACAATTTGTAGATATAGGAGAGATGGCTCAGTGGCAAAGTGAGGAAGTATTTTTCATGGAGAGGGTGGTGAATGCATGGAACAGCCTTCCTGAGGAGGTCATGGGGTCAAAAACAGTGGAAATTCAAGAATGCATGGGACAGACATAAGGTAATTATAGTGGGGGTAGGAAGGGGGTGGGGTTAAGGAGGAAGTAGGCCTGCTGGTTAACTAGGATTTGCAGCTTATCCAATAGGTAGGGAAATGGGCAGACTAGGTGGATCAAATGGTCCTTATCTGCCATTAAAGTCTATGTTTCTATTTTAATATTTCTTTTAAAGGCACTGTCAGCTTTTGTAGAATTTAAAACTCAATTTACTAATATAATCCCACAGCCATTTTAATGCAAGTGATTGCGATATATGACACCTAAATTTCATAATATTGCCATTTTTTATATTTTATTTTCTAATTATACCTTTTCTGACAACCCCTTCTAGCCCTGGCACCAGATGCTCCTGTGATTGCACATTTAAACATGGATCTGAAGCACCAGAGAACTCATTCATGTACAAGCTTAAAACTCTTAATACACTATTGCTTTATGTCAGGTTTGATACTACTCAATGAGCCGAACTGAGCTAAGTGTTGAAACTCTCATAAAAGTGAGTGTTGTAACCAGGCTAAACAGTGTATGACAAAGAAAGTCCTGACTCTGAGAATGTGCACTAGTGCCAATGCTACTGTGGATGCCCAGAGTCAGGGCCTTCTTTTCAAACAGTGTTTTAACTGTGTTACAACCCTACCACCTACTTTTAGTTCACAGTGTTACTTTATGGGGCTTGGATAAGGTGTTGCATTGCAGCAGTAATGTGGAACCATTACCTCCACGGCTCTATGAATTCACTGGTGCAATCCATCACTCACTCGATAACAGTCATCTTACTGATCCACCTTCATTGACTTAACTAAAGCCTTTGATACCATCAACCACAATCTCTTACTTGTCCAGCTTCAACTAGCAGGGCTCTCACCTAACTCAGTGAACTGGTTCAAAAGCTACTTAGACAACCGCTCCCAAAGAGTGAAATTGTGGCACACTCTCAGACCAAAGACCAGTCCAGTCCGGTGTCCCACAGGAGCTCAATCTTAGGCCCCTCCTTTTCAGCCTTTTTCTGAACTCACTGCCAGAATCCTGCCCTGAACAGATCCTACTCTATATGGATGATGCTGTCATCCTGGCATCCCACCATGATCCAGTCCATCTACAAGGTAACCTCCAACAGGCCTTCTCTGCAGTCGAAAACTGGTTCACAAAACACAGACTAATCCTTAACCAGAAAAAAAAAAAGACCATGATCTTCTGCAGCTCCCAAAACAAACACAAACAATATCAGCTTTCCATTAAAACCAAGCAAGGAATCACCCTCGAACAAGTTCATACCTTCAGATACCTCAGCCTCACCTCGACTGTAATCTATCCTATGTCCCACACATCAATAATGTGGCAAAAGTAGCCAACACCAGGTTGGGCCTAGTATTCTGACATAGGAAACACCTAACCAGGAAGCTCTGTCCATAGCTGTCCAGAGCTCCATCGTCAAGCATCATTGACTATGGTCTCATTATCTATGAATCTGCCACAACCTCATCTCTCAGGCGTGTTGACTTCCCTCAATCAAACCTACTGACTCATTACTGGTTCCCACCGTCTCACCCACCTCGACCTCTACTCCAAACAGGCTTTCTGCAACTGAACAACCGAATCAAATACCAAACCTGCATCACTGCTAAGAAAATCATGATGAGAAAAGCACCACCAGGAGTCAGCACCCTCCTCAAACCCAAAATCACCAACGCAACACCAGGAGCTCTAAGCCCCAAATCCTTCAAATCCCCACTGCCGCACAACCCCAAGGCCAAAGGTCGTTTGCATACAGGCTCGAGTTAGCTGAATGAGCTCTCTAGTGACACCTCATCCACAGCAATGCTTGGAGCATTAAAAGAAAGCTCTGCCACTCCATAGCAGGCACCTCCACCTGTGCTTACACCCATAACATCTTCATTCCCTACGCTTGCTTCTGACCTTATAGGTGTCAGTTTTTGCCCTCTCTTCTTGCACTTACCTGTCCAATGCAACTTCTAAGCACTTGCCCTGTGTCTGTCCTGACAAGGCCCCTCAGCTGCCTCACCCTGACCCTCTTCACCTATGCCTTCCTACTCTCAGCCCTCTCCCCTTCTTGCCCCTCTTCCTCCTATTGTTTCTTGAGTTACTCATCGCACAGTCTGATTTTGTCAATCAAAGTTACTGTCTAAAACCATGTACCTGTAACTGTTTTATGTTTTAGTGTCTGTTACCCTGTAACCATCATGACGTGGAACCTCTGTAAAGAGTCTTGGCTCAAAGGTACTTTGTAATCCTAGACACAAATAAATAAATAAATAAATAAATAAATAAAAGTTTGCCTCCTTGATGTTAGTTTCCTTTTACACAAGGTTGTCTGATCAGAAGCCCAAGAGTGTTGTGTAGCCCCCACCATAGGGGCACTACGGTCACTTAGCATGAATCACCTTGCAGATGTTTTCTTATAATGCTCTCCTGAATGCTGCACCCAAATGAATACATTCAGTAATATATTTGTACGCCCTGTGTTGCTCCAAGAGAGTGAGACCAGTCAATTAATGGAGGTGGCAGACATCCTCAGCAGCAGGTTGCTAGCTGAGAGACTGATATAAGGAAACTAAAGATGAGCATAAGAGAACAGCAGCAGTGACAGACTGTACCAGCAGCAGAGACCAAAGCGGCATCGAGGACACTACATCACTGAGAAATAGTTGAACAGCTGCAGTGTCAGCAGTAGAAGGAGAGCAGCAGCATGGGCAAGAGATTCAGCCCTGATGACAGATGCAGAAAAGCAATCAGTGGCATGAGCAGCGGGCAAGCATAGTGTGAGACCTGATGAGAATGGCAAGCAGTAGCTTTAATGACACACAGTGTTTTGGAATTACTTTAGGATTGGGGTGGGGTGGGTGGGAAGGGAACAGTTCTGTTACATTGTTCTGATTTAATGTTTGTTTTCTCCTGCTTCTCATTTGTTGGTTCTGTTCTCTGTATAGTTAAAACCTAATAAAGTTTGAGTTAAAAAAAAAATTACTTTGCAGTATCTGAGCTCGGCAGAGTTTGTTTTTCTGGCATGTCAGACTTGTACCTGTACTGTGGTATACTGACACTGAGGAGTCACATTTGTTCTATGTGCTGTACAAACAGAACATGCAGCACTAAAATAATCTCAGTGTAAACAATAGTGGGTAAGCAGGGCAGTTATTTACATGCAAGTTGGGTAAGCTAAGGCCACATGTGTTTCTTGCTTAATTAGCACATAAAAGGTCCTCACTGTACCCAATGGCTGGTTCCATGAAAACACGTCAGCCATGGTACTGAATGAACGTGCTCTGGATAATCTATGTCATCACATGGCTGCCAACTGACTGCCAGGTACAAATGACTGTCCCACATTGGGTCGCCCTGGTATTCAGGTCAGGCTGCACACATGCTGCATGCTTATGGAGTTTTGCAGTTGTGGTTCCTGAAGAGGATTATCAGCAGGCATGCTATGGATTCTTCAGTTATCAACATTTTGCACTCATTGTCATGCCTGTTTTCCAGTAGCTGATTTTCTTTTAGTTGGGGGTCAAGGATAGTGTTAAGGATGTTGGTCTTGCATGTAAGCAAATCATCACATTTTTCAACATTATCTTAACTGTCAGGCATGCTGTCTACTAATGCCACTGCTTTCTGTCTGCAGCTGTCTCCTTTTAGGCTTTTGTTGGGAATAATTTTAGGTGCAGAAAGCAAATGTAGTGTAAAAAAATACTTGAAGCTTGATGTTTCTGCACGTCTCTGGTGGCAATCTCAAATTGCCTCCTGATGGCTCAGACATAGCCTTTGAATTCCCAGTAAGGCCATGTCTCTCCACATCCCCCGCTACAGTATGACATGGTCATGTTTGTAGTCACTGAATGCTGCCCTTTGCTTCAGAATTCATTCCAGCATGTGAAAAGGAGTTCCTGTATGTGGCAAGATCCTGAATGACTTCTTGTTGTGGGTAGATGATGCATTATCTGAAAAAAAATGAAAGCAAGCCATGTGCCTTTTTTCAATGACTAGTATGGAATTCAATATTTTTATGGCGTTTAACATGTTAATAACTTGTTTCTGGTCTCAGAGAAACTTAGTCACTACCAAGTTTAGGCACTGGTCAAATGCAAGCAATATCTGAGAATTTGCTAAGGACCTTGATTCATCACATTTTCTGGGAACTTGTCTGCGTCTGTGGTAAGATGAACTATGAGGCTCTCAGCCTGTGCAAGACTCTTGACAACCATCCCTTTAATAGTATCATACATTTTGGGGATAGCCACAGTAGAAAATATTTGTAATTTGGCAGATTTTGTGCCTGAGCTTAAGGATGAGCTAGTGTCACATTTGTGTTCACTGAAAGTTCAAAAATTCTGTACATTTTCCTTTGATTTGACCCAGTCGACTTTGTGGGCAACATCAGCATCACTTTGACCTTTGGCAAGTTAAATAAAGAAACACTTTAGTCCTTTCCAGCTAATCTGAGCTACTCCCTAGATCACAATTTCAGTCTTCTAGGCATTTCCTACTCTTCTTCCTCTCCAGATATTTTTAATGAAAAAAAGGTTGCTGGCTTTGTGTGCCAGGTGTTGACTTAGCTCTAACAATAAAATGCGCCAGCCGGTGGTGATGAGAGCTGAGGCACTGGATGCCTTACCTCATGCTATGCGGTTACCCCAGTTTGGGAATGATCATGGGTCGTTGGGGTGCTGGCATGGGCAGGAAGGAGGGTGGGAGCAGGATGACAGCACTGCTCTCTTCTCCCAGGAGGTGTTGCCCATCCATAGTCCCACTCTACCGCCATCGGATGAAGGTCCAGTGGCAGGTGCAGGCAGTAACAGAGTGACTGGTAGGTTGGGGCATCCTGTAGTGTGTAATGTGCACATGCCTCCACACGTGTGCTATGCCAGGACACAAGGGGATCAGGAGAAAATGGAAGAAAAGCCAACAAACTACATATAGAAAAAAAATCTGACTGGTAGACCTAGGGATAGTAGTAGAGCTTGGGGTTGATTTGGGTGAGTGATGGGTGTTTAGGAGTGCCACTTAAAGTTACAGTTGACATCCACAGTGTGTTGTTTTCACTGAGGTGCTGGCCTGACCCACCCACAGATCACATCACAGGCACAACATGTAAGTAAAAGAACAAATGGAAACAAAAGGGCATTGGGCCTCACTGTGCCATGATCTGCAATAGCAGTCACACTACAGAAAGCAACACTGTGGCTCTTGACAGTACCCTATTTTTATCATGCTAAACTGCAATACTGAGTACAAATTGCCTTTGGCTGAATAGTCAAATGCAAAGTAAAGCCAGGGTCTGAATTGAAACTGAGCCAAAGTTTCCAGTTTTCACATTTGCTCACGTTGACTCATGAACTGTCACTGCTGACAACTGAAGAATAGAATCACATTGCTAATGGTAGTACTGTGTGGAATGTGGAATTATGCCAGTGGAATTAATGTGGAATAACCATTTCGTGGGTAGAATTTCTGCGGAATTTTGCTTGTTAGCGCGGAATTCTGCCTACTGTGATCCGTGGAATAATATTCCACGGAACAGTATTTTTCCACGGAAAATTATCCTACAACAATTTCCATAGAATATTCTGAGATCCGTGGAAAAATATTCTGCGGAACAGTAATTTTCTGCAGAAAATCATTCTGCAACTATTTTATGCTGTGGAATTCTGCCATTCTATTTCTGTCAGAATTCGGCAGAATTTTAATATTCCATGGAATTTTGTTCCACCAGAATTTGAAAATTCTGCACAGCACAACTAATGTGCTATTTTAAATGCTGGAACATGCAATAGTTCACAGGATCAGGAGTTCTAGTGTGAAGTGTCCCTGGATGGGGCACTGATTGGCGTCTTTAGACATTTTCACTATACCTTTGGTGTATTTTCCTTTGGGTTTAGTTCATAGTAATAGATCCCTGTGCTGCTTTCATCCGGGATATTGATTAAGATAGCCCTGCTTTCTGAAGGGGAAATGGATGGGTATTAATGATGATGATGTCATACTCTGATTCTTTAGACCACTCCCTCCATCTGAGGAATCAGAAGAAGTATCTTTATATAGAAACATAGAATTTGATGGCAGATAAGAACCACTCCTAAGGATACCTTGCACGCTCATTCTTCCTCAGTATGTCCATATCCAGTCCAGATATCCAGATAGTCTGGATCCTAAACTGCTTCACCCTCTGCCCATGCCATTGCCTCCCCACACCCACCTTCTCAACCTCTCCTTCTTCCTCTGTGCTGTCCATTAGTCCTGGAAGTCTGACAAGGTTCTACCCTACACAAAGGGCCAAACATCTTCCCAAGCAACTGCCATCTTATCTCCCATTTCCCCACTCTCACCAAGCTTCAAGAGAAACTAATTTACTCCAGCCTTGACTTCCTCTGCTCCTCAATTACCTATCTCCTTCCAGCCTGTTTCTGATAAACTTCACTCCACCGTGTCCTCCCTGCTTCAGGTCACTGATTCCATCCTCACTGGAATGATCAGAATTAGATCATGGTAGCCATTTTCATGAACCTGGGCAAGGCCTTTGGCTTGTTGGCCTACCCTTCCTCCTGGATAAGCTGAGCTTTGCTGACCTCTCAGCTTCTGTGGTTAATTGATTCTGTTCCAACCTATCAGCTCAGTTGCAGTTAGTATGGGTTGATGGTGCCCTTCCCATTCTCTTCCCATTCAGACTGGAGTCCTTGGGGCTCCATCCCAGGTATCAACCTATTCTCAATCTTCATAAATAACCTCTATTCCATCTGTGCCAATTCTTATATCCATATGTATGCAGATGATGCAAGCATTTATGCCTCTCTTCCCATGCTTTTATCACCCTGGATGGTACATCCTTGATGTAGTCTCCACCTACAAGTACCTTGGTCTGTGGTTGGACAGCAGGATGAACTTCTGTGTTCACATCAATGACATCCACTCCAAACTCTGATCTAAACTTAATGCCCTGTACTGCAGCAAAGATGTCATAGCTCCCCAGATCTGCGGAAACTGATCGCCTAAATGTTTGTCCTCTTGTTCAACTATATGTATGTGGTCTATGGTACTATCATCCTCTTGCCTCACCAGACTGGATACCCTCTGCAATGCTTTCTGCTGCTTCAATAGTAACTCCCCTTTCACAGTTACCACTGCTTCCTTTGTTTCTCTTTTCTATCCCCTCCTTTCATGTGCTCTATATCACTGTGCCTCCCTTATCTCCAAATACTGGTTTGGGTCTATTCCTACTTACAATCAATCAATCAATCAATCAAATCTTTATTTATCCAGGTGATCACCATTGAGCAAGCGCATTTACAAGGTGGACCTGCTGTTGGCAGGGACTATTACATGATTACAGATAAATATACATAATACACAATGAACAAAATGTTTACAATCATGATAGGAGCAGTATATATACATTCCAAAGGTGCATGTACAAGAAAGATACACATAACACAACCCTAACATGATATATACAATACCCACAGGAGCAGGATGTGTATGGATGTCATATACAAACCACAGGAGAAAAAGAAAATTATTTATATTCCTGTCCAGCAGGAACAAGTTACAGAGCCTGAATGGAAGTCCCTAAGCTATGGAGGTGCACATGGCCAGTGTCTAGGGCTTAAGTTTATCACGACAGGAGGAGGGTGCTACATGCAAGTGGGGTAAGGGAGGGAGTAATAGTGGCAGGGCTGATTTAGATAAGCAGCTGGGACTAGTCTGGATGAAGAGAAAACAATAGTCAAGCTGCTAGGAGCGATAGAAGCAATTACAGATTTCAGCAAATGTTTTATCATAGAGGGTCTTAAAGAAAGCAGGACTGACAGGGAGCTAAGTCTCAGTGATTTTGTATCCTATTCCAGAGCGTAGGCAGGACATAGCTTATGGCGGCACTTCAAGCGGTGTTGACCCTTGGGACTTTGGAAACCTACAAGTGACTTCTCAAGGCATAGTTCGATCGGACTAAGGGAGACAGTCAGCAATGTATTGTGGGAGTTTGTTGGTAAGGGCTTGGAGTGTCCATAGTGCTGCATTTCTATACCACCTGTATTGAAGGGATGGCCACCCTACAGCTGCGTATAAAAGCAGTGATGTGTGGAGGGTGGGAGGCCAGTTATAAATCTCAGTGCTCTATGATACAATACTTCCAGTTTTGCAAGATGTAGAGACAGGGCAATGGCCATAAATGAAGCTGGCGTAGTCAATTAATGAGAGAACATAGATTGGACAACCTGTCTTTTTGCATCTGTGGTCAAGAGGCATTTAATTGTGAAAAAAAGACCAAGTCTCTGCCTCAGCTTTTTCAGTACTTCTTCTCTATGTTCCACAAAAGAGAATTTATTGTCTAGCCAAATACCCAGATATTTGAATTTAGGACACATTCAAGATTTTTAACTAATAAAGTGGAGATGGAGGGTAATGGACCAGTGACAGCAGAGTAAGCCCCTGGGCCTTATGGTGAGAAAAGTATGGCCTTGTTTTTTTTTGCATTTAGTACTAACTTTTTGCTAAAGGGCTGATGCTGCAAAGTATTAAAAGTCAGTTTATAAGTCAGCGCAGGCAGCTTCAGGAGATTCACGGCTCAAGTAGAGCACTGTGTCATCAACAACACGTGGGTACTGGCTTCCTTAATGCCTACGTCCAAGCTGTTGATATAGATGACAAACAATAATGGGCCCAGTATGGAGCCCTGAGGACACCTTTTATCGGTTTATGGAGAAAGCTCTCCTTCAGCCTTGATTTGTTGCTGCCTGCCAGAGGTAGTCTTGGAACCATCCCAATGAGGTTGAGTCAATGCCTATAGTTTTTAAGGTGGAGAGGGCAGGCAGTGATTGACAGTGTCAAGTGCCTTGCTGAGGTCCAGAAACACTGTACAAACAAATTTTTTATTGTCTAGGTCCCGTTGCCAGTCATTAGTAACTTTTGCCAGTGCCGTGATTGTACTGTGCTTTGCTCTAAAGCTAGACTGCATTGGGTTAAGTAATCTAGCGTTATCTAAGAATGATCTCAGCTGTGTATCCACAATTTTTTCCAGTAGTTTGGAAAGTATGGGTAGCAGGAGAATGGCCTACAGTTATTTAGGTCACAGGGGTCCCCTGATTTAAACAGGGGATGACATGAGCAGTTTTCCATACATTGGGGATGGAGCCTTGTGCTGGGACAGGTTGAATAGGTGTGATATAGGTGTGGCAAGAATGTGGTATGCTATTTTCAAGAAATATGGGTCGAAGAGTTAGCCTCGGCATTCTTTTTAGTATCTAGTCATAGAAGAAGATCTTCAACTTCTTTTATGGTGGTAGGTGAAAAGGAGAAGACCGCGTTATTGCTACTTGGTTCTGGAGGCTGGGTGTTGATCTGTGGAAGGAGACTACTTACTGGTGCATTATCAAATGCCAGGTCTGCGGTGGCAAAATGATTGTTGAACTCCTGGAGTATCTCTATTTTATCGTGATGGTAACATTATCAGTGGTAATTTTAGAAGGAAGCACACTTCCTGGAGAGTGACCAAATAGTTCTTTTCTGGTGGACCAGAACTAGGTAGGGCAGTTTGATGCAGAGAGTAGCTCAGTTTGATAAAAGTTGGACTGGCATCTCTGACAAACTTGGTACAGGCATTTTAGCTGCCTGAAGAGACACCAGTCTGCGCCCGGCATGTGATTTATGGGCCTTTTCTAGAGATAATCTCTTTTGAGTAAGGCAGCATTCAGATCCACTGAAAACCAATGACAGGTTCTGGCTTTTATTTGTGCTTTAACCAGGGAGCATGGCTGTTTAGGGAGCTGGATATGATTTCATGCAGCACGTCATAGGCATCACTCACTGATTTAGCAAGGAGAAACTCTGCCATAGCAAGTTTTTTAGATCATTGAAGTATGCAGGAGGATCGAAGTTCCATCTGGATCTTTTAGTGGAAAATTTTGATGTAGACAGGGGTTTGGTAACAGTTCTTATACCAGCAGTAAAGCAGTGGTCACTAACGTCTGCTGAGAGGATGCCAGCATGAGAAAAGGAGTAGGGTTTGTTAACAAGGAGGACATCCAAGAGAGTGCTTCTCATTGGATTTTTTTGTTGTTGCGAGCTGGCTCAGTAATAAGTTGAGTGAACCCATGAGAGTCACAGAATTGTTTTAGGGGTACGAGACCTTAGTCAGCCAATCATAGTTAAGGTCACCTACTATAATTGTTTCCAGTGGGGTAGTATCCAGGTGGGATGACAGATGTGACAGAAGTTGCGGTCCTGCTGCTGTGATGTGGAATGCCACTGATGGGGAAAGCTCAACTTTAAGAGGCAGGCATTCAAATCCACCAGCAATGGAGGTAGCATCTAATACAGATACTGTGAATTTGTTTTTTTAACATAAATGGCTACTCCACCACCCCTAGTCTGCCTGTTGGCTCTGAAGAGGAGGTAGTTGGGATATTAACCTCTCTGTCTGGGGTAGACATTCAGAGCCAGGATTCCAAGAGCTTGAGTATGTCTGGTGCAGTATGAATAATCCAAGCTTGGACAGAATCAAACTTCTTTAAAAGACTACACACGTTAGCATGCAGGAAGCTGATTCCTTTCAAAGTTGTGAGTTCAGATGGAGATTAAAGCACTTTCATTGGGTCAGGGTTAAGTTTGGCGTTGCCTGAGCACAGGAGTAGAATGAGCACAATTTTCCTCAGAGTATCAAGGAGAATTTTAAAGGCACAAGTCTTTCTTAGTTTAGTAAAGGTTTGAGTACAGGGGTCCAGGGACTGAATCTTCCGATTGTGATGCCCTGTGGATGCATAACCTAAAATCTCTGCAGAATAACACCAAGCCATACAGAGTTTGGATGGATAGGGTATAGGGCCACGTAGAGGATATTGGATAGCGGTCCCACTTTGAGGAGATTCCACAAACTGAAAGGGGATCAAGGTGTACAGTGACAGCATAATTTATTCATAGTATTAGCATAGAGAGACTAGCAGTGTAGGGCATGCTTCTTTGTTAGGATCAATACTGTCTGGTTGCCTAACCACATATGGTATTATACAAAGGCTGGCGAATAAGCGGAGCCAAACAGGCCTCTCATGGTTGCCCTTTACAGAAAGGCGATGCTGTCTTACCTGCTAATGATTCTTAGGTCCCAGGGTTTGCTCCATATGCGACTATTTGAGGATGTTTAAGAATCAGTGTTACGCAAGATAAATGTATTCAGCCCTGGCTGCATAGATGTCTTATGTATTTACTTTTGTTAGGCAAGGTTCGCTTAATGTGGACTCTTTGTGTTGAATAAAAGAGGGGAGATTACCTGTATTATGATGGGTTACAATACCACTCCACTAGAGGAGTATTTTACAAATGTTAGCAGAGAAGTCTGTCTGGAGTGCAGGAGGCCTATGAGAGTTAAGGGTGGGGCAAGAAGGGCAACATAACACTCAGGGAGGGATGAGTGGGTGGCGAGAAAAAATGTGGCTTTGCCATACCTCTGTTGCTGGGAGCATCCGGGAAGTAGTCTCAGGTGGCGGCTGAGGCGCTGACCACCAGGGTGGCCACTTGTCCTGCGGCAGCTCTTCTGTGAGCCCTGGGTGTTCCTGGCTAAAGAGGATACAGAAGGGGGACTATTAGTACTGGTCTCTGGCAGGGGCCAAGCAATCCAGTGAAAGTGGCAGAATTTGCAAAACAAAGGAGCGATTTCTTGGACCCTGAGATCTAGCTTGTGCCTGCACTCAAACAAAGAAGGGCTGTGAACATTTAATATTCAAAAGCTCTAAACAATCAGACAATGACTCTAAACATAGTTCAAAAGCTTGTAATAGGTACAAACAGTTTAAAGTAACTCTTTTCAGCCTGTGTTTTGGAGAAACCATTCTTTTTCCTAGATTTTGAATTAATAGAGATGTGTAGGTGAGCCAATCAGATCCTGCCTGAAAGAAGACTGCAGCTTTGCCGTACCTGTGTTGCTTGGGAGCATCCGGGGAAGTGGTCTCAGGCGGTGGCTGAGGAAACACTCCTCTGCTCCTCTGTTCCATTCTCCTGCTTCCTACTCTTTTCAGTCCACAGACTCATGCATGTTCTCCCTTCCTCATCTGTGTTCCACTGCTGGGCAATCTGCCTTTATCTATCACCACCATTCCCTTTGGAACAATCTTCCTCAACTCTCCAACTCTAAGCCTCCCCTCTCCTTCAAAGGAACCTGTTATAGTCTGAATCTCCCCAACCCCAAAGCCTTACTTCTCCAATTAGGCTTTTGCAAGCCAGATCTTTTTATACACTACCCCTGCTCTGACTGAGTATCTTATAATGTTATTTTATCCATACCAACTGTAACAGGTGGGACTCTGCACTTAATGTCTCTGTTACACCTTTGTTACTGCCTTGTATTCATCTATATTGTCACTGTCTGATCTCAACTTTACTTTACCATTGTTGGAATTTCATCACCTATATTCTTCTGCATTGTTGTCACCTTATATTATACGTTTATGCTGCTTATAGTTTCACCTTGTGATTTTACCATTGTTTTCACACTTTTATCTTGCTATTTTGTACACTACAGTATGTATGCACTTTAGTTTGTATCCTGTCACTGATACTGTGATTGTTTTACTATTTTACCCCCCTTCTCCCATGTTCAAACCTGGAAATGAGCCTCAGCCCTATGTGCCTTTCCTGGTTATCAATTTTCAAATAAATAATAATAGAATCCCCTACAACCTGACTGTCTTCAATGATCAGCCTGCCCCACCCCAATCCTTGTCAGACCACCAGGCTGTATGTGCATTCCAAATAGGTAGAGTTTTCTGATATAGCATTAACATTCTACAGTAGTTCCCAGACCAGGCATGGTCACAAGACAGGAAGTTACAGGTTTAATTGATTATATTTCATTGTTGAAAACTATTTCTCATGTTTAAGATACATTCTAGTCATCTAACCTCACATTTCCATGACTGTTTTAGCTTACATATTTACTTGTGCTTTTAAAAGATGCATTTATGTTACATCCTAACTACTTTAAGCTTAAAGCAATTTGATTAATTAAAAAAGTGCTTAGATAGAAAAATGTTTATGTTTTTAACCTAAAAATAACTGTGAAACCATCTCCTTTTTTCAAAGCAGCTTGCTTTGATTAATTTCTAAAGGCTAAACACACAGTGAGTTCTATGGATTTTGAAGCCACTAACAACCCTTTTGGATCTAGTCTATTTATTATGAAGCTAAAGCTCATAAAAACCTATGATTACAATTTTACAAATTCCAGTGCTAGCCTTAGGCACTACCAGCAGGAAACATATTAAAATTAAACTTAGTCTCCATTTGTTGTCATGTGCCTGTTGGCAGTCTTAGTGCAAGGCAATTTGAAGAAGACAGCAGGTTCATTAAATTCTATATTTTTCTCTTCTGTAATCTTTGGCTATAATAAGTCTCAATTATGCCTGCATAAATTTGTTAGCTGAAAACAGAAAAGTAGCCTTCTAGCCCATACTAGTATCTATCCATTTCTCATTTCAGGGCAAATAAAATGTTATGTCTGGGAATCTGATTTGAGCTTTCTTCAACATTTGTGTGCTACTATTGTGTGCTGAATAAACTTCCTATATATACATGGAGATCATGGAATTACATTTTTGAAAGATTTATGGTGTAAAATATGATACACAAAATGTGTGCAAAATATAAAAATGTAGTGTTCAAATACAGCGCTACACAAAGAGCTCTCTCTTATTTTGGTGCTTTATAAGGCTGTTAAGTTCTAGCAGACTCTGTTATTGATCCTTTGGACATGAAACTGTGCAACTGTCTGCAAACCAATGGTTTAAGTACTTCTTTTAGTACATGTTCATCCATATCAAATCATTGCTTAGCATCTCTTCCTCTGGAATGTACTGTTGACAACTTTTACTTTTGATCAGTGATTATTTGGTGGGATGCTACAATGCACAGGTTATAATGTGCTACTTACTTCTAATGATAACTGGGAAGTCATTACTGCATCTTAGAGTTTTCATTAGATTAGAAACTATATAATGGCATATTGTGGTGTGCAAGTGAAGTCCATACTGATTGGATACAAGGAGCTGAGTGCAGTCAAACACAGAGGGACAATGGTTTGAATTCCCTAGATAGCACTAAAGACTCCTTTCTCCTGCAACAGTGAGAGAAAAGAATGATAAGTTTATTTTTCAGGAAAATTCTATGCACTTAGAGATGCTTAGATAGTGCTTTATCTGCACCATATATGGATCTAGGCATAGTTGATTTTACATTATACTCATATCCTCTGGTAAAACCATTCATTTGGATATAATTATCTGGTGCAATATTGATGTATAGAGTAGCTTAAACATTGACAAATAGTTACACACACTCACCCTACAACATGCTGGCATCACCCACTGGTACTTATACATGCCCATATGAAACATAATGCCCACTTCCTCAGACCCAGTCTGCTGACCCTCCCAGCACCATAAATGTTCAGACTCCCTTAGCCTTAGCTTCAAGTGTCACATCCCATACCTTTGGGGCTTATACATCCATCAGTGTTAAATTTACACTACAATCCCCAAACCTTGCTCACAAGGGTATAACATAAACAAGTCCAGATCCACTTGTCTCTCTCCTAATGAGTTGGTGGATGTGGGGCAGGGCCACTGTTAATGCACAGCAGTGCAGTAGGTAGTGTATGTTTTCTATCAGAAGGTTGTGGGTTCTAGTCTTATACCAGAAACTTGGTCTAAATCTCAATACTGACACTGTAGGACAGCCCTAAGGGGTGCAGCACTGTTGAAGTTGCATCTTTCAGATGATATGTTAAGGCATGGACCCTTCTGCCCATCTCTGTTGGTAGGCCAGGGGATGTAACACATTCCATGGCACTTGTCATAAGAGTAGTGGCTTTTCTCCAGTGCCCTGGGCGCCCTGCCAGCATTCATTTATTCAGTATTCAAGTTTTATTTCATCAACCATTGGTCATTGCAAGTGTATTAAAAGCCATGTAAAAGTATCTATACAAATATATTGCTCAAGTATTTTCGAGTACATAGCACCTTTTCCCCCTTTTTCATTAGAGGGTCACTGTCAATTCTTATTGCATCATATTCTTTATAGTTGAAACCCCACCTTTTATGATTACTTACCTTCTCCAAAATTCATTGATGTTTCTGGCCATATTATCTGCTTCCTTTCTCAGTAGAACTGAAAGGCATGGTAATGGTGTACTTATACCCTCCTTGTGTTGGTTCCAATCCTTGATTATCTCATATAGCTTACTTCCTGAACAGTATGAACATCCCCAAACAGTGCAGCCACTCATGATACAATAGTCTCCTCTCTCTCTCTGCATGTAGAGATGGCTAGTCTGTGTTGGGTGTTCCCAAGTCCTGAAAGATGCAGTGGGAGTTGATTAAGGGATGTAAACAAACATGTTTTTGTAGTATAAGGTTAAAAGGGCTGGCAGTCTGTTTCTCACTTAAAAAGAATCAGAATCAAACAACCAGCTACATACATTTGTTGACTCTACAGAATGTAACCAATCATCAGATGTGTCCTTTAAACTAGGGTCCATTTGAGGTCAAAGGTGGTTGACAGTGTCCCTTTAAACAGTACAGTAACTATACATCAAGGTAAACATTTTACACTAGTCTTTTTCTTTGTCTAACAACAGTGTCTATGAATTTTCTTAACCTCTTAGCATCATTTACATTTGTTGGAGTCAATAGTATTTCCATAGTGCTTGCTCCATGGCAGTATTTATATTTTTGAATAACAAGGCTCAATTTTCAAAGCCGTGGATATGGCACACAGTGCTTGCGCCGAAAAGGACTGACTCAAGGGGACCCATGCCACACAGTGCACCATTCTCTATTTTCTATCACAGCCTGCACTGGATTGGGGGCTGCTCACCAGCCAGACTTGTGCTGTCTTTATGAGGTCCCACAGATGCAGTACACCAGACAGGGAGTTGCAGCACTTGCAGTTGCAACATCTCTTACATTCCAAGTTTCAGTGCCCTTTGAATGCTGGAGAACACGCTAGATCTTAGACCAGCTAGAGCTGGTCTAACAGCCATGCACCACTCCTGTAGATAGTGACAGGCAGGTGCACAAGCCTGCCTGGTAAGGAAAGAAGTTGACAGCCCTGACAAGAACAACACTGGTGCACTGCAGACATGAAGCTGGGTACTGGACTGCAGGGTAGGTATGTTCTCCCCAGTCACCTGGTATGTGCACAGACAGTGGCCCCACCAAACTGTGCATTGGATAGCAGTTAACAGTGATGTCAGTCAAGTGTCATGGCTGTGCAGACCTGCATAAAGAAACAGCAGTCCACAGAGTGCCCACCCACTGGTGGCAGGGGTTCAACTACACACAAGGTTCTCAGGGTTAGTGCCACATACATGTAGCTGTGACCCGTACACATTTAGGACACCTGGGCATCAGGTCAGTGCAGCTGACTATGCAAGGACACCATATATTGTAATGCTGGTGCACATTTTGTGCCTGCAATCTGCCAGTAGTGGTATAGTGGCCAACAGTCTCTTGTTGGTGTGACCTTGCATGCCTCAGGACTGCAGCCATCTGAATCACCCATGAATCTTGAGTACTGGTACTGGAACTCTACCCCTTCCTCAGCTGATAAACTGTCAAATGCCCACACTCAGACTTGGCAATCTGTGTCTGCTACCAGGGCAACAGTTACTAGACAGGTTCCCTGGCATGGCTATGATGTAGAACACTTTGCAGCAAGTGTCACCCTGGCTGCTGGCACTACCAGTCCCACAGACATCTGGGGCACCTATGGTGCTTTCAAGTACACTTGGTGCCCAGTTGGATGCAGCCATTTGTACAGTGCACAGAAGCATACAGAATGTCCCACATAAGTATGGTGCAGAGGTCTGTCAGGTACCAGCATTTGCATTCCCTCAGCCAGTTAGGGGCACAGTTTTCTACTGGCAGTCATAGAACTGTTCTATATATGGGAGTGCTGTGCACAATGTGCTGTTGCTGTCTAGTCTGGATCCTCTACCACATGTTAGTATACTGGTACCTGCTGGAAGTGGCATAGTGCTGGAGACTGTCGGACAGTAGAGGACTGTGTGGAACTACAAACATGCAGTACACTGGTACACATACAGCAGCACATCCCTTACTGAGATGGTATGACACTAGCCCTGCTGGATACCTCCACTGTCCCGTTAGTGTGTACCACTATGGGACATTACACTATGCCAGGCAAATGCCTGTTGGACTCACAGATGTGTATTGGGGCCCATATAGGTACCCTCTTCCTCTACAGTACTCTCAGCTGTCCTCCAGTTCCAATGGCAATATGTGCCTGATACATAAACATCTACCTGGTTGTCACTTGTGATGCAGATGTGCTGGGACTGCCTCCAACAAACCCCTACTGTGCACCATTTCCTTGTGCACATGGGATCGTTGTTGTGGCATCTGTGAGGAAGTTCAGGGCACTGAGCCCTCCTGTGCCAAAATGAGGTGCAGGGTCCATGGCACACTAGGCTTCAATGCAAGCTACTGTTTTCCACAGCTTGCATTGATTTAAGACCCTTTGAAAATTATCAGTCTATTAATTTAAAATTTGAAACATATGTTATGTCATTATGCTGTGCCAAGATGAATATTCTATTTTCAATACCTTTTTGTAGTTATATGAAATTGAGATTCCTTTCAAAAGAGTCTTCCCAAAGATGCCATAGAGTAGTTTCTTTTAATGTTCCTGAAATTAACAAGCCATGCAGAATTATTCTGTATCTGAAACCATTTTTCCCTCACAGACATAATTAAGGCCAGATATTTACTGACTTATTTACAATACAAAGCCATACATTGGAACTCTGCATAATTCAGCCCTCACAATTTGTTCAGGCCATGATTTACTGATCATTAATACTGACCTATAGAGCAGTGATATAAGTATTTCCATAGTGTGAGGCAAAATGTAACACCAGGTCTCTGTCCTATACAGAAATGTAATTTGCCTCACACGCCCATAAGGCTGGCATTATATTCCTTTCATGTATGCAATTAAATCTTCCTTTGCCTTGCATTTTTTACTTGTGTGTGACATATTTGACCCATTTCCATTTGGTGTGACTATTACCCCAAGTAGCTATATTATTTCACTATTTCAAGTTTTCAATTATTAATAAAAGTACTGGGTCTTCTTCTAGCAATTATCATTATTTTGATTTATTGAAGTGTATGAGTAATCCACTAGCAGAGCATCATGCATGAAAGTAGTTAAGTTTACACTGTAGACCAAATTGAGACAGTGAAATAAAGTTATATATTATGCCTAAACTAATGCAGGGCAAACAATTCCCATAATGTTTGGTGAATGGAAAGTTAAATGTTTCTAAATTCTGCAGAATGTTTTACATAAATGTTAAATAAACAGGTGCCAGTAAACATCCTTGTTATACTCCTCAGTTTGAGTCAAATTGATTTGTGAGGTTACCTTGTAAATTGATTCTTACACATGTTTTATTGTTTGAGTATAACTGAAGAACATAGGAAGCAAGATTTTGGCATCCAATTTAAGGGTCTGAGGTTCTTCCTCTATCTATTGAGTCAAAAGCTGCTGGGAAATCTATATAAGCAGCATATAATTTTAACTAGTTTATGAATTCATATTTTCTATTAGATGTATGAGTATAAAAATGTGATCAGTTGATGAGAAGCCATTTCTGAACTCTGCTTGTAATAGTGAAATAATTCTACTCCTATCAACCCACTCTTACAGCCATGTTAACAGGATTTGAGAATATTTTCAATATAGTATAAGTAAGACATATTGGACTGAAATGTTTGGGCTCCTTAGGGCCACTTTTTAAAAACAAAGGGACAATTATATTTGCTTTCTAGCGAGTTGGAATGTAAAACTTTTTCAAGCACTTATTATGAAGTTTGCTAGTATTGGTACCCAAATATTAAGATGCAACTGTATATATGTGATGGCATATCATCTAAGCCAGGATCTTTGTTAAATTTGTATGATAGGACGGCATCCTCCATATCAGCAAATGTGAATATTAAAGGGATAATATTCTTTTGTAATTCAATTTCAATTGACAGTGGTTTTAGGATATAAGGGATAATGAAAATGCCATTAATGTAACTCAGACATTTATTAGTTGGCATCAAGGCTGCAGGGTTTCTTTCATATTTGTCAATGGCCTTTGCTACCGTTAATCAAAAGGCCCCTGCATATTATTAATTATTATTTATACATTTGATCCCACAGTTATATTTATTACGTATTCTTCTCCTCTGCTGATAGCTTTTTTTTGTCTCCCTAGGTCTGTTAAGGGTTGTCTGATTTATTCCTTCTGGTTTGTTTGTTTATTTATTTCTTTTTATTAGTTTTACTTACTTCTGTGCTTTTAACTCTTTTAAATGTCTGGTAAAACCACAATTTATTTTTTGATTGTATTTTAGTCTCTATATAGAACATGTGCTAGATTTGAAAATAAAGCTGCAATTTATTCTGAAACCTGTCCTTGTACTTTAATATATAATATTATCAATAAAATCCATATTCTCCAGGTGAAATAATAGTTCTTCAAAGTGTTATAATGCCCTTATCACCATAGCAAGTCTTCTTTTATTAAGACTTCTCATGGCTGTCACTATTATGACTACAACTATACTGAAAGTTAACTTCAAGTGAGAAGTAATACAGCATGGTCACTTTCTGATCTTGGTTCTGTTTCATGATTTTAACAATACCCTATTTGTCATTTTGTAATTATCAGGTCTATTGTACTCTTATCTATACTAGAAAATATATAAAATCCCATCTAGATCCAATTTGGTGCAGCTATTGATTATTGTCAGATTATGAGTTTCTATTTGTGAGATAAATTTATAGCCATTGTCATTAACTACAGTGTCTCTACAGTTTCTAGAAAAATTACACACCATGAACAAATAGATAAATCCTGCATGTTATTATGTGCTGAAAGGCGAAAGTTAAAATCCCATGATCAATTCAATATTTTTCCCATAACTCTGAAAGATAATTTTCAAATGATTCCAATGTTTTATAACTGTAAATCTTAGATTGCTTTGGTGGTATATAAACATTAAGTAGCACAAGTGACACATCTCCATAAGTGATCTTTACTAACTTTAAAAGGTGAACTTCTTTTAGTTTCAGCATTATTTTAATATATATATATATATATATATATATATATATATATATATATATATATATATATATATATATATATATATATATATGTCTAACCCACTCACTAGATGGCCATTTCTAGACATTTTTGGCAACTAAAATAACCTTTGATAACCATTCAATTTAAGATCCTCTATTGTCCAGATCTCCAGCAGGCAAATTAATTGAAAATCATTTATTGAAGTTCTGCCATTCTGGATCAGAAATTGTGACTGGTGAACCAGAAATGCTCCATGAATTAATTTGAAAATCTGGATCAGCAATGGTGTTATTAGACAAACCCCTACTCATCCAGAAGAGAAACAGTAATATTGCATAACATTTATTTTTTCAGACTAAAGAAACTGAAAAACAAACCCCAAAACTATTTTCTCCAGTTTCTCCTATTTCTCCTATTTGTATCTCTTCATTTACTTTCAATATGATAAATTAAACCTTTGAGATAAACATCTTAAGTATAAAATAGATATAAATTTAGTATCATTGAAACCATCTCTTATAACATTTATTTTTCTCTGGTTTCTCCTCTCTGCAATACTGCAACTCTTGATGTCACTCTTCTTTTTTTAATATTGCACGTCTCCTCATTTTCTTCTGAGCTCTGTAAGCCTTCTGATTGCCTCCTCTCCAATGCTATACAGCACTGTTGGGTAAAATCCTGTAGCTCTCTCCAGAACAAGCCAAGTGCTTGCATCTACTTGCAGCTATGACTCCACAGAATCCTACTCTAAATCCTCCCATTCTTTGATCTTATCTCCAACTGGTCCAACCTCTCCAGCTGCTTGGTAAACCTCATCTTCCCTTCTGTTTCCATTAGTTTCCAGGTATCCAGGTATGACAGCAACTGCTATCTGCATAAAATAACAACATGCTTCCCTAAAGGTAATAGCTCCAAACACCAGATGCTCATTCAGATTTCAATAACCTTCCTTAGGCAACAGTGACATACCTGTAAAAGGGTAGCACAGCAATTGGTTGAATGAAATTGAGTGAGGTAAATTGGGTAAGTACATTTTAAGCGGCTGCAAGGTGGTGACCGCCACACCACAGTGACCGCACAATAGCAACAACACTAATTCGGTGAACCCCAGTGGCAAAGTGCGGCATGGTGTTAGAATCCTTAAGATAGTGGGGGTGTGGGGACACAGCCCCTGTGGAGGGTGCAGGAGGACAAAGCCCCCAACATAGAGATGTGCACCATTGCATGATGCACCTAAGCTGCTTAATATGTTCAACAGGTGCAAGGGAAAATATTAAAAGGGTTCATGCATGAGGAGGTAGCCAGGTGTTGTAGGTGGAGGGTATTACCTATTCTTCTGTGATGTCCATGGATTCATTAGAAGGCAGCATGGTATGCTGTTGGTGGTGTATGGCAATTACATCTACAGCCATGATAAAGAGGTCAGCGAGAAGGTCTACTGGAGATGTGCCAAGTATCACCAGTATCAGTGTCTTGCTCAGCTACATACTGTCATGGACCATGTTTCTTCTGTGTTGAGAAGCCACAACCATGTGTGGATGTCTCAGATATGGAGCTAAATTGTGTCATGACTGAAATGAGGGCGAGCACAGAGCAGTGCCAAGAGTATGGCTCAGGTAATGCTGCAGAGCACTTCAGGTGCTTCAGATGCTATGGCAGGGTCTCTTCCCATCGTGTGGTTGCTGCAGTGTTCCATGCAGCATATTAAATCAGTCTAAGATTGTTTGTTCTGTAACTCAAAGGACTCTGGGGAGCTGATCATACCAGTGTCATTCACATAGATATTGACTTGGGAGTATTTTCTGCTATGGGATAGTGGGACTGTGAACAATCACATTGTGATGTATGCAGCAGAAGAGTCTGAGTTACCTATTGCAATGTGAATCCTGGTTCATGGATGGCACTTTCAGAGCTTGTCCAACACTGTTTTCTCAACTATATATCATGCATGGGATGAGGGCAGGATGTGTAATCCAGAGTCTATTTCTGATGACTTCCACAAGTCCCACCCAGGCATATACAAGGTACCCAGACTACATTAGTTAGGGTTATGGGAGCTATCCATCAGAGCCTGGACAGGAGAAGATCAGTGGGAGCCTTGTTTATCAATCTATCAAAGGCATTTGACAGCACAAACCATGGTATTCTCCTGTCCAGGCTCTGGGATATTGGAGTGCAGGGAATAGAACAGAGCTGGTTTAATACATACTTAACAGGGTGAAAGCAAATGGTGGAGTTAGGTCCTTTTAAATCATCAACACACCCAATTAGGTCAGGGGTGCCCCAGGTTTCAATACTGGGCCCCTTCTCTTTAATATTTATGTGAATAACATTCAGTTTAGGGACCCAGAGATTAGGTATCATATTTACACCAATGATACCCTGATTTATATTGAGGTGACACGGTGGAAATTTTTCTACCAGATTGCAAATTGCCTTCTCCCAGTTTCAAGCCTTTTGGAAACACATAAGTTAATATTAAATTTAAAAAAAAAAAAGGCAGTGCTTTTTAAGGACAGTTATGGGTCTATCCAGTCTTTGGAGATAACTACCTTAAGTGGGGCACGAGTTCAGCAGGTCACACAGTATAAGTATTTAGGGATCTGGCTAGACCACAGACTTAGGTGGGATGTCCATCTTGATAAATTAGTAACAAACTTAAGTAGGAAACTAGGCATTCTCTACAGATTGAAATGCTTTTGACTGCTGAAGTATGCCATAGTATTGTTGATGTTATGATCTTGCCAGTCCTAGACTATGGCGATTTAGTGTATGCAGAAGCCTCTGGGACAGAGCTGGCAAGGCTGAATGTTATGGACAACAGGCTTGCTAGCTTCATCCTTGATGACCCCAAGAGGACACATCATTGTGATATGTATAAAGCCTTGGACTGTTGGAGCCTGGGAGAAAGAAGGAACTGGCATTTAATAGCCTATATGGTAAGAATTAGGAGGGCTGAGCTACCTATATATGTACTGGATAATTTTGGGGTCAGGGAACCAAAGGAGGGATTGAGATCCTCACTGAGTTTTGAATTTACTGTCACTAAGTGTAACCTGGGGATAGGTAGGGCTTCAGTTGCAAATAGAGGCCCAATTATATGGAATACACTATCCTTACAATTGTGAGGGTTAAATGTACCAACTCATTTAGGATCCATAAAAATGGTTTACCAATTTAACCAAAACTCCTAAACTATTCCTTTTAAAAGAAAGAACATAAGGTTGCACATTATCATCAACTTAATATTTAGGAAGCCTGAATAATTTTGAGTTACTGTTTGTATGCTTAAATGAAGTATCTCTGTCTTGTTATTTATTGTAGAATCAGATGAGTACAATCGAGGAACCTCTTTATAGATTATATGTTACTGTATATATATGTTGTTAGGTTATTTTTGCAGCGACACATGCTTGAAAAAAATGTCATTTCTTTGTTTTGTTACTTTATATATGTGTAACATGAAAAGTGCAATCAAGGGACCTCCTTGAAAATGAGTTTTGCTCAATGGAGTTTCATCTCTGTTCATATTTTATGAATAAAAATGTTATTACTACTACTATTACTACTATATGACTGGGTTCTGGAGTGACTAAAGTGCTGTGGTGCAACCATGAATCCGCTCACCGTCATGATGGATTTTGAGAAGGTAGCCTGGAAGTCTATGTTGGCTGACTTCCCTACTGCAACTGTGAGGGGCTGTTTTTTTTTTCATTTTGGGCAAGCAGTGTGGAAACTGATACAGCAGTGATCCCCTGGACTGGCCAGGTATGTGGGGATGCAGAATTTGCATTGAATGTTCCTATGTTGTTATCCCTTGCTTTTGTGCCAGTTGAAGATGTTATTTAAACATCTGATGAGATACGTGAATGGTCTTTCTTTGCTGACAATGATGAGTTGCTAAAGCCCCTACTTGATTTCTATGAGGACACATGGCTCGTCCATCCTCAGAGCTGTTACAGATGGTGACAGCCTATGTATGCCCTCACATTCTGCAACTGCTATGACACTGTCCACCTTTGTCAGGCTCGCTCAAACAATGCCATTGAGGGTGATGATGGGAATTAATAATTGGCTGGGTGTAGGCCTTCCCAATATATAGTGTCTTCTTCAGTGTCTGCAGGAGGAACAATGCCTGTCGGAGGTTTGTATGGAGCAGTTAGTTTCTGGAGTAGCTGTGGTGAATGTGCATTGGTGGTATTGTGACCCCACTTGGATGATCATAATGTATGTGAATGTATTGTTTATTGTATTTGTCAAGTGTCGCATAGGCACATACTTAATATAATGTCATGTATTGTTTTGTATTGTATTTCATGTGCCTGCGCCACCTTTGAAAATGAATACTTGTTGCCCAAAGGTCTACTCTGAATAAACATAGAAACACAGAATGTGATGGCAGCTAAGGGCCTCTGGACCAACCCACCAGCCATTTTTTTTCCAGACTTTCTTTTTTGCTGCAGACCCAATTAGATCTACAATGTCATAAAATCAGTCAATATCAATCAGAACTGGGTACAGCATGTAGACTTGAAAATACTATTGCCTGTAAAAATGCCTAGCTGTTGGAGCCAGACCAATGCTCCTCCTGAACAATTCTGAATAATTCTTAGCATATAGTAATTGTTTTCATTTTCATAAATGATTCTATTTGCAGTGCAGTTCTACTTATTTTGAGAAAAAAAAATATCCAATCACCAA
This sequence comes from Neoceratodus forsteri, assembly GCA_016271365.2. Classification (NCBI taxonomy): domain Eukaryota; kingdom Metazoa; phylum Chordata; order Ceratodontiformes; family Ceratodontidae; genus Neoceratodus; species Neoceratodus forsteri. Next base: position 381,851,410 of record CM057453.1, read on the forward strand.
ATATCATGCACTGCAAAAGTTTTGTGCTTGTTCTCCTAAAAGAATGCAGAACTTAAATGCCCACAAAAGTAGTAAGCTGAAATCCAGTGTAGTTTAAAAGCCCTAAATATTAGTTCTTGGAAAACTCTTACAGATATCATATGAACATACTTACTTTTTATTAATGCTTCTTTTGTCAGTCTTATTAGTTACATAGGGTATGCACCCAACATGCTGAAGTTGGATCCGGCCCAACCTCCTGACCATGGGTTGTTGTAACATCGTCGACCCAATCCTTGCAAGGATTTTCTGCTCCCTAAGACTGTTGAGTTTCCCAGCTCCTGAAGGAGGCAGTGGTGACACCTCCCTTGAAGAAAGCTGTTCTGGACCCAGAGGCAGCCTTGAGAACTACAGACCAATCTCTAACCTTCCTTTGTTGGGAAGGTGATTGAAAAGGTTGTGACACTACAGCTGGAGAACTATTTGACCATCCATGACATTTACTAACCTCTCTAATATGGTTTTGTAAGAGGCATAGTACTGAAACTGCTCTGGTTCGGTGCTCAATGATCTCTTGATGGCGAGAGATAAAGCACCATTCTGTCTTTATACTTCTTGATCTCTCTTCAGCTTTTGAAACCATGGACCATGGGGTGCTCCTCAAATGGTTGGGGTTCATCTGTGGCCTGTCTGGTACAGTCCTCAGGTGGTTTAAGTCCTTCCTCACTGACAGAACTCAGAGGATGGTGTTGGGGATTTTTTCTCTGACCCATTCTCTCTGTCATGTAGAGATCTCTAAGCTCGGTGTTGTCTCCCATGTTGCTCATGGTGTACTTGTTGCCCATCGGAGATATTGCAAGATGGTATGGGCTGAGATTTCACTGCTATGCTGATGACACCCAGTCTACCTGTCTTTTGCACCTGACTGGTATAGTGCACATTTGGAACTGAACAACTGCCTCTCTGAAATCTAGGATTGGATGAATTCCAGCTGGCTGAAGTTGAACTCAGGAAAGACTGAGGTGATGGTTGTGGGTCCTGGCCACTGGATAGAGGGCTGGGGGCTGGTCAACCTTCCAGAATTTGCCTGGGTGGTTCCAATCTTCTCTCTGAATGGGTGCAGGAACTGAAGGTCATTCTTGATGATGAGCTGACACTGTGATCTCAAGTGTTGGCAATTGTCAAGTCCTCTTTTACCATCTGAGGAACATCACCAGGGTCAAGCACCTTGTTCTGTCTGGCAACCTTCCTATGTTGATCCATGCCTTTGTGACCTTGTGCCTTGATTACTGCAACTCCCTGTACCTAGGGCTACTAGGGGTTGATATCCACCACCTGCAGCTAGTGCAGAACACTGCAGCCCAGTTGTTGATGGGATCCCATGGTGTGTCACATCACACCTGTGCTGTGTGAACTGCACTGGCTGCCTATTCAGTGGCAGATAACCTTCAAGGTCAGGCTTCTGTCCTATAAAGCCCTACACAGACAGGGCCCAGACTATCTGAAAGAGCTCCTGTCTCCCTCACTGCCCCAGGCAACCACTCCACTCAACTCACAAGTGGTTGCTGGAGATTCCCAGGTATCCTTGAAGACAACAAGGGACCATGCATTTATGTATGCAGCCCCAGCCCCATGGAATTCTGTACCCTATCAGCTATAGGGTGTACCACTGTGAAGGGCTTTAAAAGGCCCTAAAGACCCACCTATGGTGCCAAGCCTACCAAACTGACTTAGCTATGATTGCAGCTGTGTGTTTGTTTGAATTGTGATTTTTACTGTGTTTTTATTCTGATGTTCAGCGCTTTGATATTTGAAAGCGCTATACAAATAAATATATTATTATTATTTGATATTATACATTTTCAATATGTAGTTTTAATACTAAAATTTATAAGTTATAAGACTGTTATTGTCTTATTTGTATCCTCACAACTCTGGTGGAGAGAGAAAAGAAGTGATACAGTAACTACATCTTATGGTGTTTAGGATTACCTGCTTGCACTGTAGAGTATAGTGACACTTTATTAAGTCAGACACATATCTGTTTAATGAATAAAACATATAATAATTAAAAAGGGCTATTACTTCTGTCTTCTGGCTGTGTCATAATACCCCTGCATTATCATAAATAAGGGGCAGAGGCACACAGCTGTGGTCTATTAATACTGTTTCTGAAACTCAGTATTGCCAGTCCAGTATTTTGTATTGAAGTATATCATTATGTTAATAACCTAAGGCAGGGTATGGGGTTACATTGTTAACCCATGTTATAAAATTAATTTAATTCACAAATTTATTTTAGGGTTCAAGCCCTTAGTAATTATTTCATACAGAACAATTCAGAATCGAAGTGCTTCAGATATATTCATAGACCTTATTTTTCAAGATCTTAACCCCCAGCTCAGACAGAAACAATCAGCCTACAGGAAGTTCAATCAAAGCTGTTTATAGCTAATATTATATTTAAACTGATGTACCCATAGAAGCTGATAATTTTTGGTAATAAATAAGATCCCAAGAGTTTTCCAGCAGAGACTGTGTGTATCACTGCACACCAGTCAGTCACAGAATGTTGAGGAAGAAGTACGGTCATCAGAACAGGGATCAATTGGTAAAAGTCTACTGGTAATTGTTATGTGTTTGATTATTTATTTTATTTTTATTTTATTGAAATCTAGGATCACAAATACCTTTGAGTAGGAACTGCTAGTTTACAAAGGTTCCATGTCGAGAAATGGAAGGTACTTATACATACAAAGGTCAACAGGATTATACATAGTTACATAGTAAAAGAAGAAAGAGGCAGAGGCATAGGTAATAGTGCCTCAAAATGTGCCAAATATTAGGTAGAAAGACACAACATCCAAGGGCAAACTTAAATTTAGAAATAAAGCTGCTGGTGAGACGATAGGGAGGTCGGGGTACACAGGCCGGAAGGCCATTGTCAAAGGGTGAGGGTGATGGTAAGAGCACACAAGGGAAGGAATAATTGTCAGTAAGTGCTAAGGGGGATGAGGAAGGGGAGTGGGTGGAGGGATTATGAAGTTGTGGTACATGTTATGTGTGGGGCGAGGACTATAACTCAGTGCAGTCAGGACAAGTGAAAACATGATTTGCTATGGAGGAGTCAAACAGTTGTATGGAAACATGGAGGTTCTGAATATGAAAAGTACATACCAATTTCTTACTTGGAATATCAAAGGGAAGCATAAGAGAAAAGAGGCATTGTATACTAATGCAAATGAAGCAATGTAGGTCAGAGTAGCAGGCCTTCATGCACACATAAAAAATACACCAAATTCTGAATTTTAGGAGAGAATGGGAGGGCAGGCTTATGGGGCTGGGGAGAGCACTATACAGTGGGGGTTGTCATCTTATTTGCAAGAAGTGTTCCCTTTCATCTTGTATCTCTGATGTTTTCCTGATGGGTGTCCACTTGGAACTAAAGAACCTAAGGCACATTTTGTGAGAGTAGGGGATTTTCCTGGTGTCCTGGTCAATATTCCTTTCCCATAAAACTGGTTCATGCAGTAGTTCAGGCTGTATGTGGGTGTTGATATGCAAAATAGCTGCCACTCACATTCAGTCATTTCACTATCAGCCTAGTTTTGAATGTAAAAGGGCCTTGGGATACAGTGTGTATGAAATGTCATATATAAAGACTGTTGCTTCTTCATCTGCTTTTGAACTGATAATGGAGATCTGGGACAAGAATGGAAGTATTTTTGTTTTCACTGGCAACTAGGGCGGTCAGAAGTCCATAAGCGGGAAGACTAGATGGGCCAGGCAGTCCTTAACTGCTGACAATTTCTATGTTTCTGTGCTTCCTGATTGAGTCAGTGTACAGAACTCATATAGACTGCCTACATTTTTTTTACCAAAATGGTCACTGAACTAGAAAATCACACTCAGTTACCCATAGTGATATGGGAGACTGGAACCTGGTTTACCTTTCAGATGTGGATAGATCAGGGAGCCAGGAAGGGATTACCAAGGGGCAGAGAGCCTTCATTGAGTCATTGGATACACTGGGCCTCCTGGACCCATGGCGTGTCTTTCATCCAACAGAGGTGGCATATATGCTTTATCCTATTCCTCATAATACCTTCTCCAGGCTAGACTACTTTATAATGAGTCAGAAATGCCTACCTGGAGTACAGTTGTGTGAAATAGAGGTGTTAGTGCAATCTAACCACCAACCAGTAAATCTAAAGATAAACTTTATCAATGGGTCACATAATCAGACAGAACATTGAGATTCAACTCCCAACTTTTGAAGGACAAGGTCATTATGGACAAGATTCAAATCACATCCAGAATTTTATCCAAGAGAGGTGACATGGAGTGCACAGACCTGATTTGGGGAAGTAGCCAGTGTTGTATAACAGGAGAGGTTATTAGACTAACCTCAAAAGAAAGAGGAAAAAGAAGATAACCACCAGATTTCTGACAGAGATCAGGGAAGTAGAAAAAGGGTTAACATCCACCATGACTGATGCAACTTGGTGCACTTTATACTCCCTACTCACCAGATATGTAGACATAACAGGGAAAAACTGAACAGACCACTTTTAAAGCCATGGTAAGATAGCTGGACCAGGGTGAGAAGGTGAGCTACTTAATGACTAGAGATGTGTGAAGTCTGCAAAATTCACTCCACAAATAATTTCATTAATTAAGCTCAATTTGCAAAGCACAATTTGTAACATTTGCCAGCTGGAGAGTGGAGGGCAGTACTGGTTACCGACTGCTGTCAGGGTGGGGGTGTGGGGTGGCAGGGCACTACCTGATGGGGTAGGGGTCCACTAGACACCAGGGATTTCATTGATGATATATTTTTAATCAAATAAACTTTATTGATTTTCAAATGGGAACACCACAACATAATACAAGAGGAGACAGACTGGTGATGAAATAGATAAACTGAATCAATGATGATGATAACAACATGATATCAATTACAGAAATAAAAAGACTCCTTCCCCCTTCCTCACAAAACACCCTAAGCATTTCCCTGGAACCTAAACTCAATCGGATTTAAAAGAAAAGTAAAGCAAACAGCCAGCGCATGAATTTACTATGATCTAAAAGGAAGGATATTAACATGTTTATTTATTGATTTAGTTTTTGTTGACCGGGTAAGTACACTAGACTGATTCTATTTTCAGGCACGACCCAGGTGAGGGGATACTGATGAATGCCAACTGACTTTGAACCAGATTAAGCTGTCTGTGGTATTTTAGCGAATGTGAAAAGGTTCTCATATGGTACTGTAGCAATGAGGGACAGCTCCTCTTAAATGCAATGTGTTTTCTCAATCATTAAAGCTGATAGCATTTCCTGATACCATTCTTTATAGTGTGGGGCTATGGTATCTTTCCAAAGATGAAGTAGAACAAGTTTAACCAAAATGGCAATCAGTGCCATAAAGGCTTTCGTGTCTTAGGTTGGCTGGGGATAAATCCCAACTAGACAGACCTCAGTATTAAATAAGTCTTCTACGTCAAAAGGATCAAGATAGTTTCTTTACAGCACTCTATAATGGTGCTGTAATAGGACAATTCCACGACATGTGTTTAATGTCCCATCCTCCTGTCCACATCTGTGACATAACACTTATGTTATTTTGCCCATATTGCATAATTTAGATGGCGTGAATACATATTATGATATCTTTCTAAACTGTGTAAGGCAAAACATATCCTGCTTAATAAATTTATATAGTTCACCAAACCCCGTGCCAAACGGGTATATCATGCTGTAAGTCTAAGTCCTGTTGCCAATAGTAGCAAACATCAGACAAATTATTTGGGTTCAACAATTGAAACACTTTATAAATCTTAGATACTACATGTGATTGAAGAGTTAATGGTAAAATAATATTGGGCACAGATGAGTCCCATATATTCTAGGGTTTAGGGCCTTATAAAAGAGTATAGCATGAATTATTTGGAAGTATTTAAAATGGGTTATGTTAAGTAAACAGAAATTGCCATGGGCAACTGTGAACAAAAGTGGCTTGTCACCATCAAGCAAGGATTGCACTGATAGACCTTCTAACTGAAGTCGAAAAGAGCTGTGTAGAGGTTACCTACAATTTGAGTATTAAAATTACCCAATAAGGGTTGAGTGACCATTCAGTCCATTTCCACCCCATATAAGTGTTCAATTGGTATAGCACCTTTAGGGACCAGTATAAAGGTGTGAAACAGAGAGAATGGGGAAAAGAGAGGGTCTGCAATATAATAAACTATCGAGAGGTACACTGTGTGGTGATATAGTGAGAGTTCTATAGCCACCCATATGGGGATATAAGCAGAAAGGTAGCCTCTTCTCTTGTGTAGTCCACTGTAACAATTTACTATAATCTATGGCCGCATAATATAAGAAAAGATGGGGAGCTGCAGACCTCTCTTTATTTTGGGTACTGTAAATTTAAAATAGGATTGTCTGACTGATCTATCCAGCCAGAGGAACTTGTTAATCATTATTTGTAAATGGTTAAACCACACTCTAGGAAGGAACACATTCATCATACCTAGGGGTATAAAAGATGCAGTAATATATTCATTATGACAATATTAATCTGCCTCACAAGGAAAGAGGAAGAGAGGACCGCCTAGAGTGATCTTGTTGTTCAGAGACTATAAGGGAGAAAGATCGTCTTTGAACAGACTCGAGACATATCAATTAACACGGATTCCCAGGTATAGCAAATTGTGAGGTTTCCAAGATAAACCTAATTGAATAAAGTCCTGCTTACAGATCAGATTATTAAGGGCAATACTTTATTCTTCTGTGTGTTCAGTTTGTATCCAGAAAGAACTGAGAACGTCTGTAACTCTTGCAAAGCCACCGCTATCAAGTGTACAGGGTCTTCAAGATGGAGTAATAAATTGTCAGCATATGCTGATAGAAGATGTCTTCTATTTCCCAGTTGAATTCCTTAATTTTCAGGTTATGCTGAAGAAGGTAGATTAAAGGTTCTAAATATAAATTAAAAAGAAATGGAGAAAGTGCCTCGCTGAAGTACACACAGGTCAGCTAAGACTCTGTTACAGTGTATCCACTCTCTCAGATTGGTATACAATAATCTGATCCAGTTTGCAAATTCTGAAGGAAGGCAAATTTATCTAAGGTTACAAATAAAAAGGCCAAACAACCTTGTCAAATGCTTTCTTGGCATCCAATGAGACCAGAACTGCAGAGGTTCTGTTCTCCTGGATACCAAGATCAGGTAATATGGTTGCTGAGATAATCACTGGACAAATGCCCACAATAAAACCAGCCTGGGATGGGCCAATCAGCCAATTCTATACCTGTGCCACCCTATTGGTCAGGATCTTGGCTAAAATCTTCAGGTCAGTATTTAATAATGAAATCAGTTGGTAGTTTCAGGTAGGGTTCCATCAATTAATATTGCAACTCCACTTTTCTGAGCTACATCCAGCTCCATATGCCTGTCCCACCATTGCCATCAGAAAAGGAGGATATCCTCTCTTTTAATATGCGTTTCCTGAAGATAGTCAATATGAATGCTGAGTTTCTTCAAATGATGTAGCACAATATGATGTTTACATTTGACCTATGCATGGCCGTGCAGGAACATGAGCCCAGAGGGGCACAGGTGGTGGGTCACCCACCCAGACAGCCAGCTGACACCTGTGGAATGCCTGGTGGTGGACAACATCACCACCATCAGCATACATGGGGAGGAATAGGGCGTGGACTCACTGTCTGGTAAGCTGTGCACACACATACCACGTGCACCCACTGTTGTGCCTGGATGGTGGAAGGACTAACAGTAATGCCTTGTCCCAATAGAGCATGCCAGGGATGGCAGATCCATAGCAAGCATGGTAGCAAGGTTTCAGCCACAAACTGCCAGCGACTTATGATGTGGACCCATGCAGGATGATGACAGCACAGATGAGTAGAGATGATGCACAGCAGGGACACAGCCACAGAACACACTACAGTACAGAATTCAAACCCCTCCCCCACTACAGGTTTTTCACAGTCAGCCGAGGAGGTGTAGCAGGAACCTACAGAGGACAGGAGCCATGCCTGTGAATCTGACAATGGGGACAACATGGCAGCTGGATGGATGGATGGCGTGGACATGGACATGGGTATAAAACCTGCAGACAGCATGAAGGCGCCACCCAGCAGTCACAGGACCATGATGGCAGTGGCACAGTGCCCATATGTGGGTGGCATGGGGTGGTGAGCAGACTGCACTGTGCTCATCTATGGACAGCAGTGATGAGACACCATTCAGCAGAGCCACTGGCTGCGTTAGGCAGGTGCATGCCAAAGTACTCCCAGATCCCCAGTATGATGAGCTGTTCCAGCTGGACCTGAACAGGCTGGAGACAGTGTCAGCACACAAGTGCTCAGCGAGCTCACAGGCATGGTCCATGCCATAGGCCCATGATGCAGCAGGTATGGCCCATGGGCAGGAGTGGATGGTGAAGCTCATGACCACCTGGGCAGTGCCACCATTGTGCACCATCACCGGCCCACTGTGTGAACATGGTGCAGCATGCAGGCATGACTGCCAGTGGCATATCAGAACCTGGGGTTCTACTACAAGTGAAGACCACCAAACTGAGGGCACCATTGTCATGCATGACATGGCAGATGACAGCGCAACAACAGAGGCACTGTGGCTGGTGACACCTAGAGTCATCCACAGTAGGCAGCCAACAGGGGGACATATGTGTCATGGGGACATGGTCTATTAATATGTTGACAGACAGACAGCAGTGAGAACACCAATGGCACAGGGTGCCAGGTGCTGGAGGTCATGGTGGGAGGTGCTGGGACCTGCATGGTACCAGGAGAAGGGTTCCATGGTAAGATATGATGCATCACGTACAACTCACCCACAATGTGATGCACATGAGTAGAGGTGCAGTAGGGCAAGGGCACAATGGAGGGGTGTGATACTGGCACACAAACACACAGACATACACACAGACACATAACACACATGGTCCGTGGTGCAATAGGGGTGAACACATTAGTGACACAGGGAGTATGTTGGTTGGGACAGGCATGATGGAACAATTACATTGACAGCGGACCCTGTCTGGCTGGTTACCTTGCCATGGTACAGGGGCTTCACAGTGGCACATGTGACCTGTAACCAAATCCCAGCTATGGCCCATGGTGTCTCTGCATGCATAGCACCATGGCATCACAGCCACTATGTGCCCTCAGTCCAGTGTCATCATGGGGTGCATGCAGGGCAATGGAGAACACCACTGAGATAGGTGCGGACCAATGCACACCATCATGAGGGCCCCCTTCATGCATCCCAACCCTAATCAAGGACAACAACCATCATCATTGCAGAACTGCTACTGGCTGAATGTCCCATTCATGAATGCAGCATGGGCTGCCTACCTCACAGCCATTTCCTGACCATGGCAGTGATTTTCACCTTGTTGTCCCAGTGGCATGTCTGGCAGATGGTAGTCCTGCAAGAGTAGCTCACAATGCATGGCCATTTGTCCAGCATCATGCACACAGTGAAGACACAGCAAGCATAGCTCACTACAAGCATGGTGATCCCTCCAGTGTGGTCCAGGAACCAGAATTGCATCTTCAGTATTCTGATGCTCCTCTCCACAATGGACCTTGTCTGCCAGTATGCCATGTTGTATGCCTCCTTCACTACTACCGCTGTTGCCAGAATCGTGTCATCAGGTATTGCCATAGTGGATAGATGCTGTCACCTGCAGGGATGAGGAGACATGTCGGTCAGTGTATGCCAATGCTATGCCCCCAAACACCACACCTACCCAACAGCCAGCTGGCCAGCCATCCAGAATGGAGCACAGCACCCAGCCCAGAGGTGTCTAGGATATAGGGTTATGGCATGACCCTGGGATTTCGCAGAGACATTTGTGAATATGCTAGACACATCGCAAACCACCTTACAGTTCATACTGTGGAACCCCTTCCTGTTCTGATAGACCTTCTTGGAGACAGAGGGCTTGAGGATGGCAATATGTATGCCATCAACTGCACCAATGATGTTCAACATTCCATGCAGTGTGTAGAATGCCTGCTTTGTAGCACGGACCTCTGCATCCATATGTGGGAGGCATATGTGCTTCCTGGTGTGTGAAAGCAGTGTGTCAGTGACCTGTGCCAACATGCCACACCGATGACTGGCTGATGCTGATGCCATTGCCACAATGTGCTGGAATGACCCAGATGCATAGTAGGCCAGGTCGCACATGACCTTGGTCTCAACATCCAAGGCCTGGAGTGATGTGTCCATGGAGCATTGTGGTCATGGACAAGGTCACAGAGTTGTTCAATCATGGCCCAGGGCAAGTGGAACCATGCAATGCAATGCATGTCCTGTAGCTCGTTGCCAGACATCTGTGGCTGGAACATGTGCTCTCTGCCAGCTGATGCCTGGCCCTGGTATGCACTGTATTTCACAGGTACAGGTTGAGGAGTAGTCCAGTACACATCCCACCATTGCACAACATGCCTGACAAAGGAGCTGCATGCCCGAAAGGTGTCATAAGTCCTGTGCGTCTGGTGTGCAGCATGCTGTGGGTATGTGCAGTACCATGTGCAGTGTAGCATGCAGACCATGGGTGCTGCATGGCATTGTGCAGCCATGCTGCCATGCTGAGACAGGCTGTGGCAGTGATGAGTGTGTGACAAACACCAGGGACATGTCACATTTTCCAGACAGTGGGTGTGCAGCATCACAATATATGAGCTATGTATGAGGCCCACAGCTTCATACATGACACAATAGTCAGTCTCAGTAAGCAACACCTCCATACACACACCACTGTGCCACTGTTTTCCCAGTGCTGGTGGTGGCAGTGGAGGGTACATCACACACTCACACAGGCACATAGGCTGCCCAGTGTGGTGGGGAGCATCGCAGAGCATCAGAACACAGTGACAGAGAATCGTCTGGTCATGTGTGTACCTTCTAGGCTTAGAGGCAGTGGAATGATGCTCTGGTGGTACGTTGCAGTGTGCCACTTTTTGTTATATTGGATTTTATCCTCCATGAGCCCTGGCAGGTGGCTGTGGTCCTCCTCATGGAGGAACTCAATCTCTGGTCCTGAGCATCCCCACTCTGCCAACCCCCAGAAATTCCCCATGGACTGCCTCTGCAGTGGGGTCAGGGAGGAGGGCACTGGCCTTCTTCCTCACCACAGACCCAATCTAGACACCAGAGGCAGCTCTCAGGGATCCAGAACCATTGTAGAATCTGCCAGGCTCCTTTTTCCTCTTTCTCCTGCCCCTTACTAACATAAGGATGTCAATACCAGCCTCCTGACCTGTATTACCCTCCAGCTACCACCAGAGTGCAATCAGCGAGCAGGATAACAAGTCTCACTCCCCTGAGAGAGGAGGCATTCCTCCAGGATGCTAATCCTCTCTCCCCTTCTGACCCCAGCGGCCCAGGCTCATTCCTCAACCCAGGTCACCAGTGTGGCATGAAGTGTAGTGACCAGAGCTTCAACCTCCAGCACCTCTGGGCTGGCCAGGTGGTGTGCCACTTTAAGGGCATCATGTGCCACATGTGGCCAACCATGTCATAGAGGTGGCATGTGTAGGGGCATGTGGCACATGCATAGCATTTCATGTGACTCAGAACCTGAACAGTCGTCACACCAGTAGCATTCTGGGGTGTGGCATAGAACCAGTATCCACAGCAATTGTGGTGTGTCTCAAGGAGGAGTACAGCAACAGTGGCAGCTACAGGACCCCGTGGTGTGTGCAGGGACATGAGCTGGTAAGTACCACTACAGAGCTTATGTGTGTGTTTTGGGGGTGCTCTGTTTGTCAGCCACTATGAACTAATGTAGCCTTTCCTCTTGTCTTCCCCTCCCATTCCCCATGCAGGACAAGTCAGGCATGCCAACATTACTGGACCTGAGGTGGGTGGAGCAGCAGGATGGGGCCAATGTAATGGTGGTGCACCCACAGGGCTGTACCATCAGAGATGGAGGAAGCTGATGCTCTTGTATTTCTGGCAGATGAAAAGGGATAGTGGGCCACATTACAAGGGAAGCTTGGGACATCAAGCCATGTACACTGTAGTTGCTCACTGTGCCATCCAGGGTAAGTGTCTGCCTTGCACTGCAGAGTGTCACAAGGGTGTTTGCATCTGTTGGACAATTTCTGTGGCCACTGCTACCATCTGCCTGGCCTGGTGTGTGACCTGTAATGGGCCACACCTCGGCGGGTGCAGCAGGACAGCATTGGCGGTGCAGCCTGTGTCCACCAGGCCCAACACAGGTTTAGATAGACTCAATCATGCTCCAAAATGCAAGAACCACAAAAACTACACAGGTTTAACTTAGTAGTTGATTTTAATCCACCATGTGGGAGCCCTAGCGTGTCAGCAAAATGATTTCAGGGAGTGTTTACATTATGGCATTTATCAGGTCTTGCATATATACTACAAAGTAGTGACATCATAGAGAAAAGTGACCAATCATCTATATACAATAATAATCTCATAAAAAACAACATTTAAAGACATTTGATGTCACAACTTAATGTTGTGTTATCCATTAACCATATATTACTTATGCATTTCAGGAAACAAAAGCTCAACATCTGTTCTCTAGTCATAATAGGTGTAGTGTAGAAAAAGCAGTTAAATACTTAATTCATGGAAGCATTAGATATTTCTCTTTTTGTTATAGCAAAATAAACAGTTTTAAGGATCTCCTTAAAGGGTCACACTACAACTGTAATTGCTATATTTACATTGAAAAATGCATCACATTCATTTTAAATTCACTAATTTCACTCACAACCTATTTTCAAGGAGAATGCTGGAAACCTTCACAAGGGAGACCCACAGGAGAGTGGCAAGGGACACCATGGGGGAAGAAACAGGTCTTGATGGGGACTCAATTGTTAGGGGTAGAACTGGGGAAGGAGGAATATGCCTACCTGGCACCATAGCTTGCAGGGACAGGAAGCAAATCCTCAGGATTGCAGGAGCAACATCACAGGAGAGGGAGCTAGACATCATTGTCCACCTTGGGAAAAATGACCTAGCTGGGCATGGGATAACTGCAGTGCAGGAGGTTTGTGGAATTGGGGAGGGCCTTAGACAGGCAGCATGCATGGTAATCTTCTCAGAGTGCTGCCTGTCTAGGGCATGGGTGAAGCTAGGGTACTCTGCAACATGCAGTTCAATGAATGATTGAAAGACTGGTGTGGAGCACAGGGTTTTGGCTTCATTGGGGACTGGGGGTCCACCTGGAGGATGGGGTCTATACTTGCATGATGGTCTGCATCTGTCCAGGAAGGAAACCAAGCTCCTAGATGATAGATTTAAATGCTTCTTGACAAACTTTCAAACTAGCCAAGGGTTGGCACTGATATGAAGCAGAAATTCCAAACCTCCCACCACAAAACAAGGTAGTTAGCGAGGTAAACACCAAAGTATAGAGGTCAACAGGGGAAGGACAGGGGTAATTGGAAAAAGACAAAGGCAGTAAGGGCAGAGATAGGGCAAAAGGGTAAAAGTCATCATAAAATGAAGGACAATGGGTACCAATGCCCTAGTCAGTACCCTGTTAGATGAGAGCTATCAGAATAGTGCTAGTCAACTGAGCTCTAGTCTAAATAGCACTGCCCTGGACAGCGAAAGGGAATTTACAGCACTTGCAGTAAGCACTCCCCATCGTCGCTGTCCATGGTGCCAATCACATGTAAGGGCACTAGAATCCAGGAGCTTGGAAGAGCTGTTCCTGTTGCATGGAGGGCTGAGGCATAGAACAGCTCGGCCATAGTTTTGGAAGACCAGGGTTCTAATCCTGGTCTCACTCATTTACATGTTCTGGGACTTCTATTTTTTCAAAGGCAGTGAAAACAGTATTCCATGGCCCCAGACATTTAACTTGCCCATGATCAGCATTCCCCCCAGAATGAGAATAATTAAGTCTTGGGGGTGCGGAGCAAAACTCCCCAAAAAAGGCACTATTTTGACATACGGTCCTTTACCATGCTATTCTTGTAGGTGCTGTTTAGAACCAGTGCACCCTAATCTGGGTAACAAGCTTCCTGAACTAGTGGCCCTGATGGAATAGGGACACCTGGATATCGTGGCATTCACAGAAGCGTAGTAGATGGAGAAGCATCACTGGGATGTCAACATACCATGGTACACAATCTACAGTAGGAACAGGGAGGGTAAAGAGGAGAAGGAGTAGCTCTCTACATAAAGGAAGGATCAAAGCAATGGAACTAGAAAGTATGAGAGGGAGAAAGGAGGCACTGTCAGTTACCTTGAGACAGGAGGGCACCACAATCTGCACAGGGTTGTATACAGACCAACATCTCAGTGGGAGGAAACAGACAAGGAAATGATAGAAGGCATCCTCTGAATGGAAGAAAAAGGGAATATTGTTGCTAGGGACCCGAATATGCCAGATGTTAACTAAAACACATTACTGCAGCCACATCAAGAGCAGGGTCATTCTCGATGCCCTACAGGAGCATGCCTCAGACAGCTAGTGTTGGAACCCACTCAGGAGAGCAATCTTGGACCTGGTACTCTCAAATGGAGAGAGGATAACAGATTTAGAAGTGGGTAGCCATCTGGGAACAAGCGACCACCACACAGAGTGGTTCACAATAAACACAACCATGGGGTCAAGCCATACAAAAATGAGGTACTGGACTTTAAAGGGCTGACTTTGGCAAAATGGGTGAGTACCTAAGGAATGCACTAGCAAATGGGCAGGAAGGAGGGTGGAAGAACGATGGGGAAAATCAAAGCTTCCATCATAGAGGCAACAAGTCTTTGTGTGAAGCAAATAAAGAAAACAAAACGAAATAAAAACACTGTGGTTCTCAAAAGGAGGCGGTGGGGAAGGTTAGAGAGAAAAGATAGCTTTCAGGAAGTATAAGGAATTACAGAATGAGCAGGACAGATAACTGTATCAGTTAAAGCAGAAGGAAGCAGGAAAGGCAGTCAGAATAGCAAAGGCCCAAACTAAGGAAAAGATAGCCAACTCAGTTAAGAAGGGGATAAAACCTTTTATAGGTACAAAGAGAGAGTGGACCTAATCCAAACAATAGAAGCACTCAGGGCAGGGGAGACGACAACAGTCCATTCACAGAAGAAAGGGTCCTGAAAGAACTCCTAAAACTTAAGGTGGACAAAGCAATGGGTTCTGATGGATTTACTCCAGAATTCTAAAAGAACAAGAGGAGACCTATTGACACCACTGACTACCCTTTTAGCAAATTATGGGAGGATAGGGTGGTACCTGAAGGCTGGAGGAGGGTGGATGTGATTTCCTTCACAAAAGTGGGAGCAAGGTAGAGGCAGAAAACTACAGATCTGTTAGTTTGACCTCAGTGGCAGGGAAAATGATGGAATCACTCTGAAAGAAATAATTGATGAGTACCTAGAGGACAGTGGAGCATAGGACCCAAGGCAGCATGGATTCACAGTGGGAAGGTCATGTCAGATGAATCTAATCAATTTCTTTGACTGGGTGACCAAAGTAGTAGAGCAGGGAGGGCCGTGGATATGGCCTACCTGGACTTTAGCAAGGCATTTGACATAGTCCCACACAAAAGATTAATAAACAAGTTAGCCAACCTAGGAGTGGGTCCCAGGGTGGTAGCTTGGGTGACAAACTGACTGCAAACAGGATACAGAGGTAAAGTAAACAGTACACTCTGATGAAAGGGTGGTTACTAGAGGGTACTACAGGGTTCAGTACTGGGACTGGTCCTTATTAATGTCTTGATAGGAGACATTTCAGAGGGCTGGAAGGAAAAGTATGCATCTTTGCAGACAACACAAAGATCTGCAACAAAGTTGCTACACAGAGGGGTGGAAAGGATGAGAAGGGACTTGGCAAGTTGGGTGAATGGTCAATGTATGGCAGCTTGGATTCAATGCAAATAAATGCAAAGTAATGCACATGGGAAACATAAATCCAGGTAAAGAGTACAAAATGTGGGGGGGGGCTACTGGCAACCACAAAAATGGAAAGGTACCTGGTAGTAGTCATAGATTATTGGACATTGTTACAGCAAAATAAAAAAAAATAAAAACAATTACCTAAGTTTACAATAAAAGTTTTAAAAGTATCCTTCAGTGAGTTGGCCTCACTGAGACTACAAAGTGCTTCTGCCCTTGACACTGAGAGCATAAGGCCTCTCAATGTGAACAGAAAGGTAAGTCAGAATGACACAGTGGACATGGTACAGTCTTGAGGACTGGGAGACCCAGGTTAGAATTCCATAAGATCCACTTGCTCAGTGTGACCGTGAGCAAGAAATCGATCTCCCATGTTTCAGACCTCCCAACTGTATGACATCACTGAAAATGAAATGTTGCAGCTCAGTTGTATTCTCATGGGTAAATACATTTTGCAGAAAAAAACAAAGGGCACTTGGAATTCAACTCGACTTCCTTTCATTCATGTTTACCAACAGTTGAGGTTCACTTCAGAAAAGAAAATTCACTTGGTTTTATATAGCTGTTTTCATAATACCCTGTCGAATGCTAAACATAACACCAAACAATGATTGGGGTTGGGGAGGGTTTGAGTACAAGGAGGTCAGCTGGCTTGCTCAAAGTTAAACAGCACAAATCATTATAGTGGTGGGATTTAAACCTGTGTTCTTAAGATCTGAGTACTGTATCCATTCCACCAAGCCTTTTCTTGGAACTTGCACATACACAGTATTTGTGCTAGGAGACTGATGTTGAGGACCTCCATATGCTACACTGAAAATTCACAATTCCTCCTTCATCACTAGGAATAATAGATCCATAATTCATTTCTGGCAGACACAGGAAAGGAAAATGTGCATGGCACCCCTTAAAAGGACTGCTGTGTAAACTTCCTTGTATACCTTTTACACAGTTTTTTAAAACCTTTCAGAACTAATTTGATGTGTGTTTTCCACCCACACCCTGTCCCAAATCATTTTCAGGGAATCATTTGCAGCACTCATGCTGCATACACAAACAATTAGTGACAACTACAGGTAAGATCAAACAGTGCTAGTGATGGATGGGAGGAGATTGGTTAGAAGGAGGTCAGTTGATTTGATAACATTTACAGAGGGTTATAATGGCATTGGTAGGACTCAGACCTGTGCTCCACAGGTCACACTAGTGTCTCCATTCTAGGAAATTCCATGAGTTGTCAAGTGTCAGCAGGAACACAAACAATAACAGTTACATACCATGTTAATCATATTGGGCATTGTAACATCTAAAATAAAATAATGTAAAACTGACCTTAGCTTGCAATAACATTTTAAACCACATCCCTTATTTGAGCTGCACATATTTAGACAGCAAGGTGAATCTGCCTTTGACCCTGAAATCAGAGGCCTTGATATGTGGACAGAAGGGTAGACAGTATTGTCAAGTGGGAACAGCACAGTCTTGAGGACCGGAGACCCAGGTTCAAATTCCATAACAGTCACTTGTTCACGCAGTATCCCTAAGAAACTACATCAACCTTCCCATGCTTCAAACCTCCCAGCTGCATGACTTGGCTGAATATGAGATGCTGCAGCTCAGTTGAGTTCTCCTGGGTACATAAATGTAGAGGAAAAGAAAATAACTTTGGTAATCAAATCAACTTCCTTTACTTCTTGTTTTAGGGAAGGTGTTGTTCACTATAGGACAGCAAATTAATTTTGTTTTATATACCCTTTTCATAAATACCCTGTCACAAAACACTTTCCACTACTTAAATTAGTTGCAACAGTCATTCTTACTTTTTATACTTATGACTCCCATTTGTACAAAAGTTGTGAATGTACACGCTGAAAGTTTTATTTATTTATTTATTTATTTACTCACATTTTTTATATACTTTTTATTCAGGATACTAAATTTCAGTATGAGGTACACTAACATTTGCCAGGTGTGCATTACCAATTCCATCCATATCTGTATAGTTACAGTTTCGGA
This sequence comes from Neoceratodus forsteri, assembly GCA_016271365.2. Classification (NCBI taxonomy): domain Eukaryota; kingdom Metazoa; phylum Chordata; order Ceratodontiformes; family Ceratodontidae; genus Neoceratodus; species Neoceratodus forsteri. The sequence goes on from CM057453.1 coordinate 381,869,357, forward strand.
TCATATGAACAGTAGCTGAAGCTGTCTGCAGTGACCAAAATTTGATGTTACCACACGGGACAACAGGTTACCTCCATCTTCATCACTCACAAAAAATATGCTGTAAACTGCATTTATATTTGCTATGAAACTGAGGGTATATTTCATGAGTTGACATGTGGCTAAATGAACACAACCAAGTACAGTAACTTGACATACTCAGTTGCAGCAGCCATTCAAGCCTTTTCTTGTTGCTTGCACATACATGGGATTTGTGATAGGAGACTGGTCTTGAGTACCTCAGATTGCTACACCGTACATTATCAATTCTTCCTTCTTCCCCATACATAATGGCTTCATAATTCATTTCTGACAGACTGAGAAAAAAATAAGTTGCACAGCACCACATTAACAAAGACTGCTTCAATAAAATTATTTTTTATTTCTGTATTTGTTCATCCATATGATCATTTTCTGGACTTCCCAAATAAATGAATGGTCTGCTGCTCTGAGATCTCTCTCCAAGCATTCGGAGTTGCTTTCAAATGATGTTCCCAGGCCTTCATACAATTTTGTACACTGACTTGTTTTCCAGTGCTTTACTCTTTGAAAGGCTTCCCTCCCAGACCAAACAGTCCAGCAGTACACTTTCAATGCAGCAGCATGCTGCCTGTGACTGTGTTACTACCTCCCATCCAATCCTCCAACAAGTCAGTCCTCCATGCAGCCAGTTTCTTCTGGGATGCAATTTTTTTCAACTCCCTTAGTTTGCCATCAGTTTCATGGCAGAAGCAGCACATCAGTTCACCAGTTCATCGTGAACTCTCTTCCCCTCCCCTGTCTACCGATACAGTTTTCTGCAACCCCTTCAGGCCTGCAACAAAATTTCCCTCAGGTCCAGTTACCTAATTGAGGGATCCACATAGTTTTTTTAATTATATTCATTTGGCTTTGCCACCACTTAGAAATTTTCTTCTGGGGATTGATAATTTTTCAGTCAGTCAGAACCCCACAGGCCTCCAAGTTCACTCTTTTTCCCTCCCTAGTCCAACATTTACACTGCATCTAGCTGAGCCTCTTTCACCCCCCTCCAAGACTCCAATAGTCAGCCTTGAAATACAGGCAGTCTTGGGATCAGAGCATTGGCCAATCACATTCTTTAATTTTTGCCACCAGGAAACCCCTGATATCTACAGTGACACTGATGAGAGTAGCCTTGAGCCCAGATGAAGATGGCACCACAGTATCTGAGTGCCTGCATGAAAGGCCTTTCTTTGAGGATCCAGAGTGTCATGTAACTCACACATGTGCATTTCAGCATTCTGCCCTTCACAAAATGGTGGATTTAAAGGGACAGAGTGCTACTGCACATACAGGAAAAGAAAACCAGCAAAATGTCAAACATCATGAAGGCACTGGAAAATAATGGTTCACGTGACCATTGTGATGAACTTACACCTTAGTAATAGTCCTTGCCACTGGTAGTGATGTACCACTACCTGCATGGATGTCTATGGGGTGTTGCATTTTATGTCACATTCTGCTGTTTCCATTTGTTTTCACTGGCTGTGTCCAAAACAGCTTTCCGTGCAATCCATATGTGTGTGTTCTTGTCTCCTGGGTGTGAGGGGTCAGGCATGGGTACACACAGTCATGGGGGCAGGCATGGGTGTGTTGACATGGGGACAGGCATGGTGTGCTGTTGTGTGGGGCAGCATGCAGGTGTGCCATCATGGGTGGGGCAGGCATGGGTGTGCCATCATGTGGGGCAGGCACAGAGTGTGCCATCATGGGGCAGGCACAAGTGTGCCATCAAGGGCTGGGCAGGCATTGGTGTTCCATCATGGGAGGCAGGCATGGGTGTGTCATCATGGGGAGACCTGGCCTCTGTGTGCCTGTCCAAGACCACATTTAGCACCATGGCAGGGCCCTTTGCGGCCCATATGGCAGTTCCTACCTGCTGGCTTGGGAGCACTGGTTGTGTGCATGGTGGCCTACATACTGTGTGGTGGTGCATCCACGGCATGCTGGCACATGGCCTGGACTCATGTCCTGCACCACACACCTCCATATCAGTGCTCTGTGGTCCAGATAGACCCACTGTCACTGTCTGTGCTGTGGGCACCCACCACCATGGTGGGCATTGGTGCACCACCACAGCATGATCCCTTTGTTCATTATGGAAGATTGAGCTCAGCAACTGCTGTGTGCATTGCTGTGCCCTTGAATGTGCTGTGGTGTGATCACAGGTATGTGGCAGTCACTCTACAGCCACAAGCCTCTACTGTGCCTTGTTGCATGTCATTCAGCCAGGCATGTTTACTTATGGCAGCCCTCTGGCTTGCATAGGGGCTGCATTGCACAAAATGCATAGACATCATACGTGACTTTATGCTTGCATGCTGTGGCAGTATATGAATGCCACTACATGGCACACTACCACGATATGGTGTGTGGTGGGTCTGTGTGGCTGCAAGTTACTTCCCAACATGGTGTTCTGCGAGCACATTGTGCCATTAAACTGGTCTTTCACTCTGGAGATGGACTTTTACTGACATCCTGTACCTGATGCTGTTGTTACTTGTTTTAGTCACTTGATAGTGGCAGGTCAAAGCTTATGAGTTCACAACAATCACATTGTCATATCCTTTGCACTTTCTTGTGCCAGAAAATAAACTTTTTCTTTAGAAAATCCACACAATTGCAAGCTGAAATAAGCAGAACAGTCCAAAGGTGTCACATCATTGTGGTGACATTATGCCAACATATTACCTCTGCAAGAATACATATTATTTTCTTTAGTCATGATTACTATCACTTTCTTTGCAAAAATTGTATCTCCACTCCTGGCAGATGGATCGGGCTGTTATGATTTCATAAATGCAATGTTGCAAAATGTAATGTGCCACTACTGAATCCTGAGAGGAAACAAAACCTTGGACTACCTGTGTATGCTGGAGCTAGTGTAATCTATGCTGTCACTTGTTGGCAGTCCCTCACAAGTGCCAGCACTAAGTTTTGCCTTCCTAGATGCCCTTTGCACTTTCTTATGCCTGAAACTGTAATAATGTCTTTATGATTAGGGCACAATTGTAAGCTGTCACTCACTGTCAGCTTCGCATTTCCAACATGAAAACAAGCAGAGATTTCCAAAGGTGCAATTTCTATGGTTATAGTGACAGAATGCCAACATATTACAAGTGCAAGAATACAGAAGTCAAGAGTGGTCCAAAGGTGTTTTCCAACCATTATAATGTCAGAATGCCAACATATTACAGGTGCATCAGTATATCTTATTTACAATACCTATCATTACTATGCTGTCATTGAATAAATACTGTCTCTTGCTGGCCACCACTGGACCAAGACTGTCATGAGCTTAAAAACTGCAATATCAGAATGGATAAAAGCTGTTTGGACTCAGTTTGTATGGCAGCCAGCCAGCATTAATACATATTATTTATATCCGCTATCATTTGTCAGCCCTTCATCACATAACATGTATCTTTCTGCCAAGCCATTCCTATTGTAGATGACTGCCATCACATGCCATTAGCATTCTTTGTGCAATAATAAAAAAAGTTATGTGTACTGTCTGAGGTCATGTTACTTTCTGTACATTGACATAGCTGTGTGGTACACATTATGGAATAAAAGGTGTGAATTAATATTCTAATTACATCTGTAGAGAAACAGAAACAATATATACTGTGACTAGCAATGCCGCAAAGTGAATACACTACACAGTTCTGTACAACCTTATGTGTCACTATTGAATCCTGAGAGGATCCAAAACCTCAGATTTACTGCATATGCCAGAGTTAGTGTACCCAATGCTGTCACTTGTTGTCAGTCCCTGGCAAGTGAAAATGCTGTTTATGCCTTCACAGATGTCCTTTGCACTTTCTTATACCTGAAACTATAATAATTTCTTAAGGGTGCAATTGCCAGCAATCCCTCACTATCAGCCACAGGACAGTGGCAGCTACACATTTCAACATGAAAACAAGCACAGCATTCCAAAGATGTCTTTTCACTGTTATAGTGACAGAATGCCAGCATATTACAGGTGCAAGAATGTAGCAGTCAAGAGCAGTCCAAAGGTGTCCAAAACCATATCTGTAAGGTACACTTATGGAGTACAATGTGGAATTAATTTTCTAATTGCATCTGTGGAGAAATGGAAACAATATATACTGTGACTAACAATGCCTCAAAGTGAATGTACACTTGACACTTACAATGGCAGTGCATTAGTTCGATGCTGTGCATTTTGTTGTGACTTTCACTTGTTTGGAGGAAAGCAGGCAGTGCAAAATATTGGAATGATTATAGATTTTTTAGGCAAATGGAATTTTACAGTAATTAATCATGAACAGTTAGAAAACCTCTGACATTTTGCCCACACCTGCAATAGTGTGTCTCCACATGATGTAATGTAACAAACACTTAGGTATGTGTATAGCAGAGCATGCAAAAGGCAGTAAAAAATTTCCATTGGAAAGACTAGGTTTACTGGCAGAGACACTAACTTCACCTAAGCTCTTTTCTTCTAGGTTTGCTTGTAAGGACAGGAGCAAAGAACAACATTATTAGAGCAAGGAAAACAATTAAGGCTGCTTTGCCTATGCAGGTTTACTGTTTTACTATTTTCTTTTTGTGCTTACAGGTTTTGTTACTGTTTTTTGCTTACATTTTACAGCTTTATTGTTCTTTGATTCAATTGCTGCTGCAAGGTATACTTTCTGCTGCATTATTACAGGGTGTGCCTACAGGTTTGTTACTGTTTTGTGCTTACAGATTACTGCTGTAAACTTCTCTGATTCAAATTGTTTTTGCAAGGTATATCTTCTGTTACTGCTTTATTTTGTCTGTATCAAAGTGTTTTTGCAGGGTATATCTTCTGTGAAATTGTTACAAGTTGTGCTACAAGGTTTTACAGTTTTATCTATCATTAGGCTAAGCTTTCAGGGTTACTGCATTTGCTTTTAGTTGAATGTTTCTGCTCTTACCTCCTTGTTTCTTTCATCCATGGTTCTTCTTTTTTGTCAGGGAAAGGCCCCACCACCCATCCCCATCCCCAACCACCCCATTCTACACTCCTTTTATAGAGTAGGACAGTCATGACATTCCTGTAGCAAAACAGGAAGGGAGGATCATAAGGGTATCTACACAGTGACCTCACTTATGTGGGCACAATTAATTTAACTTGTTATAAAAGTTATACAAACACAACAAGCAAAGAAAAAAATATATATATATATATACACACACAAACATTTTGACTTCATTCTCCTTCTAATTACTCAGACCAGGTTATTAACTTGGTAACTCAATTGGAATGGATATTATTAACTGCAGGAACTGTGGGACACTTCAAAAGGGTAGTTATGCAGGATTTAGGATGCTGTCCTACATGTTGAACCATTGGAGATCTAAGGGCTCAGCTCTAGGCAGCATTAGCAGACATTGCATTCCTCAAATCACATATTCAGGAGGAAATATATTATAAGAACCGCCCACCAGTTCCCCATCATCCAACTGAAGCACCTCGACCACAGAGGGTAGTTGGTCCAGGAGGCTGGCAGGTGGTTAGGATGTGTAAATGGGTGCCCCATCACTCAATGCTCACCATATCATCTCCACAAACCATATAAAACTTCAAACTGGTACCTATCTCTGTCTCTGAAACCAATCAAAGAGTCAGAGGACACTGCAGAGCGGACACTGCAGCACATGAGCTAGCACTACAAAACTCATCCAAAATATAGGCCAAAACAAAAATCCAAAACACTTCTGATCATAAAAGACACCATGATTCAGGGAGTTGATACCTACCACTGGCTGGGGTAATGGTTAGATGTCTCCTAGGTACATCAGTGGGAGATACACTGACCACATTGCTAAAATCATAGAAGGAAGCAGGAGAAAACATCGATGTCCTGGTACACATAGGGACTATGATCTCACCAGCCGGTCAGTTGTGGAGATCAAGAACACCTGACCAGGCTGGGAGACAAACTGTCATCTGTTTCATCTGGCATCTCCTTCTCTGAGATCCTGCCAGTCTGGGAGAGGGAGCAGACAGGCAGAAGGTCAGAGAGAGGAGATGGGGAGCTAAACATGCGGCTCAAGGGCTGGTGCCAGAAAAAGGACACACATTTGTACCTAACTGGCAACAGTTTTGTGAGCAAAAGTTCTTTAAATTTGATGGACTGCATCTGACTAAGGAGGAGTCAGTGCATTGGGGCAGAAGTTTGATGTCTTTGCAGAATATTTAAACTAGCAAATGGAGACAGAGTGCAGCACCAGATGTATCAAACAGGAAGGACACCCCTCCCCGAGCTAGTGATCAAACAGGAGTTCAGCATGTTTGTAGTTCATTTGCATCACCAGGTAAGGAAATGGTCCAGCTCCACATACAACACACAGGGAAATGCTGGACCTCACCAAAAACTAATGCACCAAAGTCTGGCGAATGGAAAATCATATACAGAAACGTCTGCAGTCTGGAAAAAGATCCCAGACCTAGAGGCAACAACAACAGAGGCTAAAATGGACACAGTAGCCATTGGGGAAGCATGGTTCACCAGTAAGCACACTTAGGAGACTTCAGTGCCCGGCTGTGTACTGTTCTGAAGAGACCAAGGTGCAAAAGGATGGGGGAGTGGCCCTTTATGTCAATAACAATATCAAGGTATCCCATGATAATAGTGCTGGGGAATGGTGCCTACAATGGTGACCACTCCCAGCACATTTCAGGGATGGCTATGGAAGGGTAGGGTGGCTGGATGGGGTTTGGGTGAATATAGTGACAGGCTGTCACTATATGTAGCATGCAGGGGTGGGCACACATAGTGAGGGGTGGGAGGGTATGTGAGGGGTGATGCGTGGTGGGTTGTCAAGCTGACCCTGTGGCATGGTTGGTGGGTTAGCAGCATTGGTTGGCAGGGTACTGGGTTTGGGTCCACCTGGAATTGATAATCCTTAAGCAGGGGGGTGCAGGGTGCAGCTTCCTGCATAAAACGATAAACAATAAAAACTAAGTCCCGGCACCTTTTGCTGTGTGGAGGTGTTTCAAGTGCCGAAAACTTATTTCGGCACTCTTGATTTCTAGATATCAGCAATCACCTTTAGGCTTTCACCATTATCACATAGAACCAAATACCAAAGCTACAGAAATTCAGAATGCACATAAAGAGACAGAAGAATTGTTGATCACCCTGGAAACAGGAAATGGGACAGCTATATGAACTAGGGTTCTCTACAGGTCTCAGAACAGGAGTAGGACATAGACACATTAGTTTTAGAAAATATACAAAACATGACAGCTAAAGGGAGATTCTGATAATGGGAGACTTAAACATGCCAGATACAGATTGGTCAATACCAGCAGGAACATCCACCAGAACTAGACACATAGTGGATTCCTTGCAGAGGGCTTCAAACCACTAGAACAACAATGCACAAGAGACAGAGCTATCCTGGATCTAGTACTGACTAACAGGGAAAGGATAACAGATCTCAGGTCGAAGGTCACCTGGGGCCAGTGACCATCACATGGTATGGTTAAATTTGGCCACTAGAACTAAATCATCCCATTCAAGACAATAATATGGGCCTTCAGAGGAGCTGACTTTGATAAGATGACCAACAGAGCTACACTAGCCCTTCCAAGAAGAAATACAGGTGAGGGGTACAGACAAAGTGGGCAAGCATTAAGGATGCAATACTTGAAGCAACGTCCCATTGTGTTATGGAGAAAAGCAAGACAAAAGAAGGAGGGAACCATTTTGGTTCTCAAAACAGCAACAGAAAAGATCAGAGCCAAAAGGTTGGCCTTCAAGTATAAAATGAACACAGCAGGACAAAGATAGGAGGCATACCAAACTTCCCTAAGGGAAACAGGAAAGGCAATAAGTCAGACAAAGGCCCAAACCAAGGAAACACTAGAACTTACAGTAAAACAAGGGTATAAGACTTTCTATAAATACATTAGTGAAAGGAGAAAGTCCAGAGGGTATTGCTAAGATTAAAGGGATAAGGAGGTGTGTGGAGGAGGACCAAGAAAAAGCATCTATCCTAAATAATACTTCTGCTCAGTATTAACTGAGGAGAAGGTGAGATATGCAACAGGTCAGCACCATGGACACAGGATAGAGGAGGTGTGCACAAGTCCCATCACAGAAGAAAGGGTCCTACAAGAACTTGCTAAACTCAGGGTGGACAAGGCAATAGGACCTGATGGCATACATCCCAGGGTACTAAAGGAGCTAAGGGTTGAACTAGCAAAGCCATTATCAGAACTGTTTAGTGAGTCTCTGAACACAGGCAATGTCCCAGAAGACTGGAGAAGGGCTCATGTGGTCCCACTCCACAAGAGTGGCAGCAGGGAGGAGGCAGGGAACTACAGACCAGTCAGTCTTACCTCAGTAGTGGGCAAGATTATGGAGGCACTCCTTAAGGAAAGGATAGTGCAACACCTGGAATCTGTAGGAGCACAGGATACAAGACAGCATGGGTTTACAACAGGAAGGTCCTGTAAAAGTAATCTCATACATTTCTTTGACTGTAAGCCAGAATGGTGGACTAAGGGGTTCAGTTGATATCACCTATGTTAACTTCAGCAAAGCGTTCAATACTATTCCACATAGAATATTGATTAATAAGCTGGGTAGGCTCAGGGTAGGTCAAGGTTGGTCAACTGAGTGGCAAACTGGTTGGCGGGCAGAAAACAGAGAGAGTGGTAAATGGTGTGCAGTCAGAAGAGATGCAAGTCACAAATGGGATACCTCATGGATCAGTCCTGGAGCCAGTCTCTTCAATATCTTCATCAGTGACATTGCAGATGACTGGAGGAAAGGTTTGTTTGTTTGCAGAAGACACCAAGATCTGCAACAGTGTAGATGGTCCAGATGGGGTGGGATAATGAGAAGAGATCTGGATAAATTGGCAAAATTGTTGGAAGATTGGCAACTATGGGTTTAATGCAAAGAAGTGCAAGATCATGCACATAGTTAAGAGAAACCCTGAAGCTACCTATAGGTTTGGAGGAGTTGCTGGCAATCACAAGGGAAGAAAGAGACTTGGGCATTATCATCACAGATGGCCTGAAATCATCCAAGCAGACTATTAAAGCAGTAGGTAAGGCTAGAGGATTTGGGGTTTAATAGCAGGGGGTGTCACAAGTTAGATGAAGGAAGTAATGATCCCTCTTTACAAGACACTGGTTAGGCCCCATCTGGAGTACTGCATGCAGTACTGGAAGCCGCACCTGCACAAGGACATTAACAACATGGAAGCAGTACAGAGAAGGGCAACCAAATGGTGCAGGGACTGCATCAGAAAACATATGAAGACAGATTAAGACTCAATATGTATACCCTAGAGCAAAGGAGGTAGAGAGGTGATATGATGGAAACATTCAAACATCTTAAGGGCATTAACAAGGTGAAAAATCTAACATGTTTCAATATAATAAAAATAGCAGGACAAGAGTACACAGCATAGAGATTAGATGGAGGCCGAGTAAGAGGTCATTTTCTGGAAGTTCTTTTTCACAGAAAGGGTGATGGATGCATGGAACAGCCTACTTCAGGAAGTGGTGGATATGAATACAGTGCAGGGCTTCAAATAGGCATGGGATAGGCATAAGGGAGTAATACAGATGAGTATGAATAGATAGGCCATTGACAGAGTAAATGCCTATGGCACATTCATAGGGTAGAAAAAATGGGCAGACTGGATGGGCCTTGTGGTCCTTATCTGCCATCAACTTATGTTTCTATGGACACTCCAGCTGCAAGAATAATCCACAGTGAAGTAGATGCTTTTTCCCCATCTCCATATAAGAAATCCAATAACAGTTGTCTGTCACTTGTACTCACAATAACAAGTATTACTGATGCACGATGCAGACAAATGGAAAACAAAATAACTGAAAAACAAATAGTTATAACACAAAATATGTGTTCTTATCTGTGTTGCTGGTTGTATGTGTGTTTGTCATGGGGCTTAGTGTGATATGTGTGTGTGTATGTGTTGTCTAGGTTTGTGTTGGCTGTGTGTGTATGTGTGTGTGTGGTGGCTAGGTTTGTGTTGGTTGGCTGTGTGTAGGGGCAGGGTTGGAGTCAGTGTCTAGCCTTGTGTTTATGTTTGTGTGTGTCGTGTGTGTGTGTGTGTGTTGACTGGTTGTGTGTTTGAGTGGTGGGAGGTGAATGGCTAGCACTGTTTCTGAGTGTGTGTGTATTTGTTTGTGTGTGGGGGTAGCTGGGTGCGTATGGGTGGGGTGGTTAGTGTGCTTCTCAGGCAGTAGTGGCCCAATAAGAATGTATGCATGAATGCTAGTTTGAATGGACCTCTTTCAGGCTGGCTACCTTGATGTGTGTTTGGGTGCAAGGAGGATGGGTGGGGGTGAGTGTGCTTCACAGACCAGAGTGACTTCATCAGTCTCCATGCATGAGTGCTGGCATCATCTCCAAATGGGGACAGCCACCAGGCAAACATTCCCTTCCAACCCTTCTGCAATGTCACCACTGAAGACATTAAGGCCTGGCAACAGAATTGATTGGAGCTGTCATTGCCAGTATCTGAATCAGAGACAGCTTGAGCAACCTCACTAGAAATATCACTAGATACAAGAGACTCAAATTGGTATGATTGGATACCGATATCAAAGTTTAGGTCAATGTCCTCCACACCTTCAAATTCTTCAACTTCAAACATTGTAGATATTGATCACAGGCACACAGAAAGCTTTGTAAATCAAGCCTTTTTAATAAAGCCATGCACAGCATGAGCCAATGATTCAGGCCAGTGTGACATCACAGGAGATCCCTGGGGTGGGGCTGAGCTCAGTTTTCCTGAATAACAAAGGGAATATCAACAGACAATCTCTTTTTGTACTTGGAAGCTGAATTCAAACATAAAAGTAAGTGTTTTGGTTACAAAAGCTTATAAACTATCAAAATCTACCATCAATTCAGGCGAAATAGAACTTTTAAATAAGCTATGTTTAAGTGTCCGTGGGTCATTAACTTGGAGAGTTGTATAAGTGGCATGTTATTTGAGATGGTGATAAATATTTGAGCTGTGCTTGTTTGGAGGAACTGTTTGGGCTGCAATTAAGACCAGGAGATTTTCTCTCCTGTCAACAGGAACATTGTTGTGAGACAGTAAAACTGCACTTACCGTATGGAAACATAATTGCCAGAGCTCCTTGCTGTAGAAAGAAACAATATTCAGTTTTTTTTGCATTTTATAAATGTAGTATACTTGACAGCACTGTAATGGAGATGGTCACCTCTAACACTGTTAGCAATCCTGTCGGTGGGGCTGAGCTCAGTTTTCATGAATAACAAAGGGAATATCAACAGGCAGACACTCTGTTTTTGGTACTTTGGAAGCTGAATTCAAACCTAAAATTTTTTTTTGTTACAAAAAGCCTATAAACTATCAGAATCTACCATCAATTCAGGCAAAATAGAACTTTTAAATGAGCTGTGTTTAAGTGTCCTTGGGTCCTTAACTTGGCGAGCAGTAAATAGAGTGTGAATCTAGAGACACAGAGTAGCATGTTATTTTAGATGGTGATACACTTTTGAACTGTGCTTGTTTGGAGGATCTATTTGGACTGCTATTTAGACCAAGGATAGTTTCATTTTCCCATCAGTAGAACTATTGTTGTGAGACTGTAGAACTGCACTTACATATGAAATAGATCACTGCCAGAGCTCCTTGCTGAAACACCATTCAGTTTTGTCTTTTTGCATTTTAAGAATGTGGCATACTTGACAACACTGTAAAGGTGATGGTCAGCTCTAACACTGTTGGCAATGTAGGCTTCACTTTCTCCTCACCCATGGGAGGACCACTACCTCCCATGCACACAGTTTCACCTCTTTCCTCCCACAACCCTTACATTGATGGTACTGCTCCCTTCCACATAAAAGTCCCAGCTCTCTTCCTCTAACGGACCTAACAAAATAAGCCTGTGCCAACATTGAGATCCATGCTAAACATAGGCTTGCATTGATTTCAGGGTGGGATCACAATAATGGGGAACAAGTATTGTGTTCCATGGAAGGTAATTTATGAAAGAAGCTCTTTTCTCAACAAAAACGTCTGCAGGCTATGCCTACTGCAGACATAAAAAAATAGGTGAAAAGAATTTAAGAATAATACATAACATCAGTTTAACCTCTACACCAAATTATCTTTCACCTAGGAGATTAAGGAACACTATTAGGTGATCTCAAATACACAGAGGCAGTAAGATAAATAGTATAGTAATATATAGAAGTACTGATAAGCAACTGGGCAAGATGTTGAAGATTTATCTTATACCTTGGGAGATAATGTAAAACATTCCAAACAAATGGATTCCACCCTTGATTTATTGGGATGGGCAATAACTGAAAGTAAGAAAGGGTCTTCAATGCATTCCACTGAACTACTAAATTAAAAGAGAATAATACAGAACAAATAAGGGCTCATCCAAATGTAAATGTAACTGAGATAATGTCAGATCTGCATAATACTATTCAGGGACTAAAAACACTTAACATAGAATCAGCTTTGAAAAGGTCACCAAAAATAGAAATAGTAGCTTTAGAAAATCATGTACCAAAAGGCATTGATCCTGATGACACCCATCTTAAAAAGACTCCCTCATGTATTATCCTGCAACATTAAGCCAGGACATAATTACCATTATGAAAAAATCAACACACAGTGGCCCAGATATTCAAACTGCACCAAAATGTGCGCAATAGCAGGAGCAAGTGCAAGTCCATTGCGCCCATGCGCAGAGGCGCGATATTCAAAATGGAGGGCCAACCGGCGCCACAGCTGACGACTGAATATCTAATCACACCTGCAACCATAGCACAACTAGGGAGGGAAGCTGAGCAGATCTGATGCATCATAGATAGTGCAACAAGGGATGTGCAGCTGTGCAGTCCAGAAGTGCCATAGCGCAACCAGAGACACCCCAGCAGCAGAGCAATGCAACTGCATGACCAGGGAGGTAGGGGCCCACCACCCCATGCCACAGATGGGCACAGGAACACACAGCAGAACAGACATCGTCCCCCCACCCCATGCACTGCACAACTGGGGAGGGCTAGAATAACCACCGGCCCATGGAGACAATCAAACAACCCACAGCTGGGCCATGGTGCCCCATCACACCCCCCAGCAAGCTGTGACTGGCACCCAAGGATGGCTGACCACCCGTGCCACACCATCCCCAATGCAGAGCACACCTGCACCATGACCCCCAGACACCCTCCCCAGGAGTAGCGACCACCACTGCAGGAAACTCCATGCATGCCATCACCCCACTGTGACACTGCAACCCTGTACACCACAGAAGCATGCAAGGCAGCCCCACCACGAGCACCCATCAGTGGGTGGCAGCACACAGCGATGCAACAACGGCATACACAGTGCCACCACGCAGAGTCCCCCGAGTACTGCTGAGAGACCAACCATTCATCAGTACATGAGGTACCCCACACGGGACAGGGCTTGCCCGGACACTACCACCAGTGGTACAGCACCCTGCACAGTATCCCAATGACACACCCGACCCAGCACTGGCCACAACAGCCAGCACAGACACCCACAGTGGTGTGTAGAAGCATGCGCCACACGGATGCCACACAGTGCATGGACAGACACCCACCCATACCCAAGGGCACAACAACACAGGGACGCAGTGGTGGGGCAATCAAACCCCAGCATCGGCCCATGTGAACTGTGTACACACAACCCAGTCCTCCATGGCACTGGAGTGCCAGCCATCCTGCACAGGTACTGTGGACCCACACGCCACCAGCATTTCCCGGAGCACTAGTCACAGACAGTGGTGCACATCCTCTGCTACCCTGATGCCATGCACACCACTGCAGTTGAGCACCTATAGCCTGCTGCAAATCAGAGACCACCACAGTATTCATATCAAAATAACTGTATTGAAAAATGTACAAAAGTTAACTATTTACAAAACTATTTAAAATATATACAAGGTGGGGGTGAGGGCCACAAACAAGGTGGGGTGGGTAAGGGGCAGGGGTGGACAAATAGGACAGGAAAGGAGGGGTGAGAGGGTGGGTCTGGGGGTAGGGGATTTCAGGGACTGAGGGACTCTAACAGGAGTGCCGCTCCCACTCTGGCTCTTTCTCTGTCGGTGCCTCAGCAGGACCCTGGTGTCATCAATCCTGCGGAGGATGTCCAGCGATGCCCTTGTCACCTGGAGGATCTCCCAAGCACCTCTCTGATCTCCTGGAGATGGTGTGTACCTAGGACAAGGGAGCACAGTCAATAGGTGTGAATGCACAGCCCCATACAGCCTGCCACTGTGCATGGCATACGCCGAGGACATACCTCTGTGATGGTGTGTGATGACCCACAGTGATCACGTCCACATGACCTGCCCACCCAGGCACATACAGCCATGTGGAATGCTGCACACACCCACCGGCCAAGTCATGCACAGCACCACCGTGGCCGCTTAGTGACATGGCAATGTGGTGCAAAGGCAGTGGCACAGTCATGTACCTGGTGCTCGCATGGACCACCATCAATGCACTCCTAGACATGCATTGCCACTGGACAGTGTTGACTGTAACAAGTTGCGTGCATGGCAGTGGTGTCGATGGATGTTGGCCATGCCCTGCTCACCCTGTTACACAGCATGCAATAGTAATCATGGAGTTATGGCACTCACCATCATTGGGCCGGTCCAGTGGGCGGTGAGGGCCCCACCCCACCTGGCTTCCCTTTGTTCCTCCCAGTGCCAAGATCGCGGGCAAGGTGACATTCCTCCGGGCCTGTGGTGCAAACATGGAAGACGAACATCAGTACAATCCTGTAGCAAGTCCCCTGCCCCCAGGTGTGTGCCCTCCCACCCAGCCAGATACACTCACCCCACACCCTGATAACACCACCACAGCCAACCCCGGATGGTCCCTCCCCATGTGCTGGACACATACAACTGTGATACCCATATGGAAGATAAAAGTGTGTTGACGTAACACCTGCCTGGCCGTGGCACTGTGCCCCTCCTGGCACTTGCCCGCAGGCGGGCTAGCAGCTCCGGCTCCCTCTGCCGCAGGTCCCCATACCTGTGGCGGCACTGCTCTGTGCATCCCCCATTCTGTGGCCTCCTCAAGTGCAGTGGCCACCTCCTCCCACACCTGAGTCCTGGACCTGTCCAGGGGTGCCTCCTGAACAGTGGCCCATGGTGCGGCTCCACAATAGCCACTAGGTTGGCCAGCTCTATTGGCACCACTGAGCAGCCCTCCTGCATGCCATGCTCTCTGCTCGATTTGTAAATATGGCACTCTCTGCAGCTGCTCCCCACGTGCAGATGCTGCTTATTCTACAACAATACCATTCCCTATCGGCGCTGTCACCGAACAGTGCGATAAGTGCACAATGCCTGATGCATGGACACCTAGGGGCAAAGGTCAGGCACAGGGTCAAGAGTCTCTGGCGCAGAGGACACACACAGCGCCATTGGAACCAATGGGTGTAGCACGATTGGCTGCCTGTGTGCTACTGCCATTAGTGGCCTACTGCACAGTTGCCCCAGTGTGCCTATGATGGCCCAGTGCCACAGCGCCATGTAGGTGACCATCGCTATAGTGCCACTGGCACAATGGTGGCCATGCCCTGCATTGCCTACCATGCACAGCACGTCAGCAGCCGCGGCAGACGCCTGTGTCAGCAACCTGGGCATCGCCAGTGAGGTGTGTACTACGATGTCAGAGAACTGCGCATTGGCTCAGCACGTTCAACACAATTGCGAAAGTGCAAAGCGCGATATTCAGCCGTCATATGCAAATCATCTAATCAGCCATTCAATGGTGCAGCACTGCAATTTGCATCCACTTAAAGTTGTGCCTCGCCTCATTTGCATGGGTTGCACTATAAAAGTGCGACATTGGGCTGCAGTGGTCATAGTCGGTTACTGCAGTCTATTGGTGAGTTGCATGCTGTTTGGGAGTGTGGACTGTGGATTTAAGGACATGCATGGGACTGCACAGTCACAGGAAACAACTGCCATTCTTACAGGCTAAATAATGACCAAGCAAGTTGTGGAAGAGGAGGAACACAGTGGTGGGAGGAGAAGGAGGCCTAACTTACCAAGGCCGAGACTGAAGCCCTATTTGAGACCTACCTGGATCAGGAGCCGCTTCTCAGTGGATGGCAGGAAACACCTCAAGCCCGTGCTGCTGCATGGGAAGAGGTGGCACATGCTGTGAACCTGCATGGCAGCCACCAGTGCTCCATGCAGGAGTGCAAGAAAAGATGGGCATGGACAGGAGGAGGATAAAGGAGAAGGTGGCTGCCATCAGGGCAGCACGAGCTGCAGCAGGTGGGGACAGCCGAGGTGGTACACCTGACCCCACAGGAGGAGAGGATTGCTGGAAGCATGCAGCGTAGTGCCACTGAGGGTGTTCCAGGTGGTGGCTTCCAGATGGGTGGTGGCCCATCACTGCATGGTAAGTCATGGTCTGTCTATGGGGGGCAGGGTGGGTCACATGCAGTAACATGACTTTGCTTTCCCTTACAGATCCTGAGCATCTGCATTGATCAGCAGTAGTGGGCCTGTCCACTGAGGGCAGTCAGCTGGAGATGGAGGAGGGCCCATCCACCTCCACAGGTATCGTGGCTCAGTGCGACAGTGGGCCGCCTGGCTGTCACACTGATGTTGTTGACAGGTGCGGAGGAAGCCCTGCCTGTGTCCCAGCGTGCGGCATCCATGGATGCCAGCATGCTGTGCCTGGGGCGGTGCCGAGTCCATCATCAATGATGATGTCGCTAACATCATGGGCAGGTGACACGTGTGTGCCCGCGGGATGGCCACAGCAGGACACATTGCGGCCATGGCTGTGGGTGGTGCTGCCGTGAGGCCTGCATGTCATCATAGTCCCAGCCTATGCCTGTCAGCACCAGTGGGGCAGCACTGGTGTTTGTTCAGGACAGTGGGACTGTTGCGGTCACTGCAGCAGCACCACTGAGCCCTGGGCGTGGCAGCCAGAGGGCAGCATCAGCAGTCGGCCAATGGGCTTGAGGTACAGGGTTCAGCGGCGGCCTGTGCACCACCTGTGGACATGCTCAGACCTGGTCCTGGTGCGCAGAGCCCACCTCAAGCGGTGCTGAGCATTAGGGCCATGCACACCCTGAGGGACAGGATGCCGAGGAGGCAGATGACCTCTTGGACGAGCACACCACCTACTGCAAGCATCAGTCCAGCAGCAGATGCGGCTTGCGATGTCAGTGGATGCACTGCGTGCGGCTCTTTAGCGGGCAGAGGAGCATCACAGCAGGAACACCATTCTGATCCTGGCAGGATGGACTGGTTGCAGGAGGATGTGACCGCTGCCATTGACAGGCATGCACAGGCATTCACTGCTGTCATGGCCACAATGGGCACACAGTCATGTGCCCATGCATTGCGACACCATGCAGTGCACTGTCACCCCGTTCGGCGTCGTGAGGCTCCTCCATGTCGACACGGGTTCAGCTGTGGGCATCGAGCATGCTTGACTCAGGCATGTTCGGTGTGCTGAACCCCTGCACGAGCACGGTTGCATTCATGCAGTGGAACCCCTGGTGGACCATCGGTGCCACCCCATGAGGCCAGTGGTCAGCCTGTCAGTGCTGGTGGGTCTCGGCGGGCCGCCCATGCATCTGTGGTGGTGGGGCACTGTGTCATGTGACTGACCTGTCTTCCAGCATGGCTACTGTCTGGTGCTGCCCTGTGTGCATTGTGTCTTTCAATGGGCAGTGCATGGGTGGGTACCGCCCTGCACGCGGACACACAGTCCACCTGCACACTCTCCTGACTGCTGTCCGCAGTTGCATGTGCATGATGATGCCTGCATTGCTCTGTACAACAATGTGCAATGGTGCTCAACATCTGAAACACACACATGGACAGGCAGTGGGCATGGTGGCCTGTGGACTTGTGTGTGGCTAGGGTTGGCGTTCTGGGTCAATGTGCCTCCTGCCCTTTGTGCAAGTTTGGTGCATTGTGTGTGTGTGTGCTTGTGTGTGTGTGTGTCCATCTTCGTGGCATGTTAGTCCTCACCCATCCCTGGTTGTGTGTGTGGTTCCATGCCCTGCCACTTCCTTGATGGCATGCACCCTGGTGTGTGTCCATGTGTATTTGTGGGTTGTGCCTTAGCCACTGTTGGCTGCACATGACCCCATGACTTACCTGGGTTGGCTGGAAGTGCTCCTCTGTGATGGTGTCTTGGTGCAGCTGTGCCAGCCAGATCAGTGGGCGTCCCGTCTCCTAAGGGGGTGTCCATCACCATTGTCACTGGCATCCTCATTGTCCCCATCGTTGTCCCCTCTTCGACCTGTACAGCTATCCCACATTTGTTGGCCATGTTGTGCAGGATGCAACAGGCCAGGAATAGCCCACAAGCCTTTGAAGGGCTGTACTGTGGGGCACTGCCGGAGGTGTCCAGGCAACAGAAATGTGCCTTCAGCATCCCGAACACCCGCTCGATGACATTAAGTGTGGTGACATGTGCCACATTGTAGCATTGCTGCGATAGGGTCATGGGCCACCAGTAGGGTGTGAGCAGCCAGGGATGGTGGTATCCACTGTCACCTGTGTGTAGATGGTGGAGGTTAGTTTGGTGATCAGCATGACCCTGTCCCGGGCCATGTAGACCACTACCCATGTCACCTCTGGCCATGTCCCCAGACCCTATGATTGTCCATGTGGTTTGCATACTCACCCACTAGGTGGCCAGTGGGATGTCCCCACTCTCGAATCTGTGGCACAGTGCTGACTGGTGCCAGATGAAGGCATTGTGTGCTCCACCAGGGTGCATGGTACAGACATTGATTATGTGCCCCTGGCATCGCACACCACCTGGCAGTTGATGCTGGCATAGCCCTTGTGATTTATATATCGGCCCTCGGGGCCAGGTGGTGTGTGTATGGCCACATGGGTGCAGTCTATTGCCCCTAGCACACCAGGCATATGTGCTACCCTGTGGAACTCCTGTATGTTTACTGTGTGCTCCGCCAGTGTGCTGGGGAAATGGATGTACTCTGCAGCATGTGACAACAGTACACTGAGGAGTTGGGTGAGGTGGCATGACGTGGCCAACTGGGTTATGCCTGTGGTGTCCCCAGTTGGTCTCTGGAAGGTACCGTGGCGAGCAAGCACATGCAAGCTGTCACTTTAGTCTCCACTGACAGGGCATGGCTCCGTCATGTGGGTGCCTGCATCACATCACTGCTGCAGCTCACAGAGCTGCCTCAGATTGCTGTATTCAGGTGGTACCAGTCCACAATCTCAGTATCACTGCACAGCTCGAAGCTGATGCGGGCTCGGTACTGCCTGTTGGGGGCATACTGACGACAGGCCCTTCCACAGCCATGCCCCCTCTGCTGCCCGCCTTCTCAACCCCTCATAATGGCCTCCATCTGGAAGGTGGCACTGGCCATGTCCCTGGCTTGTGTTCACCCCTCCGGCAGCTGTTACTGTATTCCCCCACTGTCCTCACTGCTTCTTCCACTGCCCGGGAACACCTGCCTGTGGTGGCCTCTGTGCTGTGTGGCACGTCCCCTTCTGCACTGGCTCTGGCTCTCCACACCTTCCCTGTGCCTCTGTGTTCAGGGTGCCCTTTCCTTGGCCTGTCCTGTGTCCCTTCTGCCCTGTCTGGTGGCAGAGTTCTGCCTCATGTGGCTTCCTGTAGCGTTCTTGCGCCTCTCCCTTGCTCTTTTATTTTGGCTCATTTCCGCTATGGTGCAACTTCCACTTGCTCCCCTATTGCACATGGCACAAATTGTTGAATATCGCACTGCACCATTTATGCATGGTTCCTCCCCCTTCAGTTGTGCATGCCTTCATTATCATTGTGCTGTTGCTCAACATGATTTCGGGGTGCAACTGCCTCCTGCTGAATATCACAGAATGGCACAATTTCTGACTTGTGCAGGCGCAACCCTATTGCGCATGGCTCAACTCTTTTGAATATCTGGGCCACTGAATCTTATACTAATGGAGCAGTTTATAGTTGTCAGAGATGAAATTGACAACTTAAAAGAAAATATTGCTATAAATGGGGCAAGAATGGATTATATTATTAGACTACTAAATACAATACAACCCACTAAAGAATATTTTTCCATTTCCATTATTGAATCAAAAGGCAGATGTCACTGCCTTGGATATTCATCTAGATTTTTCATTAATAATTTTAAGGAAGATATTCTGAAGTCTAAAAGAAAAATATTAATAAAGAAAAGAGAAGCAAGATACGGAAGTGGAGAATTTAAAGTTACAAAAGTTAAAGAAATCAAAAAGCAAGAAGGGGAAAAGAAAATTCATAAGCTCACAAAACTCAATGTGACCATGGACACTATGACACAAGGTGAACTAAAAGAAAAGGGAATGAAAAGGAAGAAATCGTTAAAATCAAGACATGGGCTTCCATAACTAAACAGATATACCTAAACAAAATATTGAAGGCAAGACCTGGCAAAACCAGAGGGGGAAAGGATTTGATGCTGCTAGATATGAATGAAGAAATTCCATCTACTAAAATGATGAAAAGGATAATTAGGTTAATCCTGGGAGGAATGCTGTCTTAGAATAAGAGGACATAAACAGAGGATGGGGAAACAAGTATGTTAAAAACAGAGTTCTTGGTATTTTAGAGATGTTTTAGGTCTCCAAATTGAAGATCATGATAGAAATGCAGTAAAGAGACAACTCTTGAATGAGATTACATATACTGTAGATGTACACTGTCTGCATATAAGTACTGTTTATTATTTTTGGGAAATGTTTCTGAATGTAAATACTGGAATTTACATTTTAAACTGACAGACAAATATCAAAGGGAAGATGATTACGGTGAGGGTTAGGTGTGCAGACCTGTCTCACTCATTAGTTTTGTACTCAAATAGATGTTTGGTGAATCCAGGAAAAAAGTACATCTGTGACATGTAGCTTTTGAGTAATATCTTATGAATTAGTCTAGGGAGGAATGGGATTATAGATGTCTACAGACATCCTAGTATGACTAGTGATAATAGGGTAGATCCGCTCTATTGCAATAGACATGTCAGAAATAAAACCCTGGAAAAATCAAGCATACTGGACAAAATGGGTATATGCAGTGTAGTCAGCAATTCTTATGGATCAGAGAACACAGACAGAACACATGAGATATGAGGAGCAAGAAAACAAATGCAGTAATTTCAGATCAGACAGTAATTCAAAATAGGGAATACACACAGAAAACAGATATAACATCCTTTCAGAAAACAAAGAATGACAAGTAATCAACTCATGAACTGAACTTATTGAAGACCTGGGTCAAATAAGAAGATGGATATAATAGACCCAAATATAGGTATCTCAATTATTTCCTGGACCATTGCTGGGTATAGAACAAAATAGCTAATAAAGATTTTATTGAATAACTGGCTAGATTTACAATAGTATGTGTACAAGAAACTTGGCATGCCACAGAAGATGATATACATTTTAACAGGTATCATACTTTCCATCTTCCAGGGAAAAGGATATTGAAATTGGGGAGAAGAGGAGGGCTTATCACACATATTAAAATAAATTAATTTAAGAATATACTAGAAATAGCAAGGAATAATTATTATGAGGTATTGAGACCTACTCATGGTAACAGTTCCATTATTTTATGTAACTGCTGTATTTACCATGTAAATCAAAATTCTATGATCCCCATATAAGGGGTTTATTGGAAGAGCAAGTTATGAAAGTAGGATGCAACTACCCTGAGGACCATCTTATTTTAATTGGTGATTATAATGCAAGAATCAGTACATATGATGGCTGGACAGATGACACCATATTAAATTATATTTATCCATCTGCTGGCATCAATCCAAGAAACTCAGAATATAAATTTACCAATTCTAATGGTACAAAATTAATTAACATACTTAAAATGAATGGAACTTTTCCCTCAATGGACAGTTGTTCGGTGGTCTGGAAGGAGAATAGAATTATCATTTAGCAAAGGCAGCATCTGTTATAGATTTGGCCCTCTGAGAGGTCCTTTAGATTTCTGGTTATCATTTGAAGTTGTAGGGAGAATAGAAAGTAACCCTTTCTAATATGCCTAAAAGCACAAAAAGAATATTGTAGACTGGAACTGTAGAAACAAGCCAATTAATACTTCCATTAATGATAATCTAGAAATTTAAGAAATAAAAGGATTATTTGGACCGTTGACATAGAACATAGGGTAGTTGTGGAGTTAAATACCTTTTTCGTGAATTATTACAAACATCTTGAAGCAGTATAAAAGACAAACTATTTCATGAAACATCCAAAAAAAAATACACAGAATAATACATCAGCTGGTTAACAATATTAAAAGAACAAATAAGGGTAGTTGGACAATAATTGTAAAGCTCAGAAACACAAATTATCTGTGATACTAAGAAGGTGCGAAACTTTCAAACCACAAACAATCATGATATCTTGAAAATGGAAAAGAAAACATTAAAGCAATTTCCATTAAATAAAAAAAAAGAATATTATACTCAACTGTGGCAAAAATGAATGAGGTAATCATTAATAAAGATAAAACATTTTGGCAGTTGGTGGCAACTGGATGTAAACAATCCATGAACACGAGCTATATTAACAACAAAGAGAGGGTTAATTATTTTTCAAAACAATGTTCAAAACTTACAATATGATGGCTGATAACTTAGTAACTGAAATTGTCCCAAAACTACCAGATATTACACCTTCTGAAATTTGTTTAGCTATAAAAACCTCAAAGCAAACAAGGCACCAGGTCCAGATATTGTTCCAGGTGAAATATTTAAATGTTTGAACAATGAATGGGCAATGTTCTTGTGGACTTGTTTAATAACTGTATCATGGGCTGGCCCGTCGGTAGCGATTTGGATTTCATTGCGGCGCCGCTACGGTGAGCGGACCGGGTGGTGAGCGGCCGGGAAGATAGATTGAGCATCCGTTGGACTGCTCTCCTTCTCCGGGAGGTCGGGCCAGCCTGGGTGATGGGGACTCCTGGAGGCCAGGAACAACCACACTCCCGAGCTCACTTACTTGGAGGCAGGGCAGACGCTGGGCGTCATTGCATGACCCGCCTCCCTAGAAAACAGGAAAAAGATGGAGCCAGCCTGCCGCCATGAATGAAGCCCACCGCGGCTTTGATTTGTCCTTAGGCCGAACCCCGACCTAATTCGGTGCCATGGCATTTTCGGGACGGTGTCGCGGGTCTCACTCATGGGGGTAAGCTACCAAATGGGTGGCAAGTGGCTGATTTGAGGACAGAAGTCATGCCCGTGATCGGGTGGATGCCTAGGCGGCAGGTGAGGGTTCGAAGGAGGAGGAAAAAGCTAAATTTAAAAAAAATAAATAAATAACTGTATCAATAAAAATCTTATTCTATATTCTTGACATGGGGCTGAGATTCTTCTTATCTTTAAAAAGGAGACAGATCTAATCCCAATAATTATCACTCAATTAGTTTGATTGACAGAATAGAAAAAAATCTCTCAAGAGTTCTTGAAAGATTACTGAATATAATACAGTCACTTGTTGATTTCTAGCAAGCACAGGCATGTGTTCATGAAATATTTTCAATTTTAGATAACATGTTTATTCTACAATGTTTGCAAGAGAAATAAGTTAAATTACACAAGCAGAAATTATATTTGGGGCTGGCCCGGTGGTGCAGGGTCTGAGATGCTGGACATCTCACCTCATGAGTGGGCTGGCGACCTGGGTTTGGGTGCGAGCCTGGGTCACCGGATGTCAGCACGGGGCAGGCAGAGCAGGATGGAGTAGCTGCAAGGCAGCTCTCCTCTGGGAGGTGGGGTGGCATCCCTCCTCTCGGCTACCCCATGGCGGAGGCTGAGAGGCTGTGCAAGTGAGGTTGCAGGCAATAAGCCAATAGGGGCGGGTAGAAGAGGGCTGTTACTGGGCTATAAGGTGCATGCGCTGACGCATGCATCCTTCTCCTGGGGTCCTCAGGTAAAGGGAGAAAATCAGAAAAGCAGCCAGCGGCAGGAGGGCGACAGACTCTCAGCAGGAACTCGCTTCCTGGACGGGCTTAAGGTAAGCCCCAGTAATTCCGAGGGACAGAGCTGGGGAGTCGGTCAGATGGGGCCACATGGCACAAGGAGAAACAAAGTGGAAATAAAAAAGAAATTATATTTGGTGTATTCATGTATTGATTTTCATCTGCCTTCGATACAATAAACAGAAATGTATTATGAGGTATGACAAAGAACTGGGAATTGATCTGTCTTTTATAAATACTGTTAGGCTATTATACAGAATTACCTGGGCCAGATCAGAAATGCAAACGGTGCTGTATCAGAGTGGTTCAATACAAATCTTAGTGTGAGGCAGGGCTGCATCCTTGCCCCACACTATTTGCGATTTATATTAATAAACTTTTGGAAAATATTATAAATTTACCTTCAGATTCTCCAAAGATAAGAGATGAAACATATGGAATGCTTGCATTCGCAGATGATCTAATGTTACTTTGCTTTCTCCTATAGGTCTTCAGCTAAAACTAAATTCACTAACACATTTTACAAAACAAGAATTGTTTAAAAATCAACATGGGCAATTCTAAAGTCATGGTACTGGGTGGCAAGGTACAAACATAAATGGCATATCAACAATGTAATAATGGACTCCACTAAAGAATATCAATACCTAGGTTTGACTCTTTCCAGGACATTTATGTAAAAACATTGTGAGGAAATACAAAAAGACTACAAGAACTATATTGGCACTTAGGAGATTTAATTATAAATATGGAGGAGTTCTCTTTTCCTCTTATAAGAACAATTGATGCAAAATATAATGCACAGACACTTTATGATGCTGAAATCTGGGAACACAAATATCTTACAAATTTAGAAAAAGCAGCCATTCAAGTATTACTGGATTGCCTAAAACTATCCCTCCACTATATTAGAGCCAAACTGGATCTGGCAAATATACATGCCTTAACTGAATCTCAATTAATTAATTTTTGATCAACTTAAACAAGCTATCTGAAAACATCTAGCAAAAATGTCTCGATAAAACAATATACTGGGATTCCATTGAGTGTAAAAATCAAAATGGTTGTCTATTAGCAAATATTGAAATCAGTGGGTCTTTTATCTTTCTTTCATCTTATGTTACAGAGCATAGCAATTGCAGAACAATATGAATCTCATAAAAAGTTTACTTTTAAAAATACAAGCGTATGGACATACAATACATAGCGATGTCTAGATTTGCATGTTGGTATTTCTATAATGATTGTTATCACTATTATCATTATTATCTTGAAATACTGGAAAGCCAATTGTTGTGCAGAACTTATGCAAAATTCAATTTTTTTTTTGAATCAAAGGTTCTTATGGCAAGACTTGTCAGATCTATGGATCCAATGTTTGCTTGGTGTTTCTGCAATGGGAATGAAATTGAAGACCTTGAGCATGTAATATTAAGATGCTGATGGTATTATGCAGCAAGAAATAAGTAGATAGGATCCATTTTAACCTCATTGACTCAGTGTTCTAATAATGTTATTCTACAATTTGTTTCCTCTGAATATGAATATATTATAAACAGGACTGTACTTTTTCTCTGCAATATACAAAAGAAGGAAAGAAGACATCTACCAGTCATGGTAGTTACTATATTGATATAATTTATACATTTATTTGTTACTCTTTGTGCAATAATCGTTTGTGTACTTCAGTGTAAGACTTGTGTTTCATATGAATTGAACCTTTTATGATAATCTTTTAATGACTGAACAAATAAAATGCAATTCAGTAGTACATAGTGTGATAATAGGCACCTCCTGGAGGTTCCTGTTATGGGCAGAATTTTCCCAGTGGCCTGAGCATGGCTCTGGGGATGGGATCAATTTCAGGAGCAAGTGAAGCTGGTGCCTGCTACAGCTACAAAGTTATGTCTTCAGTAACAGCATCACTGCTATTATGTGGACATGCATGGGGACTCCTAGGTTGAGGCCAAGGGAACTTCAAGTTGGAGAGCTGAAAATGGCTCCTGAAGATAGTAAGGATGCTGCAGCTGCTGATAATAATAATGATGCATTTGTGATGAATGTCAAGGCCTGTTAGAGACTTTGGTGAAAAACCAGATGTACTCAAAACAGAAAACCTGAAGATACCTAGGTATTGTCAGCGAAAAAGACATACTGGTCCATTCAGTCTGCTCATCCAAAGTCACTTCATTACTCTGACCCTACTGGCCATCCCACCCCTCAGTTTCTTGGCCCCCCTTTTGACAAAGTCCATATGCCATTCCATCCCTACTTGAAATTGCCTAGACTTCTGACCCTTACCACTTCTTACAGTAGCTTGTTTCATTTATCTACCACTCTTTCTGTGAATAAGTGTTTGTAGTTATCTTTCTTGACTCTCCTCTCTGCTAGCTCAAATGAGTTCCCCATCATCAATAAATTTGTGCTCAGTTTAGAAGTCCCTTAGTATCTACCCTGTATATCTCATGCAAATACTTGAATGTTTCCATTGTGTTACCCATTTCCTTCTCTTCTCAAGGGTGTACATGTCCATGTCCTGTTGCTTCTCCTTACATGATTTTCCCCTAGTTCCTATACCATCTTGTTCACCCTGAACCACAATGTTTCCACTTTTTGCAGTCTTTTTCAGGTGTGGATTCCAGCATTTTGCTCAGATGTCATCTTAACAATGACCTGTGCAGTGGGAGGATTGCCTCCTACTTCTGCTGTTTATCTGCCTCCTATGCATCCCATCACTCTGTGTGCCTTTTGCACATCTCTGTTACAGTGTGCTGTGGATTTTAGGCTCTGAAATTATTACCAAAGTTATTTCACTTAATAAAGGGAGTGACCCTCCTCTGAGGGCAATGTCTGCCCCATCTCCTGCTTCCATCCCTCTTTAAGCTGCAAGAGAAACTGGTCATTTCCAGATTCCTCAACTTCCCTTCATCCTCCAACTTTCTCTCACCTTTCCAGTCCAGTTTTCTGAAGCACTGTTCTTCTGTCTCTCCATACTGTGTGTCACTGGTTCTATTTTCTCTGTGATGGATCAGAGGCACATTACAACTGCTATATTTCTCTGTCTGTCCAAAGCCTTTAAATTGGTGTCCCATGCACTCCTCCTGGACATGTGAGTTCTGCTGGCCTCTCAGCTCCCACTGTTGTTTTGTTCTGTTTATACCTGTGAGAGCCAGTAGGATGCTAGGGTGCATATGGATGGGTATCACCAGCAGAAAGAGGGTGGTGGTGATATCTCTGTATCAATCTCTGTGTCCATTTCTGGAGTCTTCATCTCTGACAGGACATAGACAGAGCTGGGGTAGTGCAGAGGAGGACAAATAAAATGGTGTGGAATCTGCATCAAAAGCCCAATGAGGAGGCGGAAGGACCTCAGTATGTACAGACTGGAGGAAAGGATGGAGAAAGGGATAAGATAGAAATTTCAAATACCTCAAGGTATAAATAAGGTTCAATAGGAAGCCTTTATTTTTTTATTTAGTTTTGTTTGACCTGGTAAGTGCACTAGACAAATCCTGCCTATTTCAGGCCACGACCAGGGAGGATACAGATGAATGCCAACTGACCTTGAACAGATTAAGCTGTTGGTGGTATTTTTTAGTGAATGAGGAAATTTGGCCAGGACACTGGGAAATTCCTTCTCTTTGATAGGTGCCATGGGATCTTTAACATCCACCTGGACTACCACCAGTCCAGGCAGATGGGACCTCAGTTTAACGTCTCATCCGAAGACGAAATCAGAGAAATCAGAAAAAGGATGCACAAAAAAGGGGCCATGCGATGAAGCTGGAGGAGTAGAAATGTAGAAAGAATTTCTTCACAGAAAGTGTGGTGGATGCCTGGAACAGCCTCGCTGAGGAGGTGGTGGGAGCAAATACTGTAATGGGATTTAAGAAGGCATAGGATAAGTATAAGGGAACCTTAAAAGCAAGGAAAGAGAGTGGAGGTTAAAGCCAGACATTAAGCAGGGTCTACAGTGTGACAGTAGGTAGGGAACATGGGCAGACTATTTGGGAATCAGAATCAGAATTTATTTGTTCGACAAAGTCATTACAAAATTTTTAAAATCATAAATTAAGACATTCACATGCTGGATTACTTTGATAAATACATTTCAGGTAATATTACAGTTCATCTTTTTACACTTTCTTAAAACATTTCTTGGTAAACACTGCCAACAATATGCAATAGGTTTATTGGTGAGTTGACTGTAAAAAACAACTACTTACTGAAAACTAATACACTTTTATTATTCATCAGGTATTCAACCATTTTATTGGGGGAGGTCGAGGTTTGCCATGATGTCACCTAGCCATTCCACATAGTCCTTTGTATAATGGGCATAAGAGTAATATATGCTTTAAATCATCTTCAGAAAGCTTGTCACATTTACAAAATGGGGTCAAAATAGTCTCCTTTTCTGTTTCTAAAATAAATAATTAGCATTAGAAATTTCAAGCCTAAACTTTGTTATTATTCTCCTCTCTTTAGGGTTAATTAATTTAACCAAATAAGGCTCCAGACTGTAGGTTGTTTTAATCTGTTTATACCATCTGTAAGCTTAAGTTGTTTTAATTTTGCCTGTGTCTCTGTTTTTCCAGAACCCTTAATCTATTTTTAACTTTTCTACTATTATTTGCCATGGATTTAAGGACATGCTCCAAAGACCATCTCTAGCCCATTTGGAAAAGAAAACATCTAAAGATTATCAGGGATGGAAAAATCATCCCCATTAAAGAATATTTAATTTCTTTTTCCAAACATTGCCTCGGTGGCCTGCTTTCCTCCAAATGAAATAATTTTAAAGTTGACAGAATCATTCTTTCTTTCACTAATGTTGTAATTGAGTACTGTCCCAGTTCTGAATTTACTATACTTATCGGTACTGATAGTAGTAACTTCAAAATGTATCTTTTCATTTTATTACATAGTGTTTCTAAAATGTTTAAATCTGCAGTGCCCCAGATTTCTGTAGCATAAAGTATACTCGATATTACTTTAGCCTCAAAACCCACAGCACTCCTTTAACGGATGTTTGACCCATCTTAGCACTAAATATTTAAAATGCATTAAATGCTTTTTAACTTTCTCTGCGATCTGCCATGTGTGGCCTTTCCACTTTAGGTCTGACTAAACCTAATTCCTAAGTAATCATAATTTTTTACACTTTCAACTTCTCTGTATTTATCCACATTGATTTATGATGTTTTTGCATTCCTGAATATCAATATCTTGGTTTTAGACATATGTATTTTTAATTTATGAATATCACATAATTTTGAAAAGTAATTAAGTTTCCTTTGTAATCTCAGGGCTGATGTTGAGATTAATACTAAGTCATCGGCATATGCCAGACAATCTACTCTGGTGTCTCCTATTTTTGGTGCATGAAAAATAGGATTCTCTAGTTCTTTAGGATATCATTAATATAAATATTAAACAGGAAAGGAGCCAATAAGCAGCCTTATCTAACTCCATGTGTCATTTGAAATGAACAAGAAATATTTCCATATTGATCATATTGTACTTCTCCCCATGTATCTGAATGTAATCTTATTAAAGTATTAAGTAATGTTGGATATAACCCTAATTCCTTTAACTTGTTACATAGTACTACTCTGCTTGTGCTATCAAATACAAATGTAAAATCCACGAAATAATGAAAGAGCTTGGTCTTTTAATTGTATGCATTTCCAAACCAAATGTTTGACTGTATAGCAGTGCTGAGATGTAGATCTATTTTCCGGAACCTATTTTGAGTTTCATGGAATATACTATTAGAATTTTCCATTCCTCTAATCTCTCCAATATAATTCTGGTAAATATTTTTTGTGAAATATATATAAGCTTATTGGTCAGTACATTTCTGGGTCATTAGGATCTCCTTCTTACAGATTGGATATATGATACCCCTTCCAACTAGTAGGATATTCTTGTCCCTGCACCAAAATGTTATATAGTTTCTATAGCACTGGAGCCTACCAGTCTACATAGTACTTAGATACATCCTAATATTTTGTCCAGTCCTGGGATTTATTAGACTTTAACCACTTACTTGCCATGTTTATTTCCTCTAAAGTTATTATCATAGGTATTGGGTATATTATATTTTTATCTTTTAAGCTTTTTATTTCTCTTAATAATAGTTCATCTTGTTGAGAATAATACAGATCTGTGAAAACAGAACCCATGTATCTGAATGAATATATGCATCTACTGTTCTAGTATACTTGTTATAACCTTGCTAACCATTAACCAACATTTTCTACCATCCTTTTCTTTCACTGTCTTTCTCATTTTTCCCAGAGAATTTTGGAATATTTATATTTTCTGTCTCTAATATTTGTTTGTATTTTGTCCTTTCCTGGTTTATGGCTATATTGTCCTTTTATTTTTTATCTGTTTATTCTTTTGTATTTTCTAATAATTTTTTCAAGTCTTTTTGCACTCTACATATCTCATTAAACCATGCCTTACCATGCCCATTCTTTAATTTACTTCTTATTATTTATACAGTAAGGTCTAACCAAACTATTCAAGTCAGAACCAGTATTTTAAGACTGTATTATAATTTGTTTTCTCAATAATCTCTGTTCTTATTTCGTTTATTAATCCTTCAAATAAATTATCAAATTGTCTTATAGAGTTCAAATTCCTGTTGACCCTACTTTGATTAAATTAACAATTTCCAAACCTTCTGTGGTTTCTTGTTCTCCTTTGTCTCTTTCTTTATTTGTATTACATTTAATCTCAATAGTCAGTTCTATTGCATTATGTGTATATTCTGTTCTATCTATAATTTTCAGGTCTTTTATTATTTTAACTCCCTCCATATTACTCCAAACATGATCAATAATGGAAGAACCTTTAGATCCAATATATCTGAACTCTCCTCTTTGTCCCCTGGTGTTCTCCCATTTATTAGAAGCATGTTCTTACCTGTAAAATATGGATTTATTACTATCCCTCCATATTATTCTTAGTATCTTTTGAAGCTCTTTTCCATACTACACTTGGATTTAATTCACTTATTATGTCCAAGTATCCAGAGCTTTCTGATTCACTTCCTTTCCTGGCATTAAAATCCCAATGATATAAATTGGGGTATTCAAATCCTCATCCACTAATTGGTCAAATATTCCTTTAATCCTGGTTAATATTGTATCCATATCTTTTACCACTGGGGTTAAATGTATATTCACAATTATGATTTTGATTTTGCCAATATTTTCTTATCTTCATCTTCTATTTTCACCATCAGCATATCTTCTGGTGTAGAATACTGCCTAGTAATCTTATAATTATTTTTAGTTGTTAAATATATGCAACTCCACCCTTCTGTCATCCATAGAGTTTCCTTTAGTTGCAGATTTTGAAATATTCACATAGCCCGGTATTTTGGGGCATGTCTGACTTCCACCAAGTCTCTTGGAAACATATTAGGTCAAATTTTGTAATAAGCCATTCAACTTCAGGATCTGCTATTTTCAAATATGTACCTTCTGTATTCTATGACAAGATTTTATTTCTGTTTTACAATTATATTCTGTTCTCTTCCACAACTGATTCCTTCAATTTCCATCAATCTTCTTTCTCTTTTATTTTCCCAAAACTTCATATCTGTTGTTACCCATGTATTGATTCCAGCTATCTTCTACCTCTCTAGAACATTTCTCTTTGTTTTATCTTTCCTAATTTCATCTGCACTATCTATTTTAGTCTACTCATTATTTCAAATTAGATAAATTACTGCTTTTGCAAGCAGGTTCCCTCTTTTCAACAAATGGCAGACCACGCTGCCTTTTAAATGCCACATTTATCTGGGATGTTAATTTCCCTCCTTTATGTGCGAAATGTAGTCTATAAGATTTTGGATATATATATATATATATATATATATAATTTAGTAATTCTTGAGAAAAAGGATGCCATTTCTCATTTAATTTGTCCTATATTGTCCCTCTTTGTTATAGCCCATCCAAACATCATCAGGGTCCTATTTTCCCATTGTTCCTTTTGTTTACGCTCAAATTCTTTGCTTTTATTTAGAACTTCAGCATGATTACCCCTATCCCTTTCTTTAGTCTGTTTTTATTTCTCATTTCTTCCACCATTATTTCCTTAAATTTCTATTCCTCTTCTTATCTCTGCATTTAGTTTAAACTATTCATATGGTAAAATTTGTGTTGGCATAATGTGCAGTCCCAGAGACTTTAAGGTTCTGTCTTGTTTCCAGATATCTTCTATCAAGAATCCCTTACAAGTATAGAATAATACACAATCTTGATTTAAAGTACTAGGCAGTCTCGCCACATGTACTTTATCCCTATCATAAATATCAAGATGCAAAATATGAATAATCCAATCCTTCAGTTTTACTTCATTCTCATTGTCAAGTATAG
Organism: Neoceratodus forsteri; assembly: GCA_016271365.2. Taxonomy (NCBI): domain Eukaryota; kingdom Metazoa; phylum Chordata; order Ceratodontiformes; family Ceratodontidae; genus Neoceratodus; species Neoceratodus forsteri. Next base: position 381,901,824 of record CM057453.1, read on the forward strand.
CAACTCCATACATTTCCAACAGATATTCCATGTTTGTTCTCTTTAAAACTTCAAATTTACGCTTTTCAGTTTGTTTTCCTTTTAATCTTGGTGACATCATGGCGTCCTTGACCATCCCCTTATTCATTATTCTCCTTGTTTCCTTGTTAACATTTCTGTCAGTAACAATATTTCCTTTACTGGGAAGTTCTTTAACCAATTCCATCTTGGTTCAGCTATGTCTCCTTGTATTAGTGCTTTTCCTTTATCCTTACCATTCCTCTCTCCATCTACAATTAACAGCTTTTTGCACATAATCCTCCAGAGCATTTTTATTCCTTTGAATAGTAATTTTCCCTTTTTCATTCTGACGGCTTAGTTCTTATTTTTCTATCCCTATCTTTTATTACTTCCTACATAATGGATTCAAAGTGACAAGTGCAAGGTTGATTTTATCAGGGTGGGGGTAAGTTAGCTTGTACAGTCTTATTTTCTATCTTCCCAATTTTCCTTTGACTTTGCTTTCCCTCTTGTATTTTCTGGAGTCCCATTTTCTGATCTCCTTATATATCTATCCTAAGTCTGGTAATTTCCTTCTGGATAGTTGCCAACTACTCTAGTATAACTATGAACAGTGGATTCTCCATTAACCTTTGAGTTTGCTCATAATTTGCACTGTGTGTTAATAGACTTTTCTTCCATCCATAAATTCCTTTGTGACACTGTCTGCTAAACCCTCCTTCCTGATATGTCTTTCAAAAGATATGGGGTTATAATTTTATCATATAGGTCACCTTTGGTTTTATCCAGATATTTCAGGCCATTGATAATGACACTTAAATTGTTTTTGATATTGTGTATTTCAACCACATTCCGTATCTATTACCTTTATCATTAGGCCCCATTTCTTTCAAAGGCATTTCATTTTCATTAATTTTATGCCTAAGATAAGTAGTGCCATATCCAGGCTCTTTTCATATACTCAATGGGAAAAAGCTGCCATTAACATAATCATCTCTACTGTCACTAATATATGACTCATAGGATTCTATACTATGCATATTAGGAGTTTCTTGATACAAATTTGTTTCTGAATAAGGAGAGATAAATGGTGCAAAGGTATTCCATTCATATTTATCCATAGAAATCCCATCACATTGTCCCATGGAAGTTGAGGTATTTACCCTTTAAGTGATTTTCCTTGTAATTTCCCCAAAGTATTTGTAACTTCAGTATTTTGCATTTTATTTGTTTCCCTATCTATCTCTTTCATCCAATTTGATTGGTCCATATTTAAATCTTTCCATTTATTATTATCACCCATTACACTTGGCCACATTGCTGTGATTGATCTTAATTTGTAGGGGATCCTCAGGGGTACTTTCACAAAACTACTATTAGCCATTTCTCCTCCTCTTTAGCCAAATGTTTAACCAAGTCTTTATATGTGGCCACCTTTGCACCTCTTTCCCTCTTTTGATCGGATTCCTTTATAATCTTTATCCATTATAGGATAAGTTTTGCCACTTCTTGTTATAACCATTTAAATTACAATTGTTTGAAAGCGATAGAAAAGTGAAAATATGAAATGATCTCAATAATAGCAGCCTTCTCCACTTATTTTAGCTTTATTCTAGATACTTTGTTTCTAAATACTCAAGTAACAAAGAGAAAATATTGTGGAGTTGTGTTAGCAGTTTATCCAATCTACCCTAATGTTTTATGTTCTCTAGTTTCTAGCATAAGACAATAAATAACATTAAATATTAAACTCCTGAACTGAATTAGCCAGACAGGGAATATTAAAATAAACAAAGCTTATTTGTTAAATCCTAGACTATATCAAGTAATATAAGCTAACTGCTGCCCCAAATGCTTTTTAATCATTTGAGTTAATCCCAGGAATAATCCTTTGGGACAGTCCAATAGATTAATTCTATCTTAAGTGTTGGCAAATATTAAGATCTGAACCAGGAAATACTGGCTATTAAGTAGCAACAAAAGTTGTGCTGTGTACTATATACCATGGCCCAGATATTCAGAAGGGATGCACCATGCACAACAGAGATGTAGCCACAAGTACGAAAATGCACCATTGTCCATATTCAGTAGGAAGTAGCCGCGCTTGTGTAAGTTGTGAATGCACAAGAGTGCAATAGTAATGAATGCATGCGAACCGTGAGGGGAGGAACCATGAATAAAATGTGCAGTACGATATTCAACAGCATGCACCATGCACAATAGGGGAGCTAGCGGAAGTTGCACGATAGTGGAAATGATCCAAAATAAAAGGAACAAGACAGATGTGCAAGAATGCTACAGGAAGCCAGAGGTGGGAGCGAGGTGACAGGAACAAGGCAGAGGGTAGCAGTGAGCAGGACTGGGCAGGAGCAGGAGCAGGACGAGCACATCTGGAATCGACTAGGAACAGGAAAGGAGTGGGGAGCCTGTGTCACTGTGCAGGAGTGATAGGAAGTGCCACAGTGGACTGAGGGCAGTGGCAGTAGGCAGGACAGCCAAAGACCAGAGGTGTACCCGGTGCAGGAAAGCATCACAAATAGACAGCGGGGAATGGGATAACAACTACCAGGGGAACACCAGCCAGGGACATGGCCAATGCCACCTTCCAGATGGATGTGGTAATGAGGGTGTGAGAAGGCAGGCAGCAGATGGGGCACAGCCATGGAAGGACCCGTCGCTGTTATGCCCAATAACAGGCAGTACGCCGCACCTTTGAACACTACTCCTGACAAAGAGATTGTGGGCTGGTACCGCCTGAACCAGGCATTTCTGAGGTGTCTCTGTGAGCTGTGCAGTGATGAGATGCAGGCACCCACGACGGAGCCATGCTCTGTCAGTGGAGACAAGGTGACAGCTGTCATGTGCCTGCTCACCTCAGGCACCTTCCAGAGACCAACCGGGGCACAACAGGCTTAACCCAGTCAGCCATGTCACGCCTACTCACACAATCCTCAGCGCAATGCTGCCACATGCTGCAGAGTACATCCATTTCCCCAGCACACTGGCGGAGAGCACAGCACACATACAAGAGTTCCATAGGGTAGCATTATGCCTGGCATGCTCTGGGCCATTGACTGCACCCATGTGGCCATGCATGCCAACTGGCCTGGTCGGTGTGTCCTACATAAACCGGAAGGGTATGCCAGCATCAACTGCCAGGTGGTGTGTGATGCCAGAGGGCGATAACCAATGTCTGTGCCATGCACCCTGTGGGAGCACATGATGCCTTCATTTGGCACCAGTCTGCACTGTGCCACAGGTTTGAGAGTGGGGACATCCCCACTGGCCACCTAGTGGTGAGTATGCATATCATGCAGGATGACATGAGCAGATGTGGGGGCATAGTCAGAGATACCATGGGTACTGGCCTTGATGGCCCATGTAAGAGCGATGCAGACCACCTAATGTCCACCATCTACACACAGTTGACAGTGGCTACCCACTCCGCTCCTGGCTGCTCACACCATGCCCATGCCCCACGACCCCATCACAGCTACGGTACAATAAGGCACACGGCACAACACGGAATGTCATTGAGCAGGTGTTTGGGATGCTGAAGGCATGTTTCCAGTGCCTGGTCAAGTCTGGCGGTGCCCTACAGTACAGCCCTTGACGCCTGTGATACTCCTGGCCTGCTGTATCCTGCACAACATGGCCAATGACTGTGGGATAGTCATAGAGGTCGAAGAGGGGACAGCAGTGGGACGAGGAGGACGTTGGTCCAGATGGTAATGGGCAGCCACCCCTGGTTGAAGGGACCCCTGCCTGATCTGGATGTCACAGCTGCACTGGGACACCATCACAGAGGAACATTTCGGCCAACACAGGTAGGTCACAGGGCCATGTGCAACCACCAATGGCAAGGGCACAACCCACAGACAGGCATGGACAAACCCAGGGGCAGATGGTGGCAAGGGAATGGGTCTGAGCATGGAACGCACACACCATCAGGGATGGGCAGCGCCAAACCGACACCCGCTCACACACACAGACAACACACACACACACCCACAAGACATGTACAAAGGGTAGAAGGCACGCCAACCCTGAATGCAACCCCAACCCACACAGAGGTCCACATGACCATGCCTAGTGGCCATCACTGTGCATGTCTCAGATGCTGGGCACCATTGCACACTGATGGAAAATGCAATGCAGGCATCATCATACACACACAGTGGCCAGCAGCTGGGAGGGTGTGCAGAGGACCGTGTGTGCAGGCTATGTACCCCACCCATGCATTGCATAATACACAACACACTGCACACAGGGCAGTGGCAGACAGTGGCCATGGTGGGAGACAGGTCAGTCATGCAGCACAGTGCCACGCCACCACAATTGCATGGCTGGTCCTGCCGAGACCTGTCAGCCATGCCAGACTGACCATTGGCCTCATGGGGTGGCAACAACGGTGTCCCAGGGTGACACTGTGGGAACATGACTGTGTTCATGCAGGGGTCTGTAGCTCACCGAACATGCCCGCACCAGGCATGCTTGAGTGTGCCCACAGCCACACCCGGTGTCGACATGGAAGGTGTCACACAATGCTGGGAATGGGGTGGACATGACACTGTGCAGTGTCTGCATGCATGGGCAATGAACTGGTGCCCAATGTGGCCATGACAGCTGTGAATGCACGTGTCTGCCTGTCAGTGGCAGCGGTCACATCCTCTCGCTGCCAGACCATCTCCGCCAGGAGCAGACCATGGTCTCTGCTGTGCCGCTTCTGCCTGACACAGAACCACACTGAGTGCATCCACCACAGTCACAAGCCACAACTGCTGATCCACTGAAGCCTGGAGTAGTGGCTGTGCTCATCAAAGAGGTCATCCGCTGGTTCGCATGCTGTCCCTTGTGGTGTTCCTGGCCCTGCTGGCAGCACCCTTGATAATGAGTGCTGCACACCAGATCCATGCCAGGGCACATCCACATGTGGTGCACTGCTGTTGCCCCGACACTGCTCCCCGTTGCCATTGGCCGACTGCTGTCACTGCCCCTCTGGCCGCTGATTGCCTGGGCTCACGGTGCCACCGCAGCAGCTGCAACAGCCTCACCAGCCTGAAACACACCACTGCTGCCCACTGGGGCATACAGGCACAGGCTGGGACTGTGACGTCATGCAGGCTACAGCAGCACCACCCATGGCTCCGCCCATGCAGCTTCCTGCTGTGGGACCATCCTGCTTCCACATGTATCACTGTCTGGGACATGTGATCCATCATCATCGATGCTGGATCCAGCACCAGGCCATGTCCCAGCACGCTGGAGTCCATGGGCTCTGTCATGCTGGTACACAGGCAGGGCCTCGTCCGCACCACACCACCATCTTCAGTTCAGAAATACAGACATGCAGGTATGCAGTGGTCCTGTCCTCGGACACCTGTGGAGGTGGATGGGTGCTCCTCCATGTCCAGGGCATCACCCTCAGTGGACACACCCACCACCGCTGACCTATGTAGACGCTCCAGGGCTGTAAGGAGACATAGTAGCGTTAATGTCTCTGCCCTACCCTGTGGCATTCCCCAACTTCAACACAGTGACAGCACAGGACCTACCATGCAGTGACAGGCTGCCATCTGTCTGGAAGCCACCACCTGGAACACCCTCTATGGCACAACACGCATGCTGCTGGCCACCTGCTCCTCCTGTGACATCAGGCATGGCACATCTGGCTGTCCACCACGGTTGCAGCATGTGTTGCCCTGATGGCAGCCACCTTGTCCTTTATCCTCCTCTTGTCCATGCTGACCTTCTTTTACACTCCTGCACAGACCGCTGGTGGCTGCCATGCTAGTTCACGGCATCCGCAACCTCACCCCATGCCGCAGCATGGGCCTGTGATGTTCCACACTGTCTGCTGAGCAGTGGTTCCCCGTCGAGATAGGCCTCGAACAGGAATCTGAATCCACCCGGTGAAGTTGGGCATCCTCCTTCTCCCACGTCCCTGTTCCTCCTCTTCCTCTTCCTCACGTTCGGTCATTATAGAGCCTGTGGAAATGACAGGTGTTACCTTTGAATGTAAATCCATGCATCTCCACACCACAGTCCATACAGCATGCAACCCACCACAATAGACTGCAATACCAAACTATGCCTTCTGCAGCCCCATGTCGCATTTATATAGTTCAAGGCATGCAAATGAGGTGGAAACAACTTTAAGTGGATGCTAATGCAGTGGCTGCAACATGAAATTGCTGATGAGCTGATCTGCATATGTTGGCTGAATATTGCACTGTTCGCCTTGCGCAATGGTGTGGAGTGTGCTCAGGCAATGGCGCATCTATGTGGCGTACGCAGCAGACACTGCATGGTGCATGTCGGGTTCTGACACCGACACCTGCCACGCTGATGATGTGCTGAGCATGGGAGGCAGTGCAGGGCATGGCCACCACTGTGCCAGTGGCACAAGTGTGCTGTTCTTGCATGTGGTGCTCATGCCCTGGAGTGCCATAGGTGCCATGGTGCCACAGCATGGTAGGCCATTGCAGGGTGTCACATACAGGCACCCTACCGCGCTACATGCAGGAGTCCCATAGCACTGTGGCAGTCCATGTCGACAGACCCTTGACCCTGCAGTGGGCCTTGCTCCCTAGGCACCATGCGTCCGCATGGGTGTACCCATTGCGCTGTTCGGTGACAGCATGATGGGGAATGGCAGTGCTGTACCACGGACAGCATCTGCACATGGGGACATGTGCTACAGAGCACCATTTTGTTATCTGGCCTGCGTGGATAATGGCATGCAGGAAAGCCACAGTGGAGCTGCTAGAGCTGGCAAACCTGCTACTTGTTGAGCCTCATGCTGGGGCCCTGTTTGGAGAGGACCCACTAGATAGTCCAAGAAGCGCTGTGTGGGAGGAGGTGAAAGAGGCCATGCAGGAGGCCACAGGATTGCCCGTAGCACTAAGCAGTGTTGTCACGGTATGGAGACCTCTGGCGGAGGGACCCAGATAGGCTGGGGTGACTACGGGCACACAACAGTGAGGCACCATGCCATGGCCAGGTAGGTGCTCCATCTATACAATGGTATCGTCTGTCCATCTGGGTATCGTAGCTTGTATGGTTCCACAATGCAGGGGTGGGGCTGTCCAGTGTGGCGGTGGTGGGGGTGGTAGTGGGGTTGCAAGATGGCTGTGCTGTGGGATCACACACACCAGTGGGTGGGGCTTTGCTACTGGATTGTACTAATGTTCCACTCTCCTTGTTTGCACTCTAGACCCGAGGCGACATTGAGCTAGGAGGCCAGAGCTCAGTGTGAGAGGGATGATGCGCAGCAAGCAGGGACATGGTGGAGGCGATGGGCCAGCAGCACTCAGCTGTTATGGATGCAGGTGAGTGTCTTTTTCCAATAACATCTTTGCATGCTGTGTTGCAGGGTTGGCAGTGGGCATGGCCAGCATCCTTGGCTCCACCGCCGTGCACACCACATGGTACACCTCAGCACTGTCCTGTGGCACTGCATGTATGGGTGGGTGTTGCTGGTTGTCTGTGCATGCACTGGGTACATGGCTGTATCACTGCCTTCGCACCGCATAGGCTTGTCACTGTATGGCCATGGTGGTGCTGTGTGGGACATGGGTGGTGGGTATGTGCAGTGGATCACATGGCTGTGGGTGCCTGGGTAGGTAGGTCTTGTGGACCAATTGTGGGTGGTCCATGGCTGTATCCATGCACAATGGGTGGGCTGCAGAGGATGGACAGTCACACTTATTGACTCTGCTCCCTTGTCCCACGTGGACATCACTGGACTGCAATAGAACGTGGGTGCAGGAGCTGCTGCAGCTAGCATGAGCATCCCTGGCAATTCTACGGTGGATGGAGCGGGATGGGGTCTGGCACCACAGTAGTCGGAGGTGCCACAGGAGTGGAAATCTGGGCAGGCAATAGGTCCTCCTTGCCCCTGAGTGACCTAACCCCTGGACCATCCCTCACACCCTTCTTCCCTCTCCCATTTGTTCACCCCTGCCCCATGCCTGCCCACCTGGTTTGTGGCCCTTTCCCCCACCCTTGTATATAATTGTATATATGTTTTATTGTTTATACTGTTCAATACACACATTTTGTTATGACAACTGTGGTGGTCTCTAATTTGCAGCAGGCTACAGGTGCTTAGGCTGCAATGGTGCATGGTTTCAGGGGTGGTGCAGGCATAGGCATGGGCATGTGTGTGTGTCTGACAGGGACCTACCTATGGTGTGGGTGGGGACTCAGTCACTGTCTGTGGTATGTGTTATTCTCTGTGCACTGGATGCCTGAGTGCACTGGTCCAAGTGCATTCACTGTGTTCATGGCAGCCTTGTCAGACTGTCCATGGCCTGTGCAGCTGACACCCTTGCATGTCTGTGCTATGCATGGTCTGCTGGCATGTCAGTGGTGGCTATCCATGCTGCCCCCCATACCAGGTGCAATGCGGATTGCCTCCTGTTACCAGTATGGTGCACGTCTGCCTCTGGTGGCAGTGTGGCCTCCACTGCTGCTGTCCCCCTCCATGCCATCGCTTGTGTCTGTTGCAGGGAATGTGCTCCAGTGTCTGTCACTCATGCTCCAGCTGCATGCTGGTGGCAGACAGATTCATGGTGCATGCACAGGGTGGCTGGTACACCTGTGTCATGGAGGTGTGCTGGCCATGGTACACAGCTGCTGTGGCTGCATGCCAGTGGATTTGTTGCCCCATTATTGTGTCCCTGTGTGGTGTCCCTTGGGTATGGGTGGGTGGGTGTTTGTCCATGCACTGTGTTGCATCCTGTGTGGCACATGCTTCCGTGCACCACTGTGGGCATCTGTGCACACTGTTGGGGCCAGTGCTGGGACAGGGTGTGTGCTTGAGTGGGTGTGGGGGTGCTGTACCACTGGTGATGGGGTCCAGGGAAGGCTCTGTCACCTGGGGAGTACCTCCTGTGCTGACGAGGGTCAATCTATAAGCTGTGCCTCAGATGGGCTGTGCAGGGTGGCACTGTATCTGCAGTTGTTGCATCAATGGCTGCTGCCACCTGCTGCAGGGTGCTCATGGTGGGGCTGCCTTGCATGACTTCATGGTGCACAGGGTTGCATTGTCACAGTGGGGTGGTGGCATGCATGGGGTGACATGCATTGTTGGGCGCTTCTCCTGGGCAGGGTGTCTGGGGATCGCTCTGCAGGGTGTGCTCTGCATTGGTGTGATGGTGTAGCACAGGGTGGTTGGACCTCCTTGTGTTCGGTCACAGCTTGCCAGGAGTGTGCTGGGGCACCAAGCCCTGGCTGTGGAATTGTTGCTGGTGTCCATGGGCTGGTGGTTCTTCCAGCTCACCCTCAGGTTGTGTGGTTCATGGGGTGTGGGGCACTGTCTGTTCTGTTGCGTGCTCCTATGCCCATGTCTTCCATGGGTGGTGAACCCCTGCATCCTGTCCCTGCACATCCCTGGTTGTGCTGATGCACTGCTACCCTGCTCCACTGCTCATCCCTGGTTGTGCTACTGCACATCAGACCTGCACCACTATGCATCCCTGGTTGCGCTACAGTGCACGTTGGTGTGATATTCAGTTGTGTTGTGCAAGTGCATCTTGTCCTGCACTGTGTTTGAATATCATGCGGTTGCATAGTGCACTGCACTTCGCCTGCTCCTGCTATTGTGCTACTTTGTGGTGCAGCTTGAATATCTGGGCTCAGATGTATATGTATCTTGTGTATATATATTCTAACTACTATATGTGCATGTATCTTTTAGTATAGTATATACCCAGAAATATATCCATATAAAAGTCTTTTAATTCACCCTCAAAGGATTTTTATAAATTCTGTAATTAAGTTACTTTTTAAATTGGTTAACTCATTTAACACATCAAAATGTAGAAATTATTAATAAGGCCATCTCGGATGAATTTTCTCAGGCCAACACCACCATTAATGGACACCTGAAGGCTGTAAAGATGTAAAAGGCAAGCTAAATAATCCCAAAGTGCTAAAGTGCCAAAACAAAACATATAGAGTACAAAATCAGTGCTCTGAATATCCACTTCTGTACACAAATCTAATCAAGCTTGAAAAAATTCAGTCCTTTGGTCTGCTTCTGTAATATACTGCCCTGATTTGAGTGCCATTTTAGATTCTCTTCAAGTTCTCCTTAAATTCTCCTTGCTGTCCACATTGACCCAATATCTTCCCCACCGTTCAAGCTGACCCACGGACAACATTCAAGGTGAGAATGCCTCTCAGCCATCCAAGTCCCCAGAAGTCACAAACAATGTTGATTCCAAACCTTGGGCTCTGGGGTTGAGAGAAGCAATGGAAAACTGCTTCTGATAGTCCCATTAAGTTCTTTAGCTCCTTCTGATTCAGAACTTGCCAGTAAAATATCAGCTTGTTGGATTTTTTGTGGACCTTCTAGCCATATAATGCAGGCCATTAGAATAAAAATAATACAACTATAAGCTCATAAATATGAGGGGTTTTCCATTTAGTTTTTATATATATAACATCCAAATTACTCTCAACTGCAGCCAAGTCTATAGTCTATATCATAGTAATTCAATATCACAATATCACAATGTCACAGCATCAGTCGACAACCAATTTAACCAAATTTCAGCAGCAAAATGTTGTAAGTTCCTAATGCTTAAGTGTCTAAGTTGCCAGTGGTTTGGTTCTCCCCAAGTTCTCAATCACTCAGGGCAGCTTCCCTTTACTGCAAATACTGCAAATACAGTGAGACAAGGGGATATACAAATAAACAATCATAACCCCAAGATATACCTCGAGTTTTATCAACAGCTCCTTTAACTTGATGGAAAATGCTGTTGGCATAAATAAACCAGTATTTCTATTCCACTGTAGCTCCTTCTCTTATAGCTCTACAAATCCTCAAATAACCAGCTTCCAAGAAAACGGAATCAGACTGCAGATTTATACAGAGGAGATCCTCGTACAACTTGTGCAACTCCTGATCACTTAATTAGACTGTCAATTAGATGCTGAATTTGCTCCTAATTAGTTTGACAGACAAACCAATAGGCCAGTGCTAGTATCTAAGCAATAATATCTGAGCAATAAGGTAGAGAGTCAGGCTGATTAGTTAAATATCAGTTTAAATGACTTTGCTGCTAAGTTTGTCACCAAAAGTGCTTGTCACTAAAACTTACATTTTGGTCACTAGTTGTCTATAATCTGCTATTTTAAACACCTAAATACATGAACTCCTCATGTTAATGTTCCACAATAATGTTCTATAACATCTTTTTATACAATACGACTTCAGCACAAGACTGCAGTCCCAGCCTCAGTTCCTTGCTGACCCATTTATATAAAATCACAATAAAAGTATAAACAAAAATGATTTTAAGCCAGATGTTACAAATGAGCAAACAGATAGAACAGAGATCTGTCATATTTTAACAACTCAGTCCACAGCGTATACAGCATTCTCAGCACTTATAATATATGTAGTGTCCAAGTCAACTTCAGCAGTTCCTCACTTTTCACAAGCCTCAAGTAAGCCATAGGCAAAATTAAAGGGGCAAAATCACTTCTCGGTGCTCAATCCCTTCTTAGACTAAAACATTTCTGAAAGGCTCCCCAGCTCCTCTGCAATCCTTCAGCTTTCCCCTGCAAGAGAGCAAAGAACACCTGGGGGAATGTTGACCCACTAGAACACAAGTTGGTCTAGTAAGGGCTACCAAAATCAATACAGTGGTGGCATACCTTTTAAAAATAAAAATAAGCTTTTTAGCAGCCCTGCTATCTTAGCTCTCTCTCTCTCTCCACAGCTCAGCAGAGTGCGGTTCCACACCTGGTCATCTTTCTCCCACAATCCCTCTTAGACTAGTTGGGCAAAGTGGTCCTTATCTGCCATCAAAATCTATGTATCTATGTTTCTACCTAACTGTCTGATGATAATATCGGTACGGACCGGATGTGCCCTGACACCTCTCATTCCCATCCAGGCTGAGGGCCAACACAGCTCCACTTGATAGAAAGTATACTTAGAATGGCAGAAAAGGGAGATATTGCTGATGGGTGATCTGAATATGCCAGATGTTAACTGGAGTGCAGTTGCAGCAGCCACTTAGAAGAGTGTGGTTATTCTAGATGCCCTACAGGGGCATGCCTTAGACAACTAGTATTGGAGCCCACTCAAGAGGGAGCAATCTTAGACCTGGTTCTCTCAAATGGAGATGGAGAAGGATCACAGATGTAGAAGTGGGTAGCCATCTGGGAACTAGCGACCATCGAACAGTATGGTTCACAATAAACACAGCTATAGAGTCAAGCCATACAAAGGCAAAAGTACTGGACTTTAGGAGGGCTGACTTTGCCAAAATGGGTGAGTGCCTAAGGAATGCACTAGTAAATGGGCAGGAAGGAGGGGCGGAAGAACAATGGGGAATAATAAAATTGCCATCACAGAGGTAACAAGCCTTTGTCTGAAGCAAATAAACAAAATGAAACGATGTAAGAAACCACTATGGTTCTCAAAGGAAGTGGCAGTGAAGGTTCAAGAGAAAAGAAATCATTCAGGAAGTACAAGGAATCACAGAAGGAGCAGGGCAGAGAACTGTATCAGTTAAAGCAAAAGGAAGCTGGAAGGCAGTCAGAACAGCAAAGGCCCAAACCGAGGAAAAGATAGTCAACTCAGTTAAGAAGGGGATAAAACCTTTATAGGTACATCAGGGCGAGGAGAAGAAACCAAGGGAGGGATAGTGAGGCTTAATAAAGGGGAGGGAGGGTGGGCAGAGCGTGACTGTGAAAAGGCAGAGATACTAAACAAATATTTTGCTCAGTATTTACAAATTAAGAGGGAGGTACCTAAAACAAACAGTAGAAACACTCTGGATACAGAAGTTGATACCAGCCCATTTACAGAAGAAAGGGTTCTGAAAGAACTCTTAACACTGAAGGTGGACAAAGCAATGGGGCCTGATGATTCACCTCAGAATTCTAAAAGAACTAAGGGTAGAACTACTGACACCACTGACTACCCTCTTCAACAAATCATGGGAGGATGGTGTGGTACCTGAGGACTGGAGGAGGGCAGATGTGATTCTTCACAAAAGTGGGAGCAAGGCAGAAGCAGGAAACTACAGACCTGTTAGTTTAACCTCAGTGATAGGGAAAATGATGGAATCACTTCTGAAGGAAAGAACTGTTGAGTATCTAGAGGCCAGAGGGGCACAGGACCCAAGGCAGCATGGATTCACAGCAGGAAGGTCATGCCAGATGAATCTGATAGATTTCTTTGACTGAGTGACCAAAGTACTAGATCAGGGAGGGGCTGTGGACATGGCCTACCTAGACTTTAGCAAGGCATTTGACACAGTCCCACACAAAAGATTAATATACAAGTTAGCCAGCCTGGGAGTGGGTCCCAAGATGACAGCCTGGGTAAAGAATTGGCTGGAGAATAGGACACAGAGAGTAATAGTAAATGGAGTCCACTCTGAAGAAAGGGGGTTACTAGTGGATTACTGCAGGGTTCAGTATTCAATGCCTATCTACGCAACATTGCAGAGGGACTGGAAGGAAAAGTATGTCTCTTTGCAGATGACACAAAGATCTGCAACAGAGCTGATTCACAAGGTGAGGTGGAAAGGATGAGAAGGGACTTGGCAAGGTTAGAGGAATGTTAAAATGTATGGCAGCTTAGATTCAATGCAAAGAAGTGCAAGGTAATGCACCTGGGAAACAAAACCCAGGGAAGAGTACACAATGGGGTGAGATACTAACAACAACAAAAATGGAAAGGGACCTGGGGATAGTCATATCAGATGACCTAAAGGTGGGCAAGCAATGTGAGAAGGCAGCAAGGAGGCTGGGGGATACTGGGATGCATAGGGAGAGGCATCACCAGTAGAAAACAGAAGTTATTATCCCTCTGTACAGACAGCTGGTGAGACTCCATCTGAGTACTGCATGCAGTTCTGGAGACCCAGTCTCCACAAAGACATAGACAGGATGGAAGCTGTCCAGAGGAGGGCAACTAAAATGGTGCAGGGTCTGCCCTGGAAGACATATGAAGAGAGACTTAAGGAGCTTAATATGTATAGCCTCAAGAAAGGGGAAGGGGGACATGATAGTAACTTTCAAGTACCTCAAGGAATCAACAAAGTCCAAGAGGGTAGCATCTTTCCAAAAAGAGGTGCAAGAACAAGGGGCACAATTTGAAGATGAGGGGCAGTTCAGAGGTAATTTAAGGAATTTTTTCACAGAGAGGTTGTGGATGCATGGAACAGCCTTCTGGAGGAGGCTGTGAGTCAAAAATAGTGGTGGAATTCAAGCATGCATGGGACAGTCATAAGGCAATTCTAGGGGTGGGGTAGGAAAAAGTAGGCTGCTGGTTAACTGGGATCTGCAGCTTATCCATTAGGTAGGGAAATGGGCAGACTGGTGGGCCAGCAGTCCTTATCTGCCATCAAATTCTGTGTTTCTATGTATGTTTCACCCTGAGTTCTATCCTTTTCTCCATTCTCCTGAACAACCTCTCCTGTACCTGTGCCAACTCACATATCCACGTACGCAGATGACATAGTCATCTTCACCTCCAGTCCCTCCACCAGAGCTGTGAAGACCTGCTCCAATGGGACTTCAGCAATATTCTGCACTGGTTCCAATCCAAGCAGTTCAGAGTCAACAACCATAAAGTGGTGTCCATGACCTTTGGTACCAGTCAAAACTGACAAGACTCACTGCCAGTCCCTCCCATTTGCTCCAGTCTGTTTGGCATACCCTTGAAGCAGTACAGTCCTTCAAGTACCTTGGAGTGTGGCTTGACAGTAAGCCTGACTTCACAGCCCACATCAATGCCATCCATGCAAAAACATAAACAGCACTTGTCTGAGGAGAGGGAGGTGACAAGAGGGGTGCCCAGGTGTCAGTGCTGAGACCTCTCCTTTTCAATGTTTTCGTTAGTGACATTGCAGACAGTTTGGAAAGTAAGGTATGTCTATTAGCAGATGACACTAAAATCTACAAAAGGTAAAAACACCCAAGTGAAGAAAATGGAATTGGACCTTGAGAAGTTAGAAGTGTGGTCAAAGGCATGGCAACTTAGATTCAGTGCAAAAAGTGTAAAATCATGTACATAGGCAAAGGCAACACAACATGGGAATACTATCTTTGGAGGGGACTGGCAGTGACCAAACAAGAAAGGGACCTGGGTGACATTATATCAGAGGATTTGAAGATGGCAAAACAGTGTGAAAAGGCAACGCTGAAGGCCAGTGGCATGCTGGGGTGCTTCAGGAGGGGATTGCAAGCAGAAAGAGAGGGGTGGTCTGATGAGACCCCTGCTACAATACTGTGTCCAGTTCTGGAGGTCACACCTTAGGAATGATATAGACAGATTGGAGTGAGTGCAGAGAAGAGCTATAAAAGATGATTCAGGGACTACACCAGAGGCCATATGTGGAGAGACTGAGTGAACTTAACTTGTACTCACTTGAGCAAAAAAAGAGGGAGATATGATAGAAACATTGAAGTACCTAAATGAAATAAAGAAGGTACAGGTGCAGGACCTATTTCACATCAGAGACTGCACACAAACCAGGGGACAACATACGACTGAAGGGAAATTCAGGGGAATATAAGGAAGTTCTTTTTTACAGAGAGGGTGGTGGGACCCTGGAACAGTTTACCCATGAAGTTGTGGAAGCTAAAATTGTTGGGGATTCAAACTGCCCAGGACAGGCACAAGGTGTTCATCAGGACATAAGACCTAAATGGGTGGGGGAAGGAAACTGGGCAGACTAGATGGATAGTGAGATCCCCATCTGCCATCGTATTCTATATTTCTATGTTTCTATGTAACTCTGTCCCAATCTCAGTGCCCTCTACTGCAAAAGAGACTGCTCATATCTGCATGTCTGCAGGAGTTTGTTACCAAAATGGTGCTCCCTGTCTTTGACTATGAAGATGTGGTCTATGGTACCACCCCTTCCACTTCCCTCACCATACTGGTCACCCTCAGCAACTTCTTTTGGTACTTTGCCATGAACTCCCCTTATCACTCACACATTGCTCACTGTGTTAATCCCCTATCCCCCTACTCATGTCATCGGGCTCCTGTACCTCCTTCATATCCAAATACTGGTCTGGTTCCTTTCCCTCTTAACTCTTCTTTCTCCTCTCTCAACTACCCCAACTTCCTGTTCCCTCCATTCCAGGGACCATCACAATGTTGCCATTACTCACCCCTTTTCCTCTGCATGGCAATCTGACTTCTCCTATCAACTTTTCTCTCTTTGGAATCAACTGCACTCCTCCTGCCAGCTCTCCCCATTCCCTGCTTCCCTCAGGCACAAGTCAAAACTCCAGTCCTTTCCCACCTGTCCCTTGGCTACTCCCAGGCCAAGCCTTAACCATACTGCTAATTATACAATGGCAAGAAAACTTCCTGGACTCTGACTGGTCAGTGTGTCCCTGAGACAGTGATGGTATTACACAATAACATCACTGTAAGGATTAGTCTAGGATATTGATTAATTTTTTCAGAAACAAAGATATAGTGTCACACAAAATCTACTAAAACCTTTTTTAAATAAGTTTTTTTATTTTGTATAACATTGAGCCATTGTATAATTGCAATAAGGCACTCCAAGATGTGTGTTATTGTGTAATAACATCACTCCTGGGTGGTGGAAGCACTTAGCTTCAGCCTCATGTTTCAACCCACCCCAGGAGTGACATTATTACATGATAACACACTCTTGTCATGCCTTATTGCTTAGCATCAAGCTGGTTCCCTACCCTAACTTGGTTTTGCTACCATACTACAGTTTTCTCCCTCCATTACAAGGTCACACAATAACTCACCCTACAGGTCAATTGTCTTTGTCAATATTGTTCTTGTTTGCAGTGCATTGCTGCCACTTCTGAATATGCATTTTTAGGTATTCTTATTTAATGGTATCACACTCTATTCTCTGTACATACCATTTTTTTGTATTTATTCCAATTGTGTACAACTTTTTAAAAATGTTTTTGGTTGTTGTGCATTTATTGTATTGTGCTGCTGTTCTTCCATTGTTCCCTTTGACTTGCACCTGGAAATGAGCCTTGGCTCAATGAACCTCTTGCAATACCAATTTCAAAATAAATAAATAAGTACATACATACATACATAGAGTAGATACATATATACATACATTCATACAAACATAACCACAGGTTCTTCTCCTTTTGGGTGCTTTCCAGCTACCCCCCTCCCCCACCATCACCATTTTGTACAGTGCTCTTTCATTCTTTTTCACAATGTGCATCACCTTACATCTTTTTGCATTTAAGTACAGCAGCCAAACCTTTGATCAGTTCTCCATACTGTACAGATTTAATTTAAGATCCCCTTATCCCTCCCTTTGTCTTCAGCCATACTATGCCTCGCTTGACTTTTCACTTTTCCCAGATATATGTTGAGAATGGCTTCACACGTTACTTCACATTCTTTTCCAACTTAAGTTTTGGCTGCAGTTGGCCTCCCTGACCTTTCTATTAGCTTTCTGTGCTGTCACTAGGTAGTCCTCCCTTGTATCCCATCAAGTTGCCAACTGATTTTGGCTGCAGCTATTACAGTGCCATAACAAGGGTAACAAGAGAAAGGGGAGATCTTGAGTTGAGATCACCCTTTACTCATGTCACCCTTGCGCCCACAGTTTCTCCCTCAGGGCATGCCCACCCTGGAGGAGGTTATATTTAGTTTTGGGGGTGGTGGGTGATGTCCTGCAGAAGCCAACTGTTTCCCAAGAGGGCACTTTGGCACTGTAACTTCTGGAAGACAATTTGTCTAATGCTGTATTGCCAGGTGGCATTTGCCTGTGTCATAATTGGCGCCAGCAAAATGTATGTCACTGTGGCATGGGCGAACCTCTCTTCTTCCTTTGGTTCTTATTGCATTCTTGTCTTCTGTAATGAACAACATTGGACCTCTTGAACTTTTGCAATATGTTACTCTTTCAACTGAGCTTGCTGCTGATTCTAGCATACCTTTTATAAATGCTTCCCATCTTTTCTGTACTCTTTTTATGTGCTTTATGCTATCTACTTTCTTTCACTAGGCCCTCATTCTGTCAAACTTTGCCTTCCTGAAATCTCATACTTTTATCACATTTGCCCTTTTGGTGGTCCCCATTTGGACCTCCAACCTTACTGTCTTGTGGTTGCTAGATTCTACTGGTTTCTGGACTACCACATTTTGTATATTCTCACTGTTGGTGCATACCACATCCAGCAGGTCACCTTTCCTTGTTGGATCCTTGATTTGACCAGTACTAGGAACACCTCCTGACATGCATGTACCAGGAGCTGGTTCCTTGGACTTGCCATTATTGTGACTTTCCTTTCCACATCTGACATGTTAATGTCCTTTACATCTTGCTGTGATTTGGACTTTTCTGACCACATCTGGCATGCTAAAGTCCTTACAACTACCACTTACCCTAATCTGTCTGTATGCCAATGCCTGTTCAACAATTTACTGTGACCAAAATTACAGCGACAATGGTGACAGGTCACTGTAATGTTGGCACAGGATTCAGCACTGCTTTCAGGGTCTTGCACCCTCCCAAATCAACTTTGACTTGGAGTTGATTATTTAAGTTATGGAGGTGTGGAGACAGAGGCCCTGCATGGTGGGTTTGAGGATGAAGTCCTGGCAGAAAAAGTTGTCATGGAACAACTTTATGCTAACGGTAATTATGCAGTCGACATAAAGTCTCCACTGTAACCTTGTTTGACAACAAATTTGTTGAACCAGTGTAATGGATCCAATCTGTCCATCTTTCTCAGCCTTACTTCCTTCTATGTCCCTCTCTGGCCTGGTGTCCTGTAGACCACATCAGTACTAATTTGTTTCCATTATCTGCTGGTGATTGTGCCCTGTGTCTATATACTGACATACAGTAGTATCCAGCATTCACAAAACCTCCTAATAGACAAAATTCCACTATACCATTTTTAGCAAATATCAAACTTTATTAAAAAGCAAAAGTAAAGTGATATATTATATAAATGGAGGTCAACAGAGCAGCAGCAGTGAATTCCTCACAAATGCACACACCTGATATCTTGCACCAGAAGGCACTTTTCAAATGTGTAGGTGGCACATCAGAAATGTCAGGTTTTATACTATAATTAGTAGCAATAATTAAAGACAATAAATCAAAGTACAGTGCTGGCCAGGAAGCAACACAAAACTACAACATTCTGCAGCAGAGTTACTGCTATGAACAAGGCAATTTCAAAGGCTGTTAGTCCTTTTGTCATGCAGTGTCACAATAAACTTAATTGCATCTTGACCGATTCCACTGTATGTGCAACAATAATCAAATCAGTAGAAAGCAATCGCTATTAGTTAAAATTAATTCTTACTTTAATTAATTAAACTACCTTGTAATATATAGGTGTCATTTTCCCATAGGGAATCAGTGACAACAGAAAATCATAATACCATTGCTCTGCCATCAGAAAGTCATAGCACTATTGTTCTGACATCAAATCAGTGGTATGATGAGATGGAATGTTCAGTATGTTTCATATATTACAAAAATAATAGATAAGAATACAGCATTAACTTTGCTTGTTATTCAATCTTGGGATTCGGTGACACCATAAACCTCTGCGAGCTTTGATCTTGTGGTTCATGATGTCACCAGACTCACACAGTGGAATTACAGCCTTATAAAGATGATTTATCTGTTATTTTATTTATGATAATAGACAGTTATTGGCCAGTATGAATAGACTGACCAAAGAACAATATCAAATATCCAAGATACAGTTATTTACATCTGAGCTATACATAAAATATTTTCTAAAGATAAAATGGTCTTAAGAATAAATCATTCAAGTTGCAATAGACATTCATGGATGTGTTTTATCATGGCTGGCACCAATGTTTCTGTAACCAAGGTTATCAAATTGCATACTGTTCTCCTGTTTTTCTCATTTTTCTTTGCTCAGACTCCAACAGCATAGAAGACATGTGCAGAATAAAAGCAAATACACTAATTATTGTCTATGACACATTTTACTAGTACAGACATTATCCTATAAAATGCACAGTTTCCAATTTCTCTTTCAGTTATGTGCCTGCGATCCATTCCACACTTTTTCTAATTCAGTTACTTCAACACAGTGCTTTGATAAATAGCTCTGGCCATAAATATGTTTGGCCACAATGTAGATCAGATCGCCATTCCTACTAGTAATGCATGTACATGTTCCCTTATATGCATTCAGAGTACATGTTTGGTACGTCTAATACTGAAACAATCACTAACACAATCATGTAAATAACTCCTGATGTATTATCTAAGATAAAACCCTAATGTCTTACATCTTCCCAGTTCTGGGATTCTCAGATGTTTTGGTTATTTTATGTACTCACACTGTAAGCAACACCACACACAATACAACCATTTGGTTGTCATTCTAACCATGTTTCTGTTCAATGTGGTTTGTAATAAGAGTGCAATAGGTTGCCTTTTATATTGCTTTCCTTTCTGAAGATCATATATAGTTGGGATTCTGTTACTTCTCATAACATTACTGTAATCTTAGTATCTCACAGGTTTTACATACTGTAGAATATTTTTGACCTCCCATGTCTGAGTATTAAAGGTTGTAATAAAATTCAAATGTTTGGAACCTCTTTCTGTTTTGTTCTTATTGTCAGGAGATCATTTCTATCCATACTTTCATCAAATTCCTTCCAATATTCACATCCCTTTCAGAGTACCCTCTCTCATATAGTCACTGTTCAGTTTCCTTCACTCTTTGGTCAAAATCTCTCCTGTGCTGCAATTTTTTTGTATGCAAAACCTGCACTTAAGTTATATTAACTACTGTAAGTTTAGGGTTACAGCTGTCCACCTTCAGAATACTATTCCAATCACTTGGTTTTCAGAATAAATCTATGCTGACACATTCATCTTTTCATTTAATAATTACCAAATTAATAAAGTCAACCCTGTCTTTATTCCAATAAAGTGTGAACCTGAGATTTCAGTTACCTGCCTCCAAATACTCTCTGGCTACAAATAATTCCTCAACTGTACCTTGCCTGATAATCATCTGTGTACCAGCAGTAGATATCCATCTTACATAGAAATGAATTTGCCTCACAGTCATATATGAATTTGGACTCCTAGTAACCCAAAAGATATTAACAAAGTTTGGTGTGAAACTACTCTTAGTTTGGAGGAACTACTGGCTGTTGAATAGATAATAGTTCAGCTTCAGTATCAACTCCATTAGTTAAAAAGAAAACAACATGATGGACAGGACTTTAGAGTCAGCATTAGTGACCCCTTAAAGAATCATCCAGTCCAATAAGGCCATTGGTGAGGGTAATGGTAAATGGAGTCCACAGTGAAGAAAGGGGAGTTACTAGTGGGTACTGTAGGTTCAGTGCTGGGGCTGGTCCTTTTAATGTATTTATAGGTATCATTGCAGAGGACTGGAAGGAAAAGTATATCTCTTTGCAGATGACACAAAGATCTGCAACAGCATTGATATGCAAGGTGGGGTGGAAAGGATGAAAAGGGACTTGGCAAGGTTGGAGAATGGTCAAATGTATGGCAGCTTAGATTCAATGCAAATAAGTGCAAAGTAATGCACCTGGGTAATAAAAATACAGGGAAGAGTACACAATAGGGGTGAGATACTGATAACAACAAAATGGAAAGGGACCTTGGGGTAGTCATATCAGATGACCTAAAGGTGGGCCATCAATGTGAGAAGGCAGTAAAGAGGACTGGGGGATACTTGGATGCATAGGGATAGGCATCACCAGTAAAAAACAGGAAGTTGGAACCACGTGATGCAAGGCGCTAAGTAGCAGCTCTCCAGTCTAGCTCCCACCGCTTGACTCTTCATTAGATCAAATTTACATTTTAAAACAGCCTAAAATGATTTACCTGGTAGCTACGGTGTTGATAAAGGCTCAGGAAGAATCGATCCAAAGGAATGAAGCAGAGATGCGTTTAGCGCTTCCAAACACACCCGCCGGTTTCCCGGAGAAGCAAAGTAAGAGGCCTAAAGCCCAACAAAGTCACAGAGGAAATTAGCGACCATCAGCGTTATGGGCCGAAAAGAGTATCAAGAGGCCCCCTTACATTGGAGCTGTTCTTAGCTGAATTCAATCCATTTAGAGATGTGGTTAAATCTCTGACAATGGAAATTAAATATATAACCATGACACTGGAGGACTTATCCACAAAAATTGCAGATAATGATGCCCGTACAACTTCTCTGGAGAAAAAACAGACCATGCTAGTGAGGAAGCAGCAGACATGTGGCACAGAATTAAGAGTTAGAATCTAAGTTAGAAGACTTAGAAGGAAGAAGCCGAGAAATAACGTGGTTATTCTTGGAATACCAGAAAAAGAGAAGGCAACAACACTATCACTTTTATTGAGAAGCTAGTAGAAAAATTAGCGGTCCATCACCTTTTGGAAAAGTATACATGATCGAAAGAGCTCATAGAGCTCTGCGGCCTATGCCGCCACCAGAGGCCCTCCTTGCCTGATCATCTGCAGATTCCTCAACTTTCAAGAAAGACAGTATCTAATAGGAAAAATTAAAGAACTGCAGGAAATTAGCTGGGAAGGAGCGAAATTGAGAATAACACAAGATTTTCCTGCATCTGTCTGGTCTATTCGCACCCAATTCCACCCAATAGTGTCAAAGTTAATTGCAGCTGGTATAAAGTTCAGAATGGGGTATCCTGCCAAACTCCAGGTACTGTTGGAAGGATCATGGCTACATTTGATGAAGTGGAAGTAGCCAAAAATACACTGCAGAAGTCCATACCAGAACTGTTTAAAAATCGCTGAAGACAGGGGTGGAATGCTGAGAAGTTGTGTCCTAAAACTCGTGTGAATAATAGTAGAAAATGATGATCCTGGGTGTTTTTGCTTTTATCCAGATTTGAAGGTAACCGCCTTGGTTTAAACAAATCAAGCAAGTGAAAAGCGTCATCAATGTTAAGGGATTGCAAACAGAAGAAAAGTGAACTGTAACCAAGAACACGAAGTATCGGACTCTTGTGGGACTTAATCTCGTTACCGGGGCTCCTGATGCTTGTTTGCTCAATGTGAAGGAGTTATGCATAAGATTTATGGCTGCAGAATATTCGATGCCAGGGAATGAGGCTTTTCATCTGGGTGAAAAGTGGGACAATCGCACTCTGAATAAGCAAGTGGCAGTTTCCTGATAGCAGTCCTAATGGTTTTTGGGGATTAGCGAGTTTGTTATTCCAGGTGGAAGCCTCAAGTATAGAACAATAAGCCAATTACAGTTATGATCTGTGATGTAACACAACACGATTTGTGCGCTACTCAGTTAAAGCAGTGCATGTTTCAGTTTTAGAATTTGGGGTTAGGAAACCTGACATGGTTCCGGTTTAGCAGTAATGCATACGATAATTATAGAGAGCTAAGCCGAAAGGTATGCTTATGTTGTAGGAGAGGAAGCACTCTGCAAAACAGAAGACAAAGGGCATCCCTGATATGGTTTAAAGTAGCTCTGGGACTTGATTAAGTACAGTAGTGGGACAATCGGATAAGATCTGAGGAGTGCAAAGTGCTCGTGCAAATACTCAAAGATCCCGTAGGATCTACGTGCTGGGAGGACTCTAATCAGTGTTGGGCTAAGTAGAGAGAAAGAGTTGTAAAAGATGCATGGTTAAAGGTACCATCGCACGGGTTAGATAAGCCATTGCTTTCTCTTTAGTTCGGTTTTCTTTATGCTAGTACTTTTCCATTCAAGATTCATAGGTAAGGATTGACCAGTTAGGGTGCTACTAACCCGAGTTATTATTATGAGACCTATTAGACAGACTTTATCCTGGGAAATAGACAGCCAGCAGTGGGAGGGAACAGACGGGAGTAGCAGGAAGTGATTTCGCAGACAGTGGGGAAAGCAGAGTGGGGGAGAAAGCTAGTAAGCAGTTAGGATTAGTAGGAGGTTTAACTTCAGGAGGGTTAAGCACGAGGGAGATATGGAAGGACGGGGTAGTAGTGATGAGGTAGGAAATGGGAAGAAAGTACAGCAAAGTTCACATAGATCCTGTTACAGTAATAGCACAGTATCGCTATGGATATACCGTTGTCAGACAAGGAATAATGGCTAAAATACTGAATGCAGTGTCGTGGAATGTAAAAGGGGTCAGACACAAATTAAGCAATATTCGATCCTGAAGCACCTCGATTTGATTAGGGCAGAGATAATTTTTCTGCAGGAGACACATTTACTAGACAATGAGGCTACAAAATGCGAAGAGCAACAGGTAGGGCAGGACTTTGCAGCCGAATGCTCCAAGAATAGAGGAGGATACGATGGTTCTGGTGCACAAGCTCCCTTTAACCCGTCAAAATAGTCAAGGATCCGAAGGTAGATTTGTTTTTGGTAGGTCTCTTGTGTGGGAAAGAGTTACTTTTAGGGAGCCTCTATGGGCCAAACCAAGACTCTCCTAATTTTTTTGCAGATCATAACAACATTACTCCTTTTCTCTCGATCCCGATGATTCTGGGGGACCTCAATCTGGTGTATGATCCAGTAATGGATAAGAATGGACTTAATAGGAAGGATTAACCCTGGCCCAGCATGCCCTCAGGGACCTTCTGGATCAGCTTGGACTGTAGCGACATTTGGAGGGTATTTCACCCATCAGACAGGAATATACCTATACTTCCCGGTCCACAAAACATCATCCAGAATAGATTATGTGCTTATCTCCGGCGTACATTCCCAAGTCATTGACGCTTTGATACAATCTGGCCCCCATCAGATCATTCCCTTGTATGCTGTCACCTATCTATTGAACCCCGATGAGAGGGAGGTAGATGGAAACTTAACGACCAAATACTAAAAGACCCTAAGCTAGCCTGTAAGGTTCAGGACCATATAGATCTGTTTATAACGCACAATCAGGGTACCACCCAGAGACCAGATATAGAGTGGTGTGCTCTTAAAGCTTACTTAAGAGGAGTAATCATTAGCCTAGCCTCTAATAGGAAGAAAGAAAGAGAAAGACAACTGTCCCTTCTATTATCTCAAATAAGATCCATAGAAAAGATTTATCTCCTGGCACTTCAAAACCATAGTACAAGAGCTCATTAAATTAAGGGCAGCCTATCTTGAGTTGCTTCGGAAAAGGCAGAGCATGCTATCATAAAAACACAGGCATCATTTACTGACCAGGGAGAAGAGCGACGACTATTGGCACAAAAGGATTAAGCAAATTGAGTCCTTGAGATACATAGCATCAATACAATCTCAGTCAGATGGGCTTGTGAAAACCTCCCGGAAGAAATCATATCTGAATTTCTTAATTACTATAAGGAACTCTATGGTCGGATGACAGACCCTCCAACCAGGCCCAACTAGATAATTATTTACAAGAAGCCAACTTGCCTAATCTCACCGAAGAACAACAAAGGAGTTAACATTACCTATTACATGTCAGGAGATATCCAATGTCATAAGCAGTCTACCTTTAAATAAAACCCAGGAATAGATGGATTCTCAGCTTATTTTTACCAAAGATTTAAGGCCTCCATCATCCCTATGATGCTTTCTTTATTTCAGTACATACTATCAGGAGCCCCTGTTGATGCCTCCTATTTGAAGTGTTAGTAGTACTTATTCCCAAGCCCGAAAAGAGCCCGAGTTGGTCACTAATTATCGGCCAATCTCCTCCTAAATCAGGATGTTAAAATACTGTCCAAATTAATAGCGTGCCATCTTAATACAATTCTCCCTACTATTATTGGATCCGAGCAAGTGGGTTTTATGAGGGCAGATCTTCTTCAGACCATCTTCGTACCCTGGCTCATGTCTTCTCAACATCCAGAGATGCCCTCACCCTGCTGCACTGGTCTCCCTGGATGCGAAGGCATTTGACAGGGTTAACTGGCAGTATTTACTCGGACTTTAAAGGCGTTCAAATTCCCTGAGACCTTCCTGACATGGATTGGATCCCTTTATAGCTCCCCCAGGGCAAGAGTAACTGGGAGCGGAGTAATCTCTGATCTGTTTACTCTCTATTCCGAACTAGACAAGGTTGCCCTTGTCCCTTTACTGTTTAATGTTTATTTAGAGCCATTAACCGTAAATTACAGGCCTGCCTAGAAGTGCAAGGGATTCCTAATACATCCATGTGAGGTAAAGGTCTCAGCTTACGCAGACCATCTGCTCCTTCAAATGGCTAATCCAGTTTCTTCTCTTCCTCCAGTGTTAAATATCATAAGGTCTTTCAGTACGGTCTCAAATTACAAATTAAATGTAAGTAAAACAACTGTCTTCCTCTCAATCACAAATTGTATAAAGCAGATATAGTCCAATTAGGACTTGCCTGGAAGCAGGACTCTCTGAGATATCTAGGTATTGAATTAACAAGGCATCTGGGAAATACCATCAAATTAAACCTGGACTTGTTATGTCAAGTGATAACCCAAGATCTGAATAGATGGGCCTCACTACTAATTTCCATTGGAGGAGAATCAATTTGTTAAAATGAATGTATTTCCAAGGCTGTATTATCCCTGGCATTGCTTAATGTTTGGCTCCCGATATCATGGTTCAAAAGGTTAACAGTCTTTTCTTAGAGTTTATCTGGGCTAACAAAGCCCCTAGGATAGCATTTCTTAAATTAGGGCACCAAAGCGGAGGGTAGGCTTTACTTCTGGGCTAGTCATATTAATAAATACCTGAGATGGTTAGTGCCAGTAACAACTGGGTACACCCGGGATGGCTTACTATAGAGAAAGTAAGGATTAGAGAGTGGTATAGACCCAGAATCCTCTTGCACATCAAGGAGAGCCTTCTTCCTAATAAATTAAAGAATACCCCATAGCACTGTCTATCAGGATTCACACTCAATTATGTTGTTCCTCAAATATAACAATACAGGGATCTAAGTCAACACCTGTTCAGTAACCCTAATTTCAAGATTGATGGTAAATGCATCTCTGTAACTTGGTTACCCCAGTTGAAAGGTACCCACTGTATGCTTTAAAGGGAGAGGATGATACCTGGCTATCTGCCCAAGATATAAAGCAAAAGTTTAGGATCCCAGCCAAGTATTTTTCAGAATTATCAATTGAGACATTTATTGGTCAAAATATTCAGGCATAAATTAGATTCACACAATAGTCCCTCCGATAGAGGAGATGAAATGCTTGGTGGGATGCATGAAAGCAGTGTCCAAAATTTATGATACTTTGTATAACTGGTTGTATCCAGATTGTTTTGGACCGACCCACTATTGGTCCCCCACTTTCCAGGTTATAGCTTTAATTGGGATAACTCTGGTCTAATTGCCATAGATTCATATCACAGGATAGATTAAGACTGATGCAGATGTACATTCTGCATAACCTCTATTTTCCCCTGAGAAACTGTCATGGCTCTGCTAAGTCCCTCCTCTAAGTGTGTGAGATGTTCTAATAGTGAAGGCACCCTGTATCATATCTTCTGGTCTTGCCACAAAATAGTCCCTCTTTGGGTGGCTATTCATAGAAAATTGACCCAATCCTGGGGCTTGAAGACCTATTTAAACCAGAAATATGTATTCTGGGTGACTTCTCTGACGATTAAATTTCACAATTGGAAATATTATATAGCCTTGATTTCTATGACTCTCAAGAAAGTAGTATTAAGGCACTGGAAAGATCAATCAGAAATTAAGTATGGAGAATGGTTAACCTGAGCTGCTGGCGAGTCTAAGAATGGAAAAGGCCATCGCAAGTCTATCCAATAGGTTAGGAAGGTTTAAAGAGATATGGGACCCTGTTATACTTTGTTCACAATTTAAGAGATTTCACTGGTAAGAACTCTGTAAGTCAGTTATACTGACAAAATTGAAATGTTGGAATTGAAGGATCTGTAGTGAATAAGAATGTAGAATATTGCTGTACGGGGGTATAGTTGTGGGAGGTAGGGTGGGAGAGGACAGTTTTAGTCTATTGTACTCTGTCAATGTATAAAGATACTGCTCTTGACTGACTGTCTTCTATGATTAAAACACTAATAAACTTTAAATGGAAAAAAGAAAACAGGAAGTTATTGTCCCTCTGTACAGACAGTTGGTAAGACCACATCTAGAGTACTGTGTACAGTTCTGGAGACTCCATCTCTGCAAGACATAGACAGAGTGGGGCGGTGTACAGAGGAGGGCAACCAAAATGGTGCAGGGTCTGTGCCAGAAGACATATGAAGAAAGACTAAAGGAGCTTAAGATGTATAGCCTCAAGGAAAGGGAGGGGCATGATAGAAACTTTCAAATACATCAAGGAATCAACAAAGTCCAAGAGTGTAGCATCTTTTGAGAAAAGAGAAGTGCAAGAACAAGGGGCACAATTTGAAGATAATGGGGGTGGTTCAGAGGTAATGTGAGGAATTATTTCTTCACAGAGAGTGTAGATTCATGGAACAGCCTCCTTGAGGAGGTCGTATAGTCAAAAACAGTGGGGAATTCAAGAATGCATGGGACAGACATAAGGCAATTCTAGTGGAGGTAAGAGGAAGTAGGCTGTTGGCTAACTAGGATCTGCAGCTTATCCATTAGGCAGGAAAATCAGCAGACTAGGTGGGAAAAGCAGTCCTTATCTGCCATCAGATTCTATGTTTCTATGCACCTGAAGTACTGTGCACAGTTCTGGAATCTTCATCTCAGGAAAGATAAAGACAAGCTAGTAATGGTGCAATGAAGGGTGACTAGGAAGATTCAAGGTCAGTAGGGCAGATCTTATGAGGATCAGTTCAAGGCACTGAACGTGTACTCAGTGGAGACCAGATGAGAGGGTGACATGTTGAGACCTTCAAATTCCTGAAAGGAATAAACAAGGTCAACTCGAGGACTATTTAGAATGACTAACAGTTCAAGGACATGGGGCATGAGTGGAAACTGACAGGAGAGAGGTTCAAGCAGGACATGAGAAAGTATTATTTTACAGAAAAGTTGGTGGGACTATGGAACAGTCTGCCAGTAGAGGTGGAAGGTGACAAACCATGGTTTCAAGCATGACTGGGAGAGAATGAAGGATACAGTGGTTACTTGGGGTAGTAGGGTGGGTAGTGAGGGATAGTACCCTGTATGGACAATAGGTCCCTGTGTTTGACAGGAAGCTACAGGCAGACTGTAGGGACCTTTGGTCTTTATCTGCTGTCATTGTGTAAGTTTTATGTATTTCACATTTCCTTTTGTTCAGAAAGAATTCCATTACTTCTAATCACAAATCAATTGGTATTTCATTATACAGCGACTCAGTATCAAGAGTTGCTATCCAGTTATGCTCCATATGCATACTTACCAATACATTTAAAATTCAATTTGTATCCCAAATGTAAAAATTCAATTTATGGAAATCCAGGAATAAAACTGTCAACATATTGCAACAGCAGTTGTGGCAATGATCTTATTCCTGCCATTAATAGCCTGCTCAGTGAGTCTACTAGCCTCTTATGTATCTTGGGAATCCCATAAATCATAGGCTGGAATCAATGTTTGGTATCGGAAAATCCCAGAAATATATTTTTATGTACAAGAGTGCAGTGTTCACATATATAGAATCCAAACAAACAGAAGAGAAAAAAATAAGTGCCAGCTGTGGTACTTATTTCTTTCTTATACCTGTTTTGGTGCCAGAAATACATACCTGTCTGTAACCATGTCCCAGAGTTTAGTCTATCTTAAATTTAAAACCTTGAGTGGAAGTACTACTCAATTTTTAAAAGCAAGTATAATCAGACAACTGTCTTTCAATTTCTAGGACATATGCAGAAGCAATCATTACCACTACTGCTTTGTCTGCGGGTTTCATAGTGATATCAGTGTTGTTACTTAAATTAGTCATAGAATTCCCTTTGCTCTTTCTTCATATTATTTATATGGTGCTTCTCACACTTTGTGAACAAATGTTCCAAATCACTTGCACAAGCCTCTTGGAAGATTTCCAAAGACAGACTTACTATTGGACAAAAAAATGACTTTGTTTTAAAGAGCAACTGACACCACTCTGGCAAAAGTACTGCATTTCAGAATTAGAATAAGCATACCCCATTAAATCCATACCAAAAACTAGATTTCTACATGACTTCATTTTAAAGTTATGAGCTATTGTATAACCCTGGTTTCACTACCTGTTCAAAAAGCCTTCTTCAGTGAAGAGCTGCTGCTGTTGTCATCTCAGGAACTCACAGTCTAGTACTCCCTGTGATCAAGCTTATATGACATGTTTCTCCAAAGTTGTACAGATCATGTGCAATGGTTTTCTCAAGTAAAGCAGGCAGTACCATTCAATAAACATTGCTTAAAAACTATGTGTGTTTCAGGTTTTGTAACAAAGCTGACAATATTTTGTAGGTACCTTTTTGTTATGGACCTTTTTTAGGGTTGCTGGATGCTGGATCATAGCACACTGTTGTGAAGTTTGCAGACTGAATACATTTCTGATTTGGTGAAAGGCTGAGATCATTCACACCTACCATTCAGTTGAGGTGATTTCTAAGGATGGCACTTTAAAACAATTATTCCATCTCCTTGTCAGTGTGGGGTGGGAGGCAATGCTGTTTCAAAACCTCAGTAGGAGTTTCCTAATTTAGCCAGCCCAATGTGTTCTCGCCGTCAGGCTGTTTTTGACCTACATTCAGTGGCTCCAGGGTTGTTGGATGATGAGCCAGCATGCCTCAGGTTGCTGATGCCATTTGGATTGCTACTCTACTGTGTCCTTTAGGAAGTTGTATTGCTGCTAGTATTGTAATGTTGGTAACTTCACTGCTGTTTGTCAGTGTCTGCTTTGCAATAAGTTTTAATAGGGACCTTATATATGTTAATCCCTACTAGGTATGGAAATGTTAGATCTGGTAAAATGATCATTTTAATTTAGAATAGAACATAGATGAGCCTGAATGCAGGTAAAAAAAAAAAAAAAAAAACAGCCTAACAGGGAGAAAACATTGGGCTGGCTAAATTAGAAACTCCTAGTAAGGTTTCAAAACAGCATTACAACTGCCACTCTCGTTGACAAGGAGATGGAATAATTGTTTTAAAGTGCCATCCTTAGAAAGTGCCTCAATTGAATGATAGGTTTGAATGATCTCAGCCTTTACCACATCAGAAATGTATTCAGTCTGTAAACCTCACAACAGTGTGCTATGACTCAGAATCCAGAAACCCTGGAAAAGGGACCTCAACAAAATGGAACCCTCAAAGAAATTATCAGCTTTGTTACAAAACCTGAAACACGCATAGTTTTAAAGCAATATTTATTGAATAGCGCTGCCTGTTTTACTTGTGAGAACCATTGCACCTGATCTTTAGAACTTTGGAGACATAGGATCTATATGCTTGTTAACAGGGTGCTAGACTGTGAGTTCCTGAGATGACATCTGCAGCAGCTCTTCACCTACACAGGCTTTTTGAACAAGTAGTGAAATTAGGGTTACAAAATAGCTGATACCTTTAAAATGAAGTAACACAGAAATCTAGTTTTGGATTGAAATTTACTGGGAGTAAACTTATTCTAATAGCTCAATGTAGCAGACATGGTGTCAGATGCTCTTTAAAGGTAGTTCATAGAAGCTTGGGCCAACTGTTGCTTCCTTAACAGATGAAACCTCAGTGATATCACCATTTTTTGTATCTGTAGTGCTTCTAAATATTCAATATCTGCTTTGCAAAGAAAAAAACGTATTTCAAACATAACGTTCTTACGAACTTGTACAGGTCTATGATAGTAGTAGATTGAATGATATTATTAGTAGGTACACATGACAATCCTGTATTGAGCATCTTCAGTTCAGTGTTAGTTAAAGAATAAGGCATTTACTGCATTTAGTTGTTGTAGTTTCTTTTGACTGCCATTCTTTAATCTAGTTTTGTTGCTTCTCGTTTTCAGCTGTGTTTCTATTTGCCCCTCCTTGTTCTCTTGGGAATCAAAACCTGATTATTCTTTTACTCCTTCAATCTTGGGAATTGTTTATATGGTTCTCACTGGGGACTCTAAAAAACTTGAAGTAGAACTACCACCATCAAGGTTACAATCACTTTGTCCTGAGCTAGTTTCAGATTCTGAAATAAACTCTTTTTAAAATGAGTTTGGGCTGATTATCTGTACATTGCAGTTTCTAATTAAACATATATTTGGATTGATAATAATTAAAGTCCCACTCAAACTTCTTCTGTTCAGCTTGTTGCACATGCATTTCCAGCTTCTCAACAACCTTTGCAACTGTCTGTTTTTTTATTATATTCATCTGTAGCTATCATACAAAAGATGCTAAGTATTCTTTAAATTTTGTCAATTCATTCTCTACAGTAGTTCCTGCTGTAATCTTTCAGTCTCTTTGGATGACAGGTAATAGTTCAGTAAATGACTCCTATAGTATCTCATACCAGTCTTTCATAAATGGTTCAGTTACAACCTCATACTGGAGTTTTCAATAATGTTATTACCTGAGGGTTCAATTATCTGAGACATATGCCTCCAGTGTTGTGAGTTTGCCAGTGCACATCTGGATTTAAACACAACTTTGTTCAAATGCACTGAATAAATTATCTACTGTATTTTTAGTCCCACACACATTAGATAAGCAATGAGTCATGATGGGGTGGTGGCTGACATGAGATAATGCACACGAGTACCTTCTGCCCATGGGTGTGCATTTACCCATGATGACCACCAGCCCAGAGTGCCTTATTACAATGGGTCCCTTGTAGCAATTTTTGGTACAGAGAAAAGCAAAATTGGGGAACAACTTTAAAAAATGCATTTTAAAATACAAATGTAAAAAATAGTTCCTGTTCTTGCCCAGTGTATGATGCTGCTGTTGTACTGTCAACAGTACATAAATAAAAAGCATCATTTTGTATTTAATTAATGATCTTATTTCATGTTGCTCTTATTTTGTAAGCATTTTGAGTGAAATATTTTGCAGCATTTATTTATAGTTTTAGAATAAGAAACAGTTTTGGATTGGTGAAGGTGAGCATAGTACAAAACATCATTTGTTGTGTGAACACAGCACTACCACACTGCATGAGAGAGAGAGTATTGTCGGCAGCCTTAGTGTCAGTTCAGAGCACTGAGAAAGTAATTCAAAAGCAAAAACAGTTTGTGGATTGCTGAAAGTAAACATTGTGTTTAGTGCCATTGTGTGTGTGTGTGTGTTGTGTGTGTCTGTGTGTAAACATTGTACTTAATACCATTTTGTGTGTGTGTGTGTGTGTTGTGAAAACACAACACTACTATGAATGAGAGAGAATGTTACTGGCAGCTTCAGCACTGGTTAGGAGCACTGATCAGAGCTCTGATCAGTAGTGACCATCAGATAATAATTAAAAATGGTTATGTGGTGAGAGAAATGAGTGGTGCAGTAAATGGGCAGACAAGCTAGTGGGATGTTGGGCAGTCAGCTCAAGAAGGATGTTTTGGTGACAATTGATGGAATTACCAAAGTAAAGCGGTGCAGCTTTGAAAATCAAGGCTGTGGACTGAATGCCATTGAAATGAAAGCTATACAGAATACATTAAAGGTTAGTTGATAGCAGTTAAAGTTTGATTTCCTTAATGGGAGGTGGGTTTTAGGATATGGCTGGGGTGTTGAGGCTGAAAATGTGTTTTTCTCAGCTGTGGCAAGTAAGGGTTGTTAGAGTTTTTAACCTTACATAAATGGCTGCCAGAAATCTTTTTCAAAAACTTTCTAGGTACACTTCATCCTGGTAGCCAAAGGGTTCCCTTTCCAGTGGTTGTCATCATGTAAAGCACTGGGTTCTAAACCCTCTGGACAATCACGATGCAACACATTCCTTATACATTTAATGACATTATTTATAAAATGAAGGAGTAGGTTCTGCTCGCCCTTTAGAGTGAACAGCGCTTTGCAAAACCCAAATCAGTGTTCTATATCCCATCAGTATTGTCAGTTACAACTGATATTCTTGTACCCATAAGAATATATTGTTAATTAATTCTAAAACTGACCTAGAAAAGAATCACTTTAAATGGAGGTGATTAGAGCTAGCTCTAGGCAATTAATCCTGTAAGAAAAGAAAAAGCTGCTCCCAATGATATGTGTGGTTCCAGTAAAACATTAATCATATGAACAAATAGAAATTGGCCATCACAGCAACATTCTTTTATATCAAAATGTTTATTCAAAATTATGAAATTCCTTACAGGGACAGCTACACAAACATATACGCAGCTCAATAATATTATAAGCAAAGGCACACAAATTAAAAACAAGTAGAGTATTTTGTCTCAGATGAAGTAAAGTGTCAAATACATTCTACCTCTCTCCCACAATATTAACTAAAAGTATCAAGTAATTATATAGAAAAGGACTACCAGATGTATTTACTAATTTAAAAGATACATTATAAAACCAAAACCCCGATTCACAGTAATTTCTATCTCAGTAAAAGAGCACCATATAAGGCTAGTATCGTACACATCTAAGAGTCCAGTGGATTTGACTATAGCCCAAACTGAGAGGAAAAATCTATAAATAGAGGATGGGAGAGGGAGCAAGGAGGACTTGGAGAGTATACACCTTATGCTTCTCAGCCCTAAACATCCGAAAAAAACAAAACCTTATCCCCATGTATAACTCAAGCTGACAGGCTCAATCCTGACACAGCAACATTCTAATCGACCATAGTGCATTATTCTATTTTTGAAAACTTTTAAACTTCATTAAAGTGCATTATAAGAAGGGTTCAGAGCAGCTTGAAAGCTGATTGGGTAAAAGCATCACCTACCATCAATCAAATTCACTATGTAATACACAGTTTGTGTGAAGCTCCCAAAATTATCCCTGTCCACAGTCAGGACTCATTAGGTACTGCAGAAGAGAATGTCAAAGTCAGCCATTAAAATGTGGCCAGCTGTGTGATGCAGGGCTGCCATAATTGTAAAACAAAAAGCAATGTTACCTGAGACAGAGAAACAGTGGGCTGTGACAGACACTGACAGAGAGTGAGAAACATGGCCAAGAGAGAGGTAGGTTCTGGCCTGGGACCCTCCCAACACCACTGTATATTGTGAAGTCATGATGACCATTCATTAATTGTCCTCTGCAGCAATGGAGTGACACAGTAAAGGCAGCATGGGTAATGACACACCAATTCATTGCCAGTGATATTTTAATGTTATTTTGACAGTGCAGGCTATCCTCCAGTACCCTTCCCCCACCCATAACAATATTGCCTCCCTATGTTCTGGAGCCTTTCCTCTGTTCACATTCACCCCACCACCATGATCTCTGACCACGTAGCAGAGCATGATCACTGTTCACGCTCCTGACAGTGTGTCCCCATCACTATGTCCAGTACCAGGAACCTACTGTCAGGTGAGAGGAAAGAGAGAGACTGAACAGCGTGGGTGCAGGAGAGAGAGAGAGAGAGAGAGAAGAGAAAGAGAGAGCACCTCATCAGGTCCTCTGACAGTCTGACCAGCACATTTCATTCAGCCTTGGTGCAGTCTTCTGTGACTGTCTCTGTGTTCATCCTTGCTGCACTCTCCTGTGAGTCTCAGCCTCTATGTATGACAGTGTCCCATGAGAGAGAGACACAGAACAGTGTGGGTGCAGGAGAGAGAAAGAAAGAGAGAGACAGAGCAGCTCATCATGGTCCTCTGACCACATGACAGGCTCTAAATGCCTATAATCCCATACCCTGTTGTGGGTTATTGCTTAAAAAGTAATGTGATACATACATGGAGAACAACACATCAGCAAGGATTTATACCATAAGAAATATGCCATACCTAACATTGCCACCAGAAGGCACTTTTTAAAGCAAAAGTGGCATATCAGAAATGGTAGGCTTATACACCATCATCAATGTCATCAATAATTAACTAAAATTAGAAGTGTCAAGCTATATGCTTGTGAGCAACAATAATCAATATATAGTAAAAATGGCGACTATCAATAAAATGAATTCTTACTCTAATCAATTAAACCACATTATGTTAGTA
This sequence comes from Neoceratodus forsteri, assembly GCA_016271365.2. Taxonomy (NCBI): domain Eukaryota; kingdom Metazoa; phylum Chordata; order Ceratodontiformes; family Ceratodontidae; genus Neoceratodus; species Neoceratodus forsteri. The sequence continues at coordinate 381,937,769 of CM057453.1, forward strand.
GACCATTATGGCCAGTATGAATTAAATGGCCAATGATGAAGATCAAATGCTCAAGTTAGAGTTACTAACATTTGAGCTTTACATAAAGATAATGGCTTAGAGATAAAACTTTTAGGATAAATGATACAAGTTGCAATAGGCATTCATGGACGAATATCCAGATTTTGAGTCACCCAGGCTGTCCATTTCCATTACCTATATTCCCTTCATTATATACAGTGCTATCCCTCTTTTCTTACTTTTTTCTGTCCTTCCTCATAAGGGATTAGGCTGTAATAAACATGTCCCAGTTGTGGTTCGGGTTGCTCACATCTCCGTGACAGCCACCAGATGTGTTGGGATAATATTAGGACAGTCGGATATTCCCCTCCAGGCTCAGGGATCTTCGCCTTTTCTTGTCCACCTATCCCCAGAGGTCTATAGACATTGCAGGGTCTTGGGGATTGTGGGGAGGAGGAGGAGGAGGATGGGGTCAGGGTCTGGAGGGGAATGGAAAGGAGTGAGTGGATGGGGACAGTGAGGACAAGGAGATGCCCTGGGGTGAAATGGGCCCAGGAGAGGGACTTCCCTGTCTAGTGCCCATACCCAAGGGTTCTAACTATAGTTAGCAGGTAGGACGGTCATCCTCAGAGGCTCATCCCACTCGAGCAATGCTATATAACGCCAGCTCTATTAAAAACAAGACTGCTATCATAGCTGATTTTGTTGAGTCATCTGACCTGTGTGCATCATTGAGATCTGGCTTGATGAAAATGCTGGACCAGTTTTGGCAGCAATTCCATCTGGGTACTGGTGATACACCACCCAAGGGTGGATCGTGGGGCGGGGGTGTTGCTATTTGTTTCAAAACAGTACTAGGCCTAGTGGAAGTGCTGGTGGGAGTCAACAAATCCTTTGAATGTATATTTTAGAGCAGAGGTGTGAGGTGCAGGATATTTCTCATATACCGTCCACCAGGTGATAGGAATATTTTTCCTGCGGAAGTCTGAGACTTCATTGTTGACCTAACATTGCGATCCCCAGATTGTTCGTTCTGGGGACTTCAATGCTTCCTCCAGTTAATGACTTTGCTGGCTTCACACAGGTAATTCCCTCCTCAACCCATGTTGGTGGTCATTCACTGGATTTGGTGTTCCTTCTGGGATGGAGATATCCAACCTGGTGGTGGAACCGGTTGGATGGTCGGACCATCACTCACTGGGTTCAGTTTGAGGCCACCTAGTAGGTCAGCCCCTATGGAAATGGTCCGGTACTGCCCATTAAGGGTGTTTCCCAGATGACCTGATGGTGGTACTGGATCTATCGGGCTTTCTGAGAGATTGCATGGATCCAGGAGATCTGTACGATGCCTATAATGGGGCGGTGGCAGGGGCCCTGGATTCTATTGCTCCTGTTCATGTTCATCCTCCCTCTTCATCCCAGGTCTCCTTGGTTTGATGAGACCCTGAGGGAGTTGAAGAGAGCTGGATGAAGGTTGGAGAGGTGTTGGCGGAGATCGGGTCTGGATAGTGACGAACTTATTTTGATGGACCATTATTTGGTCTATCAATCCATAATCTCTTGTAAAGGCAGAATTCCCATCCAGAGAGACAGAGATTGCAGCTGCACAGAATAGACCAGCTCAGCTCTTCCGGACTGTGGACAGACTGTGCAATCCAGTCTGTCTTCAGCCCTGAAAAGCCTTTTCTCAAGAACGATGTGAGGAGTTTGCTCTGTTCTTTGCAGATAAGATTGCCAAAATCAGATCTGAGATCTGTTTAACCCTCTCAAATGGGAGTTGTGATGGTTGGCAGGAGATGTCAGACACCAGTTTGTATGGTCTGACTTCAGCCTCCCCACAATCAGTGACATTGTGATGATTATCCAATCACTACGTCTGACCAACTGTGATTTGGACCCAGCCCCACACATCTCTTAGTGGATTGTGTGGACAAAATCATACCAGTTCTTGCTGAGATAGTCTGGAGGTCCTTGGAGGGATTTTCCAGATCCTCTTAAGAAGGCTGTGGTTAAGCCCCTTCTTAAGAAGTCCTCCTTGGACCCGGACTGTCAGGCTAATTACAGGCCTGTCTCTAACTTTCCTTTGTGGGTAAAGTTATTGAGAAGGTGGTCGCAGCACAGTTGGATGATCATCTGACCAACAACAATGTCTATGATTCTCTCAGTCTGGATTTAGGAAAAGGATAGTACCGAGACAGCACTATGTCGGCTACTAAATGACCTCCTAATAGTGAGAGATCGAAGGACCTCTTCTATCTTGGTCCTTCTTGATCTCTCTGCAGCGTTGACACTGTGGACCATGGTGTGCTATTGGAACATTTGCTATCTATCTGTGGACTGTCTGGTACAGTCCTATGGTGGTTCGATCGTACCTCAAGGGTAGGACTCAGAGGGTGGTGTCAGGAATTTTTCCTCAACATCAGTCTCCCTATCCTGCGGTACCATGAGGTTCCATTTGGCAGCCATGTTGTTTGCAGTGTACATGCTGACATTAGGGGTGATTATTAGGCAGTACAGCTTGGGTTTCATTGCTATGCAGATGATACCCAGCTGTACATGTCCTTTAATGCCTGTCAGGATACTACCTTTCGGTCTTTAACAACTGTCTTGCCGAATTCAAGGCTGGATGAAAGTGAGTTGGCTCTTGGTTGAACCCTGTAAAACTGAGGTGTTGGTTGTGGACCAGGGTCACTGTGAGATGGGTTTGTTAGCTGGATCACCCTCGGGCTTATGGCTTGGGTGTGTCCAGCTGACTATCTCACACGGGTGCGAACTTGGCGTTGTATTTGATGATCATCTGACTTTTAAGTCTCAGGTGTCAGCAGTTGTCAAAACCTCTTTTTATCATCTGAGGAACATCACCAGGATGAAGCTCTTGGTTCCTCAGAGGATCTTCCAACATTGGTCCATGCCTTCGTTACTTCCTGCCTGGACTATTGCAATGCCCTATACCTAGGGCTTACAGGGTTGAATTTTGCTGTCTGCAGCTAGTGCAGAATGCAGCAGCCAGGCTTTTGACTGATTCTTCTAGGTCCAGTCATATAACACCTGTGCTCCACGGACTGCACTGGCTGCCAGTTTGTTGGCGAATCACCTTCAAGGTCAGTTTGCTGACCTATAAGACCCTACGATCAGGGACCTGCTAACCTGAAAGATCTCCTGCGTCCCTACTGTCCCCCAGCTTGCTCTGATCCACTGATGAGGGATTGCTAGAGATTCCCAGGGTTCATTCAAAAACTTCAGGGCAAGATCTTTAGTTTTGTTGCCCCGACCCTGTGGAATTCTCTACCTTGTCAGGTACGTAAATAGCCCGACTGTCCAGAGCTTTAAAGGAGCTTTGAAAACCTACCTTTAGCAAAGCTTTAATGACTGTTAATTATTTAATCTTAATCTTGTTTTAAATCTTGTTTAACTATTTATTGTTTTATGTAATTTGTAAAAGCGCCTTGGTTTAAGAAAGGCACTTTAAATAAATAAATAAAGATTGATTGATTGATTTATTAAGATCAAGGTTCCCTTCTCTGGCCAAAGTCTGCAGTACTGGCATTTGTCATCAAGACTCCTTGCATTGGTAGTTATCATCCACCAGCAAAGGTCTCATTACCCCTCTTCACATTACCCCTGTATTTGGTTGCCCTAATTCCATCTTTTGATGGGAGAGGAGGCAAGGTCCCCCAAGTTGTGACATGAGTTTTTTCTTTGCCATGATGACTTCCTCTGACCAGTTTAAACTAGCTACAGGTTGCACACATCTAGCTCCCAGCACCATCCTGCCTTCCTTGTTGGGTTGCATGCCATTGAATTTCCAGGTCAGACCCCAGTTCTTGATAGATAGAAAGTTCTCCTCCTCTACCATCTCTTAGTCATTCATTGAAATGGAACACATGGTATTGTCCTGCTCATTCAGGAATGACTGGGGTAGAACTCTCATAGTAGGTTACTGCTCCTCTTCTCTCCATCACTACTTTCACCAGAGCATGGAAGTCTTACTTAATCTCAGTCAATATTCCATCTTCTCAGATCATCCATGCCCAACAGTACAATTAGAGCCAGCCTTTCTTCACCCTCTCCAATGGTTTCTACCATCCTGACTATGAGTTTGTCTGCTGTTGAACCATGGAATGTTTACCATTGGGTGTGAGACAAAATTTTCCAGTGCCCTGACAATTGAATCCCTCACTTCATGTACCTTTCGCCCCCTTTGGGACAAGGCCCTCCCCTGGCCTGATCTCAAACAGGGCCTGCCTGTTAGGTCATGAAGGTCAATTGTGCACTCCTGTTGTAATATAATAAAATTATTACTTGTGCACAGTCACAGTTCCAAATACCTAGACTTCACTTCCACCCCACCACCACCAAGGTTCAACCTCCTTCTCTGACTTGTGGGTCCTTGGTGTTGGGTGCAACAGTTGTGCCTGTGTGGCCCAGCTGCTAAGATGCTAATGATTATGCATCTGTGATGAAGGTCAAGGTCTACTGGGGACCAAATCAGAGACAGAAGGGACACTAAGTGAGAGAACGTAAAATGGTAACTGGAGTTGAGGATGAGGTTGAAGTCTATAACACCCTAGGGCATCCACTATGCAAAGGGATCATCTTCCAAGCAGGCAGCACTGGGAAGAGTTCTGGAATGAAGCAGCTTAGGGAAGATGTTTGGAAAGGAGCTGATATGACAAAGGGATGAGTGAGCTGCAGCACAATAGGAGAAACTGTGCCAGTTTGGATCCCTTCCAAAATGGTACAGGTGCAATAGCAGACAAAAAGTGAGAAACTGAATGGACTACAGTTTTGTACTAAGGATGTAGATGGAGTGCAGGCTCTATATTAAGGATGAGCTGCAATGCAGGTTCTAAATTATAGATGCATCTGGAGAGCAAGCACTGGAGATTAGACATAACTAAAGTGTGGCTTGTAGCATGAGCACAGCTGGAGCAGCTTCAGGATGGGATAGGATGAGCACTGTTTAGAGTCAGGAATAAGGTTACTTTATGCTTTATTGAGTCACAGGAATGAAAATGACTACAAGAGATATCACATGAGGAGTAAGGACAGAGTGCTAGTGCTTTGCTGGAAGTTAGGGAGTGTAGCAGAGAATGAGAGCTAAATGAGAAACAAAGGCATGTGGTGAGTAGCACAATTGTGCTGGGGAGTGAGAGAGACTACCAGTCACAAGTGTAGCAGCAAGCTGTCAAAGCAACAAAGCAAACCATAACAGCAACCAGAAATGTACATCAAGGAGGTACAGAACCCTTGCAGATAGGAGACTTAAAATGCTAGGGTCAGCTGTAGGACTAGATTATGAACAGTGGGGTGATCATATAGAGATGGCTGGAAGTCACTCATTGGAGGAGAAAATTATGAGCACGGAGCTGCTCACCCCAACACTTGTAGTGAAGTGTGAAGAGAAAGCAAGTATGACCAAGCAGAATGGCACCAGTATTGAGGAGAAGATAAAGGAAATCATAAATATGATAGACAGGGAATAAATATATAGGATCACATAAAGTGAAAGGAGGAAAGAGAAAACAAAAACAGAAGGAGGCGTGTAGCAATAATAAAAGTAGGAAGCACAGGAAATGAGGCAAAATAACAAGTACTAGAAAGAAACCAAAAGACAGGTCAGGCAGCAATCATGCATGTGATTTACATGCAAAGCAAAATAATGCAGAGAGGTATGGGTTTAATTTTCTTTCATGATGCTAGGTTTGAATTAGTCAGCTTTCCCATTAAATAATAGGCAAGCTTTTCATTCCAGTAGATTTTGGTACAGAGTGACAAACCCAAGTTAAAGAGAACAGGGAATGATTTCCAGTTGGCAGCTGTTTATAATGTTCTTATTTACAACAAACTCTAGCCAGAGCTGATATGGCTTTGAAGAGCTACCAAAGACAAAGTAATTTTCTTGGTGCCATATAGTGCTATTTAGTTACAATCATCACAGTGCTCCCAGATCCAAATATCCATTTTCCTGTAACAAGCCCTCATTTTTCCTGTATTTTCCCTGTAGAGCAGCATCAAATTCCTGTATAAGTCCCTGTAGATTTTCCATAAGCCACTAGTTCCTTATTTGTGACTTTTGTTTATTTAAATGTAATATGTTGGTAACCTTTTATCAGGAAAAGGGCTCTGATTTGCTGTTAGGTATTAAAATTATATGTCAAGCTGACTGTGAAATCACAGGTGAATGACCTGGTAGTCATTGAATTGCTGTTCCTAAGTAGCAGTGATGTTACAGTCAGTGAGGTCACAATGCTGGTGATGTAGTGGGGGCAGTATAGCTAGCTATGTCAACTGCCACACAGAGTGCTGTTCCACACATCACACATATTAACATCAGGTAAACAATCTTCTAATTAAACAAAGTGAAAAGATAAAGTATCTCAAATATGAAAGGTAATGGTTGACTGCTTTTAAAATCTAATATTAGTTTTAGGCAGTAGGCAAGCTCTTTAACCCACATCCCTAGTGTGGGATAGAACCCACAGCCTTCTGATCTTCCAGTCTCAGAGGTCAGTTTGCATGCTATTTTTTGCATCTTTCATTTGTTAGTTTTTACACAAATTCTCTCAGACTTTTCTGACCACCTAATGGAATCTTGAATGAGTTACATACATATTATTATTTTCTTCAAGGACCTGACACTGCAACTAAATACACACTCAATATATCATACTATAAAATGAGAAAAAAGTCTTCTGTTTCCAGTGCTTGCCTCCAATCTGTCCTACAGAAATGAAAGACAGTTAATAAACTGCAATTCCAGTGCCTGTAATGTGACACTGAGTGTGACATTCATTTTCTTAAAAACAAAAGGAAATGAGCTAACCCTAGGTTGCTGAAAAAATAGAACAAATCTGTTAGACTGAGTTGGACAGATGATAGAAACAGCAGTTTAAACATTTTGTTAATATCCTGGAAGTTCTGAGATTGCAGTAGCATCCCCTCCCCCTTCAGATGCCTTTAACATAGAGCAACAAATAGCAAAGATCAGAGGAGAATGCCACTTTGCAGCTGTGGAGAATACATACACATGTCTAAAGGAAGGTCTAAGAGAAGCTGTTTTAGAGCTACAGGTGACAGAAGGGCTATAGGCTCGCCCTCAGCCCTAAAATGATATCCATAAACCTAAATAATATACTGTATATGTAAATGTACCTGAATAAAAGTGATGCCAATAAATGAACTTGGCATTGTTTCCTTATTGTGGGCAACATTCTGTTACTGTTTTCTTTATAGAACCAATGCTCTGGAGCTTTAACTATACCACAGCTTGTACACAGATTTCTGAGCATATACAGTAGAGAATAATGCATGGGCAACTATGCACAACCAGTGTTTTCTGCCACAGAGGGTTTCTGATTCCTCTAACCTCAAGATTGAAACTCAAGAGGTCCATGGAATCGAGAACCCAAGGTGGCAGAACAATTGGTTGTTCATAAGGTTGCTCATCCTGTATTTTTAGTGTATAAGATTATGTGAAATGTACTGAGTTTTTTTCGTTCAAAATGAAACTGACTTATGCAGTCCCTAGAGGTTCTAGAATGCTGTTCTATGGGTACAATCACATTCCATGACCATTGAACTGTGGTACAATAGCATTTTGAAAAGGATGGATTTCTATATAGAACAATGCTCTACTATACACTATAGTTTAATAGCACAATAGCTCATGCTTAGCATTCTTTACACAAACTGTGACATAGTAAAATGTCCAAATTTCTAGTTCCACAAATTTCTGGTTCCACAAGAGAACAAGGTAGAATGTTGTCTATAAAAAGAAAATAATTGAAAACACAGTTTTGCACATCAGTGTTTGTTTGGGTACAGTCAAATGTGGCTCAGTTGGAGGTGGGCCTTTTAATTTTCAGTCGCTTGGGGCATTATTAACTGCTTTCAATTAGCACAATTCCCTGTCCCTTTAAGATACAGTAGTTGGAGAAAAACCTACTGTCATTTTTTGAGAACATTGGTACCATCTTATTGTTTGATATCTATCTTTAACAGGCAATATGTCACTACTAAACTACATAAACCATGTTTGAAAACGTAGTATTATCCTCATACTGTAATGTAACCAAGAGGAGTAAAAAGCACAATGTATGAAAAGTCAAGCAAGAAAAGGACCACAGATTGAAATAAGGTCAAAACAGTAAAGAGACTAGTCTTAATTGCCACAGCAGCAAAGTAAAATTAAGCTAACTAGTTCATAACACATTGTTTGAAAATGTGATGTCCAGGCCATGTAGTAATTTTTTCTGACATTTTGTCAGTTACTAGCCTGCCTCATTTAAAGACATGAACATACACAAAGACTGACACAAGAATCAATAAGTTATGAAGGTATTTCACATGAAGTGGATTAATTCCAATTCAAACAGAGTACCATTATGTTTCTGTCCCCCTCCCACACTATTTTCTTTTTAATTTATATGATGAATTACCATTTTGATTTTGTATGGGCTGTTTTCATCCCTATCACTTAGATACCTCACCACTTCTCTTCTAGGGTCTTCTGCTGCCTTTTAATTAAAAAATGTTGGAGGAGTGCTTTTACAATGTAATATATTTATTAAAAATCAATACAAATGTATTTCACATTGAATGTAAATACTATTATATTGTAAATTGGTTTGGAATTCTCCTCTCCTGCTATCTGTTTTTCTTAATAAAATGAATAAATTACTTTAAGAAGCTGAGCTGGCTCTGAGATAATATTTAGAAAATCAAAAACTTTAAAAAGAAAGTATAAGCTATATTATACATCAAGGCCTCTTCACTGATTAAAATGAAGCCATTTGTATAGAAATAGTAAAATAAAACTAGCCTTGAAGGCAAAGCCTTGTTTAAACTGAAACATGAAACAAATGAGAGCAGAAACATTGTATTGATACCCTCTCTATAAATGTGTAATGCATTTAAAGGATAAAACAAACTTCTGGAATGTTTTGGTTCACATCGGTTTAGGGCTATATGGAAAAATGAATATGATTTCCTAAATACCACAAACGATGTGCATCAGACCTTTCACAATCCCCAACCATGAATCAGAGATCCATGCACTTGCAGAGGCCTTTATCCCACGTATAGCATGTACCGCATCTATGATATGGGACTAGGGTTTTGTTAGGGAGCTAGGGGATTTTAAAACCATGTTAAAGAAGGAACTGTAAGAGATTATATATATGATTAATTTAAGGGTTGGGGTTACAGATGACTCTTGCAACACTCCCTTCCTCGTGCTCCTATATCCTAACTCCTGTCTCTCCCCAACCTGACATCATTTTCTTAATGTGCCCCATATCTCTGACCTGAGCCCCCCCATCTTACATTATAGATGGGTCAAAGTCCACTAAAATGTATTCAACCATTGCTCATCAATCCATTACTTTATTGCACTCTAAACCAGTCCTCTATTATGGGGTAAAATTATTATGTTACTATACAAAAAGATGTTTTACTATCCTCCATAGTGGTGGTTGATTCCTGACCTCTCAGGGCAGATCCTCTTCAGCAAATGTACTAACCCTACAGTGTGTAAATATGGTGTTCTCATTGCAAAATACAACAACTATAAACCCCAGCATTTCTCTTGATCAGCTATGCTATACAAGAGTAGCTGGTAGCCCTTTGGTGAGCCATTCCTAGTTATGGGTCATTCAGTTTAATTGTGAGAGAAAGTGGCATGGCTGGATATGACTGGTTATTGTGATAGATGGCCCATGCTACCACTGTAAGTGTCCTCTCACACATCACAAAGATGAATATCAAATATGCCTCTGCTATAGCTGTTTATAACATTTTTATCAAAAGGATTTGCAATTTGTTAATATGTATGCCTTGTAAATCTTACCATTGTAAGATTGTTTACCTTGCATTTTCATGTTTTATAACAGCTCAGTTTTGCTGTTCTTAACACTGAAAATGCATTAAAACCACTTGTATAGTGTTATGAGTGCTATCTTTGAACATAGTAACACACTAAAACCAGTAAGTCTTGAGAGGAGTAGAAATATATCACCCTGTAGTGTTTGTAGAAATGTGCTTGCAAGGTTCAGTAAACTTTTATGGAACTTGTTAATTAACTTGTTGCCTCCTAGAAGACGCCTGTGGTGCAGCAAATGTACTACAGTGTGTCTCAGAATGACTACAGAAGTCACCTGCAAACTTCCTGTGTGTCCTAGTAATGTCTTGAGATGTCAAACACATGTTTTAATATTACTTGCCAGCCAGAAATGATTAGAATTGACTGCATAGCACCATTAGAAAGGTTATGTTGTGTTGAACAACTTTGCCACTGACACATTGTGTGTATCATGTTCACTTTAGGAGTTATTCACATTTGTTTATGACACGGTGTCATGGCAAACATTTTGTCCTTCAAGAACCACCTAAGTACTTTGAAAAAACATACATTCTGGGTATCTCAGCAGTATAAAAGAAAAACTGTATTGAACATAATTGATTGCATAGCACTGTTGGAAAGGCAATTTTGTGTGGAACAACTAAGCCACTGATATATTGTCTGTATTATGTATATTTTAGGAGTTATATGCATTTGTTTATGGTATGGTGTTTATGGTTTAGATTTGTCTCAAACCTCACCAACACTCCTTGACTAAAATGGGGAAAAGTATGTTTAATACTATGGAAATAGTTGTTTTTTATAAACAATTATTAAAACTACATCTAATGTCTGGATGCTTAATTTGGTGTTGATGTGTTGCATATTTCCCAACAAAAAGGCTTATGGTGCATTTTTAGTGGAAAAATATTGTTATTGCTGTTTTGACCAGCACAGAAAAAAAACTAAATTACCTATTATTACTTGCATACCACTGTTGGAAAGGTAATCTTATGCTGAACACATTTGCCACTCGTACTTTGTGTCTAGCACTTATGGTTTTGTGCTATTAGCATTTGTTTGTAGCATGCCGATTATGGCTTGATTTTGCTTAAAAGGGCCTAGGATTCACTGTTAACACTATACAGGAGACAAGTGCTGAGTTAAGCATTAATAAATGGGTCACATATTTTCCCATACAAATAGCTGTGTATTAAATGCCATAACATACGAGTGTTAATTATGGTATTTAATACATGGCTATTTGTATGAGAGAATGCAGTAAAAAAAAGTGACCCCTCAATTAAATAAAATAAAGTATGGGGTGAAGTGTAGCTCAATTTACACACCCTCATCTGTTAGATAGCTGCATAAAACCCCTCAGGCTTCTCCCTTGGGGTTTATGCAGCCATCCAACAACTCGAGTGTGTGTAAAATTCTCGTTACACACTGCACCCCATTTTATCCAGTACATAATGTATGAAATGGTGGAGTCATGCTGGAATAACATCATGCCTCAGGTGATTGGGTATGAGGCCATAGGCTGAGTGCATGCAACATCCAAGAAGTGACAATTTCAAGCATGACACACACCTTGAGTGCATTAGTACTATTATACAATAGCTCATATAAAGAAAAATGGAAAATAGATTTCAAATATGTTTAAAAAGTAGTTAATTTTTTTTCACTGATTTTGTGGTACAGTACGTGTAAATACCCCAAAAGAATGGTGCATCTGTTTTCTTCTGTCCAGTTGGTGGTGCTGCATTTTGACCAAAAACATACACAGTTGTCTTCATTTGGTTCAGTTCTCCCTGGCACACCCTCTGTCTCTGTGTTTCATTCCTGGCCCTACTACCTGTCCTGGGACCGAAATTCAGGAGTCATGGCGACCTGTAATATTTCTTGTTTTTGTTTGTTTATTTCTGTTGAAACTGTGATTTTAATGGGAAAGATGCTGTAGCTGGGTGCACACTTCTGGTTTTTGGTAAGCTACTTGGTTTTAAGGAGGGAGGGAGTGAAGTTGGAAAGTGTTTGATGTGTTTGTGAAGCAGCCACATGTGGCAGTGGTGAGAATTTTCTGAAACAGCCACAGCAGGCTGCTTTACAGAAACAGTTGAGCATGTAGCATGTCGCTCTCTCATTTACAGCACTGAAATAGTAAAGCCACCTTCACACAGTGGCAGTTTCGAAAATGATTTCACTTCAAATACAGGTTAGGTTGTGATGGGCAGTAGTGTTGCTTAAATTGAAAGTTATTTTATGTGCAGGAGTAAAATGGAAAACTGTCACGGTCTGGGATTTATATACTCTGTGTGTGCAATGATATGTATGCTACAGATAACATGGTCATGAGTGCACCTGGACTTGATACAGTGATGTTGTGCTAGGAAAACATCACTGTGCAAGGAGACTACTGACCAGCCAGATTCTTAGAAATATTTCTGCAGTTGTACAAATTTGAGTTTGCCAGCCAACTACTCACTGGTTAGTCATAGTCAGTATAGAGGCAGCCAGATTAATCCTTAGGAAGTGGAGGACAGCAAGTTCTACCCATCCAGGAATGCCTCAGTGTGGTGAACCAGCTACTGCATCAGTCCTCTCTAGAATGTCCCATCTGGCAAGTGACACTCCATTATCTTTTTACAAAATGTAGGGTTCATATCTGGACTCCCCACTGTGCAAAACTGATTACTTCAATCACTGTGATTCCTCTCTCCTCACACTTCCCTCAGTATGAAAGATGTACTTCAACCACTGGGGCTCTTCTCCCACCTTCTTCACTGGATATGATCCACCTGGTATGTGAGTCAGTCTTCAACACCCCATGTCTTCCTCCAATGGCCTTGTACCTCTGAGCTCTTCCTAAAATCATTGTGGATGACTTGCTCTCTTTAAAGACTGAACATTTTGGACAGATCTGGGGCTACAGCCCCACCTTTGGTGGTGAGCAGGCCTGTGGAGCTAATAAGACTAGCTGCAATTTCTAGTAGTCATCCTTCACCAGGCACTAGCTCTGGATATAACCCACCCACCCACTTTCCCACCTGCCTATTGTTCCTTGGAGGTCTGAAGTATATTCTGTAGTTCAGACATACTTCTAGATATGCTGTATTTTCAATTATCTTCAGACATTGTCAGAATCTGCTGAAAAGGTTCTGACATGTTCTGATGCAGAGCAAAACTGATCAAGTGTACTTCCTGTATTTGCGATTTCAGTACCTAACAAAGAGCAGAAATTATCCACTACCAGAAAAAGTTGTTGAGGATTGGGACGCCATTACACACCCTGGTGTAGAGAGAGGAGCACCATTTAAGTAATTAGCTCCTGCTGATATGTGAAATAGACAGTCTTTGTAATGATAGAGAGCACCAAGCTTGGGATAGAGATTGGCATGGATGGCATCAATGTGGGCTGAGAAGTCAAGCTTACTGTGAAGCCACACCCTCAGGTACTTAAAGGACTGAACCACTTCAAGTAGGGTACCAGTCAGGTGATGGCAAGTGGGAGCAGTAAGTCTGGCTAGTTTCTGACTAGCAGTAAAGGACATAGAGACTGTCTTTTTAGTGTTAAGTGTAAGTTGGTTAGTATGGAACCAATGGAGGACATTGTTGAAGTCCCATTGGAGCAGGTCTTCCACAGCTGCAGAGGAAAGGCCAGAGGTGAATAAGACTGTATTATCTGCATACATAAGTATGTGAGAGTTGATGCAGGTAGATGGGAGGGCATTGAAGAAGACTGAGAAAGGAGGGACCAGGGTGGAGACCTGTAGAACCCCAGGCTGAATAGGAAGGAGGCAGCAGAGGATTGTGGTCAGTGGGGTTAAATCAGAAGAGAGGGTGGTTATGAGCATGACTTCACAGGGTCTGTCATAGTTTTGGTCCTTTTCAATATATTCATCAATGACATTGCTGAGGGAATGTGGGGCAGGATCTGTCTCTCGCAGATGACATGAAGCTTTATTGGAGACTGGATAGTGATGAGGGAATAAGGGAAATGCAGAGTGACCTACAAAAGCTAGAGGGTAGTCACAGGTTTGGTAGTTGAAATTCAATGCCAAAAAGTACAAGGTAATCCACTTAGAAACAAAAACACCAGAGCAGAGTACTGAAAGAAAGGGTGAGCCTTAGCACTATGGATGAGGAATAGGACCTCTGAGTTATCAGCAACTCCTAAACAGGAGTTCTCAAATGGTGAGGCCAGCCTCCTGGAGAGGCCCCAACCTGTTCAGGGAGGCTCAAGCAAGTCTGAAAAAGTACTGTATTTAAATTTTGAGTTTTCTATATTTTGTGTGAAGAGATGAAGCAAACTGAAGGAGGATAATAATAGTAGGTGGATTTAGTGTATTTATTTACTAATAGATGACAAGGGAAGGTGAATGAGCCAAGGCTCATCTCAGGTGTACCCAGGGAAGGGTAGAGAGTGAATACATTTCAAAAGGTAACTGCAGAACAATCAAGAAATGCACAATGAACAATAGTGCAAACAAATATGAACAATAAACTAGTAATGAGTGGTGGTAATTGATCAATTTGTAGACTGATGGCAGAATAGCCCAAATACAAGGGTTGAGCATAGAAGTGCTAAGAGCACTAGCAGGAAGGAGTAAAGTAATACGAGAAGTTGCTTAGGAGCAGAGAAGGAGGGAGGCAAAGTATGTAGGAAGGTTATTTCATATAGAGAGGAAACAGAGAAAGTAGTCTGACCCATGAAGATACTGCAACAAGGGTAACAATGGTTCAAGAATGAAAATGGTGGAACAAGTAGGCTGGCCTGTGGGGGGTTACAATAAGCTGAATAACAATATTTAATTTATTTGTTGTTCAGATAACATACCTGAGCACAGGAGCCTCTTTTTCGAAGGTTTCTATGTCGGTATAAGACAAAGAACTGAATGTGAGCCAAGTACTAAAACAGGTTTCAATATATTCATGGTGTACTGCATAAAGTACAGTATGTTATTTTTCTTTGGGGAGGCCCAAGATTATTTCAGTTTTAGGGAGGCTCAAAATCTTTTCCATGGATTTGGGAAGGCTCACTGTGACAAAGTCTAAGAACTACTGCCCTAAAGTGATCAAGTCAGTGCAATAAAGCTTATAGCAAGCCTAGTAGGATGTCAGGATGTATCAGGAGGGTACTGATAAGCACAAGTAAAGAGACACTACTTCCCACTATAGATCCCTGGCCATACCTGGTGTACTGTACCCCATTCTGGAGTACTCAAAATGAACAGAATGAAGGGTATAGTGTTGCTTGGGCTCACAGAATCAAGGAGGAGAATGGAGGAGGAAAGGAGGGCTAGGACCCTGGAGGAAAGTAGGTCTCAGGTCTTATAGGGAACTGGATACACCACTGTTCTTTTACTGAAATCATCATTGTCTATGTTTCTATATTTCCTCAGATCTGTTTGATATTTTCCCTCCACATACCTATTTCTCTTTCTGCTCCATACCCAATCTCTAAATGTCCCTTCTGTTCTTCACCTTCTCTCCTCTTTTCTATTTCTTTGTTTGTTGTAATCATATAATGATCATACAGTGTTATAACCATGTAATGAAATTGAGGAAATCAATGCTGTGATTTAAATAATGTTTTCCTCTTTAGAAAAGTGACAAGAATGAATGTGTGCTCACTGATTAACATTATCACTTTTCACAGCAAAGAATGCCACCATGGTTGCATTATGTACAGACACACAGTAACATTACTTTCTTCTTTCTTTATCAGTATTGGGTCACTATAGTTGACGTTTGCATAGTACACTGTGGGGTCTGTGTGAGAATGAAAAAAATGGTATGGAATGCAGGCTATTTCTCTGAGGGGCAACAGAACATTAGTACATTTGTAGTATATCTGTAAATGCTCTTTTTGCAATACAGAATGAGACTCACTGTGTCATGTATGTATGACTCAAGGTTCACCTTTGTTGGTGTTCAGGGAGAGGGGTGGGTGAAGTAAAATTGATGGGTATGTCAATGCATCCATAGATGGGCCAGCTAGTGCCTGTTCTATGGGGGAGGAGGGTGGAGGAGGTTGCATATTTAGTTTGATACCACTGTTTTTGAGGTTACACATTTTGTAATAGTCTGGTGTAACTGGGATGGGTTTTAATGGGTAAAAGATGGCAACTGTATGTATTGATGCTGGATTTTTAAGGCACATAGATATTATATTTTCATGCCGTCAGTTAAAGAAACTAGAAGAGATGCTATATGCCTTATGTTTGTATTAAAGGAGGAAAATATTGCATAGATGTCCTTTTTTTTTTTTGCTTTTTAAAATATTGTCCACAACTTAAATAATATAAGTTAGAACATTAAAGGCTAAGGGATGCATTTAAAATGAAAACAAATTCAATTATGGTAATTCAAATAATTTTAATTGGGTTCTTTTCAAAATACATTTTCTCTCAGCTCAATTCTGAATGGATGTGTAATAGTTTTGGACCAAAGGTTTATTCACTATATCAATCACATTCAAAGGACATTTACAATTTTGTTAAAAAGGTGCAGTCTCATGCAGGTTCTTAAATCAATTTTGGACCCACATGGTAGATTCACTGTTCTGTAATGTGTGATATATGGGTATAAATTTACCTTAGCATCTTTATATGGTCCCAGTGAGAACAATCTGCAGTTTTTGTTGATGTGTTCATTAATTATGCCAACAACTGTGCTTCCCATAGATTTTTTTGGTGGGCAGATTTCAGTTTTCTTTTTAATATACAGTTAGATCGATCCTCGAATATTATTCCTCATAATTGACTGCTAGCATTATACTGCTCGTAATGGAAGACATTAGACTTGTAAGTACGAAGGATAAATATCCTAAGGACCACCAATGCCCCTCCGCACCAGTCGTATTCAATGATAAACCTTTTTCTTATTTCTGATTTCTAAAGCTATCCATTTTGTCTTAAATCTACTCACTGGGATATTGATATCAGAGCACTCACTGGTCATCATGAACCTATTTATTTCTGAAGTGAACAATGCCAGCTTTAGCTGGAGACTTGATCCAACAATACTAAAGGATGCTTATCTACTTAATTTAATAGAAGACAAGACAACCCAGTTCTTTATCAATAACAACATTAGTGATATTTCCAGATCTATTGTATGGGATACCTTGAAGGCATATCTAAGAGTCATTCACATGTATTAGATCATGGTCATGCAATAATATGATTATAGAGCCTGAAAATATATTCAAATGTTGCAACAACAACAACATTCCAGTAGTCAGCCAGCCCATTGACACTGTGGATTGAGATGTTGGATGACACACCTTGCAGTGACCCAGGCTCGGGATCAAACTCAGGTTGCGGTGGTCAGTCAGGGAGGAGAGGATAGAGTGTCAAAGGACAGCTCTCTTCTCCTGGGGAGGGTGGGCTAATGACTCCTTGACAGCAGTGATTCCCAGTGGAGACTGGGGTGCAACAGCTAGGGGTCATGCATGCAATGGGTGGCAGTGTCAGTGGACATCCACAAGAAGGGTGAGGAGTGGGGATCAGCTCATGCTGGAGGTCATTGCATGTCTGCACCTCTGGGGATCACACTTATGTAAACAAGGAAACATCCCAGCACCTGAGGAGATGACAGAGTTCCTGTCTCATGCCCACTGTTGAACCATGCCTTCTCCTGATACCACTCAGCCTGCATTCAAACCCACCCACTGGACAAAACTGATGAAGCTACTAAGGTAGGTGAGGGTGGCTCCCTGTGGTGCATAAGTCAGGGGTCTATCAGTAGGGAACATATGACATCAGGTCAGATTCTAGGGTGAGCTAGGCTGAGGGATGTCTCAAGCAGGGCAGAACAAGGAGGTGTCTCCCGAGGGATATCAAAGGAATCAGCAACCAGAGGAAAAGAAATGTAAAACAAAAATATTCCAATAGTCTGTCCCCAGAAATACTCAACTTCCTCTTAAAGAAATCTTTACAATAAACTTATATTGAAATTGTAGAATGACAGCTACTTAAATCTCAATCAAGATATTTCAATAGCACCAAAATCAGAAGGCATGTGGGCTGGCAGTTAAACAACAACAAAAAAAGGAACAATCTTAAGAAACACTTCTAGCTATCCAGTAGGACTATTGTATACACAACCCAGCTGAAATCAATAATACAGTTCTAAACTATTACAATAAATTATACACATCAAAATGCTCCTTACACCCCAGTGTGATTCAGGATTTTCTGGGAATATAAATTCCCAGTTATAATGCAAAGATTTCTCAACTCTTTGGAGCAACCTATCACACTGGATGAAATTCTAACAGGCATCCTTACGCTTCCAGCCAGTAAGGCCCCAGGATCTGATGGTATTTCCATGGATTTCTATAAAATATTCCAACCATTGCTCATTCCTCACCCTTAAGAACTATTGCTCTCACATTTACATAAGGTTCACTACCGCCATCTTTGTAGGATGCCACTATATTATTATTTTGTAAAAGAAAGGGACCCACACTGTACCTCATACCAACCTCTATCACTTTTGAATACTGATGCTAAAGTACTCCCTGCAATACTGGCTCTCTGACTGGAAACTTTGAGTCACCTGTTGATACCTAAAGATCAGAATGACTGTATCAATGGCAACAAAATCATGGGAGAATATACACAGGACAATCAACACCATTAATAACTACACTGGTCCAGATATTATTTTACTTTCAATTGATGTGGAAAAACATTTGACTGGATAGAATGGGATTATGTTTATAATGTCTTAGAATGTGCAGGTCTGGGTCCCAGCTTCTAAGATTTTATCAAATAGAATGTGCAGGTCTGGGTCCCAGCTTCTAATACTTTATCAAACTCCTTTACCATTCTCCCAGAGTAATAATGAAAACCAGTAATATATATTCTACCAGTTTACAACTTTGAATAGGTTCATGTCAGGTTGTCCACTTTAAATCCAAGAAAATAGGCATTCTATCATGCAAACCAAGAATAAAACATGCCTTTATGCAAATGATACCAGTCAATATATAACCAATCCATCATATATATATATATATATATATATATATTACCTAAATTAATCAATGCTACAAATATATTCTGAGCAGCATCAAACAAAATTAAACTGATGAAAGACATAATTGTTACAATTAAAGTAAGAATATCAGATCAACATCCAGAATGATTGTCTGTGTAGAATAACAAACATTATGAAATACCTGGGAATTATGTTGTCTTTATCTTTATCTCACCTTTATAAAATTGAATTATGAATCTTTATCACAAATAATCACTAAAAATATCTAACAAATGGATTAAATCACCTCGACATTGATAGGAAGGTTGAATTCAATTAAAATGAATGTGTGACCACATGTATATTTTATTTCAATCCCTACCATCATTGTCTCTGGCAGCTTCTTTAATTCATTACAAAGGAAATCTCCACTTTATTTTGGATGTAAAAAGCAAATAGATAAGGAAAATCAATTAGTGCCTAGATAGCAGGGCTGCCTATGCATCTTTAATGTCTGTCTGCATTATTTGGACTCACAAGTAAGCTCCATCTTTGATAAGAAAATTAACACTTAATCCAGAGAAATCAAATTATGATTCATCCATATATGAAGCTAAAGGCAAGTCTTACATTCTGATTTCCTCACGCAAATGAATCCCTCTGTAAATAATATCACCACTCAGACCCTGTGTAATAGTTGGACAAAGCTCAGAAATTGCTACAGCAATACTATCATATATCCTCATCAACAACTATATTTTTGTCCCAGTGGTGCTGAGGGTTGAGAGCTGGATGCCACCCTCATGCCACACTGGTGACCTGCATTTGGGAGTGAGCTCAGAGCTGGGGTCCAGTTGGGTGGGGAGGAGAAGGACTGAGCATCCATCCCACTGCTCTCCTCCTGGGAGGGAGGCAGTCCTTGTCCCACAGTGCTAGTGGCTCCCAGTGGAACTTGGGACACAGCAGCTGGAGACCGTGTATCTGGGGGCGTCAGACAGCCATCCTGTGGTGTGGGCAGGATCATGCATGTCTCACACTGGATGGAACTGCATGTTCTGCATTGGTGAGGTAAGGACCAAACAAAGCAAAATCCTTGGTGATGGGGAGGTGAAGGTGGAGCTCTGTGGCCATGCACACATGCCCAATGCTGGTGCAAACCAATTTGGCTCTCTGTGGTCTGCTGCCTCTCTTGATGGGCCTGGGGGAGAGGGGACCCAGAATACCCAATTTCCCAGTCCAGCAAGGGTTCAGACAGGCAGTGGAGGCATGAGACCCCATGGGTCCACTGGAGATATGCCTTGGAGCCAGTCTAAGGAGGAAACAGAGTCAACAACAACAACAAAAACTTATATTTTATAACTTCATTTCCACAATGTGTGCCAGATGATGTTTATTTTCAATTTGGTCATCATATAGTATATTAACAATGGAGTATTGCTTCATTAGTGAAACTATGTCTTCTTTCAAAAATGGATTGGATAGATACATGGGTGGTCAAACCTTTTCTTCCACCAGTATTCTTGTGGCGAGTTCATAATAGGCTTGCTTCAGAACTCATAATCCTTCCATGATTCTATAGTTAAAAATACTTTTGCTACATTTGAGGAACTTCATTAAAAACAGGATATTGCTCTCACACGTGTTTGCTATTATCAGTTGAGACACTTTGTTCAGGAATGTCACCCATTTAGTACTCTACTGAATACTCCACTTATTAATCTACCATACACGAGAATGGAAACAAGACTAAAATACTATCAAGGCTTTATGATATATTTCTACAAGCTAAATGCCCAGATAGAACTGTTTTGAAATCTAAATGGAAATTGAACTGAGGTGTCTCCCTCTGAGATACAAAATGGAAGATTATTCTTCAAAATGTCTTCAACATGGATAAAGCCACAGAGCTTCAAACAGATCCAATTTAGTCATCTCATTTGAATGTGTTGTACTTCCATCCAAACTCAAATAAATTAACTAAAAGATATCTAATGATGCTCAAGATCTCCTGTTACTGTTAGGACACCAATACACCTGTTGTATCAATGTCCTTGTCTCTCTAACATTTGAAATACAATATCAAACATGCTTTCATTAGTCACTGGCCTTATATTATCAAACTCTCCAGAAATTATCATTTTAGAGATGATTAAAGTAAACACTAGATTAATTAAACTGAAAATTAAACAGGTTTTGATTTTCTTTATTCCAGCAAGAAAATGTATCCTAATTAAATGGAAAGATAATGACTTCCCAAAGGTACCAACATGTATCAACTGCATTGTTGCTATATATAAAGTAGATAAAAATAATCATTACTGCTGTCATAAGGAATTAGATACATTCAATAAGATCTGTGAACCATTTAATTATGTGGGGACAAAACAGGGAAACTCAATAAACAGTTCCTCCCCAACCATGGAAATAGCAAGGTTTATATAGGACAATAAAATCAACTTTCCTATATTAAAGAATCTAAGCCTTCATTGTATAAGATATTTCCTCCTTATTAAGACTATTAGATCTGAATATGTTTAAAATCTGTTTTGTAAATTGTTGGGCATATTTGAGTGCTTGCCTTTATCAGCTATCTTCTATTTCTTACATTTTCCCATTAATAAACAAACTCTGGTCAGAGCCATACAGCTGCTAATATACTAAATTGATAATGGATATAAAATTAATATGTGAGTTGGGATTGGGAGAGATATAACAGTTTTAATTTCAGAAAGGAAGTGAATATGAAATCTCAGGAGTATTCACTTTATCTCTGTGTTGTGTAAATCACTGCCCTGGTCACTCCAGTAAAAGCGATTTTGATCTCTGCAGAGACTCTCCTGTAAGCAAAACTAATTAAAAAAAGACATTTTCTCCAAACCCATTTCTTCCTGTAAATTTCTATCTGCTGTATTTGGATTAAGTAGAATGATGGTCAATCAAAGGACATGCAAGAAAGTCATTCAGATTAATAATTGAGTTGTGAGGCTGGAAATGAAGGGGTAGCTGACCTCTTGAAGGGTAAAGAGAGCTAAAGCTGAGGGTACATTTGACAGAATGGTGTACTAGAGCTATCCAAGTTCTCCAGGATTCTGCAATAAGAATAACATGTCTCAGTAACCTGACCCTCAGGGGTTGTACCCAGATCTGTGTGCTGCAGTCGTATGTCATTCTTACCAATAATCACATCCCATACACATTCAGCTCTCTTGCTTCTTTCCTTATTTATGATGAATTAGTAGCAGCCTATTAAGTAGTCCTAGTCCAATTCAGAGTAATTGAAATAAGCAGCAACATTTGCCTGATTGTTCATAATTATCCTGATAGGAGAGGGAAATTTGAGTATGCAGATACTGTTTGTTATTAGCTGCAAACAAAATGATCATTAACAGCACTGAAGATCAAATTGTCAGCATTAGTGGGTATCTCAGAGAGACAAAAATCATATTAAGCACAGATATCCAACCAGGTGGCTCAAATGAACTGATAACTAAAAAGCATGATTCTTTTAGTTTGTCTTGTGTCATTTGTATTATATCATCAAGAACTAGGAGGCTGATCACTGTGTGTTTACTTTTACAGTTTTTAAGGTGAGAGGAGCACAGTGTTAATCATTACGTTAGCAGTAGAAACGTTTACTGCTTCTTACTCTGAAATCCACCTACAAATTCTCACCACTCTTCCAGTTCTGACACATTTCAACATTTATCTCCATCAGAAGCATATATCCAGCTGAGGATGCACTACTGCTCTGTATGCTTTTCTGAACATAACAGCAGTGTAGCAATCACTAGAGCAAAGCAATAAGAATGTATATATAACATCAAAATATAAATATATATTTAAAAATAAGCCTTTATAACATAGAATTGTATTAAACTGGATAGGCTCCAGTGTCAGGCATTGAGTTGGAACCACAGTGCTTGAATTGCTAGTGAGCCTGAAGTCATATCATATGGAGGGATTTCCAATGGCTGTCATAAAGGAATCACGTCACAAAAGACAGAACATTCTCTGAATAATTCATTTCTTCCACTGGAGACTGTACTATTGGTCCTGATTCTGGGGGTTATCTTGTGGTTGAATTCAGGTCAGAGGAAGGTCTATTCTTTGCTTTGGATTCTGATTAACTTTTGGGGATTTAATTTTTCTTGTACTGTGCAACAAAGGTGAGTTTGCTTTTGCAGTGAATTATTGGATTCCAATATTGAAGACATCTCAAGGTGTGTTTAATTACTGCTGCATCTGGTAGGGGAAGAAGGAGTGTTTGGACTGTTTTTTCTAGATGCACTTGCTTTAGAAGCCACAACTGCTTTCATTTTCCAGCTGACATGAGGGGTGCAGAAGGGATTTGGTTAGATTTTGTGTCTGTGCCAGCAGGTGAGTTGTTCTCTTTGGAGTTTAAAATTGTGATGTGCAGAGGGGATGGGAGAGAGAGACCAGATCACCAACCCCAGGACAAGTAGAGGGGTTTGGAAGAGCCAGCAGCACCGTGACATGTATCTAACCTGGGGGCAAGCAGAGGGGTCAGAATGAAAAACTGTGCGGGGGAAAGGAATATCCAACCAGGTGGCTCAATTAAAGTGACAACTAACAAGCTTGATTCTTGAGCTTGTCTTCGCCATTCATATTACACCATCAATAACTAGGAGGCTGGTTATTGTACAGTATGTTCACTGTTACAGTTTTAAAGGGAATGGAGCACAATGTTAATCATTAAGTTAGCAGTAAAACATTTACTATGTTTGAATTCATGCTTATCACTCTGCACCCCACCACTCCTCAATTCTGCCACATTTCCACATTTGTCATAAGCAAGCATATAACATAGATTTGATGGGGTTAGAGGATAATAATTTGACATATAATGTTTGGTAATAGTTTTTTAAGGAGCTCAGAATTCTCATGAGATCATGGAACATCTGACTGGAGAGTGGATCTCTAATTTAAAGAACACATGAAGTTCTCTTATTGGCTCTTAACCACCTGGCCAGTAATCTAGTCCTCTAGCCCACCCACCCCTTCATAATATGATTGTTAAAGGTATAATAGATTTTGTTGTATTTTAGAATATATGAGTGCTTGCAGCTCAGATTTAATGGAGTTACTTTTCTTTTGAATATCTTTATCTGTTTTTAAGTGTAAGTGTTGCAAGGTGTGGAGTTCCTGCATGAGACAGGTATATTTATGGTCTCATATTCTTTTTGTTCCACTGAGAACACTATAATTTCACTGCTAATGACAGTTTTTATATAGATCAGTAATTTCAGGGAGACATTGTCTGCTAAAATTTAATTAAGTCTATCCTTCACATGTGAACAGAACCACCCATTTTTAACAACATTGTGTTGAATCTCCAAAAGAGGATTTACAACATTTACCTAAATTTGCCTTCAAGAGTAATGGACTATGATCCGGTAGGAGTGTAGTGTCATATATTAAATCCTGAACAGTTGCAAAATATTCACATATGGTAATAAAATAATCTATTCCATGTCTCACCGAGTAGGAATATGGTAAGGCAAGGCAAGTCACATTTTATTTTTATAGTGCCATATCCAAAGGCTCTTAACAGTAAGAACAGTACTCCAAGAATTAAAATCAAGATTTATATAAAACTAAAAGCTGTTTCAAAGAGAAATGTTTTTAGGAAGGCTTTAAATTCCTCCACTGAGGTGGTTGCATGTATGTCAGGTGGAAGAGAGTTCCACAGTACTGGTGCAGCAGTATAAAAGGCTTTATCACCTGATATCTTGAGAAGAGAGGAGGCACCACAAGCAAGACAGCCTTGCCAGATCATGGGGTGGAGAGGTCAATATGGTACCAGGAGCTCTTTGAGGTAATCAGTCCCAAATCTCATAGGATCTTTTATGTCAACAAGCAGATCTTGAAGGTGATGAGTGAACTCAAAGGAAGCTAGTACAGAGCATGCAGAACAGGAGTGACATGATTCCTCAGGGAGGCAGTCTTCAACATCCTGGCCACAGCATTCTGCACTAGTTGCAGTCAATGTATCAATCCTCCAGACAACCCTACAACAGGTATAGAGCGTTTCCAGTAATCAGGTCTGTTGGTGACAAAAGCATGGATGACCATAGCCAGGTCATTAACCATCAAGAACTGCCAGATCCTGGTGATATCGTGGAGATGGAAAAAATGAATCAAACAACTGACAACACACATTGTTCAAGGGCCAGTTGGCCAGCCTGAAAAATGCCAAGATCTCTCATTGCACTCACCACTGAAAGGGGCTGCCCACCAACAGTTAGGGTGAGTGACCTTTCATCAGTGGAAATACCTCCCCGACCAGGCTCGCTCGCCATGACATATGTCTTTCTAGGGTTGAGACATAGCCAGATTGCAGACATCCAGTTATTTATCTCAGTCAAACTCTGGCTCAGCATAACTGAGGTAGAGTGGTCACCTGAGCACAGGACAGGTACAACTGGGTGTCATCTGCATAACAATGAAACCCAAAATTATACTGCCTAATGATCTCTCCTAACAGCAGCATGTACACAGAGAACATGTGGCAGTGGTGAGAATTAGCCACAGCAGGCTGCTTTACAGGAAACAGCTGAGCAGGTAGCATGTGACTCTCAATTCACGCACTGAAATAGTAAAGCCAGCTACACACAGTGGCAGTTTTGAAAATGATTTCACTTCAAATACAGAGTAAGTTGTGATGTGCAGTAGTGTTGCTTAAATTGAAAGTTATTTCATGTGCAGGAGTAAAATGGGAAAACTTTCATCAGTCTGGGATTTATGTATTAGTGATATGTATGCTACAGATAACATGTAAAATGGCCATAAGAGTGCCTGGACTTGATACAGTGATGTTGTGCAGGATAACATCCGTGTTCAAGGAGGCTACTAATGAATCAGCTTCTTAGAAACATTTGCTGTGGTTGTATAAATTTGAGTTTGCCAGCCAGCTACTAACTGGTCAGTCATAGTCAGTATAGAGTAGCCAGGTTAATCCTTAGGAAGTAGAAGACAGAAGTTCCACCCATCAAGGAATGACTCATTGGGTGAATCAGCTACTGCAGCAGGCCTCTCTAAAATGTCTCATCTGGAAAGCAGCACTCCATCGAGCTGGCTGCATGTATAGAAGGTGGAAAGAGTTCTACAGTACTGGTGCAGCAGTACCAAAAGGACTCTATGTGATCAAAGCCATTGATCACATAGGGTCAGTAGCCAGATATAATGTATAGGGCCTACAGGCAGACTGGATGGGCCTAGCAGTCCTTATCTGCCAACAATTTCTATGTTTCTATGTTTTTACAAGATTTGGGGTTCATATCTGGACTCCCCGCGGTCGAGATTGATCCTCAACTTCCTCTGCGGGATAGGAAAGACCTACTTCAATCACTGTGATTCCTCTCTCATTCTCCCTTCCCTGGGTATGAAAGATGTACTTCAACCACCAGGACTCCCTTTTATCATCTTCTTCTCTGGATATGGTCCACTTGGTATGTGAGTCCATCCCCTCCATCTTCCTCCCAGGGCTTTGTACCTCTGTGTTCTTCCCAAAATCATCCTGCGTGACTTGCTCTCTTTTAAAGTCTGAACCCTTGGGACAGAGCTAAGGCTGCAGCCCACCTTTGGTGTCTCTCAGTGGTAAGCAGGCCTGGCCTGTGGATCTAATGGACCAACTGCAATGTCTTGTGCTCATACTTCACCAGGCACTAGCTCTGGATATAACCCTTCTCACACACACACACACTTCCCACTTGCCTATTGTTCCTTGGAGCTCTGAATTACAATCTATTGTTCAGAGTTATTTCTAGATATGCTGCAGTTGTCTACTATCTTCAGACATGGTTGGAATCTGCTGAAAAGGTTGAGACACATTCCAAGGCAGATTAAAATCAATCAAGTGTACTTACTGTATTTGGGACTTCACTACCTAACAAAGAGAGAAATTATTCCACTGCCAGAAAAAATTGTTGAGGAATGGAACAGCCATTACACATCATGGTGTTGAAGAGGGTGCACCATTTTAGTAATTAGCTCCCTGAGGACATGAGGAAATAGACATTCTTTGTAATGATACAGGACACCAAGCTTGGGACAGAGTTTGGCATGGATGGCATCAATCTGGGCTTAGACGTCAAGCTTACTGTGAAGCCACACTCCCAGGTACTTAAAGGAATGAACCACTTCAAGTAGGGTGCCATCCAGAGTGATTAAGATTGGGGACACTGAGTCTGGGTAGTTTCTGACTAGTGGGAAATGTCATGGAGACTGTCTTTTAGTGTTAACTATAAGTTGGTTAGTATGTAATGAATGGAGGACATTGCTGAAGTCCCATTGGAGCAGGTCTTACATAGCTGCAGAGGAAGGACCAGAGGTGAATATGACTATGTCATATGCATAAATGAGTATGTGAGAGTTGATGCAGGCAGAGGGAGGCCATTGAAGAAGATTGAGAAAAGGAGGGACCAAGGATGAACCCCAGAGAAACCCCAGACTAAATAGGAAGGGGTAGTGACAGGGAACTGGCAAAGGGAGGCTGCAGAGGGTGATGGTCAATGTGGTTTAATCAGAAGACAGGGTGGTTATGAGCAGAGTTCCACAGGGGTCTGTCCTGGGTCTGGTCATTTCAACATGTTTGTTGTAACAAAGGGATAAAGACGTTTGTCCCCATATTGCAGCCTAGCCTCATTTGGTCTGAAATATCATGTGTCTGTGTAACAAATGTTGGCCTATATAATTGGATCATGTAAAGCTTCTGAAGCCACAAGACAAACTAAGCCACAAGTTGCAATATTAAAGAGCTTTTTTGACATTTGTGCTGACCATGTAGTAATAGCAAACATTTGGCCTATGTAACTGCAAGCAGGAACACAGGATAGTGTCCAAATTACCCTTTTGATTATCTGTAGTGCTTGTCCTTATGTGGACAGGCCAAAGTGCTTGTTAGTGCAGTTTTGAGTTGATAAACTTATCTCTTCCTCCTGAACCTTGGTTGCTGGTGGTGACAGCTGTTGCTAGCCATATATATAATAGAATGTACACTCTATACTTGTGCTGACCAAGGATGAGCTCATACATATACCAAAGAAAGAGTGTTACCTTATAAGTTGATGCTTGTCTTTGTTTTAAACCAATCATAGAAAACCATAGGAAATGATGATGCTGTCTTCCACTATATAAGCAAGCCAGCACACACTGTTATTTTGAAGAATGTACCACTTGTAATCTCTTGCTTTGATTATTGTTATAATCATTAAATTCTTCCGCCATCAGTCTCGTCTCAGTTAGTCTCCTTTCTAAGTATCTGTAATTGATAATTTACTAACTGTCATTTTTTCTCAACCCTACATTCGTCAATGACATTTCTGAGGAAACCTGAGTCAGGTTCTGTCTCTTCACAGATGACATGAAGCCCTATTGGAGACTGGATTGTGATGAGGTACTAAAGGAAATGCATAGTTACCTACAAAGTTAGAGGGTTGTCACAGGTTTGGTAGTTGAAATTAATGCCAAAAGTGCAAGATAATGCACCTAGGAAACAAGAACACCAGGACAGAGTACTGGCAGGAGAGTGAGACTTAGCACTATAGATAAGGAATGGGACCTCTGAATTATCAACAGCATCTCCATAAAGCAATCCAGTCAGTGAAATAAAGCTTATAGCAAGCCTAGTAGGATGGTAGGATGTATTGGGAGGGCTACTGGTATCAGAAGGACAGAGGTATTATTTCCCACTATAGATCCTGGCCACACCTGGAGTACTGCACCCATTCTGGAGTCCTCACAAGGGACAGAATGAAGGGTACAGTGGTTGCTCAGGCTGACAGAATCAGACAGAAGAATGGGGGACAAAAGGAAGGGCTAGGACCCTGGAGGAAAGTAGGTCCCAGGTCTTATAGAGAACTCAGGCAGACTGGATAGACCACTGTTCTTTTCTGATGTCATTGTCTATGTCCCTATATTTCCTCTGATCTGTTTGATATGTTCCCCTCACCATATATATTTCTCTTTCTGCTCCATACCCAATGTCTAAATGTCCTTCCTTCTTCATCTTCTCTCCTTATTTACTGTCATTCTATATCCTTGTTTGTTGTAATCATATAATGAACACAGTGTTATAACCATATAATGAAACTGTGAAAATCAATGATGTGATTTAAATCATGTTTTCCCCTTTAAAAAGTGGTAAGAATGAATCTGTGGTCACTCACTTTTCACAGCAAGAAGATTGTCACCATAGTTGCATAATGTACAGATGCACAGTAGCATTATTTCTTCTTTCTTTATCAGTATTGTGGTGGGGTGATGGGCCAGCTAGTTCCTGTTCTGTGGTGGGGAGTGAGGAGAGTTGCATGTTTAGTTTGATACCACTTTTCTTTTTAAGTTACACATTTTGTAATTGTCCAGGGTGATTGGGACGGTTTTTATGAGGTAAAGATGTCAACTGTATGTGTTGATACTGGATTTTAAGGCACCTAGATGTAATATTTTCATGCCCACAGCTAAAGAAACTAAAAAGAATCTATACTTCTGATGCTTGTGTTAAAGGAGGCTACGGTTGCATAGATTTTATTTTGCTATTTTAAAAATCCCACTTAAATATTATAAGCTGGAACGTTAAAGGCTAAGGAGTAAATTCAAAATTAAACAAAATTTCATTATGGCATTCAAAGATTTTTAATTGGGTTCTTTTCAAGAAACACATTTTACTTAGCTTGATTTTGAATGGATATGTAATAGTTGAGGACCACAGTTTCATTCACTATATCAATCACATTCAAAGGACATCTTCATTTTGTTAAAAAGAGTGCGGTCTCATGGGTTCTTAAATCAGTTTGGACCACATGGTAGATTCACTATTCTGTAACTTGTGCTATATGGGCATAAATTTACCTTAGCATCTTCACATGGTCTCAGTGAGAACAACCTGCAGTTTTTGAAGATGTGTGCATTAATCATGCCAACTGTGCTTCACATAGATTTCTTTTTTTGGTGGGGGACTTCAGTTTGGTTTTAATATACAGTTAGATCGATCCTCAGTATTATTCCTCCTAATTCATTTAAAATACAACCAACAGCTTAATATCTGGTTCAAGGACAGTTGGCATTCATCTGTATCCCTTCACCCAGGTCGAGCCTGAAAATAGCAGAATTTGTCTCATGCATGTACCCAGTAAACAAAAACTAAAATAAAAATAAATAAACAAACAAACAGATAAATAAATAATCAAACTGCTAGCATTGTACTGCACAACTTTATGAAAGATATTAGGCTTATAAGACCATTGTGGGATAAATAGTCTAAGGATCGTAAACCCCACACCACACCACTCAGGTATGCTGACCATCGAGGACACCAACACAGCGTATTATACTTCGGCTGTCAGCAAAATAAACACTCCTTGCTGACAAGTCACTGTGTTGGTGCCTGAGACAGGAGCACTGTCTCCCTCCTGCGCCCCTCCCAAATCAACTCTGACTGGAGTTGATAATCCAAAATATAGGGTTGGGGGGCAGAGCCCCCAGTAGAAAACAGGACTGGGAGACATACGGATTTATGTCTACTGCAACCTGCATCAACATAAATCCCATCTCTGAGATGCCAGTTGACAAAGTGCTGTCAAACCGGCATCATAGAACCCACCAGTCATATTTAGGATAAACCTTTTTCTTACTTGTGATTTCTGAAGCTATCAATTTTTGTCTAAAATGTATTCACTTGGATATTGATATCAGAGCACTCACTGGTCATCATTAACCTATTTATTTCTGAACTGAACAATGCTAACTTTAGATGGAGACTTGCTCCAACCATAAAAAGCATGCTCATTTACTTAATTTAATAGAAGATAAGATAACAGTTCTTTATCAATAACAAAGTTAGTGATAATTCCAGATCTGTGGTATGGGATACCTTGAAGGCATATCTAAGATGCATTGTTTACGTATTAGATCAATGTTGTGCAATAAGATTATTATAGAGCTTAAAAACATATTAAAATGTTACAACAACAACATTCTAATAGTCTGTCCAGAGAAATACTCAACTTCATCTTAAGAAATATTTATAATAAACTTATATTGAAATTGTAGAATGACAGCTACTTATATCTCAATCAAGATATTTTAACAGCACCAAAACTCAGAAGGCATGTGGGCTGGCAGTTAAACAACAAAAAAAAAGGAACAATCATTAAGAAAACTTGACACCATCCAGTAGGACTATACACAACCCAGCTGAAATCAATAAAACTGTTCTAAACTATTACATTAAATTATACACATCAAAAAAGCCCTTTACACCCCAGGGTGACTCAGAAATTCCTGGCAAAAATAGAATTCTAATTAAACCTAATGAATTTCTCAACTCTTTGGACATACAGATTTAGTCTTTGATGTATTGGTCCTTAAGAACAGATCCAGAAGCAAATGATTTGATACCTTTTATTGGACCAACATAGATGTAACCAAAGAACAAAGTGCTTTAGCTTCGGATTCAACTCCAGTCCTTCCTCAGAAGCTAAATGATCTTAATGAGCTTAATGTCATTAAGCTTCTGAGGAAGGACTGGGTTGGTCCAGAAGCCAAAGAAATTTGTTCTTTTATTACATCTATGTTGGTCCAATAAAAGGCATTAAATTGTTTGCTTGGGATCAACTCTTTGGAGCAACCTATCATATTGGATGAAATTCTAATAGCTATCCATACCCTTCCAACCAGTAATGCACCAGGATTGGATGGCATTTCACAGATTTCTATAAAATATTCCACCTTGCTCATTCCTCACCCTTAAGAACTATTCCCTGACATTTACATAATGATCCACTAGCACCATCCTTCTAGGATGCCCCTATATTATTATTTTTGAAAAAGAAAAGGACCCACTCGTGCCTCATACCATCCTCTATCACTTTTGAATACTTATGTTAAAATAAAGTACTAAAGTACTGGCTCTCTAACTGGAAACTCTGAGTCACTTGTTGATACCTAAAGATCAGAATGACTTTGTCAATGGCAAAATCTTGGTGAGGATATACACAGGACACTCAACACAATTAATAACTACACTGTGTCAGAAACTATTTTACTTTCAATTGATGTTGAAAAAGTATTCGACTGGATAGAACAGGATTATGTTCATAATGTCTTAGAATATTCAGGTCTGGGTCCCAGCTTCTTCCAGTTTATCAAAGTCCTTTACCATTCTCCCAGAGTCAGAATGAAAATCACTATTATATAATCTCTCAATTTCCAGCTTGCAAGAGGTACATGTCAGGTTGTCCACTTTAGTTCTTGATTGCTGAATGTGCCATTAAGCCACTTGCAATTACAACTCATTTAAATCTAAAGATAACAGGCATCCTCTATCAGGCAAACCAAGCATAAAAATCTGCCTTTATGCAGGTAACACTGTTCTATATATAACCAATCCATTATATATACATCTATATATATATATATATATATATATAATAGTACCAAAGTTATCAATGTTACAAATATATTGGGTAGCAGCTGGATACAAAAGTAACTGATGAAAGATTGAATTGTTACAATCAAATCAAGACTATCAGGTCAACATCCTGAATGATTGTCTGTGTAGAATGACAGACATTATGAAATATCTGGGAATTATGTTTTCTTTACTTTTATCTCACCTTTATAAAATGAATTATGAATCTTTTTGCAAGTATTCACTAAAAACAATTAAAAAATGGATTCTATCACCTCTGACATTTATTGGAGGTTAAATTCAATTAAAATGAATGTGTGACCATGTATATATTTTATTTCAATCCCTACCATCATTTTCTCTGGTAGCTTCTTTAATTCATTACAAAGGAAATCTCCATGTTCTTTCAGATGTAAAAATGCAAACATAGTAGTAGCAAAAGACATGGTAAGATATTTCCAGCTATTGTGAGAAATATCTAAAGAGTTTCTCCTACTCTACTCTGGAACTGCAGAAAGCAGGAGATTACTCTAGAAATATCACAGAAATTTCAGGAAATATCTGACTATGTCTTGGTCGTAGGTAAGGAAAAGCAATTACTGCCTAGATAACAGGGTTGCCTAGGCATCTTTAACTACTGTTTCTATTATTTGGCCTTACAAGTAAGCTCCATCTTTAACATGAAAATGAACACTTAATCAAGAGAAATTGAATTTATGATTCACCCTTAAATGAAGCTAAGCAAGTCTTACATTCTGATTTCCACATCCAAAATAATCCCTCTGTTAATAATATCACCACTCAGACCTTGTGTAATAGTTGGATCAAAGCTCAGAAACTACTACATCAATACTATTATATATCCCCATCAACAACTTATATTTTAGAACGTTTCATTTAAACAATGTGTGCTGGATGTTTTGTTTTTTCAATTTGGACATCATATAGTATAGCAACAATGGAGCATTGCGTTAATACTTTTGCTACATTTGTGGGAACTTCATTAACACCATGATATTGCTCTTACCCATCTGTTACCCATCTGTTTTGCTATTATCATTTGAGACACTTTATTTATTTATTTGAGATAATCCAAAGACCTTTGAGTCAAAGACTCATTTACAAAGGTTCCACATCATACATAAAGAACAGGAAACAATACAGGTTTTACACGATGTTAGTACCTAACAAGGATCATACACAGTAATGGAAAACATTTTTCCTTATCAACACATGGTGGTACATTTGTTTCAGTGGGTGAACTACCCTTCTAGGGTAGGGATGTTTTAGCACCAAGAGTCGCACAGCCACTAGAGGAAAGTTTCCTTGGTGGCTGCTTGTCAAAGTAGTTTTGGGTGGTTTGAGCCATTTGTTCAACAATATCACCCATTAAGCACTCTGCAGAACTACTCCCACTTATTAATCTACCATGCGTGAGCATGGAAACAAGACTAAAATACTGTCAAGACTTTATGGTTGAAAATGTGTTATTTTCAGATAAAAGATATACAAGATACATTATACATCCAGAGATTTTTTCCATATAATTAATCATTCAGCTTGCAATACACATGTACACATTTCCATGAAGCATAGGAGGGACAATGTAGCTGGACAAAAGAGGGAAGAAAAGGACAAGTGGGGGAATATAAAGTTCGGAAAGATAGGGTTGGGGAGCAATACAGACATCAATTATTTTTCTGTCAGAGGTGTGCAGACCATTAATTATACATACAGTGTACAGGAGGAAAGGACTTACATCAAGTCAGGAAAACAGTCAGATATCCAGTTGTAAGCAGATTGCTATCACTCTTGTAGCCTGATTCTATAGATGTAGACTTGTCCAGTCAGTCCTTTTCATGGTTTCAGTAGAAAGGTTGGACCAAATGTGTATATGCACTGCAAGATCCAATTATAACCTGAGACAACAATATAGATGGATCCCAAAGCTCGAGTTCTTAAGTACATTATAGTATAAGTACCATATGCAGAGTACAGCCAATTTAACCTGTTAGAAGCATGATGTTCTTATCAAGCCATATTCACGGGGGAGAAAAGGAAACAATAACCACTTTGCACATCACTAGGTCAACTGCTAATATTCCCAGTCAAATGTCTCTTATCCATAAATGGTTTAATGGGGGTCATCCTATGCCTGTTTGTGGGTGGACATCTTTAAGGTAATTAAGATAGGGTGCCAAGCAGAGTCTAAATGCAGACGTTTGAGATGTTCAAGGTGGGAAATTCTATCTAGCTTCACCAGGCATGTAAGAGATGTCATTATTTCAGTTACTGTGGGGACAAGAGGTGATTTACATTTACCTAGAATAGATCTCTTGGTTTGCAGAGTAAGCAACGCTAGCATCTATATTGTGGTGGGGATAACTTCTGTATATCACTACTTATCCCAAAAGATAAAAAGAGGGCTAAGAGGGAGCTTTTGATGCATCACCTTTGAGGCTACCTTCTGTATTTCCTGCCATATAGGTTGGATCCTTGTACAGGACCATAGAATATGCAGTAAATCTCCTCCTGGTAACTGGCATTCCAACAGCTATCAGACTCTAGTAGTTTGGCTTTATAGAGGATAGCAGGGGTTCTATACCACAAGTGGGCAATTTTATAAGGAATTAATCTGGATTTGGCATCTTTAAACCAGCTGTGTGTGTCCTTCCAGCCTTTATCCCAAGCCTCAGGTAAAATGTGGAGTTGCAGCATCTTCTCCACTTCGTCTAGCATCGTCTGATTGGGAAAGGAAAGTGTCTCTAATCGTAGGTATAGCTGACCTGCCAGTCCCTGAGGTGCAGTATCCATGAGTGAAGGCTGGAGGGTTTGTCATATATCAATTTAGGGGTAACAGATGTAGAGTAGCATCTCTAAGTTGGAGGTATCTCCAGAAATCAGATTGCGACATGGCCCACATCTGCCTCAAAGACTGAAATGTATGAAGAGCTTTCTGGTTGGGGTCAGCATATCTCCCATTTTGAAGATGCCCAGATCAGCCCATTTTTTCCATCTTACCTCAGAACCTCTTATGGTGATAGTGGGGTTTTGCCAGAGAGGCACCTGGGAGAGAGGATAGGGTCCATTTTAATTTTCAGGTGTGTATTAAACCAATTAGCTCTGGATGCGACCACTGTAGGTGAGATAGAGTCTGCATTTGACATATGCCATGAGCCAGTCTGAGGACAGAACCTTTGTACAAGAAGGGAGGAAGGGTGAATGGTTCTCATAATGTCCATTTCAAGTTGTATCCATTGTGGAGAAAGAGGGGAGTGGACATGCCCACTTAATCATCTGGGCTAGCAGGAAAGCCGTCGGTATCCTTCTGGCCATGGAATATTCCACCCTCCTTGCTTCAAATGAGATCTAAGTTTGGAGCGACTGAATCTAGGCTTAGAACCTTCCCATAGGAAGCCTTCAAATAATTTATCTATGGGCTGGTGCCAGTGTTTAGGCAGAGGGATAAGCAAGTGCATAAGAAGGTAAAGAGTTTAGGGCTGTTACCATTTTTATAGCTGCAATTTTCCTTGCTAGAGTGAGTTTTAATAATCTCCATCTTTCAAAATCTGTCATGATGTAGGAGAGAAGGGCTGTATATTAGCCTGCCATATATCCTCAGAGATGGAGTTAAATTAATACCCAAGTATGTAAGGCCATTGGGAGCCCATAGGAGATCAGCTGCTTCCACCAGTTGCTGTGAGCAGTGGGAGTTAAGAGGAGTACCTCAGTTTTGCTCTGGTTCAGTCGTAGGCCTGAGTGCTTAAAGAAGGCTGTTAAGAGACTAAGCATGGGGGATGGCTTGCTGGACATCTTCTAAAAAGAAGGAGATTGTCAGCATACATAAAGGTTGTGTAGGTTATACTGTACTTCCCATTTTCAAACCCTGTATATCAGGGTGACTACGGATTGCAGCCACCAGGGGTTCAACTGCCAGTATGAACAAAAGGGAAGGGCAGCCTTGCCTTGTGCCTCTTCCTAATGCAAAGGGGAGTACGAATTTGTATTAACTCTGGCTGAGGGCTCTCATATATAGCCTGTATCCTAGCTAGAAACTTTTCTCCCAGGCCAAAGTGCTTTAAGACCATGTATAGATATCCCCATTCGACTAAGTCAAGTGCTTTTTGAAGTCTACAACAATGGCAACTACCGGTGTAGAGATTGTCTTCGAATTGGCAATAAACTCATAAGGATTCTCAGGTAGTCTGAGCCGTGACACCCAGGTACAAAGCCTGCTTGGGATGGGTGTATAAGATCAAGGAGTAGGGGCTGAGTCTAGTAGCTTGAATTTTGGTGTATAGTTTGCTGTCTAAATTAATAAGTAATATTGGGTGGTAACTTCCGGGTTGGTAGGGTCTTTACCCTTTTTGGGAATAACAACAATGGTTGCCTCATGCATAGATGGAGATAATGTCCCTTAATTTCAATCTCTTGGAATACCTGAGTTAAGAGAGTAGAACAACCGGAGCTAATGCCTGGTAAAATCTGCAGTGTAGCCATCACTACCTGGAGATTTCCTTTCTTCAAATCCTGAATGACTACTGCCATTTCCTCACTAGTGATCGGAAGGTCCAGGCATTGATCCTGTTGTTTCTGCAGTTTGAGAAGCTGCAGAGCAACCCAAAATTGAGTATCTCTATTTGGTCCTTGTGTGTGGCGGTATATAGCGAATTATAAAAAGATGTCATAGTAGTATTAATGTCCTTCGGGAAGTGCCCAGTACCCCATGTGTGTGTTCTTCAGCCCAGGGATATATCTACTGGCTTGTTGTTTACAGATCTGATAGGCAATATCTCCTCCTCCCAGAAGGTGTGCCTGAATCGAAGAATGGCTATTTCGTCCTTCCTATTTAGGAGTCGATTGATTTCAAATGAAGACCTAGAATAGTTCTGCCTATAGGGGACTGAATAGATGGAGAGGGCATGGACTTAAAGACACCTTCTGCTTCGGCCAATTTCTGTTCCAGGGTGACTAACTGTTGTTCTCTTTCTCTGCATTTAGCCGCGTAAAAGCCCATGATGCCCCGCATCCCATCAGGCTTTGAAGGCTTCCATGTGGTACCAGCAGAGGTGTCTGCTATAGTATTTTCAGCCAGGAATAAAGAGGCCTCATTCCTAGCCCAGGGAATAAAGTCTGGGCCTTTCATTAGAGAGGGTCTAGCCTCCATTGTCTGGGTGGGGAGGCCATGGGATCCCACTGTATGAGGAGTTAGACTAGGGCATGATCAGAAATAGCACATGGCAGTATTGAGACCTCAGGAGTTTTGGCTGTAAGTAAAGGAGAGCCTAGCCAAAAATATAGCCTACTATATGAATCATTAGCATCTGAATGGAGAGTGTAATCTCTCATTCTGGGGTGAAACAGTCTCCATAAATCAGTAAGCCCTGAACCAGGAACATTTGCTGAAGGTCCATCCCACTTCTAGTGGTTGCCTCTTTGCCTTTGTCATTTCTATCTATGGAGGGCACCAGTGTTAGGTTGAAGTCCCGCCAATAAGCAGGGGCAGTCTGGGGATTAAACTCCAAAATCACCTCTGCCAGATTATGAAAGAACTTGGGAGTCCACATTCGGGGTGTATATATTACATAGAGTAAGTGGTCCTGTGGGTGTGTTATATGTGCAATTATCCATCTGCCTTCTTGATCTGAAAGCGTCTGGACTAAAGTCCAGTTAAGAGATTATGCACAAGAATAAGATCACCATGCTTCCTAGTTGGGGCATGGGAGTGTACCTGTTGACCCACACAGTCCTTGTTCATTCGGTGTGATCATCCCCAAGAGTTTGGACTTTTGGAGGAAAGCCACTTTGGAGTGTAGCCATTTCAGATGTGCCAGGACTTTTTGCATTTCACCAGAATTCAACCCCTGACATTCCAAGTGTGAAGTACAATGTCTGTCATTATGGCTTATGGACACTCCAAAGGGACTGGAGCAAATTCAGTAAAGAATCGATCCACCCCAACCTCTATAACAGGTGAGTTAATTGTTTCTATCCTCTCCTTCAAACATACATCAGAAATAACCATGTACAAAGCTTACTTTTAAATACTGTACCTATGTGCTAGCTGAAGGTTTAAATTGCTTAACTTTTAAACAGAACCACAGGGAAAGATGTGAAGAGATCAAACTGGCTGGAGCTCCAGCCAATGGTATGCCCAGTCACCCTTGGGGATATAAGGTAATAAGCTCCAATAGAAAGAGGAGCTTCTTTGCACTCTAAGTTCAAAATGACTTATCCAGTGCACTACTTGTACTATCACTAATGGGAGTAATATGGTACTTCATTGCCCAGAGCCTTGTCCAAGTGTACCAAGCCATAAATGATCCTCCCTTAAGAGGGAAAAGGAACACTTGGTGACCTCTGATTAATAGCTGGGCTGTTGGCTAACCGAAAGGTCCAGGTGTCCTCCCTGAAAGTAACAACAAACAGGAAATTTATCAACATCACAGTAGAGCTTTCCTACGAAATGAGATAGAGGACTATGAAATTATTACCAGGAATCACGAATATTGGGGACATGTAGATTGCTGGCTGTCACATCCTGTACGCCTTGCATCCTACATACTTCCCATTCTTGTATCTCCACAGGGCAGTATAAAAGGAGGAGGGAAGGGCTCCTTAAGTACTTTCTAAACTAGATCTAGTTAACAATAGTAACATCTAACCAAACAAACTGAACCATATTAGATCTATATCCAAACATCAGTATCTTTAATTTTGTTATGCCTTCCCTGTATGGTGCATCCTTCCATGGGAGTATCTTTGGTTGGGGTAGTGGGGTGCTGGGGGAAGGGGTGCAAGTAACTATAAGAGAGGGCTAACAGAAGTATACCATCTTGAGTGAAGCCCAAAAGACTCTGTGCAATACATACTCTCTTTGCTATCCACCCTTCTCTAACTCTCTGTTTTCCAAATTACCTCCTCAATTAGTGTCTCTTAAATCAAATAGAAGCAGATACATAATGCTCTATGCCCAGCCCATATCCTGAATGCAAGTACTATATGGCAGCATAGCAGAATTCTTCACATCATCTGGTCCTAAGGGCTGGAAGGCCATGCAGACAATGGGGTCTATTAGGTTTCTATACACAATGTATCCATCACTCTGTTATGGTCAACACAAACCTATTCTACACTATTGCTCAGCAACTTAGTAAGAAGAGGTGGGAA
This sequence comes from Neoceratodus forsteri, assembly GCA_016271365.2. Classification (NCBI taxonomy): domain Eukaryota; kingdom Metazoa; phylum Chordata; order Ceratodontiformes; family Ceratodontidae; genus Neoceratodus; species Neoceratodus forsteri. The sequence continues at coordinate 381,977,197 of CM057453.1, forward strand.
GGTAAGAGGTTCTGGAGTGATCGGACATAAAAACAGTGGGAGTCATTTTCCCTACCTTTCTGGAAAGATTAACCTTGCACCATACAGTTCTGCTACATATTTTATGTAAATGCCCTCCTAACCTTGTTATACCCCAGTTATTAGTACCTCTGAATAGGCATCTGGGAACACTGATAACCTGTGTTGGACAAACCAGTACACTGAAGCCAATGGGGTTTACCTTCTCAGGAGGAGACCCTGAATGCTGACCTTTAAAGTTGAGCAAATTTTTATACTCGATGCTGCTAAAAGCTGCTAAGGCCTCAGCTATCCCCCATATCCATCTCCCAGTTCCTGAGACATCTGTCCCTGGGTATCTATCCAACCTGCACATAGTCTGCACAGAAGTTCATGACGGGTCTGCAGGGTCCTTTTCTATACTGTGGCCTGGGGGTGAACCGGGAGCCTGGGTTCATGTTTCTGGGTCCTGCAAGGGCAGCGCAGAATCCACAGCATAAGCCCAGGAGGTGTGCTCATCCTTGGAGTCATTGCAATTAGGGTCCACCACATTAGTGTCCATCTCATCCCCTCGATCGGTGTCTGGTAGGATCCTCAATGCTGCAATCGGTTGTGTGCAAAATATGGGCTGACCAATTCGGCTCTATTGTACTTGCTGTGCTTGAGTGCTGGGTCTGCTTTCCTGGGAGTATTTTCTATCCTGTGGATGGCTGCATTTAGAATGAGAAGAGTTCGGCAATCGTTTCCTAACTTTGGAGTTACAAGGGTCCAGGCCATTTTGAAGAGGTGTAGGAGGTGCCATTGCTGTGGTTTCAGGTGAATTTTCTCGCTGAAAAACGACCAGGTTTAGAGATGAGGAACTCAGCCAGCCGGACACTTTTTGCAATAAAGTCCATAGCTGTGTCTGGTGAGGCAAACTGATGCGCTGTACCATTTACAGAAATCTGTAGATTTGCAGGGTATCACAGGGTGAAGGAACTCCAGAGTGGAGTTTGCGTCGCACTTCAGAGAAGGCTTCCGTTTGCAGCTAAATCTTTAGAATAGTCTTGAAAGATCATGATCAAGTGCTCTCTCAACATAATTGCCCCAATTTCCTGGCTCTAGCTTGAATAGCTTCTTTCTCAGCATAGTTTAAGATTCTGGCAATGAATGGTGGAGGCCTGTCTCCCTGCTTAGGTCTGGGCTGTCAGGAATGATGCACCCTCTCGATAGTAATTCGTGTGCCTTTAGGAAGTTGATCCAGAAACAAATGATTTGATACCTTTTATTGGACCAACATGGATGTTACAGAAAAGAACAAAGTGCTTTAGCTTTCGAACCAACCAGGTCCTTCTTCAGAAGCTTTGTGGCAGTTTTTCAAATATCATATTATTAACACCAGATTATATAGAAAAAGCAGAACAGGTGTAATTACAGGTGTAATTCCTTTGGGTTTTCATTTAGATTGCTTAGACTGATTCTGTGCATGTTTGTTATACACAGACTCTGTGTTGAAATCTGCATTTATCAGGCTCATGGTCTCGTTTTCTTGGGGGTCCTTGACAAGTATTTTTTTTTTTTTTGCACTTACACTTACAAGTGATACTTTCATGCATCATGTTTATATGTGTAGGTTAATTTGAGGCTTGCTTTCAACTTGCAGTTATACCTAATTTCAGGATTTTGTCTCTCATTATCTGTCCTTTAATATACCAGGACAATTTGAATGTAAATCGAAGCTCATCTTACATGTATTAGAGAGAATGCCACTCCAAGGTTTTTTATCACTAGAATGCTTTCTTGGCATACTGAGACATTTAAAATTTATGTGACAAGAACTCTCTGGCTGTAGAGAATTCTTGATAACCTTTGCCCTTCTGAGGCTCCTCAGTTAAAGACGTGCTGGTGTTAATTAGCTTCTCTGACGTAATCTTCTATTATGTTTTAAATGTATATATTAAACCAATGAGAATTATTTCTGCTTTTCTATACAATCTGGTGTTAATAATATGGGATATTTGAAAAACTGCCACAAAGCTTCTGAAGAAGGACCTGGTTGGTTCAAAGCTAAACACTTTGTTCTTTTCTGTAACATCCATGTTGGTCCAATAAAGGTATCAAATCATTTGTTTCTGGATCTGTTTTAAAAGGACCAATACGGCACCTACAACACATTTTGTAGGAAGTTGAAGAATCTCTGGTAGTGTTTGCTGCAGGAAGGTTAATGCTTTCCCATTTTCCAACCCTCAGGGAAACCAAGGAGTCATAAGTTGTTACGATGACTTCTGTTTTCCAAGTCTTCAACTTATCTTGGAAGTCGAATCTGGGCTGCCTGTTCCCACATAGTAGCACAGTGACCTTGGAGTACATCTTCTTGGGCTGTTGTTTTTGTTTCAGTTGATCCACTCTTGCATCCATTTTCTGCATAGAAAGTTATGTAGTATTCACCGCTAGTGTTAGGGCATCTATACTGGTCATGATAGAGGTGAACATATCTCTGACTGAGGTTCTGCCCTCTCTGGTGCCAGTGCACCATGCAGCCTACTGTATGAGCCGTTACAGCTTTGGGGTTGTTTTATTAAGTCGTACCTTGATGGAATCTTCCCGAATTTTCCAGCCTTGAACAGGTGCCTACAGATCTCCAGTGAGTTAGTTTTCCCCATCGGAGACACAAATATTTGTATTTATTCAGGTTCTAGGCTCTTAGGCAAGTGGAGCTCCGAGATCAAGCCACCATCTTGGTCGCTGGTTGGCCACGTCCCCCATCAAGGCTTTATGATATAGTTCTACAAGCCAAATGCCCAGATAGAGCTGCTTTGAATTCTAATTGGGAATTGAACTGAGGTGTCTCCTCTGAGATACCAAATGGAAAATTATTCTCCAAAATGTCTTCAACATGGATAAAGCCACAGAGCTTCAACAGATCCAGTTTTGTTGTCTCCTTTGAATGTATTGTATCCCATTCAAACTCAAATAAATTAACTATAAGATACATAATGTTTCTCAAGATCTCCTTCTACTGCTGGAACTCTAAGCCACCTGGTCCATCAATGTCCTTGCCTCTCTAACATTTGAAACAAAATATACATTCATTAGTCACTGGACTTCTATTATCAAGCGCGACCAGAAATTATCATTTTATTAATTTTCAAGTTTTCAAGTGTACAACACAGGTATGAAGAGATACAAAAATAGAACTTTCTTAAAAAATTTTGATAATTAAACACATCAAAAAGTATGTTGCATTTTTTTTAACACTGCATAACATACATACGAAATATACTTCTACTAAAACAGTACGTATATGTTACTTCTTAGCTTGAACAGAGTACAACTCTAGGCTGTATTCAAAAGGTTGTACAGGGGGCATGGCTTGGACCCGAAGAAGTTGGCAGACTAAATCTTTCGCTTCTGCCTCAGCCTGACAATAACTCGTACATCAGCTGCCAAGATGCTGGATTGAAGTCTTACTTTATTGATTGAAAATATCTTTCCCACCTCTGTCGCCACTGTGGAGTTATTCTTTGGGGTAGCCATGCTTCTACTGCACCTTATGCACCACACAAATATCGGACCTGTTCTCCATTATTAGGCTGCAAAAGCCAGAGCATGGTTCTCAAGTTATACTGTGTCCTCCTCGATCGAGCACTAGTCCCCCAATTAAGCAGCGAGCCATGACTGAAGGCTTTCTCCGAACAAGAGGGACCAACTAGTTTCCAGTGAGTGGCTAAATGTGTTCTATCTCCCTGCTGCTCTTCAAATTTATCAGCGAGATGGAGCCTCCGGACACCAGAAATGAGGAAGCACCTGGTAGGACCATCCTTTATCTCCAGATCAGGCCTACTGTAGGTGGGAGAGGCCCTTGCCAATATTACTTAAATGCTCGAGGCACTTTTGACAAGAGTGGACACCATTGGCACCTCCTTAGCGGGCAATGTGGCCAATGTCCACAGGCTAGAGGATCAGCAGAATGTCTTAGAACAGCAGAAGGAGGAGCTAGAAAGACAGCACATCAATGTACTGCAAAACTCAGGATCATGAAGCCAAACTAGCTTGGTTATAACACAGAGCAGAGGACCAGGAAAATCGGAGTAGAAGAAATAATATCCAGATCCTTGGGGTGCAGGAGGGAGCAGAGGGCCCAAACATGGAAAGATTCCTGAATAAGTGGATTCCACAACCTATAGGTGACCGTTGGAAGGAGCCAGTGGGAGTAGAACGAGCACACCATGTTTTAAGCAACCCAAACAATGTCAAAGGCCCATGGACTATAATTGCCTACTTGCTATGCTTTTCAGTCAAGGGCACCTACTTTGGGCTACAAGGGACCTCAGAGAACTGGTATGGAGAGGCAGCACCATCTCTTTTACAGGGATTTTACCCTGGAAGTGGCAGCCAAGCGTAAAGCTTGTAACCCTTTGAAAAAAGTACTGAATGCTAACTCAATCGACTATTGCTTCAAGGGTCTTACAGCACTGTACCTGTCTAAAATGGATAATCCTTTCTTGCAGAATCACCTAGGGATGCTGAGGCCTGGATCAGAATCACTGGCCAACTATGTTGCCCAAAACTACTTCTCCCAAACACCTTTGGGAGCTGAGAGCCATGTGGACCAGGGAACCATTAGGAAAGAAATGCTGCATCTGGAACAACAACTCTGGCCAGACAGATCCACTCAACAGGGATTCCCCACTCACAGGCAGCTAGGGCTCCATCTCCTGTAGGGGCTAAACAGTCTTTGACCACCTCCATGTCTTCCACTGTCTTGATATACCCAATGTTAGCCTGAAACCCAAACATCAGGAACTAGCTGCTACTCCTCTGCCAGCAAGACAGCGTCAGCACTCCAGAAGCCCCGTTCTACAGTGCAGGACAATACCACAGCCTCCCCACCCCATAAGCTTCCAAGGGTGGATATGCCTACACTGGAGGAATGAGGAACTGGGACACTTTGAGGATGTAACCGCAATACCCATGGATGATTTGGCTCCCTTAGATTGGGCATCTACAATGGAGGAGACTGAGGGGATGCTGCGGTGACTGCAGGCCTGTTAAAGCCAGGACTGAAAACTTTCCAGAAGCACTCACCTCGCCTATCAATCCTACTAGGATGGATCCGATATGTAAAACTAGGGATGCCTTAATGGAACACGACAAACTAGTTACATAATATTTGGACTATTCTAATTCTCTATTGGGTCAGGTTCCTGTATCCCTCCTAGTCTGCAGAAAGGGACAGCGGGTCCTCCTGTTTCATGCACTGCATTCTGACCTAAAGAGCTTTGCTTATGCATTGCAGGCTTTAAGCCCAAATAGGCTACCTCCTTGCTTTACTTTCCTCCAAATGAAGGTAACCAGCCACCTTCTCATGGTGCCATGCAAGTAGTTATGAACCGTGCTGTGACCCCCTTTTCCCTTCACCCTTCTTCTCTTGCTGTAACTACGGTGTATAGGAACAAACTCCTTCCCTACAGTGGGTGAATTGACCATGTAGTCACAACTCTGGGAGTGAGCTCCTCTGCTTAAACCCTGTGGACCACTACAGTCTAAGCACATGTAAGGGAGGGTCAGTACTCTTTATGGGTGCTGCAAAACATATATTATAGCTGGCTACCCCAGTAACCCTTGACAAAGATACTGTTCCCACTAATTGATTGATTAATAAGTGAAATGGGTGGTTGACAGAGCCCCCTTCTTCCCCTGTAGGTGGCCCCTGCCTACTATTTACTGGCTGACCTTGTTGCCCCCTAAGGCAGGATGGGCACGGTGCCCGAACATGCCGTGACTCTCCAGAACTGGCCCTGTGACTAGGTCTATGGAGTCGGGCTGGGACAGATCACCCGTGTTAGATGTGACCTTTCCCCTTTATTCTTTTGGTGCCTGAAGCACTGTGGCTCAAGGGCTTATTTGCCTCTTCTCTCATCCACAACTCAGCACCAATAACTGAGTTATTGTTGTTTGCTTAGTGGTTAACATTGCGATAGTATAAGTTTGTTGCTTGATAGCTAATTATTGCTAAGCTCATACTCTTAAGATATATAATCTGCATATTTCTCATTTTGACCAGATTTTCCTAGATGAAGGCAAGATCACTTATTATCTTCAACCTTTCTCAGCACCCCTCCTCCGAGGTTTACCAGCTGCATATGTCTTAGCACAAAGCAATAGCTGGTCACCCTCCTCTTCTCTTCTGCCTTTTCTACTGCTGCTTGCTGGGTGATTACCCTCTTCTCTACTAAAGTAACTGGTGACGGACATCAATGGCAACAATTTCTGCTATGCCACAGGATGGTGGTGCATCTCCTGGAAAGTTCGGGGCTGAACCACCCGACAAAACATACTACGGTTTTGCAATTATGAACTTTATTGGGCTGATGTGGCCTGGCTTCAGGAGACATACCTCACCAGCCATTTGGTGCAGTGGTTAAAGAAGCTTTGGGTTGGGACAGTACTGGCCAGTTGTGCTCCCACAAAATCCAGGTGTGAAGCTCAATGCCAAGACTCTTAAGGGAGATGAATATTGATTAGACTCTCTTACCTGGGTGGCAAAGTCATAGTGGCCAGTGTTCATGGTCATAACACAGACTCAGGAAACCTACTCTAAAGTGAGCCAAGCTTTTACAGAGCTAACTGACAGGGAGCTAGATGTCCCTATATTGTTGGGAGGAAACCACAACTAAGTGCTAGATGTGTTTGTAGACAAATCCTTCCTCACTACAATCCTACCCTAAGGTCCTAGCATCACTAAATACTCTGATGTCAGAATGAGCATTAGGTTATCCTTGGAGAATCAATCAACCACAAAGCAAGACTACACCTTCTACTCTAATGTCCATGGAATCCACAGTAGGCTCGATTTTTGGCTGGCTAACCATGTAGCTATTACAGGGTGGGGACCTGACCATTCATAATATAGTCATATCGGATCATGCTCCAATTACGATCACATTTTCCCACTGGGTCAAAGCTCGCCTTCCATGAGATGGAGATGTAATCCACTGCTGCTGTAGGATGCAGCGTTTGAGATTATATAAAGAAAGAGGCCCACTCCTATTTTTCTATTAACACCCCAGGGGAAACTTGAGTGACTACAGTTTGGGAAGCTTTCAAGGCTGTTATAAGAGGAGAATTATTTCCTTCTAGCAGCTAAAAACAAGGAGAAAGTGAAACAACTACGAGAGCTCCAGGATGAACTGACATGCTTGTAAAACAGTTCAAAGTCTCTCCCAAGAACCGCTAACTCTCCTCTTCTGGCTAACATCACAGGCCTAAAATATAGGATTAATGTGTTGTTGAACAGAAAAGCAGAGTGGCAGCTGATTTGAGCCAATCATAGATCCGGGGGGACAAGGGAGGAAACTATTAGCCTACTACCTGCGGAAGCAGAGGCTTTCTCAAAATTCTTGCCCTTAAGACTAAGCAGGGAAAGGTAGTAACAATGCCCAAGGCCATCAATGAGGTAATGCAGAGTTTCTATCAGGAGCTCTAGCAGTCCCAGAACACCCTGTCAGATGACGAGCTCTCTCAGAGATTGAAAGCCTTTTGCCGGGGATGCAACTCCCTCAGCTTTCTGTAGAGCAATGCCGTGACTTGGATGCCCCAGTCACCCATGATGAATTACACCTTGTCATATCCCAGATGGTGAAAGGATAGCCCCTGGGCCAGATGGGATGTTGTGAAACTATACCAACTATTACAAGAAGAAATCACCTCCTCTTACAAGCCCTGCATGAAGCTCAGAAGGACACAATGCTCCCTCCTACCATGCATGAGGCCCTAATAACCTTAATCCCTAAAAATCCTCGGACACCCTACTGTGTGCAAACTTCAGAGCTCATTTCACTTCTCCCCATAGATACTAAAATATTGGCTAAAGTTCTGGCAACTAGATTGTCCCTAGTCCTGCCTAACCTGATTCAGCCATCACAATCCAGATTCTCAAAGAGAAATTAAGTGCAGATAATTTGTTACTAGTCCTGGATCTTAAATGGTTAGCTCTGCAGTCAAAACCCCAATGGCCACCTTGGCGATTGATTTTGCTAAAGTTTGATTCCTTGGAATGGGCGTATCTCCACAAGGTCCTCAGACTGTATGGATTTGTGTCTTACTTCTGTTCCTGGGCATCCACCCTTTACCACTTACCAACAGCCAACATTGTCACCAACAGGGTTGCTTCCTTTCCTCTACAAAGAGGTACCAGATAGGGCTGCCCTTTCTTCTCTTCTCTTCCTTATAGCTCTGGATCTGCTGATCGGAAATTTATAAACACCCTAGCATCACTGGTATCCCTCTGAAGGAGTCATTCTATTTAGTCAATGCATCGCAGACGACATGCTGCTCACACTCTCCAAGCCCCAATTCTACCTTCCCACAATTTTGTCAATTCTGTAAGAAATCGCTTCTCTCTCAGGATTAACAGTGAACCAAAGAAAACTACTCTTTCTCCCTGAATGGGAAATGAAGTAGACATTGTCTTACTGTTACAGATATTGCTTGGGCCCCACAAGGATTCCCCTATCTAGGCATAACTATTACAGCAGCCTGGAAAGATCTAGAATCTGTTAATTTCTCTCCTCTCCTGGCTTCTAACAGCTGAATTTCAACGATGGAGTAAACTATGTTTAACACTAAAGGGTAAGGTAGAAGCTATCAGAATGTTCATTTTCCATTGAGTTTCATATTTGCTTCATAACCTTTCAATCCCTCTTTCTCAAAAGCCATTCCAGGCCTTAGATAAACTGATTTCACTTTTCCTATGGGAAGGTAAAGTTCCAAGATGGGGACGGACAAAATTACAGGCCCATTGGACCAGGGGTGGACTTGGCTCCCTGGTTCATGAGCTACTATCTTGCTTATAGAATGGACCAAGCTACGGCCTGGTTCACCCCACTCTATCCCCAATTGGCACTTCTAGAAGCTGCTCTCTTGATGGACACACCCTTTTTTCCCCTGCTGTCTAGCAGAAAGCCCATAGGACACCAGCTTATCCCTATTATGACTGAAACATGCAGAACATGGCGCAGGACAATGGCAATCACTGGGGTGCCAAACTCAGAATACCTCCCCTCTGCTATGCTCCGATATGGAAAAAACAACTACTGGGGGAGTAACAATGACAAGCAGGACTAGGCGGAGGAACTACTTTATTTTAAAACATGCCTAATACTAATTTTTACAAACATTTTTTTACCAAAGTTATTTTGTTTTACAGTGTCCATTTATAAGCACAAAATACCCTCCAGGGTGGGCAGTATGGACAGTACTGGACCTTCCAGGGCTATAAGGACCTCCACCTGTGGCATCAGGCCTCATTACACCCCTGGGCAGTGTGGTATAGCTCAATACCACCTACTCTGTCAGGAATTATTGCTTGCTTAGCGGTGTTCCACAAGAAGTTCCTTCTAAACACACAAACAGAACTCCTCTGCGCTACAGCATGGCGGTCGTCTGCAAGCACCACAAACGAGGCAGCTAACCTCCACAAAATAGCAAGTCCAAAAGTGTGTGGTGTGGAAGGAACACAGAATGCAATATTGCCAATAGGCAAATATTTTACTGTAATAAATGTTAGTACAAATGATATGCAAACTGCAAAACGTGAAGTGTGGTAGCCCCTAGCACCTCAACTATATGAGTCTTCTAGGGGTTAAGCCACACAGGTGAAATAAAACCTCATTAAACTAATCAGTGCTGATGTCATAATCTAAATGACAGTGCTAGTTACCTAAGCAACCGTTCCTAGTTAGAGAGACATGTAAACAATAAAAGTACTACTTATTAAAATATTTTCTCATTATTACAAACCAGGACAAATATCCCTATGGAATCAATAACCAAATGGTTCTACATTCTAGTCTATTTTATAGGTATCTAAAGAATAAAATATTTTTAATCTGTTTGTTGGAACTTCATACTCTCAAGAAAAATGTCAAGAAAAATATCAAGAAGAATATCAAAACATTATAAAAATATCAATTAACACTGACAGTTCATCTTTTCATATATATCTAAACCATACAACAGAACAGAACAGGAGTCCAGACTGGAGCCTGGACAAGCTTTTCTAATTAAACACTCCTAATGAATAACCAAGAATTTATAATATGGAACTAGAGACTTATGAAAGAACAGTTATTAACCAAGTAAGGGGTTTAATTAAATCACACACTAGGACATCGCACCTTAACATTACCAATAAGGAGAGAAGTGCTTTAGCAGAATTATCTCAAGATACTAGTATTGCCATTAAGCCATCAGATAAAGGGGAATATTGTAATTCTAGATGGGAGCACTATAGAGATTGCAAGAGACCTCCTAGAGAATGAGATGCAGTATAAATGTCTATAAAATAATCCAATAATGCAGCAGAAAAAATTGTCATTCATTCTCTCAGAAGCAGTTAGAACAGGCAGTATCACTGAAGTGGAATATGTATTTATGTGGAGAATTTCCACTATCCCCAATTTTATATTCTTCTAAAATTCAAAAAAATAAAGCAAGGCTACCAGGACACCTCATTGTTTCGAGGGTGGACTCCTAATGCAGATTTTAGGAAATTTATTGACTTTTCATGCAGTTTGATGTGACTACATTACAGTCTTACATAAGAGACACTACAGATTTATTGGAAAATTAAATGGTGTTGATTGGAATTCAGATTATAAAAGCTCGGGATAGATGTAAAATCTCTTTACACTTCCATCAATCATGAGCAAGGACTAGCAGTAGAATCTTTCCTTAGAGATAAATCAGAGGACTCAGGAGTTCAGTGAAATTCATACTGGAAGCATTAGAATTCATTCTTAAGAACAATGGCTCAGATATTCAAAAGGGTTGTGCATGGGCGCAACAGTGTTGCGTCAATGCGAAACCCACTGATGTCTTGACGCGATATTCAAACAGGAATTGTGCCTGGCACCAATCCCGATCTTGCGGAGCACATCAGTATGTGTATGTGTGCAGGTGGGGGTGTGCCCATGCATACTTTTCACATCCCGATATTCAGCCCGGGATGTGAATAGTCCATGCATGCACAACCCCTACTTGCCTGCACAAAGTTGATCCCAAAAAGGAACAATGGCTGGCCACCCACAGGTGAGCTACCATATTGCAGGGTGCAACACGGCAGCTGCCATCTGTGGGTGGCCACCCGAGCTCTAGCTGCACCTCTGTGGCGGTGCCCCCATACCCGATCACGGGCATGTGAAAAATAAAGATAATCCAATATCTCTGGTGGTACAGTGGACTGCTCTCAGGCTGATCACGGGCATGTGTATAAAAAAGTACGTCCACTATTCCTGGTGGTCCAGTGGACCCCCTCCCCACCTGCCTACTGATCCCTACTGCCCTGCTCCCCCGGTCAGTGGCAGGTGGCTACCTCACCCACCTGCCACTCCGCGCCCACTGACTGACACTGTAGGTAGGGCTTATGCCCAGTGGTCCTAGCGTGAGCCAATGGGCATACAGTCCCACAATGTCACATTCAGATATGTGAATGGATCCATTCCATATCTAGAATGTAATAGTATAGTACAGGCTGCATGCCCCATTGGCCCATGCTGTGGAATCAATGGGCTTACAGCCCTACCAATGGTGTCAGTCAGCAGGTGGCGGGCGGCAGGCAGGTGAAGTGCTGCTGCTCTCGCTGACTGCGGGAGCAGGTGGTGGTGATCAGTGGGCTGGTGGGGAGGGTCTGCTGGACCACCAGGATAGTGGACGTACATTTTTATACACATGCCCACGATCGGCTGAGAGCGGTCCACTGGACCACCAGGGATATTGGAATATCTTTATTTTTACACATGCCCTCCATCGGGCTGAGAGCAGCCCACTGGACCACCAGGATATAGGATGCTATTTTATATTTACTGAAGTCACGATTGGGCTGTGGGGCATATTGCCACTCAGTGTGGGGCGTCAGTCGACGGCTGCTTCCTGGCGGGCACCAGGGCAAGTCGCGCGGGATCATGCACCTGCATGCAAATGAGGCCATAATGGCATGCAAATGGCCCCATTTGCACCTCACATACATTATGGCCCCATTTGCATGTGCACTTTTGAATATCACAGTTGCTGCGCATGGAACAACAGAACTTGTGCTAGCGCATCCCCTGTTCCACTCTGGCCACTTGTTGCTGGCACAGTGCAACTGCACCATCTGCAGACTGTGGGTGGCCAGGGTGCAATATTCAACGATGCTGTGCCATGGCCCAGCTCCATTGAATATCGCCCAGTCAACACCCCTGAGCTGCCAAGTTGCACAGCGCCCAGGCTTGAGCCACAGCCTGGTGCAGTTTGAATATCTGGGCCAATGTGTTTGAATTTGAAGGCAGTTTCTATCAACAAGCATATGCCATGGCTATGGGTGCCTCTATGGCACTGAGCTATGCCAATTTATTTTTAGGGAAATGGAAAGGGACTTTGTGAGGAATCCATTGATAAATCCTTACTTCTTTAACATTAAACAGTGGTTTTGCTTTATAGATGAGATAATGTGCATTTGGGATGGCAGCACAGTAGAAGCTGAAGCTTTCATGAGGTGGCTCAATGATAATGATCTCAATTTAAAATTTACTTACCATTTGGATGACCAAAAGCTTAATTTTTGGGATCTTGAATTTGTTTATTGACACTGCTGTGAATGGAGATTTGAGAGTCCATACTAAGGCCTATAGAAAGTCTACCACTACCTACTCTGTTCTGCATTTTCGAGTGCTCATCCCCAAATTTAAAGAAATCCATTTCTTACAGTCAACTATTGAGAGTAAGGAGAAATTGTAGCCAGGATGATGACTTTGATTCTCAGGCACAGGAGCTGATAGATTTGAACAGAGGGATATAATAGAGCAACCTTACTAAAAGTAAAAGAAAAAGTGGCTCACGCCCTAGAAATTTTCTCTTTGGTCAAACCACAAGGGATGAATCTCAAGATGTACAATGTACTTTTATAACAAATATAATCATCTTGCAGGACAGATTGGTAACACTGTATGTAAAAACTAGCTCATTTTGACTAGTGATGAAAATGTAAGTTTTGCAGTGGGACCAGATCCAAGTGACATTTTGTATGGGAAAAACATCAAAGACAGATTGGTTCATACTCACCAAGAAAATGAGCACTTGAATGCAATACAGGCTTTGCTCCTCAAAGAACTAAAGGGTTTCATAAGTGCAGGAGATGTAATATATGCAAATTTGGGCTAGAGGAAATAGCTTTGTACATCCTAGCAGCCAGAAGCAACAGCAGAGATCCGTGATCTCATTACATGTGATACCACACATGTAGTATATGCACTCTGGTGTGACTGTGATCTTGTTTATGTAGGCAAAACAGTAATACCCCTTAAACAATGCATACAAGAACATGTAAGATCCATCATAAATGCTAGGAATGATACCCTGTGGCACTCATTTTTCAGCATCATAATTCGAAACCAGAGTGCTTGAAATATCGGGATATTGATTGTGCATTATTTAATTTATGGGATGGTGATAGAGCAAACAAACTACTACAAAAGGAGAGTATGTGGATTTCAAATTGGATACAGTGAAACCTAAAGGTTTAAATAACAACTGGGACATTAAGCCTTTTTACATAAGAGAAGATGTTAATGTTTATATAACTGTGTTTACAGAAACATTAAAGTAACAGTGAAATTAACATGTTTTTATGTTTCCTCTCTCTCAGGTGTCACTAACCCATCCTTGCTGGACTCCTACCTAACCAGTTGGCATTGGCCACAATGGAGTTTGGCATACTAACTGTATGTTAGTCCGAGGACTTTGAAATTCTCAGGATGCGGCAGTGTGACTTTTCTTTCTAATTCTTGATGTTTTTTCTATCTATATTAAGGTTACTCATTAGGAGCATTTAATTAGAAATGTTTGTCAGGCTCCAGTCTGGACTCTCTGTTCTGTTCTATTTCGTATGGTTTAGATATATATGAAAAGATGAACTGTCAGTGTTAATTGATATTTCTATAATGTTTTGATATTCTTCTTGATATTTTTCTCGATATTTTCTTGAGAATATGAAGTTCCACCAAACAGATTAAAATATTTTATTCTTTAGATACCTATAGAATAGAATGTTAGAACCATTTGGTTATTGATTCCATAGGGATATTTGTCCTGGTTTGTAATAGTGAGAATGTATTTTAATAAGTAGTAATTTTATTATTTACATGTCTCTCTAACTAGAATGGTTACTTAGGTAACTAACACTGTCATTTAGATTATGACATAAGCATTGATTAGTTTAATAAGGTTTGGTTTCACCTGTGTGAGCAACTTATGAAGACTCTCAATGTAGTCTAGGTGCTAGGGGCTACCACGCTCACATTTCTGCAGTTCGCATATCAATTGTACTAACATTTATTGCAGTAAAAATATTTGCTTATTGGCAATATTAGTTCTGTGTTCCTTCTGCACCACACACTTTTGGACTTTCCACAGAAGTTGCTAATGGGTAGTCCACTTTTGTAACCATTTGCTAAGAAATTCTAGAGGAAGGTGGGACATAAGATATAAAAGATTCTTGGGGCAACCATAATTTTTACCACAGTAATTTTCCTGGGCTTGGCTAAGTTATGGTGTTTCCATCTTTTGACTTCAGATTGTAACTGAGCAAATGAGGGAGAGATTCTTTTCCATAACGGTCTGTATATTTGAGGATATAACCACTTCCAGGTATTTTATGTCTTTTGTGGTCCATGCTAGGCCTGGGTTTTCAGCATATGTGGAAAGGCAATGGGTTTGGGGAGTACCTCAGTTTTGTTAGTGTTAATGCAAAGTCCTGATATCTTTGCAAAGAGTCATGTAAGGACATGGACGAGTAAGCTAGCTTGCAAATCTTTATTTAGGATGAGACAGTCATTGCATAAAGCATAGTGTGAGATATAGTCCCACCCACCTCAAGTCCTTGTATGTTTGAGTGCTCGAATTGCACATGCTAGGGTTTCAATTGCCAGTATGAAGAGCATGGGTGACAGGAGCACCCTTGTCTGGTTCCTTATATAAACAGAATGGTTCAGAGTCAGTGCTATCAGTATGGACCTTTGCAGTGGGGTTAGTGTATAGTGTTTTACTCAAAGTGCTAAAAATGGGGCCAAAATTAAGGTGCTGCAGGGTAGCATGTAAAATTCTCCTCCACTGAATTGAAAGCTTTCTCAAAGTCAACTG
Organism: Neoceratodus forsteri; assembly: GCA_016271365.2. Classification (NCBI taxonomy): domain Eukaryota; kingdom Metazoa; phylum Chordata; order Ceratodontiformes; family Ceratodontidae; genus Neoceratodus; species Neoceratodus forsteri. Next base: position 381,992,353 of record CM057453.1, read on the forward strand.
TGATGGCTGCAGCTGGAGAGGGAATCACTAATGCTCCCTGCAGTAATGTCACTAACTCTCAGAGGTGATCTGCACTTACTTGACCATTAACAAATCCCACTTGGGATGGGTGAATTAAGTTTGGGAGCACTTTTTATAATCAGGCTGCTAAGGCTTTGCCAGAATTTTCATGTCTGCATTTATGAGAAAAATGGGCCTGTTGCTAGGAGGGGGAGATGGACCCTTTCACTACTTGGGAAGCACAGTTATAATAGCTTCCCTCAGATTATTAGAGAGCCATCCTTTATTCAAGGCCTCTTATACCATATTAAGCAGGGACGGGACACAGTGTCTTGGACCAGTTTGTATATATCTGTTCTGCCAACTCAAACCAAGCAGCTATTTGCCATTCACACTCACATACACACAATAACAGTACAATAAGTATAGCAAGCCAAAAGCTTTATTATAGCAAAATATAATATAAAAGGTTATACATCACCGATTCCAAAGCTACATCAAGCCTGTTCCAATGGCTGGGAAGCCCCCTTGTCCAGCCTGGCTAGGAGTCTCACAGACAGGAATTGGCCCCTGGCGTGCTACACCCTGCAGGTGAGGCTTCTAACCAGGCATTGAAAGCTACATTTATATCTTATTCTATGCTAAAATAACCGTCAGCCTTCATAATGTTGTCTCGCCACATTCTAGAAGCTGGCAGACTCCCAGATGCTGTGAATTCACACCATAAGGACTGCTCAAATTCCCTACACCTGCTAGGTCACTGTGCTCCAAACACTGGCCGGGTGCCTAGAACACTATGAGCTAACCAGAAGTTTAAACAAAACTACAAAACAGGTTGCCTGATAATATGCAACCTTCAAGTTAGCAAAATACACTGTCTGAAGCAAAACATAATAATGAGGCTATCTAAAGAGCAAAACACCAATTAAATGAAGCAGCATGTATAATGGAGTCACACAATACAAAATGGAGTATAAAATGACATACATTACATGAAATAGCATACAAAATGGAGTGACAATAATCAACATATTATACCATCACTACAATATCTACAAACAAACTGTCTCCCCGAGGCCTTATGTGGGGCCATATTTCTTTTGCTTCTCCAATTTCAATTTCATCAATAAAGAGGCAGAAGCTCTCTATAAGAGTCAGGAAAGTAGGGGCATACTTAGGTTAGAGACAAAAGCTGCATATTGTTGTTCATCCCATTTAATATGAGTACTATAGGGTGTCTTATAGGACTCCAGCATGTCTTGATTTATCCCTGCTTCTGTGGCCTGAGGCTGTCCACTTTTGTTTTGTAAGTGTGTTATATACCTCTTCAGCCTGGTGTTTTCAGCCAGAAGCTTAAGAGTTTCCCTGATTTTCCCTTAGGACAAAGATTTGTGTTGCATCATTTGGATCTGTAATTCTGCTTTCTCAGTGGCAAGACTGAGACTGTAGAGTGAGTTGATAATTTTGTACATAAGGGAATGAGATTTAAGCTTCTCTAGGTTTGCCTTGTATAAAGATTCATTGTCTGTTAATAGCTACCGTAGCTTGGTAGCTTTCTCCTCTCTTTTCTTTCTGCAATGTGAGGCATAGATAATTATTTTGCCCCTTAGGTTGTCTTTCAAGGCCTTGCAGATAGCTGCACATGATGCTATCCCTGGTGGGTATCTGCAAAGTAACTTGGGGTTTCCCTTGATACCCAGGTTTTAAAATCTGCATCCTGCAGTAGCAGGGATCAAGGTGCCATGTGAGGACTTTTTGGGGTAGGTTTGTCCATTAGGACCATCATTAGATGGGAATAATCAGAAAGGTATAGGGGTAATTTTTGTATCCACCACTTTTGAGATATCTGGAAGGAGATGGTCCAATAGTCTAGCTTACTGGCCACCTGTCTGGGAGCAGAGAAATAAGTATAATCTGTATCAGTCGGATGTTGGAGCCTCCAGATGTCCTGTAGGATGTAGGTTAACTAAGTCTTTGAAAGCTAGAAGCTCTGGTTTTGAGTTGGATCCATCTACAAAATAGCTTACTGTAAGGGTCATGTTTCCCTGCATTATGATCCATGTGTCACTGTCCATAAAGTCTGAAGTACTTAGGAGATCTCATGATAAAAGTCATGAAGGTCATCATTCAGATCATAAGCATTGACAAGAACCAATTTACCTGTGGGGTGACACCTTCACCATCACCCAGTGCCGTTCCCCATCTTTTCTGTGGTCCAGTAATAGCCACTTTAATTTTATGACATCAAATTGAAACCCCACATTTGGTAGGCTGGTCAACTATGTACCTCCATCTCACCCATTCCCATACTAGTTTGGTGGCTTGAAGATTTGACAGCTTGGTTTCTGTGAGTTAAGCTGTTTTAGTCTGTTCATAATTTTTTTTCCTTTTATAGTAGAGTTTAGGCCCCTCACATTCCAGGAGGTGGTCATGGTCACTCCAGTATTAGTCAATGGAGAATGTTATAAATACAAGGAGGGACCTGATACACATGAAACCAAACCTGCCAGCTCTGGTTGCTTTCCAGTCTGTCAGACTAGTACCTACACTTACTGTAACTGAATGATCAACTGATCCCACCCATCCCTTGTCACCAATGTCCCCTAGTTTCTGTACTAATGCCTAATTGAGAAGGCAGAATTTTATAGGTGCACATGTAAAATACATTCTATCTATTCAACAACAGTATAAGCTGTAAGTGCAACATCCTCACATTAATTACAAAGCATTACTGTATATGCAGTTTAAGTAGGGAGGCGCTGTCCTGATCTGCCCATTGAGTCTTGTTAGACAACACCAACTGCATGGGCAGCATTCAAGGTGGTAAAATAGTGGACAAATAAACCAACAATAAAGACATTAACAGTTTAACTTTAACTAAAACAGTTGTGTAAAGTGAATTGAGGTCCATGGCCTCTACATGGTACTGGATCCCTGGAGGTGAGAGGAAAGATGGAGGGAGGTGTGTTCCTCACCTTACCCTGCAAGAGATAAGGATGTGTTTCTTCCTCTTTTGGATTCAGAAGATGTAGCAGGGAGAGGTGGAGTGAAGTGGAGGTGATTTACCTTAAAGCTGGGGGTAGAGGCAAAGGGTTTGAGGATCATCTTTTCTGTTTCCTGTTTTCTTTTATGGTTTACAGTTAAGGAGTAGTGAAATAGAGCTACAAAATTGGCTGGACATTCTATGTTAAGTGATATGTTATACCTTGGTAACCCTTGCCAGGGTATTCCTTTGCAGGTCCCACCTTGGGCATGACTGTATCAGCTAGGCTGAGAACTGACCCCTTGTAGGGCTGAGTGTGGTGCATGCCCAGGTAACCTGTGGGCTTAACATGTGTGCACTGTAGAGTGCCATATCCCTTCTCTGGACCCCTTGCTGTAAAATAGAGTGGTGTGGTGGCATTGTTAAGAGTAGCTGGGGTGAAGGGTGAAAATTGGGGCACCACAATCTAAAATATGCCCTGCTGCTTATATAGAAACATAGAAGTTGGTAGCAGAAGGAGACTGCTAGGTCCATCTAGTCTGTCCATTTGTTTTAGACTTCTTTTGACACTCTAGTTGCTCTTTGTAGTCAGGGCTTCCTTGTGTCTATCCCATGCATTCTTGAATCCCCCACAGTTTTGACCCCACAACCTCTTGGGGCAGGCTGTTCCAAGCATCTACCACTCTTTCTGTGAAGAAAAACTTCCTGGTGTTGGTAGACAACTTCTCTCCTTGCAGCCTGAGGTCATGTCTCCTGGTCTTGGAGCTCTCCTTGAAGTGAAAATGTCCCTGGGCCTGTACCTTGTTAATGCCTTTTATGTGCTTGAATGTTTCCGTCATGTCCCTCTCTCTCTCTCTGCTCAGGCAGTACATATTCAGTTCCTAAGTCTTTCCTCATAGGACATGCACTGCAGACCCTGAATCATTTTGTCACCCTTGTCTGTACTGTTTCCACCCTGTCAATGTCCTTCCTGAGGTGAGGCCTCCAGAATTGGGCTCCGTGTTCAGGTGAGGCCTGACCAGTGATCTATACAGTAGTAATACCATCTCTCTCTTCCTGCTCATGATTCCCACAAATGCAACTCAGCATTCTGTTGGCCTTCATTGTTGCCTTCTCACACTGCTTACTAACCTTCAAGTCATTTGAGATTATGATTCCCAGATCTAGTTCTGGTTTGAGGCTGCCAGTCTTTCACCTCCTAGGTACACCTGATGAAGATCCACATTACCCATAGCCTGCTGTACCAGTGTCACAGTTAGTGGATAAACATTGCAGCAGGTGCAGCACATCCATCAACAATTGCACCACACATGTTGCTAAAGCAGCAGCTGGTTTTGGTGTGGTGCATTAAACAAGGTAAGCAAAAGATGTAAGTAGTAACTGGGAATAAGGTTCTTGCCAAGTTTAGTTGGTAGCACTCCAGAAAACAAACTGTGTGATGCAAAATGTTACATGCGTTACTTATAGCAGCATGGGCACTTTGGGAGACCCTGCAGCATGTCTCCTCCTCATGGCATATGAGCGTGTTCTTCAAGGTGGTGAAGACATGAGCTGGAGCTTTCCCCACGGTACAGATAAGACTTAAATCCCCAGGAGGTGAAATCCATCAAAAGGCTCACTGAGCCATACAAAAGTGAGGGTATGGACTTCAGGAGGGCTGACTTTGGCAAGATGGGAGGGTGCCTCAGAAAAGCACTAGCAAACAGGCTAGAAGGAGATGTGGAGCAACAATGGGGAATAATCAAAACTGCCATCACAGAGGCAACAAGCCTTTGTGCAAAGCAAATAAACAAATCAAAATGAAAGAAAAAGCCACTATGGTTCTCAAAAGAGGTGACTGATGAAAGTCAGGAAGAAAAGATAGCATTCGGAAGTATAAGGAAACACAGAAAGAACAAGACCAAGAGCTGTACCAGTTAAGGCAGAAGGAAGCAGGAGGGAAGTCAGAATAGCAAAGGCCCAAACTGAGGAAAAGATAGCCAACTCAGTTAAGAAGGGGATAAAACCTTTATAGGTACATCAGCAAGCATAGAAAGACAAAGGGAGGGATAGTGAGGTTGAATAGAATGAGCGGTGGGTGGGCAGGGGACAGTGAAAAGCAGGGATACTGAACGAATATTTCTGCTCAGTATTCACAAAAGAGGAGGGGAAGTGCCTAATCCAATTAACAGAAGCACTCTTAATAGGGGTCGATCCCAGTCCTTTCACAGAAGAAAGGGTTCTGCGATAACTCCTAAAACTGAAGGTGGACAAAGCAATGGGGCCTGATGGAATTCACCCAGAATTCTAAAAGAATTAAGGGGACTAGTGAAACCACTGGCAACTCTTTTAATAAATCATGGGAGGATGGTGTGGTACCCGAGGACTGGAGGAAGGTGGATGTGATTCCAATTCACAAAGTGGGACCAAGACAGAGGCAGGAAACTACAGACCTGTCAGTCTGACCTCTGTGGTAGGGAAAGTGATGGAGTCACTTCTGAAGGAAAGAATAGTTGAGTACCTAGAGGCCAGTGGGGCACAGGACCCAAGGCAGCATGAGTTCACAGTGGGAAGGTCATGTCAGATGAATCTAATAGATTTCTTTGACTGGGTGACCAAAGTAGTAGACCAGGGAGGGCTGTGGATATGGCCTACCTAGACTTTAGCAAGGCATTTGACACAGTCCCACACAAAGATTAATAGTCAAATTAACCAGCCTGGGAGTGGGTCCCAGGGTGGTAGCCTAAGTAAAACATTGGCTGGACAACAGGACACAGAAGGTAATTGTAAAAGAGTCCACTCTGAAGAAAGAGGGTTACTGGTGTGGTACTGCAGGGTTCAGTATTGGGTCCAGTCCTTTTAATGTCTTCATAAGTGACATTGCAGAGGGACTGGAAGGAAAAGTATGCCTCTTTGCAGATGACACAAAGATCTACAACAGGGTTGCTACACAGAGGCGTGAAAAGGATGAGAAGGGACTTGGCAAGGTTGGAGGAATGGTCAGAGTATGGTAGCTAGGATTCAATGCAAGAAGTGCAAAATAATGCACCTGGAAACAAGAAACCAGGGGAAGAATACACAGTGGGGAGGTAGTAGCAACAACAAAAGGAAAAGGGACCTGGGGTAATCATATCAGATGACCTTAAGGTTAACAAGCAATGTGAGAAGGCAGTAGGGAGGGCTGGGGTGTACTGGGATATATAGGGAGAGGCATCAGCAGCAGAAAACAGGAAGTTGTTATCCTTCTGTACAGACAGTTGGGAGACCCCATCTGGAGTACTGTGTCCAGTTCTGGAGACCGCATCTCCGCAAGGACATAGACAGGATAGAGGCAGTCAGAGGAGGGCAACTAAAATGGTGCAGGGTCTGCAAGAGAAGCCGTATGAGGAGAGACTAAAGGAGCTTAATATGTATACCCTTGAGGAAAGAATGGAGAGGGACATGATAGAAACTTTTAAGTACCTCAGTGGAATCAACAAAGTCCAAGAGGGTAGCATCTTTCAGAAAAGAGATGTGCAAGGACAAGGGACACAATTTAAAGATAGGGGGGCAGTTCAGGGGCAATGTGAGGAAGTATTATTTCACAGAGAGTAATGGATGCATGGAACAGCCTTCCTGAGGAGGTTGTGTGGTCTAAAACTGTGGGAGAATTCAAGAATGCATGGAACAGACATAAGACAATTCTTGTGGGGTAGGAAGAAATAGGCTGTTGGTTAACTAGGATCTACGGTCTATCCTGTAGGTAGGGAAATGGGCAGACTAGATGGGCGAGCGGTCCTTATCTGTCATCAAAGTCTATGTTAGTGCAATGTACATTCCCCTGAGCAGGATGAAAATTCACTTTACCATGGACTGGCTCCTCACCAGTGGTGTCAGGGTCATTAGGCTCCTGTTGGTCTTCAAGGCAGTTTGCCCATTCTTGCAACAATGGGATCCAGTCAGGATGAGGTTCATCGGCAGTTTCTGGAGTGAGGCTGGATGTGCCATATCTGTAGGGAGTTATACGGCCAAGGAGAAAAGATCCCATAAGGCAGAAAGCGATTGCTGGTTCTGACCAGGGTGTCTCCTGGTGAGATGCTGCTTTTATCAGAGAGAGCATTTGGAGCCACTGGTGGCTCCTAGATCTGTTCCTGTGGGGTAAAGGCTTGTACCTGAAGCCTACTTGAATAACTTCTTAGGTCTGCCATGCTACACTTTATGCCAGGGCTCCTCTGGGAGGGTGTTGCTCTGTATCTACGGTCTGTGTGAGTCTGGTACCTTGGGCGTGACTTCCATGAGCTGCCAGGATGAGTTCTCGGTTCTCTGAGCAGTTATCCTGGGGCCTCTGCAGTTCTTTGAATACCATTGAGGAGCATGTCCACTTCACTAGGGAGTTGAAAATAACATATTTCCCATTATATGTCACACAAAGCATTGCGAGTAGCAGAGGTCAGCAAGTATTGTGAGCTGGTACAGTTGTTTTGACAGCGACATATGCCCTCCACCTTTTGGACAGTTCATAGGAGAAGTCTTAGTAAATTTGCATTGAGTGACCTTGTCATTTGATGTTTTGTAGCTCCTGGCAGTCCACAAGAACAGTTCTTTAGTTGAGAACCTTATAAATGTCACCAGAATGGGCCTAGGGCTGTCCCCAGGAGGGAGTCTGGGGATAAGCTCAAATGTGCACTCTCCAGCTCCTGTGAGGCAATATTGTTGAGATGCAGCATGTCTGGCAGAGTAGTGTAGAGGAATGCTACCATGTCTTGCCTCTCTATCTCCTCTGGAATGCCCACCATCCTAGTGTTGTTTCTTCTTGATTGATTCCCAATATCGTCCACTTTATTTAGGAGGTAATTTATTTGCTGCTGTTGTTCTTGCCATATGGCTTGATGGTGGCACAGTTGCTGATCATGTTGTTGGACTGCAGCCTCTGTTTTGTACACACACTGAGCTACCAGCTGTAAAGTTGCATTAGTTTTGTGATAGTCAGTTTTAGCTCAGCGGTGTCCTGAAGAACCTTTTAAACATTTGAGTTAGATTGGCAAACTCTGAAGCAGAGTCTAATGGGCGCAGAGCTTGCCATGCTGCACCACAGGTACTCCTCCAGGCGGGTAGTGGTTGAAGCATTTTACCAGGCAATGGGTGGACTGGGAGTAGGCACTGTGCCCAGCCTGTCTGCTGGCACCACAAGGCATTCTTCAAGCTTGTGCTAAAATTTCACTATACCTTACTCAATCACCAAAAGTCCGATTTGCTTGGTTTTGGTCACAAATTGTAGTCCAGCTGTTCTGGTTACAAATTCCTTTCCATGATCCCCTCTCAGGGTAAGCAATTCTGTCAGATATTGAAAAGTAGATGGCAAGGTGTCTCTTCACTCAAAATTAGTGTGCTTCCTATTGGATGCCAAGCTCCCCCCAGAAATTATCATTTTAGAGCTAATTAAAGTAAACACTAGATTAAACTGAAAATTAAACTGGTTTTATTGTCCTTATTCCAGCAAGAAAATGTATCCTAATTAAATGGAAAGATAATGACATCCCAGAGGTACCAACATGTATCAACTTTATTGTTGCCATATATAAATTAGTTAAAAAATCATTACTGCTGTCATAAGGAATTTGATGCATTCAATAAGATCTGTGAACCCTTTAAGTATGTGGGGACAAAATGGAAACTCAATAAACATATTTCCTCCTAACCATGGAAAATAACAAGGTTTATATGTGACAATATAATCAACTTTCCTATGTTAAAGAATATAAGTTTTCATTGTATAAGATATTTCCTCTTTATTAAGACAGTTAGATCTGAATATGTTTAAATAATATAATAATATAATGTATTTGTTTAAGCGCCTTTCAAATTTCAAGCGCTGTACAATTCACATAAAAACAAAACACAATACATGCAATATAGAATCAAGAAAGTACCAAAATGCTTTCCCCATAAAAAGTCTTAAGTCCCTGCTTAAAACTCCCACCATCCTGCACTCCCAAAGCTGATGGAGCTAATACATGTGTTTTGTAAATTGTTTTGCATATTTGAGTGTAGTGCCTTTGTTGCTATATTCTGTTTCTTACATTTTCCCATTACTAAACAAGTTCTGGTCAGAGCCACTACAACCGCTAATGTTCTAAGTTGATAATGGATATAAAATTAATGTGTGAGTTGGGATTGGGGTGATAGAACAGTTTTAATTTCACAAAAGTAACTGAAAATGCACTCTCAGGAAGATTCACTTTATCTCTGTGTTGTGTAAGCCACTGCCTAGTCACTCCAGTAAAAGAGATTATGAACCCTGCAGAGACCCTCCTGTAAGCAAAACTAAATAAAAAACACATTTTCCCAGACCCAATTATTCCTGCAAATTTCTGTCTGTTGTATTTAGAATTAAGTAAACATATGGTCAATCAAAGGGCTGCAGAAAAGTCATTCAGATTAATAATTGAGCTGTGTGGCTTGAAATGAAGTAGAGCTGACCTCTTGAAGGCTAAAGAGAGCTATAGCTGAGGGTTCACTGGACAGAATGGTGTACTAGAGCTATCCAGGTTCCCCAGGATTCTGCAGTAGGCTTAACTTGTCTCAGTAACCTAAACCTCAGGAGATGTACCCTGAGTTGTGTGCTGCAGTCGTATGTCATCCTTACCAATAATCACATGCCATACACATTCAACTCTCTTGCTTCTTATGAATTAGTAGCAGCCCATTAAGTAGTCCTATTCCAATTTAGAAGTAATTGAAATAAGCAGCAACATTTGCCAGATTACTCACAATAATCCTGATAGGAGGTGAAACTTTGAGTATGCAGATATCTTTTGTTATTAGCTGCAAACCAAAATGGGCATTTATAGCACTGAATATCAAATTATCAGTATTAGTGGGTATCTCAGAGATATAATAAATCATATTGTGGTCTATTCACGAATGTTCAACACATGAATGCAATATAAACAGGGGCACACAGCTACACACCATGCAGAGCACCCCACTAAGTGACTTTCATGAACAGATGCAGATCGTGGCAGTTGGGGGGCATGGATAAGACAGATGCACAGCTATGCACAGGGGTGGCTGCATGATGCACGGAACCATCACCCTGTCTTGTGACCCCGCCATATAAGGAGAGGAAGAACCACAACATGGGCATCCTACAGAGGCATGGATTGGAGATGCCAACAGGACATGCATGAGAAGACACCAATGGCCAGAGGAGGATGCATTGGTGATATGACCTGCAGCCATTGCAGCAGATGACAGGCCACCCAGATGAGTGAGGGTCTGGCAGCCATGGTCCACCAGTTTCACAGGTGCACAGGTCACCATGCTGTTGATGGATATCCACCACCACTATGAAGTACTGTACAGGACCAGGGGCCTGTCCACCCTGTGGAGGAAAAAGCACGCATATGGATGGAAATTCAAGTCACCGTCAACGCTGTTGGACACTAGTCAAGCATGTTCTTGGCCATCAAGCACAAGTGGTGTGAACTCCAGTCCCAGGTGAAATAAAAGCTGTGCCAGACGCCAGTCCCACAGTGCCACAGGTGGTGGCCTCCTCCCCGGTGCCTCCACTGATGCCCATTGAGAAGCAGTGGGTGATACCATCAGCGATGTGGAAATGCATGGTGAGCCCGATGGTAACAAAACATGCAAGGTAGGTGGACATGTCAACAACATGGCCCATGCTTGGGAACAAGGCACTATTGGCACAGCTGACCAACACTGTGTCCCCACAGGGCAGAATGACATGGACAGTTTGGATGTGGTCCTGTCTGGGCAGAGCACAGGTCCCTCCAATGAGGTAGCGTGACAGGTAGGTGCAGGAACAGCTGCCATGCAGGGAGCTACACACACAGACAACATCCCACGACAACTATTGTGTCCCCCAACAGGTGGCATGCAGATGGACACACAAGGGTCAATGCAGGTGAAGTCCCAGCGGAGACACCCATGTCCACAGGACTACCCAGCACCGTTGCACCGAGCCGGAAAACCAGGACACAGGACACCCCCCAGGGTCAGGGCTATGGTGCAGACAGAGAAGGAGACCCTGACAGCCAGCCCATCAAGGGACACAATGGGGATCCTTGGGGCACTGCAAGCCCAGTGACAGATGGTAGAAGCAAAAGCAGCCCAGAGCTGCACCACACAGGGTAATAGCCACCCAGGCCACGGACACACAGGCCAGCATGAACACAGCACGGGATGATCTGCCAGGGACATCAGACAGCCCACTTCCAGCATGCCGTGCATGACGGTGACCAGCAAGCAGCCCTCTGACCACCTACTGCCCCAACCTGGAGGCTAGAGCGGAAGCTGCTACAGGATACACAGGAACAAACAGGCCATAGACCAGCTCATGGGGTCCTGGCAGACACAACAGGGGCACAAGCATGTATGGCGAGGCTGGGCACCATTGTACAGGTGCAGGGTGTATGGCAGAGTACCTTGTAGTTGGTGTCTGGGCATAGGAGGAACTCTCCATGGAAATAACTGCCAGACAGCATGCCCAAGAAAGGGTAGCTGATGCTTTCATGGCCATTGCTGCACACCTAGGTGCTCCTGGCTCCCCACCCTGCCACACCAGCTGGTGCCTTCATGCAGGGCAGCCAACACAGGTTACCCACTGCACACACACATCCATACCAGACAGCCAGCAATCCTGGATGAAACAGCCTAACAGGCTGAAATGGCAGGATATGGTGGTGTACGCCATCAGGATGGTTGCAGCACATGACTAACACCCCAGCCGGCATGCCAGCCAACTACTCCATCTCCATCCATCAGATACAGGACCCAGGTGCTCTGACACCCAGCTACCACTAGCTGTCAGATGTGCACCAGTCTCCATGTCCCTCCTCCCTGGGAGAGGAGAGCTGTCCTCGGATGCTCGCTCTTCTCCCACCTCTGTCAATCCCAGTGACCCACTCACACCGTGAACATGGGTCATCAGCTTGGCAGGAGATAAGACATAAATGACTGGGCTCTACACACCACCAGGCCAGCATAACTCATTTTAAGCCTGATTATGGATGTAAGATCAACCAGGTCTCAGAGCAATCTGTTCCAGGCTCGGCTGCCCTTTGAGTGAAGTAATTGTATCGAACATACTGTATGAACACAAGAAATTTGCCAGCAGATAAATGCCTAGAGGTCTACTTAAGTCTGCTCTGAAATGTGTAGCTAGCACCCCTTATCTCTGCAGCTGCCCTGCCCTTCCACCCTTTTCCTCTATTGACCCTCACCCTTGACCTGTCCCATCCCTTTTAAAGCAGTCCACTGTTCTACTGGATATTACTTCTGCAGGTAACGCTTTCCACACAGCTACCACCTCTCTGTAAAAAATGTCTCCTCATCTTCCTCCAGAACCCTTCTTTCCTCCCTCCAGCCTCATATCATGGCTCTGGGTGTCCCTCCCTCCCTTACTTTGAACAGACCCTCTGTACCTGTCTTGTTCATTCCTTTCATGCACTTAAAGGTTTCAATCATGTCCCCCGTCCCTCCTCTCCTCCAGCGAGTACATGTTCAACTCTCTCAGCCTCCTCTCATATGATAAGTCTTCCAGCCCTTGATCATCTTTGTCACCCTGCACTGCACCCTCTCTAGTAACTTAATGTCTCTCTTCAGATACGGGCACCAGTACTGCACGGAGTGCTCCAGGTTCGGTCTAACTAATGACCCATACAGTGGCAGAATCACCTCCTCCTCTTTGAGGATATACCCTTGCAATGCAACCCAACATTTTGTTGGCCTTTGCAGCTGCCTTTCTACATTGTGCTGAGTTGTTCATTGACCCTGTAATAAGCACCCCCAGAGCCTCCTCCTCCTCTGTCTGGGCTAGCTGCACTCCACCCAGCTGGTAGATCATCCTTGGGTTCTTCACCTCAAAATGCAGCACCTTGCACTTTTGGCATTGAACCCAGTTGCCAGATGTCTGAACAGGTTTCAAGCTTTGCCAGATCATCCTGCAACCCTGCCACCCCTAGGTCATCTACTACTGCTCCATCTTGGTATCAACAGCAAACAGACTGATCTTGCTCTTGATGTCCAATGATATGTCTGCAATGAATATCCCAAACAACACTGGTCCCAACACCGAGCCCTGTGGAACACCACTCATCACTACCCTTTAAAAGTAGAGCTCCCCACTCATCACCACCCTCTGTTCCTTCCCTGAAGCCAGTTGCTCACCCATCTCACCAGCTTTGCACCTGCCCCTGTGCCTTCTAACTTACTTCCAGCCTCCCATGCAGCACTGAGTCAAATGCCTTACTGAAGTCCAGATACAGGACATCCACTGCATGGCCCCTGTCCAGTAGCCTAGTTACCCAGTCATAGAACTCCACCAGGTTGGTTTGGCAGGATCTGCCACATTTGAAGCCATGCTGTCTGCTGTTCTGTAGTCCATTGGCCTCTAGGAGGGCCACCAGCCTCTCCTTCAGGATAGTCTCTGTTGGCTTTCCCACGATGCATATGGGGCTCACCAGTCTGTAGTTCCCCAGTTCATCCTTGGGGCCACCCTTGTGGAGATGCACCACATGAGCCATCTTCCATTCCTGAGGTACACACCCTGAGTGTAGTGTGAGGCATTAAATGGATCTGTCAAGGTCCTGCAAGGACCTCTGCCAGCTCCTTCAGTAACCTGGGGAGGATGCCATCTGGGCCTGGCATCTTGTCCACCCTCAGTGCCTTCAAACCCTCCTGAACTCTGCCCTCCATGATTTCCCCATCTGTCACCCCCTCTCCCCATTTATGCCATTCTTCCCCTTGGGTATCACCCCTCTTCTCCTTAGTAAGTACCGAGCAGAAGTAATCATTTAGAGCTTCTGACTTATCACACCCTGCTTCCACCAAAACCCCTCCTTCCTAATCCTTACTATGTGGTCCTTACAGCTCCTTTTCTCCCTGATATACCTAAAGAAGTCCTTCTCTCCTTTCTTAATGCCTTGTGCCAACCTGAGCTCCATAGATGCCTTGGTTCCCCTTACTGCCCGTGTCACCTCCTTTTGATTCCGTCAGGTACTCCTCCCTTTCCTCCCCTCCCTGTTTTCTTGTACCTCCTAAAGGCAGCTCTTTCCTCCTTACCTTTCCATGACCTCCTTGCTCAATCAGCTCGATTTCTTAGCCCTATCCTTCTTGCTCTGAGCCTTGCAGCAGGTTTTGGTTGCCTCCACTTTCCCCAACTTTATGAGCTCCCACCTCTGGTTAGTGCCCATTCTAGGTTGAATTCTGGCCAGGAACTCTTTACCACTTCCCCATCCTCCCAAAGTCAGCCCTCGTGAAGTCCAAGACTCTTGTGCCAGATTCCACTCCTTCCTTGCCCATATCCAATGTGAGCCATACTGAGTGGTAGTCACTCCTGACAGCGGTTCTTCCACCGTAAGTTCTCTCACAAATTTTTTTTTTGTATGAGCAACAGGTACCATCAACTGCTTGTTGTGTGATCTCAGGTTGAGACCCCTACTACAGTAAGATAAACCACACTGACACATCAACTCAGGGTTTTGGAGTATGTAGTAAAGCATTCATAGGTCACCCTTTTCCCTTCTCATCTCTAAGGAAAATAGCCAGCCTCTGACAGCTTTTCCCATATGTTTTGTGCCTTAGCCTACAGTATATATCAATTTCATAGCCCTTCTCTGAACCATAGCATAACAGTAGTCTATAGGCACCCAGCCAGACAGTTGATAGATATGAGGTGCAAGAAAAAAACTTCCTAGAAATTGACTGGAACACAACAAAGGCAAAGTGCCTAAAAACAAAGAGTTTGTAGAGATTTTTGCAAGACTACTTTCTCGGCCAATGGATTTATGAGGAAACCAGGGAGTGAGCAATCTTTGAACTTGTAATACTTGACCACAAAAATTATCAAGAATATCACTGTAGAGTAGCCAAAAAGACAGAGTCACTACAACACTATGAAGTTTGACATTATGCTGGAATACCAGAGACTGAATTCCGGCAATATGGTAGGTTGAAGTCTTATGAAGGGCATCAACAAAGTTGACAGCCAGTTATTATTCAAGTGCTTTGAGGGTTCCACCACTGGGGGCGTGGAAATAAACTCATGGTGGGGGAGTTCAAGAGGATGTGAAAACATTTATTCATGGAAAGGGTGGAGGAAGGGTGGAACAGTCTAAAGGACTATGGAGGGAGGTATGGCTCTTATAAGGGACTGATTGAAGTAAAATGTTTTCAAGGGATCAGGAACAGTACTACTAGTAGGGGTGTTGTGGCTACACACAGCACATACACACAGCAATAAACTATTGTTGTGGGACAAGTAGCAACAGAGCAGACTGGATGATACTTTTCTGCCTAACAAATTTATCACTTTTATGTTCCTGATGTTAGGAATGCTGATTTTGAAAAAAAATTACATAATTAATCAACGACAGCTAGAAAACATTTTCTTTTAAAGCTTAGCTTTATTCAAATAAAATTGATTGCAGTACAATACAGCATCCTCAGAAATATAAGAAAGGACTTGATGGCAGAGTATAGACATATAGTGATAGTGTAAATCTGCAGACATGCATGCCATCATACCTAAGTCCATAATATAGACATAGTAGTTGCTGAATTAGCAATAAAATGATAACAAGAAGAAACAATGACTAATACGTAGTTAAACATTGACAATAAAAATAAAACTGTGCACTATTATGTCTATGTTTACTGGATATATGGTATTTCATCTAATGATTCAGTATTACATCATGAGAGAGGAATGAGATAAGAACGAGGAAGGTGGTCAGTTCCCAGGTATACTCAAATGGAAGATGCATGTGACCAGGCACCAGAACACTGGTGTCACTGCTCAGCTTCCTCTACTGGCACAAGCTCATCTGCTACCAAACCCCAAATCCACGGGAAGGTGAGCCATCTCTTCTAGTATCCCTCAAGTTGAGTTTGGCTGTCATAGCTTCCATGTCATGGATTTGCCTCACCCTCTTGTGCATTTCTATTATTGTGAGGGCTCTGTCTGGACTAGACAATATTCTTGAGCTACAGGAGACAAAACAATGGACAGCAATAAATGGAGTAGTAGTAGAAGCAGCCTGATAATGTATTCAATTTATCAGTTAGACAAAAAAATAGGAAACCAATATGGTTTGGACAAACAATTTAGGGATATGATTAGAACAAAAGGAGCTTTCAATGTTTACAAAGGGAGGAAAATGAAGCCATTGGGGAGTTATATCAGGAAAATATAGAGAAAGCAAGCAGCTCATTAGGAGGATAGTGGCAAACACAGACCTAAGGACCGAAGAAGGGAACAAGGAACATTATCAGATCTTTTTCAGGTACAGTACATTAGAAAAAGACAAACAAGGATAGCACAGAATGTATGAACAAAGATGGAGAGAATGTGGAAGATGACAAGTGTAAACGAAACATATTCAATGAGTAATCCATGCTAATAAGCGGAAACTAAAGGGCCACAACCAGACAGTATGATAAACTTTGGGGATACAGAGTGTCACAAGTAGAGATGCAGCAAAGTTAAACTTCTCCAGCAAAGTTGCTGCAAAGTTGCTAGAATTTGTATTGTGAAGCTTTGCATAATTTCCATTGCCCTCAGCAACTTTAGCTTCACCGAAATTAGCGGTTTCGCCATGAAGCAGGTAAACTGACCACTTCACATTTGAATTTCAGCCTTTTCACAAATTAGCAAATTTTGTAAACTTTGTGAAATGGATGTCAGCAAATTCACCCATCTCTAGTCACAAATTAGAGGTGTAACATATACCTGAAGAGAGTGCTAAAGGGTCTGAGAGACTTAAAGGTAAACAAGTCCCTGGGGCCAGATGGAAAGCTCCCAAGAGTACTGAGAGGCAAGACAGGCCCTGGCAGCACCTTTGCTGGTCAATTTAACAAATGACTAGCAATAAACAATGTGCTAATGAACTGGAAGGAGGTAAAGAAGGTTCTACTGCACAAGAGTGGGGACAGGAAGAATCCAGAAAACTTTCAGTAGGTCCCGTAGTTCTTAACAACACTTCCATCCTATTTTCTGCACCAGGACTCCTGGAATTCTGCTTCAGTTTATGTTCAATCCTGCTTTGTGAATTGTTTCTTCCTGTGGCACAGTACAGTCCTGTCACTGATTAAAGGAAAGTAAGCATTGCAAGGGTCACTCAAAGTGTGAAAGTCCATGGAAAGATATTTCAAATGAGTCACTGGACTTTCATGTAGGTGTCAGGAGTCCTGAGATATGACTAATTAATCTGTAAATCAAAACAAGGCAGCAGCCATTTTAAAATGTAAAGTGATGTCACTGAGGGACAAGCTGCATGTTGTTAATTACAGCTTGTCCTCATTGACATCACTGTTGGTTCCATGATTCAATAAAATGACTGCTGCCTTTTTGATTTACAGATGATTAGGTATTCATATCTTAGGACTCTCTGACATCTACAGGTAAGTCCAATACCTCACTTGAAAGATCTTTCTATGGTTTTCACAATTTGAGTGACTTCTGCTATGTTTACTTCCCTTTAACATTGCAATGGCATCACATGATGAGCAAAGAGTAGGGTCCTTAGGATAAACAAGAAGGAGAAAGGAGTAAGGGTCTATGGAAAACAGTACTTTTAAATGAAAGAAAATCACTAAGAACAAGGAATTCAGTGGCACTACATGTAGTCTGTGGCATTTCCCATAATTTCACCAATACACAGTCAAGCTTGGAAGAAACTTGTTGGTGAAACACTAGCTGAATATCTGCACATGCTGCACATGCACTGTGTTTTGTCAGGTGCTGGTTGAATCTGTCTTTATGGGATTGCTTTTGCACCTTCTCCAGCCTTGAGTTGTTTGCCTTAAATCCTTCAACTTGTACACCAGAAACACTTCAACGGCTAAATCTGCAATGAAATAAAGCAAGTTGTGGAACTTTGAATTTTCACTGTGTATTGGTAAAATTATTCTGTTCTGTGCTATGACTTTCTCTTAACACTATGGTACTTTGTACACAATCATCTGTTGCTCTGACTTCGCATGTGCACAATCAGTCACTCCAACATCATGTGCCATGACTTTAATAAGGCTTTTAATTCAGTGCTGCATTGGAGAATAGTGAAAAATAGAGGATCTAGGAATATGGGAAGGTTATCTTAATGGATTAGGAATTGTGTACCTGTGCAGGAAGATGCTGCCCAGAAAGGAGGCCTATGCCACAATAGAGAAGGAGTGTCTAGAGATTGTCTGGCTTTGCAGAAGCTGCAGTCTTATTTGTATTGGAGGGAGTTCACCCTGGTCACTGACCATGACACCTTACATGGCTGCATAGAACCAGTGGCCAGAACCCAAAACTGTTAAGATGGAGTCTGGTGCTGCAGTCCTATAATATGGACATTAGGCACTGCAGCAGGTTGCGCATGGCAACATGGACAGGCTGGCCAGACAATAGCTAGCACCCTTTTTTTAAGTATGAGAGGCACTATGGGACATTAATGTGGGGCTCACACAACGTGTAAACTGAAGGCATAGCAGTGAGAGTCAGCCAGCTCACATGAAAAGAAAAAAAAAAACATTTAGGGGTGCTAAAAGATTGTTTTTTGTTTTTTTCATTTCCTGGTGGGGAGGTGTGACAACTTGCCATATAATGTGGTACTGTATTATTCATTTCCCTCTAGATGTATTGATAAGTTTGAAAGGATCTGTGAGGGAAAATGAGATAAAGTTAGTTGTCAGAGGTATGCCAGATGACTCTGGAGCATGATTACAAACTCTTTGTCCCATACCACAAGACTTCTTGGTCAATTTATGGGAGAGCTGAATGCCAAAAAGCCCTTTCATGCTTCAAAGCCAGAAAATCCTTTTGATGTTATGTGAAGGGCCCTAGCTAATGATTGAAACAGTCACTTGCTGTTCAAACAGGAGGTAGGACAAAGAAATGTCCACTGGAATGCACAAACCCCAGAAGTTCAGATCAGACTGGTTTCCCATGAGAAACATAGAAACACAGAAGTTGTTGGCAGATAAGGGTCTTTGGCCCACCTAGTCTGCCATTGCCTTCAACCAGTGTGCTCTTTCATGCTCAGTTGGTAATAGGTTGCCCCATCCCACCTTCCAGTATCCCTCTATGCCTATCCCAAGCTTTCTTAAACCTGTAATTGTTTCTGCCTCAACCATCTCTGCTGGCAGGCTGTTCCATTTTCTACCACCCTCTCTGTGAAGAAACACTTCCTCACATTTCCCTGAACCTCCCTCCCTCCACTTTCATCTTGTGCCTCCTTGTCCTTAAGCATATTTTTCTTTGAAAAATGTTATTCTCCTGCACTTTATTTATATGTTTCATTCATATTCACTCTCCTCTTCTTCTCCAGAGAGTACATATTTAATTATTTCAGCCTATCTCTAGGGTTTGTGATGCAGTCTCTGCATCATTTTGTACACTCCTCTTAACCACCTCTAGCCTATTAATGTCCTTACATAGATGTGGCCTTCAGAACTGGACACAGTACTCAAGGTGTGACCTCATTAATGTTCTAATAGTGGAACCACTAATCCCTTTCTCCTGGTGATTCCTCTGCCATGCATCTTAGCATCTTACTAGCCTTACCTGCTGCCTTGTCACACACTGTATACCCACCTTGAGGTCATCAGAGATGATCACCCCTAGACCTCCTTCCTGCCTGGAGCATTCTATTTCCTCCCAGCCGTTGATATGCTGACCCTGGGTTTTTCTGCCCCATGTGCATTATCTTGCACTTTTTATATTAAAACAACCCAGATGCCAATCCTGTGACCAGTCGTTCTGCTTCTTTAGATCACCCCTTATTCTCTCCACCCCCGGCATGTCCACACTGTTGCAGAGCTTGGCGTCATCAATGAAGGAAGCAATATTTCCTTCTAGACCCTTTGCAATGTCACTGATGAAGACATTGAAGAGGACTGGAGCCAGTACTGACCCATGTGGTATCCCACTGATCACTTTACCCTCTGCAAAGTAAATGCCATTCACCACCACCCTCTGGATCCAATTATCCAGTCAATTCTCTACCCATTTCACTACCTCTTTCCCACCCACATGTTCCCCAGCTTGATCAACAGCCTTCTATGTGGCACAGTGTCAAAGGCTTTGCTGAAATCCAGGTAGGCCATGCCCACAGTCCGCCTTGATCTATCTCCCTGGTCAACCAGACAAATAACTCAATGAGATTTGTTTGGCATGACCTTTCTCTTGTAAAACCATGTTGCCTTGGGCCCCATAGCCCATTGTCAACCAGGTGTTCCACTATTCTTTCCTTTAGTAGTGTTTTCATAACCTTTAAAACTACTAAGGTCAGGCTGACCAGTCTGTAGATTCCTGCTTTCTCCGTGTAACTTCTTTTAAAAATATTTTAATTTATTTATTGTATATTTTGGATACAACCTTGAGCAAGAACTATTTACATATGTTTCACATCGAGGCATATGGGGTTTGATAAACAATCAGGTAACAGCCAGACTATAGGCAGAAGCACCAAATTGGACAAGAGAAGATGAGTCAACAAATATACAAAATGGAGTGGTAAAACAAGTGCAGGTACATTTGTAAATAAGAAGACAATTATTGGCTTTCTAGAAATTTCCATACAGTTGCATCCAAACAAAAGTGTCAGTGCAGAAGGTCCTATCATGAAAGAGGAAGGGAGAAGGAGACAAGGGAGGTGAGTGAGAGAGGAGGGAAAGTGAAGTAGGGATGGAAGGAAGGGAGGAGGTAATAGCACATGGTGGGTAGGGTGAGGGCAAGAGAGGAGGAGTGAGACTGGAGGAGGGAGGAGGGGAGTGCTTGGAAGCAGTTGCTCAAAGAGCCTACAGGTGCAGGAATTGGGCCTTGTGAGTGCTGGGATTGAGGAACTCACTGTGAGGTGTACCTAGTGGAAGCAATCACAGCTAAAAGCAGTTACATGGTGCTACTGGAGCTTGAGTTTAAAGGAACTCAGTTTGCAGGACTGAGATATTTCAGGAGGAAGAGTTGAGCCAGTGTGGGTCCCTACTGGTGAAGGACCTGTGACCAAGGGAAGTATGGCATCATGGGACCTTGAGGATCAGGTTATTGGAGTTTCTGGTCTGACAGGGGTGGGAGTGTGGGATGAGAGCTTCTGAACCCCTTGCTGCATCTAACCAAGGAGGACTTTTTTGCAACAAGACAAGTTTGATACTTGACATGGCTATTGAACTTAAGCCAATTTGCCTGCGTATACAAGTCACAGGGTGTGAGTGAGGTGCAGACCTAGTTAGGACAGTAGGCTTTATTTAGAGCCATTTTAATTCATTGTAGGGTGGTATCCATGGTAAACCCATAAATAACCAAACCATAGTTTATTAGAGAGACAACTTAACTGTGAATAGCTAGCTTCAGAGAATCTGGGGTCGGCACTGTTTATGTCTGTAGAGAGACCACTATTTATTTATGCATTTATTTATTTATCTGGTAACTGGGTAGGTGCGCTGATCCACAGAACAATTTTCAGTCATTAATTCACAATGCAGTGGCAACAAGAGCACCAATACATAAAGTATATGGTGATACAGTCAAATGCAACATCCAGCTTGTGGTGGAGGGGAGGGAGGAAAATTATGCAGTAATTAACCCAGTTGCATAGTACAGTGTGTAATAAACAATGACAAGGAATAAGACAGATGGTACAGGTTACATACAACAACGTACAATAACAGTATACAAATTTTGCATTACAGTTTCCATACAGTTTTCCAGGACAGCAGCAATACAGGTTGCATATATTAGCAGTATACAATTACAAGGTTCAGGGTAACTTGCATGAGAGGCAAAACATTACTCTTAGTAGTAACAGACAGTAAGCACTATACATAGAGAAGATGGATATAGAAACTGACAAAAAGGGTAGAGGCAGTGCTACACAGTGCAGATTTAGGAAGGTCAACAACATTTATGATCATGAGGGCAGTGAAAAATAAGGAATGGTTGAAAAATGGTGTGGAGCACAGGGTTTGCTTCATTGGGGACTGGGGTTCCACCTGGAAGGACACCAGCCAATACTGGCAGGATGGTCTGCATCTGTCCAGGAAGGAACAAGTCTTTGAGCAATCAGTTTAAATGCTTCATTGGCAAGCTTTTAAACTAGTCAAAGGGAGGCACTGATAAGCAGCAGAAAATCCCAGCCTCTCCTACAAAACAGGGTACTAAATGAGAAAAGACCGAAATAGAAAGGTCTGGGGGATGCTGCAACAGAAGGTAAAGCCAAAAAAAATGGAGAGCAATGAGTACCAATGCCGTAGTCTGAGTAACAAGCTTCCTGAATTAGTGGCCTTGATGGAGGAGGAACATCTGGATATCGTGGCAGTCACAGAAACATGGTACACACAAAACCATGACTGGGATGTAAACATACCAGGATACACTATCTACAGGAGGGACAGGAAGGGTAAAGAGGAGGAGGAGTAGCTCTTTACATAAGGGAATTAATCAAAGCAACAGAACAAAAGGGTAAACAGGGAGGAGAAGAAGCACTGTGGGTAAATTTGGAGACCGCAATGGCACCACAATCTGCACAGGGTTAGATACAGATCCTTCTCAGGGGAGGAAATGGACAAGGAAATGATAGAAAGTATATTTAGAATGGCAGACAAAGGGGAGATATTGCTGATGGGCGATCTGAATATGCCAGATGTTAACTGGAGTGCAGTTGCAGCAGCCATTTGGAAGAGTGGGGTTATTCTAGATGCCCTACAGGGGCATGCCTTAGACAACTAGTATTGGAGCCCACTCAAGAGGGAGCAATCTTAGACCTGGTTCTCTCAAATGGAAATGAAGAGAGGATCACAGATGTAGAAGTGGGTAGCCATCTGGGAACTAGCGACCATCGAACAGTATGGTTCACAATAAACACAGCAATAGAGTCAAGCCATACAAAGGTAAAAGTAATGGACTTTAGGAGGGCTGACTTTGCCAAAATGGGTGAGTGCCTAAGGAATGCATTAGCAAATGGGCAGGAAGGAGGGTGGAAGAACAATGGGGACTAATAAAACTGCCGGCACAGAGGTAACAAGCCTTTGTGTGAAGCAAATAAACAAAACAAAACGATGTAAGAAACCACTATGGTTCTCAAAGGAAGTGGCAGTGAAGGTTCAAGAGAAAAGAAAGCATTCAGGAAGTACAAGGAATCAAAGAAGGAGCAGGACAGAGAACTGTGCAGTTAACAGCAAAAGGAAGCTGGAAGGCAGTCAGAACAGCAAAGGCCCAAACCGAGGAAAAGATAGCCAACACTGCTAAGAAGGGGATAAAATCTTTTATAGGTACATCAGGGAGCGAAGGAAGACCAAGGGAGGAGTAGTGAGGCTTAATAAAGGGGAGGGAGGGTGGGCAGAGGTGACTGTGAAAGGCAGAGATACTAAACAAATATTTTTGTTCAGTATTTACAAATGAAGAGGGGAGGTACATAAAAACAAACAGTAGAAACAGTCTGGATACAGAAGTTGATACCAGCCCATTTACAGAAGAAAGGGTTCTGAAAGAACTCTTAAAACTGAAGGTGGACAAAACAATGAGGCCTGATGGGATTCATCCCAGAATTCTAAAGACAAGGGTAGAACTAGTGACACCACTGACTACCCTCTTTAACAAATCATGGGAGGATGGGGCGGCACCGAAGACTGGAGGAGGGCATATGTGATTCCCTTCACTAAAGTGGGAGCAAGGCAGAAGCAGGAAGCTACAGACCTGTTAGTTTAACCTCAGTGATAGGAAACGGATGGAATCACTTCTGAAGGAAAGAATTGTCGAGTATCTAGAGATCAGAGGGCACAGGACCCAAGGCAGCATGGATTCACAGCAGGAAGGTCATGCCAGACAAATCTGATAGATTTATTTGACTGGGTGACCAAATTAGTAGATCAGGGAGGGGCTGTGGACATGGCCTACCTAGACTTTAGCAAGGCATTTGACACAGTCCCTGACAAAAGATTAATGTACAAGTTAGCCAGCCTGGGAGTGGGTCCCAAGATGACAGCCTGGGTAAAGAATTGACTGGAGAATAGGACTCAGAGA
This sequence comes from Neoceratodus forsteri, assembly GCA_016271365.2. Classification (NCBI taxonomy): domain Eukaryota; kingdom Metazoa; phylum Chordata; order Ceratodontiformes; family Ceratodontidae; genus Neoceratodus; species Neoceratodus forsteri. Next base: position 382,016,316 of record CM057453.1, read on the forward strand.
GTAATAGTAAATGGAGTCCACTCTGAAGAAAGGGTGGTTACTAGTGGGGTATTGCAGGGTTCAGTATTAGACGGTCCTCTTTAATGTCTTTATAAGCGACATTACAGAGGGACTGGAAGGAAAAGTATGTCTCTTTGCAGATGACACAAAGGTCTGCAACAGAGTTGATGCACAAGGTGGGGTGGAAAGGATGAGAAGGGACTTGGCAAGATTAGAGGAATGGTCAAATGAATGGCAGATAAGATTCAATGCTAAGAAGTGCAAGGCAATGCACCTGGGAAACAAAAACCTAGGGGAAGAGTACACAATGGGGGTGAGATACTAACAACAACGAAAATGGAAAGGGACCTGGGGTAGTCATATCAGATGACTTAAAGGTGGGCAAGCAATGAGAGAGGGCAGCAAGGAGGCTGGGGGGATACTGGGATGCATAGGAGAGGCATCACCAGTAGAAAACAGAAGTTATTATCCCTCTGTACAGACTGAGACCCATCTGGAGTACTGCATGCAGTTCTGGAGACCCAATCTCTGCAAAGACATAGACAGGATAGAAGCTGTTCAGAAGAGGGAACTAAATTGGTGCAGGCTCTGCAACCGAAGACATATGAAAGAGACTTAAGGAGCTTAATATGTATGGCCTCGAGGAAAGGGGGGGGCATGATTGAAGTTTCAAGCACCTCAAGGGAATCAACAAAGTCCAAGAGAGTAGCATCTTTCAAAAAAGTGGTGTGCAAAAACAAGGGGCACAATTTGAAAATACAGAGGGCAGTTCAGAGGTAATTTAAGGAAGTATTTTTTCACAAAGAGTTGTGGATGCATGGAATGGCCTTCCGGAAGAGGTTGTGGAGTCAAAAACAGTGGTGGAATTCAAGCATGCATGGGACAGTCATAAGGCAATTCTAGGGGTGGGGGTAGTAAAGTAGGCTGCTGGTTAACTAGGATCTGCAGCTTATCCATTAGGTAGGAAATGGGCAGACTGGGTGGGCCAAGTGGTCCTTATCTGCCATCAAATTCTATGTTCTATGTTTCTATGACAGGTAAGGAAAGGAGGATCAGACAAGGGTTACTGTATCCTGTGGCCACACAGCCAGGAAGCCTTGCACACAGCAGAGGTAGTGTGGTCCACAGGCACTAAAGGCCAGGACCTCAGCCCACAGTAGCACACACAGCCAGGAAAGCCTGCACACAGCAGGGGTAGTGAGGTCCACCAGAGCTCTAAAGGCAAGACCCCAGCCCACAGTAGCACACACAGCCAGGGAAGCCTGCACACAGCAGGGGTAGTGAGGTCCACCAGATCCCTAAAGAACAGAAAGTCCACTGATTTCAGAAAGGTAATTAGTGGTGTGTCTCAGGCTCAGTCCTGAGGCTGCTACTCAGTAACATGTACATAACTGATACAGGGTATGGTTGCAGGGAAAGTGAGTCTACTTGCAGATAGTATAAAATTATGTGGGGCAGTGGATAGTGAGGAGGGAATTAACAACATGAAGAGGCAAGCTGGAGAAAGGGTCTAGTGTTTGGCAAATGAAATCCAACACAATGCAAAGTAATGAACATAGCTAGTAGAAATCCATATATATTGTGTCAGTGGGGCAAAGGTGCATCACTCAAAAGATGAATGGAGCCTGGGGTGATAGTTAGCAATAGTACAGAAACTGCCTCAAAACACAGTAAAGCATACAGGAAGCAGAATCCGATGCTGGGATGCAAAAAGGCCTGTCTACACAGCTAAGGTAAGGCTGAAGTGCTCTGCTCTGATCGCTCCTCCTCCACCCGTGCTAATCCAGCAGGCATTTTACCCAGAACCTCTCAGTACCAATGCAAGCCATATTGGAGGGGGGCTGTGAGTTCAGAGAAGGGTTTGTGTTGATGCACAGCTTGCTGATGTCACCACAGTCATCCTTTCCATCAGTAAGTTCTCTACTACTACTGAAAACAGCAAATTATTTACTCAGTGGCTTATATTTAAGTTTTCCTCCTAAAACAATCCTTGACCATTTGATATGTTTTGTGGTCGTGTACCTTTAGAAATAATGTGCACATAAAAGATAGATCCCTAGTGCATTTTACAGTTGTTCTAAATTGCCTTTGCTTTTAATTGTTCTCAGGGTTTATATTACCCTTACAGTGAAAGGACATAAATAATTTATTGAGTTGTATTTTTTTATTCTTTCTGAGAAAACAGGCGCTTTAGGAGAACTTCTGGCTTGTCCAAAGGCATCATGGAAGCACAATAAGAACGATGTAAGCATGCATGTTGTAGCAATAGAGCAGTGCTGCCTGTCCATGCTGCTGCTTACACCATCCATATCACAATGTGTCACCAACTCGGCTGCGACTTCAGGAGAGGATAAGGCATTGACTTGCTATGGCCTCATGGTCTGCCACATTTGCGCTGCAGCAATCCTAGTGTTTTGGTTGCTGTGGTACTGTACAGATGTGACAGTGTAAACAGGCCTACAGAGGGCATCACTAGTCATAGGAGGGAAGTACTACTGCTATTGTATGGGTCACCAGTTCGACAAAACTTAGAGTATTGTGTACAATGCTTGAGCCCATATCAGAGGACAGGGACAGATTGGGTCATAGAGAAGCATAATTAAAATGTTCCAGGGACAGCAAGGTAGGTCCTATGAGGAGAGACTGGAAAGTGTTAATATGCATTTTCTGGAGGACAGAAGGAAAAGGAGGGATATGAGAGAGAGACACTCAGTACAGACAGGGTTACAATAATTGCAATTCCAGAGAGCTGTTCAGTGGAGGCACAGTTCATACACCATGGGCACATGTTTAATCTGGTTGGGAGTAAATTTAAAAGGACATTACATTTTATTTTACAGAGCAGGTGGTGGATGGGTGGAATACTCTGCTCAGCAGTGTGGTCAGTTGGGATTATAGTTGGGTTGAAAACACAAGGGAACATCTTTAAAGGGGTCTTTATGAATTGAGTGTAGTAGAGGACAGGAAAAATTCTGAGGAGAACATTAATTACATAGATACATATATACTGTCAGCAGATGGGGCCTATGGCCCCACTCATTCTGCCTATTTGAGCTTGTAAGTTCCCTTTCACGTTATTCAAGAAGTCTGTTGCCCCTTACCCTGACCTCCAGGATTCCTTTATTGTGTATCCCAAGCATCTCTTAAATTTCATGATTGTTTCAGGCCCCACCACTTCCTCTTGCAGGGTGTTCCACTTGTCCACCACCTTTCCTGTGAAGAAATTCTTCCTACGTTTCCTCTGAATCACCCTCCTCCAACTTTATCCCATGCCCTCTAGTTATGCAACATTTTTTCACTGAAAATTGTGTATTCCTGCACCCTATTCCTCCTTGTAAGGTACTTGTATGTCTGTATCATATCCCTCCTCCCTCTTCTCCTCCAGAGAGTACAAATTCTAGTCCTTCAGCCCAGGAGTGTAGCCAGAAATTTCCATTGTGTACACAATCTCCAACAGTTACACCCCAATTAAAAATTTACACATCCTTTCCAAATGGCACCCCTTCCAAACAAGTCAGATTGTTGTCAGATGACTCTACCTCTCTAACTAGGTTATACATGTATTGGACACTCTCAGTGGCCTACACTAACCCAAATACTACAGATTAGAATGATAATATTAACAGATTGGCTTATGGTTTTGTGACAGGCACTCAACAAATCTGTACACAAATATTACAGTGAGTATCCTGTCTACCCCTTCTTCAGCCTGTCCTCACAGGACTTGTGATGCAATCCCTGTACCATCTTTGTTTGCCCTCCTCTGAACCACCTCCACCCTGTCTATGTCCTTACGTAGGTAAGGTCTCCAGAACTACCACCTCTACTCCATTCGGGGCCTCACTAATGTCTTATAGTGGAATTATGAACTTCCTTTTCCTGCTGGTGATGCTACAGCCTATGCATCCCAGCATCCTATTTGATTTTCCTGCTGACTTGCTGCACTGTTTCCCTACCTTAAGATCATCAGAGATGATAACCCCAACGTCCATTTCCTGCTGGGTGAATGCTATATCCTCACCCCCAATTGATATGCTGTTCCAGGATTTTTGTCCCCATATGCATTATTTTTCACTTCTTTGCATTGAATTTCAACTACCAAATCCTCGACTATTCTTCAAGCTTCTGCAGGCCCTTCCTCATTCAGTCCACACCTCTGGCATGTTCACTCTGTTATAGAGCTTCGTGTCATCAGAGAACAGGAAATTCTGCTTTCTAGATCCTGCACAATGTCACTGACACTGATGAAGACATTGAATGGGACAGGTACCAGCACTGATCCCTCGGTACCCCACTGGTCACTCTTCCTCTATGGAGTGACAGCCATTTACCATCACCCTCTGTGTCTTGTCACCCAGCCAATTACCAACCCACTGCACTACTGTCCTGCCCACCCCATATTCCCAGTTTGTTTAATAGCTTTCTATGTGGCACAGTGTCAAAGGCTTTGCTGAAGTCCAGATGGGCTACATCCACTACCCTCCTGATCCACCTCCCTTGTCACCCAGTTGAACAATTCAATGAGATTTGTCTGGAATTACCTCCCCGTGAAACCATGCTGCCTTGGGTCTTGTAGTCCTTTAGCAACCAGATGTTCCACCAACCTCTCCTTCAGTAGTGCTTCCATGATCTTCCTCACTACAGAGTCAGGCTGACTGGTCTGTAGTTCCTGCTTCTTCTTTGTTCCCACTTTTGTATAAAGGGACTACATCCTCTGTCCTCCAGTCTTTGGGTACCTCCCTGTTTCCAATGATCAGATAAACAGGATTGCCAGAGGTTCAGCCACCACCTCTCTTAGTTCCTTTAGGACCTTGGGATAAACCCCATCTGGCCACATTGCTTTATTGACTCTTCTTCCTTCCAGTTCCTTTAGGGCCCGTTCCTATGTAAAGGAATGTGTCCATTTCTGTGCCCTTACTACCCTTGTACTCCTTCAGGTCCAATACCCTCCTTCCTCAGTAAAGAATGAGCAGAAATATCTGTTCAGTATGTCAGATTTACTGCTGTCATCCTCCACGCTGCCCTGCATCTCTCCTTCAGTCTCACTATCCTCCCTTTGCCTTTCTTTTTCACTTATGTACCTGTAAAGGTTTTGTCCCTCTACTCACTGATTTTGTGATGCACTCTTTCTGTCTGAGCTTTGGCTTCCTTTACTGACCTTCCTGCCTCCCTTTGCGTCTCTTGGTACTTCTCCCTGTCCTCTTCTGCCTGCATCTTTTTGTATTACCTGCATGTGATCTTTTGGCTTTCACTTTCTCCGCTACCTCCTTGGAAAACCATAATGGCCTCCTCTTCCTTTTCCCTTGCTAACCTGTTTAACACATAATTCTGTTGCTCTTGAAATCCCTGTTTTAAACATTGCCCACTGTTCCTCCACCCGATTCCCTCAACATTCTCATTAGTGCCTCTTTCAAGCATATCTCCATTTTCCCAAATTTTTCCCTCCTAACATCCAGGATACATGCTTTTGTGCAGTTTGGTTCTGCTCCTTCTGTGATTTCAACCAGTAACTGTTCCTCAGGTGCTCTTCCACTGTTACCCCATCACACTGATCCTGTTTGTGAGCATGAGGTCTTTCTGCCAGTCGGTTGCAAGACCAGTTGCTTAAGGAAGGCACCTTGAAGGATTCAGGATAAATCTGCTCCTGGTTGATCCTGCTGCTGTCAGGCCCAGTCTATGTCTGGAATATTGAAGTCTCCAACCAGCACCACCTCCCCTTGCCCACCATCCTTTGGATGGCTTGCAGTAACTCCCTATCTGTCTCTTCCTCCTTAGCTGGAGGTCTATAGACCACCCTGTGTGAATGGCTGACCCTGTTTTCTTTCCAGCTTAACTACTGTATCCCCCCATTTTGTTCCTCCTGGATCTCGAGGCCTTCATGCCATCTTTCACATAACGTGCCACTCCTCCTCATCCCTTCCTGCCTGCCCTGTCTTATCTGAATATGGTGCAGCTGGGTATGGCCATCTCAAGTTATAGTTATCATTACACCAGGTCTCTGTGATGGCCACAATGTCCAGGTCTGACTGTACCATGCAGCCACCAGACCCTCCATCTTGTTGCTAAGGCTCCTGGTATTGGCACACATGACTTTCCATGATGTGAACTCCTGGAATATTTAGCTATTCTACTCCAACCCCCTCCTGGTTGTCCTTTATCACTTGTTATCCTTGCTGTCTGTCCTTGTGTTGTATTCCCCCACTTTCTGCCAATCCACCCTTGGGTGCCTATCTCCATCTTTTGCACACTGCTTTGTAGAGATATCTCCTCCTCCTCCTCCTGTTCACTGGCTCCACTGCTAGCTATGGGAGTGGCAACTACAATACCTCCTTGCTAGTCTGCCCTCGCTGGCTAGTTTAAATGCGTGTCCTTGTAGCATTTAAACTTATCAGTGCTTAGATTCCCTCCAGGACAGATACAGGCTGTCTGGCTTGAACAAGCCTCATCCCTTCAGGTGGGTCCCCTGTCACCAATGAATCAAACCCTTCCTCACAGCACCAGTTCTTCAACCATGTGTTAAAGTTCCTGTTGCATTTGCCCCTACACTCTTCCATGCCTCTTACGGGTAATACTTCAGAGAAGGTGACAGATGTAACTTCTTGCTTGAGACACCTCCCCAGTTTTCTAAACTGTTCCTGAACTTCCTTAAGCTTCCTGTTTACCAGGTTATTAGTACCTTGGTGGATAATGACATCCATCTCACCCTCCATCTTGCCTTCCTGGTGATCCCCAGGATTTTGCTCCCATCCTCCATGCTGTGGCACCTGTTAGGCACCTCACCTCACCTCCCTGTCCTTCTCCTCTTACAATGGAGTTCCCACCAGGATTTGCTTTCTCCTCCTCCTCTGGTGTCCTTTGCTTTCCTCACTGAGGTCACCTCCTTGATTGACCTCCATATCCTTTCTTCCACTTTTCCAGGTGCCTCTGTTTGGTTGTCCCCATTTGCCAGTGCAGCATATGAGTTCTGGAGTGGAACAGGATTTGGGATGTGCCTCTGTCTAACCATCCTAACCCTCCCTGAGCCCACTATCATCCAAGAGCTCCTTGTTCTTGACATCCTTTGAGGCATCAACATTGGACTCGGTGATCTCCAGATAGGGGTGAAGGTACTCCTGATCCAGTTTACTTCCAGTGTAAGCCTGGCTACCTCATCACACAATCCAGAGAGATGCCTGCAGATAGGGAAGCACATCAGTGTCCAGAAGGTCTGCCTGAATATGGCTACACCACATTTACTGCATTGCACCAGTCTCCACATTATGCTGTACTTATACTGCTATTGCAGTAGTTGCCTATTACTGAACTCTCCTTTAGTTCCTCTTTATTAATTTACTGTCCAAAAATCCTGCCACTGATCCTCAGATACTTGTTATTTTTTGAGAAGTAAAACAGCAAAAAAATGAGTCAAAACACTTGCTGTGCTGAGGGCAGGTTTCTTCCCTAATGCCCCTCCTACTACAGCCCCTGCTATTCCCGTGCTTGGCTCCTGCCACTAATGTTTAACAAGGCATTTAATTATGAGTGGGAGCAGTGGAGGGAGGATGGTCAAAAATCTGCAGCAAGTAAAGAAAGCAAAGAAATAACAGCACCGCTAAAAGCACACCAAACTAGGTTTCAAATTTTCAAAACCCCAAAACAATTCCAAGTAAAGACAGCAAAGGAATGACACCCTAAAAGCACACCAAATTAGGTTTACAACAAAACAGCAATGAGCAGTTACCGGCTGCACTGAAATGAATTTGGATTCTTCCCTTCTGGCCTCTTCTGATTCAGAATAATACATTGTAGGACATCAGATTAAATTTCATGGTCTTTTTCTGTCCTTATTTTTCTGTGGCTATTCAGTATGTTAGAAAACAATAAATAATCAAATCAAGCTGATTTCTCCAGAAGAGCAAGCTAACAATAGCGGGTAACCCGCATTTCAAATTTGGGTATGCAACTGCTGGCAGGGTGTAGGTGTGCTTTTCTGGCTCTTTAGCCTACATAGTGGGGAACCTGCTATAATTGAAATCCTCCAAGTCTTCTACTGACTTTCCCAAGAGTACATTGTATCTATTGACTTTGATTACAGCTATGGCAAAAGGGTTATTGCATGTCATTGGCTGGATTATTCCCCACTTACTTATAAAGAATGATTTGTGGCAATGTTAAATGCCCAGATCATAGAGTATGTGATTTCCAGCATTCATAATTCCAGGAAGTCATATCATTCCTGTTGGCATACTTTTCATACCCTCTTGCAGCTGCAGTGATTATAAAGGTTGCTTGAGGGTTACACCCCTTCCCACACCTTTACTTCAGCCATTCTATGGTAAACTAACTAAGGTCTGGCATAAGTAGTGGTCTTCTATAGTTTTTCCTGATTCTCGTTCCTTACTCCTATTTTTCTCCTTTTTTTTTCTTTTCTGTGTACTCTTGGTTCTTCTGGCTCATGTTAGATCATATCAGAATTTACTACACTTTCTTCTTATTAGTACTTCTTGCTTTTATTCATTATTTAGATTGTACAACTACTGAATGAGGTTATCTTCTATAAGGTTACTATCTTATTGCCTCATGTTTAAGTTTAATGATTTCTCATATCAAGTGTATTCATGGTTGTGTATTATCTATTATTGTACACTTAAGATATGTAGCATTGTTTATTTATCCTGCTCCTCCATCTTATAGTTATTGTGGTAACCTAGCTAATCTTAATCTTTGTTTCTGTTTTTTTATTTTATTTTTTTTGTAACTAGGTCAGGTTTATTTCTATTGGCCTCTGTAAATGGTGGAGTTCTTTTCATCTGAAATTTTGTCAATAAAGTTCACTTTGTTAAAAAAGTGCACTGTTGTGGACTTGTCGAAGAATTAAATCATATATCCTCCTAACAAGTCCCCAGCACTGGCAGCTTCAGAGCGACAAACCCAGCAGTCTTTACAGCTGATAATCCTTCCCAGAAATTCAGTTCCTGCTTATTACTTTAGCAGCAAGTTTTAGTTTAATTTTTCAGCCACGATTAAAAAATCTTATTTGTTTTTGTCAAATTTTGTGGAACAAGTATGGCTTTACAACAAAGATGGCAACTCCCATAACTTTTAATTCTCCATGCCTAAGGTTCTTGTACGTCTGTGAATGCTCTAATCAAATGTGCCAATGATGCACAACGCCAGCCATGCCTTCCTTGTATTCAAAAAGTGATTATTCTTTTGCTATGGTAACTCAACGATTTCCTGATATTGCACAACATTTCACCCAGATGGGCTTCCTCAGGGTATTAGGATCTGGGATTCTTCAGAAGTTATCTTAAGGACTGTTTTTTATCCATGTCAGGCTAATTTCGTTCATCCCTGTATTTTTGCTTAGCCACAGTTAATTTCTCATGTTTTCTGTCTTTAAAGTCATTTGTTCTGGTTTGAATCTGTTTACTGGAGCTCTCTAGCTTCCTCTTTGCAATTTCATGGTGCTTAGTGATGACGGCACCATGAAACTGTAAGATGAAGTAGAGAGCTCCAGTCAAACAGATTCCAACCAGAACAAATTAATCTTAATCTTATGAGAGAATGTATCGTCGTCCTTGCCAGGGCAGTATTTCTCTCTTCTGTTTCACCATCGCTGCCACCACCATCATGGGGCCACTGACATATGACTCCCAGGTCAAGCACATTTTTATTGCTAATTAAGAGGTTAGTAGTTTCACTGCCTTCCTTTGTCAAGGCACTAGGGTCACACTTTCTTTGGACCACCATAGGGCAATGATGCATCAGGCTAACCTTCCCACCCTCCCCAGAGGATTATAGGCTCGGGAGATGCTCAAGTAGTTATTAGAAGCTGGATAAGTGTGTGAGAGGTCATTGCTCAGCTCTGAGTCCCTAAAGAGTCTTACAAAATTAGAAACATACAGTGGGACTGGCAAATTAATTTGAGCCTCTAAAGTTAAAAACATCAGAGCATCACAGAGTGGGTACTTTTAACCAGAACCTCAACCCTGGTGTCTGTCATTTTGTAATTTAAGTAGAGTTATTCATATAATTAACTTAGTTCTTGCAAAGTCAATGTGATCCTTTAACTGCTGCCTGTCATATTTTCTTTCAAGTAATCTGCTAAATGTTCTAGTTCCAAAATAGTTTTAGCATTTCAGTTAGATATAAGTAGCTTTAGCCAGGTACTTGCCAGCAGTGCATATAGCATTTGTGTTAATAATTTAAGTTTAGATTTTTTACAGCTGCACTAAATTTGCTTTACATTGCTGGTGAGTTTTCTGTACCAGTGTTACTTTAGCACTGGAGCAAGGGCTGAAATACGTTTGGGTCAAGAATTAATAACCGACTGTTATTTTTTGAGCGTTTCATTATTGACAAAGGTCTATTCAGGAGTTAAACTGGGCAGGGAATGCCACCACCTAAACATTTCCAGTTTAGCCACTGGGTATAGTGCAGTGTCGCTCTGTTGCAGCACCATCCTGTTAAACACCTTGGACCTATGAAACACATGCACCAGAAGATGGCACCAAACACTTTGAACAGCTTCAGCTATCCTGCTCTTGCTCAATGAGTGATGACATCCGTAATTACAGTACTTTGTGTCTGAGCTGGATAAGTTGCATCCTTTTAGATGCATCTTTATCAAAGCACATCATCAGCTCATTTCAGTTTAGGTTATTCGACCAGTTTGCCATCTGTGATAATCCTGCATCTTTCCACCTCTGCACATGCATTAATCTGCAGAGCTCACTGCTCAATCTGTTAGTTTGTCTAACTCTGTGAATCACTAGGTCATGTGACATAATTATTGGCATTTTTAGTTATGTTCATTTATTACCTGAACAAAAGAGCTAAGATAGCCAGTTATTCATTTAATTCAAATCAATCGCTTCAGAAGGAAGCATGAGGTCTTGAACTTATTGTGTATTTTTGGTTACTATTAATAGAAGTGTGAGTTGTGTTTTTATAGGCGCAGCTGGTCTACAAGGTGGTGTGATTCACTGTGGCATAATGATAAATACACAAGAGAGCATACTGCAGAACATTATATTTCAGCACAGAACCTTAACAGACCTTCTACTACTGTGATGTACCACTTACTTCCTTTAACACCTGCTTAGCTTTATCTTTGTTTATGCAGCAAAATAAAGTTTTACCAGATTCCACATTTCCATTGCTCTGACATATCTAAAAAGTTCATTAGCAGCTGGTGCAGCTTACTGTGAGAATATTAACCTGATTCTTGAGTTATTCAGACTTTTGCTAAACTAGTGCAAGTTTATTTTTTCATGACACACTGTTAGGGGCAACAGTCCATCTTTGAGCATTGTTAATATATATTGATCGGCTGCTCCACAAGTACTAACCTCTCTGTATTATCTGTTCATACAACTGTCTGTATGTCCAGCAATTCCAGGCTGCTAACATTGGGACTGCCTTCAGAAATGCATTTAACACTTTCCAAAATAATGTTAGTTCAGAGGCAGGTGCTGATAGGCAGCTGAGGAGCCCTGGTGCCGTGTTGTGTAAATTCTAAAGTTTGGCCTATGAAGATTAGAAATATACTAAACTATAACTAAAAGAAAGATCACATGTTTCCTTAGTTCCATGAAACCTGAGGAAACCAGCATAATTAATTCTCACAAGGTGCTACAGAGAATCAGTTTTGAGTTACATTTGCTACCAAGTCAGCAAAGCACGAATTTGTTCTGTTGTGTGGGGTTCACCTTCAAGGTGAACAGATTTACAACATTTTGAAAAAAAAAAAAAAAACTAAAAGCTTTGCTGGGAATAAATAGAACTTGCTGAATCACTGATATTCTCCCAGATTAGATTTCTGAGTTCATAGTTTACAATAGACTACAGTAGAACTACACTGAATACACTGAGCATAAGAAAGAACTAAACCTATCAGAACCATTATGGTTCTTTTATTTACAAAGGACTTTAGACTGGGCCACTCTCCTCCCTGCCAAACTAGGCACAAGGAATCGGAACAGGTGACTCAGTCAGAACTGTCCAAAGTAGCGTCTCAAATATTTTGGCTATGAAAAGTCCTTTAGATTAGGTGGTTAATGCAAATATCTTAGCATAATTAGAAAAACGTATAGATAGCAATCTTCAGTATAAGGGAATACAGAAGATTCCATTAAGACAGTAGGAAAGACTTGATAGACATGCCTCCCTCTGCGGTACCAATTGTATGCATTGCTTTGCATTGTATTATAGTAGATGGTTCAGTGTTGTTGTATGGAAATCAATTCAATTCCAGATGCTGTTGTACCACAGTTGTGATGTCAGAATGCTGTTATACCACAGTAGCTGTGTCACTACTGTAGTACAACAGCATATACTACCTTGTCTGTTAAGATTCCACATGCTTAACTATACTACAGATTATTCATATCAAAGTTATAAGCAAGACAGAAAATATTCCAAGTGACCCATTTGTTAAAGATAAACCTCTAGAAATGCCAGCTCATGTAGCTAACACTTAAATTGTATTAAATGTTTGTAACCCTATGCTGTTGGTTACTCTGTTTTCTGTTTATTTGACCACAGTCAAAACTGAGTTACAAAAAGGTAAATTGAATAAATTGAGCATGTACTTTACAAAATAACTGTATGGTCAGCCATGCACAACAAGGATGATGTTTCCCTCTTGAGGTGAGATGACATCACAGAGATTACTTGAGCTTTGCTGTTCAGGTCTTTGATGTCATCTTACCTCTCAATAGAAACATAGCCTTGTTGTGTACAATCTAATACATTTCTCTATATATGGTTTTGTAGAGGAAAGGGACGACATTAAGGCACCCTCCCAGTGAAACTGTTTCTGTTATTATGCTTTCCTGCTGCCTGGGGCTCTGTACACTGTGCATCTCAAAATATTTTAACCCTGTTAAAATGTTCTAAGTGGGTTGCATTCAGAATGTAGCACTGGAAAACCGTGCTATAATCTGTGTTTTAAAACCATGCTCAAACCCAGCTCAGAGCAAGGCTTGAGCACAGTTTTAGGGCAGCATGGTTCTCTTAATGCATGTTTACAGCAGTGTGAACATGCATTGTTCTGTAACATCAATTAAGAAGCTCTTTCAGTGCAATTTCTAGCTTGCACAGTCCAGATCAATCATGCAAACCACATGTAGGAGCTTGGTCATATCAAATAAATTGACACTGACACTGGCTGGTCCTAGTCTCAGGTATCCCAGCATGCACTGCATCAATGGCAATACAATCTTAAATAAACAGAATACCAGGATACACCTGGAAACAAGCAAATACTGCTCAGTATGCATTCCTGGAGAAATGTAAAATAAATGCCTTGCACAGGTGTCGCTAAGATAACTTGGAGCTTTCACAGGTAGCATGGTACATGGACCATGGTCTGGATGCTCAGGTTACTGTGCTACAGAACAGTTGATAAAAAATAAAAAACAGTCTGTAGTCTGTACAGAGCATGAGTGAATGTGTGGATCATTGATTTATTACAGAGTCATGTAGATAGATTCCATAAACAAGGGGTTACTTTGTGTTTCTATAGAATTTAAGGACTTGTGTGAAAGCAAACATGGGGGGTGGCGGTAAGCAATGCAGGCTGGTGGTTTGGTACATGTGTATGAACCAAAATACCCAGACCAAAAATAAATCCCACTAGAGTCAATAGCATGGCTGTAAAGGGCACTGTCAGCTTTTCATGCATATTTTGCTTCACCACACTTAAGTCAATTTCCCTCACACTGCTTGCGTGAATATACTAACATACTAACATACTAAAATGCCAGTAGAATAGGCCTAATGGTCTCTCGAGTCTGCTCGATTTTCCAGCACCTGCACTGACCGGTCGATTTTAGTGTCCCCCTTGGTTTATACTGTCCCCTGTCCAAGATGTTCCACCTGTACTGGGCCTGGTCAGATTTACTCTCCCCTGAACCTGTCCCATCCTTATTTAAACCTGTCCACAGTCTCCACCTCTACCAGCTCCCTGGGCAGTGCATTCCATGACTCACCACCCTTTCAGTGAAATAACATCTCCTCCTCTCCTCTGAGCCTGCCCCTTCCAGCTTACACCGTGACCTCTCGTTGCCCCACCCTCCTTCCTTTGGAGCACCCTGACTGGGCCTCCTTTATTTAAAAATATCTTTTATTTTCAAGTTTGTGCCATTCTTCATGCATTTGAATAATTTTCCTGGTACTGCTTTGCTTGACCTAAATCCCCTACCACAGAGTAGCAAGCCACAAGCTGTGTCCACTTTAGTCCATGCATGAGCTGTGCACGTGCCTTCTCTAAGGGACCATCAGCATCCATACTTTCTGTGTTTTCTGACTCACAAACCATCACATCACACTAGTGTTCCAGCATACAGTTTATGCTCATAGCCATCAAAATGCATCCTAAATGATTGAAATCTGTGAGTGCAGAAATGTGATTTTCAATACCAAAAGTCTGAATCCACCCTCTTCTGAATCAACTTCAGTCCACTGAAGTGGATACTCTCTGTCCTACACAAATTGGGATGTAAAGATAACTAGACAGGACTTTTACCAGAAGTACAGGAAGCACCATTTCCAGCTGAAGCTTACTGATAAAAATACAGGAGCACATTCAGACCATGGCACGTGGTGAGTACGATATTTGATCACACAAGATGCCTAAGACATGCAGTTAATTTCACAAAAGATAATTTAACAAACAAAGAGATGCTACTGGGACCTAAATAAGTAAGGGCATCCAAGATGGCTAGAGTAGAGTAAGTGAGAAAACAAAGGGGTTAAAAAGCTGCCAGTGCCCTTTAAAAGTTATTTTGGCTGAACCTTCCTGTTCATCCATCCATACACCAACTGCAAGAGATGATGCATTTCAGTGATGCTATCTTGGTCAATTAAAGTTTAGCCAAAATAAGAAGATAAATTAGCGTCAATATTTCTGTTTGTTTTGTCAATGTTTTAACATTTGTAGTACTTACATTAGGGACCAATCTTAACTTATTAGTAAAGTAACAATTTTGCATGAAAAGGTAACTTCATGGGTGGCAAACTTTTGGGCCCTTGCTAAAATCCAGTGCATACAACAAATGGAAATGTTATACTTGTAAGTAAGAAATGGTCTGCTTTATGGCTGGAGATGCCTCGCTCCAATTCCAAGATCAATAGTATGTAAAACAGGATAAGCACTCACCCATTTGATACAGAATCAGACATTCCATACTCTTCATGCTGTCTCTTCCATATTTCAATAAAGAGCAAAAACAGTGGCAACAGGTAGTGTAGATGGAAACTAATGGATGCCAAGCATTCCTGACTCTGGCAATTGTTATACATTTGGGATATGACTTATAGCCCTAATGCAAACAATGCCACTGTTGAGTATTCTCAGATATGGGTTTTCATTCAACTTATAATGTATCTTGTGAGCTGACATCCTCAGCTAAGCAAGAATGTTGCTGTCTTCTAGCCATAAAAACTAAACATCAATATACAGAAGATATCTCTCTCTCTGTCTCTGTTCCTATCTCTCCCTCTCTCTCTCTCTCTCTATATATATATATATATGTATATATATATATATTTAATAGCATCACTTTTTCCCATAGAGAAACTGTGGCATAATTTGTCGTAATTAAAGAGAGTTTATTATGGCAAACATGCACATGGTTTGCCTCATCCTGCGCATGTGCATCCTGGAGTTCCTCGCTTTCTAACTTCTTGCCACGGCTCACCTTCAGCCTGAAAATTAAACTGCCAGACCAGCAGAACTTGGCAGTATGTTTTTTTTAAACTGCCTAATTTTAAACTCAGTTGGGAAAAAGAAAGCAGTGCACCAGATTTTAAAAATTCAGGCATTAGCGTATGTGTACATTGGCGGAAAACAGAACCCGGAGCATGACTGCACCAGAAGGGCTAGTATTTATATCATTGCTGTGGTGAAAAGGAAACCCACAATTATATAAAATAAAAAAATGGGGTGTGTGGAAACTCCAAAGTTTACACCCCAGTGTTAGATGCTCTAATAAACCCTTGAGCTTCGCTCTCAGGGTTTATATAGCATCTAACACCTCGATGCTATGTAAACTTCTTGCTACACATACCACCTCATACTTTATTCTAATATATATATATATATATACTGTATACACACACACACACACACACACAACACATATATACACCATTGTACCCATGGGCTAGAATACTTTTATTTGACTTACTTATTCAGAAAACAATAACAGCATGGCAGGTTCTCAAGTGCAATACAAAAAGTGGCAAAGGTTAACGTGTGTCTTTTTGACACACAGAATTGAGTTAGTTGCCGTATTGATCCTATAACCTGCACTGTCTTCTTTGTTACATCTATGTTGGTCCAGTGAAAGGTATCAAACCGTTGTTTCTGGATTCGTCTTTTGGGAATTTTGAAATTGTGATTCAGTGTCATAACACAGTCACATTGTTTTTGCTACTAAGTAGACATCTAGTAAACAAATATACTATACCATGCCTAGCCTATGACTCTTGAGGAGGCATGTTGCACGCCGGATACAGAAGGATAGTTAAGTTTGTGTCTGAAATGCAGCTCCCATTTCTGGACTCCAGTAGTAGTGAAAACTCCAACTGACACAAGTAATTAAACTCCAAACACAGCATATGGGCTTAATTACAGCTGAAACTGACATATGAAAAAAAATTTGGCAATTTGAGTGAGGTGTACAGCATTGAGGTTTAATTTACTTACCAAGTGCAAAGTGATTTAAAGTGCTATATCACAAGCTTTCACATTATCACGGTCATAGCATCTCAGGTCCTCTGGTAGTCCACAAAATGTCGAAATGGATATATATTAAAGCTTTTGGCATGGGTAAATCCAGAACTGCAGTAGGAACCATTGATCATCTAAGATACTTTTCTATTAATTACATAAAACTGGTAATGGAGTCAGTAGACAGAATTGTTTTAGAGGGAGGTATTCATATGGTCTGTTCACTGCAGGAGAAAGCTCATTACCTACTCTTACCAGGTTAGCAATGGAGATACCAAGGAGGTCACTGTTGGCAGATCAAATGGTTCATTTGAGCACGCAAGAGAAAATGAGGTCTGCAAGGTAGACAGGGACTTGTCAATGGAGGGATATGAATGTAAGAGGGTTGATTTTGTAGTGATTGTATTGAGATATAGGATGCCAATTTAAAGTAGGTTCAAGGGGATCATGTAGTAACAAAATCCCACTGACATTTCAATACCATGAGCCAAGCTGCAGTATTTTGTTCTTGTTCTGTGAAGGATGAAGACAAGTTAGTGAGGAGTGAGATGTAATAGTTAGTATCAGATACAATATAAATAAAAATAAGCAAAACAAAATGTCTACTGTAAGAAAATATGAAGAAATCTCAGCATCCCATTTATACTGCACACAGCCCTGGACTCTGTGCCAACACTTTAAGTTCTCCATTAGTAATACCTTTAGTTCCTATTCTTCTGTTATTCTTTCCATCACCATCACATCATCCAATATTCTGTTCCTGGGTTCTAGCTCCTATGTATATTACTTTGAATGTATTAGCATCAAATTTCAGCTATGACACCTCAGACTACCTCTCCAGGGACTCCTCTAACAAGAGAGAGGTACTTGCTTGAGGTGGGCACACCTTGCACTAGAGATGTTGTAAATTTTAATTTTGCCAGCAAAGTTAGTGCAAAGGACTCCAGCAATGTCCCCATAAAGTATAGATGCTTAACAGAGAGCTCTGCTCCTCACCCAGGTTATGCTTACCTTTTCTGCATCTATTGGGTGAATCACAGCAGCACTTCATTGGGAAGTTTATCTTTTGAATGGGCAAAAGTCACAAATCAAAATCCACTGCCTCTTCATGTTTCTCCAAATCGTTGAGTAGGATCTGCTTCAGCGGGATGGCTACCGACACCTCAACTACCCTGTCACAGCCTTCTAGTACAGCACTTATGGAGCAGATTAAAGACTTCTGGGCCAAAATCTGGACTCTTTACACTGAGCTTAAATCTATGTGACCACTCTGGAAGTTAATGTCACAGACCTTGAACAGAGGCTTTGGCTAATGATGCCAGGGTAGATCATCTGAGCAGGCCCTGGTGAAACTGTTGCAAGATAACCAAACTTTGGTTGAGAGCTGCGATGATCTGCAAAACTGCTCCTGCTACAATAACATCCATATTTACAAAGTCCTAAAGGAGATGAGAAGAGCAGTGATCTGATTACTTTCTTGCAAAGTTCTTTGCCATCTATTATTGACATGGCAGATCTGGGCCCCCTCCCATTGAATGGGCACATTGGGCTCTTTCACCTAAACCCACTACCACTTTCCAGTGTCCCGGTTTAGCATTCTTCATTTCTGTAATTATAAAGTGAAGCAAGAGGTGCTTTGGTGAGCGTGGTGCAAGGGTGATCACTTATAAGTGACACCATCTTTATGTGGATAATGATTACTCTGCTGCTTATTTTATTTATTTATTGTATTTATTTAAACAGCAGTTTGGAAAACCTTTGAGCCATAGGCTCATTTACAAAGGTACCTTGTCACAGTAAGACAAACGAAAATACACAGTATAACAGTACAACACAGTATAACAGTAACTTAAGACATAGATACAAACAAGCTGGTACAGGTAGGATTGATGCAAACAATACCAGAGTTATATGTTGTCCTTAGCAGCTTAGTAAAGTAAGCTTGTCATAAGTATTGAGTATGGCTTTGACTAGTGGAAATTACAGCTCAGGGTGTTAATAAGGTGGTTACGTAAGGATGTTTTGAAGCACGAAATAGTTGGAGCTTCGAGATGGAGGGGGCAGTGTGTTGAACCAGGAGGGGCCCTAAAGCTGAAGACTCTTTGGCTCTGAGAGGTCCTAGCTCTAGGGATAACAAGAGGTTTTCCCAGAGGTCTGAGTATGAACTAGTGGGACAGCGGCGTATGGTGGTGGTCAATCCTGGCGGGGATAGCCCAAGGTGGGTCTTTTTGTAAGTGTACAGGTCAGATATTTGAGGCTTGTCAAGATCAAGTACCAGCGCTTTAGCACACAGTAGAACAGGTGTGTGTAGCCTAGGTGCCCCAGTAATTAACCTGCAGGCCTTATTCAGAGTAGTACTAATTTTATGGAGTGCAGTCTGATCAGCAGCACCATACACCGCCAGTCCATAGTCCACTAGGGACAGGATAGAGGAGGTGACTGTGAGTCGAAGAGCCTCCGGGGAGGCAGTGCTTATACCGATGTAAGATGCCCAATCGGATATTAGTGGCAGTGGCTAGGGCAGCGATGTGTCCATGGAAGGAGTGGGAGGGGTCAAAATGGATCCCTAGGTATTTATAGGAGCAAACTTGTTGTGGAGAAAGAGGATCCAAAGTGAATGAGGAGTTTGAAGTTGCAGGACTTGTTTTGAGGATGAGTGAAGAATATGGTTTTTGTTTTTAAGATTTATCACCAATCTATGTTCTTGAACCAGCCTCGGCTTCAGCAAAGAACTTCTGCAGCAAGTCCTGAGGGCAATAGGGTTATGACTTGAGGCAAAGATGACTGCATCATCAGCGTACAATAGAATGTTCCCTGAGCAAGAGCATGGAAGGGTGTTAAGGTAAAGGAGAATAGTAGGGGCCCAGAATGGAGCCCTGGAGAACTCCAGAAAAGATGGGACAGATGTCTGAGTAGGTCCCATTAATTTTTACACACTGTGAGCGGTCAGACAGATAACTGCTGCACCAGGAGATAGGCCCAGCAGCAAAACCAGAGAGACTAAGGGCATCAAGAAGGAGGGGTGGGAGACAGTGTCAAAGCTTTAGAGAGGTCAATGAAGACCACACCAGCCAGAGAACCAGTGTCTAAGGAGGAGTGGAGAAAGTTGGAGAACTCTAGGAGGCTGTGTTGGTATTGTGGCCCGCTCAGAAGCCATGCTGCTCAGGACATAGGACATTGTAGGTGGAGAGGTAGTCAGAGATTTGAGAGGCCACCACTTTCTCCAAGGCCTTGGAGAGAGAGAGAGAATGGAGATTGGCTGATAGTTTCAGCCACAGTCCTATCACCACCTTTAAAGATAGGGGTGACAGTGGCGACTTTCCAGGCAGTTGGGACCTTCCCAGGCAAAGAGAGTGGTTGATGAGGCACGGATCAAGGGTAAGGACTGTGTCTAAGACCAGCTGTGAGGATACGGATCCAGGGTGTCACTGCCTGCTTTGTTGAGTAGATGAAGGACTTATGCTCCTATTTTGCACTATTTGAAGGCTCAGCAAATTAAATTCTCTACCCCATCCCACTCAACGTCATATACATTTCCCGGATGACACAAAAACTTTGAGGATCCAGATGCTGCTTTGCAGGAATTCCATGCCAGAAACCCTGATTTCACAAATGCCCAGATGGATGTTACAGAGGCTCAAGAAAAGTGTGCATAGCAGAAGGATACTGGCAAATATTTGTCCACACAGTAAAAAATGTCACTCAGAATAAGCTCTCACTGAGATCAAGTCACTGTTGCAAACCTTTTGGCATGAGGATACAGCTTAAATGTCCATTCATCTCCTTTTGGCTACAATCTCTTTGGTGTAGGAATCCGGTTTAACTAAGTTTTTAGGGCTTAACTTTAAGGTAAACAATCAAAATCGTCACCTACCATTATGAAAGTTGATGGATCCACCACTCTTGACCCAAAGTCTATTGCAGATGGGCTTAATAAGACATTCACAGACCTTAGTGGGGTCCTCCCCAGATTTCTTCTCGGACTTACCTGTGCCTAGCCTAGTATCACAAAACACCCCTCGTGACAAACCACAATTTTACTTAAGAAAATCAAAGTGCAAGAAGCACACAAGTACATAAGAAAGGCCTGCTCCAAATCCAGAACAAGTAGTGACACGCTAGATCTAAAATTCTGTCTCTCACCCTGGATAAGTAATTCACCCCTTGCAAAAATTCTTAATCTGTCACTTTGCCAAAGTCAATTTCCCAACAAATGGAAATCTGCCATAGTTAAGCCAGTTCACAAAGGGGGACAAAACCTCAACAGGAAACTAATGACCAATATCAATACTCCCTCCCTCTCCAAAGCACTTGAGCGAATAGTGGCAGACCAACTCACTGATTACCTGGACAAATACAATCTACTCTGTAATCAACAGCACGGCTTTAGGAAAGGACATAGTACAACAACAGCCTTACTTGATTTCTCTGGAGAAGTCCACTCAGCCCTGGACAAAGGTGCCAAACAGGTGCAGTCTTTATCGATCTTACAAAAGCTTTCGACACAGTCCATCATGGCCTACTTACCTCCCTACTTACTAGCCTAGGCCTGGCGAAAGGTCCTTGTGCTTGGTAAAAGTTACCTGTCCAATCGGTGACAGGCTGTAAAAATCTCTAATGAACTCTACAACTTCAAACCAGTTCTCTCAAGGTGTACCACAGGGATCAATTATTGGACCGCTCCTCTTTAGCCTGTTCCTTAACTCCTCCCAGATATCTGCCAGGAGAAAATAATCTTATACGCTGATTATGCTATAATTCTCTCTTCCCACAAGGATCCAAACTCCCCTCTGAAAAAGCCTGCAACTTGCTTTCTCTAGTGTTGAAAGGTGGTTCCTGGATAGTAAACTTATTTGCTAAACCACAATAAAACAAAAGCCATGCTCTTCTCCAATCACCAAAACAAAATAGGCATACTCCACTCACCATACAAACCTCTCAGGAATTACACTGGACCAAGTAAATACTTTCAAATACCTTACATCACTTTTGACCAAGGGCTCACCTTTGCAACCCACATTGACAACACTACGAAAACAGTGAACCAACGCCTTGGAATACTATTCCATAACCATCAATTTCTAAATCAAGCGGCATTGAGAATAGCTATACAGAGCTCCATAATCTCAATCATTGACTATAGGCCTTATTATTTTATGGCTCAGCTACCTCCACTGCTCTAAGGCGTATCTCAATCACTCTAAGTAAGGCCTGCCGGCTCCTCACGGGGCTCAAAGACTGACTCACACGTGTGATCTGTACTATGAATCAGGCTGGTTGAATCTATCAAATCGTATTATTTATCTCACCTGCACAATGGCAAAAAATCTATCTTGGGACTGACTCCATTATGTATTCAAAACCTACTCTGACTGAATCCTGGCTCATGACCCTCCACCAGATCTGAATGCCAACCTTTCCTGGTTCCGAGATGCCGGACTGCACAGGGACAAAGATCTTTTTCGCATACAAGGCCCCGACATGGTTCAATGCGCTTAGTCCAACTACTCTATCCTCAACCTCGCTTGAAGCTTTCAAATCCATGCTCTATGCCCACCTCACCACCACTAGCAACTGTGACTGCGCTAGATAAAGACTACTACTCCTCATGTCCATCCTCACATCTGAGGCCTCTTCCTCCCTGACTAATGACCCTCTGGTACCTCTACTACTCTGTCTCCACCCAAACTCACTCTCCCCTTTTTCCTGTCTCCTCTCACTTACTCTCCCGCTCACCACCTTTCCCTCCTCTCTAGCCTTCTTTTGGCCTAATGATCACCCTCTCCTGGAAGTTTCCTTAACCTCGAAATTGCCTACTCGCTTGAACCTGTTATAGCTTGTTTTTCTATGAAACTTAAAACGTTACTGCCTTAAACTGTTAATAGCAAATTTATGATGTAACTTTCCTGTCTGGTTTTACCTTTAATGTGTGTGCTTTGTTAAATGTTCTTTGTGACGTGGAAACTTTGTAAAGAGCCCTGGCTCAAAGGTATTAATTCCTAGACTAATAAACTAAACTGTATGCTGCCTACTTTCACTTCACCACAAACACTGGACTTGCAACTCATACTTATAGTGACATTTAAACTACCTGTCTGTCATAGACCTCCATTTTCGGAGTAATGTTTAGCTTCCTTCCACCCCCATGTTATTATTGGTGAGACTTTGGCCAAGGCAGTTAACTATACTTGTAGGACACCCACTTAATATATGCTGGTTTCCCAGTGCTCAGCTTGCTGCCAGGGTTTAGTCCCATGAGGGCTTCAACCCCCAAATGGCATTCAGTGGTTGATCTTTTAATTTTCCCTGTCTCCCCTGTGATTGTACTGGTTTCTTTGGCCTGGGGCATTGGTAACTTGGCTTGCTTTGAGTTTATGGGCTTGGTGGGGATCCCTGCCCTATGCTGCACCGGCCACCTTTATATGCTCCCATTTCCTTTTTTGGTCTGGCTTTGTTTATCCTTGTCTGGTGGTTAATAGTAAAGGGGGTCTTGGTGGTATGCACCCTACAGCGACATACGTTACTACCAACAACAATGACATGTCACTGTAGGAGTTGCACCGGGACCCGAAACACTTTCCTCTGTCCTGCACTCCTCCCCAAACCAAGTCTGATGGAGTTGGTATCCTTAGGTGGGGGGTGCAGGGAAGAGCCCTCCATGTGGGAGATTCAGGCGAAGCCCGTGAAGAAAAAAGCAGACCCTGCTGTAGGCGGCTCCCTGCCAACTGCAAATTGCAGTTGATAGAGAGCCTGGTGCTAATGTCAGTTGATGAGTTTGTTGTCAACTTGGCATTGTAGAGACAGTTTTGGTTCTTGAATCTTTTGAAATTTTGGTAGTTCCATGAGTAAATAACTGGCAATAATATTGGCTGTACCTTTCTGAGTTGCTACCTGGAATGGGGTACATTTGATTATTTCACTGCTGGTCCACCCTTTTTGTTTTTTTTTGTTTTTGTCAGGGAGTTTCCTTTCTACTCAATTGGGTTTATGATGGGGAGGGGTTTGCGGCTTTTGTTACATCAGGGTCATTGTACATAACATAAGGGTGGCAGTAGCCCCTGCTGTATTATTGTGGAAGGCTTATGTTTCTTTTACTGTTGAGGTGGCTCCCACCATGAATGGCCCCATTAGTTGGATCATTTTCTTTTTGGCTCTGCCTAGTATGGTGGCTATTGAGGATCTCTGATAGAAGGGCGTGTGTGTCCATTCCATTCTGTGTTCTGCCCTTCTTTTCATTCTGTCTGTTTTTTGCTTCTTAATTACCGGGTGGGACATGGCTTAATATGCCCAAAAGTTTGTACCTTAGTAGGAGTGCAAGTGTGGGGTACCCCACATTTGGGACCCCACCCTCACTGTGTTTACCCCTGCTTTGGGTTCTCCTCTGATGGCAACTCTGATTAGGTAAATGTCATCTGACACCAAGATTTGTACTTTCTGGTACAGTCCCCAATGAAGCCATCATGTTCTGTGATTTTGTTCTGTGTCTATTTTGGGTTGGATGCTTTGCAATTGGTTCATGTGCTTTCTCTGTTTAAATGTGGGGTTCAAATCATTGATGGCTGTGGAGGATGGCTTCTGGATCCTGCAGGGGTACCTCCATTCATTTGTCTTTGTTTGGACCTTTATGGAGTTTCTTACTGTGTGTTTTTAATGTGAAAGGAATCAATAGTGTTGCAAAATGCCAGGATATTGCAAGAACTACATTGGCAGTGTTGCTGAGTGGGCCTTCTTCATGAGTCCAGATTATCGGGGTTGGAGCATGGTAAATGTTGTCAGGCCTGGGTAGGGTCATTATGTGCAGATGCCCACCCTCAGAACAAAAAGTGAGAGGAGGTGTCAATGGGTGTGGGTAAAGGATAACACAACAATAGCAGATGAGTGCAACACACTGCAGTGGTTTTATGTTTCTTAAAAAGTCAGAATCAAATTTAACAAACTAAAATAGAAAACACAATTTACAAAGGCAGTACTACAACTTGTAGTACTGTGCACAGAGTGGATCATTAACTAGGCTTTAAGGTCCACCTTCTTCTGTGCTCTTTCTCAGACCATATACTGGCACATGTCTTTCAGGTTCCTCTCCCAAGACTGATCTGCTCTAACTCTGGTGAAGGAGGGGCTTTGTACTAAAAGATCTGGTCACTTGATCCACCCTTTTTAATACAGCATTATTATCTATGCTAATAAAAACATTTTAGTTCGGGTTGACCAATATTCAGTTAAGTAATACAACAGAAGGCTATAATTTAAAGTGTTAACTTATACTGTCAGTAACAACCTTCAAAATACACCATGGATACCTAATTGGTGCATAATGAGCCTTGGCTCCTTCAATGAACAGTTTGACTGACACTTATTATTCCATAAAAGGGCCCCTAGAGGCTGCTGTCACCCTAAAGGGCCATTCTGAATAATTTTCTACAGGTAGGCTCAGTATCTTTATTCAGCTTGCCTGGTTTTTAATTAAAGAACAGTTCCACAGTATTCATTTCATTTATGATATTCAGCCTTTTACAACGCTTATCACAGGGCTCAGAAGAGAAGGAGGGCACCTTAAAGGCTTTCAGTGTCTCTCTACATTTCTTTTACTTAATATTGTTTTTATTTTCTTGATTTTATTGCAGCTTTTCTTTATTTTGTTTTATAGGGGCCCAGGAGCACAATGTTTTCAAGCAAGGGACGTTTCTGTCGCTACATTTCTGTGACAATGCAGGATTGTCTAGTGGATTAGCTTCTGCAAAGATAAAGGGTAAAATGAACCCACTCCATTTGAACTGTGTCAGAGAACGCTTGCCCAATACAATGTGGAAGAGAGACTGAGGAGCAAGTGTGCTTCGATTATCAGGAAATCAAGCTCTCTCTCATTTTATCAAATGGGCATTCACAAGGATATAATTTTAGAAACATCTATTGCCCAGTTCAAGAAAAGGAAAATAACCTATTTAACAGCACCATTCATCCTTCGCTCTCTCTGTGTTCAGAGCTACTAAGCAAAACTTTCATTCTGGGGATATAACAATTAAGAACAGAGCTGCCAAAATCTAGTTTGCTTATAACACAGCTCTGTTCAGTTTGAGGAATGGCAGGTAACTTCTTTAAGCTGCTGAGACAAGAAGAGAAACTCTCTTTGCATGAAGCAGCCATGCTTTTAGTCATATTGCTGTTAAGAAAATACAAAATCACATGCCCCCACAATGCAAAGCATCATGGGCTGCATATGCAAATCACCACAGAATGTTATGCTGGTCCAACTTTAAGCAGAATTGCATGGTGCCGAAAGGCCTCTCACACAGTTTGCAAAGAGTGCTAACAGAAGACATAGACACGTGTTTCGTCCTACCAAGACTCATCAGTATGCCTTGTCTGTTTGACACCCCAGTGGAATGGACCAGCTACCCCTAAGGCAGTGTGCCTGGGATATATTGTGGTGAACCCATTAAAATAAAAAACTATTTAAAGACAAAGAACCTCTGTGCGTAAACACTGAGGCAAGGGTTACCCCAAAGGGCATTTTGCTGGGAAGCCAAGTTTCAAGAAAATACAAATCACACATGCCCTCACAATGCAAAGCATCATGGGCTGCATATGCAAATCACCACATAATGTTATGCTGGTCCAACTTTAAGCAGAATTGCATGGTGCCGAAAGGCTCTCACACAGTTTGCAAGAGTGCTAACAGAAGACATAGACACGTGTTTTCAGCAATAGCTTCAGCTCGGATCATATATTTCTGTTTCCTGTACCATTTGGGGAAGCGCAAGTATTAACTTTTTAATCTGAGTTCCCGTAGATTTCTAATTACCACCTTAGCTTTCTCTGCTTTCTATGGTGTTTTTAGCCATCCTTGAGGTTAGCAATACATAGGAAACAGATGTAAAATCTACTATTTATCAGAGTGGCTTCTAATGAAAGTGAAGCTGCTCCTTACAGTATCTCACTTTCTCCTTTTCCTTAGTTCAGAGTCTGCTGTCTGAAAATTCATAACATCTTTTTCAGGATATTTTCCCCGGTCAGTTTAAACCTCTATTCTATGAATTCTAAACCTAGAGACCTAGAGGCAAACAGGGGTAATTGCACAGAGCGGTTTCTCAGAGAGAAACTGAAAGTGTAATCCACTCCATTCCATTTCAGAGCAAAACAAACTGTTTCTTTTAAACAATCAGGTAAATTATCTGAGCCTCTTGTATGTATATGTTAAATAAAACTGCTCAACCTTTTATCAAGGTTCCTTCAAAGCTATGATTTTATCTGTTTATATAGTCTGCATTTCAAACAGTCTCATCTGTGCTCTAAGCACTCTATAACAATGTTCTTGCAGTGACATCAATTTTCATTCTAAAAGGCACTAGCAGCCCTTTAAACATATTCATATTTTTTAATTCTGCACTGCAAGTGCTTGATAATCAGAATTTTAAACATCAGATTTGTTCTTCAATAAGCACCCTCTGAAGTTTATTTATTTAACTACCAATTAGCAAGCTGGACATACTTGCTTTATACATTTTGTACTTTACATATTTCAACCTGTACTGTAAACATTCCTTGTATCAAGCTTTTAAATATTCTTTAAATATCCCAATAGCACCTTTGCTCATGTGAGCACATTAGTTTTAATCTACTGCTATTCATGTGATAAGAGGCACAAAAAGCACTTTAAACATAGCTTAAGCATTTGTTTTATTTAACCTGCCAGCTAGCAAGCAAGCTGGACACATGACAATTCTTCTCTGGGCTGCTACTTTCTTAAAGGTACAGCACTGTATGTCTGAGTTCCTTTAACTCTCATATTGAAGCCTTGCCCAAGACTTCTTCACCAAAAGCATCTAAAGGACTGGAAGGGAAATAAGAAAAGAAAACCACAGAATATAGAGAGAAGAGAGTACCTTGGTAGGTGGTCGACCCACCTCAGCAGTAAACTTTGAAAAGACTATAGGATACAAAAAGAACGCTGTAGCAACCAGCTAAGCAGGAGGGAAAGAAGACAGGAAATGTCCAAAAGTGTCTTATTAAGTTCTTGGGTAGAGCATAGCTTACCACAGGGTGGCTATTTTGATGTGGTCAGGCTTACCTTTCCAACTTATGAATGTACATGCTGATGGCTCTGGGAGGCTGGTAGTGGCCTCAAGAACTCTTCGGCTCAGGTGGTTCCTTTTGTCTCGGTTTATGCTTCAACTTCTCCATCTGGAATTTTGTTCAGGAAGTTATTTGCTACCCTGACCCAGTTACATGAGGGGCAAATAAATTGTGCAGGTGATCGGAACTGTGTAGACAACATTATGTTACATAGAACTTTGATCCTCCAGAAGGGAGACTGGCCTGCTCCAAACTTCTCAGAATCTTAGTTCTGGAAGGGGCTGGTGAATCCACGGCACTTACATAATCCAAAAGAAAAGGAGTTTACTTTTATTCACCCACTTCCAACTCTTATACCAGGCTAGCCTGCTTTTCATGCAAGAAATGGGCTTTACATTTAATGCTATTCCTACTCATGTGATTTTAGTTTCTGATCATGCCTTGCTTTCTGGTAAGATTGGGTGGGGTCCCCATACAGAGGGTGGGATTTGGAGATTGAATGCTGAGCTGCTCCATGATGCCACTTTTGTTCAACCTGTTAGAGAACTGATTCAGAATTATTTAGTTCACAGTCGTGAGGGATACTCACTTGAAATATCCTTTGGATGGCATTAAAGCCATCCTACATGGGAACATGATTTCTTATGTGACCTTTGCAAAATGTCAGTAATAGGAGCAATATAGTAAAGCAGAGGAAAACTGGCCTAACTGAAAGCTAGGCACAAACAGACCTGGGACCCCTTGCTTTTACTTCAGTTGCAAACAAGCTAGAGAGGAACTCAATGGCTTGCTTTACATAGCTTAGAAAATTCCTCTGGTTTAGCAGACAAAAATATTATGAATGGTGCAACAAGGCCAGTAGGCTTCTAGCCCTCTGGTTATGCAAACAGGAAGCAGACAGGTATGTCCTGACAATTGTTTCAGATCATCCTCTATGTCACTTTGACCAGTCCTACGAAGATAGTGACAGCATCTCATGACTATTATGCCTGACTATTTGCTAAAGAATGGGGTCCAAATCATAGAGTTCAGATTGACTATTTTTACAGCAGGTTGACCTCTCAGTTTCATGCCCATGCAGCAGGAGTGTCTGGAACCTCCTTTACATGGGCAGAACTTACTGATATTACTAGGTTACTACTAGGTTATTATAGGCATAAGAAGACATATGCCCATCGTGAATATGTCTCCACTCATTGGTGAGTGAATTAGTCTTTGTTGACCGTCCGCTTTAGAAATTTGTCTAGTTTGGTTTTAAACTCTGAGAAATCCTTCAACTCAAGTGCTTCTTTTAACATTACAGTTTTTATTGAATTTTCCTTTTCATTTTACTACCAACTCATACATAACCAAAGGTCTGACTGGGGCCAGTAACACTGGTTCAGTAAGTCAATCATAAGATGTGTCATATACAAACATGTATTAAGAAAAGAAATACCATATGGTCCTAACTGTATGCTGTCAGACCAAAACAGCAAAATAGTTAGCTACCTCATATCATATTAAGAAATGAACACTAAGCCAGATCCATGCTGAACCATGAAGATGCCATCCTTATTGGGAGAAAGAATACCAACAGAGAAAAGATAAGCAGGATTCCACTTCACCCATTGCGGAACCCAAGTATATTCAGAAGAAGAAGGCCAGAGATATGTGAAGGAGAGGATAAGAGGAGGAGGAGGGTGGTGTCATCTTCATCAGAAGCCACTGTTCATTGTATATACAGCCCTAAACACACTGTTAGGTCCCTGAGAAAGTTTCAACCCGGGGTTACTTATGGGGTAGGGGCACCAGACAAAGGCTGAGCAGAGATAGGCATCCCATTTCTTGTGAAAAACCTGAAGTTGGTTGAAATTATTGAAGGAGAGTCTGTCTAGGGAGGTCAAGGTTAATGCTGCCTCCATAAGTAAATGGAGGGAGGGTGGATTGTCTCCATCTCATCGGTATTGCCCGCTTGGCTTCCAGTAAGGCCACCAACACCCACCTCTTTGTAGATGTGGGAGCTGGGCTAGGGTCGGGGTCACCAAGAAGCAGCATTGGGTCAGAGTGGTTAAGCGGGGACTTGACTATATTGGAACAGTCAGCTAGTATGGTTGACCTGAAGGTAGACAGGATGGGCACTGTCACAGAATGTGAAGGATGTTAGCTGGGCTGTTCTGACATCTCTAGCATCAATCATGATCTAGGATGCCTCTGCTGTGAAGGTCTGCTGGGGTTCTATACCATCTCAGCAAAATTTGAAGCTGAATGAATTGACTTTAACATCCCTATAAACTGTACAGGGTGCTCTGAGGCACCAGTTCCAGGTTGCCTCGACATGGGGAACCCAACTCCACTTCCCACTGCGTGCAACATCTTGCCGTGGGGTCCGGTTGAGCTTTCACATGATTTGGTAGAATTTTCCGGCAAGCCCTTGGTGGAGGAGAATTTATGGAGGAGGCTATCCATTGCCATTTAGGGTCAGTGTCCCCACCTACTTGGAGCAGACAAATGGCACTCCATATCTGTAGATACCTCCAAAAGTCACGGACCGGGAGGTCAAACTGGGCCAGCAGCTGTTCAAAAGATATCAACTCTTTGGAGTTGGGCAAGTAAAGATCATGCAACTGTAGAATACCCTTATCTTGCCAGCCCAACCAAAGGACTGGCCATTTGTCCACCGTCAGTCTCCTATTGTTCCACAGTTCCATGTAGTCTATAGGAGTAGACAGGCAGATTTAGGGGTGTGGGCTATTGCTAGAACTTTGTGCCATGCTTTAAAGATTTATATTATGATTGGTGATAGATGGGAGCCCAGACAGTGGCCAGCAGTGAGTGGGGAATTAAGGGCTTTATAATTGCTAAGCTGACTTTCCAGCTGTACACATAGTGGGGTGGAAGAGAGGAGGGACAAACTACCTAGTGGCCTGACTGGCAAATGGCTAACTGATACCCCTATAACCATGGAAGGCTCAGTCCCCTGAGGACCAATGGCCTGTAGTCTGGCCTTACTCCACCATTGGGCCTTACCCTCCCACAGCAGGTGCATCATCAGCTTCTCCAAGGATATCAAGGTCTTGGGAGAGAGTCGGATTGGGAGATTAGTGAAAAGGTAAGAGATCTTGGGAAAGAGAAACATCCTAATTGCTTCCACCTTCCCCTGAGGGATAACTTCAGGTACACTAATGCTCGGTTTCCACAGGGAGGGAGGGAGGGAAGCCAGGAAGGGAGAGAAGTTAGCCTTCTCCAGATCCTTTATACTGTAGGGGATAAAAGGTAGGAGAGTCCCTGGGTAGCCCAGGGATATCATTGCCTTATACACAGCCTCCGGCCATGCCAGGTTCAAAGAAGAATAATTTTAATTAATCTGTAGGCCTGAGAGTACCACATAGATTGCTGCAAGACCACATGAGCCTTTGGTAGAAACTGAGCAGGATCCATCATAGTGAGCAACAGATCGTCTTCGTATGAGTTTATCAGATAGGAGTGATCCTCCACCGAGATTCCCTTAATACCTGAAGTGGACATAAGGGTCCTAGCCAAGGGATCCAGAGCTATGAGAAACAAGAGAGGAGAGAGGACACCCTTGTCTTGTAACCCTCTGCAACTGGACTAGTGTGATATGTTCTTATTGGTAAGGATACAGGTGGAAGGAAAGTTGTATAAGTAGAGACCCAGCCCCATAGTACAGCCCACATCCATAAAGCTGCAGCATGCTATGCAGGTATGGCCATTCTACAGAGTTGAACGCTTTAAAAGTCAACTGCAAGGGTTGCCATGGGTTATGAGGAGCAAAGCCCACCATTTGAGATTCAACACTAGTCTCAGATTGTCTGCACCACACTTCCTTTGGTGAAACCGGATTGAGAGGATGAATAATTGAAGGCAGAATATGGAGAAGCCTGTTAGAGAGAATTTTGCTGCAATCTTGGTATCTACATATCAGTGAGATGGGACAATAGTTGACGTAATCAATCATGTCTGTGGCTTTTTGGGAGTAGGGTGACCAGGGCTTCCTTCATGGTGGGGAAGGTACTGCCCATTGCACTTCCTGGAGTTCCAGAAGCCAGGAGGATGCAATCTCATTTTGTGGGAGCTGATGCAACTCAATGGTCATGCCATCTGGGCCAGGAGCCTTCCCTTTGGCTAGCTGCGACAGGGCTGAGTGCAACTCAGCAGTGTCAAAGGGAGCCTCTAAGGATGCAACCACCTCTGTGTTTAATTTATGAAGCTCGGTCGACCTGCACAGTGCCGATAATCCAATAAAGGTATTGCCCTCATCCAGCTTGGTCTTTGACTGGTATAGCTGCTGGTAGTACTGTCGATGACTTTGTTAATCCCTCGCAGGGTGAGATGCAACACGATCCAGCAAGTCTTGGAAAGTGAGAATGTGGGATGAGGCCTGCTGCTTCCTGATCTGATGGAAGAGGAGTTTGCACCCTTATCCCCACCGTCCCAGTATTTGTGCTTGCTGCGTAGCAAGTGCCATTCAGTTTGTGCTGTAGTATTGAGTTCAGGTGGTACTTGAGGCCAGTTATGTTCCAGACAAGGGAAGGTCCAAGCCAGCCCTGGAGGAGCTTTTGAACTGCTTCTCTAGCTCAATCAATTATTTCTGTAATCTATCTACCTCCTCTCTCTGGCTCTATTTTGGCAGCAGAGAATGATATTATACACCCTGAATTCTGGCTTAAAGGCCTCCCAAATCATACCAGTGGATACCTGGTCACTGGTATTCTCTAGAAAATAATTCCTAGCATCCTGTTTCAGGGCCTCCTGCAGAGTGGGGTACTGTAGGAGCAGTGGGTTACAGCACCATCTGGTGGACAAGGAGCCCTGGCTGGGTGGGAGAAAGGAACAAATAACGGCATGATCAGAAATGATGATGTTTTCTATACTGGTGTCCCCAATACCCTGGGCAGCCTCATGGTTAGTTAGAAAGAAATCAATGAGGCTGTGGGTCTGGGGCACTGACAGTAGTAGGAGTAGTCTCTGCCACATGGGTGGTCCCTCCTCCAAGGGTCTATCATCCCCACTCATTGACCACTACCTGCAGGGCATCCCGGGCCTTGGGGTAGGCCTGGGGGATAGGATGGGATTTTCGAGAAAATTTGGGGACAAAATTGAAGTCTCCTCCCACTAGGATTGGAATATTCTGGTATTCTTCACCAGGGTGGCCAGGGCTTGGCTGATCTCCTTCAAGAACTTGGCCAAGTCATGGTTATACCTATATAGGTTAACTTCAACCACTCTACCCCAGGGAAGGAAAACAAGCAACTACCCATCGCCTCGTCCCTGTCCGATTGTGAGACCTCAAGTACCCAGGTGCAAGATTCATGGATAAGAATAGCAACCCCTGGACTTAGTGGTGGTGGAGCTGTCTACCACCCTGTCCACCCACATTTTTTCTTTAACCATTATCTTAGCAGTGAGGTGTGTCTCTGGATGAGGACTACATCAGTATGCAGGGATCAGAGATGTTGAAAGACTTTGGTATGCTTAACCGGATGGTTTAGGCCCTGAACATTCCAGGAGACACCTCCACCCTTGGGGAGACATAGTGACCAACCAGTGAGATATGTATAAGTGAGACCACTTACCTCCTTCACAGACAGAGAGACCAAATAGATAGGGCTACCTGAATAGGAGAGAAGGGAGAAGGGAGAAAGGAGTATAGGGCTAACTGGCTTCCTGGAGAGAACAGATGCAGGGATCAACAGTGAAACCACACTAGAGGTTAGTTGGGTGACACAACACTGTAACACTAAAGGAAAAAGAGATGAGAAATACACAGATGAGTAAACTTTGACAACTCCAAACAGTAAAATGCAAACATCAACAATAGTGAACACTGAGCGTTTAGAATTAATAGTGTGAAGGATCACCCACTAAGAGGGCCACAGGCTACGTTAATTCAAACACCCAAGTTGGGGAACTGGGAGGGTCAGCTAAGTGGATTCCATCCCATCCTAGGCTTAAAGTGAAAATAAGACTGGCCAGAAGGGAAACTAACATGTAAACTCAAAGTGGTGGGGGAGAAATAGGGAGGAGGGACTGGGAGGAGGAGGAAGTTTAAGGGGATGTAGGGAAGGGAGAACATTCGCCATCCAACGATACTGAATAGCAGCCTTCCCAGCACCCCTCATTTAGGTGTGTTGGGTTGGTAGTGAACCATCCTAACAGATAATCAGACCTGATCAAGGGGTTCATAGACAGGGTGGCCTCATAAAAATTTTACGTATGCTCTTCTGCACCCTCGGAGCCAGGGGCCTGCTAGATGCAAGAGCTGTCTACTGCTTGAAGGTTACAAACTGGTTGGGGAAAAAGGGTCTAGGACATAGTAAAGACCCATTTGCTCATGTGGTGCAAGGAGAGGGGCCGTGCAGATGATCACCCAGACCTTCTTGGGACCATACCCAGCCAGAGAGGAGAGGACAGAGGAGGTGAACGAAAGAGGGAGGGGCTGGTGCATCTCACCTAGGGGTAAAGGCACTGTCCAACCATTTCCCATGCTTCCCTACTGTACATACTCCCCAAGGAGTCAGGGGCACCAGTAAATAGGGGTGCTGTTAAGGAGAGACCACCTAGCTGGTTGAGCTGCGTGACTGGTTCGAAAAGAAGTGCAAACATCATTGAGCCAGGGTGGCCCACTTCTGTCTGAAACTCAAATGCAGGTTTCACAGAGTGCTTGGGGACAGAAGCAATGTACACAACACATAAGAGAAAGGAATGTAACTAAATGCAGCCCCATCATTGAATCCTCTTCAAGTGTCCCTGTGATTAAAAGGGCCACAGTCAGCAACAGATAGGAGGTTGATCAGACTTCCAAGTCCCGGACCCAAGTAGTTTGGGGAAGCAGCTGTTTTCCTTTTGTGTGGTAGCCCTTCCCCGCCACCACTGCATACAACACCATCATGGAGATCTCATCATCAAGGCTCTGCCATCCAATCTAGTGAAGTACTGATGCCTATACTGGTGGTGAGTGGCATATATTCATCAACTGTAGGATCCAAATGTGAGTCACCTCTGAGAAGCTTAGCTGGGGAGAGAATAGAAAGGCCTTATGTTTGGGAGGATGGGTTGTGGAACTGGGTCTTGATCTGTTGGCAGAGCCCACTGAGGTGGTGACCGTCCAGTGGGCATGCTCCTGGCAACGAATTCAGCTGCATTTTTCAGCATCACCTCGGAGGTCGCTGAATCGGGTCTTCCTTTGAGAGGGGTGTTGGGGAGGAGGAAGTGGAGGGACCAGTCTGGCTATTATCAAGGACTGCTGGAGGCTGCTCTGTCTTTTCGTTCCACTTGTTGTACTGATGATTTTCAGGGGCCCAGAGGCATCTGGTATTTGTAGCAGGCTGGGGCACCTTTGGCCATCTTTTGTGATCCAGTCCTTGATTTTCCTCTGGTGTTCTATTACTAGGACCCGCCATCCTTTGACACCTGGAGCAAGATAAGCCGTCTGAATTGGTACTGATAACCTGCTGCTTTAGTAACTGCTTGATGTTAGCAAAGGCCTTTCTCCTGGCAGCTGTCTCCTGTGCATACAGTAGCAGCCACAGACACTGGCAGCTAAGTCCTGAAATTTCTGTGATATTTCCAGAAATATCTCCTGCTTTCTGCATTTCCACAGTAGGGGCAGCAGAGAGAAACTCTTCAGAAATTTTGCCAAATATCTGGAAATAGCTGGCAATGTCTGTGGCTACTACTGTAGTCTCAGAAAATGGATATTTGGGTGCCTTGCCATTTGATAACCCCTCAGTTCTCTGCAGCATGTGGCAGCCTTTCCTTAACTGAATATCTCAGGATATACGGATGATGGGGTGGGTGAGGTGTTTGAGGAGCCCTTTTTGGATGACAGCTGGTGGTCCCTTTCCACATCTATTGGTTCTCTCTATCTGCTCCCTAAAATCGAAGGTAGCCACCCTTCAAAAACCTTCAACATTCTGCCCCTCAACCCCTTGGGGACACAGATAATCTTAATATTGTTAAGTGCATCTCCAGCTTTTGATCTTCTACTCTGTCCGATAACCTGGCCAGCCTGGTCTCATGGTCATGTAGACGCCCACACTTGGACCTGCTGTATCTCCAAATCCTCGCTCCTCTGCTCTGTAACACTGAGCCTGTTCTAAAGCCTCCTGACATCAGCCACATTGCAGGTGAGGGCTGTGTTAATGCTATCAACCCTCACCAACAGGGTCACCAGCATTTTGGTAATGTAGTTAAGCGGATCTGCTGTGGGAGTAGTAGGCAGAGGTGAGTCTGTAGGGCAACTGCGGTGTCCATGGAGGATGGAGACCTGGATGCCATTTTGACTTTATACACCCTGGGGTAGTTATGCAGCTAGGAGGCCAGGCATCTGCCGTGAGAAGCTAGGGCAGCTACGGAGATCAAATGAGCTGGGATGAAAGCTTTGCAGAACCTGTAGTGAGCTCACAGCTGGATATGGCATGGATAAAGTATGGCCTGAGTATCCATGTGGAAATGATGCTGCAGGGAGCTGGTAGACACCCAGATTGCTACTAGGTTGATGGATAACAGATGAGGACTGAAAATATTCACATAGGGCAGATGGTTAGGTTCAGGGATTCTCCCCATTTGATTAGCTTTGGTGTACTCTTCAGATCACGCCATGCAGGTTGCATTGCCCAGAAAGGGATGGAGTTGTAGACTAAGCCTCCATCTTTAATGGTGCTAGCCACCCCACCCAGCCTCAAGTGCTTCTTGTGAGAGTTAATTCCATGCCTTGGCTGCCCTAATAGTAAAGTAGTAATATTTTTCCAGGTGTTTACTTTGGGATAACTAGTTGTTTGTTGTGGCTTCTAAGTTTGTTCTTCCGTTTCCATACTGTAGACCACATTGTGTTGATAGATCTATATTTTGCAGTATTTTATACAGCTGCAATAAGTCACCCTGCTTCTTCTATCTTCCAAGCTGGCTCTAGCCAGTTTTGTTTAATCTCTCACAATAAGTTTAGTTCTGTAATTTGTGGATCAATTTGGTAGTCCTGTCCTGTACCTCTCCAAGACATTAATGTCCTGTTTTAGGTATAGAATCCGAAAGGAGATCCAAAGTCCAGATGTGTTCAATGTAAGTTCTGTACAGGGCATGATACAGAATTCACTTTTATTTACCAGTGTACATTTGATCCTATTTAATATTGTGCTGTCTGTGTGCATTATCTTGTTACAGTGATCTGTTGGTGTCACTCTCGGTTATTAACAGTAATTCCTCGATCATGATTCTTGTCTACTGATTTTAACATGTTGTTAATTAATACTTATGTATAATGGGGTTCTTTTACCAAAGTGCAATAATGCACACTTATCTTTGTTTAAGGTCAAGTTGTTATCTTTTGTCCATAGTTCAATGTATTTTGAATCCTGTGCCACTGTCAAATGATTAGTTATGGTGTCAACTTCTTCTCCACTTTGGTGTCATCAGTGAATTTTATTAGTGATTTGATAGTGTTTTGTTGATGTCATAGAAACATAGACTTTGATGGCAGATAAGGACCACTTGGCCCACCCAGTCTGCCCATTTCCTACCTACTGGATAAGCTGCAGTTTCTAGTTAACCAACAGCCTACTTCCTGCAACCCCCAACTATAATTGCCTTGTGTCTGTCCCATGCATGTTTGAATTCTCCCACTGTTTTAGACCCAACGACCTCCTCAGGAAGGCTGTTCCATGTATCCACCACTCTCTCCGTGAAAAAATGTCCTCACATTACCCCTGAGCCGTCCCTCCTCTATCTTTAAATTGTGCCCCTTGTTCTTACACATCTCTTTTCTGAAAGATGCTACGCTCCTGGACTTTGTTGATTCTCTTGAGGTACTTGAACATTTCTATCATGTCCCCCTGTCCCTTCTTTCATCAAGAGTATACATATTAAGCTCTCTCAGTCTCTCTTCATATAGCTTCTGCTGCAGACCCTGCACCATTTTAGTTGCCCTCCTCTGGACTGCTTCCATCCTGTCTATGTCCTTGCGTAGATAGGTCTCCAAAACTGCACACAGTACTCAGATGGGGTCTCACCAACTGTCTGTACAGAGGGATAACCACTTACCTTTTCTACTTGTGATGCCCTTTCCTATGCATCCCAG
This sequence comes from Neoceratodus forsteri, assembly GCA_016271365.2. NCBI lineage: Eukaryota > Metazoa > Chordata > Ceratodontiformes > Ceratodontidae > Neoceratodus > Neoceratodus forsteri. The sequence goes on from CM057453.1 coordinate 382,054,184, forward strand.
TATCCCCTGGCCTCCTTACCGACTTTCACATTACTTACCCACCTTTAGGTCATCTGATATGACTACCCCCAGTTCCCTTTCCATTTTGTTGTTGTTAGTACCTCCCTGCTATTGTGTACTGTTCTCCTGGTTTTTTTTCCAGGTGCATGTCACTTATAAAGAGGTTGAATAATGTTGGTCCAAGGACAGATCCCTGCAGAACTCCACTAATAACATCACCAAAGCCGGAGAGTTGACCCCTGATCCGCACCCTCTGTGTCCTCCCCATCAACCAGTTGTTAATCCACCTGACCAGGTTTTGGCTTAGGCCCATGTTTATGAGTTTTCAACCAATTCACAGTGAGAGACAGTGTCAAAAGCTTTACCGAGGCCTAGTAAAATAACATCCACTGGGGTACTATACTGTTAGGTTCTGCAACTTAACTTAAGTTGCATTTCTGCCTGTGACATGTGCCTATACCACTCCTGGTGATAGATTGAACCTTCATTTTAACTGTATTTATTTCCTTGGTTCTCGAGTGACTGTATGTACATTGCATGTAATACTTTACCACAATCACCATGTTAAGCCTTTTATATTGCATAGCCACTCAATGTATGTCACTATACCAGTATGTACTGATTCTCTGAAATATTTGTACTATGTAATTTGACCTCATACCAAGTGTTTTCAGCAGTCCTGTTTTGTTCTAATTGTATATCCATATTGTATTGACGTTTGTTGTGTTTTCACCCTGGTGGCTTTGAGTCATGACTGAAAACAGTCATCTGGATCAGTTTGCTCACCCGGTTATCAAAGACATAAATAAAAATAAATAAAGTGTTGTTGTCTATACCTGTACCAGCATTGTTGTAGAATGTAACCAGGTTTGCAGTGCACAAGCGACTGGTAGTAAATCCATGTTGGTATTTGTCTGTGACTCCTGGGCACAAAATTTTGACTCATTTTCATCTTTAACCAACCTTTCCATTATCTTGTTGAATACCGATGTTAAGCTGATAGGTCTATAGTTGTCAACTTGCCCTCTACCACCTTTCTTAAATATGGGTACAACTACTGATGTTCTCCAGTCAGCTGGTACTTCCCCAATTGCCATGGACTTATTAAAGAGCATTGACATAGGGTATGACAAGACAGATGCCGTTTCAGTTAATAACTCTGAGTTAATATTATCTGGGTCAGAGGATGTATTTGTCTTTAACTTTTAAATTGAAGACATAACTTCCTCCTTTTAAAGTTGATGTTGTCTGTTTCCTATATGTTGTCTGAACTCTTGCCATGATATTTTGTTAAATACCAATCAAAAGTAGTCATGAAACATATTTGCTGTTGTTTTGTCATCCTTTACTGTTGTAATATTTACAATGAGATGGCCCACCTCCCTTGATACATTTTTATAACTGTTTACATTAGAAAAGAAGGCTTTATTGTTCCCTTTGGTGTGGGCATGCTAAATTCTATTTTACTCTTCTCAGACTTAATTAATTGTTTCAGTTTTTGTAATTCTGCTTTATATCTAATGTATGACTCTATGGAATTATTCTCTTCAGTCTGGAATATGCATTCTCCTTTGTTTTAATTTGTTTTTAATGGATCTAGTGAGCCAGGTGAAATTCTGATCTTTGTATTGTATTTTTCTTTTTCAGGACAAACACTGATTCAAGCTGTAGAATTTTATTTTTCAGTAAGGACCAGCTTCCTCAGCAGAGAGGTTCAACATCTTATGTTTCCAGCCAATTTTATGTATGATATTTCTGATGTTGTTGAAATTTGCCCTATTGTGATCACTAATTCTTATATATGAGATGACTTGGTTGTGCAAGAGATGATATTACACATTACCACACTGGGGTCACTATCCCCCAAAGGACAGATTATGAAAACCTCTGATCATTGATTTTCAATGTTAGTGAGAATTAGATCTAAGGTGGAGTCCTCTCTTTGAGGTTGATACCAGATGGCATAGACCCTGAGATGCCATAGTGTTTAAGAATGAGCCTTCCTGGTTGTTTGTTCATGTAAATGTTTCCAGTTTATTCCTGGAAGATTAAAATCTCCAATGAGAACTGTATCTCCCATATCGGATGTTTTAGTGATTTCTTTTGCATGCATTCCATTATATTCAGTGGTTGAATTTGATGGTCTGTAGCAATTTCCAAAATAATCTTAGGTCTATTATTGAATTGTATTTGGACTCAGAAACTCTCCTTTGTTGCTCTGTTGAATTGGTTGGAAAAACTGGTAACAGTCTATGCTAGTTTTAACATAGACACAAACCCCTCCACCTCATTTGTCATGTCTGCTGTTATAGAATAATCTGTACCCTTTGTCTCTCTATACCATTCACTAGCACCATCCCACCAGGTCTCAGAAACAGCGACTACATCTAATTTGTCCCTACCATTAGGGTCTCTAATTTAGATATTTTGATCATGTTATAGCTTCTAGCATTGGTCATCATTATCCTACATACCTCAGTGATTTTGATGCACTGCACTTTGGTGGCAATAGCGACTTGTAGTTTGCCCATGTTCCCATCATATTCAGTTTATTAGGATATTATTAAATCTCTGAAATTGGGAAGCCCTGGGACCAGATGGCTTTGCAGTGGAATTTTATAAGATGTTCATTTTGGACTTGGCCTCATTTTAACCAAAAAGTGTAATTCTGCCAGAAGAGGGAGCTTTACCTTTATCCTGGACCTCTTCAGGGTGCCTTCCTCAAGCAACTGGTCATGGAACCAACTCAGCAGAAGGCAATACTGGACCTTGTGCTCACAAACAGGGACAGTGTGATAGGGGAACAGTGGGGAGCACCTGGGTAACAGAGACCACCAGTCATTGTGGTTTGAAATCACAGAAAGAGCAGAACCAAACCACACAAAAACACGATCCTGGATTTTAGGGGGCAGACTTTGGGAAAATGGGGAGATACTTGAAAGAGGCATTAAGGGAATGGGACAGGAATCAGGGGTTGAGGAACAGTGGGCAGTATTTAAAATGGGGATTATAAGAACAACAGAATTATGCATTAACAGGTTAGCAAGAGGAAAAGGAAGAGGAGACCATTATGGTTTTCCAAAGAGGTAGTAAAGAAAGTGAAAGCCAAAAGATTGCATTCAGGCAATACAAAAGACACAGGCAGAAGGGATAGGGAGAAGTACCAGGAGAAACAAAGGAGGCAGGAAGTCAGTAAGGGAAGCCAAAGCTCAGACAGAAGAACACATTGCAAAATCAGTGGTTAAAGGGGACAAAACATTTTACAGGTACATAAGTGAAAAAGAAAGACAAAGGGAGGGATAGTGAGACTGAAGGGGGAGGATGGGAGCGTGGAGGATGACAACAATAAAGCTGACATATTGAACAGGTATTTCTGCTCAGTTTTACTAAGGAAGAGGGGTAATGGGTCTGAAGGGAGTACAAGGGGTGAGAATGGTGCAGAAATGGACACAAGTCCCTTTACACAAGAAAGGGTCCTGAGGAACTGGAAGTAATAAGAGCTTGATAAAGCAATGGGGCCAGATGGGGTGCAACTCTAGGTCCTTAAGAACTAAGAGAGGTGGTGGCTGAACCTCTGCACATCCTGTTCAGCCAATCACTGGAAACAGGGAGGTACCCAAAGACTGGAGGACAGCAGATGTAGTCCCCTTATACAAAAGTGGGAACAAAGAGGAAGCAGGAACTACAGACCAGTCAGCCTCACCTGGTAGTGGGAAAGATCATGGAAGCACTACTGAAGGAGAGATTGGTGGAACATCTGGTTGTCAATGGACTACAGGACCCAAGGCAGCATGGTTTCACCAGGGGAGGTCATGTCAGACCAACCTCATTGAATTTTTGACTGGGTGACTAGGAGGTGGATCAGGGAGGGCAGTGGACATGGCTCTATCTGGACTTTAGCAAGGCCTTTGACACTGTGCCACATAGAAGACTATTACACAAACTGGGGAATATGGGTGTGGCAGGACAGTAGTGTGGTGGTAGGTAACTGGCTGGGTGGCAGGACACAGAGGGTGGTGGTAAATGGCTGTCACTCCACAGAGGGAAGAGTGACCAGTGGGTACCACAGGATTAGTGCTGGACCGGTCCTATTCAACATCTTCATCAGTGACATTGCACAGGATCTAGAAGGCAGAATTTCACTGTTCGCTGATGACACAAAGCTCTGTAACAGAGTAGACACACCAGAGGGTGTAGACAGAATGAGAAGGACCTGCAGAAACTTGAAGAATGGTCAAGGGTTTGGTAGTTGAAATTCAATGCAAAGAAGTGCAAGATAATGCATATGGGGCACAAAACCCTGGCACAATATATCAGTTGGGGGTGAGGATATAGCATGCACCAAGCAGGAAAGGGATCTTGGGGTTGTCATCTCTGATGACCTCAAGGTAGGGAAACAGTGTGACAAGGCATCAGGTAAAGCAAATAGGATGCTGGGATGTATAGGCAGGGCATCACCAGCAGGAAAAGGGAGGTCATAATTCCACTATACAAGACACTATTGAGGCCCCACCTGGAGTACAGTGTACAGTTCTGAGACCATACCTACGTAAGGACATAAGACAGGGTAGAGAAGGTTCAGAGGAGGGCAACAAAGATGGTGCATGGGTTGCATCACAAGTCCTATGAAACAGGTTGAAGGAACTGAACATGTACTCCCTGGAGGAGAAGAAGGAGAGGGATATGATAGAGACATACAAGTATCTTACAGGGAGGAACAGGGTGCAGGAAAACACTATTTTTAAGCGAAAAGATGTTTCAGGACTAGAGGGCATGGGATGAAGTTGAGGGAGGATGATTCAGAGGAAACATGAGAAAGAATTTCTTCACAGAACGGGTGGTGGACAAGTGGAACACCCTGCCAGAGGAAGTGGTGGGGCTGAAACAATCACGGATTTAAGAATGCATGGATAGACATAAAGGAATTCTAGAGGGCAGGGTAAGGGGAAACAGACTTCTAGGAAAACAAACTGAACTTACAAGCTCAAATGGGCAGACTAGGTGGGCCATAGGCCCTTATCTGCCGACACTGTCTATGTATCTATGTATCTATGTACCTGATTTTTGGGGAAGCTAATATAACGGTATTACCTAAGACTGATCAGGATACCACCAATTGTGTCGTTTTTCATCCAATTTCACTTTTAAATCAAGATGTTAAAATTTTCAGCAAGGTCATAGGGGTTCAGCTAAAGAAGATTATTCTCTCTCATTCATCATGATCAAACAGGTTTTATAGTGGGAGACATATTCAAGTCAATATCTGACATTTGTTGAATGTTCTGTCAGTCTCCCAAAAGCTGTCCAATGCTATTCTTTGAGCAGTGGTTTCAATCAATGAAGAGAAAGAGTTAAATTGCATGGAATGGTGATTTCTGGATGCTACATTACAAAATTTCAGTTTGGGGAAAAGTGTTGTTGTTGGCTAAGGAACCTTTATGACATACCGCAGCCTGGGTGCAGATCAATGATACCATCTCTCTAGATTGCCTACAAAACAGGGTACAAGGTAGGGTGTCCTTTTTCGCCTCTATACTTTGTCCTCAGCTGTGAGCCATTGGCAGTATTATTGCAGCAGTTGGAAGTTTATCAAGGTATCCAGATTAATGGAGGAGGGCCTTCAGGTCTCCCAGTATGTCAGTGACACCTTGTTTTATATTTGTGATCCTGCTTGCACCCTTACCAATAGCACTTGACCTATTACAACACTGTGGTCATGTACTGTGTTTTAAAATGAATCAATCTAAAACAGAAGCCTTGCTTTTGAGCTCTCAGCCTGCCCAACTTTCTCCCAATTTTGTAATTTAAAATGGGTCACTTTGGGATTTAAATACTTCGCATTTGGATTTTCCAGGGTGTCAATCATTTATTTAAGACTCATTCAGGTAAACTATTATCAGAAGTGCAAGGACATTGCAAATGGTGGAAGGAACTGCCCTTATCAGTGGGGTATGGACCGAGACAGTACATATGAGTATTCTGCCTCAGGTTTTTTTTATAATTTCTTCCTTATGACTAGGTGTTCCTCCTCTTCCAGAAGATGCTACATCACACTTTGTTTAAGTATATTTGGGTGAGGAGGAAACCTAGACTTAAATGGTCTACACTCACAGTGCTAAATTGAAGGAGGGCTTAGGTATTCCAGATTTTAGGGCTTACTATTGGACAGCCCAGTTGCAATATTTTCTCACTTACAGGCCCAGTATCAATCCCCTGAGTTGGATACCTTTAGAACAGAATGCTCTGACAGGAATGTGGATGACAGATGTGGTTCTAATGGACAATACCCACTTATGCTCTTTGAGTATCCCTAACCCCTTGGTGGAACTGACTGTCCATGTTTGGGAGAAAGTTTGCTCTTATAAACATGGTAGTGGGCTTGGTAAATTAGCACCCATTTGTTCCTGTATGGACTTTTCTCCACTCTGACTTGATCATGGTTTTCAGAGGTGGGAGAGACAGTGCCTACCAGGATCAGCTAATTGTTTGATGGGAACATGCTTAAATTGTTCCCTTTAGCTTGCAGAGAATTTGGTCTACCTTCTCCAGATCTTTTTGTTATATGCAACCTCACCATTATCTGACTGACAAGCTTAAATGGATCAGCTTTTAGGAGAATAATTTATTACTGCTCCTTTATTGTCCCTGTCCTCACAGATTCCATTACCCAAAAACAGATCTGTACTTTTATGGTCTGTTGTGTAGTCTAGAACCAGATCATCTATCAATTGTTTGGTGGTGGAATTGAATTGGGCTTGTCACCCCAGAAATGGACTGACAAAGATATGGGAGGGGTTCATCAAACTACTATATTCCTCCTGGCATAAATTTTGTTGGTGGACGGTGATATGCTACTTCCACACACTAGTCATTTCCAAATACTTTGGCACAAATAGGTCAGAACTTTGTTGGAGAGGGTGCTATGGCAGGAGAAACACTTCACATTTTCATAGACTGCCTATCATTAGGACTTCTGGGAGTGGGTGGCTCATACTACAGGTTGATGTTTAGGAACAACTTACCCCTTCAATTTTGGATTTTGGGGTTCCCATCCCCTTGTGTATTGGATAAAGGAAACAAATATTTATTTCACATTTTAGTGGCAGCAGTGACTAAAGTCATCATGCAGTTCTGTCTGACTCAGCTCCTCCCTCTGAGGATCTTTGGCTGAAAATTATAGTAGAATTCAAGAAATGGAAAAGGTGACAGCCCTGTTATGTTTACTACCTGTTAAGTTTAAAGTCACTGTCTCCTTTCTTTCATTTTTTAGCTGAGAACAAAGGCTGACCTGTTTTGGATACCCTAGCATCATTATTTTAATTACTAGAGAGGGTAAATGCTCCTCAGAGGTCCATTTCTTTTCAGGTTTGTGGTTCATTGCACCAAACATTCTCACTTAACTATTTGTGGTTTCCAGTATGGGGACTTACATTCAAGATTTTAAGCCGCATTCAATTTGGTATCTCCTCACCTTTTTTATTTTTGTGGTTTTTGATTGTAGTAATTGATCTATACTGGTTTGTCCTTCTTGCTGTCTTGTTTGACACTTGGTGGACTACCTAGCTGCTCTTTGTATTGTCACAAGTGTTTTGGATCATTGTTCATGTTTTCTGGTGATGTTCCTTACAACTTGTTCAATAAACTTTAAAAAGTTAGTGCAACGTTGGGAACTTTGCACTACACATAATGGGGTGATGTTTACAAGGTTCAGCCCAGCTTTATGTGTAAAGTTTTTAATTTTTTAATTTTTAAGTTTAGTTCACCAAGCCCCCATAACAAATGTTTCCCACCTCTTCCCGCCACCTTGACATTTAAAATACAGGACTCCTGTCCATTGACCTCGAATACCCACCTCCCACCTACTCCTTCTTCAGTCCTGGTGAAGTTCCCAGTAATTAAAAAGCTAAGTAGTACTGAAGATAGATTCAATCATCCTTCCCCAGCCATGCCGAATCATGTAATCCACAGTCACCACCAACCTCTTCCAAGTCCATGCTTGATCCCAAACAAGTTAAATTACTACCCACCCCCTACTTCACCCTATAGCACCCAGCCTCCTCCTTTCCAAAGCCACATATTTATTGTAAAGCATATGAAATGCAGATAACCATCCAGTGATTGAGAAGTAAACACACTCTCTTCCTTATCAGTGTCCTGCAGTAGAATGAATGAATGAATGAATGATAATGCATTCACCTACAGTAACACCTGATTAGCTGCTTGTCAGGAGGATCTCGCCATTCATTCAAAGTATTGGGACAATGGAAAGAGGTTGCATGTCATAACCATGATTATTTTTCAGTGACTTACATGGAGCAAGTCCATTTTGCTGAACACAAATTTGGCACCAAAGCAACACAGCAACTGTCAAAACACAAGTACAAAATACAAAAAATTGACAAAATGTACTAACATTTAATGTGGGGCATAGCCACCCACATACCTCCATTAATATAATCAACTCCAGGGTGGAGAGGACACTGGAGGTCAGGGGAATACATGGGAGGGGGCTACAGTATTTGGGGATACCGCAGCTAGGGTAACACAGTCGAAGTAGAGGACATAGAATGCAAAACAAAAAAGTCCAACACCTTAAAGCAATTTAAAAACATTTACCCAGAGGAAGTCAGAACTCAGCACCATGCCCACCTCAGTCGGTGGCCGTATTTACCACTAGAAATGATCAGCTCGGCTGCATCAGACTTCCTTCCTATATTTCACACACATGACTATACCACCTTTATCATTAGCCCTCACTAGTCTATCGCTTACACTCAGCATTGTTTGCCTTCTACTAACCCCTCACACTAGCTATTCCTTTGAGCATGCAAATTGATTTGCTCAACTTTGTGTCACTCAATTTGCTTTGCCCATATCACTGGATACCCAAGAGAGAGAATGATTGCTACACCACAGTACCATTTGTTTGTTTCATAGGTGCTGTAGTGCATATCTTTATATTTTGTGGACACAGAGGGAAGAAGGATGTTGAGTGCTGGAGGTAGGTAAAGGGTGGGGTTACCTGATTAATTCAGGGTCTGGTTAACTGACAGGGTGGGAGATGTGAGTGGTTTGATTTGCCTTAGGCAGATTTATATTACAGTATACTACCCTTTAAACACACATATTCTGGATTTTGGAGTCAGATGTTAGACTAAGGTAGCCTAGATTCTGAAATCAGACTTTCAGACTGGATTTTGCAGTATCCAATCACCACCAGTGGAATACCTCCCATCCAGTCAGCAGTTCTGACTGTTACTCATTTTAATATATTAAAACATAAAACTTGTCCATTTGAAATCTACCACTCTCTCACTCAGTCCTCATCATGCCATCAAGTCACAGTGTATAATAGAATAAATTGTTCTTCATGCCCAAAGTGCCACAAAGATCAATATCCTCCCAATCTCTATCCAGACCAAATGACAATTATCTCACACAAAGCCCTACTTGTGTGAGAATACTGTATCAGCATTGGGGCCCAAATAATAAATGGCATATTCTTGTTACAGAAGACATGAAAACAATCCATTCTACTACACCAGGTGATTTAAGGAATTAATAAGAATATGGTGGGAGGTTGGGGAACCGAAATGGCTGAGGGTGTGGTTTAAAATAGTAAAAGAGGGTGATAAGTAAAGTGTATCCTAACATGCTTTACAATCCAAAAGAGGAAGGGAGAGAATGATGCAGTCATTAGGTTAGGTGGGGTTGAAGGTGAAAAAACTGCCAACTTCAATTTGACTTTGACTTGAACTCCGCCTTCATCTTGGCATTGTCATGTTGACCAAAGAAACTTCATGTCTTTGGTATTGGCATTTATTGTGATTCAAATATGCATAAGTGATACTCATTAAACCCTCATCCACCCCATCAATCCCAGCCTCTTTGACCCTTCCCTGGTCCTCCTATCAGATATTAAAAAATCATCTGTCACAGTGTCAGGAGTCTGCAATGTTTTATATCTACATCTACATCCATATCCACATCCATATCCACATCCATATCCATATCCATATCTATATCTATATCTATAGGTAGAGAAATGATCTGGGTGGTAAATATGGTGATCATGGGACTAGCCTTGGACAACTGTGATGGGTTAAAGTGTTTTGTTTAATTAACTGGCCAAATATTGACATGACCCCATTGTGGCCCAAAATCAACTTTATAGTATTAAAGGCAAAAGAGGCTTCAGTAAGGGTTTTGATTCAGTTTCCCACAAGAGACACTGTGGTGAGGAAGAAAAGCTGGTGGCTTTGGGTAGAAAGATGGCAGAGAGAAAGAACACAAAAGGTAGGGAATGGGGAGTTTGTTTAAGTTATGAGATCAAGAGTGCCACAGGAGTGGTACTGACCCCTGTCCTCCTCAGTGTATTCATATGTGGCATAGAGGATTTCATAAAGGGCATGGTTGCAGAGGACAATAAGATCTGCACAGGGTAGACACTGAAGATGGGATAAGTAAACTAAAGGAGGATCTGGGTCGGCTGAAGAAATAGTCTAAGTTCTGGCAGTTGAGCTTCAAAGCAAAAATACAAAGTAATGCACATTGGAAAGAAAAACTAAGCGTGTAGTACAGTATGATAGAATAGTGATGGAATTAGAATGCATGGCAGAGAAGAAGGACAAAGGGTCATTATATTAGATAACCTAAAATCCACAGCACACTGTAACAAAGCTGTGAAGAAAGTAATTAGGATGCTGGGATTCATACGAAGAGGATCAGCAGTAGAATCTGGGATGTAATCCACTCACTGTACAGATCATTGTGAGACCACATCTGGAGTACTGAATGAGGTACTGAAGTCTATACTTGAGGAAGAACTGCAATAACATGGAGACAGTACAGTGCAGGGTGACCAAGAAGGTCCAGGGACTGAAGGCAAGGCTGAAGAGGCTCCAGGACATAGGCATGTATACCCTTGAGGAGAGAAGGAAAGAGGTGACATGACAGAAATATAACTACCTGCATCAGGAAAACAGAGAAGACTACAAAGCCATATTTTCTTGAGCAGAAATACAGGGATGAGTGGAAACTCTTTGAAACTAGTATGAGGGGATTTAAGAAGAATGTCTGTAGCCCTTTTACCAAATGAGTAGTGGACTAGTGGAACTAACTACCAGAGGAGGGTGGTAGGGTCAAATCAGTGGCCAGTTTTAGATTTGGGTGGACAAGCACATAGCCCCTTAGATAAAGGGGGACAGAGTAAAGGGAGAGGAATGGCCACTAGGACCAAAGCAGTGCAGTCAGGTAGGATGGGTAAACTGGATGGGCCAGTGGACCTTTATTTGTTGTCAGTTCTATTTATCTATATGAGCTATTGACTGGGGCTCCATACTAGAGGAGGTTGAAGGTAATCAAGTCAAGTCAAGTCACTTTTATTTCTAAAGCGCCTAGTCCCAGGTGCTCTGAGTGCTTTAAAAATGGTGAAAACAGATTGTAAATGATACAACATTTTTAAAATTAGGATAAAACAATAATAAAATATACAATAAATAATGATCATAAATAGTAATCTTAAAACTAAGTTTAATTCAGTTAAAATCAGTGGACACTGGATGTTTGATTAAAAGATGTGCCTTGAGGCCCCACTTAAAAATATTCATGAAGGGAGCCTCCTTACTACTCATGAGGCAGAGTTTCATAACACCAGTCCTGCTACTCAAAGGCACAGTCTTCTGATGTCTTCAGCTGTGCCCTGGAGACCACCAGGACTCACTTCATGGACACCCTTAGTGAGCGCACCAGGTGGGCAGGTGTCAGCAGGTCAGTGAGATAGCCAGGACCTGAACCACGTAGGGCCTTATAGGAGAGCAAGCCCAACTTAAAGACAATCCTCCACTGGACTGGCAGCCAGTGCAGTGTTACACAGAACTGGAATGATATGATCAGACCTCGAAGACCGATCAACAACCTGGCTGTGGCATTCTGCACTAGCTGCAGACATGAAGGCTGCCTCCATTGACCCTGAAGTATTGAGCATTACAGTAATCAAGCCCGGAGGTTACAAAGCATGTACCAATGATCAAGTGAATCAAGGGCTTAATCCGGCAACATTCTTTAAATGATAAAACCTCTCCAGATGATGGCAGACACCTGAGCTTCTTGTGTCAAGCTGTCATCAAGGATGATGCCCAGATTTTGCACATTAGTGGATGCCACCACTGAGGTGGACCCCAGAAACAACTCTGTGCCTGTTCTGGTGGTGACCACATCCCACCGATGGCCAGGATTGATCACTAGTACCTCCTTCTTGTCCAGGTTAAGACTCAACCAGTTAGAGGACATCCAGTCCTGAATCTCTAACAAGCAGTTGTTAAGCACATACACAGTACCCAATGCCCGGGGCAAAGGACATATACAGCTGGGTATCATGTGCATAGCAGTGAAAACCCAGAACATAATGCCTAATGATGTCACCTAGGGCAGCATGTACACCACAAATGACCTGAGCGACAAGATTGAATCTTGAGGTACTCCACAAGGGAGGAGTTTTGGATGCAATGAGAAATTTCCCATCACAACCAGTTGCATCCCGCCTGTCAAAAGGACTTAAACCATCTGATGACATTGTTGGTGATTCCACTAAGTTCTATCAGGTGATCAGGTAGCACCATATGATCCTACGGTATCAAATGTTGAGGAGAGATAATGGAGAATGAGAATTGACCATTTCCTCTATCTCTTGCCCTGAGGAGATCATTTTGCACCTAACTAATGCTATTTCTGTGCTATGCTTCCTACTAAATCTGGACTGGAATGACTTGTAGATGTCAAAGGTCATCAGGTGTGGCTTGAGCTGCAAAGCCACCACTTTCTCCAGAACCTTGCCCAACAATGGAAGATTAGAGACAGGTCAGTAATTTGCTAGGATGTCTGGGTCGAGTGATGGTTTCTTCAGTAGGGCCTCACTAATGCCTCCTTCAAGGCATCAGAGAAGACCCCACCTGAAAGTGAGCACCAGACAATCTCAATGAACACTGGCACAACGGACTCAGCTCATCCAACAAAGAGACATATCGGCCCATGTCCAGTTCACAAAAGTGGGTCACAGCTTTGAAATTATGGTACCTTGATGACCACAGCATCCCCACCAGCTGAAACTCATCCCAGACAACTGGAGTGCTTCTGATCCCACCAGGCTCAACACTGCTCCACTGGAGATATCCCGTCCTAATGGATGACACTCTGTCAAAAATAACAGAGAAAACTCTCTGCACTGCACGATTAAACTTGCTTTTTTCAGCTGTAAACAGGCAGGATGGAGTAGCCTGTCTACAGTCCAAAAGAACAGAGCTGGTCAGTTCCTTCCTGTAGCAATCTCCTGGACAAGAACGCTGCCTTCCTATGGTTGATTGTCTTTTGATATTCGCCATAGTGATTTCTCAAAGCCAGTTTGTTATCCGAGTCCTCCTCCAGCAATGCTTCAACTTCCGACTCCTGGTAATAACTCCTTGAGATCCCCATCAAACCACAGGGATCTCAAGTAAAATAATAACTTAGATATGCATGATATATAGCTGGTATCTCTTGACATAAAGGATTTGTACACAAGTATAACACATGAGGAGGGACCTGCAGCATTGAACCTAGTCCTTAGGTGATGACAAGAGCAATTTCAGAGACAGAGTTTTATTGGGTCTAGCTGAACTGGTCTTGGGAGGGGGTATTTACATGCAAACCAAAGGAACTGCTATGGGAGTACCATGGTTCCCTCATATGCAAATTTATTTAAGTAGAGTCTTGAGACATATATCTTTGATGTAGTAATGAATCCATTTTTGACATGTCAAAGTCTGGAAATGTTTTATTGATGACATGTTACTATTATGGAGGAACAAAAGAAAAACTTGAGATTTAAGAACTACTTGAGTAGTAGGAACCAGGATCTTCTTTACTCCATGGAGGCTGATCAAGGTCAAGTCTCTTTTGGACTTATTAATACATAAGAGGGACAAACAGTATAGAGAAAGACTGCTCCGGAAGGAAACTGATAGAAACACTTTACTACACTACCAACGCTTCCATGACCCCAGACTTAAGAACAGTGGGCCCAATTCTAGAAGGATGGCGTAGTTGCCACTGAATGCAATTTGCACCAGTTGCAACTGCAACAATGACCCTGCGCCCTATTCTAGAAGGGCAGGGTCTCCTAAGCTAGTCCTGTGACTTACGACATGCGCAAGTATGCCAAACTGTAGGTGCACCTGGTTAGCATGTCACAAGCTGCACCACTGTTCACAACTGCCCCCTGCCCAGCTTGCCACAAGAAGTACCATGGAGGGCTGCCCGCCCCCTGCCCCTGAAACCTACATCATCTGCCCTGCAAGGCATCCCATTACCACAGCCCCCTGATGTGCGATAGAGCCTCACAGGGCTAACTATTCCCCATCCCCTGAAACACCCATTGCACAAGTCCCACAGGGCTACCCATACCCCATCCCTGAAACACCAGTTGGCACAGACCAGAGGGCTATCATACCCCTATCCCCTGAAACACCCATTGGCACAAGTTCTTCAGGGATTCCCATACCCCAGCCCCCAAGACACCCATTGATACAAGCCTCACAGTGCTACCTATACCCCCAACCCCCAAACACCGTTGGTAGAAGACCCACAGAGTGGCACTGCCATCCCCCACCTATGCCCCAACCTCCAAGTAGCCATCTGCAAATGCAGAAATTACCCTTCCCTGGTAGTCTAGTGGCCCTCCACCCAGCCATGCCAGGCCACCCAGCACCCGACCCATCCCCAGCTGGCGACTGACAGAGCCCACCTTCACCTCCACGGCCAGCCACTGACTGAGTTCTGTATGAGGGCTACTGGAAAGATACACTCAGAATCTGTCAATAGGTGTTTTGGGGATGGGTAGCCTTGTGGGGCTGGTGCCAATGAGTGTTTCAGGGATGGGGATGGGTAGCCCTCATGGTCTTGTGCCAATGGGTGTTTCGGGGATGGGGATGGAGAGGCCTGCACACCCCACTGGGGTATGCTGGCATGGGGTTGGATAAGGTGGCATGACTGCAGGTGGGTTCACGGGACTTCGCGAGGGATGTCTGTAAGTTACACTAGCTAAATGCTGGTGTAGCATAGTTGCCGGTTCTCCTCTGGGGGTTCTTGTAGAATCCCAACATTGGGGACTTTGTAGCTGCCCTTCTGGAATAGGGCACAGCTGCTGCCATAACCCCCTAGTACCATGTTGCAGGGGTTTATGGCGTAACTGTTTAGGCGCAAGTGGCCTTCCTGCGACATATACTGAAGGCCACTTTGTAGAATCGCGCATGTCACAACCGCTGGTGCAGGTTGCTACATGTGCCATTCTACTGGGCGCAACTGCTGTTACGCCAGGCATAACTCTTCTAGAATCTGCCCAGTATTCCTAAGTCTCAGCTTATTAGGGGTAAAAGAAACAATAGTAATGAGAGAGAATTTAGAAAAGAAGTGGAACATATGACTGCAAGATTTATACACAGCGGATACAGATGGGACAAATTTCAAGAAGCAGTCAGTGAACTCACAAATACACTGTATCAAGGGAACAGCTGTTACATGGGCACAGGAAAGACGATCCTGAGCATAGAATTGTGTTCTCAACTACTTACAGCCACCTTAGTGGGGACATCAAACATATTTTAACAAGTATCTGGCATCAGTTACAAGCAGGAAAGGTACAAAATAGTAGATTTAGGGAATGGCCATTAGTGATCATAAGAAGAATCCCACGCTGTGGGATACACTTATGAATACAGTGCATTATGTAACCAATGCAGAACCCAGACTGCTACTCCCAGGACCCTTTAAGAATGGTAGCTATCCCTGTGGCCGTTGTTTTCAGGAGTGGGGTGGCAATACCAGTGAAAAAAAAATGTTTTTAACATCCTTATATGAATAGAAAATATGAAACCAAACAGCACATCACATGTAGAACTGATCATGTGATATATATATATATATATATATATATATATATATATATATTTTGCAATGTCCATGTGATAAATTTTATGTCAGGAAGATTAAAAGAGATTTGAAAAGTTGAATCAGTGAACATAAGAGAGACATTAGGAACCATGATCCGAATTCTTCAGTGGCACAGCTCTCCAATCCCTAGAGACATTCAGCTACTGCATTATGATTTTGGGGCTTAGAAAAGGTGGAGGAACCTCGAGATGGAAAAACAAGCTGGGATGATCTCTTATTAAAGAGAGAAGTTTCTGGATTTTTCAAATGGACTGTCCAAATCCAAATATTGGACTGAATGAAAATTGTGATTGGAATTTGTATTGGTAACAACTTGAAGATGACCTTTGCAAAACACGTTGACCTTCAGATAGTGCTGTTTGAGAATTCACATATTTGGTGATGTGGCCTTGAGATCTTGTTAATACAGTCACTACATTCTGAATGTATTAATGCATGGCTTACAATTATGTCAGTATAAAATCTTTTGGTCTTATTTTATCGTGAATTATGTGACATTAGGGTTTAGGAAACCATGAATAGATTTGGCACTCCCTGTTACCCTGCCTTGTACAGGAGTCTCACAGTGTCTTTAGATCAGTATAACTTGTAAACATTTCAATATAAATTAAATCAACAACAAAAACATTTTTTTTAAAGTAATACCATAATATAAAAAATATTTCTTAAAAAGTGTAAAATAACTCATCTGCAATTTTTAGTCAAGGGTGGGGGAAAACCACCTTTTAGCCCTTGTCTTCTACACTTAGAGGTCCCACACTTCTACCTCTAGCCTCTGTGCCATAGAAACTGGGCTGTTTTCTGCAATCAGCAGAGGAAGAGGGCAATGCTCAGTAGTGGGACTAGTGGTGACATCACTGTGTGATGTCAGCCCCCCACCATCCTGCAGTATTTAAGCCATGCAAGAGACTGAGTGCAGCCTTTCTGCAAGCCTTGGAGATGGCAGCACTCTACCTGTTGCAGCAAACATGGTGGGTCTACCAGAGGTTTATATAATGCTTATAGGAAGAGATAGTGAAGCTAATAAAATACAAAATAAAAGAAAGGGTTAACTAAGAGAGTCTTTTTCTCTCACAGAAAGTATCTTAAAGGATACCTAAACAACATTTTGACAACAAACTATTCAAAAATCTGACTTCATAGGTAACTAAAGGAAAGGCTGCTGTATTCATTAAGGCTAAAACTACATTTATATAATTTACCTAAATGTGGTTCCAGAGTATTTGAATATTGTAAAATCAGCCTTCTAATTTCAAAAAACTGTCATATCTGCTTTCTAAAATGGCTGCTAAATCTGTTATGTGATGATATCATTGGAGTCAAAGTCAGAAAGATATATGGCTCTCTATAGTGCTAACTAGATATTTTTCCCTTTGTATAGAATTGTTTCACCCAAATGATCAAAACCATGTGCATTATTTTGCATAATACACATGCTATGCTATGGTTCTTTCATTTTGTTTATTTTAACATGCTGAAATTGTGTTTTAATCCAACTAACTTTCTCTGTGGCAAACCACAGTGCAGTACAAATCTTGAATAACCTGGTGGTCTAGTTGTTATGGTGGATCCAAGATGTTACAGTGGGGTGACGGGTGGTGTGCATGCTTAATACACACTTTTAACATTTTTATTAAACCTTTATATTTTCTGCTATTCTTTTCTAGTACGTTTTTGACAGAACCAACGAAAGTAATCCATAGTTTGAGTGTAAACATTTGTACAATCAATAAATTAGACTTCTTCAACAAAGTGAAATGCAGCAGCAGCACGCAGTACATTACTATGGGTTAGTGTGTGTGGGGTGCAGCCACACCTCTTCACCACCCCTAGAGCCACCACTTTTGTAGCAAAGTTCTTGTTCAGTCCAATGTTAAAGTTCATACTTTCACAAAACTCAAATATATGCTTGCCTTGTCTTCTTTTCCGTGGGAATAATAATAATATGAAGAAGAATCAGCATTTATGTAGTGGTTCTCATACACATTGTACCCCAAAGTGCTTTACAAGCAATACTAGACTGGTAGTGAAGTGATTGAACATGTAGAGGCAGCCATTTCATACATTAATATCCACACACAGCCTTGGACAATTGCATAAACTGGTTTTATGGGAAGGAAATATTGGCCAGGACAACGAGTCAGGTAGTGATCAAGGTGCTGGCAGCCCACATCTTATTTCTCACAGTAATCTGATCATATTTCTCTCCTCTGTCTTCCCCTTCCCTGAATATAGCAGTACCTTGCAAAGTGGCCTTCTCAGTCCCCCTCTGGTATTCATTCTTCACTACTCCTCCTCACACGAAAACTGGTGAGCTTATCACCCTTCTGCATCATGAATGCAAATAGTAGAATCCCCATTTTATTTTGATATCAAATATAAACATATCTTTCCAGTAAGTCAGGCTGATAGCAACAGGGAACAAAGGGATGATGGACTTTCCTATCAATAGAAGATCTAGGCTACCTTTGATAAGGCACTGCTAAATGATGGGTGTCACATCATTATGCATGTCATTTAATAGGGCCTAATCTATAGGTGGCTTCAATCTATATGGGTAGGAAAAGCCTATTTTCCACTTGTGCAATGCAGCTATCAGCCTGGCTTACCAGAAAATCATGTTTATTATTAATATGTAAAAATAACATTGGGGACTGTAACCACATTCATGATGCAGAAGGTAGTGAACTCACCAGTTTTGTGTGGGAGCAGGTAAGAAGAATGAATGCCAGAAAGGGACTGAAGAGGCCATTCCAGCAGGGTATAGCTATATTCAGGTTAGTTGAAGACAAGAAGGAGGACATTGAGTAGATCACTTTGAGATCTGAAATGTGGGCTGCCAACATCGTGATCACTACCTGACTGTGGATGAGAGTAGCCAGAGATGACAAATACTCAGAGTGGCAGGACTGCACCTAAACTGTTACTTGAATTCAGTGTAGGGAGATTACCCTTGGTGTGCGGGGTGTTGATGTTTGTTAGGACAGTATTGAGGAGTTGTGTATAGCTCATTCAAGATTTGGAAGGGTGGTAGCCAGTCAACTCGAATTGTGGAGTACAGCACAGAAAAGTACCGGAGAAGAATTGCTGGGAACTGTCCTGTGGGTTCTGCAGATCACAGATAAAGGAGCAGATTGACACTGGAAGTCAGGTGGATTTGTTCAAGGTATTAGGATGCCTCTCCTGCTAATAATATCATTATCCATTGTACGTGCAGCCCTTATGAGGGCATGAACAGCAGTTTTCTGGTGGGTCATGATGCTTATTGCTTGCCCTCCAGGAAGACCTAGTTGTTGGTTAATGAGGTGGGAAAACACAACAGGGCAACTGTACATACCACCGTCACTGTGCAGAAGGTGGTGATCCACCAATGTTTACTGTGGGAGCAGAAGTCAAACACTGAGAATGTGGACTTGAGAGTGATTTGGGAGGCATTTTTAACAGTGCCAGCTGATGATGCATATTGGTATAGGTGTACACAACTCTCTGAGGTACAAGATTACAATCTGAGTATGATAATTCTCTTCATGAGACCGTAAGCACATATGCAGCACCAGGCCATACTAAGGACAGGATATGGATGGTGGGGTGTTCAACAGAAGGCAGGCTAGATGCAGGAGGTTCACATGGAAAAGAAAGCCTTATTTGTGGATTAACAAGAGAGCATGGGCTTTGGAACTGAACCAGACCAGCACTTTGATCTGTGACCCTGAGCAAGTCATTACACTTCGTTGTGCTCCCAGGCCACACCTGTGAACAAGCTTTCCGTTTAGTGTGTCTCTCCTGGTTAACAAAAACAAAATTCAGTGCATCACATAACCACTAGATCATCAGGTATTTGAAGTGTTGTACTGTAATGCAGTTTGCCAAGGAAAAGTCAGCTGGATTACAAAACATTTTCCACAAGTTAAAGTAAACAAAATGAACAAAATCATAACCTAACATGTGTACTGATCAAAATAATCCGCAAGTTAATACATGGTGTTGATCATTCTGGTACAACAGTTCAAAACAAAGAGGAAAGAAGAACTAGTAAGCACTATAGAAATATATGTGGGTATCTGTCTTTGGCTCAGATGATGTCATCATGACTCATCACTTAACAGACTTGACAGACATGTTAGGGAGAAACCAAGGCTGTTTTTGAAAGTGAAAGGCTGATATTTACATTTTTCAAAACTATGAAACTGTATTTATATCATTTACATAAAAGCAGTTATAGCATAAATGTAAACAGCAGCCTCTACTTTACCTCGTTATGGAGCCAGATTTTGAGTTTGCAGTTTTAAAAACTGCTTGTTTAGGTACCCTTTAAGAGGTGTGACTAGCTCACAGCAAGAAAGTAAATAAAGCTTAAAGGTAAGGAAACAGAAACATAGTGTTGAAATGCCTTTCTCAAGTAAAAACTTTTGAAAAATAAGATATAGTGTTTTATTTTGGTTTGTCCTTTTAAATTGCGAGGAAGTAACAGGCACGGTGCAAGAATGAACTATAAAAAATTAAGTATGGCATAATGAATATATTTATACTTATTTTGAATTAGACTTGATAAGAACATAAAATGTATAAAGTATTTATACATATACTTTTGGACTTACTAGGTGTTACTTTGGATGGACTACAGAAGGTTTATAATTTTTGACCAATATCAGAACATTTAATTAGATAAGATAGGTATGTATTCACTCATTACAACTGAAAATAGGTTTAGAAATAGACTTACCAGTTTAAGCACATGTTTTATATCCAAAAACAAAGTATATGAATATAAGTGAACACTAGTGATTTTAGGTGAAATGGTGTTTAAGAAAAATATAATGTTGTACAGTGTAATGGTTATCAGTGCAGGGTGGAGAATTATACAGTATGATATTGGATTATTTACATGTAAGAATGACCACTAAATGATCATTTGTATGTTTGCATTTAGATTTCAACACTGTCTGTGGGCCTGAGGAAGTGGTGTCAAAGCTACGAAACTGCCACCATGGTCTGATTGGTTTGATTTAAATAACAAAAATGCATACAGATTTCAAAAGAAACTTTTGATTCAGAGGAGTTCATCCTTAATATATCTCAAGTGATTACAGACTGCAGTTTTGGATGACTGAATAGCTAGAACAATAAAGACTGGGCAACCTGAACCACCTGAGATAGATTTGCTTCTCAAGTAAAAGGAGTTGAGTTGTATATGGATCAATGCAATGGTGTCAAATGCACTGGTGCCAGAGTTGTTATATGCTGCCACGGCCTCATTCAACCCCATCCCACATGCAGCACTTACACCAGAAAAATCCACCAATGCCAACAGTCTCTCCAGGGATAAACCCTCAAAGGGTGGTACGGACCATCTCAACAGGGGAGGGACTAAGAGGGATTGGGGCCTCATATTGCTCCACATTTCAAGCTAAGACAAGCACCAAAACTACTGCAGGGGATTCTTCATTGTTTTGGGCAGGTTTATTGGGGAGAGGGTAAAAGCATGAAACTGTTTCATTTTCCTTAACCCAACTTTGAATTGTCCAATCAAGAGTCAGGCATGTTTTGGTTCTGAAGGTGCTACAGTCCACTCAGTTTGTAGATAGTCATTTTCCTGCTTACAGTGTGTCCCAAGTTAGTGGGTGTCACCTCCTATTTGATTTAAATGTAAATATCATTTGTTACCATGCCAACAAAAACATGCTATTTGTATGCCTAAGTAGTTAAATTGTATGAATATTATAACTATAGAATTCCTACTAAATAAAAACAAGTTTTGATTCTTTGTGTCCTTTTCCATTGCTTGCTACAAACATCTGTTCCATTCTAACACTTTTTTATTGTAAATTGTAAACTGTTCATCATCATTAGCACCAGGCATAGAACAAGCTTGGGAGATGTGTACAGACAAATCTGTAGCAGACATAAATGAAAGAAAAGTTTGGAAGTCATAATACTGTCCTGTACAAATGTGTCCTAAAATATGTTGCCTTTCCATCCATCCATC
This sequence comes from Neoceratodus forsteri, assembly GCA_016271365.2. Classification (NCBI taxonomy): domain Eukaryota; kingdom Metazoa; phylum Chordata; order Ceratodontiformes; family Ceratodontidae; genus Neoceratodus; species Neoceratodus forsteri. The sequence continues at coordinate 382,076,154 of CM057453.1, forward strand.
CATCCAACCATCCATCCATTTATTTTTATGATTATATGTTCTTAAAAGGAACAGTCAGCACTAACAGCCTCACACCCAAGTGTAAGGCTGGTCCCAATTACACTTTGTGTGCAAAAACATTTTGCTTTTACTTACTGTTTATTCAAGCAATAATACCTGACAGAGTGGGCAATACTGTGATATATTGGACCACCCAGGTGTGTGATAAATCCTTGGAAGGTCCAGTATAGCCCATACCACTCACCCTGAAGGGTATTATTGCACTTAGAAAATGGGTTACATGTGAAATGCTTATGTAATATTTAAGAAATCGAACCAAACATATAAAAGTGACTAAGAATTAAGTTCAAGTTCTTGTGTTAGTAAGTAGTCCCTCTACTGGTATACTTGCCAGTAGAGGGCACTGTGGTGTTTCAGTTATTTTAGTGTTAAAGCAGACCGCTTTTCTTTAGTGGTGCTTTTAACTCTCCCCTACCTTGCTTCTTCAACTATTACTACCCCCAACACTTGTTTTACAGTTTTTATGTTTGCTTGGAAACTGTGGTTAGGAAGGAATTGTTTCTGCACTTTATGTAGCAGATGAAGATGTAGCAGGATTGTGGAATGGTCTCAGACTATAAATAGCATGCCAACTGAGAAGTGCAGTGTGACCAGGAATGGCAGCTGAGGCATGTGCAGTATGTGGCTCTGCTAAACCTTCAGAAGGTGATTTTCATTGAACAAAAACAACAGTGAAGATATTTAATGGGGCTTGATTTTCAAAAGTGATGTAGGACTTGCATTAAGCCCTGTGCAAACCCATTTTCGGCGTAGTTGTGGCAAACTCTTTGACACAACTGCACTCTCGATTTAAAAGCAAAAACAAACAAAAACATGGTGGATAAGGAGCGCAAAAGAGGAGGCAAAATAACTACATCTCACACACAAATAATTTTGGCTTGCACCTCACCATACAACCCAACTCTAGGGCACGATTATTTTTTTTTTTTTAAACGATGCCTACACCCCCTATCGATTTATGTTTCACATCACACAGATGCTTTTCAAGCCTTGAGAAAGCATCTGTGTGATGTGAACTGTGATGTCTAGGGGGTTATGTGATCATTTAAATAAAACATTTTTAACGTGCCCTAGAGTTGGGTTCTATGGTAGAGGTGCAGCCAAATTTTTGTGTGTGATGTACTTTATTTTAGTACATTGGGCATCGTTGCTGTGTTTCTCAAGTTATGACAGTTGCAAATTAGATTTGGTGCAAGCCCCATAAAAGAATCCCAAAATGGCACAAGTTAGATCAGGCAAAAGCTGATCAGACTTGCAGCATTTGGAGCTCAGGATCGAAAATCCTGATCATCAGCCGGGAGAATGCGCAGCCCTATGCACCAAATGATCAGGATACCAGGGGCTTTGTGGCATTCTTTGGGCTTTGGAAAATCGAGCCCATGGTGTCTTGGTTGAAGGGCTAGTGGAGCTGGGGTGTGTAGGGAGAAAGTTACTGAATGATGTCTATGAGCAGCATACAGCATGGACGTTAACACTATTTATTTAAAAAGAAAGCAGCTGTTTTCTTGGTATTGGGGAAATGTAATACTGTAAATGTGGCACAGCTTGTTGCAAGTTCAACAGGAAGTTGCCATCATGTTGTGTGTATGTGTACCTGTGTGTGTGTGTGTGTGTGTGTGTGTGTGGTGGGGGCTCATCTCTTGCTGAACTACAAAAACACATGGCTGACTTCATTTTTTAAATTCTGCTTGGGGCAGTAATATGTTTGATAGTAAGGCAGGTTGGCAAGGTACTAGTATTCTCCCAGTTTCTTTTGGTAGTTAATGTAATCCCGGTAAGGGTCTTAGGCAATCAGAGACTGGAAAATTTCCAACCCATTTTCTAATGCAGTATAATAGATAGTATGCTAGTTTTGCTGACTTCTAAGCTGACATTTACTGTAATTCAAACATTTACCCGCATTTTCAGTGGGGCCACCAGAGTCTTCCCCTGCACAACTACAAAAGCCCACAATGCCTCATTGTCCCTGCCTAGTGAGTTTGACATACCTTCCATCCGTATGCTGCTTGGCTCATTTCTGTACCCTTGTTGCCTCCTGTTCTGCCTTGTTATTTTTGTTGTTTCTTCCTGCTGCCTTTTTCCTTTGTTCATGTTTCTCAATGCTGTTGTTTCAGCTTTGCCACCCACTTGTTCTTGTTTCTTGCCTTCCTGGTCTCTTTATCTACCTCCTAGTATTTTCTCTTCCTTCAGTTATTTGTGCCTCCCTTTGTACCTCACTGTTCTGCCTCTCTCCTCTTCTCCCTCCTGTTCCCAGTTTTGCATCTCCCATTCACACCAGCATTTTGCTTTTTGCTCTGTGGTTTTCCAGTGCTCTCCTCATTTGACCTGGTCACCCTCCCTGTCTGTATGTGCTAGCATTCCAGCACTTCCTGAGCTCTCTTCCTGGTTAATCTGTGTTCAGCTGTTCCTGTTGTTTGATTTCTGTCTTGCCTGCTTTTTCTTCTGCTGTGCTCTGGCTGGCCATTCCTGTTGCATCTCTACTGCCTTTTGACTGTAGGTTTTCTTTCTTAATTTGTGATGCTTTAATTAGCTGGTGCTCTCTGGCTTCACTACCTGTCCACTGTTCAGCTCCTTCATGGTTGTCAGTGTGCTCTTTAGTCCTCCTCAGCTCCTAACCTTAGTCCTTTGTTGGCCCCGTGTTTCTTATGTTCTTCATTTTTCTTTTCTTTGTCCTTTAAATGGCTATCTTGTCTGCAGTATATATTTAACAGCCTGCTCTGGTGTCCCATGACATCACTCTCCACTGGACCTTTGCAACACGCCTGATGAGTGCCATGCCGTGGCTCTTCAATCTTTAGGGTTTGCAGATTTACAGTCTCAGGACTCCTGGATAAGTGTCATAACAGTAGTGCAATGGTCTTAAGGAACACGTTTGTGCAGCCATGAGCCTAGCCTCAACCTATACTTGGAATTGTTGTTACGTTCGAGCATCACTCGGGATGCTCAGAGTCAACTGCTCTTAGTGGTTACCTCATTGTTACAGGCTTCCTCTAACATCATTTATTTTCTTTATTTTGTTTTACTTTATTTTTAGCTGCCATGTCCTTAACAAGGATGGAACCACTAGTCCATCAGACCAAGACAATTCTGACTCTCCTCAAGTTATTCATAAGAAAGCTGTACCCAAATATAATATTAAAGGATGAACTGTTCCCAAACTTGTGATCACCTCCACGATCTAAAGGTTCCTATCTCTGCTACGCCAAAAAGCAGGGACTGGTTAACCTTTTTGTTGGTGTTGTTTCAGCTAAAATTTTTCTCAATAACACTCATGTGGATTCTCGGACTCCTGCTCAAACGCCTGCTATCTTACAATTTTTGGAGCTGAGCAATTTGATTTCAGAACTAGATTCCAAATTAGCTGCCTTAGAATCCAGACCATCCAGATCTCAAGAAATGCAATCTGATCCAGCTCTCCCACATGCTCCAGGAGCTCTTTCATTATCTCAGTATTTTGTCATAGCCACAGCACCATTAGCACCTTCTTCTGACTGTATCTTCTCCATCAGGTCTATCAATGAGTTTTCATTTCTTCATACCAGATATATTACCATTCCAGGTATTACTCCCACCTTCAGACTTAATTACTGACTACTGCTTGTCCTACCCATCTGATTCCATATCATGTCAGGAAAGACATTATTGAAGGAAAGATATCACTCGAGTAGCCCTTTTATATCAATTCACAAAACTAAAGAACACAGGATAGTTTCATGTGGTGATGTATCCATAGTAATGAAGACTACATATGTATGGCTACTCAAGAAATTAACTGTAGCAGGGATTGCTGCTGCCTTCCCCATTTTCCATGGCACTGTTTGTGAGGCATTTCTATCCAGTGTGAAGAACTGGACTCTGACGTTTATCTTGATCATGCTAAGTCGATATGTTGGTATTCATGTCTGTGACTCACAATCCTTTTCAACTAAGGTGGCTGCTTACCTATCAAGTTCAAGCCATGCATTTCTTAGGCTTCTCTGGAGAATGAGTTGTTTTGCAGACATTTTGCTGAGCAATGAGCTTTGATGTGTGCAATCTGTGGTTCTTCTCTCATTCAGCTGCCTTGTGTCTTTTAACTGTTACTGATACTTGTCCACCTGTTACTGCCACTTCAACTTGCCCATCTGCTTCACAACACATCTTTTTATGTGCCAAGAAATCCGTGGATAAACAGAGACATCAAATAGCATTTTCTGTTAGGAGAGTAGAAATTTATAATTTCAAAGAAACTGCTTTATTTGCACCATCTTGTACTCTTGTTTGTGTTAGTAGTCACTATGGGAAGCTCACTCAAAACAGGTCCAGGTCACAAATTACAATCAGCCCATCCCTTGATCCAGTAAACATTTTTCATATGCAGCAGCTTATCAACCCACCCATCTCAGTCTCTTGTGCAGTTCATTATTTCTGGACTATCCAAGTGATTTCATACAGTACTTCACACAGTTCCTACCACATCTGGTCAGTGCCCCAATCTCAAATTTAATATAGGTTAACCTTGAGTTTTTGATACCTTACTGGAAAAATAATTGTCTGAAGGGTTTATCATTGGTCCCTTTGTAGCCCTCCATCTTCTAATAGGTCCTATAGGTGTAGCCATAACAAAGGATTCCAGAAAGAAACATTTGATCATTGACCTTTTGGCTCCTCATTCCACAACAGATTCAAGCATCAATTCCCTCATTATTCACTTTCCTATGGGTGAATTGATGATGCAACAAAATTCATTAAACTCACAGGACATGGTGCTTGGTTAATGAAAGTATATATCACAGATGCCTTTAAACTGTTGCCTATTCATAGTTCCCTATGTCACATTTATGGAATCTGTTGGTGAAACCAGTACTTCTTGCTGTATGCTTAACTTTTGAATGTTAAAGTAGTCCAAGTCTCTTTGATGTCATTTCTTGTTATTTGTGTTGGATTCTGTACTGAATGTCTTTTGGTGTTCATTTGTTTTGCACCTTTTGAATGATTTCCTTCTCTCCAACATCCCAGAGTTTCCTCCAGCCTCAAGCATCACCTTTCTGGTATTTATTCTCCACATTTAACATCCCTCTGGCAGATGATAAAAGAGAAGGACCAGTTCATACACTAGAGTTCTAAGTATTGAATTAGATACCTTAAAATGCAAACTCACCTTCCTCAGGAGAGATTACACGGAATTTTGAACTTAATTTCAATCTTTCTACAAAACGATCCTGTAGAAAATGAGAACGCCTTCTCTATTGGGCTATTCCACTTTTGCTGTGAGAATCATTCCACAGGGCTGGAGTTTTACCTCCTATCTGCTCTCTAGCTCATTCAGTTATACGTTTGGACCATCATATAACCATTACTGCTGCAGCCCAATCAGACCAGACTATGTGGTCTCACTGTCTATCAGAATAGAACAGAATATTCATGTTTTATAATGAGTTATCTCCCCAAATCAGCTCTCAGTCTTTACAGATGCTACTCCTTCAATTAGCTTTGCTGCCATTCATGGAACCTCCTGGTTTTCCTGTGCCAGGCCTCCAGAAATTGACTACTGTCCCCATTTCCACTCAGCTTCATCTTGTTTGAAATCTCACCCTATCGTTGCAGCTGCACTCACTTGGGGACATGCATGGAGCAGCCAAGTCTTAACTATACACAGACAATCAAGCAGGCACAGCCATTACAAGTAAAGGGTGTTCTTCATCTCACTCCATAATGAAATTCAGAAATGATTAACATGGTCCTCTCTACTGTACCACTTTACTATTCATTGTGTGTATATTCCTGGTTCTTCTAATTTCTAGCTGATTGTCTTTCACACATCTGCTTTCCAACATTTCAAAAGCTACCTTACACTTAAGTTGATCAGAAGATGACTCTTCCCCAACTTTTGAACTGGAAATAGGGTGTATGAAAAAAAAAACTTTTGCTGGTGGAACTAAAGGAAAGTCAGATTTTTGCTTCCCTGAAAGTTCAATAATCCTTTTCCAAACTTTGTGGAAATTTTTCCTCCTCTATAATAAATAAAAAGCTTCCGTAATCCTTAGTGGCTAGTGGTCCCCTCCCCCACCGATAAACAGCCCCAAATTAATAAAACGTTTTCCAAATATTCTGTAATCTCTGGTGGCTAGAGGTCCCTCCCCATCCATTGCACTCCCAACATTTAAATAAAAGCATCCCTGCAAGCCCTGGAGGCTAGTGGTCCCTCTCACCCAATAACCCACCCTAAATTAATTAAAATATTGCCTGAATCCTCCATAATCCTTGGTGGCTAGCAGTCCCTTCCCCCATCCATCACCTGCCCGACATTTAAAAAAAGTCCCTGTAGGTCATGGTGGCTAGTTATCCCTCCCCATTGGATTACCCACACAAAATTAATAAAATTGCCTGAATCCCTGTAATTCCCAATGGCTAGTGGTCTCTCCCCAACCAAATCACCCACCCAACCACATCATGTCAACATCTTCCCATCCCAATCCCCACATACCGTTACTGACATAATAAATCAAAATAAACTATTTCTCCTTGGTGGTCTAGTGACCCTCCTACCTACCCAACCCATTAATCAAACATTTTTCCTAATCCCTGGTAGTCTGGTATACCCCCACACCCCTGCTGGCAATGTGCCTCCAGTCCCACTGCACTCCCCATCCAACCCAAGCAGGCTACCGGCTCCTACCTCTCTTTTCATGGCTGGAAGCCCACTGATATTATGAATGAATGAGCATGTACAGCACCATGCACTCACTCATTCATATCAGTGGGCTGCTGACACGGAGAGAGAGGTATGTGCCAGTGGCCCACTTGGGTAAATGATGGGAGAAGCAGGTGCGACTGGAAGGACATTGCCCTCAGAAGCGGGGGTGTGGGGTACACTAGACCACCAGGGACTGGGAATAAATGTTTGATTAATGGTTTGGGAGAGGGAAGGAGGGAGGTCACTAGACCATAAGGGAGAAATTGTTTATTTTGATTTTGTCAGTAACTGTATGATGGGGATGTGGAGGTGCTGACATGATGTGGACAGGTGGGTGATTGGGTGGGGAGGGACCAATAGCCACCAGGACTTATAGGGATGCTTTTTTTAAATGTCGGGCAGGAGATGGATGGGGGAAGGACTGCTAGCCACCAGGGATTACAGGGATTCAGGCAAGTTTTTAACTAATGTTGGGTGGGTTATCAGGTGGGGAGGACCACTAGCCACCAGGCATTTATTTTTATTTTAGGCAGGGTGGGGCAGCACTGGACAGGGACGTTACAGGACAGTCTGCTTTTTTCTTCTTTCTTCCACACCTGCCATCTAGGTGAGTGGCTCTTCCATGAAATTTTGCCCAAAATCTTTGAAAGTTTTCCGGCCCACCACTGGTGGAGATTCGAAATTTCACAAATGTTTTAAAATTTTACTGAAGTTCTGCTATGGTGGAAAAACAGCTTTCACCCACCCCTGGCTGCAAATGACATAACCCATCTTCTCAGTGATGCCTCAGCTACTATATGGAACTCTAGCTTCATCGACTCAAGTCTCATATAAAACAGCCTAGAAGAAATGTACTACCTTCAGCATTTTACAAAACATGAACCCTCCCACTGCTCTGACTCTCACTTTGGCTTTTGCATTATACTGTTTTCAAGCCTTTTATTAATCATCTACTACAATCAAATACTATGTTTCTAGTATTAGTTTACCTTGATATCCTATCATCTTGATGTACCAGATAGAAACATAGTTGTTGACAGCAGATAAGGTCCTCAAGGTCCATCCAATTTGTTCATTTTTCCACCTTATGAATGTGCCATATGCCTTTACTCTGTCAGTGGCTTATTTATTCATACTCATCTGTATTGCTCCATTATGCCTATCTCTCATTCCTCTTTGAAGCCCTGCATTGTATTCATATCCACCACTTTCTGAGGTAGACTGTTCCATGCATCCACCACTTTCTGTGAAAAATAACTTCTTCACATTACACCTTAATCAGCCTCTCTCTAATCTCATGCTGTGTCCTCTTGTCCTGCTATTTTTCTTATATTGAAACATGTTAGACTCTTTCACCTTGTTAATGCCCTTAAGATGTTTGAATGTTTCGATCATATCACCTCTCCTCCTTTGCTCTAGGATATACATATTGAGCTCCGTTAATCTGTCCTCATATGTTTTCTGATGCAGTCCCTGCACATTTTGATTGCCCTTCTCTGGACTGCCTGCATTTTGTTAATGTCCTTGTGCTGGTCGGCCTCAGTACTGCATGCAGTACTCAGGCAGCCTAACCAGTGTCTTCTAAAGATGGATTATTATCTCCCTCTTACGATTTGTGATGCCCTACTAATACACCCCAATATCCCTCTAGACTTACCTACTGCTTTAGTGGTCTGCTTGGATGATTTCAGGTCATCTGTGATGATGATGCCCACATTTCTTTTTCCTTGTGATTGCCAGCAGCTCCCCTCCAAACCTATTGGTAGCTTCAGGGTTTCGTCCCTATGTGCATGATCTTACACTTCTTTGTGTTAAACCCCAGTTGCCACTCTACACCATATTGCCAGTTTTTCTAGATCTCTTCTCATTCTGTCCAACCCATCTGGATCATTTACTCTGTTTGCAGATCTTGGTGTCATCTGCAAACCGGCAAGCCTTACCCTCCAGTTCATCTGCAATGCTACTGATGGATATTGAGAGGACTGGCCCCAGGACTGATCCCAGAGGTACCCCACTTGTGACTTACATCTCTTCAGACTGTATACCATTTACCACCACTCTCTGTTTTCTGCCTGCCAACCAGTTTGCCACCCAGTTGACCAACTTCTGAGCCACCCTAGAACCTACCCAGCTTTATTAATCAATCTTCTGTGTGAAATATGGTACCAATACCATATCTCTAAAATTCAACAATCAAACCTTCCAGCAAGGTATAAAGAAAGAGACTTCCAGAATCTTCATCAAGAAAACACATAGACTATAACCTATATTTTCAGCTAATGCTTTTTCTAAGTTATGGCTTCTTCAGATCTACTGCTGATCTTAATCTCACAAGCTGCTATGACTCTGGTCTTTTTGGATTCTTGCAACTTGGAGAATTTATATCATCCTCCTCAGATTTTGATTCATCCATCCATCCATCTTACTAATAAGTGTTTACAGAAAATATCTACAAGCTATTTCATCCTTAACTTACCCAAATGTAAACTGACAGAATCAACAGAGGAGTCAATGTCTCATATTTTGCAACAAACTCACTGGTGTCCTATTCAAATATTCAATTTGCTGCAATACTCAGACAACATCCTAGCTATGTTATCCTCTTCTATACCTACAGTAGTAATGCCAAATTAGTCAAGGGATTGTAAGGATTTTTTAAACCCATATGAGAATTGTGAAATCTTTTGGTAGGGATTTTGTTTTGTTTGTTAGGTGTTTGTTGCTACCTGAAGAAGGTGCTTCTATCTGATAGTCTAGTTGCCTGACTATTTACTACTATTCCCCATGTCTATCCAACAAATGCTTGAGGAACTCTACTGTTTTCACCTCCACAACTTCTGCTGACAGTATGTGACAAGTGTCCACCACTCTTCAGTGAAGTAATACTTCCTCACATCCACTTCCATCTTTGCCACATGCCTCTGGTACTAGTGCTCTTTTTCATTTGAAGGAGACTCCCTCTCACAACATGTTCACTGTTGTAAGGTACTTGCAGGTCTCTACCATGTCCCTCTCGCTCTTCTCCTTCCAGGGTGTACATATTGCAATCTCTTAGTCTCTCTACATAGGGCTTTGATGCATCACCAACACCATTTAAGTTGCCTGCTTGGACTGTTTACAGCCGCTAAGTCTGAAATCCAAAAAACAACTCCTCACCAGGAACACTTGTGACTGTCCTAGTGGCACCTAAGATGGCTCTTGCCCCACGAACACTCTCAAAGATGTCTTTGCACTTGCCTATATCATCCACCCTCAATTTTTGCTCTATGCAGCCTATATCATCCACCCTCAACCTTACTTTACCCCTGCACACCACCACAGTCCTCCCACCTCTTTACCTGTCCTCGTAGACCACACCTCATACCTTCCAGACCCCTCTTCTCCTCCCTTCCTCCTTAACTTTGTAATCACCCCAGTTTTGGCCCCTCCCCTCTGTTGTCATCTACCTTCAGGCTTTCTCCAACCTTCCCATTTTTTTTCCTTCCCACTCCCACGCTTCTGTTCTGACAAAGTCTTTCTATCAGACTGCAAACCTTCCCTCACCTCTACCCTTCTCCTCATCACAGACCACATCTCATACCCTCCTCTCACTCCCCAACTTGTACTCACCCATCACCACTGGCCCCTACCCTTTCTGTTACCACCTACGCTATGCTTTCTCAACCTTCCCACTGTTTCACATCCCACCCCACACTTTCTTTTGACAAAGTTTTCTACCAGACTGCTAACCTTTCCCCTCACCTCTACCCCTTTTCTTCCACCTGCCCCTGGTTCTCCCTTGAACCCATCTATAGTACTCTCCTCACTGCCAAGGGTCAATGTCACCTAACTATCTTCCTATTTTAATTGTTATTGCTGCACTTCAGTGAACTTTTGTTTATTATTATGTGCTGTATATTATGTATTTTCAACTTTTTTGTTCTGTGACGTAAAACCTTTGTAAAAGAGCTTCTGCTCAAAGGTTGTTACTGAATAATTAATAAATAAAAAACAAATAAAAAATACCATGTCTATGTCCTTTCCAAGGTGCAGCCTCCAGAACTGGACACAATACTTCAGGTGGGGTCTCACAAGTGAGTGATACAGTGGATACACTGCCTCCCGCCTACTGGAGATTCCTCTCTGTATGCATCCCACCATCCCACTGGCCTTACCCCCTGATTTGATACCCTAATTTGATTCCCCATCGCTTTGGGATTGTCAACATGATAACCCAAGGTCCCATTCCTATTTAGTGACTGTCAGTACTGCCAGTATGGATTTGTGTGTCTTTATCTCTGAGTAGATCTACTTTATATTACCGTCAGCAAAACATTTGACTCGGTGCTGCACAGGAGACTGATGAAGAAGTTGGAGGATTTAAATGATAGGAAGGGACTGGTAAAATCAATGGGAAAATAGCTGGTGGGACAAAAGAGGGTGGTGATCAACAGGGTCAAACAGGGAATAAGAAGGTAATCAATGGTGTGCTGCAAGTGCAGTCCTGGCCTGGTCATTGTCAACATGTTTGACAGTGACAAGGAAAGGCAAACAAAGCATGATCTGTATATTTGCAGACAACACAAAGCTCTGCACAGATTGTACAATTAACCAATAAGGCATGACCAGAGGTTAGATTAACAGTCTATTAATCACCCCTAGGGTGTAATGTATCACAAGGCACAGCTGAGTGCCATATTGCCTCGGGGATTAACTGACTTTTAATCTAACTCCTGGGAGTGCCTTATTGCTATTATAAAAATATTCCAAAAGAACACTGTTAAAAGTACAGTTTTGAATGTTTTCCTCATTTAGAGGGAGATTTTTAATAACATAGTTCATCCACCAACAGTTTAAGAATGCTGGTTCAAAATCAGAATGCATCATTCCAGTCATTCAGCAGTACTAGAGGATGGAATGCTGTCAGGAAGAATTCATGTGCCATGGTGATCAGGCTGTACATGACAGTGTAATAGGGATTAATGTGGGCTGTTGGAATGGTAACAGCCAGTCAGATTGTAGCATTTCTGACACATTTTATAATGAAGAGTAGGAGAGGAATTGCAATGGGACCAGAAATGGTTAGAGAAGTGGACGAAGGTTTGGCAGCCGAGATTCTATGCCAAAAGTGCAGGTAATACATAGGGAAGGGGAACCATAGGACAGAATACTGGATGCTAGTATGAGGTTGGCTGCTACTACGAAGAAAAAGGACCTGGGAATTATCAAAAGTGACTACTTCAAACAAGCCAGTCAATGCAACAGCAGGGTGACCAGAGTATTAGGATGCTTTGGGGAGGATTTTGGTCAGGAGGCAGAGTACATTTCTGCTGTACAGATCACTGGAGAGTCCCATCTAGAGTACTGTGTCCAGTTCTGAAGTCCCCACCTGAGAAAAGACAGGAATGCACTGTAAACAGTGTGCCAAAGGGTCATTAAATGATTCAGGGCTGCAGTGCAGATCTCATGAAGGAATGGCCAGAAGCACTGGACACGTAAATGCTTGAGGCTAGAAGGGAGTGGGTGATATGGATAGAGACCTACAGGTTCTTGAGAAGATTAAACAAGGTGGACAGTAAGGAAATATTCAGTTATAATCAGGATTCTGTAACAAGGGGCATGAATGGAAACTGATGGGAGAGAGGTTCAGGAGGGATGTAAGGAAATTTTACTTCACTTAGAGAGTGATTGGCCTTGGAACAGTATACCAAGAGATAGTAGAGAAGAGTCCATTAATGGGCAAAAGTCCAGATGGGAAAGAGAGAAAGGTGTGATATTTATACCAAAGAGAACTAAGTGGTGGACACAGGAGGAGTGGAGGTAAAACCATATTTGGACAGTAAGTCATGGAAACAAAATAGGGCAGACTGGATGGACCAGTGGTCATTTGCTGATAACTGGTATATGTTTCTGTGTTTAATTTCAGTGATTACTGCTACTGCTGCCTTGCACAAAGTTGTCTCTTGACCATGTCATTTATACATTTGCACATTTTTTCCACTGCATTCTCTGGGCCACATCTTTTTTTGACAAACACATCACTTATTAATTGTATTTATTTATTGTTACTTATTGTTTACCTGTTTAGTTTGCAGTTGTTCTCAGTACCTCTCCCCAGGTAGCACTTGGAAAAGAGTGCTGACTCATTGTGCCTCCTGATCACCAATTTCAAATAAATAAATGATTAAAATGGAAGATTGCTCACTTTGTGAATTGCTTAATTGAAACTGCAATAGGGAGTTTATGGGTCTGATTTTTAAAAGGTCAGGACTATTGCAAGGCTTGCACAAGAAGAAATGATGCAAATTGCTCCTTTTGTTGCACTTTGTTCCAGTCCAATTTTGTAGAGGACCGTGCACCACTGTGGGGACTGACTGCACCAACTGGGCTTGCGCCATCCTTGCAACGGCAATAATGGTGTGCCATGGTGGAAGGGGCTTGCGCTGGCAGGTTTGCAATATCCCTTACATTAGGATTTTGGTAAGTCCCCAAGGCACACAGACCCTGCAGTTAAAGCAGTTTGGAGCTGGGCTAAGCTGCCATGCACTGCTGCTGCAGACCTTGCTAGGTGGGGTTTGACCCTGTGCCCTCCTAGGAAAGGTGCCCAGACAATCCCCTGACAACTACCAAACCACCACTGGAATGGTTGGAGGTCTGAAGCAGGTGACAGTCTGCAACCTCCCCGTGGTGGTGCTTGTACATCTGCCCTCCCCATGGACCTGCACTGTCCCTTCTGTCCACAGTCAGGGGTAGTTGTAATCCCCTACCCCCAGTCTGAACTGTCCCACCCTGACTCAAGTCAGGACATCCTCTAGATGCACCGCCAGCCATCAGGGTGACCAGATGGTGGATTGCCATCACTGGCTACCGATGTCCGTAGCGTTTGTGTCACAGCTTGTGGCAGGCCCTTCCATGCACCATTTGGTTGGCACATAGATCAGCTTGTGGCAAGCTCATGGACTTTGGCACTAGGATCCCTCTTCTGTAAAAGCTGGTGCAGGGTCCCCAGCACACCTGACTTTGTGCAAGTGGTGGTTTGCTGCACAATGGGCCACTCTAAATCGGCTTCTGAAAATTGAGCTCTATGTTTGGTTTAGAATATACAGGGCAAGGGAGTTAAATAATGTGTTTTCAAAACAACTTTAAGCTTTGAATCTCAACATTTAGATATAGTTGACATCTGCAGCTACAGGGATTGACTGAGAGAGCCAAGCAGCAAATTCAGTAACTTAAGAGTTTAAAAAGTATGGCACAAGAGAAATATAGTGCAATGCATACTTACCATAAACAAATCTGAAAGACGTTTTAGGAGTCTTAGATCCAAATGACTCAAATTGTATTAAATGGTTCAGCTCAGTACCATATGAAAGCAATACCAACAGCTGATGCTTAACTCTTCTTCCTGTCATAAGATTATTTTTCATAAATAAAATGAACAGATATGTTTGTCTGAATTATTAATAGCTAAAATAGCAGCTTATGGGCTCCTCCCTAGTGTTGCCACTTCCAGGTATCTTATAAAAACTCTTGAAATGACTTCTACTATAAGTTTACTTTTCTCACTCTATAGAAAAAGAAACCATTGTACATTATTACAAGTCTTTATGGAAGTCAGTCCGTGGTTTTGTTCCAATCATAAGGTATATGAAATGTGAAAGCACGCATCCCATAGTCATTTTTTTTACTTTTGATCATACTAAAGTACATGGAATCAGATCACAAAGAGGACTGAAATCACAGGTTAGTTGTAGGTAGCTCTGGGTACCCTAAAGTGTTGCTAATGCATGCATAACTTTGGAAAATGAGCCAATGGTTCTTTATGTGCATAATATTAAAGTCAGTTTAAGTAATTGCAGAGTATGCAATTGTGCATTTAGGAATTTAGTGTAAGATTTATCTGCAGAACTCATGATACAGTCCATCATATCTATAATACTATCAATGATGTGGTGAAAATAATGGATTCACCATCGTCCATGGTAGGAGTTGGTTTCGGAAAATCACAGTGTTGTATCCTATTCAGAATGCTTATTTGGCCCTACTTGAACAATATATTTATTTAGTTTTGTTTCCAGGTAGGTACACTAGACAGAAACTGCCTGTTTTCAGGTATGACCTGGGAGTGTACAACAATAGCAATGCAATACATGACATGTTACAGTGTATAAACAGAGACAAATGTACAGGATTTTAACATTTAAAAGTAAGTTGGATGAATTCATATCCAACATATAGCTGGCGCTTAATATAAGACTGAAGTGAAGTACAGCAATAGAAACTGACACAAGTATATCAATACAACCGTATATCTTTCATTAAGTACATATCTAGGCCTGTATAGTAGTCATACAATAGCTGTCCAGTTACCTATTGGGGGAGCATTTACATATAGTGCTTACTGAGAGGTGCTTACAAAGGCTTTTTGAAACTCCCATATGTAGCACTAGCATGGATTCCATGTGGAATATTTTGAAAAGCTATTGTCCCTAGAGTGGTTCCTATCTTGGGTAAAGCAAGTAATTGAAGGTCAGATGATCTAAGGGTATGGATTTGAGTGTGGTGTAAGTCACTCTGCAGGTTGCTGAGGTTGTTGAGTGTTAAGGACTTTGTAAATAGAGCCCTCAAGCAATGAACTGCACAAGGCATGGGGAGGTGAGAGCCAATCTAAATTTGCATATAAATCACAGTGGTGAAACAATCCTGAGAGAAGAAAGGGCAAAGCGGCAGATGTTATTGTAAGTGGTGTCCCACTTTTTAAGTGCATGCTTGGATGCAGAATATGCATATACTGAGGTATTATACATGAGCTTGGGAAGTAGAATGCCTCTTGCTACTGAACAGTCATAACATATGTGCTCACCATAGGTAAGGGATGGATTTAGCCTACCCAAATGTATTTAACATAGTCCAACTTGTTTCAGTTTAGTAAAAAGTTGCACACCCAACTGCACACCCAAGACAGACTTCACTCTTTGTTATGGGCTCTCAGGGAATGAACATACTGCTGCCAAATATACATCTGAAGAAGGTACTGAACATGTCACATGCAAAAAGATGTTGTTTGTCTCAGAAATAAGTTAATGCTCCATTTCACAAATATCACTACAGCTCCTACACCTTGCACACTGCATGAGAGGCAGCACCAGAACACTATCCTGAATTTGTGTCTGAGTGATATGTCCGAAGCTAACTCTGCCTGGTTGTCTGCAGCTTTGACTGTTTTATAGCACTTACATCCTGCAAACTGCATGAGAGGCAGCAACAGAACAGAACACTATCCTATTATTTTACTTGAATGGTGTGGCTGATTTGACTGTATGCCTGTGAACTGCCACATAATTTTAACTCATTTACATTGTTTACTTGTTGGCATTTTGGAGTACTTGGGGCAGTCAAGAATCCCATGGTTGGAGGGGCTTGGCAGGAAGCAAATTAGCAGCTGGGAGTGCCTCAGAGGGAGGGGTCTGTTCAACATTTAAACCCTTGACCTGCACTCCAGCATGAGAATGGATCACGTCGTGGAGTGGCACGAGTGCCACTTCGGTGTAAATGTGGGACCAGATTGGAGGAGCTGCACATTCTCTGCCGGAATACTCAGGTAGGAATTTGTCATATTTTAAAAGATAAGGGTCTGACTCTGTTTTGGCCAGCTACAGAGAAATTGGGGCATAGTATTTTTGTATCTGTAATGGTGAACAGCGTGTGTGTTCCATGGCTGTGAATTTGCTATTTCAATTACAATGGGGAAAGCTGTATTTAAACCAGTCCAGTTATTATTAGTATTAGCATGGTAATAATAACCCACGAGGATAATTACCATACAGAAAGGATAGACCAACAAATTGTATATAAATTAACTGGAGACACAGAGCCATTGTTTTCTTTCCCAGGCGGTACACAGAAATGGGCCTAGCCACTGGAGTAATGACACAAATGGCCACTACCAGTTTAGTGAAAACAACCATAGCTGCTATAAAACCTGCTTAGAGGAAGAAGAATTCACTCCAAAGGTATTGGTGTAGTACAATTCTAAGGGGAAGATGGTATTTGAGGTGAATGACAACAGCAAAGAACATGCTGTTATTGTGTCTAATACTGGCAGGGATGTCTGCCAAACCCAAGTCCATATATAAAATCAAATGAGGTGGATGGAAATTTGGGGAGTGGGGAGGGATAGTTTTATACATTTTAATGTCAGAAGTTTGGTATCAAAAATGAGCGGAGTAAGAGAGTAGATAGCAGAACACAATCCCACAGTGATGGTAATTACAGAAATGTGGCTAAATGACAGAACAGAGGACCCTGAGTTGCAAATTCCAGGTTTTCAAAGCTTGAGGCAGGATCGTAATAAAAGGAGGGGGTGTTTTAATATATGGGCAAACCATACTGGACTTGTCATTATTGATTCTACCTGTGTACAAGCACCTGGGATGCAGAAGGTTATTTTGGAACTTAGGCTACCTAACAGTAAACCCATTTTCATTCTGGGATGATATCCCCAAAAGGAAGGAGGAAACTTTTCTAAAATTCAAGATTTCCTGTATTCCTATTGGAATAGCCATGAAGTCCTCATGTTAGGTGATTTTAATGTGGACTGGTCCACCCCTCCTAGTGGGGGACTACTAGATTTAACACTTGGTGCAGATTTGACCCATTTGATAGGGATCACTACAGAGTAAACCCAAAGAATACAGATTCTTGTAATGTACTGGATTTAATTCTGACATCTGATCCTGAAAATTTCACAATCTATGGGGTGTTGCTGGATGTGTTTAGTGACCATCAGGTTGCATTTGCATCTGGAAACTAAAAATAAGGGTGGATAACTTCAGGGTTAGGGAGTCATGACATATGAAACATTCCGACTATCTGAAATTTATGACATATTATTTAGAAGGAAGGGAATGGGAGAGATTGGGTGTCATCCTGGAGGTAGACAGTGCCTGAGATTATTCCATGGCTAACTCTTGGCAGTGTGCAACCACCATGCTCCAGTCCATAAAGAAAGGTGAAGTTTAACAGTGCTGTTTGGTATATGGGGATTCTGTGATTACATCGAAACATCGAGATAAAGCATGGAAATCAGCAAATAAATTACATACAAAAGTAGCATGGGATAAATATCGTTATCTAAGAAATAACTACCTTAGAGAGATTAAAAGGCCAAAAGTAGTTATTTTAATAAATTTTTGATGAAGAAAACAAAATGATTAAAGAGGTTTTTGGAGAATATATGCTAAATTAAAGGGACAGAAAACACACGACCCACCAGGAACTTTTTCTATTGATGGTTAAAACATTCTCACTTCTGGTTGTGTGGCAGATGTTATTAATTGGTTCTTCATAAATTTAGGGGTCACAGTGGCAGACAATGAGGAAAATAATAAAGAAAAGGATATGCAACGGAGGATCAAGATGTGAGTAATAAAGAGGATGCACTGAGGAACAAAGGAAGAAAAGAAGAGGCCAGTAAGGTGCAATCAGTAGGCCTAAATTTTATATTCCATAAAATTAGCACTGGAGAGGTTTGAATGAGTTATTAAAATTAGATGAAAAGAAAGCAATAGGTTTGGACTGCACACCTACACTTCTTTTAAAATATGCAGCCCTGTCATAGCTTCAAGAATTACTGATGTTTTCAACTTATCTATAACTACTGGTACATATCCAAAAGCTTGAAAGTAGCAAATGTAATTCCTGTATACAAATTTGGATCAAAACAAGACATACAGAATTATAGCCCAATATCCTTTCTTCCGGTGGTTTCAAAGCTTTTTGAAAAATTGATAGCTAAACAGTTATAGGACTATTTGGAGAATAATAAACTATACAATACGTATCAATCAGGATTTAATTCTTGCTATAGCACAGCAACAGCACTGATAAAGGTAACTACAGATTATCAGACTTCAATGGATAGGGACATCCTGGTCAGGGCCATATTCATAGACTTGTCCAAAGCATTCAACACTTTGAACCATCTGATGCTGTTGGACACATTGAAGGGCATTGGCCTTGACCTGGTGGCCCAGGGTTGGTTTAAAGAATGAGAACACAACAAGTATCCTTAGCATCCTATACATTGTGGATGGAACACATTAAGACTGGAGTCTCTCAAGGGTCAGTGTTGGGACCGATATTATTTAATCTGTATACAAATGGTGCTGGCCCCTTATTAAGGGGACCAGGCATCATTTGTATGCAGGTGATGTGATCCTGTATGCAGAAGGAACACCAACCCTGAATTCAGACTATTCTTCAAAGAAACTTTGATGTCTTACAGGATTATTTCAGATCACATAAATTAATATTGAATACTAGGAAGTCTCAGGTTCTTATCTTTGAGAATTAACATGCTGACATTCCCCAAACACTTCAAATTAAAACCTCTTCAGATGATGCATTACAATAAGTAAATTATTATAAATATGTAAAGTACGGCTAGATACACAAATGAAATGGGATAAACATATAGATAGCCTAATTAAAACATTAAACATCAGACTAGGGGCTTTACACAGGTTTAAAGATTGCATCCCAGCACTGGCCAGAAAACATAGTTAACTCCATGATAGTTCCACTATTTGACTACAGAGATGTGGCCTACAGGGGTGCACAGAGCGAAATTAGATCGGATGATATAGCCTTAAATAGATTTGCTAGGTTTGCCCTGGACACCCCAGACTGACACACCATTGTCTAATGTATCGGGCCCTAAACTGGATAGACCTAACGGAACATAGATTCACATGCAATACAATTCCATTACCAAAATCTGAAGAAAAAGTCCCTGCTCTATGTATACACTTGATCTGAGATGTAAATCACTTATGGTCAGCTCAAAATGTAGAATTTAACATCTCCATGATGAGAACAACCAAGGGTAACTCTATTATAGCTGTTCAAGGTCCAAAAGCTTGGAGTAAGCTTCCCTTTATTTAAGGTCTAAGGAAGTAGCTCCATGGAGCAGAATTAAGGACTAGCTGCTTCAAACTTCTGCACAACCAAAAGATGCTGCTCATAATGAATGGTAAAGTTTATGTATGTGTTTCTTACTATGTAACCTAAATGTATTTTTAGATGAAAACAGGAATTTATACTTGTTGAAACTATTGTGTTTTACATTATGTGAATGTGGGCCCCATTGTAAATGAGCATTCTTTCTCAATTGGCAATCCTATTTCTCTGGAAGTTCTCTTTGTAATAAATTTTACAAACAAACAAACAAACTACAAGTTAGAAAACAGAATGGAGATAAAAATTTGCAGTTATGCACTATCAGCCAGTCATATCAGTGAGGCCCATATGGCTAGATTATTGAAGGTCTCCCAAACTGTGCAAAATAATCCTACATTTACAGACTTCAAGAAATACTTAAATTGTAGTGCAAAGCATTTTGCGAACCCTGTTTAAAGCAATAGTTCATGCTATAATGTTTTGACAATAACATAGTTTCACTGTATTTGTATTCTGATTGCAATCATGGGTTAAGACAATTATCATGAAGCATATTTTCTTATTTAGCTGATTAGAAAAGTAAGATCATCAGCATGTACCTCAGCAGGACCACCATCTTGAATTTGTTCATTGCTGACTAATCTAGTGGGTGCTGCTGAAGGTCATAGCTAGTTATCCACCTCTGTGTATGCAACCTACAGTGAAGTCCACCAGGATGACTCCCAACTTTGCAGAATTCTACTGCATGGAACCAAAATATAAAAGACTAATCTTTGTTGTCTAGTGGACCCACCTCTCTCTTCCTTTCCCATACCATAAAGATCATTGGCATTGTCATGTACCCCACCACAAATATCCTAACTGCAATTTTACTAATCTCTAAACCTCCTTCCCACACTTTTATGGAGGCATCTCCCACCTGCCATTAACCAAGATTGAAACCTGCAAAGATTCCCTGCTCATCACCATGGCTGGACACCATCTGAGTAAAAAGCTCTTATCTTAACAGATAGTAACCAACCAGAGGGTTTTTCTGGATATTGTTTCTTGGCCAGGAGAGGTTTGAAGATTGTTTTAAATTGCACTGGATTTGTTATATTGGAGGATGCTAGATGTTGGGGATTGAGTTTTAAGTTGAAACAGTGAGAGGGAGGAACTGTTAGATACCATAGATCAGTTTTCAATGGGACTGAGTTGGGGGTAGAAACCAAGGGACTTTATTGCTAATCAGAACAGCTGGTCTTCCCTAGTACATTGTACTTCTTTGCATTCTTCAGAGGAGAGCATGCATAAAGGGGAGGGGCATGGGTCACCTTTTAGTATATACATAAACTAAGTAGTGTGTTGAAGTTATGCTGTTCAAAACAAATTAATGCAGCCTCAAAATTCATAGGGAAAACAATGAAGATGGAGACAAAGATGTTTTCTAAACAGCAAACAGAGTAGAGCCAAGTACAATATATTTATAGGGAAACATTTAGAAGAGCTTTTCATTTGTTCATGTTAACATGAACTGCTAATTTACAGTTATATTTTCTGTTTTTATCTTCCCTATATTCTCTATTACTGAGGACATTTGTATGGCAATAAGTCTTTTGTCCTTTTTCATCATTTGCTCTTGGTGCTTGTATTCATGTGATGTCATCATCTCTTTCACGTAACTTCATAATTATGTTCATGACAACCTGCTGTGATTCATAAGCAGTGGATTGTGTGCAGACAGGCAGCAGGACTTCATTGACATCTGAATAATAATAATTACCATTTTCTAGTACCTTTAACATTTTCAAGGTACTGTACAAAGTCAGGACACAGGAATAATCAGGGAATATTAAAAGCTAGTTGGTAGGGATACATTTTTTGTTTGTTTTTAAATAGCTTAAGTAAGAAATATAGTAGCCTTGTTTGTCCAGTTGATGATGTAGAAGAAAAAAATAGCAAATATGTTTCAGATAATACTTTGTACTAGGTTGAGATTTATTTCCTCCAGTATATACCTTTTCCACTTCTCTATACCGGAAAACACGTTTAAAATAACACAACTTTCGGGTGCTATCAGGGAAATGTTATTCGGGACACTCTCTCTTCACTAACTATGAATTCCACTTGAATATTCTTTGAAGTCCTCATAGTGATTTTAAAAGTCTTTAAAAGCTGTGGTATTAATGGGGAACAGATGTAGTTTTCAACGATGCGACCATTGAAGCCCCAGAGAAGACAGCAGATGGATATGGTTGTGCACTGTAAGTGCTGATGTGTTAGTTTCACCTTTATTAAAGGTCTTAATTACTGCATATCTGGTAGTACCTGGAGAAAAGATTAAGGAAATAAAACAACAGGAGCTTGCTTTTGAAAATGAAGGTCTAGTGAATATCAAGCAGACGCTGTTTTGAGTGACTTGAGGAGTTTGGTTGGAGCATAACTGGGGGTATTGCCCTATTCAGACTGTCTTTTTATTATCAGTGTTTGCCTGTGAAGTGCAGGAACATTATAATATAATTACCTGGGTGGGCTTTTTAATTAAAACCTCCAAAATATATAAGCCAGAATATTGCTGGGATGGTAGGATTTCTGCTGCCTTACAGTGCTCAACTGACGATGAAAATTGAAGCTTGAACTCCTTTTATTATATCTATCTGATCATATTGTTCTGTTTCTAGTCAGACTCAGGTGGCTATCCTCTTAGTGGCTTTGTTTTCCTTTTACAAATAAACAGTTTTATTCAGCAAAGACATCAAAGGTCTGTGGATTGTGACTAGCTAAAGAGACCATTAAATCAGCATTTTTATTAAAGAAAAATGGTTGCAAGGACTATGAATATAAATGTAAGTCCCAGAAAAATTCTGACTTCTGTGAATGTTGGGGAAAGTAGTTGGAGCTTCAAAACCATCTTTCTTTTACTAAAACTTGAAAGATGACTAAAGTGTTTTAAAACTGCCCAATGTATGAACAATAACATTCATGAACATTACGATGTCACAAATTAGATGCACACCTGATATTTTATTTACTTTTAATTTTTTTCTCTTAATATTTTTGTGTTTTATGTTTGACTAACCTGTGACTAACTATGAAAGGTGGCACATATTATAACATGTTTTGACATACTGTATGTAAACTGAGAGCATACAGAATTTAAAAAATCAAGTAATGATGGTAAAACTACTAATATAGTTTCATAATACATTTTATCAGTATCCAGATTTAAAGCTGGGCTACTGGGGTGGACTTATTTAAACTTATTTAAGACCACCAAGTAGCTGGTTTGTTTTAGCTCTGATCTGTTGATTAGTTTCTTCCTCTGGCAGCAGACTCTGTGTGCCTGGACTAAGCCTTGATTCTGCTCGGGCAAGGCATGGTGACTTTATGCATTGTAGGTTGCTGTTGTGATTTGCTAAATCTGGAAATTGTAGGGCAAAGTAATGTTTATAGAGTTGAAATGTGCATATTGGGACAGGACTGATAGTTGTCCTATGCCCATGAAGCCTTTGGGCTGCTCAAGGTTCCTTTCCCAAAAGTTTGGTGGTCTAGGACCATAAATGATATATATGAAAGTCTGTCTGGGAACTATACCCAAAAAGACTAGTAAATTGGTCTAAACTGGTTTCTACCTCCCAACAGATTTAATAGACCAAGGAGAGTTAGTTTTGTAGCATACTCTGTGCTTCTACATTTAAATAGCCCATGACAATATACTAGCAGCCTGTTGATTTTGCTGCCTTACAATATGTTAATGCTAGTTAAGAGTGTTTTATTTTATGAGGGACAGTCTTCTTAAGATACCCCAGGTCCGTTGTCATTATGTTGATGTTCCGCCTTCTTCTGAAAAGCCATCGGTCAGAAAGGCAGATGACATCATATGTAGTACCGGTATGAATAGAGTTGTTATTGAGATTAGCTTTCAAGAGCTACATGTACATCTTCAGGTCAATGAAAGAAGAGCTGAATAACATGCCAGATATAGAGGCTGGATCTGGATTCAAATGAGACTTGGTGGAACTTCCTTCCACATCAAAGCACTAATAAGCAAGGCCACTGTTTTCGGTTTTACTGGAAAACCAAAATTCGGAATTAGGGCTGCCTGAACACCGGTAAAACAAAGATTTCATGGAATCTGCCATTTTATACTAGATCAGTAATTCTACAAAACTTGCATTTTGCTTATAATTGCTTCCTGAGCAATTTTCAACTTGCTTTATTTAATGCTCTGTATATTAAGCCTTCTTTTATTCTGATTATTTATACACACACTAAAAGAATGACAGCAAAATCCGGTAAAATCTGGAAATTAGAATAATAATCACTGGTGCAATTCGAATCTGAAGTATTGAAAATGGAATTTCAGTGTTTTAATCACCGTAAATCAGTGTCCTTGCTAATAAGTCATTTCCCATTCATAAAAAGTGGACAGGATGAATACTATTGTCATTTAATGTGCCTGCTGCAGAAACAACTTTAAGATCAAAGTGATACTTCCATTTTAGTCCAGGAAAGATAGTGTGGTGGTTAAAGGATAAAAGGTGAAATATTTGAAGAAAGTTTTCCTTTTTGGGGTTGGTGGACATGATTTTGTTTGTCTTCTTTTAAATACTTCAGGGTGACAGGGCAGGATTTCAGGTAGTAGTCCATTCCAAACACATGGGCAACAGACTGAAAAACTTGGCCCATAGGGTTCACTGTTAGATGATAATTCCTATAATAGCACTACCAGAATAGAACCAGTCAACTGGCGCAAGTCTGGATAGCACTACCACAGATAGCAAAAGAGGATTTTCAGTGCTTGCAATAAGCATTCCTCAGGTCACTGTTCATAGTGCAGACAGTGAGAAAGGCACCAGAATCCAGGAGGCTGGCAAGAGCTGCTCCATGGTGTGGAGAGCTGAGGCATAGAAGCAGCTCAGCCAGGGGGCAGTGGAGACCAGGGTTCCAGTCCTGGTCTCCTCAGATTTTGGTGATCAAGACTTTGTTTTTTTACAAGGGGCTATGGAAACAGTATTCCACAGCCCCACAAATTTCATCTTGCCCCATGATCTGTTCTCCCCCGGAGTGAGAATCCTTTAGTCAGGGGGGTGGGGTGCCTAGCCCCATGTCATGAAGTGCGGGGAAGGAGCCCCACAAAAAAACAAAGAGACAGCATTTTTGCTGTAGTTCTTGATTGCACTGTTCTGGTCAGTGATGTTCTGACCCAGTGCCCTAGAGCTGAGTGAAATTAGCAAATTTTGAATTTGCAGAATTAACATCAAATTCCATGAAATTTCTCACTTTTGTGAAATGTTTCATAATTTTCCAAATGTTTGATTCATGATAGCTCAGTCTCTGTTGTAGACAGACATCTGACATTTGTCATGCATATTGCATGTTATGTTCCCTAAATGCATGCCACATTTCATAACATTTGGATGAAGGGTAGTGACATTATAAGGGCTCAAATTTGTCAATTTAATATTCAATTGAAAATTTCTGAAAATATTTCTATTCTTACAACTTAGCCACCTTTGGAGCTAGAATGGATGCATACTTTATTGGAAGAGTCATAGAAACTGCTAAATAGAGAAGTACTGGTTATGTAAATTGTAAGTTTTAGCCATGACCTGCCTCCTGACACAACTTCCTGGACTCGCTCGAACCCTGTCATCAGCATGGCAGCATGATGCTCTGATGCTGGGCCATGGGGTTGCCTTAAAGTCTAATATTCAATGAACCTTACAACATTAGTGTATTCCATTCTCTAGCTTTAAATTTATAGGGCCTTAAAATTCAGCAGTTTAAGTAACTGCAAAATGTAATTTTAATATTTTTGAACATTTGGATGCTTATAACTCAGTTACCTTTAAATCTAGAGATCTGAGACTTGGCACACATATGTATGGGAATTAGTAAAGTCATCAAATTCTGTGTAATTTTGATAACCACTTTTAGTTTATGTAGTTGTTAAATGTAATTTGAAATTTTCTGAATGTTTGGAGGCTTATAACATAGCCATCTTTAATGATAGAGATCTGAAACTTAGTACACTGCTGTACAGGCATTGACAGACATAATACCAAATGTGGTGCAATTTGGATGCAAGGTGTTTATGTTAGGTGGAAATAACCAAAATTTCAATTTTGGCTACATTTTTGAAATTTCTCAGAAATTTAGCAAAATTTCATGGAAGTGAAATCAGTGTTTTGCCATAATTCCACTGGAAGAAGATACATTTCACCCAGCCCTATTCACTGTGGTCCTGTAATTGCACAGTGCTCAGTATTAGCAATCAAAGCATTACGCAATAAAAATATAACACAACATATGCAAAGTCTTTCACCACTAGACAACTGTTACACAATTATCAAATCTTTCTTACAAAATTAAGTGCCATGCGTATATCTGATTTAAGGCATGCCATCTTATTACCAATGTAAATTTTATCTCAGATTAAATCTTGCTATAATAATATGAGATGCCATAGTGCTACACCATAAAACACCGATCTTAAGTCTGGTTTTGTCTCAGTAGAGCATAAGAAACATACCAGGATGTACCCTTGCAGTCTGTAAGGTAACAACATGTTTTCCACATTTCAGGACTGTTACTCTCATGAACTTCTGAACATCAGAAAATGCCAGCAGAAACAGGCCTAACAGTCTATTGAGTCTGCTCGATTGTGCATCTAGTCCCTCAACTTGCAGCTGCCCACCCTCCTTCTCACTCCTCTTAATTACCCCTCCCTCACTCAGTCCTACCCCTCTTAACCTCCCCACCATACTACAGGCTACCACCTCCTGGACCAACTGTACCAGGAAGCTGTCCAGAAGTGCATCTAATATGACTTGTTCCCTTGCACTCATGGTGGTTGAGGTGCTCCAATCTACCACCGGTACATTGAAGTCCCCCACCACCACTGTGTTCCCTTCCTACAGACCTTTCTAATCTGATCAGTTAACTCTCTGTCCGGGTTCTCCACTTGTACTGGTGGTCTTTACACTATCCCAGTCCTCCATGTTCTTTTCTTTGAGTCCTGGAACTGCATCTATAGGGCCTCTCTCCTGCCTTTCTCCCCTATTTTTTTAATACACCTTATCCCTCCCACATACAGATTGCCACACACCCCTCCCTCTGTCCTATCCTTCCGAAAATCCTATATCCTGGGATCATCATATCCCAGTCCCAGTACTCAGTGGCCCAAATTTCCATGATGGCTGCAATATCCACCCTCCCCACTGCCAAGAGCACCTGTAACTCAGTTGATTTGTTACCTAAGCTTCTCGCATTCAGTGAGAACACCCTCCATCCTGTCCCCTTCCTTTCTTTCCTCTCCTTTCTTCTCCTCCTCTATTCCTCCCCCATTGCAACTTCCCCGAATCCTTCCCTGCTAGCTTGGGAGGTAGCTCATTGGCTCCTCTCTTCGGGATCTCTGCCTACCGGCTGTCCACTCGCCACCCTACCTATTTTAAATCCACCTTTGTTGCTATATCCTCTCTAACTTCTGCTTTGATGCCCCTTTCCCTCCCACTCAAGTGCAGCCTACCCTGTATATAAATCGTGATTGTCCCAGGTCCTGCCCCATTCACCCACTACTCCATACCCTTTGGATTGACTCCACTCCTCAAACATGTATTGAACTCCCCAATCCTCCCTTTTCTTGCCATTACTCACACAGGGTACTGTGAGCACTTCTGAGAAGGCCACCAACTCCCCTATCACCTGCACAGCTTTCCACACCTTCAAACCTCTCCTAACTTCCTCCACTGTCTTCTCAAACAGGTTGTTCATCCCCACATGCACCACTACATGCTGTTTCCTCCTACCCCTCCTTGCACACTTTAGAATTGACTGCCCCGACCTGTCTGCTGTAACCCTGGTATGGACTGCACATATATGACTATGCCATTCCCCTTGCTGTCCCAACTGTTCCCCTTAAGTATGGAGTCCTTGGTACTAATACACTCCCTTCTTCATTTTCACTCTCATCCCCACCCTTCTACCCAGGTTCCCATTTCTAGAGCTCCCATATTAGAAGCTCTACCATTCACTCTGCCATTCGCTTCAGTGGTTTCCCTCTCCATCCCTGACCTATCCCTCCTTCCTTCACTGCTCGCTTGCAATCCTCCACTTCCCCAATCTACCTTGATATCTCCCCATCTCTGCAGTGAGCCTCTCACCCCTCCACCAGTATTGCCTTCTTCCCTCCTCTTCCCAAGTACCATCCTTGTGCAATCTCCTCCTGTTTCCTCTCCTTCCCCTCCTGGAGCTCACCCTCCTTCTCCTCCTCCCCAACCAGTGTCATCAGTACAGCAAACCTATTTTCTACCCTCTGTTCTGCTATGCATTGGATCTTCCCTCCTGACTTGAGTTCCCCTCTGGTGCTAGGCCCAACTCGAGTTCACCCTCCGTCATTAGGCCTCTTGTCCAGTTTGTTCCTTCCTCCATCCCTTCCCTCAACCCACTGTTTCTCCCATGTGGTGTCCTTATGATGCTCCCTGGTGAAGGCCAACCTGTCCTAGAATTCACCCCCAGTCCTCTCAAGCTCTCTACCAAGCCACCACACCTCATCCTTAAGCCTCCTCAGCCTGTGCCAGATTGGACAACCTCCCAGCCTACACAATATGTTCATCCATACCCCTGCCCCACAACCACTGCATCCCACAATCCTACTCATGGCTAGTGCTACTTGTTAAGGTAGAAGACTTGGTTTGCTGGCCAAGGCACCTAGCTTCACCTGAGCTCTTCCTTCTAAGACTGCTTGAAAGGCAGAGTAGAGAAACTTACCAGAGCAAGGGAGAAGGATTAAGACTTAGTTTGGCTAAGCAGATTTACTGTGTGGTGGTGTTTTTATTTTTACTCACAGGGATTGCTACTGTTTGTTGCTAACATTTCATTGCTTTATTTTTCTCTGATTCAAATTGTTGTTGCTGGTATACCTTCTTCTGCATTATTACAAGGTGTGCCTACAGGTGTGTGCTAACAGATTACTGCTGTAATCTTCTGATTCAAATTGTCTTTGCAAGGTATATCTTCTGTTACTGCTTTATTTTCTCTGGAGCAAAGTGTTTCTTACAGGGTATATCTTCTCTGAAATTATTACAGGTGGTGCTTTACAGGTTTTACAGTTTTATCTAACATTAGGATAAGCTTTCAGGGTTACTGCATTTGTTGTTGACTGATTGTTTCTGCTCTTACCTCCTTGTTCTTTCATCCGTGGTTCTTCTTTTTAGGCAGGGGAAGGGCCCAGCCACCACCCCATCCCCAACCACCCACGCTACACTCCTTTTATAGGGTACCACAGTTGTGACATTTCCTGTGGCAGAGCAGGAAGGGGCGGATCAGTGGGGCCTCCACAAGGTGATCTCATTTACAGGGCACTAGTAATTTAACTTGTTATAACAAGTTAAACAAAGCACAATTAAACCATTACTTGCATTTTTTTCCTTCTAATTACTCTGACTAGGTTACAAACCCAGCAACTTATTTGGAATGGATTTCATTAACTGCAGGTACTGTGGAACAATTTTCAGAAGGACAGTCTTACAGGATTTAGGACACTGTCCTACATGCTGGGCCTTTGGAGATCTTAGGTCTCAGCTCCGGGCAGCATGGGCAGAGATTGCACGCCTCAAATTTCATATTGAAGAGGAAATACATTATAAGAACCACCCGCCATTTCCCCAGCATCCAACAGAAAAACCTCGACCGCAGAGGGTAGTTGGTCAGGAGGTTGGCAGGTGGTTAGGAGGAGCAAATCAGGTGCCCCATCACTCTCTGCTCTCCAACACATTACCTCCAAAACCATATAAACACTACAAACAGGTATCTGCCTCTATCTCTGAAATCAAATAAAGAGGCAGAAGACACTGCAGAGCAGGACACTGCAGCACAGGAGCTAGCACAACAATACTCACCCAAATCAGGAACCAAAACTAAACAAGCACAAAGAAATCCAAAAACTTCTGATCATAGGAGACTCCATGATTCGGGAGTTGATACCCATCTCCAGCCAGGGTGATGGTCAGATGTCTCCAGGTACATCAGCATGGAGAGACACTGACCGCATTGCTAAAATTGTTCACAAAGCAGGAGAAAACATTGATGTCCTAGTACACATAGGGACTAATGATCTCGCCAGCCGGTCAGTTGTGGAGACCAAGGAACACCTGACTAGGCTGGGTGACAAACTATAATCTATTTCATCCTGCATCTCCTTCTGAGATCCTGCCAGTCTGGGAGAAGGGAGCAGATGGACGGAAGGTCAGAGAAGGGAGATAGGGAGCTAAACACGTGGCTCAGGACTGGTGCCAGGAAAAGGACACAGATTTGTAGGAACTGGCAACAGTTCTGGGCGAAAGTTCTTTAAATTTGATGGACTGCATCTGACTAAAGAGAGTCAGTGCATTGGGGCAGAAGTTTGACGTCTTTGCAGAATATTTAAACTAGCAAATGGGGAGAGGGTGCAGCACCCCATCGTCGAATGGGAAGAACACCCCTCCCCCTCAGCTAGTGGTCAAACAGGAATTCAGCGTGTTTGCCGTTCATTTGCATCACCAGGTAAGAAAAAGGTTTGTCTCCCCATACGATGCACAGGGTGATGCCAAACTTCACCCAACAACTAACACACCAAAATCTGGCCAATGGAAAATCATGTACACAAATGCTCACAGCCTGGGAAATAAGATCCCAGACCTGCAGGCAATAATGTCAGAGGCTAAACTGGACATAGTAGCAATTAGTGAGACGTGGTTTACCAGTAACCACACTTGGGAGACTTCAGTACCTGGCTATGTATTGTTCAGAAGAGACCGAGGCAAAAAGGGGGAGGAGTGACCCTGTATGTTAATGAAAATATCAAAGCTACAGAAATTCAGAATACACATAAGGAGCCAGAAGAACTGTGGGTCACCCTGAAACAGGAAATGGGACAGCCATAAGAACTGGGGTTGTCTACAGGCCCCCAGACCAGAGGGAGGACATAGACACATTACTGTTAGAAGATATACAAAACATGACAGCTAAAGGGAGGTTCTGATAATGGGAGACTTCAACATGCCAGATACAGATTGGTCAATACCAGCAGGAACATCTGCCAGAACTAGGCTCATAGTGAATTCCCTGCAGGGGAGGCCTCAAACAACTGGTACAGCAACCCACAAGAGACAGGGCTATCCTAGATCTAGTACTGACTAACAAAGAAGGGATCACAGATCTCCAGGTAGAAGGTCACCTGGGGCCAGTGACCATCACATGGTATGGTTCAATTTGGCTACTACATCTAAATCATCCCATTCCAAGGCAAAAATATGGGACTTCAGAGGACCTGACTTTGATAAGATGGCCAACAGAGTTAAGCTAGCCCTGGCAAAAGAAACACAGGTGAGGAGGTACAGGCAAAGTGGGCAAGCATTAAGGATACAATACTTGAAGCAACATCCCATTGTGTTAGACAGAAAAGGAAGTGCAAAAGAAGAAACCACTTTGGTTCTCAAATACAGTAGCAGAAAAGGTCAGAGCCAAAGGCTGGCCTTCAGAAAATATAAGGGAACACAGCGGGATGAAGATAGGAGGCATACCAAACTGCCCTAAGGGAAGCAGGTAAGGCAGTAAGGCAGGCAAAGTCCCAAACTGAGGAAACACTAGCAGAACAGTAAAGAAGGTGACAAGACTTTCTATAGATACATTAGTGAAAGGAGAAAGTCCAGAGGGGTATTGCTAAGCTTAATGGAAAAGGGAGCATGTGAGGAGGAGGACCCTGTAAAGGCATCTATCCTAAATAGATACTTGCTCAGTATTTACTGAAGAGAAGGTAGGGCAGGGCCCACAGCTCAACATCATGGACACAGGGGAGGGAGGTGAGCACTACTCCCTTCACAAAGAAAGGGTCCTACAAGAGCTTGCTAAGCTCAGGGTGGATAAGGCAATGGGACCTGATGGCATACATCCCAGGGTACTTAAGGAGCTAAAGGAGGAACTAGCAGAGCCATTAGCAGAATTGTTTAGTGAGTCCTTGAGCACAGGAGAGGTCCCAGAAGACTGGAGAAGGCTCATGTGATCCCACTCCACAAGAGTGGTAGCAGGGAGGAGGCGGGAACTACAGACCAGTCAGTCTTACCTCAGTAGTGGGCAAGATTATGGAGGCACTCCTTAAGGAAAGGATAGTGCAACACCTGGAATCCATAGGGGCACAGGATCCAAGACAGCATGGGTTTACAAAAGGAAGGTCCTGTCAAACTAATCTCATAGATTTCTTTGACTGGGTAACCAGAGTGGTGGACCAAGGGGAGCAGTTGATGTCACCTACCTTGACTTCAGCAAAGCTTTTGACACTGTTTCACATAGAAGATTGATAAATAAGCTAGGTAGGCTCAGGGTGGGTCAGAAGTTGGTCAACTGGGTGGCAAACTGGTTGACTGGCAGAAAACAGAGAGTGGTGGTAAATGGTATACAGTCAGAAGAGATGCAAGTCACAAGTGGGGTACCTCAGGGATCAGTCCTGGGGCCAGTCCTATTCAACATCTTCATTAGTGACCTCGCAGATGGACTAGGGGTAAGGCTTGTCTGTTTGCAGATGACACCAAGATCTGCAACAGAGTAGATGATCCAGATGGGTGGGCAGAATGAGAAGAGATCTGGATAAACTAGCAGAATGGTCAGAAGAGTGGCAACTGGGATTTAATGCAAAGAAGTGCAAAATCATGCACATAGGAGAAGAGAAACCTGAAGCCACTTATAGGCTGGGAGGAGTTGCTAGCAGTCAAAAAGGAAGAAAGAGACTTGGGCATCATCATCACTGATGACCTAAAATCATCAAGCAGACCTCTAAAGCAGTAGGTAAGGCTAGGGGGTGTTAGGGTATATTAGTAGGGGTATCACAAGTCGTAAGAGGGAGTAATAATCCCTCTGTACAAGACATTGTTAGGCCCCATCTGGAGTACTGCGTGCAGTATTGGAGGCCACACCTTCACAAGGGACATTAACCAAATTGAGGCAGTCCAGAGAAGGGCAACCAAAATGGTGCAGGGACTGCATCAGAAGACATATGAGGACAGATTAATGGAGCTCAATATGTATACCCTTGAGCAAAGGAGGGAGAGAGGTGATATGATCGAGACATTTAAACACCTTAAGGGCATAAACAAGGTGAAAGAGTCTAACATGTTTAAATATAAGAAAAATAGCAGGACAAGAGGACACAGCATGAGATTAGAGGGAGGCCGATTAAGGGGAATGTGAGGAAATTATTTTTCACAGAAAGGGTGGTAGATGCATGGAATGGCTTACCACAAGAAGTGGTGGCTATGAATACAGTGCAGGGCTTCAAACAGGCATGGGATAGGCATAAGGAGCAATACAAATGACTATGAATAGATAGGTCACTGACAGAGCAAAGGCGATGGCACATTTATAAGGTAGAAAAGAAATGGGCAGACTGGATGGGCCTTCGGTCCTTATCTGCCATAACTTCTATGTTTCTATGTTTCTAAACAAAAGATAATACAGTACTATCTATACTAATTGTACCAGTCTAGCCCCATACCAACTATAGCTCCACAAGGCACAAGACAGTATTCACCAAATATACCTACAAATACCTATAAATTATATTACCAACTGTATCTACACAGTACTGGTCAAAAAGTAGAGTTCTACCTAAAATGTCATACAATACTTAAAATACCTATATGCTATATTACCCACTACACCTCCAAGAAGCATAAAATACTAACTAAAAGTACAGTTATATAAGTACAGTACAGTTATATAACACAACGCAAGTTCTAAGCTACCTATATGATACCATACTACTATACCTACCATACTACTATACCTGAAACAGCTGTCTCTTTAGAGAGAAGTTCTCTTGAAAGCTACCTAAGAATTACAGTTCAAGCTTTACAAAAGGCAAGTAAAATGCTTATAGCAAATATTAAATGGTGTCAGCATCAATACACACAGTGTGACTGATATAACCTTAATCTGCACAAAAATATTAAAACTCTGAGTAATAATACAAAGCACTATATAATTACAGGGCCACTGTGTGCTCTGAAGATGTAGCCTTGGGGCTATGAAATGCTGGCAGATGACACAGTTGACTGGTTATCAGTAATAAAAATTCTAAATATTTAGTTGGTATTAGGTTGAGTCTTTCCTCTGCTTTTGCAAGGTGTGGCCTGATATTCATCTCAGAGAGAGATCCCCACCTAAAGTGTTGTTTTGGTTGGGCATATAGTGTCAAAACCGATAACACACTACAAAAAGCTTGGTTATCAAAAGTAGCCAGTCTGCTGGTCAGAACATTATAAAAATGTTTATCAGAGGATCAATGTTGACAAGTTGGAAGATGGTGATGGGTAATTCCAATAAGTATGGAGGAGAAAATCTATTTCAACATTTAAATAAGAACAAACATATTTAGTAGTCAATTCTGTGTTCAGTTTGGAGCCAGTGAAATTTGGATGGTAGTGAAAATGCATATCATCCTGGAACCAGAAATTATTCAAGCTGCAGTGTTTTAGACAAGCTGAATTTGGTGCAGAGTTTGTACTTGGAGACCAGATAGAAGAGAGATGCAACAAACTAGATGGAACAATATAAATCACAGAACCAGGATATCTGCAGTCTCAGAGTTTACAGTCACAGCCAAAGACATGGTCAGATATTTCCAGAAATTTCTGTGATATTTCTAGAGAATATCTTGCCTTCTTCAGTTTCTCAGTAGAGGCAGCAGACAGAAACTCTTTTGAAATGTCACGAAATATCTGTCCATGTCTTTGCATACACTGTAAGTAGCAGTGGTCATAGTGATGGTGTGTAAGTGCTATAAAGAAGAACTAACAATCCTGCTGACATGGGATTCCAAGTTTAGCAATTGAAAAGAACTCCAGGATTATGGACAGCTGGGGTTGGATGAATGGTGAAGGAACCATAGTGTAGGTCAATATCAAATGAACTAAAAGATTTAGCCTTTACTTTGGTTTTGCATACAAGAAGTTCTACTTGTTAATATTTAGACTGAGTGCATTCATGGTCATCCAAGAATGGACATTAGTGAGGCACCATGACATCCTAGTTAGGTAGTTTGTGATGAGTCAGTGACTGGGGCATTGATCTGGGTGTCATCGGCATAACTTTGTTAGGATAGACTGTGAGCTCTTATGATCTCAGCCAGGGTGACATATATAACACAAATATGAGGGGCCATAGAGCAGAGCTCAGCGCCACTAACTGACACTGGTTTAAATTAAGATGTTATAAAATTGAAACTGATAGTCTGTGCTCACCAACTAAGATATAGAGGATAATGTATGTGCATCAATGTTAACCATATTATGCTAGCGTTGAGTGGTTACCTTGGCAACCATGCTAAACTTCAAGAGCCAACTCGAGAGGTTAATCACAGTTGCCAAGGTAAACCAGGAAAACGCGGCATAGCATAATAATGACCACTAATACCCATATATTGTCTTTTATAGTGTATGGGCATCGTTGTTGCCAAATTATAGACAGTAAATTACAACTGTTTAATTAGGATTCAGCCTCTTACCTTGCGCAGACGACAATGAGATGGTCAGTTTTGTGCAAGAAAAACTATACATTTAACATACAGAAAAGGCCCTTTCAGCCAGGATACAATGGAAGCAGATTGAAAAAAACACAGCTTAACATGACCACTACCAGAGAGCAGATCATGTGATACAAAACAACCAAACAGCTAGTCAGCCAAACAATTGTCTGCGCTTCTGCGAACTCATTGTGCGAATAATCTGCCTCATGGAGCTTTGCCAGTGCTACCTGCAAGAAATGGGGTCGAATGTAAAGGAAAAATAAATGAAACACATGTTTAGAAGACAGGTATTGGCTCGGTGTTAATGTCACAGACAATTATGAGTTTCTATACTTTGGGGGTGAAATATAAAACACTTTACTAGCAGCTGCATTATATAGTTGTGGGCCTTTTGTGGAAGCATTTTAAATGGAGAGGCAGTTCTTTTACCTGATTTGAATAGAGTTTACCCATGCGTGGACATCTATGCTGCCTTGATACGCCATGACTGTTAGTTCCACTTTGTTATGCCATCGATGTGACATACTATCGATGGGTTAACACTGCTACGTCCACATCGATGGTATAACAAACTTAGTAAAAATGATTTTTCACATTAACAGTTCTACCATACATTATATGGTTGAAATCAGCACATGACTGTGTTACTAATACTACACATAAATTTCAGGTGGATGAACAAAATTTTATGGTTGATGGTATCAAAGGCAGATCAAATGTCCAACAGCAGCAGTACTGTGGGATTCCTTTATCGATAAATAGCAGAAGGTAAGTCAACTGTTGTTACAGAACTCCTTCTGTGCTGTTTCCAGTATGAAAGCCATTCTGTAATTTAAGTAGATATTGATTTGAAGTAAGGTAGTTTGGTAGTTGATGGGCTATGGCTTTCTCTAGTGTATTGCAAATGAATTGCAGCTGGACAGTTGCACAGTGATGGGTAAGAATATCAGGATTCCACGTAGATTCATTTAGGTTATGCAGAACTAGACCTCTGTTGTAAGAAGTTGAAACCACATAAGTGGATAAGAAGGAGCTGAAGAGATAGTAATCAGTGAAATTAGAATATGGGAAGAATTTTAATTAACCAAGATTTTCAATATGATGAGTGTATTAGCTTCAGTAAGAGACTAAAGAATGGAAGGTTGAGAAACAAATGTTAGCTGAAGCCTCAGGATTCAAGGCTAGGTTGGTTGGGGGCTGAATGACTGTTGTTAACTTGCCAATGAAAAAAATTGTATGTCCTGAACAGGAAGTGACAAAGTCGACTTGGAACTGTTAGACCTTGTGAATCTGCTTACAGTTTGAAGACATTTTCTCAGGTTTCTTATTAGGTAATAGTCCAATCTTCATAACAGTTCTTTTGACTTCCTTTTACAGTTGATTGTATTTTTTGGAGTGTTCATAATGGAGTATTCATAATATAGTTCATGAAAATGGTTAAGCCTTGCTTCAATCAATTTGTTTTCAACTGCCTGTGTTTTCTTTTTTCCAATAATAGGAAAAAGGAAGGGCAAGGATCCTATTTTGAAACAACTCTCATTAGGAATAATGAAAGGGGATAATTACAGAAAATATGTGAAACACAAGCATAATTGTGTGTAAATATACATATTTTAAATTTCACCACTGGTTTTACAAACTCTTGAACCCATACAGGCCAGTCTACATAGTGCCATTGCATACCATATTAGTAAAAATCTACTGTGTCAAATTTCCAGATACAAGGCAACTCATTCCTAAAGTCACAGTTCTGGTTCCACCCATGAATAACTTCCATACACTGCATTTCAGAAAATAATGCACAGTATCTGACTGCTGGATCTTACTAGCACTAAGCATTTATAGTATGTTTACTGACTTTGATAGCAATGTTACCCAGATATTGAAAAGGAAAAATAGAAAAGAAAAACCTCAGAGACAGGTGGCATATCTGCATACACAGCATCATTCCTCAAGTGCTAAATGTTCCATTAAGTATCTGAATGCTACTGTAAGCACTCTTGCATAAAAGAACATACTGTACTATAAGTTTAGGTTGAAGATTGCTTTGTCACTTTTTTTTTTGGTGTGGCTATATATTTTTCATCTTGCTACCTCTTCTATAGCTGTTCCTTATCTAACCCTCTCCATCCCTACATACCCACACATAGGGTCACCAGACAGCAGATGTCAAGGATTACTCTCTCCTGACAGACCTTGGCAGGCAAGGATGTTGGAACATTGCAATGAGTGAGGAGGCTAACATTTGAGAGTGCACCTGGAGCTTGAAATGGCAGGCTTGATTTTGAAAGGACTGGTAAATACTGAAAGGCTTCAAAGACACACATGTAAAATATTTGGGGTGCTTCCTCCCAGCCCTATTGTTCTAGCACTCATGTTGACAGCAAGTATCAGAGAGCTGGATACACTGCTACCCAGAAGACATGTGGCTTAATGCCAGAGGATTGAGTCAATCATATCATGTGACAGAAAGATTTACCCATTTTGCTTTCCCCTGCTGGCAGCACTTAGATGTTCTGAGGGACACTGGAAGGCAGGCCATATGCACACCATGAGATAAGGAAACCACCTCTTCACCTCACCTTCTGCCCACAAACCTAGATTGACAATATCATGCTAGAGCCTTCTGTGCCAACAGAGGCCAGCTGTTAACCAGCATTCTGATCTTTTAGCCTCCACAGACTGGAAGCACTCAAACAGAGACTAGCAAAGCATTCTGCCAACCTAACAGGAAAACTTTGACATCACAATGTTATCAAGGGTCTCCTGCATAGTAATGCAGTACCAGTGCCCTCTATAGTTTCATTATTTTAGCAGTATGGCTAGCAGTGTACATTACCATTATGTAGTCCCAATCATGACACCATAGACACACACACACACACACACTCACAAATAATTACTTGACAAATCCACGTTCATGATGTTCACCAAGGAGGATGTGATAACCATACAGTAATCCGCCTCATGGCAATCATAATATAAGATGGTTATACTTCTTGCTACAAGCCCTGAGTGTGTCAGAGATATGGTACACCTGACTTGTGGAAAAATGGGATTTTCCATCCTATACATCATATTGATGCATGCTAGACCATTTTCTGTGGTCTACCATGTGGTAATGCTTGGGCCTCCAGCAAGCAGCTTGCAGCCTAACTTTGCCATAAGAAGGTCTAAATGTCACATCTGTGTCCAAGATTATCAACTCAGGTGTACAGTAGTTGTGGCATTTGGCCTTGACAAAGCAGTGGAAATGTGAAAGTTGGATGCAAGGCTTGACACAAGTCCCGTGGGCAATATTTGAAAATCTGACCCTTATGAGGAGTGCCTTTGGCAGTATTATGAAAGGAATTAAGGCAATAAGGTTTTGTTTCATGTTCCAACAAAATCTGAAAGGCAACTCACCAACAAGTTCCTGTACAGTACATATTGTACATTATGTACAGTAGCTGCTTCTGTCAACTACTGGGCATGCACACAAGTCATGATCACAATCTGTCAATCAATCATGTTAAAGTCAGTCACAAGGCTGGAGTATCCTTTTTAGTTTTATGATTTTCTTATCTTTCATCAAGGAGTTTATACAGTTGTTGCTGATCTATAACCTATTGTATTACAAGCTGGTTTAAAATTAACAAACATTTACTTTCACGGCTCCAAAACAGACTGATTGATTTCAGGTGCTGAAGCAATCAGTCAGTCTGTCCTCTGCTGTCAGAGTCAAAACTGCAACTTTTTGCTCTGAAGAAGATTGATGCAGAAGGAGCAGCCCCACCCCACAGTTAAAATGATTAATCTATAAAATGAAGCACTCACCTGTGGAAACTTCACATTTATAGCTGTCTATGCCATTCAGATCTTTAAACGTTACATTTATCATCAAAAGAGAATCTAAATATTATTTTGAAGTCTTTGGCCTTACATATATTATGAAGGTTTGAGCATAATAATCCACAAACAAAGTAATGATTCATTTGAATTTGAGTGCAGGGATAAACAGCACATCCAGTGGCTATCTCTAGGATAATAGCATGATCTGCAGCTCAGCTGAAGACATAAATGTAGTCTTAGATACAAGATAATGAAAGCAGTTTATATGGACCATAATCTGAAAATTCCTTCATGGACAAAATTTGCTGCTTAGACTTTGTAGTTCACTGTGAGTTTTGACAACTAATATTTTATCATATAGCACCACAGCATGTAATGATCTATGAGGAACAAGTGATAGTGTAGCTTTCTTTGTGTATACTGCAGATGAAGCAATACAAAACAAGTTAAAGCTACCTAGTTTCCCATTTTTCTGTAATCTTCAAACAGAAGCCTTTAAGAGTTTCTTACAAGCTGTGTATGAATCAAAGGCCAGGTACTGTGTGAGCAGAATGTCTCAGCAAATAGCAATAATGTGAACAAGCAGAGGTCTGTTGAAAATATGGCAGTCTCATTGAAGCATCTGCCCTCATCCCAGCACACTACATAGAAAAATCCTGGTAGGTAGAATTTATCCCAGTAGACACTGGCCTGCCTACAGCATAGTATATAGCCACAGCATCACAGAATCTTATCGTGAATATTGGAAAACCACATGTAGTATCTCGGACAAAGATACATATTAATCCCTTAAGCAGCAGAAAAAAAGCAAAGTATAATTGTCTTCTCCGAAGACTTCAGATTTTATTTATTTATTTGTTTTCCCTATTGCAGCTCATTTGTATTCAGAAGCCATGCCAAACTAAAATTAATTCAACATTAGCTGTAGCAAACTGTAACTGGGCCCCAAGCCTTAGGGTTTAGGGAATGGAAGTGCTTTAGAAAAGCCAGATGGAGGGAGTTTGAAGGTGGGCAAATTTCTCTCTCAGTGGAAGTTGCATTGACAGCACATTTGTAGATGTCTCATGTGCAGTATCAAGGTCAGTGCATCTGGCCTTGAAAGTGCTAGCTTTGGCTGGAGTGGAGAAAACGTTTTCCAACATTGCCTATCCCAAGCTAGATGAGTAGTAAAAAGCACCATTTTGTCATTGCCAACCATCAACATAATGTATATGGGGCCTATATTTCTAAATTATAGTGTGAAACAAATAGAGGTTCATCATGTGAAATAATAATAAAGAACAGATGATTGGAAACTGAATTACAAGGGTGTAATTCAGTCAAGAGTTTCTAATGATGGTATAATCCACAAGAGAGGTGCTTGAGTATTGTCTGTCCCAATAATCCAAACACTGAATTATAGCATTGTAATTCACAGATGCCTAGTTTTATTTTATACTTAATATTTGTTACTTCGCATTTCCAATTTCTAGTAAAAGCCATAGTGTGGTACTTTCATTTTACTTCCATCCACCTGCCCTGTTTCTCACATAGGAAGACAGATTTTACTGAAAGCTGCAGTAAAGCAATTACTTTGTGAACGTCTGTTGTTTGTGTATACTCACTTGGTTTATCACACTGGCTATGCCAGTTTTACTCTACAATTGTAGCTCCACCTGTTGCTTGTCCACAAGCTAATTGTTTTGTTTTTCAAAATTCATTCAGCCATGTTCACCAATTTCAAAATGACAGAAGTGAGGCTAGTGTATGTGCATGGCTAAAATAGGTTTCCTTGGTTAGAGCAATGAGTCATAATTCACTTTAAGATGTCATAGTCATGAATTGCAAACAGTATGATGTCATAAGTATGAATTACTGTCCTGGGAACTATGGCTGAAATGTGAATTAAGATATAATAATAATAATAACAATAATAACATCATTGCCAAGTTATCTGTTAGCCTACTGGGGAAGACACCTCCATTTGTCTGTGCAACAACAGATATGAGAACATATAGGCACACACGTGAATTAAACATTAAGGAAAGTTCAATAAAGACTCATGCCTGTTGTTCAGAAAAGTTGTCAGGTTTCATGTGGAAATTCTATAGGCTTCTTTTAAGCAACCAGGTATCATCAATCCTTCTGCCATCATATTTGCATTTTACCTTCCCAACATCCCTTTTCTGACCATTACAGTGAGTAGTGGTTGGTGAAGTGGCCCAATCCACTCCACGAAGTGATTAGCTGAGCAAAGGTGGATTTGTGGAGTGCTCCTCAATGCAAAGCGGAGTACTTAGCATAATAATGAGGAACGTGAAATGCATTGAAAACAGCTACTTCACTTTACTCCGCCTCCACTGGTCACTTCTCTTTCAATTTTAAGGCAAAGTACACTGGTGGTAGTTCACTCTCACTTCACCTTGTTTTTGAGCTCTGAAGGAGGATTTTGCAGTGATTCATGGGAGTTCAGGTCACATGGGCTCTATATTGACCTGCACAGCCTCAGTTTGAGGTAGTACAGTAGGAAGGAGTAGGAGACAGTGTGCTCTGATAGCTGTCTGTAGGAATCTTTTAAAAGCTGTTCAAAAGTGTTTTTGCTTTTTCTTTTGGGTATCCAACTGTAGTTCATCGATTGTAGAAACCCTCCTGTGCTCACATCATCGGCGTTTTGTTTGTGTGCATTCTGAATGTAAATTTATAACATTGAGTGTATGGTGAAAGACAGTGAAGTGTGCTGTTCTGGGGATGGGGCGTTTCTGTGTAGGTAGATTTAAGTTGGAGAACTAGTGATTTCTTTGTGTTTTGGTAATATTTTGTTTATATAACTGACTGTGTTACTGTACACATAGTAAAATTGTCAGTGATAGTACAAATTTTCTTGCTGCTTGTTGTATGAATGTGGTGCAGCATTTCATAAGGTCAGGTTGTTTAAATTACAAATTTATTGGCACTGAGTACACTGAATGTATGCATTTGCATCGCATTCCTCATTCAGCATTGTACACAAAGGCCCAGATATTCAAACTGCACCCAAAAGTGTGCAATAGCAGGAGCAAGTGCAAGTCTATTGAGCCCATGCCCAAGAGGCCTGGATTTGAAAAATGGAGCAGGCCAAACTGTGCCTACGGCGATGACTGAATATCGCACCACCTGCACCATAGCGCAACTCGGGAGGGAAGCTGAGCAGATCTGATGTGCCATAGCGCAACAAGGGATGTTCAGCTGAGCAGTCCAGAGGTGCCATAGCACAACCAGGGACGCCCCCAGCAGCAGAGCAATGCAACTGCACAACCAGGGAGGTAGGAGCCCACCACCCATGCCACAGATGGGCACAGGAACACACAGCAGAACAGACATTGTCCCCCACACCCCATGCACTGCACAACTGGGGAGGGCTGGAATAACCACTGGCCCATGGAGACAAGCAAACAACCCACAGCTGGGCCATGGTGCCCCATCACACCTACCACAGCTGTGACTGGCACACAAGGAGGGCTGACCACCCGTGCCACACCATCCCCAATGCAGAGCACACCCTGCACCATGACTCCCAGACACCCCCCATGAGCAGTGACCACCACTGCAGGAAACCCCATGCATGCCACCACTCCCACTGTGACACTGCAACCCTGTGCACCACAGAACCATGCAAGCCAGCCCCACCATGAGCACCCATCAGCGGGTGGCAGCACACAGCAATGCAACAATGGCAGACACAGTGCCACCATGCACAGTCCCCAGGGTACTGCTGAGATACCAACCATGCATCGGCACATGAGGTACCCACATGGGACAGGGCATGCCCCTGACACCACCACCAGTGGTACAGCACCCTGCACAGTATTCCAATGACACACCCCAACCCACCACTGGCCACAACAGCCAGCACAGACACCCACAGTGGTGGTGGAAGCATGCACCACCGGATGCCACACAGTGTATGAACAGACACCCACCCATACCCAAGGGCACAACAACACAGGGACACAGTGGTGGGGCAACCAAGCCCCAGTGTGGGCCCATGTAAACTGTGTACACACAACCTGCAGTCCTCCATGGCACTGGAGTGCCAGCCTCCCTGCAGGCACTGTGGACCAGTACACCACCATCATTCGCCTGAAGCACAAGTCACAGACAGTGGGGCACATCCCTGCAACACACACAAGGCACAGCATGGAGGTGGGATAACAACTGTGGTGCCCACAGTGCCACCCAAGGCAGACATGCACCACACCAGTGACAGGAGGCAACCCAGCAATGTGAGGGTACAGTGGCTGCCCTGCAGGGACTGCCACCACTGACATGCCAGCGGACCCTGCAGGTCACAGACATGCATGTGTGTCAGCTGCACAGGCCATGGACGGGCTGATGGGTGCACCATGGACACAGAGCATGCACCATGGACCACTGCACACAGTCATCCAGTGCACAGGGCACAACACACACACCACAGACACTGACTGATAGCTATCCCCACACCATAGTCACCTCCACACGTACACACACACACACCCATGACCACATCACCCTGACACCATGCACACCACTGCAGCTGAGCACCTATAGCCAACTGCAAATCAGAGACCACCACAGTATTCATATTAAAATTAAATGTATTGAACAAATATATAAAATTAAACTATATACAATATTACATAAACTATATACAAGGTTGGAGGCCACAAACAAGGTGGGGGTGGGTAGAGGGCAGGGGTGGACAAATGGGATGGGAAAGGAGGGGGTGTGAGGGTGGGTCCAGAGGTAGGGAATACTGGGACCGATTGATCCCTAAGCGGAGCACCTCTCCCGATCTGACTCCTCCGGCTCTGTGCCTCCTCAGGACCCCGTGTCATCAATTCATCTGAGGATGTCCAGCGACGCCTCGCCACCAGTAATATCTCCCCAGTGCCTCCCTGTTTTCCACGTAGATGGTGGGTACCTAGGACGAGGGAGCACAGTCAATAGGTTTGAATGCACAACACCATACAGCCAGCCCACTGTGCATGGCATACAGCCGTGGGACATCCTGTGATGGTGTCTGACCACCCGCAGTGATCACGTCCACATGACCTGCTCACCCAGGCTAATACAGCCATGCGGAACGCTGCACACCAACCGCTGTCATGTCACAGCACCACCGTGGCTATTTATTGACATGGCTAGTGGCAAAAGCAGTGGCACAACTATGTACCTGGTCACGCATGGACCACCATTGACGCACTCCCAGACATGCATTGTCACTGGTCAGTGTTGATTGTAACAAGTCGCGTGCATGGCAGTGGTGTCGACGGATGGTGGCCGCTTCCCGCTGCCCACCCTGTCACACCGCATGCAATAGTAATCATGGATGTATGGCACTCACATTCATCGGGCGGTCAAGTGGCTGGTGAGGACCCTCACCCGCCTGGCTGCACCATGCTCTTCCTGCCACCGCCTTAAAGTGCAAGGCGGCATTCCTCCGGGCCTGTGGGGAAAACATGGAGAGAGGAACATCAGTACAATCCCATAGCAAAGTCCCCTGCCCCAGGTGTGTCCTTCCACCCAGCCAGACCCACCCACCCCACACCCTGTGAACACCACCACAACCAACCCCGAACGGTCCCTCCCCATGTGCTGGACACATACAACACTGTTACCCATATGGAAGATAAAAGTGTGTTGACATAACCCCTACCTGGCC
This sequence comes from Neoceratodus forsteri, assembly GCA_016271365.2. NCBI lineage: Eukaryota > Metazoa > Chordata > Ceratodontiformes > Ceratodontidae > Neoceratodus > Neoceratodus forsteri. Next base: position 382,120,857 of record CM057453.1, read on the forward strand.
ATGGCAGCATGCCCTCCTGGCACGTCCCCACAGGCTTGCCAGTAGCTCTGCTCCCTCTGCCACAGGTCCCGTATCTGTGGCGGCACTGCTCTGCGCTCCTCCCCATCCTGTGGCCTCCTTAAGTGCAGTGGCCACCTCCTGCCACCCACTTGGGTCCTAGCCCTGTCCAGTGGTGCCTCCCTGAACAGTGGCCCATGGTGTGGCTCCACAATGGCCACTAGGTTGGCCAGCTCAATTGCAGACCAATGGGATGCCCTCCTGTGCAATTCTCACTGCTCTGTTAGGCAATATGGCACTCTGCAGTGCGGCTCCCCATGTGCAGATGCTCCACAGAACAGCGCTGCCATTCCCTATCGTGCTGTCACCGAACAGCGCGATAGAGGTGTAACGCATACCTGATGCATGGCGCCTAGGGGCAAAGGTCGGGCACAGGGTCAAGGGTCTCTGGTGCATGGACACGCACAGCGCCATTGGAACAACAATGTGTGTGTGCTATTGGCTGCCTGTGTGCCACCGCCATTAGCGGTCTACGCAGTGGCCCAGTGCACCTATGATGGCCCAGTGCCACAGCACCATGTAGTGACCATCGCTATAGCGCCACTGGCACAATGGTGGCCGTGCCCTGCATTGCCTACCACACACAGCACGTCATCAGCGCAGCAGATACCCATCAACAACCCAGGCATGCGCATGAGGTGTGTACTCGCATGTCACAAAACTGCGCCATTGGCTCAGCACATTCAACACAATTGCGCAAAGCGCCAACAGCGCGATATTCAGCCATCATATGCAAATCATCTAATCAGCCATTCAATGGTGCAGCACTGCAATTTGCATCTACTTAAAGTTGCGCCTTGCCACATTTGCATGGGTTGTGCTATAAATGTGTGACATTGGGCTGCAGTGGCCATAGTTGGTTACTGCAGTCTATTGGTGAGTTGCATGCTGTTTGGGAGTGTGGACTGTGGATTTAGGGACATGCATGGGACTGCACAGTCACAGGTAACAACTGCCATTCTTACAGGCTACATAATGACCGAGCAGTTGTTGGAGAGGAGGAACACAGTGGTGGGAGGAGGAGGAGGCCTAACTTTACCAAGGCCGAAACACAAGCCCTGTTTGAGGCCTACCTGGATCAGGAGCCACTTCTCAGTGGAGGGCGGGAATGCCTCAGGCCCGTGCTGCTGCATGGGAGGAGGTGGCACGTGCTGTGAACCTGCATGGCAGCCACCAGCACTCTGTGCAGGAGTGTAGAAAAAGATGGGCATGGACAGGAGGAGGATAAAGGAGAAGGTGGCTGCCATCAGGGCAGCACATGCTGCAACAGGTGGGGACAGCGGAGGTGGTACAGCTGACCCCACAGGAGGAGAGGCTTGCTGGAAGCATGCAGCACAGTGCCATTGAGGGTGTTCGGGTGGTGGCTTCCAGCCGGTGGTGCCCATCACTGCATGGTAAGTCATGGTCTGTCTATTGGGGGAAGGGTAGGTCACATGCAGTAATGCAACTTTGCTTTCCCTTACAGATCCTGAGCATCTGCATGGGTCAGCAGTGGTGGGCCTGTCCACTGAGGACAGTCAGCTGGTGATGGAGGAGGCCCATCCACCTCCATGGATATCGTGGATCATTGCGACAGTGGGGCCACCTGGCTGTCCACACTGATGTCGTTGTAACAGGTGTGGAGGAAGCCCTGCCTGTGTCCCAGTGTGCCAGCATCCACAGATGCCAGCATGCTATGACTGGGCGGGTGCAGAGTCCGTCAGCGATGATGATGGCGCTAACGTCATGGGCAGTGACATGTGTGTGCCACGGAATGGCCACGCAGCAGGGCACTTCATGCCCATGGCTGTGGGTGGTGCTGCCGTGGAGACCTGCATGTCAGCACAGTCTCAGCCTGTGCCTGTCAGCACCAGTGGGGCAGCACTGGTGTCTGTTCCAGACAGTGGGACTGTTGTGGCCACTGCGGCAGCATCAATGAGCCCTGGGGGGCGGCAGCTGGAGGGCAGCATCAGCAGTCGGCCAATGGGCTTGGGGTACAGGGTTCAGCGGCGGCATCTGTGCACTGCCTGTGGACATTCCCAGACCTGGTCCTGTCGCGCAGCACCCACCCTCAAGGGGTGCTGCTCATCAGGGCTATGCACACCCTGAGGGACAGGATGCCGAGGAGGCAGATGACCTCTTGGATGAGCACACCCGCCTACTGCAAGCATCGTCCAGCAGCAGATGCAGCTTGCGATGTCCATGGATGCACTGCGGTGGCTCTGGAGTGGGCAGAGGAGCACCGCAGCAGGGACACCACCTGATCCTGGCAGGGATGGACCAGTTGCAGGAGGATGTGACCACTGCCATTAACAGGCATGCACAGGCATTCATGCTGTCATGGCCACAATGGGCACACAGTCAGGTGCCCATGCATCGCGGACACCATGAGTGCACTGTCCACCCCATTCCGGTGTTGTGCGACTCCCACCCTGTTGACACTGGATTCAGCTGTGGGCATCCCGAGCACTCCTGGCGCAGGCATGTTCCATGTGCTGCAGGCCCCTGTGTGGAAGCACGGTGGCGTTCACACAGCGGAACCCCTGAGGGACCATTGGTGCCACCCCATGAGGCCAGTGGTCAGCCTGTCAGTGCTGGCGGGTCTTGGTGGGGCCGGCCATGCATCCGTGGTGACCAGAGCACTGTGTCACATGACTGACCTGTCTCCCAGCATGGCTACTGTCTGGGCTGCCCTGTGTGCATTGTGTGTTTCAGTGGGAGTGCGGGTCGGTACCCAGCCCTGCGCGGACACACAGTCCACCTGCACACCTTCCGGCTGCTGTCCACAGTTGCGTGTGCAGGATAATGCTTGCATTGTGCTGTACTCAATGTGCAATGGTGCTCAGCATCTGACACACACGTAGTCTGGTACAAAATATCACTCTCGTTATCTCGACACAGAAAAGATCGGCTCCTAAATACCGACGCTACCACAAGATCGCCGAAATAAATAGCGAAAAATGACAGGCTGTACTTTCCAGGTGTACTGGAAGGCAAACTAATCACCTCCCTAGAAATCCCACACCCAGAAAATTTTAAACACTAAAAGTCAACAGACAGGATAAGCTTTTAAGTATCAATCCCTGAAGTGACACAGTGAGTGCAAATCTCAAGCTTCAAATAAATCACAAAACCTGGCATAAAGTCCTCAACTCTGCCCCAAAATGTGGTTAGTCAGACAGAGAAGCCCCAAATATAACAGAGTCAATGTACAAAGTATGGTTTTCACAACATATTATACTGACATGTAGAGATAAACAAACAAACAAACAATCAGCACAGGATATCCTGCAGCTAACTAGATAGAAATATTACTATTAGGAGATCATAAGAGGTACTCAAAATTTAAAGTTCCACCCAAAGACTGCACTGAACTCCCTTAGGTATAACACAAAGGTTACAGTCCACGATCCACCATTATGCAGCCAAATAGATACCAAAAGCCCCTCAAGTATCTGATGCATCTGGTTGTTTGAATTTGGTGACTGTGGAGAGCACATTTTGCTCTGATTTTGTTTTTCCTTGACATTTCTTTGGGGGCTGTAAACCTTTCTGAGGAGAACTGGCTACTATCTCAGCCCAGCAGACATCAATTGGGGACCGGTAGCAGAATCTTTCTCAGTCATCGAGAAAAGTTGATTGTTAGAGGTAGGTTGCAACTCTGAGGTTGAGGGATGCTCAAACTGGGGAGCTCAGTGAAGGTTAAGGGCACTAACATTAGCATAAATGTGGTGGTAACAGGAGACAAAATCCATGTTTGTCAGAGCTAGATCTTCTGATAGGACTGCAACATCGTGGCTTGGCACAATTGGAAGAGAGTGTACATTTTCCTGCAAGGGAGCAGACTGTCTTTTAGGTAGTAAATCCTCTGAGGTACCATTTGCCATGGAAACTGAATCATCCAACGTTGAGGAAAGAAGGAATCATTCACAGAGCCCGCACAGACATATCCAGAGAATCCAACACATTAGTAGGAGTAGTATCCGTAGGTTGCATGAAAATCCCTGACAGCATGTGGCCAGTGAAAGTGTTATTGAAATTAATGTGCATACTTGCTGAGTAAAGGAGACTAAACTGGATAGTTTCTCGCTCTCTCCCTGTCGGTCATTCATTTTCGTTATTTATGTTCGCGATCTTGTGAGGCGCTTGATGTTCAGGCGTCGGTCAATTGATTAGTCGACCTTCTAGTAATCGATATTCGTACTGCTCCTGGCACTACGCACATGGATGGGCAGTGGCGTGGTGGCCTGTGGACATGTGCGTTGCTAGGGTTGGCGTGCCGGGTCAGTGTGCCTCCTGTCCTCTGTGCACATTTGGTGCATTGTGTGTGTGCGTGTGTGTGTCCTTCCACGTGGCATGTTAATCCTCACCCATCCCTGGTTGTGTGTGTGCTTCTGTGCCCTGCCACTTCCCTTGATGGTGTGCACCCCTGGTGTGTGTCCATGCGTGTTTGTGGGTTGTGCCTTAGCCACTGGTGGTTGCACATGGCCCCATGACTTACCTGGGTTGGCTGGCGTGCTCCTTCATGATGGTGTCCTGGTGCAGCTGTGCCAGCAGATCAGTCGGGGGTCCGTCTCTTAAGGGGGTCTGCCCATCACCATCGTCACTGGCATCCTCGCCGTCCCCATCGCTGTTCCCCTCTTCGACCTGTACAGCTATCCCACATTCATTGGCCATGTTGTGCAGGATGCAACAGGCCAGGAATAGCCCACAGGCCTTTGAGGGGCTGTACTGTAGGAGCACCGCGGAGGTGTCCAGGCAACGAAACGTGCCTTCAGCATCTCAAACACCCGCTCGATGATATTACTTGTGGTGGCATGTGCCTCATTGTAGCATTGCTGCGATGGGGTCGCTGGGCCCCGTAGGTGTGAGCAGCCAGGGATGGAGTGGGTATCCACTGTCACCTGTGTGTAGAGGGCAGAGGTTAGTTTGGTGATCAGCATTCCTGCCCCAGGCCATGTAGGCCACTACCCATGTCACCTCTGGCCATGCCCCCCAGGCCCTATGATTGTCCATGTGGTTTGCATACTCACCCACTAGGTGTCCAATGGGGATGTCCCCACTCTCAATCTGTGGCACAGTGCTGACTGGTGCCAGATGAAGACATTGTGCTCCCCAGGGTGCATGGCACAGACACTGATTATGCACCCCTGGCATCACACACCACCTGGCAGTTGATGCTGGCATAGCCCTTGTGATTGATGTATGCAGCCCCTCGGGGCCAGGTGGTGTGTGTGGCCACATGGGTGCAGTCTATTGCCCCTAGCATGCCAGGCATATGTGCTACCCTGTGGAACTCCTGTATGTTTGCTGTGCACTCCACGGTTTGCTGGGGAAATGGATGTACTCCGCAGCATGTGGCAGCAGTGCGCTGAGGAATTGGGTGAAGTGGTGTGGCGTGGCCGACTGGGTTATGCCTGTGGTGTCCCCAGTTGGTCTCTGGAAGGTACCCGTGGTGAGCAAGCACATGCAGGCTGTTACTTAGTCTCCACTGACAGGACATGGCTCCGTCGTGTGGGTGCCTGCATCACATCACTGCACAGCTCACAGAGCCACCTCCAGAATTGCCCTATTCAGGCGGTGACTGGCCCTGATCTCAGTATCAGTGTACAGCTCAAAGCTGGTGTGGGCTCGGTACTGCCTGTTGAGGGCATACCGCCGATGGGCCCTTCCACGCCACGCCCCCCTGCCGCACACCTTCTCACCCTCATAACAGCCTCCATCTGGAAGGTGGCACTGGCCATGTCCCTGGCTTGTGTTCACCCCCTGGCAGCTGTTACTGTATTCCCCGCTGTCCTCCCTGCTACTTCCCTGCACCAGGAACACCTGCCTGTGGTGGCCTCTGTGCTGTGGCACTTCCCATTCTGCACTAGCTGTGGCTCCTCACACCTTCCCTGTGCCTGGGTGTTCAGGGTGCCCTATCCTGGCCTGCCCTGTTTGTCCTCCTGCCCTGTCTGTCTGCCTAGCATTCTGCCTCATGTGGCTTCCCTGTAGCGTTCTTGTGCCTCTCCCTTGCTCCTTTTTATTTTGGCTCATTTCCGCTGTAAGGCAACTTCGCTTGCTCCCTATTGTGCATAGCGCAAGTTGTTGAATATCACTGTGCCATTTATGCATGGTTCCTCCCCTTTGGTTGCGCATGCCTTCATTATCATTGCGCTGTTGCTCAGCATGATTCCGGGGCGCAACTACTCCTGCTGAATATCGCAGAATGGTGCAATTTCAGACTTCGCGCAGGCGCGAACTCATTGCGCATGGCTCAAATCCTCTTTGAATATCTGGGCCAAAGTGTTCTGTGTTGTGTGTGCAGTTTTGCATGCATCAAATATAATACACTTTTAAAATTTGTGACAAAGATCAGTGTAAGCTACAACTAAGCGCAGCAGTGTGAACCTGCTATCCTGCAGCTGCCTGATTTTGTACTACGATCGTGTTTCTGTTCTTAGTGTTGCTGCTTGTAGTGCCGTAAAATCAGCACTGTCTGTATTCAGTGCCCCCACGTTGAAAAGGTATTTTTATCAGACTGGATTGTTTTGTGACCCCATCAGCGCCACTGGTTACTGAATTTGTTTTAATTCCATGACAGTGTCACAACACAATGAGCCCTTATCTGTAGCTGAAGCCACAGATGTTTATTTTGCTCACATCCAGCTAGCGAGTAGTGACCCTCCAGTCAGAAAGTGAACGTATCAAAATCTGAATTTGGTAATGATATTTGTGGTTGATCCCCAAAATGACTGCAAAGAGATGTGCAAGTAAAGCTGTTTCTGGCCATGGCAATGTTGGCAGTAAGAGGGTCTGTGGGCATGGTAGTAGTATGCAGACAGAGAAGTGCATCGATCATGTGAGGAAAGGTATTTCTCCTGCATGTTTTTACAGCCAATCAATAGCTTCACTGATAGTTGGAGGAGATGATGTTTTCCCAGCGGTGGTGTTAGTGTTACTGGTGTTAGTGGTGGTGGAGGTAGTATTAGCATTGTTGCATCAAGTTCTAATTCCGACCAGTGTACCATATCCAAACATATTGTGTGAAGCAGTGTAAGTGGTGACAGTGTAGATGATGTGATTACTTCCCAGTAACATCCCATTAACTGAACCTGATTCTGATGATCATGTCAACGATAGCATACAATGTGATATTCCATCTACCCGTGGCATAACGCCACTCATTTCCATGTAACAGTAATTCACAATGTGGTGAAAAATATCAAAGTGATGGTGGTGTAGATGCTGATGATGATGATGTGGCTGTTGTTGCAACATGCAGTCCACATGTTAGCATCAAGCAGAAGATGTGGATGTGTGTGACAGTGACATTGTGAATATGATGATGATTGATTTAATTGACCCCAGTTGAACCGGGAAAAAGAAATTAAAAGTGGCTGTGTCTGAATCTGTCTGCAGGAATCCCACGCTGTAAAAACTTGTGATTTACCTGTTTTCTGGATGATGATGATGATGATGATGACCCAGTACTCAATATGATAGGTAGTCATGGTGGTCATGGTGGTAGAAGACTTGGTTTGCTGGCCAAGGCACCTAGCTTCACCTGAGCTCTTTCCTTCTAAGACTGCTTGAAAGGCAGAGTAGAGAACTTACCAGAGCAGGGAAAGGATTAAGACTTATTTTGGCTAAACAGATTTACTGTGTGGTGTTGTTTTATTTTTACTCACAGGGATTGCTACTGTTTGTTGCTAACATTTCATTGCTTTATTTTTCTCTGGAGCAAAGTGTTTCTTACAGCGTATATCTTCTCTAAATTATTACAGGTGGTGCTTTACAGGTTTTACAGTTTTATCTAACATTAGGATAAGCTTTCAGGGTTACTGCATTTGTTGTTGACTGATTGTTTCTGCTCTTACCTCCTTGTTCTTTCATCCGTGGTTCTTCTTTTTGGCAGGGAAGGGCCCAGCCACCCACCCCAACCACCCACACTACACTCTTTTATAGGTACCACAGTTGTGACATTTCCTGTGGCAGAGCAGGAAGAGGCGGATCAGTGGGGCCTCCACAAGGTGAGCTCATTTACAGGGCACTAGTAATTTAACTTGTTATAACAAGTTAAACAAACACAATCAAACCATTACTTGCATTTTTCCTTTTTTCCTTCTAATTACTCTGACTAGGTTATAAACCCAGCAACTTATCTGGAATGGTATCATTAACTGCAGGTACTGTGGAACAATTTTCAGAAGGACAGTCTTACAGGATTTAGGACACTGTCTACATGCTGGGCCTTTGGAGATCTTAGGGCTCAGCTCCGGGCAGCATGGGCAGAGATTGCATGCCTCAAATTTCATATTCAAGAGAAATACATTATAAGGAACCCCATTTCCCCAGCATCCAACAGAAAAACCTCGACCGCAGAGGGTAGTTGGTCAGGAGGTTGGCAGGTGGTTAGGAGGGCAAATCGGGTGCCCATCACTCTCTGCTCTCAACACATTACCTCCAAAACCATATAAACACTACAAACAGGTATCTGCCTCTATCTCTGAAATCAAACAAAGAGGCAGAAGACACTGCAGAGCAGAACACTGCAGCACAGGAGCTAGCACAACAAAACTCACCCAAATCAGGAACCAAAACAAAAAAAGCAAAGGAAATCCAAAAACTTCTGATCATAGGAGACTCCATGATTCGGGAGTTGATACCCATCTCCAGCCAGGGGTAATGGTCAGATGTCTCCCAGGTACATCAGCATGGAGAGACACTGACCGCATTACTAAATTGTTCACAAAGCAGGAGAAAACATTGATGTCCTAGTACACATAGGGACTAATGATCTCAGCCAGCCGGTCAGTTGTGGAGACCAAGGAACACCTGACCAGGCTGGGTGACAAACTATCATCTATTTCATCCGGCATCTCCTTCTCTGAGATCCTGCCAGTCTGGGAGAGGAGCAGATGGACGGAAGGTCAGAGAAGGAGATGGGGAGCTAAACACGTGGCTCAAGGGCTGGTGCCAGGAAAAGGACACAGATTTGTAGGGAACTGGCAACAGTTCTGGGAGCGAAAGTTCTTTAAATTTGATGGACTGCATCTGACTAAGGAGGAGTCAGTGCATTGGGGCAGAAGTTTGACGTCTTTGCAGAATATTTAAACTAGCAAATGGGAGAGGGTGCAGCACCCCATCGTCGAATGGGAAGACACTCCCCCTCAGCTAATGGTCAAACAGGAATTCAGCATGTTTGCCGTTCATTTGCATCACCAGGTAAGAAAAAAGGTTTGTCTCCCCATACGGCACTAGGGTAATGCCAAACCTCACCAACAACTAACACACCAAAATCTGGCCAATGGAAAATCATGTACACAAATGCTCACAGCCTGGGAAATAAGATCCCAGACCTGCAGGCAATAATGTCAGGGCTAAACTGGACATAGTAGCATTAGTGAGACGTGGTTTACCAGTAACCACTTGGGAGACTTCAGTACCTGGCTATGTATTGTTCAGAAGAGACCGAGGTGCAAAAGGGGGGAGGTGGCCCTGTATGTCAATGAAAATATCAAAGCTACAGAAATTCAGAATACACATAAGGAGCCAGAAGAACTGTGGGTCACCCTGGAAACAGGAAATGGGACAGCCATAAGAACTGGGGTTGTCTACAGGCCCCCAGACCAGGGGAGGACATAGACACATTACTGTTAGAAGATATACAAAACATGACAGCTAAAGGGAGGTTCTGATAATGGGAGACTTCAACATGCGGATACAGATTGGTCAATACCAGGAACATCTGCAGAACTAGACACATAGTGGATTCCCTGCAGGGAAGGGCCTCAAACAACTGGTACAGCAACCCACAAGAGACAGGGCTATCCTAGATCTAGTACTGACTAACAAGGAAGGATCACAGATCTCCAGGTAGAAGGTCACCTGAGGGCCAGTGACCATCAATGGTATGGTTCAATTTGGCTACTACATCTAAATCATCCCATTCCAAGGCAAAAATATGGGACTTCAGAGGAGCTGACTTTGATAAGATGGCCAACAGAGTTAAGCTAGCCCTGGCAAAAAAACACAGGTGAGGGGTACAGGCAAAGTGGGCAAGCATTAAGGATGCAATACTTGAAGCAACATCCCATTGTGTTAGACAGAAAAGGAAGTGCAAAGAAGAAGGAAACCACTTTGGTTCTCAAATACAGTAGCAGAAAAGGTCAGAGCCAAAAGGCTGGCCTTCAGGAAATATAAAGGAACACAGCGGGATGAAGATAGGGAGGCATACCAAACTGCCCTAAGGGAAGCAGGGAAGGCAGTAAGGCAGGCAAAGTCCCAAACTGAGGAAACACTAGCACGAACAGTAAAGAAGGTGACAAGACTTTCTATAGATACATTAGTGAAAGGAGAAAGTCAGAGGGTATGCTAAGCTTAATGGAGAAAAGGGAGCATGTGAGGAGGAGGACCCTGTAAAGGCATCTATCCTAAATAGATACTTTTGCTCAGTATTTACTGAAGAGAAGGTAGGGCAGGGCCCACAGCTCAGCATCATGGACACAGGGGAGGAGGTGAGCACTACTCCTTCACAAAGAAAGGGTCCTACAAGAGCTTGCTAAGCTCAGGGTGGATAAGGCAATGGGACCTGATGGCATACATCCCAGGGTACTTAAGGGCTAAAGGTGGAACTAGCAGAGCCATTAGCAGAACTGTTTAGTGAGTCTCTGAGCACAGGAGAGGTCCCAGAAGACTGGAGAAGGGCTCATGTGATCCCGCTCCACAAGAGTGGTAGCAGGGAGGAGGCGAGGAACTACAGACCAGTCAGTCTTACCTCAGTAGTGGGCAAGATTATGGGGCACTCCTTAAGGAAAGGATAGTGCAACACCTGGAATCCATAGGGGCTCAGGATCCAAGACAGCATGGGTTTACAAAGGAAGGTCCTGTCAAACTAATCTCATAGATTTCTTTGACTGGGTAACCAGAGTGGTGGACCAAGGGGGAGCAGTTGATGTCGCCTACCTTGACTTCAGCAAAGCTTTTGACACTGTTCCACATAGAAGATTGATAAATAAGCTGGGTAGGCTCGGGGTGGGTCAAAGTTGGTCAACTGGGTGGCAAACTGGTTGAGGGCAGAAAACAGAAGTGGTGGTAAATGGTATACAGTCAGAAGAGATGCAAGTCACAAGTGGGGTACCTCAGGGGATCAGTCCTGGGGCCAGTCCTATTCAACATCTTCATTAGTGACCTTGCAGATGGACTAGAGGGTAAGGCTTGTCTGTTTGCAGATGACACCAAGATCTGCAACAGAGTAGATGATCCAGATGGGGTGGGCAGAATGAGAAGAGATCTGGATAAACTAGCAAAATGGTCAGAAGAGTGGCAACTGGGATTTAATGCAAAGTGCAAAATCATGCACATAGGGAAGAGAAACCCTGAAGCCACCTATAGGCTGGGAGGGAGTTGCTAGCAGTCACAAAGGAAGAAAGAGACTTGGGCATCATCATCACTGATGACCTGAAATCATCAAGCAGACCTCTAAAGCAGTAGGTAAGGCTAGGGGGTGTTAGGGTGTATTAGTAGGGGTATCACAAGTCGTAAGAGGAGGTAATAATCCCTCTTTACAAGACACTGGTTAGGCCCCATCTGGAGTACTGCGTGCAGTATTGGAGGCCACACCTTCACAAGGACATTAACCAAATTGAGGCAGTCCAGAGAAGGGCAACCAAAATGGTGCAGGGACTGCATCAGAAGACATATGAGGACAGATTAAGAGCTCAATATGTATACCCTTGAGCAAAGGAGGGAGAGGTGATATGATCGAGGCATTCAAACACCTTAAGGGCATAAACAAGGTGAAAGAGTCTAACATGTTTAAATATAAGAAAAATAGCAGGACAAGAGGACACAGCATGAGATTAGAGGAGGCCGATTAAGGGGAATGTGAGGAAATTCTTTTCACAGAAAGGGTGGTGGATGCATGGAATGGCTTACCACAAGAAGTGGTGGCTATGAATACAGTGCAGGGCTTCAAACAGGCATGGGATAGGCATAAGGGAGCAATACAAATGACTATGAATAGATGGCCACTGACAGAGCAAAGGCCGATGGCACATTTATAAGCTAGAAAAGAAATGGGCAGACTGGATGGCTTGTGGTCATATCTGCAATCAACTTCTATGTTCTATGTTTCTATGTAAGTTGAGGTCCAGGTCTGCAGTGCCAGAAACATCACGTGCCCCCCCACTTCAGTGCTTAAAATAACAGACTTAAATAAGCCACATCATCATGGACATGTTAAAAGCAGAGCATCACAGTCCCTTGTTTGGGATTTTTGTTCAAGATGCAAATGATGATTCAGTTGCAATCTGCCAGTTTGCCATGTGCATGTGAGTCGAGGTAAAGGGAGCCATCTTGGGACAGGAGGACAGCATACGCATCTTAAGAATAGGCACTTGGCTCTGTGGACCCAGCACAAGCTGGCAGCTAATACCAGACTTGGGCATTCACCCGTATCACGCGGCAACCATAACCAGCATGTTATCCCCTTCCATGACTGTTAAGCCCAGTAGGAAATTAAGCGTGTGCAGTAGTGCAGGTAATAAGAGCAGAGGATTACTACAGGCATGATGAGGTGGAGGACCATAATGACTTTGAAATGTTGTCCAGTGCTGGTGAGAGTAGCAGTTTTGTGGTGGTGGTGGTGAATGCAGTATGTCTAGTGCAAGTGGTACATCAACCCGGTTGGCAAATCCTGAAAAATAACATCATTTCTGGGTTTGTCATCATCACCTGTGCAACCGTCTTCATCAAATGTCACACTCCACCCCTGCCAATGCCATTCATCACAGAGCACAACCATTTGTGACCAACACACACCGTGTAAAACGTTTAAGTCAGCCACGTTACAGAGTGTTTTGGCATAAGCTGAAGTACCCCCAATCATACAGTGTCACGTGAACTTAATGCTGCTGTAGCAGAAATGCTGGCAATTGATCTTTGCCCTTCTCCTTTGTGGAGAATTCTGGTTCAGTGGTTTGCTGCCTGTGCCTGTCCAAAATGAAAAGTCCCATCCAGGACATACTTTTCTACCCGTGCTGTTCCCGAGTTGTTCTGCACTGTCTCAGACTCAGTAAGACATGCCCTTCAACATTCCTCCTCTCCATTCATCCATTTAAGTATGGATATGTGGACAAGTGGCAAAACAGCAGGGAGTTCATATCTGTGTATATGCACACTGGGCGCAGGTGCTGGGGTTGTTTGTGATGCTGGTAGTGTGAATAATCAGTGCAGGAAGGTGGATTGTCATGGTAGCAATCTTCCGGAATTCGCCAGCATGCAACAATTGCTATGTGCAGTGTGACCTGTTCACACACTGGTGAGAACATGTTGGACATGGTACTGACTGAAATTGACAGATGGCTAAACCCTCTGTCCCTGAGAGCTGGGTTCATAGCAAGTGACAATGGGTCAAATGTGGTGAAATGCATCACGAATGGTGTTTTTTCATGTTCCATGCATGGCCCACTGTTTAAATCTTGTGGTTCAGGAGTTTCTGCAGCACCCTGACATAAAGGAAATGCTGACCATTGCATGCGTATCTGCTCTCACTTTTCAAGATCTGGAAAGGCCGTGACCAACTGCGGCAGTTGCAGATACAAAACAGCCTGCCTCAGCACCGCTTGAAGCTGGAAGTTGTCACCCAATGGAACTCCACATTATACATGGCAGAGAGGTTGTATGAACAATACAAAGCCATCTCAGAATATCTTGTTATGACACTAGCCGTGACAGTTCTGGGCCTCCATGTCTATGACGACTGAACAGTGGTGCCTCATGGACTCTGTAATAACAATTTTGCGGCCTTTTGAACATGCCACACAGGCAGTGAGTGGGAGTCTGCCTCCATTAGCCAATCAATTCCACTGCTGCAGGGTGCTGAGGCAGACATTGGTGAATGTACAGCATAGCCTTGATGTTGCAGGAGATGGTGGTAGCAGTATGTTGCTGCAACACATGCTGACAGTATTCGACCAGAATCATCACATTATGAGCATTCAGCGTAGTGACAACTTTGCCATGGCAACAATGCTGGACCCACGATACAAGCATGGAATTGCATCAGTACTGGAGGGAGGGCCTGAACAGGTAAAAATATCAGTGGTCAACTGGTTCGCTTGGTTCATGGGCACAGAAGTCACGTGCCAAGGTTTGCAAACCTCAGCAGCATAATCCAGCTGAAGGTGTAGCTGGAGGACCATCAAGCATATCATGCAAGGTAAGGGGACTGTAGTTCCTGGTGGTCTGTCATCCAAAGTGGTTGGCATCAACCCACTTTGGGAGGCTTTGTCCCAAGTGGGTATTTGTGAAATCAATGATTCCGGAGAACAGGCTGATGCATCAACAATCTGGACTTAGTGCAGCACAGAGAATGGTTGAGTCATATTTGTCTGAAAACAGGCATCTGACAATAAGTGAAGATCCTCTTTGTACTGGAGTGGAAAGGTCAGTGAATGGCCAGAGCTGACTGCAGTGGCACTGAAGTACCTCACATGCCCACCCTCCAGTGTAAGTGTTGAGAGGGTATTCAGCTCAGCAGGTGCAATAGTCAGGATCTCGGACAAACCTGTCTCCTGCAAATGTTAGTTTGCTAACATTCATTAAAATGAATGAGAGGCACATACCAGCACAGACTGCAACCTCGGTATTCATACCCTGGCCTAGTCATGGTGGTCTTGCTGATGTGGAAATGGAGCATCCTGGTGGCACTGGCAGTGGCTGCCTGAAACGGCCACCACTGATGTAGATGATGACACAATGGAGAAAGAATTTCCCAGTGGTCAGACTTCAGACATCAATGACTGTGAGGGCAGTTTTCTTTATGAGGATGATGATGTGGTTAATGTTGGCAGGTTTTAACTGCAGTATTTAAAGCGGTGTGCCCCCACCCTGGACCACCACCACCAGGACTGATGTTATCCAAGTCTGCTGCCACCATGAGTCTGTCTGCCCACCCGGACCACCACCACACCGGACTGATGTTATCAAGTCTGCTGCCACCATGAGTCTGTCTGCCCCCATGGACCACCACACACCGGACTGATGTTATCCAAGTCTGCTGCCACATGAGTCTGTCTGCCCACGGACCACCACCACCGGGACTGATGTTATCAACTCTTCTGCCACCATGAGTCTGTCTGCCCACATGGACCACCAGTCTACCAGTGCACCACCACCACCAGCTTCTTAATATTTAAACCATAAAGATGAGTATGTGCACTCATGTTTTCATTGCCTCCTTTCTTAAGTTGTCTGTTTTGTTTTCTGTAGCTTTCAGAGCCGCAGGTAAAACACATACAATGCCTAACATTTGTTTCTTTTACATGAGAACAAAACAAGCTCCATTGCTATCATTACTCATTGGGAAAGATGCTGTAGCTATACTGATACAGACAGGAAGCAATGTAATGTCCATGTGAAATGCATTCTGGTAAGTATAAAGATTTTTATTTCATCCGTTTCATTGCTTTGTAAAGAACTGCTGCAAATATTGCAAACAACAGCTTGTCTTATAGTTGACAAGATGTTGTCTCTGAAATGTTACTTAGTTGACAATAGGGATTGAGATTTGAGAACCAGGACAACAAAACAATGAAGTTGTAACTTTTAAAGTCATTATTTCTTTTTTAGGAAAATTTATGATACTTTGTTGGTCTGTCAAAGTAGCCTTATCAAAAAGGTTCATCAACATGATCCAGGCACACCCTCCCAGACCCGAGCTTGGGCTTTATACAACAACATCGAAGTCATTTCATTCAATGACCATGACCATCATTAAAAACCAGACTCTAGAGGATGCTGATAAATCTGTGAAGAAATAAAAAAATAAGAAAGCATTATAGACAAAACTGAAATATATTCCCCAAAAAAAATACTTACCTTACATGTACTTAGAGTTTATCCATTTCTGTTTAAGTGCAAAATTCTCATTGAGCACTCGACGATGCACAGCAACAGTTCGGAGATGGAGTCACCTGTGTGTGATGCAGAATAATAGCATGAGCACATGTCCATATCCAAGTTCAACCCAACTCATCATCACCTACAAAATACAACTATATCTACTATATATATATATATATATATATATATATATATATTATATTCATGGCAAAACTCCAGTTGTAAAACTAATTGGGTTGTTCTAGCGACAAAAGTAGAAATTCATATTAGGGTTGAAACCTAACTCCAAGTCACCCTTCCCAACACATACACAGGTTTTGCCATGAATATCCTGTCTTTTTCAGAACTATTACTCACTATAGTACATGATTTATAGTTGTAAGAATACTGCACATACATAAAAAAGTTCCAATATCAGATAACTTCAACTCTTGTAGTTGCATTTACTGTTATGTAACGTAAAGTAGTTCACTGAATCATATTGTTTTATAACTTATGAATTGTAATTTGTCATTGTTATTCCATGTAATATTTTTATGTAAAAGTGTCTTTACTCTTTTTCTTTGGTGAGCACATATGTAAAAAAAAAAGATGTACATAACTAAAAGACATATGACATGACATGGACTACCATTAGTTCATCTACTGAACAAATGGATATGTTACTGTAGTAACGAGATTTGATAGAGTGATTCTACTACCAACTGAGGTGGTAGCACCAATCATGTGAAGAAAGATGGAAGAGTTTGCTGGTACTGAATACATAACTTTGTTGTAAGTATGCCAAACAGACATTTCACTGTTGTACTAAGAGTACATATCATCTTCATCATGATACACATACACACATTCTGTAGCACTAGGTGTATATGAAACAACAACAGTGTGCCACAAATAGTGTAGAGTAGCATTGTCACACATCTAACTTACTTCTATGGAGAATCCCAACTCTAATACCACAATAGTGTGGTATGATCTTTCAACAAATGGAGAAAATCACAGTTGTATAAATCTTGTTAAAACTATTTTCAAGAAACATCTCACACAACAACACACCAAACACAAGAGGTATAAATTCACTTTTTTTACTATTAAAATATTTTAGTATAAAAAATGACAAACAAAATTATTTTCTTTTTATAAACAATACAAAATATATATTTACAAACATAATATGTATACACCAAAAAAACTTATTAAAGTGTGTGTGCCTCATACACAAAATAAATATTTAATAAAAATAATTTTCTTTACATAAATAAAAAATATAGAAACATTATGAATAATTTTTTAAGTTTTTATGCAACACTTGCGAGAGGTGTATG
Source organism: Neoceratodus forsteri (assembly GCA_016271365.2). Classification (NCBI taxonomy): domain Eukaryota; kingdom Metazoa; phylum Chordata; order Ceratodontiformes; family Ceratodontidae; genus Neoceratodus; species Neoceratodus forsteri. The sequence continues at coordinate 382,138,106 of CM057453.1, forward strand.
CACTGCTTGTTAGTGCAATCCAGGCTGAAACTGGATTCGATGTGGGCGCAAAGGAAGTGGAAGCTGTTGCCCTCCGGGAGATACGGACAACTATGAAGGTGGTCAGTTTGGCCCAGGAAGCTGCAGGAACAGATGGTGCTGGTGGAGGTGAAGCACTGCTACTCGCCACAGCACTGTCAGCCACTGCTACAACTGACTCGAGCACGAGGTTGACAGTCGCTGTTGTGCATCCAAGAGAACTGATTCTGTCCGACCTCTCAAGGATCACCGTTTTACTCCATCAGACTGCCAACCTATGATTCAAGCCGTCTGTAGCAGCAGCAGTGGGCTGTGCATTTTAATGATACATCGAGGCCTACAAGATTTAAAAAAGTAATGATGAATATACAACACAAATTAAACAGTTATGACTTTCAAATATTTAACTTCAAATATTTCTGCTTCTACCAATATCATTAATGCATTCATTTCAAAGTTATGATAATAGTTTAACTATGATGCTAAACTATTTTTGCTATCTTATTTATCTCTACTGTACTATTATTATCTATATAATCTAATGAGCTGACAACATAAAAAAGTATAGTTAGATGTAGCTTCGAATGCTACTCTTATATTTTTTCAGTAACATAAATATCAGTATGTACATACTTTTGCATTATCAACACTATTATACATACAATTGAAATAGATCCTCATCAAGTGTGAGAATTTTACTTCACCATGTCTGCCTATAATGTGTAGTCATCTCTGCAATAAAAAACAAACTACCTTGACATTAACACTATCATAATATACTTTTCATGTGTACACAATCATGATCACTTTAATGATAGTTTGAAAGCAAACAGCTTTTCACCCATATTTCAACCCCTCAACACACGTCACTAGTGTAAATAATTAAGTCACTGATATGCATGCGCTCCAAAACCATGCCGAGATCTTCAAGTACATAAAGAACATAAATGACAGATTTCTAGGTAGCATAACTATAAGACATTCAGACCAACTAACTCTAAAACTTAAACTGCAGTATGGGAAAATCTAGTCAAAATAAACACATTTATAGACATAATAAAGCAAGGTCCACTTGCCTCTGTAACTAAATCTACCGTTTGGGCCCAAATTCTTGCCTCCAAGATGTATTGGTATATCAGGAGGAAAGTGAGTTGCAAGAAGTCTGTTGTAGTTAACATGATGTTTCATCTCATGCCACCATGAGCCAAACTCATCTTACATAACCGGTGGGAGCTACAGTCACCCAAATTACTATGAACTGCAAAACTGCTTATCTTATGTAACTGCTTCCAACTATCACAAAATCCTTTTGATATTTTCTGCCATTCTAAGTTTTAAACCAGAACTGTATATAGAGAGCTAGAAAGAAAGTCAGTATTCACCCTGCAGTGACCAGACAACTGAAACTCAACTGATATTTCCTCCCTTTCAAACTAGCTTCAGTGTTCAGACAAAACACACAAATGAAATAAAAACATTCCCGCCGTAAAGCCATTAACCATCTAACTGATGCATTAAGCACACTAGACCTATGTTCCTGCAAAATCTGCAACCACTGACAACTGGGAAATGCATACTTTCTATAGCAGTTTTAAACAATTACAACATCAGAAACAAGTCTGATTGTCCATTTTCTCATAGAACTCACGCACCTCCATTCCTCCATTTGCAGCTGTATCTGCACAATAGTACTAAAATATTTCTCACTTAAACTATTTTCTGAATATAGCCTGCTAAAACAACAATATATTAAGAGATTCAACATAAAAAATATTTTGATTAATAGTATTTACATGTTGTATTTTTTTAATACTAGAAAATCATTTGAAGAGAGACTGTACTTACAGTTTCAAACTGCCTTCAGCAATATTGAAAATAGCTGCTCTTTACTTTCTTCAGTGTTGTCCATCTCAGTTGGTTCTGAAATAGCTGACAAATCTTAAATTACATTGGTAGAGCTAGCTGTCACTCAAACACAATTTTTTCTGATTGATAATGAATGTTTTAGCACTCCCAAGTGTCAGATTAACTACTGTCGAATGCACAGTACATTTAGACACTAAATGCACAACAGCAAAATTTGCGAAATGTCCAGTTCGACAGTATTTTTAGCCATACTGTTGAATGCACAAAAGCCAGCACTGAGCACTTTCCAATACTGCAGTACACTGCGAAACATTCAATACACGAAAAGCAATTTTCCAAGACTGTCTATTTATCTCACAATTTCAGATTTCATGGCAAAATAGCTCAATTTCCAATAATAAACACATTATCTACCACTGGCTGCTTGAACTCAGTGCACTTCAGATATTTAACATTTACAACGTTCAGAGCGCATAACAACTGTGCAACGCGAGACTTGAAACAGTTATTTGTTGTAATTTGCGCACCAAATGCAAACATAGCCATTTTAAGACCCTCTGCTCATAACAGTGTCACTCACGATTTTTATACATTTGAAAAATATAGTCATTTCTCACATCAACTGATCCAAAATGCAGCACATAAGCAGAAACACAGTTTTGTCAAGATGTGAGAAATGAAATCTGTACTATTAATAAGGTTGTGTGTTAAAAGAAAAATTTGTAATTCTCAACTGAAAAAGACATAACACACAAACTTACAAGTGTACATGTGAACCGCACTGTGCAAGCTTGTAAATCAGAAATGTTCCGGAATTCTCACACCAATTTTGCGACATTTTCTTTAAGTCATCTGCTCATAAACACTGGCACTGTAATTTTGTGACTATGCCTCATACAGCGATTTCATGAATCAACTGCAGCATTGCACAGCACATGTGCATAAAAACATTTTTGCATGTTGTTAAAATAAAGCTCAATAGTCCAATACACAAGTACTTAAAAAACACAATGTTGATAATATGCAGCAACTATATTGAAATTTCATTACATACAAGCATACATAGCAACTGTGCTGAACACAGTCACACAACAGTAATAGTGCCATGTTCTCCCTCTAATTGTAAACATACTAATTGTAACAGATTTTGTAAGTACTATCACTCTCAAGTTTGGGTCTACCATATAGTGAATTAGCATACTGACTATGCCATGACATGCTACATGGTCGAAAACACATTTTCATCCACATGTAACAAATTACACCTATCCTAATCATAGAGTACAAATGGGACAATAAGCTTTTAAATATGGACTAGAAATATTGAGAATGCACAAACTTCTGATATTACGTAACAGCTGTGCGTCGCACATTCATAAAACTATTGTTTAGTTATGTTTTACCAAATTGTAAACATACTTAACTTACAATTCTATCAATACACACTGTTACAAGAAATTTACTGAAGCCTATTTTAACACTTTTTTTTCTCTGTCTCTCATACAGGTGCCTGATACTTCTTTAAGATTGTTTACTGTCACTGTCAACCATAATAGCAAAATATGCCAACTAAATACAGACGTAGATGTGTCTCAAAACGAGAGTGGTATAATAGTACTACACTGTTGTATAAGGGCAACAAACAAAACAGTAAAGGCACACCAAAAAATGAACATCGACAGACCTTTACTGCAACAGTGACCCCTACATCAAGTCACTGCACAACCAAACGAAATTCCTTAACTAAAAAGAAAAAAAGTAACCTGCCATCACAAATGTTGTGTAGATCTCTGTGACGAAACACAACTATTATTTTGATGTAACCATCAACAAGCTTCAAAACAATGCCATAAACTCACAACTGCTGATTTACAACTCAGAAGAGGAAGTATTTCCGATCACTAGCAAGTAAAGCTAAGATCGAAGACTTATAAGCTACTAGTGCTGTAGCACACCTTCAAAAAGCAAGTCAGCTTTCTCTGATGAATTCACGTCTGAAAGTATGAACTTTTGTCAACAGAGCACTGTTTGTACTACAGCGATTGTGGTGTAAGATGTGTCATGTACTTGAACAATTCAGGAAACTTGTATATGCCATAAAAAAGGATTCAACAGTATCCTGTTTGACTGTTGACAACTTCTGTCATGTTTTCACAGGACAGTGGCTACACACACAGCACTCAGAGGCATATTTCTGGGAAGAGTCTTATCACTACTTAACAAAGAACACCACGTTCAGTATTGATGAGTCGAGGCTTAACTAACAATGTCTCAGTGTCTCTGATGACAATCAATTGGATACTGATGATGACTGTGATCCAACCACAGTCTTCAATAAATGGCACTGTCTGGCATGGGCATGTGATGACACCTGCAACCGTAGGCAATCGTCATTTGAAAAACTAGAACAGTTTGTAAACCTATTTGTAATAACAGATCGCAAAGACAGACATAAACTGTTTACAAAAATTGACCATTGTGAAATCCGGCCACATACTGGACTCATGGGTCACTCACTTGCATGTCTCGATACTGGTGTTTGTGATAGTATTTTTCACAACATGCGAATGCTTGCAGTGCATCAAACAGGCATGCAAAACTTTGTCTACAGAGTATATAAAGTACAGCGAGCTGTGCATCAGTACACTTGTTTAAATGACTTATTGCAATCAGGTGACATGCCGGGTGCCATCACTTTCCTAAAAAACTGCAACACATTACTTCTGTACCAGAAACAATTAATTTTCAGTGTAACACTTCTGTAGAAAAATCTGTTTCAGTGTTAGAAAATGACATTCTGAAACAGTATGGGAAGGAAATTACTAAGTTTGAGGTTGCAAAGTCTCAGAAGTTTGATTAGGTATGTGTGTCATGCAACCATTTGTGCTACACAAAACAAACAGTCACAGTCAACCTAGAAACCTTGTCACCGCCATACAATGACATGTGGATTCTGCCTGGCAGCATTCTTGCTGCTGAAATCTGACTTTAACTTACAAGACACCATTGTGCTATGCAAACACTGTTTTTCAAAGTGAAGTGTAACACTTTGCCAACAAGGTCAATGCTGAATAACATGGAAACAGATGTTACACCAAGTGAGAGTTCAACATTGAATATGTTTGAGCATTCTAATTCGAGACAATGAAACCATTCCAAACGATTCGACGTCTGAACACAAAGACAACGAACATTCCACAGAAAGATCTTGTTAGATCTCTAAAGAGATTCATGATGTATCTACCACTTCCTCTACAGGAAAATGTTCAAGCAATCTCAACTGAAAATAGCTTGGTAATTCTTGTAAATGGTGTGCTCACAAAGGTCAAGGTCATCTGGCAAGATGTTGTCAATGTGCAAAAGGTAAAGCTTGCTCTTGCTTATTTAAAGAGTAACAATCCCTTTATACAGACCTTGACATAGATCAGATGGCCAGTCTCTCTGTGCAACATGATCTATTAGAAAAAAAGTAAGCCAATCATTGAAGGTCAGTACAGACAAGTGACAATGTGTATGAACAGTACACAATTCACCCACTGCATAGCAGAGATCCATTAGGAGACAACATTGATCTCTATCAAATGAAGCAGGTGGAAGGTGAGCCTGTCAGCATTTTGAGGCAACACTGAAGCATGCTGTTTCCAGACCTATTTCCAAAAGGGTCAGGTGGACGCCTAGATGAAAAGAAACGTGTACAGGGTGCCGAGTACTGCACTAGCCGTGTCCTCAGCAAAGATGGCAAATTCAGGCGTAACATACAATACCTGTTCCATCTCCTCTGGGAGGTAAACTTAGCATTCTGTCTGCATCCTAGCTTTAATACCATTCATCTAACAAGTCCACTAGATGGAATAACAGCTGCTCAATTTCTAGAGAAATTAAAGCAAAAAGATGAAAATGTGCAAGTGAATCTGTCTTCCATACTATCAAGTCTCCATGGCACCAAAGAATATTGGTATCGCAGACACTCTGAAGTGATGACAATGCTGCGAGACTATGGTGCAGCCACATGGTTTGTCACTCTTAGTTGTGCTGAATATGCCTGGGACGAACTCATTGAACTGTTGAAGTGGGCAAATTCAGATGTCAAAAAGTATCTCATCAATGACTGTCGGAGAAATGTGTTCACTTGATCCTGTGTCTGTCACAAGACATTTTCAAAAGCGGTTCCATGACATTCTGATTTCATCTTGTCAAAGGACAATCCTCCTCTAGGTATTGTGGAACATTACTTTTGGAAGACAGAATATCAAGCACAAGGTGCCCTCATATCCATATGTTATTGTGGATCAGGATGCTCCATGCATTGGTGAACATGAAGCAGCAGAAGTGCTATCATTCATCAAAAATATATCACTTGTCACATTCAGACAAGTATGACAGTCCCTACACTATGGAAGTTGGAACCAAAAGTTCCAGCGACATATTTACTAAAAATATTGCAGTAGTAGTAGTAAAGAACAAATCTAATTGGTACACACGATGTCGCTTTGGATTTCCTAGGCAAGGTTTGTCAGAATGGTGTCGTGAATGACCTTTTCTCAGCAATGCGACACCACTTGAAGGCAAAATCAACCGAGAGGGTATACGAGTTACCCAGAGATGAAAAAGACGTGTACATCAATGACTACAACCCAACACTTCTCCTAATGTGGCAAGCAAACATAGATGTGCAGTTTGTGGCTGATAACTCACTGGCCCTGGTTCGGTACGTCACTTCGTACATAACCAAACATGAACAGACTAGCTTGCAAGATCTTTGGGAAGACATTGCCACTTCAAGCAAAAGCCTGACATCTCAGCTGTGGTCATTAGATTTGAAGACTCTTTCACACAGAGAATGTGGAGCTTACGAAGCCAGTGACTGGTTAATGGGTACACATCTGTACGGGAAGTCTGATGCTGTACGTTTTCTCAGTGTAAACTACAAAGAGAAATGGAAACATGTACTGATTTCTCATGTCGAAATTGAGGAGCTCGCTGTCAATACACCTTCTTCAAAACATATCTTGAAGAATAACCTGATAGACACATACTACCCATGTAGACACAACAACATGAATGATATGTGTCTCTTTGAGGTGGCTAAGTGATATGACTACAAGACAAGTGCAGCACCTGACTCAACATGCCAGATTTACAAGGTCAATGGACTAGATGGCTGTCTCGTGAAGAGACACAAGCCATGGCTTATAGATCACTGCAAACTGCATCTAGGCACATCAGAGAGCACAGAACATTACTACTTTGCTCTCCTATTCCTACTTAGACCTGGAGGACTGAGTCTGAATTAAAGGTGACTGTGACACATTCGAAGAGCAGTTCAATCTCACTTACGAAATTTCCAAACTGGTACTCCACAGACATATATACAAAGACTAGAAGCTGAGAAGAACAGCTTGAGAGGCAGAGAAGCAGCTTCAGAAGACACTCCAGTTAGTTCACAAGACAACCATGATCCAGAAGGACAAGGTGATCTAGAGTGACCTCTACCTTAAATACCCCAGTGATAATGTCAGAAATTGAGACAGCCATGGAACATGGCACACACTCCATAGTCAACCCAGCTGACTTAAGAGAAAGATTAAATCAGCTGCAGCATACAGTGCACTCTCAAGTAGTTGAAGCTGTCCAACATGGTATACTACATGAAACAAAACAATGTGACTGCACTGACTACAAGCCACTAGTAATGTTTGTTAGTGGTTCAGCTGGCACAGGAAAGAGTTTCTGATTGAAGCCATCACTGCGAAATGCAGTGTGACAGGCTCTTCAATGTCTGTTGCTGTAACTGCTCCCACAGGACTAGCAACAACAATATTGGTGGAGTTACATTACACCATCTCTTAGTTGCCAGTCGAACATGGAGAACTGGAGAGTATCATAAACTGTCATTCGAGGTTGCATCTCAGCTCCGCTCCATGTTCACAAAGATGCAGTTACTCATCATTGACGAAATCAGCATGGTCTCCAATGTCGGTACTTGCCTGTATTCATCTACGTCTACAGCAGATCTTAGGTACCGATGATGATGGAGTGCCATTTAATAGGCGAAAGTATACTTGTGTTGGGAGACCTTTAAACTTGCACCAGTCAATGCAGAGCATGTATTTACAACTCTAACTGCCAAACAAGCTAAGAATATCCTTGGTTGCATTGCAGGCTATAACATATGGGAATTATTTAGCTATGTTGAGTTGTCTGAGAACATGCGCCAAACTGGTGGTCTAGCTTACAAATCACTTTTAGATGAAGCTCGTACAGGTTCTCTATCACCAGAACATGTTTGTATGTTACATGATCGAAAAATCACAGTACATAGTGCATGCATAGAAACAGCATGTAATGTCTTCAGCGATATACTCTACTGGCAGACACATAGTAGTGTCTTATGCCACGACTAAAGAAATGCACTGAATTCAACAATCTAATGCTGCAGAGAGAAAACCAAGAGATTCTAACTCTGCATGCAGTTGATACAGTTGATGGCGCTATTCTTAATAGAAAGCTAGTAGCAAAGATGACTGAACGACTAAGTGAACTGAAGTCAGATGTTTCACGAACAGCTGGCCTAGAAGCTGTTCTCACAGTTTGTAAGAATGCACGTATCATGCTGCGACGTAATCTAGATGTAGAACAAGGTATGGTAAACATCACTGACTTTGTCTACAATGTCCAGAAGACATATATCGAGACGCTTGTAGTGCACTTTGACAACATGGAACACTCTGTACACATAGATCGAACCTGCGTAAAATTCCAGGTTTTTAAGGATGTCTATGTAAACAGGAAACAGTTTCCATTATGTGTTGCATATGCTGTCTCCATTCACAAATCTCAGGGACTGAGTTTGGATTCAACAATTGAACACAGGTACAGACATTTTCAAGGATGGCATGAGCTCGTGGCACTTTCATGTACGAAGCCTTTCTGGATTGCACATCATTACTATAGCACCTCAGAAAATATGAGCTGACAAGTGATGTATTCTTGAGTACAACAGGTTACGTACTCTACATCAGCCACAAATGTCTTTAATACCACTGCCTACATATCTGTCTGTCTCACACAATTCAGTCACAGCTAGAGGTAGCAACAAACATCAGCAAGCTTCCAAAAGTGATTCAACGAAAAAGAGTTCAACAAAGGCCACAACTTCAAGTAAACATTCACAACCAGCAATTTGTCAGAAATCAGTTGGTGTAGCTGCTGTACCAGTCTTTAATAACAGCAGTAGAGTAAACTGCTATGCTAACTCAGCTATGCAAGTTTTTCGACACATGCCACAGTTTGTGCAGACAATATCTGCTTCACATGACAATCCCCTATCAAACACTTTGAAGCAGATTATCAACATGACTTCTGACCACTCTAACAATGTACAGTCACTAACACCACTACGACAGGTGTTAGCTACATATGCTGGATGTAGTACGTTTGCTGCAGACATACAGCAAGACACTACTGAGTTTATGATGGTTGTCATAAACAACCTGGATGAAGACGGCACCCCAATGCGGCAGTACTTCACAGTAACATATGTTACAAAATATGTATGTGTTTCATGTGGTAATTCACAGTGTGAAACCACACAAGACATGCTGTGGATTACTCTCTTTGTCCCTCAAACCAAAAGTGTCAAATTTCCGACAGCTATTCACCAATGCTGAATGTAGTCATGTCTGTGGAAGGTGTGGAGGCAGATGCACTCAGTCCATACGTCTCAGGAGTTCATCTCAATATCTGTTGCTTATGTTGCACAGATTTGACCCCAATGGGCTCAGAGTTGATACTCCTATCACAGATTACACAGCTAGTAGAATAGTCTTCAACCAATCAGTGTCTGACACTCACAGTATAATCTATCACCATGGTCAATCCATGCATTCTGGGCATTACACCTCCTTACTAAGGTGCAGAACTGGATGGTTAGAGTGTGACGACTCTACAAGCAGTTTTAAACAGAGACTGCCACGACACTTAAAAAATGCATATCTTCTAATATTAAAGAATGATGATAACCTTCATATTTCAGAAGAATAGGACAAAACATGTTGCATTTAAAAAATTACTACTTTGTCCCAAAAACATTCATACCTCATTACAATGTTGTGTAATGTACGACTCTAAATAAACCATACAATTTCAACAAAATGCTATTCTGACAGAGACATTCCATACACTGTAACATGTAAGATCTTGTGTGGATCAGTGACTACATAAAAATTGTTGTAGTGGCTTCAATCGGCGTCAACAATATTCACAGTCACTAGAGAAACCATGATTACATGTCTATCAAAGATTGTACATCTAAAAACTGAGGTCTTACTGCTCTCCTCCTCTGTACATATCTTTAATTATCCATGTATCAACTCATGCATAACAACAAATTGATATGAATTATAAAGTGTTACTCTTTGCAAACAAAGAGAAGTTCTTAGTTATCATCGTAAATAACTGAGCAACACTTCCAACATTCACCAAACATTCCACTCTGTCACAACTTGTCTATCAACACTTCAATTTGTCTATTGACTCTTGACATATAGAGAACATCATTCGCTCACCATGCAACAGTGTAGAACTATCCCGCCTTTATGCGTAATACTAGTACTGTACATATGTAAAAATAACTACCTTTATTGATAATGCAAGAAGCTGAATTACACAACTGTAAATAAGAACCAATTGCAGAATATCATTTACTGACTTTTACATGTCTTTGCAATTACTTGTATATAATATAAAGATTTGTATTCAGGTGTACATTGTTAATAACTACTTTGATACTTGTACTAAAAATACTAGTCTAACACTAAAGTACAACTAATGTTTTACATATTATTCAGCAGTATACTAACTACATCTAATTAACCATAAGTTTGTTAAAAAATGCATATCATGCACAGTCTTACTATTTACAAGTTAAGAATTTACATAGAAGATAATGTAATAATTGAAACAATGTCATTTGTTCATCTAAGAATATTCTAGTTTCGTAACTTGTCACATAAGTACTTCTAACGTATATAAAAAACATAGACAATTTTTAAATGACACTGTTACTGATCACAACACACTGCATACCTGTTCCTGACAATATTTATGATCTCCTCAACTGAGGGGTCGGGTGGGAATTTTCCATTTGCGCCTATTCAGTGACATATAATTAAATAACACCAATCAAATGTCACAAAACTAACATTTTTGTGTATTGTATTACTTAGACAGTCAGCATATGGTTTTTCGCCCACCCCAGGAACAACCACATTAGCAGTCACACAATAACAACAAAACACTTGTCTATCATGTGTGTAATCACACTTCACAACCTACTGACATTGCCTTATTAACATACCACACAAGTAATGCACTACACATAATTACAACATACAACCATTTTAAAAAAAGTAAAATTTTTTTACAAACTCTATCCACATTCAATAGTAAATATATAATGAAGTGCCACAGCTTCAGCCTGACTATTAGAATTCCACGTTGAATGTCAGAAACTACGTCCTCACATAAATAGTGGTGAGTAGTGAAACATGACTAGAAACACACAATACCTGATTAGTTTCCTATAATATCACATACTTACTCCAATCCATATTATACAGTTCTTATTATTCTTACACATTTACATATATGACGAGCAATGATTGCACACATACAAAGATTGTATTGTGAGACTGCTTCTGTTAACTAAATTTCAGTCTTGATTGGCCCTTTTCTCCATTTGACAAATTGGCAATAAATTTTTTAAAACCATAACCACCTGTGTTGACTTTACTTTAAATACCATTGTGACATAAAAATAAGTGTGTCTGACTTAAGCATACAAATCAATGTTAACTAATACTGCTACAACTATACCTCCATCAATTTGTTTGGTACCTATGACATACAGTCAGTATCACAGCATATGCAACAAAGTGGCACATTGCATGTCACATTTGACATAATTATTAACAGTGTAAAAACTCAGCAATGTACTTACTTTTCCTGTGCCTATGCAGTCATTATTACTATACCAAGGTTCCACAATCAGCACCCAACAGTACACAGCTGTGACTATACATGTACCATGCAGTCACTACTATGTACTTCAGAGTCTGACAAATGGAGCTTAATTGGCTGCAAACATCCTAACAACCTTATCTTAATCTTTATTACCATACATAAAGAGGTTAACAATATACTGAACGAGGTTTAAAACTGTTGAAAACATGTTTCATTATAATAGCAATAAGCCACTCCCAAGAATTGTGTTAATGGTCAGTCAATCACCTGCAGAGACATGTGGCACTCGCCACACTCGTGCCACAAGTACACCCCTAGAATGTGATTAACAGACCATTAACATAACTCCTTGTCATGCCTTATTAATTTATTATAAAAAGGGTCTCAGAAACTCAGCTTTCTGATCGGCTGCAAACATTCTAACAGCCTTCTGTAAATCTTTTATTGACATACATACAGTAAAGAGATTAACCATTTCCTGAACAAGCTTTTAAACAGTTAAAAAACATTTTTATAATAATAGCAATAAGGCATTACTAATGGTAATGATAATAGTCAGTTAATCACCCTATCGGGCATATGCCACTTGGCTACACCTCATACCACAGTACACCCCTTGAAGGTGATTAACAGACCGTTAACATAACCCTGCATCATGCGTTATTGCTTAATTGAATTTTGATAACCGGATAGGCCCACAGGTCCCCGGTCATCCCTTTTTCAGGGGTGACCTGTAAAGCAAACAGTACATCAAATAGAACACAATGGTACATATACAAGCTAAGAGTATACAGTATGCTTCAGTTTACAAATACATCTGTGTTGTCATCTGCATCTACAATTACAATATACTACCTAATTTTGTCTGACATTGGGTGCTCCACTGCCTACCTGACCCTGCTGGTGATGTCTTGTGTCATAGTAACACCAACAGCAATGTAAACAGAAGTGCTAACAGTGGCACATATGGTAACACAAGCGAAAATGAGAGCATAAACGGTAACGCGCACAGCGACACAGACGACAACGGTCTGCCATGTGATGTGTTAAATGGAGGTTTGTAATTGCCTGCAAACATCCTAACAGCCTTATGTTAATCTTTCATTGACATACATGAAGAGGTTAACCATTTCCTGAACAAGCTTTAACACGGGATGCACATTGGTTGTCGTTGGGACGAACTCTCACCCCATCACATGCGTAAAGCAGAAGTATAGGATAATGGGGTGAGAGTTAGGACCCATGATCCCAATGCGCACCCCAATGCCAGTTGGGGGTGGGCGGGGGTACAAGGGTGGTTTTCAACCCTAATACCAAATTCCTCACTTTTGTCGCTGTGGAACAACCCTAACTAATGCATTAAACGTAGTTGTTTGCCTCTAATTTCCCTTCTTTTTGAGAATGATAATGAGAAATAGTGAACGTAATGCAGCGGCAGGAGCGCGGTCCAAACTAACAGGGACAGCAACGCAAACAGAAATGCTAACAGTGGTGCACATGGTAACACAAGCGCGAATGAGAACAGAAAGGGTAACACACATGGTGGCGTAGACGGGAACGGTCTGCCACATGATGTGTTGTCACATAGTAACATGGTGCCTGCAAACAGAAATGTCAATGGGCATGGTGACGTAAAGTGAAACAGAAAGATAAACAGTACTGTAGACAGAAATGGCAAAAAATAACAGAAACGCAAGCGCAAATGAAAATGCAAAGGATAACGCACATGGTGGCACAGACGTCAACGGTAAGTGAAACGGGTATGGAACCGCAAGCAGAAAGGGCAACAGTAACAGTAATGTAAGCGCACAGCCTGGTTTTCCCCAAAACCTGCATAGAGAAAGACAGTGAGTACAAATAATGCATGCATAATGATGAGTATCGGTGCAGAAAATGAGAACTTGGAATACTAAATACGTTATATCTCAGGAACCGTACGACGTAGAAAAAAAATTTAAAAGTCGTATGATTCACAACTGTCCTGGCTAATTTGGTGCTTAGTATTTTTCCGATGAAAAGCCCGTATTCTTTAACTGCTTCCGAGATATGGCCCTGAAAGGCGCGCAAAACCGTAATGTTATCCTATGGGAAAAAAAGAGAAGTTCGGAGCACCATAACTTTGCCTCCCTGTAATATTTTTTCACCAAATCACTGAAAAGCACATCTGTGGGCTGTTGGCTGTCTTCCCTCCAAATTTCAAGAAAAGAGACCAAACCGTTATTTTGCAGCAGGGATCCAAAGGATTTCTGTAATGCGTCGGGCGCCGTAATGTTATCCTATGGGAAAAAATGTCAACTTTGGAGTGCCATAACTTTGCCACCATGTAATATTTTTTCAATACAACACTGAAAGGCACATCTGTGAGATGTTGGCTCTGTTCCCTCCAAATTTCAGCCCAAAACTCCCAACGGTTCTTTTGCAGCGCAGTGCCAAAGAATCACTGTCACTTTCCCACAGATGGAAAACTACTGTCGCAATTTGCGAAAGATTTCGCAAAAAAGTTTGACACTTTCATGAGCACGAAAGTAATTTGCTAAAGTACTTTTTCCAGAAATTTGAAAAACATATTCCTGGGGTGTTTTACCACAAAATAAAGACATGGCAAGCATCCTCAGGGTCCGACTAGGTGAATACAAAAAGAATTAGGTTGCTAGAGGGTCCCAAATTTAAATGCCAACCATTTTTCTGATCACCAACTGAAAACAAAATGGCTGATCTGCGAAAATAAAAAGCCCATTTGCGAAAGTAAAAATGCATTTGCGACACTGTCGAACTTTTTGTTAACTTTTCCCATTGACTTATAATGGGAAACTGTTTTTTGAATAACTTTTGAACCGTTTAATATTTTTTCATGAAATATTCAAAAGGCACATTGGGGACCCTGGCCGCATGTTCCCTGAAGATTTTGGGCCAGTCGCACAAACCGTACGACCTGTAGGCGCGACCGTAGAATTCCAGAAAAAGCGTAAACGCGCGCACAGATCACGCTTAATAACTCCACAGCTGTATATCCAACCAGTACAAAACTTGGCAGATCCCAAGGCCTATGGTTCTTGATCATGTATTCCAAATTTCAGCCAAATCTGTGAAATGATTGCAAAGTTATTAAGGTGCAAAGTTTTGGGGTTTAACATAGAAATGGCTCCTCTACCATAATATATATATCTATTCACCAAAGATACTATAACTGTACATCCAAAGGGCACATTTCAATCCAGTTGAGATGATCACTTTTCACTTTTCTGCACACAAGGAGGATGCATTGTGGGCCTGCAGAAAAATCTGAGAACTCTGTGCCACCACTGCGCGCATGACTGAGTGCGCCATAAATTCTGGGGGACTTTGTATGTGCTGAAACAGTCTCATTTCACTCTGTTACCACTTGGCAATTTTCTGAACACATGGAGGATGCATTCTGGGCCTGCAGAAAAAATCTGGGACTCTGTGCCAATTTTATGCGCATGACTAAGTGTGGCATTAATTTTGGAGGACTTTGTATGTACTGAAACAGTCTCATTTCACTGTGTTACCACTTGTCAAATTTCTGCACACAAGGTGGATGCATTTTGGACATGCAAAAAATATATGGGGATTCTGTGCCACCACTGTGCACAGGAGTGACTGCACAATAAATTCTGCGGGACTTTGTATGTGGTGTGACGATACCATTTCACTTCCTTTGCACATGTCAATTTTCTGGACAGAAGACAGATGCATTTTGTGTGCTGTGATTGTGAGCACATAGGCACAGATATTCAAAAGAGCTGAGCCATGCACAATAGGGTTGCGCCTGCGCAAGTCCGAAATGCGCCATTCTGCAATATTCAGTAGGAGGCATTTGCGCCCCCCAAATCATGCTGAGCAACAGCGCAATGCTAATGAAGGCATGCGCAACTGAAGGGGGAGGAACCATGCATAAACTGCACAGCCCGATATTTAGCTGGGCCATGCAGAGTTATGCAGGTGCAACCCCCACCTGCGCCTGCACAACTTTAGGCAAAAAAAAAGGATCAAGTTGAGGACCACCCACAGGTGAGCTGCCACATTGCAGGGCGCAACACAGCAGCTGCCACCTGTGGTTGGCCCTCCACTTGTTCCCAGTGCCCCCCCTGCAGCCTGATCATGGGCATAATAGTAACCCCCCATAGCCCGATCATGGGTAGCAGAGTAGTCCCCCCAGCAGCCCGATAGTGGGCATAATATAATGTTTCCCCACCCTGACTAGCCGATTGTGGGCATACAGCAACTCCCCACCCCCGACCGCCCGATCGGCGGGCATACATTACATGTCCCACCCCGACTAAGCCAGTCGCGGGCGCCGCTCAACTTCCCCAAAGACCATTATCCCTGGTGGTCCAGTGGACGTGAAGCCCATCGCGGGCATAGGTCAAATCCACCCCCAAAGTCCAATATCCTGGTGAACTAGGCCCCCCACCCAGGCCCCACCACCCTGCTCCCCCCATCAGCCAGCAGGCAGCAGCACCGCCCGCCTGCCATCCGCCCGCCCACCAACCGACAGCTCGGTAGGGCTGCCCCAGTGGTTCCAGGCAGAGCCAAAGGCGTGCAGCCCATACCGTGCAAAATGAATCCAGATATGTGAATGAATTCATTCATTCATATCATAGTCTAAACTTAACCTGACCAGACTGCTGCCTGCGTTAGCTCTTGCTCTGTACTCAATAAGCGATACCCAGCCTGCAAGCTGTCGGTCGATGAGCAGTGGCAGGCAGGGTGAATGCTGCCTGACCACCGGCTGATGGGGAGCGGGTGGTAGGCTCTGAGTGTGCGGTGGGGGCCACTAGATCACCAGGGATATTGGACTTTGGGCGGGTGGGTTTGACCTTATGACCACGATCAGGCTTCGTGGTTCACTGGACCAACAGGGATATTGGTCTTTGGGGAGAGATTGACATTATGCCCGCGATCGGCCAGTCAGGGTGGGGATGTGATGTATGTCCACGATCAGGCTGTCGGGGTGGGGACGAAGTACTGTATGCACGATGAGCTACTGGGGTTTACATTATGCCCGATTGGCTGCTGGGGACGGAATACTGTTCTGCCTGCGATTGGGCTGCAGGGCGTCGGTCTCAAGCGCTGCTGCCTGGCAGGGCGCCAGGTGCAAGTCGTGGGGATTAGTGCACCTGCATGCTAATGGCATGCAAATGGGGCTATAATTAGATACAAATGGCGCCTTGCACCTTGCATAAATTATGGCCCCATTTGCATGTCACCTTTGAATATTGCAGGTTTGCACATGGGCAAGTGGAACTTGTGCCACCCATCTGAATGCTCCCTCTGACCACTTGCGGTGGTGCAAGTTCCACTGCACCATGCACAGTAGCTGTGGCCAGGGGCGATATTCAAAGTTGCTCAATAGTGCAACTCTGTTGAATATCGCCCTGGACACACCCCTGCACAACTTTTTTGCGCAGCGCAAGGGCTTGCACCACAGAATGGCGCAGTTTGAATATCTGGCTCATAATGTCATACTTAAATTATAAATTAAAGCAGCACTGCAACAATATGCTGACAATTTTGACCTATAGTTTTTTTATGCTATTTTACATTGCCACTGGCGCTGCCTCCGGTGCAGGCCACTAGTTACCTGATGACTTGTATGACAACCTTCTTTTCACAATTTGTGTCTGCTTTACTACTTTTTCTCATGTCTGAAAATAAAATAGGGCACGCCATTTAATATTGTTCTGACCAGGTTCTTAGCATTATTTACAGCTGTTTTTGGACAACTATTGTTCTGTGATGTCATAAAACAGAGCCTGCTGCATAATTGTTAATTTGACAACAGAAATAACCACAGAAATAATATATAACAACTGATGGAGAAAAACAGAGCAAAATACTGATGAAGAATTGGTCTGCACCATATTAAAAGGAGTGCTTCTTTTATTATCTCACACATGAAAAAAGTACTAAAGCAATCTCAGATACTGGAAAGAATAGTATCATACAAGTCAGGATGTAAGTAAAGTGGCAATGTAAAATAGCATAAAAAAGTATAGTTCAAAATTTTCAACAGATTGCTGCACTGCTGCTTTAAAGAGATTTACCAAGTTACATAGTTATGGATGGTATTACACCCAATATATTGGTGCCTAACCTCCAGGGGAATCTTTCTTGCTCCACATGTCCTTAAACAGTGCAATACTTTTCTGGGAAAAACATTCTTAATTTTGGCAAAACGGGTCCCGGAGGACTTCTCATTCTGAAGAGCCACCCAAGTTCTGCCACCAGCGTTCAACAACGTTGTGGTGAAGCGTGAGCACATTTCAACTAACAAGAGCCTTGTTAGTGGAAGCGTGCCACGTTCACCACAAACAATTCCATTATAACATAAAAAACTTTTGGAAAGCTGTCAGCTATTCACTATAATAAAGCATGCCCCGTGCTCTCCTGGCATCACGTCATAACATTGCTGAGCAAGTTGGTGGAACTTTGGCAGATCTTCAGAGCGGGAACTTGGAAAGTCTTCCAGGCCCCGGTTTACCAAAATTATGCGTTTTGCCAGAAAAGTATTGCACTATGGAATGTAAGGACATGTGGAGAAAAGAGATTACCCTGGAGGTAAGTCACTATAAGGAACTTGTATGACTGTATGTGCATGTATATATTTAAAGGGAAGCAGTCAGCAACAGGAGCTCCTGCGTCCTGCACAGTGCAAGACTAACTCTCTGGTTAAGCCTTTTAAGTACATTGCAGTGTTTTTCTCATGTTGCAACATACTTTATTTTAAGAAAGAAAGGTCAGCAACCCAGAAGGATGCTGGATGCTATGGGGGCCACATTATGTGTAAAGGAAAGGTGCAGCGGAGATGCACCATGCACTTCAAATAGTTTTGTATTGAAGTGCATGGTGCATTGACATTGCACCTTTACGCATAATGGATCCCCATAGCATCTGCCATACCACCTGGTCACTGACGTTTATTTAGTATAATAAAGTATGTTGTGGCATGAGAAAAATGCTGCAACATACTTAAAATGCTTAACTGGATGGTAAGCCTTGCAGGGGGCAGTGATGGCACTCCTGTTGCTGACGGCTTCCTATTAACCACTGCAGCCCTCCTCTGTCTGGTATGAAAGAAACAAACACAAAACAGTACAGCACTGGGGTGGCAGAAAACAAAACCTAATGCTTGATCCCATGATGTTCCAGCAGCAGATGAAGCATCAACAATATTTGTTGCTGCTCTTGCTTGATCCGCTACATCTGCTGCTGGACAGCACCCATCCTTTGATTATTTTCCTCCATTGCAACCCACAGCAGTGCTACTTCTGACTGCATTGCAGGTGTGGTGGACTCCCCTGCTGCGGGAGGAAAGGCAGGTAGTGGTGGTGGTGAGGGTGGTGCTGGTGGCAGTGGCGGGGGTAGTGGTGGAGCAGCAGCTGCTGCTGTGGCCCTCCTCCTGCTCTGGCAATGCACAGCAGCAGCACCCACTGCCACTGCCACAGAAGGGCCAGCAGGTAGAAGCATGGCCCATTCTCTGGCAGCCTGCCACTCCACCTTGTAGTGGTTCAGCATGTGTGTCCCGCCCCCAGTCCCCAGATGTCCCCTGGGGCCACAGCACACCCGCACACCACAAAGCAGACACACCACAATGCTACTCTTCCCCTAACACAGTTGAAAACTGCCAGACTATCAAGCTGTGGGGGGACCAGGCACAACAGGGGCAGATGATGCCAGCAGCAGTGTCATGCCCCTGGGGCCTCCAACTGCTGCTGTAGAGTGGGATGTGCTGCTGCTGGAGCTCCTGCAGCTGGTACAGATGGTGGTGGTGCTGGTGGTGGTGGCGGCGGCAGAGTTGCTGGATGTGGTGGTGGCACTGGTGGTGTTGCTGCTTCTGGAGGGAGATGGAATATTCTGGAGGCGGTCCAGCGACACCCAGCCATGCTGATCCCCATGTTTCCACACTCCCCTCTGTCCAACATGGGCCACAGACTGTCCCTGGTTCATAACTCACCTTCCCTCTCCACTCTGACGTGTCACGCGACAAAGACCAACTCACACATGCACACACACACACAGTCACACACAGACACACACACTTACAAAAAACAAAACTTATAAAACAAATAAATCAGTCACAAAAAAAGAACTCAAAACAGTACAACAAAAACTAAAGAATTCGCTTTTAAAAAAGCTGTTGGGCTTTATGATGTTTAAGCAAGTTAAACAACAAATTCGCACTCCTCTCCTACACTATACTTCCTTCTTCTATTTCTGCAAAGGAGAAAGTGAAATATTTGCTGGTATGATTCACTTCCTGCCTGGCTGGCTAAAGCAGCATGTGACTTACAGTACTGTAAGCCATGTGATGTTTGGGGGGGGGCTACTTAAAGTGCCTATTGCTATCATTTTGCCTTACTTTGAATTAAGGCGGAATAACAACATGAAGTCAACTCATTATGAAAAGGCGAAGTGAGTACTCCTCAATGTCCACTTCGCGCAGCCTGCAACTAACGCGAAGTGGCCATTTCGCGATCACTTTGCCTGCTAATTTTAAATTCTCTGTATCACTAACAGTGAGCAACCCTACCAAACTACACTTAGAACATTTATATACATTTTATTCCTTTTGGACTATTTATAGCAAAAGGAGATAAGGCAGCGCAAATTTGTTTGACTTTAACATTCAAAATATCTGATCATAATACAGATAGCAGCACTTTTCAGGATTAACATTGATTTACAATATGTGCCACCTAACTCAAGCAATTAAAGTATACTTAAATGGTTGGGTCTGGAAATGATGTCTGACATTCAGGGGTTGTTTCTGAAATACCAGGTGGCAAGTGAAGTAATGATAGCTATGTATTTTTTGAACAATATATTTTATTGAATATTTTGCATACACATAAAAACTTTACATACAGATAAAAAAGGCAAACTTTGCTCCCTGTCATATAATCTGTAACACATAACTGATAGCAGAGTTCAGATCTGAATCAAAGGTTAACTGAAGTATGTCACCATAATTACATATAGGAAATATGTCTGTTACAAAGGCCATAACTATTTTTGCGAAGTCTAGAATAAAGCAAATCTGTTGTCATTAATGAGCTGCCCTTGTCCTGCCATGCAGTATTGTGGAGTATTTTGTCTGCCACTGCCACTCTAAAAGTGGCATTATGCCATATTGGTTGAGAGCTTATATATTATAAGTGATATACCAATTGGTGGGTTGGATAATTAGGAAAATATTTAATCACTACTGTACATACAGGAGATCAACATGAATTATGCCATTTTCTTTACATATTGTAGATGGTAGTCTATTTCCATTCATTGGAGGATATGCCCATCTGCCCTTACAGGAACATTATAGTTTCCCAAGTTTGGATGTTTACTGCCTTGTAGGGCAAGATAATACAGAATAATGTCTTTTAATAGTAGACCTCTCAAACCTTTTGGAGCTAACAATTTTAAATATGCTCTCTTCAAGGTTTTTCTGCCCAAATGAAGGTGGATATAATGGGGTAAAACCATTTGAAGCCATTTAAGGAGAGGAACATAGTTGACATTCCTAAAGGATTGCATTGGGAAGCAGAATATTCATTTTATCATTCACTCTTCCCTAAAAGAGACCCGATGCTGTTGTGACAACTTTCAAAATATGAGATATTTAGACACAATTCAGCTTATGTTAAATGTTTTTTTCTGCAATTCTCACCCTTACTTCTTTATTACTAAGGGCATCTACTATACATGTAAACAGGACAGCTGCCCTATCTGTTGTGGCTGTTGCCTACACCTGACAGCACAGTTCTGACTGTGACATCACAGTCTATTGCTGTGAAGATAATTATGATGCCATAAACAGGGGATTTTGATATCAGGTGTAGGCAAGCAAAAAGAGCAGATATAGTCTATGGGACAGTAATCCTCTTTCACACAATTGATGTCAGTAAGAAAGAAAAAAAAGAATATTGGAAAATATATGAAATGTAAATGGATTTGTGTCTAAATCTTACATTTTGTTTTAAAGTTTTTTGAAACGTGCCAGGTGCTCTTTAAGGACAATGGGAGGACGGGCCAGTTGTCCATATCTTGTTTGATAACAGACCAAAGGGATTCAATTTTTTAGGTTCTCATTGTTTTCTAGCTAGGTGAAACATAAATCCTGAGGTACTGTATTGAGTCTGGCAACCACTTTACCGTATGTTTATGTGCAAATTCCTGATTAAAATTTTGTTCAGTTCAGATTGTAGCATGGTATATCCCAAGAGCTTCAATGATGCTTAGGCCTTAGGCAAGGATGTGGACAGATGTTCCAAGTGGAGCAATATGTCATCTGCATAGGTAGCTAGTTTATACCAAAACTGAATTCCCTTAATCTTATATTCTCATTTAGGCCCTGTACACATTACAACTGAAGATTTGTACCATTTTAAATAATGGTATCAAAACGTTTTCAAACTCACCACAGCAGCCCGTTCACATTATTGTTCACCGAGTTCGAACTCGGTTGTAACACGGTAAACTCCCGTCTGCATCAGCAGCAAGTAATGTTTTAAACCGGTAATCCTCCGTGATTGTAGCACGGTTATGTTGGCACTGTAATAGAGGGAAAAAGCGCACGCCCGTCCACACTACAAGGTAACACACTTTCCTCCTTCAAACCGTTTTTAAAAACAGACTTGAGACTAGCTCGCAGCAGGGTTTAAGCACGGTTTCTTAACACGCTTTGAAACCGTGCTTAAATGTGGACGGGCGCCGTGTTTGCACTAGTTAAAATGTTTTAAGCACCTTAAAATGTTTTAACTAGCCTGATGTGTACAGGGCCTTAGTTGTAAGGCAAGTGCATCTAAACATAGATTAAGTAAAAATGGGGATTGGGATATCCTTGCTGTGTGCCCTTCACACAAATGAATCCACTTTTGCCATTGGATAGGAATATAATAATTTCACCAAGGTTAAAACTGTTTTTGGCATTGTGTAGTTTTTTAAACACTCTTCATAACATTATTTTATTTGTATTTTTGACCAGGAATGGCACACTATGCTATTAAAGTTTGTTTTCAGGTGTATTTTGGAAGTGAGTTGTATAGACCTGTTTTTCTATTAATGGGGAATATTGACCATGACACTAGGAAAATCCCCTGCTCTTCTTCATTGAGATCCAAAGGATTGTTTACTTCCACCTAGACAGTGACCAGAGATAGGCAGAAGGGACCTTGGTTTAATATCTCATCTGAAACAGGGTCAAGACATTCTGTCAATGACTCTTTCTGCATCCATAGATACCAAAGTCCTTGGGACATCAGCCTTCCTAGATGTAGAAATAATATGGAAGATCTTACACATATAATCTGAGGACACTCTTTCCAGTATGAACAATGCTTGTGCAAACCCAATTAAGGCATTCCAGGCTCTGCCGATCTTAAGGGGTTTGAACCTTAACTAAGAGTTTTAGATCCATATTAAGTAGGGAGATTGGTCTGAAATAAAATGCAGGGTTTCATCTCTGCCAAGTTTAGGGTTTCAGTTATAGTAGCTTGAATGGTTAACCACACAATGCTAGTGTTGAGTGGTTACCTTGGCAACCATGATTAACCTCAACAGCACAGCTCAAGAGGTTAATCACAGTTGCCAAGGTAAACGCGTAGACTAGCATAGTGTGTTGATTCATTGATGCCTATACATTGTCTTTATAGTGTATGGGCACCATTGTTGCCAAATTATAGACAGTAAATGACAACAGTTTAAGTAGGATTCAGCCTCTTACCTTACGCAGATGACAACAAGATGGTCAGTTTTGTCTGAAGAAAAACTATACATTTAACATATAGAAAAGGCCCTTTCAGCCAGGATACAATCGGAAGCAGCTTAAAAAAAAAGCACAGCTTAACATGACCACTACAAGAGAGCAGATCATGTGACACAAGACAACCAAACAGCTAGCCGCCAAACAATTGTTCAGTTGCACCATAACTCACTGTGCAAATGATTTGCCTCATGGAGCTTTGCCAGTGCTACCTGCAAGAAACGGGGTCTGAATATAAAAGGAAAAATAAATGAAGCACATGTTTAGAAGACAGGTATTGGCTTGGTGTTAATGTCACAGACAGTTACGAGTTTCTATACTTTGGGAGGGGGTCTGAAATAAAAAAACACTTTACTAGCAACTGTATTATACAGTTGTGCGACTTTATGTGAAAGCGTTTTAAATGGGGAGACAGTTCTTTTACCTGATTTGAACAGAATTTACCCTCATGTGGATATCTGTGCTGCCTTGGTAACACCCGTGACTGTTAGTTCCAATTTGTTATGCCATCGATGTGACGTACTATCGATTGGTTAACAACACTGCTATGTCACATCGATGATATAACAAACTTAGTAAAAGATGATTTTTTCACATTAACAGCATTCTACCATATATTATATGGTTGAAATCAACACATGACTGTGTTACTAATACCACACATAAATTTCAGGCGGATGAACAAAATGTTATGGTTGATGGTATCAAAGGCAGATCAAATGTCCAACAGCAGGAATACTGTGGGAATTCCTTTATCAATAAATAGCAGAAGGTAAGTCAACTGTTGTTAAAGAGCTCCTTCTGTGCTGTTTCCACTATGAAAGCCATGCTGGAATTTAGGTAGATATTGATTTGAAGTAAGTTAGTTTGGTAGTTGATGGGCTATGGCTTTCTCTAGGATGTTGCAAATGAGTTGCAGCTGGCCAGTTGCACAGTGGTGGGTAAGAATATTAGGATTCAATGTAGATTCATTTAAGTTGTGCAGAACTAGACCTCTGTTGAAAGAAGTTGAAACCACAGAAGTGGATAAGAAGGAGCTGATGAAGATAGTAATCAGTGAAATTAGAATATGGGAAGAATTTTTAATTAACCAAGTTTTTCAATATGATGAGTGTATTAGCTTCAGTAAGAGGCTTAAAGAATGGAAAGGTTAAGAAAAAAAAGTCAGCTGAAGCCTCAGGATTCAAGGCTGGGTTGGTTGGGGGCTGAGCGACTGTTGTTAACTTGCCAATGAAAAAAAATGTGTATGTCCTGAACAGGAAGTGACAAAGTTGACTTGGAACTGTTAGACCTTGTGAGTGTGCTTACAGTTTGAAGACATTTTTTTAGGTTTCCTTATTTGGTAATAGTCCAATCTTCATAGTAGTTCTTTTTGGCTTCCTTTTAGAGTTGATTGTATTTTTTGGAGTGTTCATAATGGAGTATTCATAATATAGTTCACGAAAAATGGTTAAGCCTTGCTTCAATCAATTTGTTTTCAACTGCCTGTGTTTTCTTTTTTTCCAATAATAGGAAAAAAGGAAGGGCAAGGATCCTATTTTGAAACAACTCTCATTAGGAACAATGAAGGGATAATTACAGAAAATAAGTGAAACATAAGCATAATTGTGTGTAAATATACTGTATATATATTTTTACATTTCACCATTGATTTTACAAACTCTTGAACCCATATAGGCCAGTCTATACAGTGACATTATATACTGTATTAGTAAAAAGCTACTGTGTCTAATCTCCAGATACAAGGCAACTCATTCCTAAGGTCACTGTTCTGTTTCCACCCATGAATAACTTTCATACACTGCATTTCAGAAAATAATGCACAGTATCTGATTGCTGGACCTTACTAGCACTAAGCATTTATAGTATGTTTACTGACTTTGATAGTAATGTTACCCAGTATTGAAAAGGAAAAATAGAAAAGAAAACCTCAGAGACAGGTGGCATATCTGCATACACAGCATCATTCCTCAAGTGCTAAATGTTCAATTAAATATCTGAATGCTAGTGTAAGCACTCTTGCATAAATGAACATATTGTACTATAAGTTTAGCTTGAAGATTGCTTTGTCACTTTTTTTTGGTGTGGCTATATTTTTCCATCTTGCTACCTCTTCTATATCTGTTCCTTATCTAACCCTCTCCATCCCTACATTCCACACATAGGGTCACTAGACAGCAGATGTCAAGGATTACTCTCTCCTGACAGACCTTGGCAGGAAAGGATGTTGGAACATTGCAATGAGTGAGAAGGCTAACATTTGAGAGTGCACCTGGTCTGAAATAAAATGCAGGGTTTAATCTCTGCCCAGTTGAGAGTTTCAATTATAGTAGCTTGGTGTAATGTGTGTTCCAGACATCCCTTTGCAGAAGCTTGATTGACCATTGTACTTAATATAGCACAAATTCCTTCTCTTAAAGCTCTTTGCAAGTTGAAGAATGGAACATTTAGTCCTGGCACGTTAGCTAAATTCATGGGGCTCAATTTTAAAAGAATGACACAGAACTTGCATCAAATCCTATATTAAATCTGTTTTTTGGCACAGATGCATCAAATGCCTTTGACTCAATTGCATCTGATTTTTGTATGTCAGGCACAGTTGCGACAGTTTCCACACTTTATGGCAGCTTGCACAAAATATTTGGTGCAATCCCCTTAAAAAGGTTCCTCTAAATGGCACAAGTGAGACCAGGGAAAATCTGATCTAACCCATGGCATTTGGCCTTCAGGATTCAAAATTTTGATCACCAGCCGGGAGAATGGCACAAGCCCTGTGTGCCAAATGAACACTGCACCAGGGGCTTGTGGCATTCTTGGGGCTCTCAAAATCAAGTACATGGAGTTCATTATTTCAAATAATTCCTTCAGTTTAATATGGGCTCTTTAATAATTTCTATGCTGTATGCTTAACTTTAATAGAGATTTTTTCTAAAAATGTGTCTGTTTGTGCCATACTAACCTAACTGTCCTACAGATTGGAGAGTTGCTGGTAGAACCTTTAAAATACATGGGCTATCTCTTTCAGTGCCGTAACCAGTAAAATACTTTCTGTGTCATTGATCCCTTTAATAACCTGGCTCATATCTGTTTTTTTTAAAGCAGTAGTGCTAAAAGTCTGTCTGCTTTGTCTCCCTGGTCCATGTGCAGTGCCTCATCTTTGTTTAAACTAGCACTTGCTCTGCTCTTACTCTGTTTAGAGTGTCTTATCATGATGAGTTTAACTAGAACTATTTCTTTGGGTTTTATAGAAACAAAGAAACATAGAAATGTATTGTCAGAAAAGAACCCTGTGGCCAATCCAGTCTGCCTGAATTCCCCATTATTTTATGTTTGGTACATTTCTTTAGGTCTCTAATCTCTGCTAGAAATTTGGTGTTCAGCAATTTATTTGTCCCTTCATCTTTGTAGAGACTCATGTATGCTGTCCCCTCAGTGGATATTTGAATGCACACCATATCATGTCTTTTCCTTATTGATCTCAAAACAACTGCATTATATTTTTTTTAAATGGGGGATGCATTGCCTGTCCTTTTTTTTGCAGTTTAAATTTTATTGAATTATGGAGACACAACAAATATCTCAACCGTAATGGAAATACAAGCAACAATTCATATAGTACATATAAAGCACAATGAATTACAGACAAAAACAATCTAATGTTTTACATAGAACCTAAGCCTATGGTATGGGTATGTAATGGGTTGGGTAAAATAACATGAGAGAGAGGATGTTTAAGGAGAAGTGGTCTTGTGGGAGGAGACCCTCCTCTAACATATATATTATTGGTGACAAGGTGTTGGGGGGGTGGCCTTCAGGGAGGCTTTAACATGTCCTTGCTTAGAGGATTGATGGGGGTGGAGGATGTGCACTGAATGTAGTGCACAAAAGGGGACCACCTATCCAAGTGGATTTGCAGTGTGTCATTGTTTAGGTGTGTAAGCCTGGAGTAGCTTGCCAGCTTAGCCATAGCCACCAGCCAAGCCATCAGGGAAAGGACATCCTTAGTTCTCCTCTTTCAGAGTATGAGTCATTTGGCTTCCACAGAGGCCTGCAAGAGCCATGCAAGGCATGGACCCATTAGCCTACAACCAGAAGGAGGAATTCCCAGTGCCAAAACACTGGCATGTTTGGGACCTGGTGGCCAAGAATAATGGAGCAGCATTGAGTTACTTCAGACCAAAAAGAACGTATGGGGTCACACTGCCAAATTACATGTAGGAGGTCTGCCCCTTTGGCATCACACCTCCTACATACATCCTCCTGTATTAAGCAAATTTTTTGAAGAACTGCAGGAGTGTGGTACCAGAGGTGTCTTACTTTATTTTGGATAAGAAAGCTCCGGGGATAAACACAGGCTTTTTTTTGCTGTTGTCCAGCTACTCTTCCATTCATCCACTGATATAGCTGAGCCCAGCATATTTTGCCATTTCACTTTGGCCAGCAACGAGGGGTCAGGCAAGTCCTCTCTCATGAACTTATAAATCTGGCTAGCTAGGCCTTTCTTAAGTTGAGACCATCTATTTAAAGGCAGTTTCTTAGTAGTGGCCCTGTCATTGGATTGACATATAACACAAAACAATCCTCTTTTATGCCAGCCTAAATAAAGGTTTCTTAGCTGTAAATATCTCCAAATTCTTTTCTCCAGTTTGTATCTTTTTGTAAAGAAGTAAAGCTACCTAGGGTGAGCCCGTCCCCATCAAGATATCACTCAGGCAATTGATCTGGTTTCCTTCCACCCTTCCCACAAAATGGTCTTTGGTTAATTGTCCAGCAGGAGTTATTCCAGAGGTTAAGGAATGTCCCTGGGTCCAAGCATGATTTACTAATCACCCTAACTGGTGCTATGCCCTATGGGCTGCCTCAATAGTCAACCCATATCGAAATATAGAGGAAGATGGCAGCCCAGATACCCTGTAAGGTGATTACCAAAAGGGCACCACTTTCAGTTGCTTCCCAGGCTGGTAGGGCCTCAGAGTTTTGAAACAACTTAGGGTGTTGGCCACCAATAAGGCATAGGCATAATGTTGGATATGAAGAGTCACCCCCTTATTCCACAGAGCTCGAAGCTTATCTCTACTGTATTGGGGAATTTTATTCTCCCACAGGAAGACACTCATTACAGTGTCCAATTTTTTGAACCATTTTTTTGGAATTTCAATTGGAAGGTGAGAAAGTATATTGTAAACCCTCGGTGTCATCATCATTTTGATTGCCGGCACCTTCCCAGGCAGGGAAAGATTTAGTTGTTTCCATCTCAGAACTTCCTCCTTTAGACTAGTGACAAATGGAGCAAGATTAGCCTCTGGCAAGGAGGATGCAGAAGGTATGACCCTTATGCCCAAATAGTTAATGCCCTCTTAGTACATACTAGACCCACCTGTGAGATGTCCTCAGAGGTAAGCTTAGCATTTAAGGAGAGGACCTCTGTTTTATACATGGTTAACCCTTAAGCCTGAGATGTCTGAAAAGCTTGCAATAAGTCAACAATGTGCTTCGCACTGGCATGAAATCATCAGTTAAGAGCAGGCAGTCATCTGCATGTAGCAGGGCATAGTGTGAGACATTCCCATACTTATACCCTCAATATTGGGGTGTTCCCTAACCACACTGGCTAAAGCTTCAATGACTAGTACAATAACATTGGAGACAGTGGACACCCGTCTGGTACCTCTGTATAATTCAATTGGGTCTGAGAGAATATTACTTGTCAACAATCTTGCCTTGGAGGCTGTATAGAGTTTTAATCCAGCTCCTAAAAAATACTGCCAGAGTTGTAGTGTTGTAGTATCACATGCAGGAAGTCCCATTCGACTGAATCAAAGGCCTTCTCAAAATCAACCAAGATGGCTGCAGCTGGGTGGATTTGATCCGCTGTTTGTATGAGGGAGACCAGAGATCTGAGGTGATCCGTACTGGCTCGGCCATTCACAAAGCCCTCTTGAGAGGTGTGAATTAAGCATAGAAGGACTATTTCCTGGTGGGCTGCTAGCACTTTTGCTAGGATCTTAGTATCCACATTAATAAGTAAAATGTGTCTATAACTTGCTGGAAGAGTGAGGTCCTTCCCTTCCTTCGGGAGGAGTGTAATAATCACTTCTCTAAGGGTGGCAAGGAGTGTCTCCTTTAGTAAAGCCTCTTGTAACATAACCCTCATGGGGAGAGAGGCAGCCTCTTGTATTACCTTGTAAAAGTCAGCTGAGTAGCCATCCCCCCCGGGGCTTTCCATGCGGCCATTTTATTAACTGCATCCCTGATTTCTTGCACCTCTATGGGCCACTCCAGCTGCACACATTGGGCATTAGTAAGCTTTGGAAACTTCGCACCCTTCATACAATTATCAAATTTGGCTTTATCCCAGGAAATATGAGAGCTGTACAGGGAGTCACAGAAAGATAGCATGATTTTTATTTATGGAGTCAGATTTACTAAATGTTTCCCCCTTTTTGTTCTGCAATTGAGCTACATGCCTATCGGCTTGTTGTTTTTTCAGTCTGTATGCCAGTAATTTCCCAGCCATTTCCCCTCTCACCCAATATTTTTGTTTCAGTCTTAAGATCTGAAGTTCTGCCTTATGGGAAGCTAGGTTATTTAGCTTCATTCTCAGAGTCAGAAGTTCATGCAAGAGCTCTGGATTTTGAAGTCTCTTAGGGTCTCTCTCATATTGATTTTCCTTTTCCCTCAGTGCACTTTCCAACTCCCTGAACTCTTTTTCCCTTTGTTTCCTGTGGTGGAGGCATAGGTTATAATTCAGTCTCATAGTGTAGCTTTAAATGCCTCATGTATGGCAGCTGCTGAGGTGGACCCTTGTGGGTTATCAGAGAAATAAGTCTGTGCCTCACCCTGAAACCATCCCTAAATTCTTTCTCCTGTAACAATAGGGGTCTAGCCTCCAACTTACTGACCTAGAGCCAGGGGTAGAAGGCATCAGAGAGAGCATCAGTGGGGCATGATCGGACATGTACAGGGGGGCTATTGTGACATCTAGGATCTTGCTCGAAATGTTTGGGGAGGTAAACCAGTAGTCAATCCTGCTGGCAACTTTTTTGGCTTCAGAGAAATAAGTATAGTCCAACATATCTGGTCGGCTACTCTCCAAATGTCTTGCAGTTTATGCAGAGTAAGTAGGTCCTTCAGGCCCTGATGGACTGGGGTGTGAGTCAGACCTGGAATTGGATCTGCCCATGAAGGAGTTCATCATCAGATTAAAGTCCCCCAGTAAGATATCTGTCTCCCCTGCAGCCATCTCCACTAATTCTTGTGAGAGATTATGAAAGAACTCCGGGGAGTCTTCATTTGAGGCATATAAATTTGTTAAGAGACTGTCCCCCATGGGGGTATTGGCCCTGGCTAAGACCCATTTCCCATCCTTGTCCGCTCTATGCTCTTGCAATTGCCATTTTAGGTTTTTATGACATGAGATAGATACCCCCCTCTAGTTTTACAGGCCGCAATGTGAACCTCCCAGCCCACCCATTCCCTTAACAATTTTTGAGCTTCCACGTGGTTCAATTTTGTTTCCTGCAAGAAGGTTATTTGAGATCTCAGGGATTTTAGTCTGGCTAGAATTTTCTTTCTTTTAATAGGTGAGTTCAGGCCCTCACATTCTAGGAGATGGCCATTATCATATCCTTACCCTCCATCTCTTAGACTCATTAAAACTCCTGAGCCCCTTGCCAGAGGAAAAAAGGCATAGCCTTAGTGCAGAAAACCACCATTAACATTTTACTGACATGCCAAACCCTTCTGCCTCCCTCCCATACCCCTCCAAATGTCCCACTAACCATACCTTGTTTAGGCTTGAAAACCTCCATAACCCTTTTTACACCTGCCAACCCTTTAACACCTGTGCCATACCTTTGTCTAAGAGGGTCTCCCTTAGCAACCCGGCCACTAATAAATTAAGTAGCCCAGGGATGAGATGGCCTCTCCAGGGTGTGGAGCTTGGCACTACATCCCTACTCTTCATCCTGTCCTCTAATTGAGGCTCTGATAAACATATAACCTTGAACAGACCTCGGGACCTTGTGATCCCCTATATAAACCACTAATGCAGTAAAAAGCATTTAATATCATCACAGCAATAAACCAAACTATTTACCTTAAAAGAAGGATAAACTGCACCTGATTGCAGAATAAAGTATCCCTGGCAGAAGCGATCCCACTTAACATCCTGGGAGGGCATCTGCCTCACTATTCAGCTCACCACGGTAGTGTGCTAACCCCCTCTCGCATAGCCATGGATCGCAGCAAGGCAGCAGCCTATGAGCAGGGAAGCCATCACACTACACAGGGTAATTCTGTAATTGCATAAGGGATTGCCCTTTCCAGGATGCCAGCCTGCTTGTAAAAACAGTAGAGGTGAACCTTTTGGGAGCTTGTAATAGGATGCTGTCCCCAAATCGCATTGCCACATGAGACAACAAACAGCAACAGCTGAGCTGGGGACAGCAGAAACTCTAGCAAGCTTCCTCTAGCCATGGGGGGGAATCCTGCATGAGACAGAGAAAAACAAACCTATGATACAGGGAACAACAAGTGCAGGAGGAGGCAAGTACTCAACATTTGCCAGGTGCTAATTAATGATGAGGCAACCATTAACTTCTACTGGTCACATGGTTGAGATGATCAGGGCACACTCAAAATTAAACTCAGGCTTTCAAACTGGAAACAAGAATGAAAAGTCTGGATAGAAAGAACTAAGCCGAGTGAGCGGCCTGATGCCAACCAAGTTCTAGCTGTGTGTTCCCAGAGGAAGAATTCCTCCCCATCGGCTCTGGGAGCACTTCTTGCAATGCTTAAGGCAAGGCAGTTCAGACCTACAGTTCAGGGGTGGTGGCTGAGTTTCTTCCAACATCTAACCCCCACATTCAGCCCAGTCCTTGCAGAGGATGGCCCAGTCTGCCAGCAAGCTCTGATCCATGAGTTCTTCAGGGCCATGCACTCAGGATTACCTCTATGTCCAGGGCTGCTGGAGCTAGGTCTCTCAGGGGCTCAAATCTGTTAGAGATCATGACTGGTGTACTCAAGGGGGAGATTGTGCTGTCATCAGATAGATTTTGTAACCTCTGGCAGCTCCTGGATCAGTTCCTCTTGGACATGGGTTTTTTGTTAGGAGTGACCCTGCCCAGTTTTCCTGGTTGGCCTCTCTGAACTTTATGCCACTCGTCTCCTTGTTCTGGTTCTGTCTGCGCTGTTCCAGATGTTATTTACATGGGTGCAGGAGGGCCCTCCATGTTCTGCCAAATGGTGCCATGTGGCAGTTGCAAGAGTTGCCTCAGATCTCATCCCTTAGGCTGGATTGTCAGTAGAAATTACTCCACCTCCCCCAGGGTATTAAACATATGAACAACTCCATTATATTGGACTCTTAGCATAACCGGGTACCACAAAGAAGTAGCGATGCCCATCTTGTAGAGCTGCTGTTTCACTCTTGCATATGCCCTTTTCCATCTTGCAAGCTTCTGCGAATAGTCTTGGTATAACTGGATTGAGCAGCCCTGCCATGATACATTTTCCTCTCCCTTGCCAGCTGCAAATATCTTTTCTTCACTGGAAACCTTAAAAACTTGCACAGTATGGGGCGAGTGCACTTGCCTTGTTTAGGTGTTGGGGCTAGCAAGCTATGGGCCCTCTTGAGTTCTGGTGGTGCCTCATGTTCCAGATTTAACATCGCTGGTAGAGCATTTTCAAGAAACAAGATCATGTCCTTGCCCTCCATGTCTTCTGGGATGTCCACGATCCTTACATTTTGCCTCCTAGCCCTGTTCTCCATATTGTCCACTTTGGACAGCAAGTACTGAATCTGTCCATGATGTTCCCACAAATAGCCATCCTGTTGGGACAATTGTTCAGCCTGCACCTTACTATGTTTTCTGTCACCTCCACCCTGTGGGCTAGTAGCTGTAAGTCCTCATTTATTTTGGAGGAAGAGAGCTTAAGTTCAGCTCTGTCTTGTAAAACTTTGCTCAGCATCGCCGTCATTTTCGCAATGTCTTGAGCTATGCTGGTGGTGGCATTTGGTGCAGCCATTGCCCCCTCTGCCATCTACAGACTACTGTCCAGCTCTCTCACTTCAGGATGGGCACAGTGAGGGCTGGGTAATGCTGCTGTTGGGGCCTAGAGCATGAGCACACAAGGACGTGCCAGCTTTATTGAACACAATGCAGCTGCCCTAAGCCTCGCTCGATTCTAACGGGAAATGGCTTATTTTATAGCGCGAGTATTTCTGTAAGAAAACATTGGCTTTTCACTTGCAGAAGACATGGATGGGACAATTGGATGGGTGCTTGGGGGTTCACAAAGTCCCTCTCACTAGAATTAGTGTGCCACCATGTTGGCTGCCAGGCTCCACCCCCTGCATTGCCTGTCCTTAAGAATGTTATTATTTAGTTTCCAGGTTTTATCATTGTGTGTCACTAGCTAAATAATTATGTGAGTAGAACCAATGCATGGTACAACACCTTTAACCTAGAAGGGCTGGGCAAAATTAGAAAATTCTGATTTTGGGGACCTTTCACAAAATTCTGTGAAATTTCATGATATGTTTCAGAAATGTTTTGAGTTATTTTTTAAAATTTCCAATTTTTGTAATTGTCATAATTAGTTCGGTATTATAGCTAGAGATCTGAGTGTTAGCAAGTATATTGCTTGCAAGGAGGACCTACAATGTGCCAAGTTTCATGATATTTTGATGAGGGGAAGGGAAGTTATAGTGGCTCAAAGTCTTCCAATTTATTATTCATGTGAACATTTCTGAAAATATTCCTATGCTTACAACTTAGTCACCTTTGGACCTAGATAACAGAACATTTACATGCATACTTTCTTGGAAGAGTCATATAAACTGCTACATAGAGAGGACATTGGTTACATAAATTGTAAGTTTCAGGAATTCAAAATTTCACAATTTAATTAGTTGTTAAATTGTGTGAAAAATATTCAAAATGTTTGGATGTTTATTACTGCACTGTTATTGCAGGTATACACTCAAGATGTGTCAAGCATACCAAAGTAAATACACACTGGAATCTAAAAAAGCTGGATAAATGTGGTTTAATAGGTCAAACTTTACTGTGGATAATTTCAAAATTACTAATTGGAAAAATTTGCTCAAAAATCTATGGACTGAAAATAGGTACTACCACTAGAATTCCATTTGTGGAATTTAACTTCACAAAATACTTATCACCATTGAATCACCTCAACTGCACTAGAATTGTGGTCCTGCAATCCCCTCCAACACTCTTGCAACAGTGCTGCCCAGCATTATGTATCATCATGACTAAAGATATCCAGATTCATCTGTCAAAATGGTCTAAATCACAACTAGTTGTAAGACTTATGCCTCAATTGGTGCCATGGTCTTCAAATAGTAAAACATATAGCTTGCTATCTACAGTGTTGTTAAAGAGTCAGTGGGTGGCATTCTACAGAAAAATTGCTGCACATGCATGTTCTTCCTCAAGTCATTAAGTCAGATATCTTTATTAATGGCTATCTGGCATATTGCAAGAATTCAGACTAGTGCTCAGTGATGTCCATGACTATTCTTCATGGTTAATCACTCAAGATAGTGACTTGACACTTGGCACCACTATACTTTTACTATGGAGCCTCCAATGAATGCTACCTTATTGCCACTTTACCCAGTCTTTGTCCTCTACTACAGTGGCAACTCAAGTGTATTTTTGGGCATAATGTACAGACCTGGCTTTGACAAAAGTAGCACAACATCTCACAATTTCACAAAACTTGTGAAATTTAATTTTAATTACTGATGTTAGTTTAGAATATCTGGCTGTATAACTTGACCAGCCTTTGAGCAACAGAATAGAGTTAACATACACAGTCTCTTTTATCCATATTTTTCTCCCAGTTGGCAACTTGTTTCTCAGGGATGTAACCTGTTCACAGGGATGTACTGCACTCTGATCAGGCTGAACCCAGTCATCATTTAGTTGGCTACTGCATTTTTCTCCGTTTTCCCCTTCCATCTCCTCTGGTGGTGGTGTTGCCTCTGTCAGTCTCACACAGCCTCAACTTCCCCTGTACCAGGATCAAGTTCTGTGCCCAACAACAGGTGCTGTTGTGTTGGTGGAGTCAGCTGCCAACCCTCTCCAACCATGATGCACTGCCAAGCAGCAGCTGTCTCAGACATCATCTGCCAAACAACATGACTTTCTAGGCTTACTTCTAAAACTGGGTTGTCAGCATGGCAGTGCAACACTCTGCTGCTGGCCATGGGGGTGGCCTCAATAACAAATATTTAGGGTTAATGAACTGGACAAAATTGGAGATATTCCATTCTTTAGGTTTAAATTTATAGGGACTTACATTTCTTCAGGTTACATAATAGTGAAATGTAATTTTAAAAATGTTGGAAGGCTTATAATTCAGTCATATTTAAATATGGAGAACTGAGACTTGACGCATTTCTGCATGAATCCTAGTACAGTCACCATGCCACATTTGGTGTGGGTTGTAAAATACTTTTTAAGTTAGATGTAAATAACTGAAATCAAATTTTGTTCGCATTTCACAAAATGTTTGCAAAAATTATTTAAAATTTTATGGAAGTAAAATTAGAATTTCAGCAGATTTTCATGGATGAAAGATACATTTCACCCCACCCTACTACCCATCACATTTATTTTGTAGAATGACTTACCATATACTGCAGCATTGGTACATAACGTGTTTTTGACTCCACTGGCATACAGTGTGTAACATGCCTTTCTCCAGTTGCTCCATTATTCCATGAAAATGTTATAGCTTGATCTCCATAGAATGACCCTGAATCAGGACATCCCTTCCTATCTTAAACTTATTTTAGAAAACACATAAAACAAAACCTAACACTAGCCTTTCCTCCCTTCCCTCCCAACTAGTTTGTTTATTTGTTTGAAATTACCCCAACCAGGAGCAGCTTTTCATTTTCAATCCCAAGGATGACAACAGCAGTCAATGGGTATACTGTACATAGTCCATCAGGAATAGTTAGATACAGGCTAAAACATCCAAGTCAAAAAACAAACTATAAAGGTAAGTCCATTGAAGTAGTAATCAAACCAAGGTGACAAACTGAAGTTGAAGCATATTAAGAGCACAAGTATTGGTATGAAACATGATTATGGTCTGCAAGTACGGATACTTGACCAAAAGATAGAAATAAAAAACATAGACAATGTTGGCAGAAAAGGACCACTGGTCCATCCAGTCTGACCATTTACTCTACTCTAACCAGTGTTCTATCATGTAGATGAAGTTTTCACCCTCCTTCCCCTGTCAATCCCTGCCTTACTGTTGCTCCCTGAGTAACTGTTAAGCTCTTTACTCTGTCTCAGCTGCATTTGAACCCACTAATGGTTCTTGCTTTCACAGCCTCTGCTGGTAGGCTGCTCCATGGCTCAACCTCACTCCAGGTAAATTAAAATGTTCTCACATCTGTCCTGAATATTCCACCAGCTTACATTCATGTCCCCTTGTTTTTGACTTGCCATTCCTGCTAAGAAATTCTTTGCAGTTTACCTTGTTTATTCCTTTCAGGAACTTAATAGATTCTATCATGTCCCACCATCTCTTCTGGCATCCAGTGACTACATGTTCAGTGCCCTAAGCTGATTCTTATATGATCTGTCTTGTAGGCACTGAATCATGTTAGTTCTACACTGCACAGTCTCCAGTCTTTCTCCATCTTTTCTTAGGTGAGGACTCCAGAACTGGGCACAGTACTACAGATGGGGTTTCACCAGTGAGCTATACTGATGTAGTCTTAGCTCTGTACTCCTGCTATCAAAACCCCTTCAATGCACCCCCCACATTCTAGTTGCATTGCTGTAGGCCTTGTTACATTGACTAGTTTGTTTCAGTGAGTCACATATGATAACCCCGAGTCCCTTTCCTCTGAAATACTGTCCAGGTTAGACACATCAATCAAGGATTCCTTCCTGGGGTCATGCTCCCTATGAACATGCAGGACAATACCGGCAGTTTAAAGGTGGCTTGAAGACTGGATATCAACATTTGCATGGTAGAAGCATTCCATAGCTGGAGGAAATTATTTAGGTGTCTTAGGTGTCTAGTGCTGCAAATGCAGAGGCCTTTGTACTGGCACTACTTGACTGTACGAGGGATGCTAGAAGATAATCAGGAGATTTTTCTTGTGCACAGTTGTACAACAAACAATTCCAATAGTAGTGAAGCATGACTGAGGGACATAGCATGTTAAGTTGCTTATACAGCAGAGGATGTTGTGTAGACCATCCACAGGAGAGGATGAAGCTGTACAACTTATAAAAATGATCCAGGGTCAGCAGTGAGATTTTGTTTGATAACAAAACTGTATATGATGACTCCATAATCAATGGAATGGTTCAGGCAGTGGGAGATCACATTCTTCTTCATGTCTGCTCTCAGACAGTATTTAGACTGCAGAGAAAGTTAAACATCTGCCCTTTTTTTAAAGATGAGATCTAAGTGACTTCTACTATGAAAGTGATACATTAAGCCAAATCCCTAGTGTTGACTTGCTCAATAGTGTTGCCATCTGAGCTGTTTTAATTTTTTTTTTAATTTGAGATCTTCTTACTATCAGTACAAAAATAATATAATTCTCTCATAAAAATACACAGCCAGTAATAAAATCATCAGAAAAAGCAATATAGTCATATACTTGTACCATCTATCATTAAAGTAAAGTGTGAACCTACTAGCAACTTTGCAGCACCAAAAGCCAAATGGAGTAAGAATGATAAAACACTGCACCAGCCATCCAAATGCTAACTGTGAGAAGAAGAAATGTGAAAACAACCAGCAAAACCAGAAAGTGCAAGTTGGTGGCAGCTGCAGGCAGCAGATCACATAAAGTCTCTCGAGAACTGAGGTGTGATGTCATATCAGGGGCAACCATCTGAAAGTATGGCAACTGGAAATGGAGCCAGAGGGAATGGAGGTGAATATTCTGATGACTAAGTCTTTTCCAGCAACACAGGCTGCAATGTCAGTGAGCTGGAGGCAGGGATCTCAATTCTCGATCCATACGGGGATGACACCTAAGAGATAGATGTATCTGCCACCTCTGAGTCAGGCAACAGTGAAGGCAGTCCAGTGGATGATCCTAAGGCATATGGGAAGATGGACATCTGGCACATAATCACTGTAAGTGCCCACAGCAAAGTCCAAAAACTACCATAATGAATGATTGTATGTAGCCTGACAGAGGAAAAGCAACCACAGTTCCAGATGTAAACACAAGTGCAGCATTGTGTACAGGTGACAAGTGGAAACTAGCAGCAGTGTGAATTAGGGGGCAGTGGAACATACAAAAGAATGGTGGAGGGAGCTGGTAGCAAAACAAGGGAAAGCCACAAAGTGCAGAGCTGAGAACAACATCTGCATGTATGTCTGACAGCATTCCAAAGATGTAAATGCAATGTGGGCAAGCATGAGA
This sequence comes from Neoceratodus forsteri, assembly GCA_016271365.2. Classification (NCBI taxonomy): domain Eukaryota; kingdom Metazoa; phylum Chordata; order Ceratodontiformes; family Ceratodontidae; genus Neoceratodus; species Neoceratodus forsteri. Next base: position 382,177,243 of record CM057453.1, read on the forward strand.
CATACAGTGACAAACAGTCCCCCCTACAGCACAGCACAAAATAGCAGAACAGGGAGAAAGCATGGCATTACATCTGTGACACTGGGATGTACAATATCATTCAGCAGTCCATGACCGCACAGCAGAATGTAGGCACCAGGCACATGCCTGCATGTTTCTACATATGAAGTACAATCCAGCCCCCCCACCACACACATATGGCGTGGGCAGCCACAGCAGCCACAAGAATGCAGACAGCAGTCCACTAGCACCACAGCAAGCCAACCCAGCACACCACAAGAAGGGGAACAGAGTACAACGGAAGTCAACACAGGAACTGTGTACCACACACACACTGCATATAGGTGGCTGTGTGGGTAGAACAGCACAGAGCCAGTACAAAGCAGTACAAAGCACAGTAACCCAGCACCATCAGAAATGCTCACCATGACACCTGGAGAATGGACGGGGTTCCAAACTGCAATGGTGCAGGTCCCAGACAGTGGACCCTGAGATGCAGTCAGGTGCTGACAGAACCATGCTGCAGAAAGCTGGTAAAGGCATGCATAGCACTGTTGCAGTAAGATGCAGTAGCCCACTCCTAGACCAGAACTGTAGCTACTGCCACCATGTAGACACATTGTCACCCTTCAGAGAAACCCTGTAACCCACAAATGACACAAGGACACACTCCAAACGACATTTGTGGCCAAGGGACTGGAAAACGAACCTGCTCTGTGACCCCCCTTCCCCAGTTGCTGCAGACAGCACAGTGCCCAAACAAACATCTTCCTGGCAAAACACAATAGGGAATCCCACACAAATAATGGAAATGGCCAAACAACCAGCAGAGCACGATGGCAGTGGGGTGAATGATAGCATAACATGCATGCTGTGCATGCATATGCAACTGGCATAGCCGCATCATGAATGATACACATAATACTGCACTCCCACAGTCCAGTGAAATGGCTGAGCATGTCAGCAGAAACCAAAAGCCACTGTAATGTCCTAGTGCATCCAGGCCATACAGATAGGGTGTGTCCATGTCCCCATGCACATCCACAGGTGAACTCTGTGTGCCCCCCCCGCCAGAAAAGACTGAATACCAGAGAACATCCATTCCCAACATTGAGTACCCCCTGAGAGAGAGAGAGAGAGAGTCAGGAGAGAGAGAGAGAGAGAGAGGGACAGATGATACTGGATACCAGGCAACACTGCTGGGAGTGATAGGCACAGAATGACATAGGGACATTGAATGCTACACTGTCTAAAATGAATCAGACTGAGATACTACCCATTGCCCAATAATGCAGAATGCACAGTACTGCAAGTGTTGGAGACTGACATAACAACAGCAACCAACACATGGGAACAGGATGCCACACAGTGTATCCTGTGCCACACTGTCATGTACAGCAAGAGGGCAGACAATAAGGAAACAAGTAGCACCCCCCAGACACAGTGTATGACAAATTGCTGTACAAGCAATGCCAGATTGTCAGTGAATTGACCCAATGCGGACTGGTGGCCATCCCACACAGCCATGCCTACACACAACCTGGACAATTGTACGAAAAGGGTAATGAAAGGGGACTGCTGAGCAGGACAACATGAACAACCCCAATGTGCTGCCAAAAACCCTGATGAAATGGTCACACCTGGCAACACACAGGCAACCCAGAATCTCACAGAAATGCTGAGAGTTGTAACCCTCTGTGGATGTGTGGAGGGCATACGTGGTGGTGTGGTGTCAGTGTGGCTCAATTGGTAGCACATCCGCCTCTGGACCAGAAGGTCGTGGGTTCTCATCCCACACTGGGATTAGACTTGCACCTAAAAATTGCTGGCATCCGAGTGCAGTATTGGGGGGTGCTGTACTGCTGGGGTGTGCCATCCTTCAGATGAGACGTTAAACCGAGGTCCCTTCTGCCCATCGTGGTGTTATCCTGGTGGGTGTCCAGGTGCTAGTAAAAGAACCCAGGGCACTCTTCGCAAAAGAGTAGGGAACATTCCTGGTGTCCTGGCCAACATTCCCCCTTCCCACAAGCCGGTTCATGCAATTACCCAGGCTGTGTGTGGGTGATGATGTGCGACATGGCCACCACCACACATTCAGTCACTTCACTACCAGTCTAGCATTGCTTGTAAAGCGCTTTGGATGTATGAAAAGTGCTATATAAATGCTGATTCTTCTTCTTCTCTTCTTCATACTGTAGTAGAGTAGAACACCAAAAATGTGACATGACCTGGCTAGTCCTCCGTCGATGATGGTGTTGTCTGTCACTGCTCAGACACTGTTCTCAATGTGTGGCACACTATTCTGGGCTGCAGTTTTCCACTGTTTATGCCTCTTGCCAGTCACCTGTCACTGTGCTGTATGCATCAGCATTACCGCTGTACTATACAGCCAACTCTGCATGTCTGATCGGCTTTGGCTGGGCTTCAGTGGCACTGCTTCCATGTGGATGTGTGTCTGACAGTCACAATCCAGAGGGTGGTACTGGTATATTGTACTTGCACTACTGCACTCTTTATATAGTTGTCTCTGTACTGTATACTATTGCTTGTTTTTCTATTGTTGGCATCTCTGTGGCATCACTGGAGCTGTCCTCTCCAGGGCCTAGCACTGCGTGTTGCATCTAGCTGTCCTCACACACTACCTTCTGGTGCAGATGCAGAGTCACTACTGCTGCATCATTTTTGTAACTGGCTGGGATATATCTTCTGTCAGGACTTGGGGGGGGATCTTTTTTCATCTGTAGTTCAGTTGTGTGGTCATACAGTTGTCATGTGGCACTGTCTGCTGTTGCTGCTTTGATCCACATAGTGTGTTGCGTGTGGTGGGTTTGGCTACTTGTCAGTGCACCATCATTGGTGTGTGCTGTTCAGTGTGAGCTGCGTGTGACTGCAGGGTGTCATGCCTCAGGACTGGTCCCTACTCTGCAGTACTCTTCTCTGCCTGTGGTGCACCTCTGCTTTCACCCTGTTGGGGTGTGGGGGATTCCTTTCTGGGACCTCACAGTTTTTTTGTTCCAGCTCAGTCTCTCCCACACAATGATGCCCTCTCAGCTACTGCAATACTTGGGGAAGCTATTTTGCTCAGGGCAGTGGCTGCTAGTCTTTCTCTGTCAATCAGGATGCCGTTTCCATCTCTGTGTCCATGAACGGCTTTGGACTACTGTTCAATGTGGGACTGGTCTGCAGTGTGGGTTTTCTGCATTCCTGTTACCATTTTCCCAGCCCTTTTGCTGTTCTCTCTGCTTTATAGCAGTTGGCTGACTACCTGATATGACATCACAGTCCCCTTGCTTTGCATTATGGGATTGCTTTCAGAATGTAATCAACGCTGCTGTCTGCAGGGTGAACTTCACATGAAATTTGCCATAACTCTTCACTGGTAAGTCATTTTGACATGCTGTTTCTTTTCTTGTACACATAATGACCCACTGCATTACTGCAAGACTAACATTTAGAATGCAATTTAGCTTCCACACTTACTTTAAGTTTTCTGATTTAAAAGTTACTCAATTTATTTCTGCTGTACTAAAGCCATAACATTTTGCACATAACTTTATAGTATTGGAGAGAAAGAGGGACAGTTGTATATAGTATATTAAGTGCTATTCTGTTACACCTCTTTGAATTGTAGCATGGAAAGGAGATCAAACGTATTGAAACATGTCTTGTTTATTAATTTTGTAATATTGAATTGTTTCCAGTTTCATGATATCAAGCTTTACATTGACCCAGATTTCATACAAATTAAGGGGTAGCATCTTTTCATTTTATTTAAATACAATCCTCCATAGCACCACTTTTCAATATTCCTCAGTCTATTTACTGCTGCTGTTACTGCAACCGGCATGATCCGGGTAGCGAGCTGAGTCCTGAGGCCATAACTGTAAAAACAAACAAAAGTTCACTGTAAACAGAGAGTCCCACTTTAGTGAACATACTCTTTAGTTGCAAAATGGCTCCTCTGCTGCTGTGTTTACTTTACTACCCCACCCTGTAATGGCGGCGGCAGCACTCCTGTGCATCAACATTCAGAATCTGGGTCAAGCCACTGCGCACCCGATTTACACAAACTACCGATGACTTTTGCTCAAACTGCACAACTTGCTCTGTTCTGGCTTTAAACACATTTACAGGATTTTCCACAGACTTTTCATATGCTGGTAACATTTATTTTATTCACAGTCCCTTAAAGCTTCAGGTTTTTAGCACAGGATTGCCTGTATTTCTAGTGCTGCACTTTGCTACAACGCACAGTCTCTCTCTGGCTTCAAACTTTAAACTGAGGCTAAATTCATTACTACGCACAGTCAATGGCTTAACAGACTTGCACTTGCTGGCAGGACTTTACACAGTCGTTACTTGCAAAGTGACTACACTGCTGCACACACATTTATATGGCATAGGGTTGAAAATCACTGTTTGAGCAGTTTTAAGGTGGTTACTTACTGTTATCAGTAGCAGTTTGCTGCAATGGGAAAATGGCCTGCAGCCAGTTCTTGGAGGCCTCAGAACAGAAACGGGCGGGCAGTCCTGTCGGTCATCTTCTCAGCCACCACTTTTGCAATTTTGATGATCGATTAGCGGGTTGAGCCCGATTTTAAACTAGGCAGTCTATTTTTAACAAGTTTACAGCGATTTTAACACTCGCGACGCTCCTCCACTGCCAGTACACGCACTCCACTCACACTCCCTCTCGAATGCTGGGGCAGTCACTGTAGAGCTGGCTGAGGGGCGGGACTGATTGCAGCCTGATCAACCACACGATGCCATGCAAATGAGCCTCTTCTTCCTCGCGAGGGCTCTTCTCCTCACCGCGATCATCGGCAGGAAAATTTAAACTGCAGAATGCAACTTTTTTTTTCACCAACTGACTCCACGGCAGGAGCCCATTTCAGCCATTTAACATGGCCATTAACACCTGCAAGTCTCTCTTTCATTTCAAAAAGCATTCCCAATGTCCAGGGCAAATTTTTCTGTTGCTACCCCTAATCTTCCACACTTTTCTTTTCCACAGTTCATTTTTAAAGCAGACAAAAATGCTGTAAACAATTTTTGATGCAGGACAAGGGCACACTCTTTGGCTTTACTACTCCTTGGTAAACAGCTGGTATTTAAACAGCAGCACAAGATCCACAGCACACAGCAACACGCTAGAAATTGCTTCAGCTTTTGGTCTACCAACTGCCAGATGGCCAAAATGCTAGCCCCTTGCCCAAAGCACCTTCCTCCCCAAACAAAATCAGCGGTGCCTCATTTTTGTAACCCCCTCACCCCTGCCTTTTTGCCAAAATGACAGGTGGCATGCTGTTGAAGCTGACGGCAGTACCTGGTGGGGACCTGGGTTCAGGGAGGATGAGGTTACTCAGCACAGGGGGACCTAGGTTTGGCTACTTTGAACAGGGGCACCAAAGTAAATCCAAACACAGGAAGCAATAACTGTAATGTCCAGAATCAGGAATGGGATTCTTCAGGGTGGCTTTTATTCACATCCAAGCTGAAAAAACAAAGCATAGATGGACCCCCATGGGGCTACATTTCCTGGTAATGCAGATTAGAGACAACAGAACACTTCATCACTATTTCCAGCTCTCAGGCTCTAAAGCCACCAGGCACAAAGACGGACTTACGAAGGTTTGGGTACATAGCCCGACTTGTACCACATGGGTTTTCCACTGGCCCAGCTCCCCCGACCCACTTGATCCACAGTCCATTTGAAGAATGAACCAATTATCCCATTCGCAGTCCATTTGAGGAATGAACCAATTATCCTGTTGTGGCTCCACAAACCACACTAGAGTCTGCGAGTCCTAGAGAGAATTTTCCTTACAATCCCACATCTGGGTACTTCCCTCATCACTGGCCAAGTGCCTGAGGCAAAGTAGAAATCCACAGAAGAAATCCATAGAGTTGGACCTGTTCACTAAAGATGAGGGCCACCCGTCCAGCTCCACAGCCCATACCCAGACATTTCTCTGGAAACTGAACAATTCCTGTACTGAACTTTTAAATGTACTAAGGGTAGACCTCTGTCACATCACCTCTACATATCATTTGCATCCCATCAAACTCTGGAACTTGAAACTACTTTTACTTGCTTAGCCCATTCTAAAGGCTTCCCCAATATTTAGTAGTTTAATTCCACATTATCACACATGTCCCAGGGTGAAAAACATAGGCCCTTTTAGCCAGAGCAGACACTCACCTTACGTTGCAGGTGCCCCACAGGCAACTCACAGATCTTCTTTTCTCCCAAATAAATACTGGAACGAACAGGCAGCTTTTCCTCCATGAGCAGAACTAGGGATTGCCCCAGGAATCTGCAGGAAACCTTCTCATCCCGTCCGGAGGGAGGGGGCACTGAGACCCAAAACAGCAGTCTCCACCACTTCAGTACTCTTCTGTGTCTCTTTAAGGTGGAGACACACACCCTATTACTTTAAAGTAGCCCTCTGTCAGGGATGAGGCTCCTAGAGCCTTCACTGAGCTGCTTAACAGCAAGCTCCCTACTTCACACTTCACTCACTGAATACCAACTGCAGACACTGACTTGAAAACTCCCAGCATTCTATCTAACTCCCTTTGCTGCAGATTCCAATGTGGCTCATGCAGCTGTGATAGTTCTATTGGTGATGTCATCCCTCAGTCTCAGCTGAGACTGAGAACAGAGTGAGACAGTGTGAAATCCATTTAACTGGAGTTTCACAAGCTGCCTTCCCTGCCTACCACTAGGTCTTACTGGGATTCTAGTAACCCTGGGTAACAAGGGGGTTACACAAGCACTGTTAGTAATGAAGTAAAATATATTTTATAGTCTGTAGCCATGGAGAGGGTAGAGATTATTTATTTTTTGCCAGAAGTTGGTGTCATAGTGACACAAATGAGTAAGGTGTATGACAGTTCCTGATGTGTGAGAATATCTTGGGCACATGGGTGAGATTGTATTATTCAATTTTGTTAAATCTTACAGGAGTATAATGTGTTCTATGTAGTGAGTTGTGCTGAATTTTGCTGAAGTTTAGATGCTTTGACATTTGTTGTGGGAATGAATATGATTTGTTGCCAATGATCATCAGATATTTGAAAGTCTAGATCCTGTATCCATTTATGTTTTGGTGTGCTTAGTTCATTGCCATTATGGACCAGATATTCAAAGCTTTGCATGGTCTGGAAACAGTTTGCATGGGATTAGAGTGGGTCTGCCATATTCAAAAGGCCAACTAGCACAGGCAAACAGCAGTAGTGCGGGGCAAAGCATAATGATATGCAAGAGGCATAGTGAACATGAATAAATTTGCTATGAGATATTCAGTGACTAGCACCATGCTAAAGCATAACATAGCATGACCCATAGCATGGTACAATTTACCACCCAGGAAAAGCTGGTCTTAACCCTGGGCAAATTCCTTTTTACATCATTGGTGCATTGTGCGGTGCTAGCATGGGATTTGTGCAGCTTGCACGGCCCTAACATAGGTGTACAACACTTAGAAAATGCCAGACATGGAGAACCCATGCTGCTCACTGATGGCACCACCATGATGCCAGCTGCTGCCACCAGTCAAGCCAAGCATAGACAGTAAGGTGATTTGACCACAGGGACAGCATGGTAGTGTGGCCATATAGTCACACCTGCATACCATATGTCTCTGGTGCGTAACAGATGCCAGCACACATGCAGCACTGTGGGCATGGTGGCCAGTGAGGGAGGGTGTATGGGTGACAGACCTCATCACAGCCCAGGTATGGCCACAAGGCTGGGACACATCACTCAGTGCACATGGACCAGTAGTGGGATTATACCACCACCTGTGTGCCTGTTGGATCCTACATGCCCCCCAGCCACCTACCACACAACTGTACAGATGCCACAGCACACACTGTCGGCCATGTACATGGCACTGTGTGCATCCCATGCCACAGGTGCAGCATCTGTGGATCACACAACAGTGTGATAGTACTGTCCACTGTCAGCTATAGGTGTGGTTAAGGATTTTGCCAGGTACTTTAAACTATGGGTGAATATTATCTGCCTCAGGTGATTTGTGGGGATTTATTGTGCTTAGTTTCCTATAAATTATTTCTTCATTAAACAGAGTTGATTCTAAGTTGGTAACTGTATTTCTGTTTTTTTATCAATGGTCCAAAAGAATCAGTATGGGTTATGTTGAAGACTGAGGAAAAGAATGTGTTACGTATCTCATCCATCTCAGATGATTAGTCTATAGAAACACCTTCTATTTTTAAAGGTCAAACTATGTTTGCTCTGCCCTTCAGTGAATTTATATAACTAAGGATGGTCTTAGGAGTTGTGTATTTGTTGTTTGCCTATTTAATTTCAACTATTCTCTTGCTATACTGTATTGCCTTTCTACAAATGTTCAGGTCTCTATTGTAAATTTCCTTATTTATGTCTGTAGAGTTATTATTCCAGTTTCTGTAAGAACATTTTGCTTATTTGTTTTACTTTTAATATTTTTGTCATCCACTTTGGTCTTTTCTGTTTGGTGTTTTCTGTTTTGGTACCCACTTGTCTGGCAGTCTTAATGTATCTCTCATGCACTTCCATTTTTAATTTAGGGACATTTGTTTAAATTGAGCTCTGTTGTCCTGGTTGTGTAAATATTTTCTAAGGTCATGCTGATCATACAGTGATCACTGGTTCCCAGGGGTTTCATCACAGTGCAGTGAGCCACTCTATCCTTAATGCTGGTTAGGACCAAGTCAAGTATGTTGCCTCCCCACCCCAGTTGACACTTGTACCAGCTGTTCTAGTTCGCATTCATTTATTTCTATTAGCTGACACACTAGGCTACTGTTAACCCTTTTTGCATCATTTGTTTCTTGTTGAAAACCCACATTTTATGATTGCTTACCTTCTCTAAAACGTATTGTTGGTTTTTTGATCTGTTTCCTTTCTTAGTAGAACTGAAATGCAGAGGAAGGTTGCAATTATACCCAACTTTGTTTTGCTTCAAATCTTTGAACTGCTCTTATTGCTTACATCCTGAACATTAGGAACACCCCCAAATAGTGCAGCCATACCTCCCAACTGTCACACATTATGAGGTACATCACTCATTTTACCTCTCAGAAACCCTCGGTCTCACATGGCATAGGTGATATTTCACACTGCCAACTGACACTTCAATGCAGAAATTCATAATAATCTATGATACTCAACTATCGGCAAACATGAGTAACATGAGTGCACAGATTTAGATAGTGTTCTGAGCTTGCAATGTCATTTTTGATTGTGTATCACACATTTTGCCGATTTGTCACACATACTGTCACACATTTGAGTGATGAAAGGTTGAGAGGTATGATGTGCGGCCACTCATGATGCAGTGGTTGCCTCTCCTCCCACAGCATTATGAGTGGCTAGATTGTGTTATGGGTGCTCCCAAGTCCAGGATAGATGCAATGTAAGTTGATCAATGAATAAACAAACACATTTTTTCTGTAAAAACAAGGTGCTGTGTCAGCATGTGGTCTGAAAGCAAAACAAAATGGTAATATTAAATGCATGCTGAGAATAGAAAATAGAGTTAAACATCTATGCTTTAACCTTAGATCTTCCTTAGGAAATATCTAAAAGAGAAAAAACAAAGTTAGTGTAGAGGGGAGGTAAAATAAGTAGTAGTAATGAGTAATGATTTCTATTCTTTTCATGACTGAACACAGTTAAATTCCCATTGAGCAATAGCTCATTTTCAAGGGACAGCCTATTATTATCCTGGTTACAAGAAGGAAGGATCAATTTGGTTTGCAAATACAAATATACAAAACAATTCAATTAAGACATTTCAGAGGAACATTTGTGGGACAAATCTGCAGCAAACTCCAGGTGTGTCAGGGACCTGAGCCCTATTGTTACTAGTCTCCAAGTTATTCCTTGCCTCACATTTGCCACCTTTCAACCTTCTTACTAGGCCCTGTTAATTAGTCTCCATCTGGGGACTTCACTAGCTCATTCACTCCTATTAAGCCTTGTCTTTCCCATCATCACCTTTTTGTTTCCCTCTTAATCTTGCCATTTATCAGTTCTTCTCACAGAGCCTTTCCCTTTTTTTATTTCCCCACATACATACTCCTTATTTTACCTCCCATCTACACTAACTTTGTTTTTTTTCTCTTTTAGACATTTTTGTTTGGTAACATCAGTATGGTGAGCTCTCTGCTTTTTTTTTACTTTTTAGAAGAAAAAGGATTAGCAATTAAATACCAGCTACATCAGGAATCTCTGCAGAATGTGATCAATGATAACATGTACTTTTACTGTAGGCAATTTGATTCCTAAGGGGTTGACAGTGTCTCATTAAACTCTCCTGTTATAATCTTGTCATTATTAGCTATACTTGTGTGACTAATAGTCTGTGATAATTTGTTACTAGACTCCAAGCTACTCCTGGTGGCAGGTTCCTATTATTGTCAGTCTTGGTTTAATATTTATTTCAACCCAAATGTATTGTAAGTCATGGGCCTTTTCAGTCAGCCTTGAGATTACCCCATTTGTGCAGAGCTACAACTGCAGCAAACTCTGGATGTGTCAGAGACCCTGCTCCTATTAAAAAATGGGGATCCATGCACCAAAGTCCCAAGCATTCCACATCCACTGGTCACTTGATGCATGTGGCACACCTGAGGGTTTAATGAGGGTCCCATCAAGCTTCCCAAACACAAGCCTAGATGAGCCACAGAGGTTGGGAGTTTACAATACCTGGAAGGTGGGGATCAAGGGCTGATAGAGCACTGTGGGTGCAATGTGGGAGACAGACATGGTGGCAGTGACAAGGATGGGAGACACCCAATGGAGGTGCCATGCTACCTGGCACAAGTCATTAGGCCTGGGTAGGGGTGACATGTTTGGATCATCATTACCCAAACCTCAGGTGGCAACAGCCCTGGCATGTGCCCACAGGACCCAGAGTCCCCAGCAGTGTAGTTGGGCATCTGCTGGCCTCACAGTGGGCTGTGTACTAGGGGAATGTTGTGGTGCCTGAAGTAGATGCCCATGCATGTAATGCACCCTGCAACCTGCACCCACTGGCAGCCACTGCATGAAAGTGTTGTGGGGCAGATTCCAGGGTTGCTGCCACCCGGGATCCAGGTCATGATGGTCTGGTTGTGTCACCCCCAACCTAGGTCATTCAGCTTTGTGGCACTTCATATGGAAACTCTACTGGGTGCTTCCTTAAATCCCTCTGACTGCTGCCATACCCCTATCAGCCCCCACTGCTTCATCAGTCCCCATGTCCCCACCTTCCTCGTCTGTCCCACCCCATTGCCACCCAGCCAGGCAGTGGCACAGGGCCATTAGACCAGCTTCTGGCAGCCACAGTGAGCTTCTGGAATTCCAAATAAAGGTATGATGCAGCCCTGCTGTGGCACAAGCCCCCTTGCAACCTGGTGCATGGGTGTTTCTGCCACAAGGGTGGTGCTAGGCAGCTTTGGCAAACAGTATCCCTATTTCAATGCATCCTGCATTCAAAAATTGGAAGGCTGCAAATTTTGATGCAAGGTGCCACTTGCATCACAGCCATTTGGCACAGGCATCATGTGCCAAAGTTTTCCATTTGAAAATCGAGACAATGGTCTTACAAATCTCCTTTTCTGTCTGTATGTTCTTTACTATTTAGTTTATTTTTTATTTATGTTGTCACACCCCCTTGCCTCTCCTATTGGTTTTATATAATGTATAGCCTTCCAGACTGTGGGTTTGATTTTCAAAGCCCCAAGAATGCTGCATGCCCCTGGTGCACTGATCACTTGATGCACAGGGCTTGTGGCATTCTTCTCACCAGCAATCAGGATCTTCATTCCCAAGTGCCAAATACTGCAAGTTAAACCAGATTTTCCCTGGTCTAACTTGCACTATTTGAGTGACACTTTCACAGAGCTGTTTGAGCTGTGTGCTTATTCATACCATTTAGCCTGCACAAATCCTCCAAAGTTAGCTATACAACTACCCTATCTGTATTTTTATTGTGTGCTCTGTATTGCTGCCCTAAGCAGAGCTGTGACCCAGGAAGCAGTTGCATGAGCTAAAGTGTCTATGCCTTTGGGAGAAACTACAACTTTCATACTGTTTAGTTAAACTGTGCTGCAAATATTTAGTCTGGGAATAATTCTGCTTATACCTTGCACCTATTCTAGGATTAGGCTTTATTGCTTGTTTTTAAAACTTATAACAGCTGGGTAGTTTTGGGGAATGAGTGACCCATGAATAATTTACTTCTGGGTCTCAGCATTTAAGTAGCTCGCACTCTGTGAGTGGTGTCTTGCTGTTTGAGCTGTGTGCTTATGCATACCATTTAGCCTGCACAATTCTGCCAAAGCTAGCTATCTAACTACCTTATCTGTATTTTTATTGTGAGCTCTGTATTGCTCTGTATTGGTGCCCTAAGCAGAACTGGTGACCCAGGAAGCAACTGTGAGCTGTGTAGTTTCTATGCCCTTGGGAGAAGCTACAGCGTTCACACTGTTTAGTTAAACTGTGCTGCAAATATTTTCTGGGAATAATTCTGCTTATACCTTGCACCTATTCTAGGTGTAGGCTTTATTGCTTGTTTTTAAAATGTATAACAGCTGGGTAGTTTTGGAGAATGAGTGACCCATGGATAATCTACTTCAGGTCTCAGCATATAAGTAGCTCACACTCTGTGAGCGGGTGAGCAGGAGCCGGCAAGCGGCGTGTACATCGGCGATGGAGGCGTGCATGAGACACCACGCATCTTGTGTGTGTCTAGCATATCAGTGTATCCCGGTGTTGGGAGGGATAAACAGGAGTATTCGTGTAGGCCGTATTTAGTAAGTAAGAATTTGTAACAAAGATTTGGGGAATACTAAAAGGTAGTGCTTGTATTCTGTGAAAAAAGTAGATACCTTACAAAATAATCTGAGGTTACTGCTTCTAACTCTTGCAGATTTCTGTTTCTCTAGCTGCTAATAAAATGGCTGATTCAATTATGACGTTGGAGGGATGTGGGTATTAAGTGTTTTACTTGTGCTATGTATAGCTTGGTATCCTTCCCTCTTCCTATAGTCCCATATATTGTAATAAATGTCATGATGTGACTGAGTTGAAAAGCAAAATTCTACTATTTAACAGCAGAATGTCTCAACTGAACTCAGTCAAGTCATTATGTTGGAATGTTTTAAAGAACATTATCCATTCTCCCCTCTTGAAACTCCCATTTATGCAGCTGTTTCAGGGACTCTAGTTATTTGTAGTGGTTAAATCCCTTCCCCACTTCAGATTTTAATCTGGCCACTGGCGGCGTAACTAATAAACATGCAAGAAGCAATTCTGAAAATGATGATTCTAGTGATAGTTGGTATACTGTACAACACTCCAGATCATGAAAAAAATGAAGGAATGCTAGTGTTTTTTCTTTACCACTGTGCAATAGTTACAACCTTTTGAGTGATGCTTTATGTAACAGAGAACAGGATTCTGAACCCTTGTTTGAACCTCCATCACATAGTGTGTGTTTTTCTAATATTCCCAATACTGTTGAAGTAAATAATTGTCCTATTGATAACTCTCCCCCCAATAATATTGATTTGAATAAAGTTCCTGCCGTGGAGAAGCAGCAACTTTTTGTTTTGGGAGAATCAATGATTAAACATTTGGAAAGGGCAGTATGCAATGCAAATAACCAGAACAGGACATGTTCTTCATTTAAGGGGGCCTTGATATCAGACATTACTCAGATGGTTAGCAACATTATTCCTGATTCTGGTAAAACTTCCATAGTTATCATTCATGCTGGTACAAATAGTCTGCATAGGTACTGTCTTAACTCAATCAAGCAGGACTATGTTGCTTTAACTAATAAATTTGTTTTTCCAGGATGTGACATTTACTTATCAGAAATCTTACTCCATCTGGCTGCACCTGATTATATTAATGATGAAATAAAATGTCTAACCAATTTGTTGCATAAATGGTGTCTGCATCAAGACATCAGATGCATCATCTATTGAGAGGAATTTATCGGATGGCTAGAGTTATGTATGGATGGACTACATTTGAGTAAAAGGGGTAATTTCCTAATGGGAAAAATTATATCGTGTTATAGATCAACATTTAAAACTATTATGTGTTGCATATGCTGTCTCCATTCACAAATCTCAGGGACTGAGTTTGATTCAGCAATTGTAGACATAGGTACAGACATTTTCAAGGATGGCATGAGCACGTGGCACTTTCACGTACGAGCCTTTCTGGATTGCACATCATTACTATAGCACCTCAGAAAATATGAGCTGACAAGTGATGTATTCTTAGTACAACAGGTTACGTACTTTCATCAGCCACAAATGTCTTTAATACCACTGCCTACATATCTGTCTGTCTACACAATTCAGTCACAGCTAGAGGTAGCAACAAAACATCAGCAAGCTTCCAAAAGTGATTCAACTAAAAGAGTTCAACAAAGGCCACAACTTCAAGTAAACATTCACAACCAAGCAATTTGTCAGAAATCAGTTGGTGTAGCTGCTGTACCAGTCTTTAATAACAGCAGTAGAGTAAACTGCTATGCTAACTCAGCTATGCAAGTTTTTGACACATGCCACAGTTTGTGCAGACAATATCTGCTTCACATGACAATCCCCTATCAAACACTTTGAAGCAGATTATCAACATGACTTCTGACCACTCTAATAATGTACAGTCACTAACACCACTACGACAGGTGTTAGCTACATATGCTGGATGTAGTACGTTTTGCTGTAGACATACAGCAAGACACTACTGAGTTTATGATGGTTGTCATAAACAACCTGGATGAAGACGGCACCCCAATGCGGCAGTACTTCACAGTAACATATGTTACAAAATATGTATGTGTTTCATGTGGTAATTCACAGTGTGAAACCACACAAGACATGCTGTGGATTACTCTCTTTGTCCCTCAAACCAAAAGTGTCAAATTTCCGACAGCTATTCACCAATGCTGAATGTAGTCATGTCTGTAGGTGTGGAGGCAGATGCACTCCAGTCCATACGTCTCAGGAGTTCATCTCAATATCTGTTGCTTATGTTGCTCAGATTTGACCCCAATGGGCTCAGAGTTGATACTCCTATCACAGATTACACAGCTAGTAGAATAGTCTTCAACCAATCAGTGTCTGACACTCACAGTATAATCTATCACCATGGTCAATCCATGCATTCTGGGCATTACACCTCCTTACTAAGGTGCAGAACTGGATGGTTAGAGTGTGACGACTCTACAAGCAGTTTTAAACAGAGACTGCCACGACACTTAAAAAATGCATATCTTCTAATATTAAAGAATGATGATAACCTTCATATTTCAGAAGAATAGGACAAAACATGTTGCATTTAAAAAATTACTACTTTGTCCCAAAAACATTCATACCTCATATACAATGTTGTGTAATGTACGACTTTAAATAAACCATACAATTTCAATCAAAATGCTATTCTGACAGAGACATTCCATACACTGTAACATGTAAGATCTTGTGTGGATCAGTGACTACATAAAAATTGTTGTAGTGGCTTCAATCAAGGTACAATATTCACAGTCACTAGAGAAACCATGATTACATGTCTATCAAAGATTGTACATCTAAAAACTGAGGTCTTACTGCTCTCCTCCTCTGTACATATCTTTAATTATCCATGTATCAACTCATGCATAACAACAAATTGATATGAATTATAAGTGTTACTCTTTGCAAACAAAGAGAAGTTCTTAGTTATCATCGTAAATAACTGAGCAATACTTCCAACATTCACCAAACATTCCACTCTGTCACAACTTGTCTATCAACACTTCAATTTGTCTATTGACTTGACATATAGAGAACATCATTCGCTACCATGCAACAGTGTAGAACTATCCCGCCTTTTATGCGTAATACTAGTACTGTACATATGTAAAAATAACTACCTTTATTGATAATGCAAGAAGTTGAATTACACAACTGTAAATAAGAACCAATTGCAGAATATCATTTACTGACTTTTTACATGTCTTTGCAATTACTTGTATATAATATAAAGATTTGTATTCAGGTGTACATTGTTAATAACTACTTTGATACTTGTACTAAAATACTAGTCTAATACTAAAGTACAACTAATGTTTTACATATTATTCAGCAGTATACTAACTACATCTAATTAACCATAAGTTTGTTAAAAAATGCATATCATGCACAGTCTTACTATTTACAAGTTAAGAATTTACATAGAAGATAATGTAATAATTGAAACAATGTCATTTGTTCATCTAAGAATATTCTAGTTTCGTAACTTGTCACATAAGTACTTCTAACGTATATAAAAAACATAGACAATTTTTAAATGACACTGTTACTGATCACAACACACTGCATACCTGTTCCTGACAATATTTATGATCTCCTCAACTGAGGGGTCGGGTGGGAATTTTCCATTTGCGCCTATTCAGTGACATATAATTAAATAACACCAATCAAATGTCACAAAACTAACATTTTTGTGTATTGTATTACTTAGACAGTCAGCATATGGTTTTTCGCCCACCCCAGGAACAACCACATTAGCAGTCACACAATAACAACAAAACACTTGTCTATCATGTGTGTAATCACACTTCACAACCTACTGACATTGCCTTATTAACATACCACACAAGTAATGCACTACACATAATTACAACATACAACCATTTTAAAAAGTAAAATTTTTTACAAACTCTATCCACATTCAATAGTAAATATATAATGAAGTGCCACAGCTTCAGCCTGACTATTAGAATTCCACGTTGAATGTCAGAAACTACGTCCCTACATAAATAGTGGTGAGTAGTGAAACATGACTAGAAACACACAATACCTGATTAGTTTCCTATAATATCCATACTTACTCCAATCCATATTATACAGTTCTTATTATTCTTACACATTTACATATGATGTTAGCAATGATTGCACACATACAAAGATTGTATTGTGAGACTGCTTCTGTTAACTAAATTTCAGTCTTGATTGGCCCTTTTCTCCATTTGACAAATTGGCAATAAATTTTTAAACCATAACCACCTGTGTTGACTCTTTACTTTAAATACCATTGTGACATAAAAATAAGTGTGTCTGACTTAAGCATACAAATCAATGTTAACTAATACTGCTTCAACTATACCTCCATCAATTTGTTTGGTACCTATGACATACAGTCAGTATCACAGCATATGCAACAAAGTGGCACATTGCATATCACATTTGACATAATTATTAACAGTGTAAAAAACTCAGCAATGTACTTACTTTTCCTGTGCCTATGCAGTCATTATTACTATACCAAGGTTCCACACATCAGCACCCAACAGTACACAGCTGTGACTATACATGTACCATGCAGTCACTACTATGTGTACTCAGAGTCTGACAAATGGAGCTTTCTAATTGGCTGCAAACATCCTAACAACCTTATCTTAATCTTTTATTACCATACATAAAGAGGTTAACAATATACTGAACGAGGTTTAAAACTGTTGAAAAACATGTTTCATTATAATAGCAATAAGCCACTCCCAAGAATTGTGTTAATGGTCAGTCAATCACCCTGTAGAGACATGTGGCACTCGGCCACACCTCGTGCCACAGTACACCCCTAGAATGTGATTAACAGACCATTAACATAACTCCTTGTCATGCCTTATTAATTTATTATAAAAAGGGTCTCAGAAACTCAGCTTTCTGATCGGCTGCAAACATTCTAACAGCCTTCTGTAAATCTTTTATTGACATACATACAGTAAAGAGATTAACCATTTCCTGAACAAGCTTTTAAACAGTTAAAAACATTTTATAATAATAGCAATAAGGCATTACTAATGGTAATGATAATAGTCAGTTAATCACTCTATCGGGCATATGCCACTTGGCTACACCTCATACCACAGTACACCCCTTGAAGGTGATTAACAGACCGTTAACATAACCCTGCATCATGCGTTATTGCTTAATTGAATTTTGATAACCGGATAGGCCCACAGGTCCCCGGTCATCCCTTTTTCAGGGGTGACCTGTAAAGCAAACAGTACATCAAATAGAACACAATGGTACATATACAAGCTAAGAGTATACAGTATGCTTCAGTTTACAAATACATCTGTGTTGTCATCTGCATCTACAATTACAATATACTACCTAATTTTGTCTGACATTGGGTGCTCCACTGCCTACCTGACCCTGCTGGTGATGTCTTGTGTCATAGTAACACCAACAGCAATGTAAACAGAAGTGCTAACAGTGGCACATATGGTAACCTGGCGAAAATGAGAGCATAAGCGGTAGCCACGACAGTACGGCTAATAGACGACAACGGTCTGCCATGTGATGTGTTAAATGGAGGTTTGTAATTGCCTGCAAACATCCTAACAGCCTTATGTTAATCTTTCATTGACATACATGAAGAGGTTAACCATTTCCTGAACAAGCTTTAACACCGGGATGCACATTGGTTGTCGTTGGACGTAACTCTCACCCCATCACATGCGTAAAGCAGAAGTATAGGATAATGGGGTGAGAGTTAGACCCATGATCCCAATCGCGCACCCCAATGCCAGTTGGGGGTGGGCGGGGGTACAAGTGTGGTTTTCAACCCCAATACCAAATTCTCACTTTTGTCGCTGTGGAACAACCCTAACTAATGCATTAAACGTAGTTGTTTGCCTCTAATTTCCTTCTTTGAGAATGATAATGAGAAATAGTGAACGTATGCAGCGGCAGGAGCGGGGTCCAAACTAACAGGGACAGCAACGCAAACAGAAATGCTAACAGTGGTGCACATGGTAACACAAGCGCGAATGAGAACAGAAAGGGTAACACACATGGTGGCGACGGGAACGGTCTCGCCACATGATGTGTTGTCACATAGTAACATGGTGCCTGCAAACAGAAATGTCAATGGGCATGGTGACGTAAGTGAAACAGAAAGATAAACTACTGTAGACAGAAATGGCAAAAATAACAGAAACGCAAGCGCAAATGAAAATGCAAAGGATAACGCATATGGTGGCACAGACGCCAACGGTAAGTGAAACGGTATGGAACCGCAAGCAGAAAGGGCAACAGTAACAGTAATGTAAGCGCACAGCCTGGTTTTCCCCAAAACCTGCATAGAGAAAGACAGTGAGTACAAATAATGCATGCATAATGATGAGTATCGGTGCAAAAAATAAGAACTTGGAATACTAAATACGTTATATCTCAGGAACCGTACGACGTAGAAAAAAAATTTAAAAGTCGTATGATTCACAACTGTCCTGGCTAATTTGGTGCTTAGTATTTTTCCGATGAAAAGCCCGTATCTTGCACCGTTTCCGAGATACGGGCCCTGAAAGGCGCGGCCAAAACCGTAATGTTATCCTATGGGAAAAAAAGAGAAGTTCGGAGCACCATAACTTTGCCTCCCTGTAATATTTTTTCACCAAATCACTGAAAAGCACATCTGTGGGCTGTTGGCTGTCTTCCCTCCAAATTTCAAGAAAAGAGACCAAACCGTTATTTTGCAGCAGGGATCCAAAGGATTTCTGTAATATGTCAAGCGCAGAATGTTATCCTATGGGAAAATGTCAACTTTGAGTGCCATAACTTTGCCACCATGTAATATTTTTTCAATACAACACTGAAAGGCACATCTGTGAGATGTTGGCTCTGTTCCCTCCAAATTTCAGCCCAAAACTCCCAACGGTTCTTTTGCAGCGCAGTGCCAAAGAATCACTGTCACTTTCCCACAGATGGAAAACTACTGTCGCAATTTGCAAAAGATTTCGCAAAAAAGTTTGACACTTTCATGAGCACGAAAGTAATTTGTGAAA
The DNA here is from genome assembly GCA_016271365.2 of Neoceratodus forsteri. Taxonomy (NCBI): domain Eukaryota; kingdom Metazoa; phylum Chordata; order Ceratodontiformes; family Ceratodontidae; genus Neoceratodus; species Neoceratodus forsteri. Next base: position 382,197,090 of record CM057453.1, read on the forward strand.
GTACTTTTTCCAGAAATTTGAAAAACATATTCCTGGGGTGTTTTACCACAAAATAAAGACATGGCAAGCATCCTCAGGGTCCGACTAGGTGAATACAAAAAGAATTAGGTTGCTAGAGGGTCCCAAATTTAAATGCCAACCATTTTTCTGATCACCAACTGAAAACAAAATGGCTGATTTAGAAAGTAACAGGCCCATTTGCGAAAGTAAAAATGCATTTGCGACACTGTCGAACTTTTTGTTAACTTTTCCCATTGACTTATAATGGGAAACTGTTTTTTGAATAACTTTTGAACCGTTTAATATTTTTTCATGAAATATTCAAAAGGCACATTGGGGACCCTGGCCGCATGTTCCCTGAAGATTTTGGGCCAGTCGCACAAACCGTACGACCTGTAGGCGCAACCGTAGAATTCCAGAAAAAGCGTAAACGCGCGCACAGATCACGCTTAATAACTCCACAGCTGTATATCCAACCAGTACAAAACTTGGCAGATCCCAAGGCCTATGGTTCTTGATCATGTATTCCAAATTTCAGCCAAATCTGTGAAATGATTGCAAAGTTATTAAGGTGCAAAGTTTTGGGGTTTAACATAGAAATGGCTCCTCAACCCTAACTATGGTAGCACTAACGTGCTACCATAATATATATATCTATTCACCAAGGATACTATAACTGTACATCCAAAGGGCACATTTCAATCCAGTTGAGATGATCACTTTTCACTTTTCTGCACACAAGGAGGATGCATTGTGGGCCTGCAGAAAAATCTGAGAACTCTGTGCCACCACTGCGCGCATGACTGAGTGCGCCATAAATTCTGGGGGACTTTGTATGTGCTGAAACAGTCTCATTTCACTCTGTTACCACTTGGCAATTTTCTGAACACATGGAGGATGCATTCTGGGCCTGCAGAAAAAATCTGGGACTCTGTGCCAATTTTATGCGCATGACTAAGTGTGGCATTAATTTTGAGGACTTTGTATGTACTGAAACAGTCTCATTTCACTGTGTTACCACTTGTCAAATTTCTGCACACAAGGTGGATGCATTTTGGACATGCAAAAATATATGGGGATTCTGTGCACCACTGTGCACAGGAGTGACTGCACAATAAATTCTGCGGGACTTTGTATGTGTGTGGACGATACATTTCACTTCCTTTGCACGTGTCAATTTTCTGGACAGAAGACAGATGCATTTTGTGTGCTGTGATTGTGAGCACATAGGCATGATATTCAAAAGAGCTGAGCCATGCACAATAGGGTTGCGCCTGCGCAAGTCCAAATCGCCATTCTGCAATATTCAGTAGGAGGCATTTAGCCCAAATCATGCTGAGCAACAGCGCAATGCTAATGAAGGCATGCGAACTGAAGGGGAGGAACTATGCATAACCGTACAGCCCGATATTTAGCTGGGCCATGCAGAGTTACAGGTGCAACCCCACCTGCGCCTGCACAACTTTAGGCAAAAAGGATCGTTGAGGACCACCCACAGGTGAGCTGCCACATTGCAGGGCGCAACACAGCAGCTGCCACCTGTGGTTGGCCCTCCACTTGTTCCCAGTGCCCCCTGCAGCCTGATCATGGGCATAATAGTAACCCCCCCATAGCCCGATCATGGGTTAGCAGAGAGTCCCCCCAGCAGCCCGATAGTGGGCATAATATAATGTTTCCCCCACCCTGACTAGCCCGATTGTGGGCATATAGCAACTCCCCTTCGATTAGCCCTGATCGCGGGCATAACATGTCCCACCTCACGCCGGATCGCGGCATAACGTTAACTTCTCTAAAGACTATTATCTCGGTGGTCCAGTGATCGTGAAGCCCAATCGCAGGAAGGCGAGGTTCACTTCTCAAAGTTCATATCCCGGTGATTCAGTAGTTTTCACGGAGGCCGCTCATCATTTGCCTTCATCAGCCAGCAGCAGCAGTACTACCGCTTGCCATGTCCTCGCTCACTTCTTCACGTTGGTTGCCCACTATTGTTCAGAGCAGAGCCAGCGGCGGCAGTTCATGCCGCATAATGTAGTTCAGATATGTGGAATGATCATTCACTATCTGACTGCCTTTATTGTATGGATCTGCACGCCATTGGCTCTGCTCTGAACCAATGGGCGGCAGCCTCACCAAGCTGTCAGTCGGTGGGCAGCGGGTCAGGCAGGTGGGGGTGCTGCCACCCACCGCTGATGGGGAGCGGGTGGTGGGGTCTCGGTGGGCGGGTGGAGGCCACTAGATCACCAGGGATATTGGACTTTGGGCGGGTGGGTTTGACTTATGACCACGATCAGGCTTTGTGGTTCACTGGACCAACAGGGATATTGGTCTTTGGGGGAGGGATTGACATTATGCCCGCGATCGGCTAGTCAGGGGTGGGGATGTGATGTATGTCCACGATCAGGCTAGTCGGGGGTGGGGACGAATTACTGTATGCCCAAGATCGAGCCACGGGGTTTACATTATGCCCGATTGCTGCTGGGGACGGAATACTGTTCTGCCTGCGATTGGGCTGCAGGGGGCGTCGGTCCCCAACGGCTGCTGCCTGGCAGGGCGCCAGGTGCAAGTCGTCGGGGATTGGCGCACCTGCATGCTAATGGCATGCAAATGGGGCTATAATTAGATACAAATGGCGCCCCTTGCACCTTGCATAAATTATGGCCCCATTTGCATGTCACCTTTTGAATATTGCAGGTTTGCACATGGCGCAATGGAACTTGTGCCACCGCATCTGAATGCTCCACTCTGACCACTTGCGGTGGTGCAAGTTCCACTGCACCATGCACAGTGGCTGTGGCCAGGGGGCGATATTCAAAGAAGTTGCTCAATAGTGCAACTCTGTTGAATATCGCCCTGGCCACAACCCTGCACAACTTTTTTGCGCAGCGCAAGGGCTTGCACCACAGAATGGCGCAGTTTGAATATCTGGCTCATAATGTCATACTTAAATTATAAATTAAAGCAGCACTGCAACAATATGCTGACAATTTTGACCTATAGTTTTTATGCTATTTTACATTGCCACTGGCGCTGCCTCGTGCAGGCCACTAGTTACCTGATGACTTGTATGACAACCTTCTTTTCACAATTTGTGTTGCTTTTTCTACTTTTCTCATGTCTGAAAATAAAATAGGCACGCCATTTAATATTGTTCTGACCAGGTTCTAGCATTATTTACAGCTGTTTTTGGACAACTATTGTTCTGTGATGTCATAAAACAGAGCCTGCTGCATAATTGTTAATTTGACAACAGAAATAACCACAGAAATAATATATAACAACTGATGGAGAAAAACAGAGCAAAATACTGATGAAGAATTGGTCTGCACCATATTAAAAGGAGTGCTTCTTTTATTATCTCACACATGAAAAAAGTACTAAAGCAATCTCAGATACTGGAAAGAATAGTATCATACAAGTCAGGATGTAAGTAAAGTGGCAATGTAAAATAGCATAAAAAAGTATAGTTCAAAATTTTCAACAGATTGCTGCACTGCTGCTTTAAAGAGATTTACCAAGTTACATAGTTATGGATGGTATTACACCCAATATATTGGTGCCTAACCTCCAGGGGAATCTTTCTTGCTCCACATGTCCTTAAACAGTGCAATACTTTTCTGGGAAAAACATTCTTAATTTTGGCAAAACGGGTCCCGGAGGACTTCTCATTCTGAAGAGCCACCCAAGTTCTGCCACCCGCGTTCAGCAACGTTGTGGTGAAACGTGAGCACATTTCAACTAACAAGAGCCTTGTTAGTGGAAACGTGCCCACGTTTCACCACAAACTGACCATTATAACATAAAAAAACTTTTGGAAAGCTGTCAGCTATTCACTATAATAAAGCATGCCCCCGTGCTCTCCCTGGCATCACGTCATAACATTGCTGAGCAAGTTGGTGGAACTTTGGCAGATCTTCAGAACGGGAACTTGGAAAGTCTTCTGGGCCCCGGTTTACCAAAATTATGAGCGTTTTGGCCAGAAAAGTATTGCACTATGGAATGTAAGGACATGTGGAGAAAGAGAGATTACCCTGGAGGTAAGTCACCCATATAAGGAACTTGTATGACTGTATGTGCATGTATATATTTAAAGGGAAGCAGTCAGCAACAGGAGCTCCTGCGTCCTGCACAGTGCAAGACTAACTCTCTGGTTAAGCCTTTTAAGTACATTGCAGTGTTTTTCTCATGTTGCAACATACTTTATTTTAAGAAAGAAAGGTCAGCAACCCAGAAGGATGCTGGATGCTATGGGGGCCACATTATGTGTAAAGGAAAGGTGCAGCGGAGATGCACCATGCACTTCAAATAGTTTTGTATTGAAGTGCATGGTGCGTTGACATTGCACCTTTACGCATAATGGAGCTCCCATAGCATCTGCCATACTACCTGGTCACTGACGTTTATTTAGTATAATAAAGTATGTTGCGGCATGAGAAAAATGCTGCAACATACTTAAATGCTTAACTGGATGGTAAGCCTTCCAGGGGGCAGGATGCAGGCACTCCTGTTGCTGACGGCTTCCCTTTAAACTAATACTGCAGCCCTCCCTCTGTCTGGTATGAAAGAAACAAAACACAAAACAGTACAGCACTGGGGTGGCAGAAAACAAAACCTAATGCTTGATCCCATGATGTTCCAGCAGCAGATGAAGCATCAACAATATTTGTTGCTGCTCTTGCTTGATCCGATACATCTGCTGCTGGACAGCACCCATCCTTTGATTATTTTCCTCCATTGCAACCCACAGCAGTGCTACTTCTGACTGCATTGCAGGTGTGGTGGACTCCCTGCTGCGGGAGGAAAGGCAGGTAGTGGTGGTGGTGAGGGTGGTGCTGGTGGCAGTGGCGGGGGTAGTGGTGGAGCAGCAGCTGCTGCTGTGGCCCTCCTCCTGCTCTGGCAATGCACAGCAGCAGCACCCACTGCCACTGCCACAGAAGGGCCAGCAGGTAGAAGCATGGCCCATTCTCTGGCAGCCTGCCACTCCACCTTGTAGTGGTTCAGCATGCGTGTCCTCCGGCCCCCAGTCCCCAGATGTGTCCCCTTGGGGCCACAGCACACCTGCACACCACAAAGCAGACACACCACAATGCTACTCTTCCCCCTAACACAGTTGAAAAACTGCCAGACTATCAAGCTGTGGGGGGGGACCAGGCACAACAGGGGCAGATGTATTGCCAGCAGCAGTGTCATGCCCCTGGGGGGCCTCCAACTGCTGCTGTAGAGTGGGATGTGCTGCTGCTGGAGCTCCTGCAGCTGGTACAGATGGTGGTGGTGCTGGTGGTGGTGGCGGCGGCAGAGTTGCTGGATGTGGTGGTGGCACTGGTGGTGTTGCTGCTTCTGGAGGGGGAGATGGAATATTCTGGAGCGGTCCAGCGACACCCAGCCATGCTGATCCCCATGTTTCCACACTCCCCTCTGTCCAACATGGGCCACAGACTGTCCCTGGTTCATAACTCACCTTCCCTCTCCACTCTGACGTGTCACGCGACAAAGACCAACTCACACATGCACACACACACACACAGTCACACACAGACACACACACTTACAAAAACAAAACTTATAAAACAAATAAATCAGTCACAAAAAAGAACTCAAAACAGTACAACAAAAACTAAAGAATTCGCTTTTAAAAAAGCTGTTGGGCTTTATGATGTTTAAGCAAGTTAAACAACAAATTCGCACTCCTCTCCTACACTATACTTCCTTCTTCTATTTCTGCAAAGGAGAAAGTGAAATATTTGCTGGTATGATTCACTTCCTGCCTGGCTGGCTAAAGCAGCATGTGACTTACAGTACTGTAAGCCATGTGATGTTTGGGGGCTACTTAAAGTGCCTATTGCTATCATTTTGCCTTACTTTGAATTAAGGCGGAATAACAACATGAAGTCAACTCATTATGAAAAGGCGAAGTGAGTACTCCTCAATGTCCACTTCGCGCAGCCTGCAACTAACGCGAAGTGGCCATTTCGCGATCACTTTGCCTGCTAATTTTAAATTCTCTGTATCACTAACAGTGAGCAACCCTACCAAACTACACTTAGAACATTTATATACATTTTATTCCTTTTTGGACTATTTATAGCAAAGGAGATAAGACGGCAAATTTGTTTGACTTTAACATTCAAAATATCTGATCATAATACAGATAGCAGCACTTTTCAGGATTAACATTGATTTACAATATGTGCCACCTAACTCAAGCAATTAAAGTATACTTAAATGGTTGGGTCTGGAAATGATGTCTGACATTCAGGGGTTGTTTCTGAAATACCAGGTGGCAAGTGAAGTAATGATAGCTATGTATTTTTGAACAATATATTTTATTGAATATTTTGCATACACATAAAACTTTACATACAGATAAAAAGGCAAACTTTGCTCCCGTCATATAATCTGTAACACATAACTGATAGCAGAGTTCAGATCTGAATCAAAGGTTAACTGAAGTATGTCACCATAATTACATATAGGAAATATGTCTGTTACAAAGGCCATAACTATTTTTGCGAAGTCTAGAATAAAGCAAATCTGTTGTCATTAATGAGCTGCCCTTGTCCTGCCATGCAGTATTGTGGAGTATTTTGTCTGCCACTGCCACTCTAAAAGTGGCATTATGCCATATTGGTTGAGAGCTATATATTATAAGTGATATACCAATTGGTGGTTGGATAATTAGGAAAATATTTAATCACTACTGTACATACAGGAGATCAACATGAATTATGCCATTTTCTTTACATATTGTAGATGGTAGTCTATTTCCATTCATTGGAGGATATGCCCATCTGCCCTTACAGGAACATTATAGTTTCCCAAGTTTGGATGTTTACTGCCTTGTAGGGCAAGATAATACAGAATAATGTCTTTTAATAGTAGACCTCTCAAACCTTTTGGAGCTAACAATTTTAAATATGCTCTCTTCAAGGTTTTTCTGCCCAAATGAAGGTGGATATAATGGGGTAAACCATTTGAAGCCATTTAAGGAGAGGAACATAGTTGACATTCCTAAGGATTGCATTGGGCGAAGCAGAATATTCATTTTATCACATTCACTCTTCCCTAAAAGAGACCCCGATGCTGTTGTGACAACTTTCAAAATATGAGATATTTAGACACAATTCAGCTTATGTTAAATGTTTTTTTCTGCAATTCTCACCCTTACTTCTTTATTACTAAGGGCATCTACTATACATGTAAACAGGACAGCTGCCCTATCTGTTGTGGCTGTTGCCTACACCTGACAGCACAGTTCTGACTGTGACATCACAGTCTATTGCTGTGAAGATAATTATGATGCCATAAACAGGGATTTTGATATCAGGTGTAGGCAAGCAAAAGAGCAGATATAGTCTATGGGACAGTAATCCTCTTTCACACAATTGATGTCAGTAAGAAAGAAAAAAGAATATTGAAAATATATGAAATGTAAATGGATTTGTGTCTAAATCTTACATTTTGTTTTAAAGTTTTTGAAACGTGCCAGGTGCTCTTTAAGGACAATGGGAGGACGGGCCAGTTGTCCATATCTTGTTTGATAACAGACCAAAGGGATTCAATTTTTTAGGTTCTCATTGTTTTCTAGCTAGGTGAAACATAAATCCTGAGGTACTGTATTGAGTCTGGCAACCACTTTACCGTATGTTTAAGTGTGCAAATTCCTGATTAAAAATTTTGTTCAGTTCAGATTGTAGCATGGTATATCCCCAAGAGCTTCAATGATGCTTAGGCCTTAGGCAAGGATGTGGACAGATGTTCCAAGTGGAGCAATATGTCATCTGCATAGGTAGCTAGTTTATACCAAAACTGAATTCCCTTAATCTTATATTCTCATTTAGGCCCTGTACACATTACAACTGAAGATTTGTACCATTTTAAATAATGGTATCAAAACGTTTTCAAACTCACCACAGCAGCCCGTTCACATTATTGTTCACCGAGTTCGAACTCGGTTGTAACACGGTAAACTCCCGTCTGCATCAGCAGCAAGTAATGTTTTTAAAGCCGGTAATCCTCCGTGATTGTAGCACGGTTATGTTGGCACTGTAACAGAGGGAAAAAGCGCACGCCCGTCCACACTACAAGGTAATACACTTTCCTCCTTCAAACCGTTTTTAAAAACAGACTTGAGACTAGCTCGCAGCAGGGTTTAAGCACGGTTTCTTAACACGCTTTGAAACCGTGCTTAAATGTGGACGGGCGCCGTGTTTGCGCTAGTTAAAACGTTTTAAGCACCTTAAAACGTTTTAACTAGCCTGATGTGTACAGGGCCTTAGTTGTAAGGCAAGTGCATCTAAACATAGATTAAGTAAAAATGGGATTGGGATATCCTTGCTGTGTGCCCTTCACACAATGAATCCACTTTGCCATTGGATAGGAATATAATAATTTCACCAAGGTTAAAACTGTTTTTGGCATTGTGTAGTTTTTTAAACACTCTTCATAACATTATTTTATTTGTATTTTTGACCAGGAATGGCACACTATGCTATTAAAGTTTGTTTTCAGGTGTATTTTGGAAGTGAGTTGCATAGACCTGTTTTTCTATTAATGGGGGAATATTGACCATGACACTAGGGAAAATCCCCTGCTCTTCTTCATTGAGATCCAAAGGATTGTTTACTTCCACCTAGACAGTGACCAGAGATAGGCAGAAGGGACCTTGGTTTAATATCTCATCTGAAACAGGGTCAAGACATTCTGTCAATGACTCTTTCTGCATCCATAGATACCAAAGTCCTTGGGACATCAGCCTTCCTAGATGTAGAAATAATATGGAAGATCTTACACATATAATCTGAGGACACTCTTTCCAGTATGAACAATGCTTGTGCAAACCCAATTAAGGCATTCCAGGCTCTGCCGATCTTAAGGGGTTTGAACCTTAACTAAGAGTTTTAGATCCATATTAAGTAGGGAGATTGGTCTGAAATAAAATGCAGGGTTTCATCTCTGCCAAGTTTAGGGTTTCAGTTATAGTAGCTTGAATGGTTAACCACACAATGCTAGTGTTGAGTGGTTACCTTGGCAACCATGATTAACCTCAACAGCACAGCTCAAGAGGTTAATCACAGTTGCCAAGGTAAACGCGAGACGCTAGCATAGTGTGGTTGACCATTGATGCCCATACATTGTCTTTTATAGTGTATGGGCACCATTGTTGCCAAATTATAGACAGTAAATGACAACAGTTTAAGTAGGATTCAGCCTCTTACCTTACGCAGATGACAACAAGATGGTCAGTTTTGTCTGAAGAAAAACTATACATTTAACATATAGAAAAGGCCCTTTCAGCCAGGATACAATCGGAAGCAGCTTAAAAAAAAAGCACAGCTTAACATGACCACTACAAGAGAGCAGATCATGTGACACAAGACAACCAAACAGCTAGCCGCCAAACAATTGTTCAGTTGCACCATAACTCACTGTGCAAATGATTTGCCTCATGGAGCTTTGCCAGTGCTACCTGCAAGAAACGGGGTCTGAATATAAAAGGAAAAATAAATGAAGCACATGTTTAGAAGACAGGTATTGGCTTGGTGTTAATGTCACAGACAGTTACGAGTTTCTATACTTTGGGAGGGGGTCTGAAATAAAAAAACACTTTACTAGCAACTGTATTATACAGTTGTGCGACTTTATGTGAAAGCGTTTTAAATGGGGAGACAGTTCTTTTACCTGATTTGAACAGAATTTACCCTCATGTGGATATCTGTGCTGCCTTGGTAACACCCGTGACTGTTAGTTCCAATTTGTTATGCCATCGATGTGACGTACTATCGATTGGTTAACAACACTGCTATGTCACATCGATGATATAACAAACTTAGTAAAAGATGATTTTTTCACATTAACAGCATTCTACCATATATTATATGGTTGAAATCAACACATGACTGTGTTACTAATACCACACATAAATTTCAGGCGGATGAACAAAATGTTATGGTTGATGGTATCAAAGGCAGATCAAATGTCCAACAGCAGGAATACTGTGGGAATTCCTTTATCAATAAATAGCAGAAGGTAAGTCAACTGTTGTTAAAGAGCTCCTTCTGTGCTGTTTCCACTATGAAAGCCATGCTGGAATTTAGGTAGATATTGATTTGAAGTAAGTTAGTTTGGTAGTTGATGGGCTATGGCTTTCTCTAGGATGTTGCAAATGAGTTGCAGCTGGCCAGTTGCACAGTGGTGGGTAAGAATATTAGGATTCAATGTAGATTCATTTAGTTGTGCAGAACTAGACTCTGTTGAAAGAAGTTGAAACCACAGAAGTGGATAAGAAGGAGCTGATGAAGATAGTAATCAGTGAAATTAGAATATGGGAAGAATTTTTAATTAACCAAGTTTTTCAATATGATGAGTGTATTAGCTTCAGTAAGAGGCTTAAAGAATGGAAAGGTTAAGAAAAAAGTCAGCTGAAGCCTCAGGATTCAAGGCTGGGTTGGTTGGGGGCTGAGCGACTGTTGTTAACTTGCCAATGAAAAAAATGTGTATGTCCTGAACAGGAAGTGACAAAGTGACTTGGAACTGTTAGACCTTGTGAGTGTGCTTACAGTTTGAAGACATTTTTTTAGGTTTCCTTATTTGGTAATAGTCCAATCTTCATAGTAGTTCTTTTTGGCTTCCTTTTAGAGTTGATTGTATTTTTTGGAGTGTTCATAATGGAGTATTCATAATATAGTTCACGAAAAATGGTTAAGCCTTGCTTCAATCAATTTGTTTTCAACTGCCTGTGTTTTCTTTTTTTCCAATAATAGGAAAAAAGGAAGGGCAAGGATCCTATTTTGAAGCAACTCTCATTAGGAACAATGAAGGGGGGATAATTACAGAAAATAAGTGAAACATAAGCATAATTGTGTGTAAATATACTGTATATATATTTTTACATTTCACCATTGATTTTACAAACTCTTGAACCCATATAGGCCAGTCTATACAGTGACATTATATACTGTATTAGTAAAAAGCTACTGTGTCTAATCTCCAGATACAAGGCAACTCATTCCTAAGGTCACTGTTCTGTTTCCACCCATGAATAACTTTCATACACTGCATTTCAGAAAATAATGCACAGTATCTGATTGCTGGACCTTACTAGCACTAAGCATTTATAGTATGTTTACTGACTTTGATAGTAATGTTACCCAGCTATTGAAAAGGGAAAAATAGAAAAAGAAAAACCTCAGAGACAGGTGGCATATCTGCATACACAGCATCATTCCTCAAGTGCTAAATGTTCAATTAAATATCTGAATGCTAGTGTAAGCACTCTTGCATAAATGAACATATTGTACTATAAGTTTAGCTTGAAGATTGCTTTGTCACTTTTTTTTTTTGGTGTGGCTATATATTTTTCCATCTTGCTACCTCTTCTATATCTGTTCCTTATCTAACCCTCTCCATCCCTACATTCCCACACATAGGGTCACCAGACAGCAGATGTCAAGGATTACTCTCTCCTGACAGACCTTGGCAGGAAAGGATGTTGGAACATTGCAATGAGTGAGAAGGCTAACATTTGAGAGTGCACCTGGTCTGAAATAAAATGCAGGGTTTAATCTCTGCCCAGTTGAGAGTTTCAATTATAGTAGCTTGGTGTAATGTGTGTTCCAGACATCCCTTTGCAGAAGCTTGATTGACCATTGTACTTAATATAGCACAAATTCCTTCTCTTAAAGCTCTTGCAAGTTGAAGAATGGAACATTTAGTCCTGGCACGTTAGCTAAATTCATGGGGCTCAATTTTAAAAGAATGACACAGAACTTGCATCAAATCCTATATTAAATCTGTTTTTGGCACAGATGCATCAAATGCCTTTGACTCAATTGCATCTGATTTTTGTATGTCAGGCACAGTTATGACAGTTTCCACACTTTATGGCAGCTTGCACAAAATATTTGGGCAATCCCTTAAAAGGTTCCTCTAAATGGCACAAGTGAGACCAGGAAAATCTGATCTAACCCATGGCATTTGGCCTTCAGGATTCAAAATTTTGATCACCAGCCGGAGAATGGCACAAGCCCTGTGTGCTAAATGAACACTGCACCAGGGGCTTGTGGTATTTTTGGGGCTTTCAAAATCAAGTACATGGAGTTCATTATTTCAAATAATTCCTTCAGTTTAATATGGGCTCTTTAATAATTTCTATGCTGTATGCTTAACTTTAATAGAGATTTTTTCTAAAAATGTGTCTGTTTGTGCCATACTAACCTAACTGTCCTACAGATTGTAGAGTTGCTGGTAGAACCTTTAAAATACATGGGCTATCTCTTTCAGTGCCGTAACCAGTAAAATACTTTCTGTGTCATTGATCCCTTTAATAACCTGGCTCATATCTGTTTTTTTTAAAGCAGTAGTGCTAAAAGTCTGTCTGCTTTGTCTCCCTGGTCCATGTGCAGTGCCTCATCTTTGTTTAAACTAGCACTTGCTCTGCTCTTACTCTGTTTAGAGTGTCTTATCATGATGAGTTTAACTAGAACTATTTCTTTGGGTTTTATAGAAACAAAGAAACATAGAAATGTATTGTCAGAAAAGAACCCTGTGGCCAATCCAGTCTGCCTGAATTCCCATTATTTTATGTTTGGTACATTTCTTTAGGTCTCTAATCTCTGCTAGAAATTTGGTGTTCAGCAATTTATTTGTCCTTCATCTTTTAGAGACTCATGTATGCTGTCCCCTCAGTGGATATTTGAATGCACACCATATCATGTCTTTTCCTTATTGATCTCAAAACAACTGCATTATATTTTTTTTAAATGGGGGATGCATTGCCTGTCCTTTTTTTTGCAGTTTAAATTTTATTGAATTATGGAGACACAACAAATATCTCAACCGTAATGGAAATACAAGCAACAATTCATATAGTACATATAAAGCACAATGAATTACAGACAAAAAACAATCTAATGTTTTACATAGAACCCTAAGCCTATGGTATGGGTATGTAATGGGTTGGGTAAAATAACATGAGAGAGAGAGGATGTTTAAGGAGAAGTGGTCTTGTGGGAGGAGACCCTCCCTCTAACATATATATTATTGGTGACAAGGTGTTGGGGGGGTTGCCTTCAGGGAGGCTTTAACATGTCCTTGCTTAGAGGATTGATGGGGGTGGAGGATGTGCACTGAATGTAGTGCACAAAAGGGGACCACCTATCCAAGTGGATTTGCAGTGTGTCATTGTTTAGGTGTGTAAGCCTGGAGTAGCTTGCCAGCTTAGCCATAGCCACCAGCCAAGCCATCAGGGAAAGGACATCCTTAGTTCTCTTTCAGAGTATGAGTCATTTGGCTTCCACAGAGGTTTGCAAGAGCTATGCAAGGCATGGACCCATTAGCCTACAACCAGAAGGAGGAATTCCCAGTGCCAAAACACTGGCATGTTTTGGGACCTGGTGGCCAAGAATAATGGAGCAGCATTGAGTTACTTCAGACCAAAAAGAACGTATGGGGTCACACTGCCAAATTACATGTAGGAGGTCTGCCCTTTGGCATCACACCTCCTACATACATCCTCCTGTATTAAGCAAATTTTTGAAGAACTGCAGGAGTGTGGTACCAGAGGTGTCTTACTTTTATTTTGGATAAGAAAGCTCCGGGGATAAACACAGGTTCTTTTTGCTGTTGTCCAGCTACTCTTCCATTCATCCACTGATATAGCTGGAGCCCCAGCATATTTTGCCATTTCACTTTGGCCAGCAACGAGGGTCAGGCAAGTCCTCTCTCATGAACTTATAAATCTGGCTAGCTAGGCCTTTCTTAAGTTGAGACCATCTATTTAAAGGCAGTTTCTTAGTAGTGGCCCTGTCATTGGATTGACATATAACACAAAAACAATCCTCTTTTATGCCAGCCTAAATAAAGGTTTCTTAGCTGTAAATATCTCCAAAATTCTTTTTCTCCAGTTTGTATCTTTTTTGTAAAGAAGTAAAGCTACCTAGGGTGAGCCCGTCCCCCATCAAGATATCACTCAGGCAATTGATCTGGTTTTCCTTCCACCCTTCCCACAAAAATGGTCTTTGGTTAATTGTCCAGCAGGAGTTATTCCAGAGGTTAAGGAATGTCCCTGGGTCCAAGCATGATTTACTAATCACCCCTAACTGGTGCCATGCCCTATGGGCTGCCTCAATAGTCAACCCATATCGAAATATAGGAGGAAGATGGCAGCCCAGATACCCTGTAAGGTGATTACCAAAAAGGGCACCACTTTCAGTTGCTTCCCAGGCTGGTAGGGCCTCAGAGTTTTTTTGAAACAACTTAGGGGTGTTGGCCACCAATAAGGCATAGGCATAATGTTGGATATGAGGAAGTCACCCCCCCTTATTCCACAGAGCTCGAAGCTTATCTCTACTGTATTGGGGAATTTTATTCTCCCACAGGAAGACACTCATTACAGTGTCCAATTTTTTGAACCATTTTTTTGGAATTTCAATTGGAAGGTGAGAAAGTATATTGTAAACCCTCGGTGTCATCATCATTTTGATTGCCGGCACCTTCCCAGGCAGGGAAAGATTTAGTTGTTTCCATCTCAGAACTTCCTCCTTTAGACTAGTGACAAATGGAGCAAGATTAGCCTCTGGCAAGGAGGATGCAGAAGGTATGACCCTTATGCCCAAATAGTTAATGCCCTCTTAGTACATACTAGACCCACCTGTGAGATGTCCTCAGAGGTAAGCTTAGCATTTAAGGAGAGGACCTCTGTTTTACCATGGTTAACCCTTAAGCCTGAGATGTCTGAAAAAGCTTGCAATAAGTCAACAATGTGCTTCGCACTGGCATGGAAATCATCAGTTAAGAGCAGGCAGTCATCTGCATGTAGCAGGGCATAGTGTGAGACATTCCCCATACTTATACCCTCAATATTGGGGTGTTCCCTAACCACACTGGCTAAAGCTTCAATGACTAGTACAAATAACATTGGAGACAGTGGACACCCCGTCTGGTACCTCTGTATAATTCAATTGGGTCTGAGAGAATATTACTTGTCAACAATCTTGCCTTGGAGGCTGTATAGAGAGTTTTAATCCAGCTCCTAAAAATACTGCCAGAGTTGTAGTGTTGTAGTATCACATGCAGGAAGTCCCATTCGACTGAATCAAAGGCCTTCTCAAAATCAACCAAGATGGCTGCAGCTGGAGTGGGGATTTGATCCGCTGTTTGTATGAGGGAGACCAGAGATCTGAGGTGATCCGTACTGGCTCGGCCATTCACAAAGCCCTCTTGAGAGGTGTGAATTAAGCATAGAAGGACTATTTCTGGTGGGCTGCTAGCACTTTTGCTAGGATCTTAGTATCCACATTAATAAGTAAAATGTGTCTATAACTTGCTGGAAGAGTGAGGTCCTTCCCTTCCTTCGGGAGGAGTGTAATAATCACTTCTCTAAGGGTGGCAAGGAGTGTCTCCTTTAGTAAAGCCTCTTGTAACATAACCCTCATGGGGAGAGAGGCAGCCTCTTGTATTACCTTGTAAAAGTCAGCTGAGTAGCCATCCCCCCCGGGGCTTTCCATGCTGCCATTTTATTAACTGCATCCCTGATTTCTTGCACCTCTATGGGCCACTCCAGCTGCACACATTGGGCATTAGTAAGCTTTGGAAACTTCGCACCCTTCATACAATTATCAAATTTGGCTTTATCCCAGGAAATATGAGAGCTGTACAGGGAGTCACAGAAAGATAGCATGATTTTTATTTATGGAGTCAGATTTACTAAATGTTTCCCCCTTTTTGTTCTGCAATTGAGCTACATGCCTATCGGCTTGTTGTTTTTTCAGTCTGTATGCCAGTAATTTCCCAGCCATTTCCCCTCTCACCCAATATTTTTGTTTCAGTCTTAAGATCTGAAGTTCTGCCTTATGGGAAGCTAGGTTATTTAGCTTCATTCTCAGAGTCAGAAGTTCATGCAAGAGCTCTGGATTTTGAAGTCTCTTAGGGTCTCTCTCATATTGATTTTCCTTTTCCCTCAGTGCACTTTCCAACTCCCTGAACTCTTTTTCCCTTTGTTTCCTGTGGTGGGAGGCATAGGTTATAATTCAGTCTCATAGTGTAGCTTTAAATGCCTCATGTATGGCAGCTGCTGAGGTGGACCCTTGTGGGTTATCAGAGAAATAAGTCTGTGCCTCACCCTGAAACCATCCCTAAATTCTTTCTCCTGTAACAATAGGGGTCTAGCCTCCAACTTACTGACCTAGAGCCAGGGGTAGAAGGCATCAGAGAGAGCATCAGTGGGGCATGATCGGACATGTACAGGGGGGCTATTGTGACATCTAGGATCTTGCTCGAAATGTTTGGGGAGGTAAACCAGTAGTCAATCCTGCTGGCAACTTTTTTGGCTTCAGAGAAATAAGTATAGTCCAACATATCTGGGTCGGCTACTCTCCAAATGTCTTGCAGTTTATGCAGAGTAAGTAGGTCCTTCAGAGCCCTGATGGACTGGGGTGTGAGTCAGACCTGGAATTGGATCTGCCCATGAAGGAGTTCATCATCAGATTAAAGTCCCCCCAGTAAGATATCTGTCTCCCCTGCAGCCATCTCCACTAATTCTTGTGAGAGATTATGAAAGAACTCCGGGGAGTCTTCATTTGAGGCATATAAATTTGTTAAGAGACTGTCCCCCATGGGGGTATTGGCCCTGGCTAAGACCCATTTCCCATCCTTGTCCGCTCTATGCTCTTGCAATTGCCATTTTAGGTTTTTATGACATGAGATAGATACTCCTCTAGTTTTACAGGCCTGCAATGTGAACCTCCCAGCCCACCCATTCCCTTAACAATTTTTGAGCTTCCACGTGGTTCAATTTTGTTTCCTGCAAGAAGGTTATTTGAGATCTCAGGGATTTTAGTCTGGCTAGAATTTTCTTTCTTTTAATAGGTGAGTTCAGGCCCCTCACATTCTAGGAGATGGCCATTATCATATCCTTACCCTCCATCTCTTAGACTCATTAAAAACTCCTGAGCCCCTTGCCAGAGGAAAAAAAGGCATAGCCTTAGTGCAGGAAAACCACCATTAACATTTTTACTGACATGCCAAACCCTTCTGCCTCCCTCCCCATACCCCTCCAAATGTCCCACTAACCATACCTTGTTTAGGCTTGAAAACCTCCATAACCCTTTTTTACACCTGCCAACCCTTTAACACCTGTGCCATACCTTTGTCTAAGAGGGTCTCCCTTAGCAACCCGGCCACTAATAAATTAAGTAGCCCAGGGATGAGATGGCCTCTCCAGGGTGTGGAGCTTGGCACTACATCCCTACTCTTCATCCTGTCCTCTAATTGAGGCTCTGATAAACATATAACCTTGAACAGACCTCGGGACCTTGTGATCCCCTATATAAACCACTAATGCAGTAAAAAGCATTTAATATCATCACAGCAATAAACCAAACTATTTACCTTAAAAGAAGGATAAACTGCACCTGATTGCAGAATAAAGTATCCCCTGGCAGAAGCGATCCCCACTTAACATCCTGGGAGGGGGGCATCTGCCTCACTATTCAGCTCACACACGAGTAGTGTGCTATCCCCCTCTCGCATAGCCATGGATCGCAGCAAGGCAGCAGCCTATGAGCAGGGGAAGCCATCACACTACACAGGGTAATTCCTGTAATTGCATAAGGGATTGCCCCTTTCCAGGATGCCAGCCTGCTTGTAAAAACAGTAGAGGTGAACCTTTTGGGAGCTTGGTAATAGGATGCTGTCCCCAAATCGCATTGCCACATGAGACAACAAACAGCAACAGCTGAGCTGGGGACAGCAGAAACTCTAGCAAGCTTCCTCTAGCCATGGGGGGGAATCCTGCATGAGACAGAGAAAAACAAACCTATGATACAGGGAACAACAAGTGCAGGAGGAGGCAAGTACTAACATTTGCCAGGTGCTAATTAATGATGAGGCAACCATTAACTTCTACTGGTCACATGGTTGAGATGATCAGGGCACACTCAAAATTAAACTCAGGCTTTCAAACTGGAAACAAGAATGAAAAGTCTGGATAGAAAGAACTAAGCCCGAGTGAGCGGCCTGATGCCAACCAAGTTCTAGCTGTGTGTTCCCAGAGGGAGAGGAAATTCCTCCCCATCGGCTCTGGGAGCACTTCTTACTGTGCTTAAGGCAAAGGCAGTTCAGACCTACAGTTCAGGGTGGTGGCTGAGTTTCTTCCAACATCTAACCCCCACATTCAGCCCAGTCCTTGCAGAGGATGGCCCAGTCTGCCAGCAAGCTCTGATCCATGAGTTCTTCAGGGGCCATGCACTCAGGATTACCCGTTATGTCCAGGGCTGCTGGAGCTAGGTCTCTCAGGGGCTCAAATCTGTTAGAGATCATGACTGGTGTACTCAAGGGGGAGATTGTGCTGTCATCAGATAGATTTTGTAACCTCTGGCAGCTCCTGGATCAGTTCCTCTTGGACATGGGTTTTTTGTTAGGAGTGACCCTGCCCAGTTTTCCTGGTTGGCCTCTCTGAACTTTATGCCACTGCCTCCTTGTTCTGGTTCTGTCTGCGCTGTTCCAGATGTTATTTACATGGGTGCAGGAGGGCCTCCATGTTCTGCCAAATGGTGCCATGTGGCAGTTGCAAGAGTTGCCTCAGATCTCATCCCTTAGGCTGGATTGTCAGTAGAAATTACTCCACCTCCCCAGGGTATTAAACATATGAACAACTCCATTATATTGGACTCTTAGTATAACTGGGTACCACAAAGAAGTAGCGATGCCCATCTTGTAGAGCTGTTGTTTCACTTGCATATGCCCTTTCCATCTTGCAAGCTTCGCATTAGTCTTGGTATAACTGATTGAGCAGCCCTGCCATGATACATTTTCCTCTCCCTTGCCAGCTGCAAATATCTTTTCTTCACTGGAAACCTTAAAAACTTGCACAGTATGGGGCGAGTGCACTTGCCTTGTTTAGGTGTTGGGGCTAGCAAGCTATGGGCCCTCTTGAGTTCTGGTGGTGCCTCATGTTCCAGATTTAACATCGCTGGTAGAGCATTTTCAAGAAACAAGATCATGTCCTTGCCCTCCATGTCTTCTGGGATGTCCACGATCCTTACATTTTGCCTCCTAGCCCTGTTCTCCATATTGTCCACTTTGGACAGCAAGTACTGAATCTGTCCATGATGTTCCCACAAATAGCCATCCTGTTGGGACAATTGTTCAGCCTGCACCTTTACTATGTTTTCTGTACCCTCCACCCTGTGGGCTAGTAGCTGTAAGTCCTCATTTATTTTGGAGGAAGAGAGCTTAAGTTCAGCTCTGTCTTGTAAAACTTTGCTCAGCATCGCCGTCATTTTGCAATGTCTTGAGCCATGCTGGTGGTGGCATTTGGTGCAGCCATTGCCCCCTCTGCCATCTACAGACTACTGTCCAGCTCTCTCACTTCAGGATGGGCACAGTGAGGGCTGGGTAATGCTGCTGTTGGGGCCTATATGAGCATTAGGCGATGCCAGCTTTATTGAACACAATGCAGCTGCCCTAAGCCTCGCTCGATTCTAACGGGAAATGGCTTATTTTATAGCGCGAGTATTTCTGTAAGAAAACATTGGCTTTTCACTTGCAGAAGACATGGATGGGACAATTGGATGGGTGCTTGGGGGTTCACAAAGTCCCTCTCACTAGAATTAGTGTGCCACCATGTTGGCTGCCAGGCTCCACCCCCTGCATTGCCTGTCCTTAAGAATGTTATTATTTAGTTTCCAGGTTTTATCATTGTGTGTCACTAGCTAAATAATTATGTGAGTAGAACCAATGCATGGTACAACACCTTTAACCTAGAAGGGCTGGGCAAAATTAGAAAATTCTGATTTTGGGGACCTTTCACAAAATTCTGTGAAATTTCATGATATGTTTCAGAAATGTTTTGAGTTATTTTTAAAATTTCCAATTTTTGTAATTGTCATAATTAGTTCGGTATTATAGCTAGAGATCTGAGTTGTAAGTATATTGCTTGCAAGGAGGACCTACAATGTGCCAAGTTTCATGATATTTTGATGAGGGAAGGGAAGTTATAGTGGCTCAAAGTCTTCCAATTTATTATTCATGTGAACATTTCTGAAAATATTCCTATGCTTACAACTTAGTCACCTTTGGACCTAGATAACAGAACATTTACATGCATACTTTCTTGGAAGAGTCATATAAACTGCTACATAGAGAGGACATTGGTTACATAAATTGTAAGTTTCAGGAATTCAAAATTTCACAATTTAATTAGTTGTTAAATTGTGTGAAAAATATTCAAAATGTTTGGATGTTTATTACTGCACTGTTATTGCAGGTATACACTCAAGATGTGTCAAGCATACCAAAGTAAATACACACTGGAATCTAAAAAAGCTGGATAAATGTGGTTTAATAGGTCAAACTTTACTGTGGATAATTTCAAAATTACTAATTGGAAAAATTTGCTCAAAAATCTATGGACTGAAAATAGGTACTACCACTAGAATTCCATTTGTGGAATTTAACTTCACAAAATACTTATCACCATTGAATCACCTCAACTGCACTAGAATTGTGGTCCTGCAATCCCCTCCAACACTCTTGCAACAGTGCTGCCCAGCATTATGTATCATCATGACTAAAGATATCCAGATTCATCTGTCAAAATGGTCTAAATCACAACTAGTTGTAAGACTTATGCCTCAATTGGTGCCATGGTCTTCAAATAGTAAAACATATAGCTTGCTATCTACAGTGTTGTTAAAGAGTCAGTGGGTGGCATTCTACAGAAAAATTGCTGCACATGCATGTTCTTCCTCAAGTCATTAAGTCAGATATCTTTATTAATGGCTATCTGGCATATTGCAAGAATTCAGACTAGTGCTCAGTGATGTCCATGACTATTCTTCATGGTTAATCACTCAAGATAGTGACTTGACACTTGGCACCACTATACTTTTACTATGGAGCCTCCAATGAATGCTACCTTATTGCCACTTTACCCAGTCTTTGTCCTCTACTACAGTGGCAACTCAAGTGTATTTTTGGGCATAATGTACAGACCTGGCTTTGACAAAAGTAGCACAACATCTCACAATTTCACAAAAACTTGTGAAATTTAATTTTAATTACTGATGTTAGTTTAGAATATCTGGCTGCTTATAACTTGACCAGCCTTTGAGCAACAGAATAGAGAGTTAACATACACAGTCTCTTTTATCCATATTTTTTCTCCCAGTTGGCAACTTGTTTCTCAGGGATGTAACCTGTTCACAGGGATGTACTGCACTCTGATCAGGCTGAACCCAGTCATCATTTAGTTGGCTACTGCATTTTTCTCCGTTTTCCCCTCCCATCTCCTCTGGTGGTGGTGTTGCCTCTGTCAGTCTCACACAGCCTCAACTTCCCCTGTACCAGGATCAAGTTTCTGTGCCCAACAACAGGTGCTGTTGTGTTGGTGGAGTCAGCTGCCAACCCTCTCCAACCATGATGCACTGCCAAGCAGCAGCTGTCTCAGACATCATCTGCCAAACAACATGACTTTCTAGGCTTACTTCTAAAACTGGGTTGTCAGCATGGCAGTGCAACACTCTGCTGCTGGCCATGGGGGTGGCCTCAATAACAAATATTTAGGGTTAATGAACTGGACAAAATTGGAGATATTCCATTCTTTAGGTTTAAATTTATAGGGACTTACATTTCTTCAGGTTACATAATAGTGAAATGTAATTTTAAAAATGTTGGAAGGCTTATAATTCAGTCATATTTAAATATGGAGAACTGAGACTTGACGCATTTCTGCATGAATCCTAGTACAGTCACCATGCCACATTTGGTGTGGGTTGTAAAAATACTTTTTAAGTTAGATGTAAATAACTGAAATCAAATTTTGTTCGCATTTCACAAAATGTTTGCAAAAATTATTTAAAATTTTATGGAAGTAAAATTAGAATTTCAGCAGATTTTCATGGATGAAAGATACATTTCACCCCACCCTACTACCCATCACATTTATTTTGTAGAATGACTTACCATATACTGCAGCATTGGTACATAACGTGTTTTTGACTCCACTGGCATACAGTGTGTAACATGCCTTTCTCCAGTTGCTCCATTATTCCATGAAAATGTTATAGCTTGATCTCCATAGAATGACCCTGAATCAGGACATCCCTTCCCTATCTTAAACTTATTTTAGAAAACACATAAAACAAAAACCTAACACTAGCCTTTCCTCCCTTCCCTCCCAACTAGTTTGTTTATTTGTTTGAAATTACCCCAACCAGGAGCAGCTTTTCATTTTCAATCCCAAGGATGACAACAGCAGTCAATGGGTATACTGTACATAGTCCATCAGGAATAGTTAGATACAGGCTAAAACATCCAAGTCAAAAAACAAACTATAAAGGTAAGTCCATTGAAGTAGTAATCAAACCAAGGTGACAAACTGAAGTTGAAGCATATTAAGAGCACAAGTATTGGTATGAAACATGATTATGGTCTGCAAGTACGGGATACTTGACCAAAAGATAGAAATAAAAAAAACATAGACAATGTTGGCAGAAAAAGGACCACTGGTCCATCCAGTCTGACCATTTTACTCTACTCTAACCAGTGTTCTATCATGTAGATGAAGTTTTCACCCTCCTTCCCCCTGTCAATCCCTGCCTTACTGTTGCTCCCCTGAGTAACTGTTAAGCTCTTTACTCTGTCTCAGCTGCATTTGAACCCACTAATGGTTCTTGCTTTCACAGCCTCTGCTGGTAGGCTGCTCCATGGCTCAACCTCACTCCAGGTAAATTAAAATGTTCTCACATCTGTCCTGAATATTCCACCAGCTTACATTCATGTCCCCTTGTTTTTGACTTGCCATTCCTGCTAAGAAATTCTTTGCAGTTTACCTTGTTTATTCCTTTCAGGAACTTAATAGATTCTATCATGTCCCACCATCTCTTCTGGCATCCAGTGACTACATGTTCAGTGCCCTAAGCTGATTCTTATATGATCTGTCTTGTAGGCACTGAATCATGTTAGTTGTTCTACACTGCACAGTCTCCAGTCTTTCTCCATCTTTTCTTAGGTGAGGACTCCAGAACTGGGCACAGTACTACAGATGGGGTTTCACCAGTGAGCTATACTGATGTAGTCTTAGCTCTGTACTCCTGCTATCAAAACCCCTTCAATGCACCCCCCACATTCTAGTTGCATTGCTGTAGGCCTTGTTACATTGACTAGTTTGTTTCAGTGAGTCACATATGATAACCCCCCCGAGTCCCTTTCCTCTGAAATACTGTCCAGGTTAGACACATCAATCAAGGATTCCTTCCTGGGGTTCATGCTCCCTATGAACATGCAGGACAATACCGGCAGTTTAAAGGTGGCTTGAAGACTGGATATCAACATTTGCATGGTAGAAGCATTCCATAGCTGGAGAGGAAATTGTTCTAGGTGTCTAGTGCTGCAAATGCAGAGGCCTTTGTACTGGCACTACTTGACTGTACGAGGGATGCTAGAAGATAATCAGGAGATTTTTCTTGTGCACAGTTGTACAACAAACAATTCCAATAGTAGTGAAGCATGACTGAGGGACATAGCATGTTAAGTTGCTTATACAGCAGAGGATGTTGTGTAGACCATCCACAGGAGAGGATGAAGCTGTACAACTTATAAAAATGATCCAGGGTCAGCAGTGAGATTTTGTTTGATAACAAAACTGTATATGATGACTCCATAATCAATGGAATGGTTCAGGCAGTGGGAGATCACATTCTTCTTCATGTCTGCTCTCAGACAGTATTTAGACTGCAGAGAAAGTTAAACATCTGCCCTTTTTTTAAAGATGAGATCTAAGTGACTTCTACTATGAAAGTGATACATTAAGCCAAATCCCTAGTGTTGACTTGCTCAATAGTGTTGCCATCTGAGCTGTTTTAATTTTTTTTTTAATTTGAGATCTTCTTACTATCAGTACAAAAAAATAATATAATTCTCTCATAGAAAATACACAGCCAGTAATAAAATCATCAGAAAAAGCAATATAGTCATATACTTGTACCATCTATCATTAAAGTAAGTGTGGAACCTACTAGCAACTTTGCAGCACCAAAAGCCAAATGGAGTAAGAATGATAAAACACTGCACCAGCCATCCAAATGCTAACTGTGAGAAGAAGAAAATGTGAAAACAACCAGCAAAAACCAGAAAGTGCAAGTTGGTGGCAGCTGCAGGCAGCAGATCACATAAAGTCTCTCGAGAACTGAGGTGTGATGTCATATCAGGGGCAACCATCTGAAAGTATGGCAACTGGAAATGGAGCCAGAGGGAATGGAGGTGAATATTCTGATGACTAAGTCTTTTCCAGCAACACAGGCTGCAATGTCAGTGAGCTGGAGGCAGGGATCTCAATTCTCGATCCATACGGGGATGACACCTAAGAGATAGATGTATCTGCCACCTCTGAGTCAGGCAACAGTGAAGGCAGTCCAGTGGATGATCCTAAGGCATATGGGGAAGATGGACATCTGGCACATAATCACTGGTAAGTGCCCACAGCAAAGTCCAAAAACTACCATAATGAATGATTGTATGTAGCCTGACAGAGGGAAAAGCAACCACAGTTCCAGATGTAAACACAAGTGCAGCATTGTGTACAGGTGACAAGTGGAAACTAGCAGCAGTGTGAATTAGGGGGCAGTGGAACATACAAAAGAATGGTGGAGGGAGCTGGTAGCAAAACAAGGGAAAGCCACAAAGTGCAGAGCTGAGAACAACATCTGCATGTATGTCTGACAGCATTCCAAAGATGTAAATGCAATGTAGGGCAAGCATGAGAGACATACAGTGACAAACAGTCCCCCCCCCTACAGCACAGCACAAAATAGCAGAACAGGGAGAAAGCATGGCATTACATCTGTGACACTGGGATGTACAATATCATTCAGCAGTCCATGACCGCACAGCAGAATGTAGGCACCAGGCACATGCCTGCATGTTTCTACATATGAAGTACAATCCAGCCCCCCCACCACACACATATGGCGTGGGCAGCCACAGCAGCCACAAGAATGCAGACAGCAGTCCACTAGCACCACAGCAAGCCAACCCAGCACACCACAAGAAGGGGAACAGAGTACAACGGAAGTCAACACAGGAACTGTGTACCACACACACACTGCATATAGGTGGCTGTGTGGGTAGAACAGCACAGAGCCAGTACAAAGCAGTACAAAGCACAGTAACCCCAGCACCATCAGAAATGCTCACCATGACACCTGGAGAATGGACCGGGGTTCCAAACTGCAATGGTGCAGGTCCCAGACAGTGGACCCTGAGATGCAGTCAGGTGCTGACAGAACCATGCTGCAGAAAGCTGGTAAAGGCATGCATAGCACTGTTGCAAGATGCAGTAGCCCACCCTAGACCAGAACTGTAGCTACTGCCACCATGTAGACACATTGTCACCCTTCAGAGAAACCCTGTAACCCACAAATGACACAAGGACACCCTAAACGACATTTGTGCCAAGGGACTGAAAACGAACCTGCTCTGTGACCCCTTCCCCAGTTGCTGCAGACAGCACAGTGCCCAAACAAACATCTTCCTGGCAAAACACAATAGGGAATCCCACACAAATAATGGAAATGGCCAAACAACCAGCAGAGCACGATGGCAGTGGGGTGAATGATAGCATAACATGCATGCTGTGCATGCATATGCAACTGGCATAGCCGCATCATGAATGATACACATAATACTGCACTCCCACAGTCCAGTGAAATGGCTGAGCATGTCAGCAGAAACCAAAGCCACTGTAATGTCCTAGTGCATCCAGGCCATACAGATAGGGTGTGTCCATGTCCCCATGCACATCCACAGGTGAACTCTGTGTGCCCCCCCCCGCCAGAAAAGACTGAATACCAGAGAACATCCATTCCCAACATTGAGTACCCCCTGAGAGAGAGAGAGAGAGAGAGGAGAGAGAGAGAGAGAGAGAGAGGGACAGATGATACTGATACCAGGCAACACTGCTGGGAGTGATAGGCACAGAATGACATAGGGACATTGAATGCTACACTGTCTAAAATGAATCAGACTGAGATACCACCATTGCCCAATAATGCAGAATGCACAGTACTGCAAGTGTTGAGACTGACATAACAACAGCAACCAACACATGGGAACAGGATGCCACACAGTGTATCCTGTGCCACACTGTCATGTACAGCAAGAGGGCAGACAATAAGGAAACAAGTAGCACCCCAGACACAGTGTGTGACAAATTGCTGTACAAGCAATGCCAGATTGTCAGTGAATTGACTCCATGCGGACTGGTGGCCATCCCCACAGCCATGCCTACACACAACCTGGACAATTGTACGAAAAGGGTAATGAAAGGGACTGCTGAGCAGGACAACATGAACAACCCCAATGTGCTGCCAAAACCCTGATGAAATGGTCACACCTGGCAACACACAGGCAACCCAGAATCTCACAGAAATGCTGAGAGTTGTAACCCTCTGTGGATGTGGAGGGCATACGTGGTGGTGTGGTGTCAGTGTGGCTCAATTGGTAGCACATCCGCCTCTGGACCAGAAGGTCGTGGGTTCTCATCCCACACTGGGATTAGACTTGCACCTAAAAATTGCTGGCATCCGAGTGCAGTATTGGGGGGTGCTGTACTGCTGGGGTGTGCCATCCTTCAGATGAGACGTTAAACCGAGGTCCCTTCTGCCCATCGTGGTGTTATCCTGGTGGGTGTCCAGGTGCTAGTAAAAGAACCCAGGGCACTCTTCGCAAAAGAGTAGGGAACATTCCTGGTGTCCTGGCCAACATTCCCCTTCCCATAAGCCGGTTCATGCAATTACCCAGGCTGTGTGTGGGTGATGATGTGCGACATGGCCACCACCACACATTCAGTCACTTCACTACCAGTCTAGCATTGCTTGTAAAGCGCTTTGGATGTATGAAAAGTGCTATATAATGTGATTCTTCTTCTTCTTCTTCATACTGTAGTAGAGTAGAACACCAAAATGTGACATGACCTGGCTAGTCCTCCGTCGATGATGGTGTTGTCTGTCACTGCTCAGACACTGTTCTCAATGTGTGGCACACTATTCTGGGCTGCAGTTTTCCACTGTTTATGCCTCTTGCCAGTCACCTGTCACTGTGCTGTATGCATCAGCATTACTGCTGTACTATACAGCCAACTCTGCATGTCTGATCGGCTTTGGCTGGGCTTCAGTGGCACTAGCTTCCATGTGGATGTGTGTCTGACAGTCACAATCCAGAGGGTGGTACTGGTATATTGTACTTGCACTGCACTCTTTATATAGTTGTCTCTGTACTGTATACTATTGCTTGTTTTTCTATTGTTGGCATCTCTGTGGCATCACTGGAGCTGTCCTCTCCAGGGCCTAGCACTGCGTGTTGCATCTAGCTGTCCTCACACACTACCTTCTGGTGCAGATGCAGAGTCACTACTGCTGCATCATTTTTGTAACTGGCTGGGATATATCTTCTGTCAGGACTTGGGGGGGGATCTTTTTTCATCTGTAGTTCAGTTGTGTGGTCATACAGTTGTCATGTGGCACTGTCTGCTGTTGCTGCTTTGATCCACATAGTGTGTTGCGTGTGGTGGGTTTGGCTACTTGTCAGTGCACCATCATTGGTGTGTGCTGTTCAGTGTGAGCTTGTGACTGCAGGGTGTCATGCCTCAGGACTGGTCCCTACTCTGCAGTACTCTTCTCTGCCTGTGGTGCACCTCTGCTTTCACCCCTGTTGGGGTGTGGGGGATTCCTTTCTGGGACCTCACAGTTTTTTTGTTCCAGCTCAGTCTCTCCCACACAATGATGCCCTCTCAGCTACTGCAATACTTGGGGAAGCTATTTTGCTCAGGGCAGTGGCTGCTAGTCTTTCTTTGTCAATCAGGATGCCGTTTCCATCTCTGTGTCCATGAACGGCTTTGGACTACTGTTCAATGTGGGACTGGTCTGCAGTGTGGGTTTTCTGCATTCCTGTTACCATTTTCCCAGCCCTTTTGCTGTTCTCTCTGCTTTATAGCAGTTGGCTGACTACCTGATATGACATCACAGTCCCCTTGCTTTGCATTATGGGATTGCTTTCAGAATGTAATCAACGCTGCTGTCTGCAGGGTGAACTTCACATGAAATTTGCCATAACTCTTCACTGGTAAGTCATTTTGACATGCTGTTTCTTTTCTTGTACACATAATGACCCACTGCATTACTGCAAGACTAACATTTAGAATGCAATTTAGCTTCCACACTTACTTTAAGTTTTCTGATTTAAAAGTTACTCAATTTATTTCTGCTGTACTAAAGCTATAACATTTTGCACATAACTTTATAGTATTGGAGAAAGAGGACAGTTGTATATAGTATATTAAGTGCTATTCTGTTACACCTCTTTGAATTGTAGCATGGAAAGGAGATCAAACGTATTGAAACATGTCTTGTTTATTAATTTTGTAATATTGAATTGTTTCCAGTTTCATGATATCAAGCTTTACATTGACCCAGATTTCATACAAATTAAGGGGTAGCATCTTTTCATTTTATTTAAATACAATCCTCCATAGCACCACTTTTCAATATTCCTCAGTCTATTTACTGCTGCTGTTACTGCAACCCGGGCATGATCCGGGTAGCGAGCTGGTCCTGAGGCCATAACTGTAGAAAAACAAACAAAAGTTCACTGTAAACAGAGAGTCCCACTTTAGTGAACATACTCTTTAGTTGCAAAATGGCTCCTCTGCTGCTGTGTTTACTTTACTACCCCACCCTGTAATGGCGGCGGCAGCACTCCTGTGCATCAACATTCAGAATTGGGTCAAGCCATCATGCCAACCATTTAGCACAAACTACCGGCGACTTTGCTCAAACTGCACAACTTGCTCTGTTCTGGCTTTAAACACATTTACAGGATTTTCCACAGACTTTTCATATGCTGGTAACATTTATTTTATTCACAGTCCCTTAAAGCTTCAGGTTTTTAGCACAGGATTGCCTGTATTTCTAGTGCTGCACTTTGCTACAACGCACAGTCTCTCTCTGGCTTCAAACTTTAAACTGAGGCTAAATTCATTACTATACGCACAGTCAATGGCTTAACAGACTTGCACTTGCTGGCAGGACTTTACACAGTCGTTACTTGCAAAGTGACTACACTGCTGCACACACATTTATATGGCATAGGGTTGAAAATCACTGTTTGAGCAGTTTTAAGGTGGTTACTTACTGTTATCAGTAGCAGTTTGCTGCAATGGGAAAATGGCCTGCAGCCAGTTCTTGGAGGCCTCAGAACAGAAACGGGCGGGCAGTCCTGTCGGTCATCTTCTCAGCCACCACTTTTGCAATTTTGATGATCGATTAGCGGGTTGAGCCCGATTTTAAACTAGGCAGTCTATTTTTAACAAGTTTACAGCGATTTTAACACTCGCGACGCTCCTCCACTGCCAGTACACGCACTCCACTCACACTCCCTCTCGAATGCTGGGGCAGTCACTGTAGAGCTGGCTGAGGGGCCGGACTGATTGCAGCCTGATCAACCACACGATGCCATGCAAATGAGCCTCTTCTTCCTCGCTGAGGGCTCTTCTCCTCACCGCGATCATCGGCAGGAAAATTTAAACTGCAGAATGCAACTTTTTTCACCAACTGACTCCACGGCAGGAGCTCATTTCAGCCATTTAACATGGCCATTAACACTGTAAGTCTCTTTCATTTCAAAAAGCATTCCCAATGTCCAGGGCAAATTTTTCTGTTGCTACCCCTAATCTTCCACACTTTTCTTTTCCACAGTTCATTTTTAAAGCAGACAAAAATGCTGTAAACAATTTTTGATGCAGGACAAGGGCACACTCTTTGGCTTTACTACTCCTTGGTAAACAGCTGGTAATTTTAAACAGCAGCACAAGATCCACAGCACACAGCAACACGCTAGGGAAATTGCTTCAGCTTTTTGGTCTACCAACTGCCAGATGGCCAAAATGCTAGCCCCCTTGCCCAAGCACCTTCCTCCCCAAACAAAATCCCAGCGGTGCCTCCATTTTTGTAACCCCCTCACCCCTGCCTTTTTGCCAAAATGACAGGTGGCATGCTGTTGAAGCTGACGGCAGTACCTGGTGGGGACCTGGGTTCAGGGAGGATGAGGTTACTCAGCACAGGGGGACCTAGGTTTGGCTACTTTGAACAGGGGCACCAAAGTAAATCCAAACACAGGAAGCAATAACTGTAATGTCCAGAATCAGGAATGGGATTCTTCAGGGTGGCTTTTATTCACATCCAAGCTGAAAAAACAAAGCATAGATGGACCCCCATGGGGCTACATTTCCTGGTAATGCAGATTAGAGACAACAGAACACTTCATCACTATTTCCAGCTCTCAGGCTCTAAAGCCACCAGGCACAAAGACCGGACTTGCACGAAGGTTTGGGTACATAGCCCGACTTGAACACACATGGGTTTTTCCCACTGGCCCAGCTCCCCCGCCGGCCACTTGATCCACAGTCCATTTGAAGAATGAACCAATTATCCCATTCGCAGTCCATTTGAGGAATGAACCAATTATCCTGTTGTGGCTCCACAAACCACACTAGAGTCTGCGAGTCCTAGAGAGAATTTTCCTTACAATCCCACATCTGGGTACTTCCCTCATCACTGGCCAAGTGCCTGAGGCAAAGTAGAAATCCACAGAAGAAATCCATAGAGGTGGACCTGTTCACTAAAGATGAGGGGCCACCCACGTCCAGCTCCCACAGCCCATACCCAGACATTTCTCTGGAAACTGAACAATTCCTGTACTGAACTTTTAAATGTACTAAGGGTAGACCTCTGTCACATCACCTCTACATATCATTTGCATCCCATCAAACTCTGGAACTTGAAACTACTTTTACTTGCTTAGCCCATTTCGCTAGGCTTCCCCAATATTTAGTAGTTTAATTCCCACATTATCACACATGTCCCAGGGTGAAAAACATAGGCCCTTTTAGCCAGAGCAGACACTCACCTTACGTTGCAGGTGCCCCACAGGCAACTCACAGATCTTCTTTTCTCCCAAATAAATACTGGAACGAACAGGCAGCTTTTCCTCCATGAGCAGAACTAGGGGATTGCCCCAGGAATCTGCAGGGAAACCTTCTCATCCCGTCCCGGAGGGAGGGGGCACTGAGACCCAAAACAGCAGTCTCCACCACTTCAGTACTCTTCTGTGTCTCTTTAAGGTGGAGACACACACCCTATTACTTTAAAGTAGCCCTCTGTCAGGGATGAGGCTCCTAGAGCCTTCACTGAGCTGCTTAACAGCAAGCTCCCTACTTCACACTTCACTCACTGAATACCAACTGCAGACACTGACTTGAAAACTCCCAGCATTCTATCTAACTCCCTTGCTGCAGATTCCAATGTGGCTCATGCAGCTGTGATAGTTCTATTGGTGATGTCATCCTCAGTCTCAGCTGAGACTGAGAACAGAGTGAGACAGTGTGAAATCCATTTAACTGGGTTTCACAAGCTGCCTTCCTGCCTACCACTAGGTCTTACTGGGATTCTAGTAACCCTGGGTAACAAGGGGGTTACACAAGCACTGTTAGTAATGAAGTAAAATATATTTTATAGTCTGTAGCCATGGAGAGGGTAGAGATTATTTATTTTTTGCCAGAAGTTGGTGTCATAGTGACACAAATGAGTAAGGTGTATGACAGTTCCTGATGTGTGAGAATATCTTGGGCACATGGGTGAGATTGTATTATTCAATTTTGTTAAATCTTACAGGAGTATAATGTGTTCTATGTAGTGAGTTGTGCTGAATTTTGCTGAAGTTTAGATGCTTTGACATTTGTTGTGGGAATGAATATGATTTGTTGCCAATGATCATCAGATATTTGAAAGTCTAGATCCTGTATCCATTTATGTTTTGGTGTGCTTAGTTCATTGCCATTATGGACCAGATATTCAAAGCTTTGCATGGTCTGGAAACAGTTTGCATGGGATTAGAGTGGGTCTGCCATATTCAAAAGGCCAACTAGCACAGGCAAACAGCAGTAGTACGGGGCAAAGCATAATGATATGCAAGAGGCATAGTGAACATGAATAAATTTGCTATGAGATATTCAGTGACTAGCACCATGCTAAAGCATAACATAGCATGACCCATAGCATGGTACAATTTACCACCCAGGAAAAGCTGGTCTTAACCCTGGGCAAATTCCTTTTTACATCATTGGTGCATTGTGCGGTGCTAGCATGGGATTTGTGCAGCTTGCACGGCCCTAACATAGGTGTACAACACTTAGAAAATGCCAGACATGGAGAACCCATGCTGCTCACTGATGGCACCACCATGATGCCAGCTGCTGCCACCAGTCCAAGCCAAGCATAGACAGTAAGGGGTGATTTGACCCACAGGGGACAGCATGGTAGTGTGGCCATATAGTACACACCTGCATACCATATGTCTCTGGTGCGTAACAGATGCCAGCACACACATGCAGCACTGTGGGCATGGTGGCCAGTGAGGGGAGGGTGTATGGGTGGCCAGACCTCATCACAGCCCAGGTATGGCCACAAGGCTGGGACACATCACTCAGTGCACATGGACCAGTAGTGGGATTATACCACCACCTGTGTGCCTGTTGGATCCTACATGCCCCCCAGCCACCTACCACACAACTGTACAGATGCCACAGCACACACTGTCGGCCATGTACATGGCACTGTGTGCATCCCATGCCACAGGTGCAGCATCTGTGGATCACACAACAGTGTGATAGTACTGTCCACTGTCAGCTATAGGTGTGGTTAAGGATTTTGCCAGGTACTTTAAACTATGGGTGAATATTATCTGCCTCAGGTGATTTGTGGGGATTTATTGTGCTTAGTTTCCTATAAATTATTTCTTCATTAAACAGAGTTGATTCTAAGTTGGTAACTGTATTTCTGTTTTTTTATCAATGGTCCAAAAGAATCAGTATGGGTTATGTTGAAGACTGAGGAAAAGAATGTGTTACGTATCTCATCCATCTCAGATGATTAGTCTATAGAAACACCTTCTATTTTTAAAGGTCAAACTATGTTTGCTCTGCCCTTCAGTGAATTTATATAACTAAGGATGGTCTTAGGAGTTGTGTATTTGTTGTTTGCCTATTTAATTTCAACTATTCTCTTGCTATACTGTATTGCCTTTCTACAAATGTTCAGGTCTCTATTGTAAATTTCCTTATTTATGTCTGTAGAGTTATTATTCCAGTTTCTGTAAGAACATTTTTGCTTATTTGTTTTACTTTTAATATTTTTTGTCATCCACTTTGGTCTTTTCTGTTTGGTGTTTTTCTGTTTTTGGTACCCACTTGTCTGGCAGTCTTAATGTATCTCTCATGCACTTCCATTTTTAATTTAGGGACATTTGTTTAAATTGAGCTCTGTTGTCCTGGTTGTGTAAATATTTTCTAAGGTCATGCTGATCATACAGTGATCACTGGTTCCCAGGGGTTTCATCACAGTGCAGTGAGCCACTCTATCCTTAATGCTGGTTAGGACCAAGTCAAGTATGTTGCCTCCCCACCCCAGTTGACACTTGTACCAGCTGTTCTAGTTCGCATTCATTTATTTCTATTAGCTGACACACTAGGCTACTGTTAACCCTTTTTGCATCATTTGTTTCTTGTTGAAAACCCACATTTTATGATTGCTTACCTTCTCTAAAACGTATTGTTGGTTTTTTGATCTGTTTCTTTCTTAGTAGAACTGAAATGCAGAGGAAGGTTGCAATTATACCCAACTTTGTTTTGCTTCAAATCTTTGAACTGCTCTTATTGCTTACATCCTGAACATTAGGAACACCCCAAATAGTGCAGCCATACCTCCCAACTGTCACACATTATGAGGTACATCACTCATTTTACCTCTCAGAAACCTCGGTCTCACATGGCATAGGTGATATTTCACACTGCCAACTGACACTTCAATGCAGAAATTCATAATAATCTATGATACTCAACTATCGGCAAACATGAGTAACATGAGTGCACAGATTTAGATAGTGTTCTGAGCTTGCAATGTCATTTTGATTGTGTATCACACATTTTGCCGATTTGTCACACATACTGTCACATTTGAGTGATGAAAGGTTGAGGTATGAGAAAGGCCACCATGATGCAGTGGTTGCCTCTCCTCCCACAGCATTATGAGTGCTAGATTGTGTTATGGGTGCTCCAAGTCCAGGATAGATGCAATGTAAGTTGATCAATGAATAAACAAACACATTTTTTCTGTAAAACAAGGTGCTGTGTCAGCATGTGGTCTGAAAGCAAAACAAAATGGTAATATTAAATGCATGCTGAGAATAGAAAATAGAGTTAAACATCTATGCTTTAACCTTAGATCTTCCTTAGGAAATATCTAAAAGAGAAAAAACAAAGTTAGTGTAGAGGGGAGGTAAAATAAGTAGTAGTAATGAGTAATGATTTCTATTCTTTTCATGACTGAACACAGTTAAATTCCCATTGAGCAATAGCTCATTTTCAAGGGACAGCCTATTATTATCCTGGTTACAAGAAGGAAGGATCAATTTGGTTTGCAAATACAAATATACAAAACAATTCAATTAAGACATTTCAGAGGAACATTGTGTGGGACAAATCTGCAGCAAACTCCAGGTGTGTCAGGGACCCTGAGCCCTATTGTTACTAGTCTCCAAGTTATTCCTTGCCTCACATTTGCCACCTTTCAACCTTCTTACTAGGCCCTGTTAATTAGTCTCCATCTGGGGACTTCACTAGCTCATTCACTCCTATTAAGCCTTGTCTTTCCCATCATCACCTTTTTGTTTCCCTCTTAATCTTGCCATTTATCAGTTCTTCTCACAGAGCCTTTCCCTTTTTTATTTCCCACATACATACTCCTTATTTTACCTCCCATCTACACTAACTTTGTTTTTTTTCTCTTTTAGACATTTTTGTTTGGTAACATCAGTATGGTGAGCTCTCTGCTTTTTTTTTTACTTTTTAGAAGAAAAAGGATTAGCAATTAAATACCAGCTACATCAGGAATCTCTGCAGAATGTGATCAATGATAACATGTACTTTTTACTGTAGGGGCAATTTGATTCCTAAGGGGGTTGACAGTGTCTCATTAAACTCTCCTGTTATAATCTTGTCATTATTAGCTATACTTGTGTGACTAATAGTCTGTGATAATTTGTTACTAGACTCCAAGCTACTCCCTGGTGGCAGGTTCCTATTATTGTCAGTCTTGGTTTAATATTTATTTCAACCCAAATGTATTGTAAGTCATGGGCCTTTTCAGTCAGCCTTGAGATTACCCCATTTTGTGCAGAGCTACAACTGCAGCAAACTCTGGATGTGTCAGAGACCCTGCTCCCTATTAAAAAAAATGGGGATCCATGCACCAAAGTCCCAAGCATTGCCACATCCACTGGTCACTTGATGCATGTGGCACACCTGAGGGGTTTAATGTAGGGTCCCATCAAGCTTCCCCAGCCAAACACAAGCCTAGATGAGCCACAGAGGTTGGGAGTTTACAATACCTGGAAGGTGGGGATCAAGGGCTGATAGAGCACTGTGGGTGCAATGTGGGAGACAGACATGGTGGCAGTGACAAGGATGGGAGAAGACACCCAATGGAGGTGCCATGCTACCTGGCACAAAGTCATTAGGCCTGGGTAGGGGGTGACATGTTTGGATCATCATTACCCAAACCTCAGGTGGCAACAGCCCTGGCATGTGCCCCACAGGACCCAGAGTCCCCAGCAGTGTAGTTGGGCATCTGCTGGCCTCCACAGTGGGCTGTGTACTAGGGGAATGTTGTGGTGCCTGAAGTAGATGCCCATGCATGTAATGCACCCTGCAACCTGCACCCACTGGCAGCCACTGCATGAAAGTGTTGTGGGGCAGATTCCAGGGTTGCTGCCACCCGGGATCCAGGTCATGATGGTCTGGTTGTGTCACCCCCAACCTAGGTCATTCAGCTTTGTGGCACTTCATATGGAAACTCTACTGGGTGCTTCCTTAAATCCCTCTGACTGCTGCCATACCCCTATCAGCCCCCACTGCTTCATCAGTCCCCATGTCCCCACCTTCCTGTCTGTCCCACCCCATTGCCACCCAGCCAGGCAGTGGCACAGGGCCATTAGACCAGCTTCTGGCAGCCACAGTGAGCTTCTGGAATTCCAAATAAAGGTATGATGCAGCCCTGCTGTGGCACAAGCCCTTGCAACCTGGTGCATGGGTGTTTCTGCCACAAGGGTGGTGCTAGCAGCTTTGGCAAACAGTATCCCTATTTCAATGCATCCTGCATTCAAAAATTGGAGGTTGCAAATTTTGATGCAAGGTGCCACTTGCATCACAGCCATTTGGCACAGGCATCATGTGCCAAAGTTTTCCATTTGAAAATCGAGACAATGGTCTTACAAATCTCCTTTTCTGTCTGTATGTTCTTTACTATTTAGTTTATTTTTTATTTATGTTGTCACACCCCCTTGCCTCTCCTATTGGTTTTATATAATGTATAGCCTTC
This sequence comes from Neoceratodus forsteri, assembly GCA_016271365.2. NCBI lineage: Eukaryota > Metazoa > Chordata > Ceratodontiformes > Ceratodontidae > Neoceratodus > Neoceratodus forsteri. Next base: position 382,233,569 of record CM057453.1, read on the forward strand.
CAGACTGTGGGTTTGATTTTCAAAGCCCCAAGAATGCTGCATGCCCCTGGTGCACTGATCACTTGATGCACAGGGCTTGTGGCATTCTTCTCACCAGCAATCAGGATCTTCATTCCTGCGTTAATACTGCAAGTTAAACCAGATTTTCCCTGGTCTAACTTGCACTATTTGAGTGACACTTTCACAGAGCTGTTTGAGCTGTGTGCTTATTCATACCATTTAGCCTGCACAAATCCTCCAAAGTTAGCTATACAACTACCCTATCTGTATTTTTATTGTGTGCTCTGTATTACTTTTGCTGCCCTTAGCAGAGCTGTGACCCAGGAAGCAGTTGCATGAGCTAAAGTGTCTATGCCTTTGGGAGAAACTACAACTTTCATACTGTTTAGTTAAACTGTGCTGCAAATATTTAGTCTGGGAATAATTTGCTTATACCTTGCACCTATTCTAGGATTAGGTTTATTGCTTGTTTTTAAACTTATAACAGCTGGGTAGTTTTGGGGAATGAGTGACCCATGAATAATTTACTTCTGGGTCTCAGCATTTAAGTAGCTCGCACTCTGTGAGTGGTGTCTTGCTGTTTGAGCTGTGTGCTTATGCATACCATTTAGCCTGCACAATTCTGCCAAAGCTAGCTATCTAACTACCTTATCTGTATTTTTATTGTGAGCTCTGTATTGCTCTGTATTGGTGCCCTAAGCAGAACTGGTGACCCAGGAAGCAACTGTATGAGCTGTAGTTTCTATGCCCTTGGGAGAAGCTACAGCGTTCACACTGTTTAGTTAAACTGTGCTGCAAATATTTTTCTGGGAATAATTCTGCTTATACCTTGCACCTATTCTAGGTGTAGGCTTTATTGCTTGTTTTTAAAATGTATAACAGCTGGGTAGTTTTGGAGAATGAGTGACCCATGGATAATCTACTTCCAGGTCTCAGCATATAAGTAGCTCACACTCTGTGAGCGGGTGAGCAGGAGCCGGCAAGCGCGTGTACATCGCGTGGAGACGTACGCAGAGACACACGCATCTTGTGTGTGTCTAGCATGTCCAGTGTATCCCGAGTGTTGGGAGGGATAAACAGGAGTATTCGTGTAGGCCGTATTTAGTAAGTAAGAATTTGTAACAAAGATTTGGGGGAATACTAAAAAGGTAGTGCTTGTATTCTGTGAAAAAAAGTAGATACCTTACAAAATAATCTGAGGTTACTGCTTCTAACTCTTGCAGATTTCTGTTTCTCTAGCTGCTAATAAAATGGCTGATTCAATTATGACGTTGGAGGGGGATGTGGGTATTAAGTGTTTTACTTGTGCTATGTATAGCTTGGTATCCTTCCCTCTTCCTATAGTCCCACATATTTGTAATAAATGTCATGATGTGACTGAGTTGAAAAGCAAAATTCTACTATTTAACAGCAGAATGTCTCAACTTGAACTCAGTCAAGTCATTATGTTGGAATGTTTTAAAGAACATTATCCATTCTCCCCTCTTGAAACTCCCATTTATGCAGCTGTTTCAGGGACTCTAGTTATTTGTAGTGGTTAAATCCCTTCCCCACTTCAGATTTTAATCTGGCCACTGGCTGCGTAACTAATAAACATGCAAGAAGCAATTCTGAAAATGATGATTCTAGTGATAGTTGGTATACTGTACAACACTCCAGATCATGAAAAAATGAAGGAATGCTAGTGTTTTTCTTTACCACTGTGCAATAGTTACAACCTTTGAGTGATGCTTTATGTAACAGAGAACAGGATTCTGAACCCTTGTTTGAACCTCCATCACATAGTGTGTGTTTTCTAATATTCCCAATACTGTTGAAGTAAATAATTGTCCTATTGATAACTCTCCCCATAATATTGATTTGAATAAAGTTCCTGCCGTGGAGAAGCAGCAACTTTTGTTTGGAGAATCAATGATTAAACATTTGAAAGGGCAGTATGCAATGCAAATAACCAGAACAGGACATGTTCTTCATTTAAGGGGGCCTTGATATCAGACATTACTCAGATGGTTAGCAACATTATTCCTGATTCTGGTAAAACTTCCATAGTTATCATTCATGCTGGTACAAATAGTCTGCATAGGTACTGTCTTAACTCAATCAAGCAGGACTATGTTGCTTTAACTAATAAATTTGTTTTTCCAGGATGTGACATTTACTTATCAGAAATCTTACTCCATCTGGCTGCACCTGATTATATTAATGATGAAATAAAATGTCTAACCAATTTGTTGCATAAATGGTGTCTGCATCAAGACATCAGATGCATCATCTATTGAGAGGAATTTATCGGATGGCTAGAGTTATGTATGGATGGACTACATTTGAGTAAAAGGGGTAATTTCCTAATGGGAAAAATTATATCTGATGTTATAGATCAACATTTAAACTTAAATATGGGGGGGTCTTCAATAATTAAGTGTTCCTTACACATTCCCAGGAAGTATAGTCAAAACATCAAATCTTATTTAAATATTTTGAGCTTAAATGCTAGGAGTTTAAATAACAAATACAACAAACTTGTATCTAGGATTGCTATGACAAATGCTGACATAGTAGCAATCACAGAAACATGATGGGACACCAAAATGGAATGGGACCCTAGTATTCAGGGATTTGAAATATTTTCCTTTAAATTTGTTGGTAAAAGGGGAGGTGGGGTATCATTAATCCTAAATAGATATCTTAAGAGCACAGATATTTCAAAATAAATCAAAAAACATGATATTACAGCTAAGACAATTTGGGTCAAATTTAATAATTTGTATATGTCATCTATTGTTTTAGGTGTTTGCTATAGGCCCCCCACCTCTTCCATAACTTATATGGATGCAGTTGTACATGAAATTGGGAGTGTTATTTTATTGGGTGACCTAAACCTGCCTGATATTGTTTGGTGTGATCTCACAGCTACAACTTTAAGTGGTAAAAAACTTCTTGCACCATGTGCCCAGCTCCACTTACAGCAGACAGTTCTCTATCCTACTAGAGGTAATAACCTCTTAGACATAATTCTCCACCAGGATAGTATTGAGATTTATGATATTTCTATGGAGGAAACCCTCAGTAATAGTGACCATAGTGTCATCTCTTTTAAGTTAAAATGTTCAGTTATAATTGAGTCAGAATCTACATTGGTGTATATGTATGACAAAGCAAATATCCCTGAGATGGCATATGTGTTTAATCAGATTGACTGGGAGTATGAACACACCAACCTCCCTTTACAGGATTATTGGGAACTTCTGTATAATACTGTCATTCATTAAGGATGAATTTATACCTGTAAATCTAAAAACACTAAGGGTAAATCCCAGCCCGAATGGATGACTAAATCCATTAAGAAACTGATTAAGCATAAGAATAGGAAATATATTAGTTATTTGAAATCAAAAACTAGTCATAATTGGACAATATATATAAAGGCTCAAAAACAATGTAAATCTGTTATTAAAAGGACAAATATAAATGAGAACACAATTTGGCAATAAATGCTACAAAATCAAATAGTAAATTATTTTTCTGTTATATAAATTCATTGAAAAAGCCATCATGTAAAGTGGGCCCCTTGATAGTGGAGAGACAAAGTATACAAAATCCAAAGGAAATGGCTAACTTATTTAACAAGGAATTTAGTAAACAGCACACAATTTCAGATAGAAGTATACATACTACTGATAATAAAGACTTTGAACTTATTTATTTAAAACAAATTGATATTGAAAAGAAAATAAAATTACAAAAGGGGAAAGCCAATATTAGACCAGATTATATTTCAGGTCACCTGCTATTTCTATTATCTGGATGCTTATTGCTTCCCTTTAAATTGCTTTTTGAGTCCTGTTTGAAGGAATGTTTTGTTCCTACTCAGTGGAAAATAGAATATGTTATCCCCATATACAAAAATGGCTTAAAATCAGACTGTTCTACTTACAGACCAATACATCTCACATCACCTATCTGTAAGACTTTTGAGAGTCTAATTAGGGACGTATTGACTCCTATACTGAATACTGCTGATTCTGAACAGCATAGTTTTAGAAAGGGTAGAGGATGCTTGTTTAACGTGTTAAGTTTTTATGAGAACATAAGCTCAGTGGTTGATGCCCATATTCTCTGTGATGTCATCTTCTTGGACTTTAGTAAAGCATTCAATGCTATGCTACATTGGGCTTTAGATGTTAAATTGCAGAAATTAAAAATAAATCCATATATAATAATTTAGATTAAAAACTGATTATCAAACTGCACTCAAAAAGTAAGTATCAATGGAACTTTATCAGATGTTGGCAGTGTCACTAGTGGAGTCCCTCAGGGCTTGTGCTTGGACCTTGCTTATTCCAGGCTTTTGTTTCAGATCTGACAGCAAATTGTTCTTTGTTGGCTATCAAATATGCAGATGATATTAAACTTGGTAGCCCATGTACCAGTCAACTGGATTCTGATATTATACAACGAGCTCTAAATAGGATTTCTGAATAGGTTAATGAATGGGGCATGAGTCTAAATAAGTCCAAGTGTAAAGTTATGCACTTGGGTAACACCAACCCATTGAAAACATATACATTGGGACAATTTACTCTTAGTAAAACTACTGATGAAAAAGATCTGGGCATCATGGTTTCAAATTATATGGATTTTTCTCACCCTATTAATCAATCTGTTAACAAAGCAAATAGGGTTGTCTGGTCTATAAAATGTAACATTACCTCTAGAGATCCCAAGGTTTTAATGCCCTTGTTTAATGCTTATGTAAGGCCTCATCTTGAATATGTATCACAACTCTGGTGTCCGTATAAGAAATCAAACATGCAGCAATTAGAAAAAGTTCAGCGTAGACTTACTAAATATCTTAAGGGTATGAATCATTTGTCTTATGATACTAGACTATGTAATCTCAATCTATTTTCTTTAGAAACTCATAGGTTATGTGTTGATTTATTATACCTTTACGATATAGTTCAGGTCCCTGCATTAATGGTAGATTTGGGAATAAACTTTAAGGACTCATCCTATAATATTAGAGGCCACCCACTCGAATTGTCAATCAACTACATTAAAAGAAAATATTTTATACTGTAAGAGTGATCAAACCTTGGAAAATGTTGCCTTTATATGTTATAATAAATAAGAATAAAGGCATTTTCAAATCAAGATTGGATAATTATTTATTATCCATTAAACACTTAACCTATTATTAAACTTGGTTAGCATGTGAGCCTTTATGAGCTGTATAGCTTCCTTGCTCACTTATCACCTTAGTAGTATGAACCTTAGTAGTAAACTGATGAAACTGTCTCAATTGTACCTGACAATAGAAAATTGGGTGCAGTTATGGCAAATGTGTTTGGCGCAGCTGCACCAAAAAATGGATTTGATGCAAGCCTTGAATCAGTCTTTAAAAATCAAGCCCTGTATCCCCATTTCTCTGAGTCATTCCAGAGAGTCTTAATTCTGGCTGCTATGTCACAGTCTTTTTCACACAAAACCATTTGTGAATGGTCCATTTTATTATTTAAGCTTCTTCCATTTAACATTACTATATTAAGATTTCTAACCATTTTCCCAGTTGCAGTACTATCTGCATTACTTGTTATATGTTTTGCTATCCCACTATGTCTATCATAGATGCATTTCACCCCTTCTAGCTGGAACTAGTTTAAATTGTTCTTTATAGCAGTGGAAATTATGTTCCCCAGTGCTACCACTCCTTTTTAATTAAGGTATAGACCATATCATGAATGAAAAAACTGATTTGCTTGAGAACATGCTCCAGTGTTGTATAAATGTGACACCTTCTTTGCCTCCAAATGAATGAAACCATTAGTTATATGTAAGTATCTCTCTTTGAATACTGTGATTGTCTCTTGGTTCGGTAATACTTCAGAGGAAATGACTTCACATTTTAATTATTTCAATGTATTTCTGATGTTTATTATCTCTTTTACTATTTCTTGTTCTCTTGTCTTGACAATGTCATTTGTTTCTGCATGGATTACAATTAGTGGAGGGACTGTCCGGTTTTGAACCATTAGTCTTAAATTTTGCTTCTTGTCCCATAATCTTGCTCTTGGGAGGCATGTTACCTGTACATTTTCTTTGTCTTTTTCACAGATTATTCTGTCAGTATAATGTAATTTAGTCACCTACAACTATGATTTCAGTTTTTGTGGAACCTTCTGTTAGCACTTCCTGCATGATATTCCTTTTGACTGGGAGTGAGCATAATTGTATCACCTCACAATTATTACTTGTGGTTAAGGTTTGGGCTGGGGCTGTTTTAGTTTTTGTTTGATTTGACACTGTCTCAAAATGAATTATGTCAGGAGGTTCACCTGTATTTCTGTTTCCTCCAGTATTTATTGTAGCTGGTGTTATCTTTTCACCGAGGACTTCAAATCTATTAATAGTTTTTATAAGATTTGAATAGATTATTGCATGTCACCCTTCTATCTTGTTATGTTTGTTTGCACTATGCACCAATCATTGTCCAGTAGTAACTTCAATATAAACTGTATTACATTCCAGAAGAAAAAGACTGAAAATGCTATTCCTATTCTTAGTGCACCAGAAGATTCTAAGAACATGTACTGTATATGTGTGTGTGTATATATATATATATATGATAGAGAGAGGTAGGTTTAGATTACAGATAGGCTATTTACTTTATTTATTTGCAATACTTGACATCGTTCTGAGCTGGAAGCAATTAATTTCCTGGAGGATCTGGGGGTAGTGGTAAAGGGAAATTAGCAAAAATTATGAAAACAGTGGCATAAATGGGAAAGCTATATAAAATTAAAAATGAAACAGTTGTGATAAAAGGGCATGTGATACAAAGCAGGACATTCAATAATTAACTCATTAGGAGAATTTGGAGGGGAGTGTAACTAAAAGGCATAACTTGTGCAAACATTCATCAAAGAAAAAATGAATGGATGACCAAATTAGTTGAGGCACTTACCAAGACAAACTGAGGTAGGTGAAGCAGGTACTGCAATGATTGAATGGATCATGTCCTGTAACTGTGTCCCGAGGGTGTGCCCAGAGGTGAAGATTTAATTTGAGTTGATAGATTGTGCCATAAAGTAAGAATCCTCCAAAAGAAGGTAGCTTGACAAATAGAGCAGTGACATCCGAAGACAAAGCAATGGTGGCTGTTTCTAAGGGAGTAGGAGATGTGAGGATCAGGAGTGAGTGGAGAGGATAAATAAATTCAAGTGGTTCCTGATCATTTGCTTCAACTCTTGGCTAGAGGAATGGTGCAGAAAAGAAGGCTCTGTGTCTATGCTGGATTATGGATACTCCTGGTGAAACAGAAGGCTATAGAAGCCAGATGGTCCACACCATAGCAATGAGGCACCAAGGTGTTGGGCAAAGAATTACAGAACATATCACAGCACTTTTAAACATGCAGAAGAGGGAGGCAGTACATTTGCTATAAGGTACACTTACTAAACTGAGAGAAGTTAAGCTGATCAAGCACTGGCTGTGCCCTGCCAAACTGGCTGTACCTTCTCCTCATTGGTCAATGTCAAGAATTCCTGAAACACGGCCAGTTTGTCACTGGTTGCCACCTGGGACCTCTGATAACTGTTCCTAAACTGTCCCTCAGAAATGAATTCCTAGTGTAAGGCACTGATGGTTCTTCCTCTGCTAATCTTGTTGTCCTGAGGCAGTGCTATGAACTTAAACTGGCTTCATCTCCTTTGCTGACTGCTCACTCTGACACCTGGTTGCATTTTAAAGGTCTGAGCCACCCTTACCCTCTCCACTCTACAGTATTTCTTAACAATGTGTATATATTTGCACTTTTTGGCATTATACGTAAAGCAGCGGTACAACAAAATTGGGAAAAACTATCTGCCTTTTTGCTATCCTCCTCTTCCTACATTCCCTTTTATGAAATCTGACTATTTTCTCCTACATCTTCCCATTTTTGCTTAGGTAACTAAAAATGGATTTGTCCACCTCCTTGAAACAATTTGTGATTAATTCTGTCTCTGCTTTAGTTTTCCTCACTGCTCTGTTTGCCTTTATCAGTTCTCTAGACAACATTATCTGTTGTCCTCAAACTATAACCTCTTCTACTTTGTGAAAGCTACCTTTTTACCTTTATTTCTTACCCTACCTCTCTGGAGAACTAAACTGATCAATTATGTTTCTTGTTTTCCACCACATGCCTGAAATAGGAGTTGGAAACCTCCATTTTCGTTTTTCTTTACAAGGGCTTGGCTCACATTTCATGTTGCTAATTACAAATGTAAAAAAGAGAAATAAACTCAAAGTGAAACATGTTTCTTCATGCTACCACCATTAAAGCAGTTCTGATGTAAATGAACTTATTATTTCAAAGACATCCATGGTTTTAAATTTTTAAACCAAAAAACACCATCAAATTTAAGCTCCATATTTAAAAAGTGAGAACTTTATCTAAGAACTGTAAAAATCAGTTAAACAAAATGATCTATTAGATAGTTATAAGCTAAACAAACATGTAATTCTAAGAAAAGCTTGATTTAAACTTCATTATTACGTAAAGCTGCAATCCATTTTAACGATTTCTAGAACTAAAAATTATCATATTGCTAAAGAACAAAGTACAGACTAGCAAATATAATGCATATAACATTAACAAGAATGTACCATTGTATCCGGTATTTCAGCTGTCAAGTTCATGAGAGTAGTTCAGATGTTCTTCTCACATTTCATTTACATGGGAAGAATCATTTCCTTTATGCAATCTAATTAGAAAGATAATCATCACAACAAAGAGGAATTAATGCAACTGTATAAACTTGTTAACATTTTCCAATTTTTACTTTTGACATTATAGCAAATATTTAGGCAAAATAACCTTATATATTTTTTATTTCTGCTTTTAAGACAGTGCTACAGCAAATATGAAAACTATTAATTTTATACTACTGTATGCCCAATGCTAAAAAGAACCTCAAATATATTTATTTATTTATTAAATTTTGTTTACCGGTAAGCCCACTGGGCCTAGAAGTCTCTTTTTCAGGGGCAACCAGGGAGGAGAGGGATACAGATGGTAAGCAACTGAAATTGAACCAGATTAAACTGTTGGTTGTATTTTTAGTAAATGGGGGCAATTTGGCCAGGACACCGGGGAAAGTCCCCTACTCTCCACTGGGGGAATTGCTGGTTGTCTTGCCAAGATAGCCACTTCTGCTGAGCAATCACAGTGTGAGGATGCTGCTGGGACAGGAGTCCAGGCCTCTGGTCCTGTCCTGTCTACTCAAGAGGCTGAAATTATTGCTATTTTTGTGGCAGAGTCTTTGGATATGGATTTAGGGTCTGAACCTATGGTCATCTCATCTGACTTTGGTGATTTAACTGACAATCGTAAGAGTGAATTCAGTAATGCAGCGACTGCTTTAGAGCCTATTTCTGGCCTCCTGTCACAGCAGTGTGAGCTCCTTCAGCTACAGAAACAGGACTGTTTGCATAAAGCTCAAGAATTGTACTCCAGACTTCCACTCTCATGGCTGGCTCTCTGGAGGTTTCGGGGATTTCCTTGCAACAGCGGATGATAGCACAGGAGCACCGTAAGTCAGATACCACTCCTGTTTCTGCTTGACCTCCAGTATTTTCACCCATTCAGGATTGTGACATGGCTGGCAGTGTGAACATCGATTCTGCTGTGTGCCGAGAGCCACTTGCCTTTTCTGGGGAAACAGAGCAGCAGCGAGTACACTTGGAGTCTCCTAGTCGCGTTTCAGACTGTCAAGTTGTGGATAGTGCAAATATCTCTTCTCCACAAGCTTCTTCCCCTGATGTTGTTTATTCCTTTCTGGAACAAGAAAAGGAATCTGCCTGGAGCGATTTGGTTCCTGATTTGCCTCCAATTAACCCCCCCGAGTGTGCTGAGGTCTGCTATGAGTGCCTGGTCTCTGGAATTTGCTTTAGCTGATGCTGGATGAATTCATGGTCAGTCTGGTCGTTGGATCCCTGACCCGAATGATATCTCCTACAAATGAATGTGTGAGTCTTCCTCTTCTACAGTAGCCACCAACACTGGATCCTCAAAGAGCTCCAACGAACCCTGGGGTAAAGATTCTTCATTTTCTAAGACTGATGCAAGTATTTGTTCTGCTGTATGTGTTACTGAATCTAAAGTTGTAGGTGGGGAGGGAACACCTGAGGTAGTTCAATTAGGGCCTACACCTGCAGCTGTTGGTAACCATCAGAAGGGTCCTTCAATGGCCCTAATGTTTAAATTAGCTGATCTATTCCACTCAAATGGGGAACCTGCCCCCAGGAGGAATGCTGTCAGGTTACCATATAGAGGGGGCCTGGAATCTCCTCCAGACAGGCTGTTAATTGCCAGGTACCTATTAAAATCCTTTATGATGTTCTTTTCTTCTGAGATTTTTTCCCTTATTAGTCTGGGTAGTGGAAATTTTGATATCAGCTTTAAAAATGTATCTAATTTGGATAGGTACTGGTTCCAATCTCACACACTAAAGAATAGCTCACTTTGGGTCCCCTTTTAGGCTGTCCCTTTGACTAAGCCCTTGATCAAAACTGTTACTATTATATTTAGGAATGAGGGTGTTAATATTGAGGATATTTTGTTTTGGCTCAGACAACACTGTGAGATTTTGGGATGGCCTACACCCACGTTGGACAGTGAGCAGATTTGGGATGGTGATTGAAAGGTGAAGGTGAAACTTCTACCTACCAATTCTGGCCTTGTTCACCTCCCTAGTACTTTCCTTTTGGGTAGGGATAGGGGGTCTATTTTTTATATTGGACAACCCAGGTCCTGTTTTAAGTGTGGTTCTCAGCTGCACCTTAGCTCAGATTGTGACACTGCTAGGTGCAGTCATTGTTTGGAATATGGACATGTGGCCTCGGTGTGCCTCAATCTGTTCAAATGTAACCTTTGTGAGCAGACAGGGCATGTGTATGGTCATTGTCCATGGGCTACTCACAATTGTCAGGATTACCCTTCCTATGAAGAACTTATTAATCAGGCTCAACATACTCTGGCCAAGAATGCTACTGAGGTTCTGGTCTCACAACAGAGTTGTCAGAAGTCAGACTTTTCAACTGCAGGGTTAGGAAAGCTAGTACCTGTTATGACCCCTTGTCAGATTGCACCTCCTGTGCCTCCTTTAGTTATTGAGTGAGGGGATGGTATAGGTGGAGAGCTTGACACTCACAATAGGGATGACTCTGGGACACCTACTGAGGTGGGCATGCCTCCCCCTTCCCCTCAGGAACCACCCTTTAAGGTCATATCACTGAGGAAGTGAAACCGGCAAGTGAAAGCCATGTCTTCCTCTAAACGTACATCCAGGCTTGAGCCCCCTCCTGATACAGTGCAACTGATTAATAGCTATACTCTGCTTGGTGGCAATGTGGGGGGGATTAGAGGAGAAAGGTACAGATACCTCATCTGCCATGTCCACTACTGACACAGAGTGTAGGACTGAAGACCCTATTGCTAAAAGAACCAGATGGAGGCATGTGGGTAAAATCCCTTAGGACTGTTATAATTGTCTAGGTGTTGGTTTGTTCCTTTTTCCTCTGAGACATGCATTCTTTGGCCATTTCCACCATTAATGTTAATGGGATTAAAAGTTTAAAGAAACAAATTGTTTTTTTTTCCACACGTCAGGATTTATATTCCAACATTATTTGTTTACAAGACACCTGGCAGAATTCCCATTTAGAACTTCCCCATGCTTCATAGATCTGGACTATGGGGCCGTCTTTTTGGTCGATTGGGACAGACCTTTGTAATGGGATTGGGATCCTTTTTTTTTAATCCAGCTATCACTGTTTCCCAGTTACTAGATGTGCACCCAGGAAGAGCTCTCTGTTTGGATATTTCCTTTCTTTTGGAGAGACTTCTCCTCATTTCCATTTATGCTCCACAGACTAAGACTCAAAGAATAGCATTGTTTAAGGAAAGCCAGACATTTCTCCATACTTCCTGTCTGGTAATTTGGCTGGGGACTTTAACTGTAGTCTATCTCAGACTGATAGTGGCCTTCAAACTCCAAAGCTTTTTTGTGATTCTGTAGCTTTGCAAAAGATAGTATGTACTGCTAATCTGATTGATGCATATAGGACACTCCACTCTATGGGGGTTTTTATATTTTTTAAGGGTACCCTTAGGACACGTATTGATTTTGTCTTTTAGTCCAAGTTGCTTAAAGTTTTGAAAGCTTATACCTCCCCATTTGAATTTTCTGATCATGGGATGATTATGGCCTTAATAACTTGAGAAGGTGCCCCCAGATGTAAAAAAATAGATGGTGGTTGAATCAGTCCATGTTAGAAGATCCTAAGATTAGGAAGCTATGGTTGAGAGAATGGGTAGCTCGCCTTTCTGTGGATTGAATGTTATGACACCATTTTAGAATGGTGGGAAGACACAAAGACAGGAAGGGCAACATTTGTTTCAAAACCAGGCTCATATTAAAGCTAATAAGGGCTATTTAAGGTACCCAAAACTCAGACATCAGTTACAACATTTAATCTCATTATGTGAAACTACTGGACATGATTATAGTCACCTTATTGTTACTATTAAAAAACAGATGGCTAATCTACAGTACGATAGGCGTAGGTCCCTAGATCAGGAATTATGATTTGGAGCACACTCAGCCAAACAATTTTTAGATCCCTTTACTGAATGTAATGGTAGGGTTGAATCTCGGCTTAATACCTTCCTTAACTAATAAGGAGAGCAACATAGTTAATTCTCCACAGCAGCTGTTGTCAGTGGTGGAGGTGTATTTTTCTCAGGTTATGTCTATAGACATTTCCTTAGGAGATGAGAATATAGCCAGCACTTGTCTACATTGGACTTACCTTACCTTTATGATAGTGATAAGGTAGCTTTGGAAGTTGACATTTCCTTGCAGGAGGTCTGGGATGCCATAGGATCTTTGTCCTCCAGCTCAGCTCCCTGGTCTGATGGTATTGGGGCAGGAATTTATAAATCCTTCCTAGCTGACTTGAGTCCTGTATTAGTCATCTTGCTGAATTACACTTTACACACTGGTTCATATGCATCCTCTATGACTGAAGCAGTTTTACTTTTGTTTTAAAAAAATGGGAACAGGACTGATCTATGAAACTGGTGTCCACTCAGTCTTTTAAATACTGACTTAAAGATTTTGAGTAAAATTCTGTTAGCTTGAATTTCTAGGGTCACCCAGTACCTTATCAGTCCTGCACAGACCTGTGCTATAAAAGGTAGCAAACAGCAAGACAATTTGATTTGTATCAGGGAACTGTTTGGTAAAGGAGAAACTGAACAGTTACAAGGGATGGTGCTAGGTTTAGACAAGGAGAAAGCCTTTAACAAGGTTTCACCCCATTTTTTGTTTTTGGTCCTGAAAGCTTATGATATTCCTGATACTTTTGTGTGCTGGCTTTCTTCCATGTATCAGGGGGCTGTTATGATTCCAAATGTAAACGGCTGGTATGGATGGAGTATTGGTGTAGGTAAAGGGGTACATCAGGGTTGTCCTCTAAGTCTGACTTTATTCACTTTCACCATAGATATCCTTATTAGAATGTTGCAAATGAATCAGGATTTGGAAGGTCTAAAGGTATCCCCTAGTTCCCCTTCCTGTAAAGTTTTGGCTTACGCGGATGACTTGGTTTTACTTTTATTGCCTCATTTTTCAGTCTAGACACACTTGGACACTATAGAGTGCTTCTTTAGGCTATCAGGTTCCAAAGTGAATTATGATAAAATTAAGGGAGTTGTTAGAGGATCCACTCCTGTGCCGCCTTCTAGGTTACTTGCTAGGGTTCCGATTTCTAGAAACCCGATTAAGATATTGGGAGTGTATTTTGGTCCTGGTGACATGGCCGGTGTAAATTGGGATATGTCCCTCACCAGCGGGCAAAGACTTGTTAGTTCTTGGGAGGGTCATTTAATTTCAAAAAAGAAGAGGGTAATGTTAATTAAGACACTTCTCACTCCCATTTTTTTGTATATTAGTTACATTTTTCCACCTCCTTATTGTCTGGACTAAGTTGCTTAGTGTTTACTTTCAAGCATTTTGGGGGTCTAGGTTGAACCCAATAAAAAGGGATTTGACCTATTTGTCCATTTCTGAAGGTGGTATGAACATGGTTCACCCAATTGCTTTCTTTTTTAGTATTTTTTTATCATATCATTTTGGGTTAGTTTTGAGACCAGGAGAGATACTGTGGAGGCCTCTTATGGAACACTGGTTACTACTTTGTAACGGCTGTTGGTAGGACAAGAAGCCTAGACTCTTAGCTAGATTACCCACATTGCCCTCATATATAGTTGCGAGTATTAAACAAGTTGTCAAATTGCATATTAGCCCCCTACACTTACAAACTTGGGATAGGAAACAATTATATAGATATATTCTTTCTGAAGATTGTTATGCTGAGGTTATCTCTCCTGACTGTCTGAATGACCGGAAATCGGATGTCTTGCTACTCCTTATGAATAAACGTATCCCCTCTTATGCTTGGGATTGCTTGTGGTTGAGTAATTATGGGAGGTTGGGGATCAATGGAAACCATAAACACAAACAGTTATCAAAGAGGTACTGTCCCAGACCTAATTGTAATCAAATACTTGAAACTCAACAACATTTGTTTTTTCACTGTGATTATACAAAGCAGTTTGGGGTTTACTTGGCACATGAGTGGAATGAAGGTGAGTTTGAGAAACCTGATTACCCTACTTTGATGTTTGGGCCTTTTAAGAATGCTTTTGCTAAATAGCACAGTGACACAATTTATGTGATCTTTTGTATCATAAACTTTTATATTTGGCAATCTAGGTGTCAATGGACCTTGCAACAAAAAAAAATACATACGATGATTTTTTTCTAATATTTGTACTGCTCTTAAGTGTTTGATGAACTTTGATTTTGAGACAGGTCTATGTGCTCAGCTTCATCATTTTTGGATACACTGTGCTTCATGGCTACATTGATTCATGTATATTTTTGATTCTGATTTTTCTTCTGTTGTGTTTGTAATGAAGTCCAATTTCTCAATAAAATTCCCTTACTCTGACAGTAGGGGGACCCTAAACGTGCTGGATGGACTCTCAGTTTGGGGAGTTGGCTGGTGAACCTGCAGGAGAGCAGATCTCTGCTCCTGCAGGTCCAGCACAGGAGAGTCATGTATCTGGTTTGGATTCTTCTTTAGTTGCTGATGGTGAGATTTTAGAGGCAGACATTGCTGAACAGCACCTGCAGGAAAATCTTTGTGCGGAAAAACATTGTTTGGCTGAGTTATTGTCCTGAGCTGAATTGCAATATAAAACTCAGAGTCATTTGCTAGAAGAAGAGAAAAAGAAATGAAAGTGTCTTAGTTCTAGTCCCGATGTACAAATGGAAAAAAAATTGCATCTGCCAGTCTTTCTACTGACTCTCAACATCAAGATCTGCATATGGATTTAAACCTCTATGATGAGGAGCTGACTATTGCCTGGTCTCCAGACGCAGCACTTCAGAAAGCAGGGTGGATTCCTAAATCCGATGGAACCTGGCTGCAAGATCCTGATATTGTTTTGCCTGATATGGATACCACAATTACAGTCCTGTGTGATTCGGTTACTATGGGAACATGGATTCAAGATGGCTCCCAGTCCAAGGCCCCAGGTTCTTCTTCAGTACCACCGAACGAGTGTGTTGAGCCCTGTCTCCCAGTTGATCACTCTCGACAGTCTCCCTCCCCCCTTGACATTTTGGATAATCAGATTTTACTAGGGGTTTCTGAGGATCCTCTACCAGCTGATTCTGAGGCTTCTGATCCACAACCAAAACCTGTGGGACACAAATCAAGTTTTGCTAGCCTTTTTCATGCCCCCCCCCCGATGAATGCAAAATGCAGACATGCCATTCGCATTAGATATAAAAGTGGATTTGATGAAGTACTGGACTGTAGTTTTGTGGGCAAGTTTCTCATAAAACAGTCTCTTCACTTTTCTCCATCTGAAGTTTTTGCATTTATTCATGCCCCAGGAGAACAGAGTTTCAACATAAGTTTTCGTTCAGAGGCACTAATGGACAGGTTTTGGCAACAATATAATCTGGTCAAAGACACTGACTATTGGACTCATTTTTTTCACAGTACCTCTTTCTAAACCTACTCTAAAAACTGTTACCATTTTGTTCCATAATGAGGGGTTAATGTTAAGGATATCATATATTGGTTGGAACAAAAGTGTGAAATTCAGGGTATACCTGATCTGATTATTGATGGTGAGGATTTTTGGACTGGGGGGTGGAAATTTAAATTTCAGCTATGCTCATTGGATGCAGGAATACAACATCTCCCTAGTAGTTTTTTTTTTTTTTTTTGAGTAGGGACCAGCATGTTTTATTTTATTCAGGGATGCCTCACATATGCTTCAAATGTGGATTCCAATGCCATGTTAGTAGTAATTGTGAACAAATTAGATGCAACATGTGTGGGATGTTGGTACATCCAGGTATCCATTGTACTTTCACTAGATGTAGTATGTGTGACACTGAAGGTCATACCTTCACTAAATGTCCCTGGGCTTCTCAAAACACAACAGATGCTGATTTTGTGGAACATGACTTTTATGTAAACTCTGCTGTACATAAGCATGCTAATCTCTGTACTGTTTCACGTACCTCCTGTCCCAGGTCATCTGAGAACCGACTGGCTTCTCCCCACCACCCAGTTTTGACTTTTATTACCCTGGTAACATTGAGTGGTTCTGATGCCTCCTTACCTATAAATCCTGTTCCTGTCAATCAGGTCCCCAGTGTTGTAGATGAGCAGACTTCTACTGTACTACTTTCCCTGATTATTATCACTCCTTCATCAGATACCACCCCAGTCATGCCCCCTCTGATTTTACTTCCTTTCATTTAGTGAAACAGGGAAGAGGAAAGGCAATACTGAAAAAAGCCCTTACTGATAACATCCCCTTACAAAATCAGTATGCACCCTTGCAATGGGGTGACACAGAGATGGAGGATGCGTCTGATCCCTCCTTGTTGTTAGATGCCTCCTCAGGAAATGAGGAACCTGATAAGCTTCAGGTTAAAGTCACAAAAAAAGTGGGTGACCCATTCTAAAGCTAATCTTGTGCAAGACAAACCCCCCTGAATTGTTCTATGCTGGATTTGTCAATTGCCTCTCTGAATACTAATAGTATTCAATCTGATATTAAACATAAAGTGACCTTTTCACTTTTTGAATCCATGCCTTTACAAGTCCTTTTCCTCCAAGACACATACATTTATTCTCTGGCTGAAGCAAACATTGCTACCTCTGATTGGAAATAGGGCCCCTGCTTTTGGTCATTAGGTTTAGACCTTTGTAGTAGTGTGGCCACTTGTTTCTTCCATGGTACTGTTAATGTTCTGAAATTAGTCGAAATTATGCAAGGACGAGTACTGTTACTTGATGTTGTCATTGAGGGAGTTTTTTATAGATTAATTAATTATTATGCCCCACAAACTAAGACTGGGCATACATTAATGTGGAGAACTATCCAGCCTTTCTTACATACTTCAAAAATTGTTGTTTGGGGAGGTGATTTTACTTGTGGGCTGTTACACTCTGATAGAGGGGGAAACACTCAGAAAGTCTACTGTGATGCTGTAGAACTTAACCACATTTTGGCTCAGACTGCATTGAAAAATGCTCAACATGCAGTTTTGAGAACCCCATTACATACATTCCATAAAGGTGCTTTATCCTCTAGGATAGATTTCTTTTTTATCCCAGTAGACCTAAATGTAGTGATATCTGACACTAAGATAGTAGCCACCTCTGACCACTGTCTGATAAGTATAAGATTATCTGATGTAGCTAACACTGCTTATGGTAAAGGGCTTTGGAGACTTAATTCTGATATTTTTCTGTCTACCCAAGGTTCTGGTGCATTACAGTTATTGTCTGCCAGACTTTCAATTTTTGGTTTATATGACAGTGCTGTGGCTTTGGTGGCTGGGATTCAAAACTGATTTTGTGCATTATTTTAAAACATCAGCCCTGATATATCATCATGCAAAAAATTATAGATATAAGGTTTTGTATTCACAGCTTCAGTTTTTGCAAGTCAAAGGATTGACTACACAATCTCAGGACACTTGTTTAGCAGCAATTAAAACTGAACTGCTTTCATTGCAATATAATACATTTACTACTCTGGAGGCTGAACAGAAATTTGGTACTCAAGGAAAATCATATATCAGTAATCCTTATGAAAACTGTAAATTTAGACAACAGAACAAGCATATTTCCAGACCTCTATCTAACAATGGAATTTTTTTTTCCTTCACTGCTAATATTCTGAACGAAATCCATAGATATTTGCTTAATAAATTTGGCTCCCCCCTTTGTATTTCGAACAAAACTGGGCATTGGTTGAGATCACTCACTTTACCTCATATAACTGAAGTTCAGCAGACACTCTTATTAACACCTATTTCAAAACTAGAATTGGAGGAAGTGCTTAATGCTTTATCTATCAATACTGCTCCTGGGATGGATGGCTCCCCTCTGAATTTTATGGAAGGTTATGGCTACAATGTCCTGCTGAACTGGTTCATGTTTATAAAGACCCTTTATTTTCTACAGAGATTCCCCAAATCATGAACACCAGTATTTTGTGTTTGTTGCATAAAAAGGGTGATGTGACCCATCTGACAATTAGGAAACCGATTACACCACTTAATGTTGACCTTAAGATTTTAGCAAAAGTTTTGAATAATCGTCTGTTGCATGTTTTGGGTGCCTATATTCATACGGCCCAAACATGTACCATTCCAGGTCAGAAAATTTCAGACACTTTGATTTTGTTTTGTGAAATTTTAAGTTATAATAAGACTCATAACACTGATATACCTTTTTTTGTTTAGTCTTGAACAAACCCAGGCATTTGACAGGGTTTCTCATAGTTTTTGTGGCTATTCTTACAATTGTTTGGAATCCCTAAGGCTTTTATTACAATTTTACATGGGTATTATTATACTGCATCTGTTTGCCCTTTGATCAGAGGTTTCCTTGGTACAGCCTGTTCAATTGTTTGTGGGGTTTGGCAGGGCTGCCCCTTAAGCCCGTTGTTATTTGTTCTTAGTTTAGATCCTGTCATAAGGGCTGTATACTCCTTCCAATTGATACCTGGTATTTCTGTACCATGCCTCCCAGTGGTTAAAATGCGTGTGTATGTGAATGATCTGGTGGTTGTTGTTTCAGACATTGCTTCTGGACTTGCTGTGTTAGATGTGTTTTCATTTTTTTCTGAGTTGTCTGATGCACAAATTAATCTGTCTAAAAGTTTCTGCCTTTATGTTGGTGTATCTCCTTTACAGCTCAATACTGTTAGAGGGATTCCATTGGTTATAGAACCTCAAAAAATATTGGGAATTTCTTTTTGGTCCAGGCGACATGGCCACTTTTAATTGGTCTCGACTCTTAGACCTTGCCATAGACAGAATTCAGAAATGGAATAGATTGCATATGCATAAATCGAAACATGTATTTATGCTTCATACTTATTTACTTCCTCTCTTTCTGTATCTGAGTTATGTTTTTCCAATTCCTAAAAATCTAGAATGTAACATTTTGGGATGTTTTTTCACTGGAATATGGGGTAGCTGCTTGAATCTGGTTAAAAGTGGAATTACTTACTGTTCACTGGTGTAAGGCAGTCTGGGGATGTTGCACCCCATAGTTTTTTTATATTTGTATATTTTTTATTCCAGTTGTGTTCCTGTGTTACGTGGTGATAACCACATATGGGTACCTTGGTTAGCCTTACATTTACAGGAAGTAATTGCCACCTGGACTAGGTATGGTATGCTTCCAAGACAATTTTTTTTTAATTTTTTTATTTATTAAATTCTTGGATTACAAATACCTTTGAGCAGAAACTGCTTGTTTACAAAGGTTCCACGTCAAATCATGAGGGTCAACATACATACAGAGGTAGTAAAAGAATGCACAATAAACAACCAAAACAACTAAAAGAAAAAATAAAGATATTCAGTTATAACATACTTTGAGATAATATTCATATAACAAGCAGCTTGAGTAGGAAGCTGGCTGTGGTAACAATAAGAGCTAGAGGGCACCATAGGCAGTTAGTATTGCAGGCGTGCGACCAGGAGAGGAAGTTGGCAGGCTAATGGGCCACTTTCCGATGGTGGTGGAAAATGTCTTGTACCAGTGGAGATGTAAAGCAGGAAATGAGTCACAAGGAAGGCCAGTGCCAGAGGGAATGAGACTGGGAAAGGGCATGCTGTGAGACATGAGTGAGCTGGGAGGTGTTTAGAGAGATATCTGTTCAGAGAAGCCACATTGAGTGGTAGAGGTGAGGTAAAGTTTGAGATTCCTTTTGAAGGGTCCAAGTGTAGTAGAGTGCTTCTTTATTGAGGGAATTGAACCACTGAGTGGCTCTATAGATAAAGGACCACTGACCCATGAAGGTACGACATCTAGGAACCTGAAAGGTTAGAGATTGGGCACCACGTGTTTGTTGAGTGCCACTGTAGATAGTAAGGAGTGAGCTAACACCAGGTGGCATGAGACCAAGGAGAATCTTTTTGGTAAGTAAGCAGGTCTGGTATTGTATTCTACTGAGTAGGGGTAGCCAGCTGGCCTGTACATAGAGGTCACAGGTGTGAGTTTGTCAGGCCACACCCATTAGTAGTCTACAGGCTTTGTTGAGAGAAACTGAGATCCTGCAGAGGGCACTTGTTGAGGCAGAGCCATAGATGGCAAGGCTGTAGTCAATGAGGTGACAGAGCTGTAGATGGCTAGTTTAAGGGCATCTGCAGGCATACAGTGCTTGTGTTTGTGTAGTAGTCCAATCCGTATATTGGCAGTCTTGGCAACAGTGTCAATATGTCGAGTGCAGGAGAGGGTACTATCCAGGGTAATACCAAGCTACTTGAACTCCTTGACATGTTCGAGTTGGTTCCCAGCATAGTTCTTGATGGTGAGGGATGGAGAGTTGTGCCTGCTCCGTTGGTTACAGAAGGACATGGCTTTAGTCTTGCTGTGGTTCAGGACAAGTTTATGAGAATTGAACCAGTCTTTGATGTGCTTGAAGTCGAGCTGCAGCTTGGATTCAAGGACTGTAATATCTTGGTGGCTGGAAAACAGGACTGCATCATCTGCATATAGTAGTATTTTTTGGTGGCAGGCACTGAGGAGATTGTTGATGAAGAGGGAGAAGAGTAGAGTGCCCAGAATAGACCCCTGGGGACTCCGGAGTGGACCAGTTTCTCATCCGACGATATCCCTGCAATCGTTACACGTTGGATCTGATTATCAAGGTAGCTGGTGAACCATGGAAGGGCATCACTGGAGACCCCAATGGAGGACAGTTGCTTGAGCAGTAGGGGGTGGTTAACTGTGTCGAATGCCTTGGTAAGGTCTATAAACACTGCCCCTCCACAATTCCCTTTGTCATGCGTGGCATGGATGAAGGTTATAAATTCCAGTAGTGTAGTGGTGGTGCTATGCCCTTTTCTGTAGCCATGCTGCTCTGGGCACTGTACATTGTACTTATCCAGGAATTTAACTAGTTGGTCCGACACTATTCGCTCCAGCGCTTTAGATAGTGGGGGGAGGAGTGAGATAGGTCTGTAATTGGTGTGGAGCATCCTATCTCCGCTTTTGTGAACCGGTGTGACAGCGGCTTTCTTCTAGAGAGAGGGGAAATGGCCCAATCTAAGTGAGAGATTGAAGATCTTTGTAAGTGATTCTTAGATTTCATCAAGGACTTGTGCCAGCAGTTTCAGGTCAAGGGAGTCACCACTGCACCTTTGTTTGCCAATGGCCTTTTGAATGTATTTTCTAGCTACTTGTGGTGGGACACTAAAAAAAAACTTTGGGTTGTTACGTTCTAGTTGGGGGTAACTTAGGGAGGAGCTGGAGGGAGGTCGTCGAAAAATTTGGTGGAAGGACACTGTCCAGGTTTGTAAATGCATTATTAAAAGTGCTGGTGATGGTACCTAGGTCGAGTGTAGGAGTGCCATGAAGGTTGAGCATAATGGGCGGTGCTTTAGGATCCTTGCCTGTGAGTTCTTTCATGTTGTTCCAGAATTTTTTTCCCTGGCCCCAAGAGTTGGTCAGAGCCTGTTTGTAATAGCCGCATTTAGCATTCCGTATTTTTGGAGCGCAATCATTTCTGGCTGCTTTGTATAATTGTATGTTTACTTGCATCGGAGTTGCACAAGCACAATGCCAGAGGTGGTCTCTGTGTTTGAGTAGAGTTAAAAGGTCAGTAGTAACACAGGGGTTGGTCTGTCCTTTGACCGTCATCTTTTTCACTGGTGCATAGATGTCACTGGCTTCGTTGAAACATTTGATAAATAGGTCCAGAGCTTTGTTGGTGTCACTGAGGGAGTCAAGCTGCCCAGTTCAGCCTGGTTAAATGGGATTTTAACAGCTGGAGGTGCCCTTGTTTGATAACCCTGGCATAGATAAGCTTGGGAGGGGGACTGTGGTATTTGTTTGACCAGGAGCAGATGACAGGCGAGTGGTCACTTATTGTATCCGGGAGTACAGAAACATTGGAGATGCGTTCAGGACAGTTAGATAGAATCCAGTCTAGAAGTGTAAGGGAGCCTGTCCTAATTTTTCCTAACAATTGCAGGTTGCTTGATTCCCTTCATACATTGAAGATAGTATTGTTAAGTTTAAATGCTGGGAGATTCAAATGTCTCATTTGCAATCTTTGTCTAGGAAGCACTTGTATGCAGGGATTATTGACACCTATTTTAAAATATTAGCCTTTTCTGAGCGATTCCAATTGGAGCAACAGCACATCTGTGGCATGTTAAATGACAAAAGACTTCCACACAAACTTTGGGATACTGTATGGTTACGTGATCAGGGGAAATTGAACATTAAAAACAATTTAAAACACAAAGAATTGTCAGAGCCATATTGCCCATAACCAGGCTGTGATGCCAGTTTAGAAACGAAACAACATTTATTTTTTGATTATTCATATGTTGTTGATCTTTGGCATGTTGTACATATTCAGTGCACTACATTACCATTTCAATATTTGAATTACGATACTTTTGTTTTGGGTCTCTTTTCCGACCATTGGAAGTTACTTAATCTCCGTAGTGTCCTTATTATTTTCGCTTTTTTCAAATTTTGGATTTGGAATAGTAGAGTTCATTCTTCACTGCAACAACAAACCATGTTTTCTTTTATTCGGGATGATTTACAGTGATTTATCTCATTCGAAGCTGGCACCACACGACCTGCGGTCCACTCTAAAAACTGGGATATTTTTTCTGTATCTATGATGTTGTCTTCTTATGATTTTTCTTTTAAAGGGGGAATGAATGAGTTTTGGGTTTTATGATGATCAGGATTACTTGCTGACTTTTTTGTATGTCAAGTTATTTTTTCATGTCTTTTTTTGTGTTTGTTCTCCCCATTTTTAGTGGAGAAGGGGAAGGGGTCTGGTTATGACTTTCCTTCTGTTTGGGATTCCTGTATGAGGTAATAAGGATTCCTGTTCCTGTTTTTTTCTCCTTTTTTGTGATACAATGCTGATTTGTATAGGGTTTATTTTAATTTATATATACGTATAAAAAAACCTGTTTTTTCTCCCCAGTTTTTTAGTAGAGGGAGGGGTGGGTTCAGCTCAGGTTTATTATATGAAGCATACTTATTTCCGTCCCTTTTATTTTATTTCTTCTAAGTTTGTTTGTTGTAAGACTGTTTTCTGTTAGTTTATGAATTCCCCGAGTTTTGGGTGGAGTTTTGGGTTATTGTATGCTGCAATACTTACTTCTGTTCCTTTTAATTTTATTTTATGAGATTGTATGATGTAATACTGTTCTTGTATCTTTTTGTTTTTTTAATTAACATTCCCCAACTCTTTTGGTAGGGAGGGGGAGGGTTGGTAGAGGTTGGGGTTCTTGTATGATGAGATGATTTCTAATGTTCTTTTTGATTTTTCCTTTTAAGTTTGTATGATGTACTACTGTTTTTGTATAATTTGTTTTTCAATAAAAATTTCCCTACTCTTTTTCGATAAGTGCCATGGGATCTTTAGCATCCACCTAAACTACCACCAATCCAGGCAGATGGGGCCCCAGTTTAAACATCTCATCTGAAAGACGGCACCTCAGAAGTGCAACACCCACCTCATGCTGCATTGTCATATTAACCTAAATGCCAGATGTGGGAACTGAACCCACAACCCTCTGATCTCCCGGCCTCAGCGGCAAGTATGCTACCTACTGAGCCACTTGCACTGTTAAAATATAATCAAATGATAGTGCTGAATATTGCATGCCACTTACTCTATCCAAATTTAAGGATTTTTCTGCTAACAGGATGATAACAATAGAATAAGAGACATTAGACAAAATATGGAATTGTTTCTTACAAGAACACTATCACATTTAATGCTAAATTTAAGCCCTTTAGTGCTAGTGATTTCATCTTATATATCCACTCTCATTCTCTTTGTTCAAAAGTTACATTTCTACCCCCTCCCCAAGACTGTACTGGAACATGATCAATGGCCATAAATGTGAACAAACTTGAGTCACTACAGTGGATTTCTTTAAAACAAAAACCTACTGAGCTGTCACATTTATCACTAGGAATAGACCTTGGATGTTCTTGTATCCTTAGTTTGGCTTGTCTAATAGTTTTTCCAAAATAAACAAATTGTAATCACATCATACTATGTAGATCATATAACTGCTTGTACATCTTAGAAAATGACAACTCTTATAACTTTTATTTTGTGTACTTGTCCAAACCATTTACCCTGTCCATGCATATTTATATACAAAACAGTTGCCACAGCAATAAAACTCTTTTGGTAGAGGTCTGTGTAAACATAGTAAAATATTTTGTTTAGCATTAGGCATATTAAAATGAATTCTGCAAATCAAAGTCTCCTGAGTTTTTATCCCTGCAATAAGCTATTAGTGGTGCATCATCTACTGCAGTTTACCCTTCAACACTGGGTAAGTATCAAGAATTTTCCAATTATCACATATACGTCATACTTTTCTTGGGGCCAGAAAATTCTATTGAAACACAATAAACATATTCCTTTTGTTTGCATCTCTAATAGGGCTGGTTGAAAGTTTTCTTCTGTTGGTGAAATTCTGGCAAAATTATCATTTCACTTTGGTGAAATCTTGTGAAATTTCCATGAACTTTTGTGAAATGTCACCAAAATTGTTATTTTAGCTGGCTTGGTGGTGCTGAGGGTTAAGGCACTAGCTGCCTCACCTCGTGCCACGCCGATGACTCGGGTTTGGAAATAAGCCCAGGAGGTCGGGGGTCAGCAGGGGTGGGTAGGGATGGAGCATCTATGTGATGGCTCTCCCTTACCAGGGCGAATTAGGGATGGTGTCACTCTTGAGTGACCCCTGGCATTGGCCGGGGGGGTGATCTGAAGGGGGTGCACAGCCAGAAGACAACAGGGGAGCTCAGTGGATGCTAGTCATCATTGGATGACCAAGCTCCATGGGGTGGTCAGAAGTAGTGAAAATCTCTGGAGCACCTAATAGGTGATGACAGGTCCAGTGGTCAGTCCCCATGTTCAATGCCAGGCCTCCAGCTCCAAAGAGGCACTCCCTCCACTCCCTGGTCACCCTCTAAATTGTAGATAGAGCACCAGAGGAGTCGGCGGTCCTGCCCCGTGGGGACTCAAAGCTAGGGGTTTGAATGGCCAGGTGGTGCGGCAAGGGAGGTGGAGTCTGAAGGCTTCAGGCAGATAGGACAAGACCGAACTGAGTGCCCTGCTGGACAGAGTTCAGGTCTCCAGAGTAGGAGGGATAAAGAAAGTTAAAAAAAATCGTTATTTCAGTTATTTTCATCTACTTTAAAATGTTTATGTCCACATTGCACCACATTTTGCATAAGGACTTTACCAGTTCCATACAGAGATGTACTAAGATTCAAATATCTATTTTCAAAGGTGATGGAGTTATAAGCCTCCAAACTTTCAGGCATTTTAAAGTTACATTTTGCAAGTACTGTGTGTAAAGTGCAACATTTAAGCCTCTATAACTTTAAAACTAGAGAAAAGAATATCACAAATTTTGCTGGGTTCAATTAACCTAAATATTAGCCTTTGAGGCCACCCCGAGGTCCTAACAGCAAAGCATAGCTCTACTAAGTAGATGCCCTGGGTTTGAAAGCAAATCCAGGAAGTTGCCTTAGAATAGAGATGGGTGAAATCTGCAAATTTCATTCTGTGAAAAGTTTCATGAAATTTGTGCATTTCATAAAATATTTTGTGGGTGAAAAATATGAAATTCCACCAGCAAAATGCCAAATTTAGCCCACGAATGGTGGAATTTCTCCACTCATGGGCGAAATTCTTCATTTTGTGGGTGGAATTCCACATTGGTGTGGTAAAATTCTGCATTTCACAGGTGAAATTCCACATTTCACACCTATGAAATATTTTACGAAATGATCAAAATTCATTTAATATTTTACACAGTGATATTTGTGATTTAGCTGGCAAAATTACATTTCCCTGCATCTGTACCTCAGAACACAGGCTATGGCCAAGACAGCTGCCATTCAACAATGCATCTCAGTTGGGGGGGGGTTGGCCGCTGATTCCATCAATGCATTGACCATACAGCTGAGCCATTGAGCTTGCTCCTGCTCCTGGGGAAGTTGTTGCTGTGCAAGGCTGACAGAGGCACTGCCCCCACCAAGGGAGGTGGCAGAGAAAAACATAAGAGAAAAACCCAGTAGCCAACTAAATGACATCTGGGTTAAGCTTGATTAGGGTATATACTTGTGAAGAATAGAGATGTGTGAAATCTGCAAATTTTGTTCCATGAAATATTTCATGAGATTCACACGTTTCATGAAATGCCAAATTTTGCTGGTCAATTGGCGACTTTCACCTGCAACCAGTGGAATTTCACCACTCTTGGGTGAAATTCTGCTGCTCATGGGTGAAATTCCGGATTTCATGGGTGAAACTTGTGATTTTGTCAGTGGAATTTCGCATTTTGCACCCGTGAAATTTGTCAATGAAATGCGCAAATTTTGCAAAATATTTTGCATGGTGAAATTTGCTATTTCTCTGGAATTTCACTGGCAAAATTTAATTTCACTGCATCTCTAGTGAAGAGGACATAATCACAAGAGATGAGCTGCCAGCTGGGCCAATTGCAATCTCTTTAACTTAGCTGTTGCAAAAAGTTTTTAATCAGTCAGACCAAAATAATTTTTAGTAATGTATACAATGTTTCTATGTTGCTTGTTATCCAAATCAAATCAAATCAAATGTTATTTATAATGCACTTTTCCAAAACCAAAGCACATACACAATATAATCTCAAATCATACAAACACAATAATATGAATTCAAATATACAATCTATAAACATACTCTAAAATGGCAGCAAGCAATAAAACTAAATATTGTAACCAAAAGCCAAAATAAATAAATATGTTTTCAGTGAGGACTTTAAGGTTTCGACGGATAGGCACTCTCTAATCCAATGAGGTAGAGAGTTCCACAGGGTTAGGGCTACAAAAGAAAAAGCCCTAGTGCCAGATGTTTGAAGACGGACCCTGGGTACCTCTAGCAATCCCTCATCGTCTCAGTGAAGTGGGTGGGAGGGGGAGTAAAGCCAAAGAATGTCTTGCAAGTAACCCGGTCCTTGTCTGTGCAGGGTCTTATAGGTTAGCAATGTGACCTTGAAGGTTATCCTCCATCACACTGGCAGCTAATGCAGTTCACGCAGCACCGGAGTGACATGCCTAGTTCTTGACAGCTCTGTCAACAACCTGGCCAATGCGTTTTGCACCAGCTGCAGGTGATGGAGATCCACCCCCTGTAACCCTAGGTATAGAGCATTACAGAAGTCAAGGTGAGAGGACACAAAGGCATGGACCAACACAGGAAGATACTCAGGTGGAACAAGGTGCTTTATCCAGGCAATGTTCCTTAGATGAAAATGAGGTCATGACAACCGCCGACACCTGTGCTTTTAGTGTCAGTTTGTTGTCAAGCACAATACCCAGATTTCACACCCATTCAGAAGATCTTAACTGGTTACCCACAAGCACAAGGCTAGATGGTTGCCTAGGTTCAACTTCTCTACCCACTGATCTGGATGCACTACCGGTACTTCAGTCTTATCCGGACTTAGTCTCAACCAGTTAGCATTCATCCAGTCCTGGATCTCAGTGAGGCAGTTGTTAAAGACAGAGATAGCACTATTTTGTTCGGGTACAAAGGAAATGTAGAGCTGGGTATCATCTGCATAGCAGTGAAAACTCAGCTCATACCACCTTATAATGTCTCCTAATGGCAGCATATACACCATGAACAACATGGGGGACAGTACAGAGCCCTGTGGTACCATGCAAAGCAGAGCAAAGTGGGCAGAGAAAAAACTTTGACACCACCCTCTGAGTTCTGCCCATGAAGAAAGAATGGAACCATCTAAGGACTGTCCCAGACAGTCCACAGAACAGCAGCAAATGTTCCAACAATACCCCATGATTCACAGTGTCAAATGCTGCAGAGAGATCAAAGAGGACCAAGATCGAACAATTCCTCTGATCCCTTGCTATCAGGAGATCATTAAGTACCCAAATCAATGCTGTCTAGGTACTATGCCTCTTCCTGAAGCCAGACTGGAGAAGATCATGGATTTCATGGGTGGTAAGAAAGTTCTTGAGCTGTAACTTGACTACCTTCTCAATAACCTTGCCCAAGAAGGGCAGGTTAGAGACAGCTCTATAGTTCCCAAGACAGTCTGGGTCACAGGAAGATTTCTTTAAAAGGGGCGTCAACACAGCCTCCTTTAAGGGGTCTGGAAACACCCCTTGGTCCTGTGAGCACCAGACTATCTTCTCAAGGATCAAGCCAATGACATCCATACACCCCACCAAAAGACAGGTTGTACCCAGATCCAAACCACAGTATGTCAGTCGCAGCTCTTGTACAATCTTCACGATATCCATGATTGCTGGCTAATCAAAATCTATCCAGATAGGCCAGTTGTCTGCATCTTCATGTCGACCACTGCCATACTCATTTGAGTGAGTCAAACAAATCTCTGACCTGATGGAGGACACCTTATCAGAAATAAATTGAGCGAACTCCTCACACTTACTCTGTGAAAAGGCTCCCTGGCCCTGAAGGCAGGCTTGATTGCACAACCTATCCATGGCCTGAAAGAGCTGGGCCAGTCACTTCTTTGCTGCAGCAGTCTCCCTGGACAGGAACTCTGCCTTCTTACAGGAGAGTTCTGATTGATAGTCTGAATAATGGGCTATCAACCTAAGCCTGTCCTCCTCCTCCTCCAGGCCAGATTTTCACCAACACCATTCCAACCTTCGCCAAGATATCTTCGGCTCCCTCAAAGTCCCATCAAACCAAGGGGACAGAGGGAGGAGAGGGAGAGGACAAACTTGGACAGGAGCTACGGAGTTCAGGGCACCCAGAACCACACTATTATAGTGTGCCACTAGGATCCCAGGATCCAGGCATTCCATTTGCAAACTCAATAGATCCAGCACTGCCATCAGACCATCTGGGGTAACACCCCTCAAAGGGTGGTACCAGACAATCTCCAAAGGGGTGGGTCTCAGAGGGGGAGCCAAAAAACTGAACCCTATAGAGTGATGGTCTGACCAACCAACTGGTTCCACCACCAAGTCAGGAGCCTCCATCCCCAGGAGGAACTCCAGGTCCAAGGAGTGACCCTGAATATGGGTTGCAGCGGTAACTATCTGTGTGAAGCCCAATGAAATCATCAGTTGGAGGAAGTTCTGACCAAAACGCGAGAGTTCATCATTGACCCAGGCATTGAAATCCCCCAGGACCAACCACCATGGAAAACCCTTACAGCATTTCTTACATCGTAATGTGATAATCACATCACTTGTGTCCTTTAGTACTTGTGGAAAACTGCCTACAAAACTTTTCAGGAAGAAATCATAAAATCTGGACCAATTATCAGTTACTGAATTAATTCCAGAGACAATCGGTTGTCCCAGAGGTCTTTCTGCATTTTTATGAATTTTCAGAAAGAGATAAAATGTGAATATTACTGGGTTTTGATTTTTTCAAATAATCGTAATCATGCTTATTAATCCAGTTATTTGAATGATACCGGGTCAAAAATTAATCTAGGTCATACTTAAATGTATGTATTATGGGTTAACAGCCAATCATCTATAAAATTCAGTATTGGAAAGTTGTCTTAATGCTTCGTCTTGGTACATCTCTGTTGTCTACAGCAGAATGTTACAGCCTTTATCCAATTTCTTGATCATCATATCACTCCAGGACTGTATCTCTTCTAAGGCATTTCTTTCTTCATGTGTGATGTTTGGGCACTTTCTAGTCCAGGAAGAAAAGATTCTACTGACTGTTTAATATGACTTTTTCAGATGTCAATATTGCTATACTTTGGACTAACTTAAGATTGAATCTGGATTTGGCTTCAAAGATCACTTCTGTCAGTTGCAATTTATTCATTAAGTCATTCAGCACTTTTTCCCTGTCCCAAATAACTAATGCTTCATCTATTATTATATCTAGTGAAACTTCCAACTCAAAACATTGGTCATCCAAGACATCTTCAAAAGGGAAATCTGAGGTATTTAAACTTAAATTGTCTATTTGGCACTCATTATGCTTCAACAAGAAAAGGAAATACCTATCAGATTTTCCTGAATAGATTGCATAGTTCAGCTACAATGTAAATTATATTAATGGGAGGTGGTGCCCAAAAAATATTTAAATATTTTTCTAATTTGTTTTTCTGATGCTGTTAATATTTTTGTTGATTAATTGATTATTGCATTTTCAGATTGCTTCTCAGTAACCATGAATGTCCTTTTCTTGTTTTTTTTTTCTTTTCCCTCTCCTATTTGTTTTGTTTTTTGACTGCCCCCTTTATTTTTATTTTCCTGTGATTTTTTGTACAGCATTTGTTTCCTTTAAATCTGCTGTGTTCCTTTGAAGACATACACGGTTTACAGTCTGAATATGCACTTTACTAACATATGAACTTCAAAAATGCCAGCAGATACAGGTATTGCAGTCTATCTAGTCCATTTGATTGTACAGCCAGCCCCTCACCATGCAGCTGCCCCACTCACCCCTCCCCTCTTCATAATTACCCCTCTAGCTCTGTTCCATCCCCTCTTAAAGCCATCTACCATGCTATAGGCTACTGCCTCCTCAGGCAGAGCACTTCACTTGTCCACCACCTTTCTCTGTGAAATATTGTTTCCTGACTTCCTTCCTGAATCTTCCCTCTCCAATCTCAGCTGGTTTCCCCTAGTGACCCTTCCCTTTCTGATATAGAAAATTCCTTCTGTGCTAGTCTTATTTATCCCCTTTAGGTATTAAAACATTTTAATCATGTCTCCCCTTTCCTTCCTCTCCACCAGGGAATACATGTTCAGCTCGCCCAGTCTCTCATCATAGGAGTATCCCTCTAATCCCTGGATCATCTTTGTCACCCTATGCTGCACATCCTCCAGCAATCTGATGTCCTTCTTCAGGAATGACCACCAGAACTGCACACAGTATTCCATGTGCAGCCTGACCAGTGACCTGTAGAGGGGCAGGATCACTTCCCTATTTCTAGAGGAGATTCCCCTCTCATTATGGAACTCAGCATTCTGTTGGCTTTTGCTTCTGCCTTCCAGCACTGAGCCACATTGTTCATCCTCCCTGTTATGAGCACTCTTAGATTCTTCTCCTCCTTAATGCATTCCAGCTGTACCTCCCCCAGCTGATAGCTCCTCCCCTGGTTGTTGTCCCCAAAGTGCAAAACCTTGCAATTTTAGGCATTAAATCCCAACTGCCATACCTCCCACCATTCCAGAAGTTTGGTCAGGTCCCCCTGCAGCTCCCTCCACCGTTCAATGACATCCACCACTGCTCCCATCTTTGTGTCATCTGCGAAGAGACTGCTCTTGCTCCAGACCCTGTGGGAGATATCAGCACTGAAAATTCCAAACAGCACTGGTCCCAACACTGATTCCTGTGGCACCCTGCTCATCATATCCCTCAGCATTGAAAGTCCACCCCAACCACCATTTGCTGCCTACCCTTCATCCAATTGATGATCCAGTTTACCATCTTTGTTCCTACTCCATATATTCCAGTTCCCCCCATGCCTCCCATGTGGCACAGAATCAAAGGCCTTGCTGAAATTGAAATACAGGACATCCACTGCATGGTCTTTGTCCAGTTCCCTTGTCACCCAGTTGTAGCACTCAATTAGGTTTATCTGGCATGTTCTACCCGAGATAAACTCATGCTGCTGACTGTCCTGGAGACCATTGTTCTCCAAAAAAGTCACCAGCCTCTCTTTTAGGATCATCTCCATCAGTTTACACATATTTGATGTGATGTTCACTGGTTGGTAGTTTCCTGGTTCATCCTTGGGTCCACCCTTGTGAATGGGTACCACATGGACCATCCTCCAATCCCATGGCATGCACCCTGTGTCCTAGGAGGTATTGAGCAGGTCAGCCAATGGTCCTGCCAGGATCTCAGCTTGTTCCTTAAATACCCTAGGATGAATGCCATCTGGACCTGATGCCTTATCCCCCCCAGTGCCCTTAGTCCTTTCAGCACTCTATCCTCTGTGATCCCTGTATCAGTCACCTGCTCCCCCTGCCCACCCATCCTCTCCCAGGTGGTTCCTGAACCCTATTTTTACTTTATAAACACAGAGCATAAGCAATCATTTAATGTCTCTGCCTTGTCCTCCCCCTTCTCCACCCAGCCCCATCCTTCTTTATCCTCACTATCTGATCTTTGTTTTTCCACCTTTCACTGATGTATCTAAAGAAGTCCTTCTCTCCATTCTTAATGCCCTGGGCTTGTGTTGTGCAGAATTTTCAAATTCCAGTGAAACAGGTTTTTGTGGAATATTCAGAATTCCACCAGTATACCACCAAATTCTGCCAGAAATGGAATGGCAGAATTCCACAGCATGAAATAGATGTGGAATGATTTTCCATGAAAAAAATCACTGTTCGGCAGAATATTATTCTGTGGATCTCAATATTTTCTGTGGAAATTGTTGCAGAATAGTTCTCAGCGGAAAAAATTACTGTTCCACGGAATATTATTCACTGACCTACGCAGCCAGTATAGTGTTATGCTTGTGCAACTGTGTTAGTTTGGTTTTGGCTGTTCACACCCTTTATTCCAGAGGAATTTCCACCATGTAGGGGTACAATGGCAAGGAACTCTCAGAGAGGGTTCCACTCCTAGAGGTGCCACGGGACATTTCCTGTGGCTAAAGGTACCTTAGGAATCTCCCCCCACAAAATGTAGTATCATCCCCAAAAAGGAGGCAGCACGAAGCATAATGCAATCAGTAACAATGATGTGGAAGCAGTAAACTGTAACATAGTGCGATGGTCTAATGAGGTGCTCTGTCTGGTACTCTGCTCAAAAGGTGGTGAAAAGAGATGAGTGAGGCACCAAGGTCCGAATTATTGTGGATAAGATAACCATTACCCAGACAAGGAGAGGCAGGAGTTGACCTAGAGATTCAGTGCCCGTAGGGCGTTTATTTTGTACCAGAGGGTGGGGAGACACAGTCATAAGAGGAAGGAGAAGTTGCCAAAACAATAGGGCAATAAACAAGACAGATACTTTATCTATGACTGCTAAAATAATTACAACAAGAATAGACTAGAGGTCTACTGCCACTCTTATTCAATAATTACTCTACAATTCAATAAGCTTAGGTGAGGATCAGATGACATACACTACTCAGAACAGTATTTGGGTAAGCTATCACTACACACTTCTACCAAAGTCCAGATGTTACATGAGTACAGAGGTCTGGCATCTTCGTGTACACCGTCGGTCTGCGATGGTAGCTATGAAGGAGAAGCAAACAGAACAATAAATGCTAATGCAATTCCAAGCAGAGACCTTGTCAAGGCCACTGTGTGGTGAGAGGTTTGTTAAACAGACATTTGATTCTTCGGCAAAGCCCACTCTCTCCAAGGCTGCCGGAATAAAGAACCAGAGCAGCTGGTTCCTGAAATACCCACTGATGGGCTGTCAGATTCCTGCTGAAAACAAAGGGTTCCTCAGTCAAAACCCACTTCCAGGGTTGCCAAGGATGAAGAGAAATTAGGACCTGCATGGCGACAAATCCATTTGAGGACTACCATGACCTGAAGGATGCTGCAGCACACCAAGGGCCAGCTAAACTCTGAATGATCTCCGACAGGACCAGGAACTAGAAGAATCTGAAGAGATGATGGTTGATTCTGCAATCTTGGCATCAGAAACTAGAACAAAACAAAGAAACGGCGGACGCATCCCGTACTGGGCTTTGACGGACTCGACTTTCAGCGAATGACCAGGGGCGCAGACCAGGTTCTCCAGGATGAGCACACTGTTCTGTGGAGGGTGACCAACTTTGGGACATCTGGAACAGGAACCATAAGAAACGACACTGGCACGGCAGTTGTGATGTGCTTCGGTGGACGTACCTTCGAGCTGAGAAAACTATAAATGGCGGGTACAACTTGTACGACTGGTGATGGACTCTACTTCAGCGGATGACACAGGCAGAAGAGATGAGCTGATGGATGATCCCACTTGAGTGAAGAATGCTAAGAAGATGTCCTCTTCTGGGTAGATACTGATTCTGAGTGTGGAGTATTACGGACCACACTATGGGACTGCAGTGTGGTGGAAGATTGAGACTGTCCCCATACAGTAGTAACAATATAGCTGATGATGCACCTTCCTGCACTGCCAAGGGGACTGTGGAATAATCCAATGATTTGCTGAGGAAAGGCAAACTACAAATTTCTGGGTAGTTACTACAGGTGGGGCAATTGTTCAAGTGCTTGGAGCAATAGTTCAAATGCTTTGAACAATAGTTCGGGTACTTAGAGCAATAGTTCGGATAACCAGGGGCAATAGTTTGGATAGTTAGAGCAACAGTTCTGATGCTTAGGGCAATAGTTCAGATAACCAGGTGCAATAGTTCGGATAACCAAGGGTAATAGTTCAGATAACCAGGGGTAAATAACCACAATCCAATACAATACAGTCTTGGTGCCTCTTAGCAAGTTCACAGTCTTTCAAGTACTTCAGCAATAACAATTGTGTAAACAATACAATGGTTACAGTAGCTTCACAGTATTTGCGAACTGAGCACCCTTGGATGGACCCCTTTTCCCAACTGTAGGGTCCCCTTGAATAGGATCTGGCTACCCCTGAACATTTTGCTAAGGATGCCCTAACCCCTATACTGAGGGTACCACTTGCTATAGGTTGATTACCTGGAACACTAAAGGCCTGAATGCCTTGTTCTCTATGGAACCTATATGCCCTACTAACTTCTAGGCTGGATTGCCTTAATCCACTAGGCTGGGGCTACCCTTAGTCCCACTAGGCCGACTTGCCCTAATCCACTAGGCCGGGGCTGCTCTCACTACCACTAGGCTGGGTTGCACTAATCCACTAGGCTGGGGCTGCCCTTAGTACCACTAGACTGGGTTGCCCTAATCCACTATGCCAGGGCTGCCCTTGAACCCTGCTTTACCTTGGACCTCATGCCCTACATTTACCTTGAGCCTGATGCCCTACAATTAACTCAGGCCTGATGCCCTAAATACAGTGGGCCTAATGCCCTTCTTTACTGTGGGCCTGGTGCCTTTGAAATACAGGTCCTAGTGTCCTCTTTACTGTGGGCCTGGAAGCCCTGCTTTACAATGGGCCTTAATTGCCCCTTTAAATAATTGGGCCTGGCACCCTTCTTAACTGTGGGCCTGATAGCCCTATTTTACTTTGGGCCTGGTAGCCCTTATTTCAGTGGGCCTGGTGCCCTTCTTTATATTGGGCCTGGTAGCCCTCCTTATACTGTGGGCCTAGAGTGCCCTTTTAAATGATCGTCACTTTTAAATCTATACAGCTCTCTGAGAGCTGCTGTCACTCCATAGCAAAACACCTCCCCAAATCCCGCCCCTTATGAATATTTATTAGGCTCTGAACTGGCCTTGCACTGCTGGCCTCTACTGTGGGCGTTCCTAACCCCGCCTCATCATGCCCCCTTTTGAATATTGAAATACCGGTCCTTTTGACCAGCTTTACCTAGCAGCGCTCAGCCGCTCTTCTTTCCACCTAGTGCGCCAACGAAGAAATAAAATAAAAAAAACCCAACTTTCCCCCTTTGGATTAAGGCAGACAGCATGAATCGCGTGCTGCCGCTGACTCACCGCACCACACTGGGACAACAGGAAGCAGACGGAAGGCAGGAGGTCTTGCTGGCAGAGGGAGGGAGTGTTACAGGCAGCTGGGGGGATGACTGGGGGCCTCGAAAGGCCAACATGATAAGCGGCGTGATGCAGCTGGCAGGGCTGCCAATGGGGGACCGGAATAAACTTAAAAATACTTGGGGGGGGTGCTAAAATAATAAAACGATGGGGCTACACAGCCCAAACCATAGCAAATGGCCAATTTACTTTCTTCTGGTGCCCTGATGGCACCGCGGACTGAAACGGAGCTCTAGCAGGATCTTCACTGGCTGGAGCCAGAGCAGGCACACAGACTGGCCCTCGGGGAACAGCTTCAACCAACAGGTAAGCTGTTTACTGGTTCCCCTTAACCATCTGCATCCTCTCTTCTCCACAGCCAGCAGGAACTCCTCAAAAACTGTTAAACCTTTTTTTATACTCAAAACTCTAGTTCTGGAATGGCTGGATTGGAATGCTGTGTATGAGCAGCTCAGCACAGCATTCCATCCAAGCCATTGTTGGTGCAGCTGCACTAAATTCTGTCTTTTGACCAATTTTATGTGCACAGGGCACTTTTTCTATTATTTACAGTGGTTTATACTGTACAGGGAAGGGAAACAACTACTGAGGGGTCCCCTTTTTACGAAAATACCCTGCATACTGTACCTAAGGCAGGCACCCTGGGCTCCTGCAAACCCCTAATCTTTTTATTGAGGTTAATTTTCTGGGATGCCCCATCTTTGGGGCATTACAGTAGTAGTAGAGAAGCATAGGCAGTTTGATAGTTCAATGACATGCTCAGTTGTTGTAGTAACAGCCCAGGTTTGTGTAGCATGATACTGATGGCTTGCATTGAAGGAAGGGGATCCCCTAAGGAGAGAGGGAATGGCAGGACATCCTCCACCTCCATCCAAAAATGGAATCTGCCTAAAGAGACTAGGGAAAACAACTATACTAACTAAGAGTTATGACTTGAGGCAAGGGGGGAGAGGAAAAAAAACCCTATGAGGAGGAAACCTCTGGGGATCCAAGGCCTAGGTTGCCTTCCCTCCAGGCTTGATAAAATGTATTTAGTGATGGCTCTGCAACTGCAATTTGGAAAACCCAATTAAAGGGAGGTGGAAAATATTCCAAATTGGAGGGAGGTTATCACTCAAATGCTCTAGCGGGAATGTCATTGAAGGTTGCAAGAAAACTCTGCAACAATACATGCATCCAAGGTGCAGAAGGAGAGCAACAACTGCTGAGGCACTCACCTGGCCTATTCAACCTAAATCAAACCAGGTAACCCAGAGGCAGTCATGGGGAGAATGTGGTGAAGGTGCCTTGCTAGGGAAACCACTAAAGTCAATGGCCAACCATTATAGTGGAACACTAGAGCCAAAGGAGATCGTCGTAACCACCCTTCACCACTAGTCTTAAATTCTACACCAGGAGCTGCTGTCACATAGCAGGCAGCTAAAGCCAAGCCCAGGGTGAGGACATTCCCAGCTATGAGCAGGGTGAGAAGAATCCCGCCCCAAGTTGGACATGCTCGATGATGCGGACTAAATGGAGAGTGAGACAGTTGGCTGCAGGAACCCTGTGCCAGAATAGAATGGAAGACATGCCCTAGAATTGATTGAGAGCTGAAAGCAGGTGAGCTGAATGAGCACAGTGTGCTGAGATCATAATGAGCATTGAGTACTTAGACCTTGCAAGGTTGAATGCATATTGAGAACAGTAAAATCCCAGGCTGAAGTCGAGGGGATGGCAGTAGGTGTGAAGCAATGGTTTGTGTAAACAAGGAGCAACGGTTGCATAAGCAAGTGTGGACCTGATAGGTCAGCAAGCAATAGCAGTAGTAATAGGTTGACCTGCATAACAACTGTATAGCAAGTAAATAGCACTGAATTAGGGGCAAGCCAGCCAGACATAAATAGTCAAATCAAGGTGACAAACTCTGAGGATTTTCGGCAGTGAAGACAGGATTTAGAACAGAATTAATTAACCACATAGGCCACAACCCCCCAAAACACCTCCCAGTCCCCGCCGTAGAACAAACAAAGAACTGATGAAAGACAGAGAACAAAATGCAGATATAAAAGCTAATTTAATAGCCTCAGCAGGAGCTTCAGCTAACCTCAGAGTAAATAAGGTACAATAGGGATGGGTGTAAACAATGCAGCAGCAGGAAGCAAGTAGGCCTGCACAGCAGTAGTAAACAAATGAGTACACTGAGTTGTAAGTGCAAATAAAGAAGCAGCTATGGTTGAGCTGAAATACACAGGTAATAAATGCAGTTGCATTGCAGTAGTTTGAGCGTGGTGAGCACAGTGTTAAAACACAGGCACTGGGTACAATAGTAATTAAAGTAAACAGCAGTGGCTGCAATTGTAGGTAACTAAAAGCAGTAGCATGAGCTCTGAGTAGGTTCACAGTAGCAGTTCAAGTAATTTGAGAGTTGCAACTGAAGGCCAGCAGTATGAGCTCTGTAGTAGCAGTATGGTAGGAGTTTAGAAAAAAAAAGCCCCCAAAAAGACTAAACCAAAACACAGCAAAACCGAACAGGGAAAGGCCCCAAAAAAAGAAACAAAACACACAGGGATGCACACAGCCGGAGGAATACAAACCAGAAGCAAGAAAACAAACACTGAAGTCCAGCAGAGACACACGTAAACAGCAGGCTGGGGGGGTAGTCCCCAGCCAGCTCAGAGGACAAACCAACATAGTCTCCTGCTGCAAAGAAAAAATGGTTCACAGAAAGGCTTAGAGGAACTGCTGCTTATATAGCTCAGGAAGTGGGAGTGGCTGGCTGCTTGGCCACTGAAATTTAGGCATAGCCTTACATTTCTGTAGATCACAGTAGGCGGAATTCTGCAGGTGAATAAGTGAAATTACAGTGGAAATTCCACTGGAGAATGGTCATTCTGCACTAATTCAGCCAGCGGAATTGCACATTCTGCACAGCACTACCCTGTGCCAATTTCAGCTCCCTAGAAGCCTTGGTCACCATTTGTTCTTCATCTGTACTGCTTACTGTTATTGTAACAAAATTTGGTTGCTTATTATGTTTTTTGGATTGTGGCCTTCATCTTGACCTGCATTTAGATCTGGGATGACTTCTGGATCTATGTTGCTCTTAAAAATTTCTCCAATTAAAAACGTTATTATTTGCATAACAATTAAAATGTCTTTCCTTGCTTTCCTTGATTTTTGTCTCATGTCTTGTTAGCTGTTTTGAAGCTTTTGATTAAGTTCACTGACCAGTACAGGATTTTAAAAGATTCTACTTGCTTTTGAACTTTGGCTAGCTTTTTGATTATTTTGTCAAATATCAATTCATCCTCCATGTTGGTTACTTTGCTAATTTCTTGGAGAACTCATGCAGGATATTAAATCGATTTTCTTTTAATCTGAAATTCTATATCCCCACCATAGGGAATTTAGCTATTGAAAGAGTCCTAGGAGTACGATTCAAGTATTTTTGTAAATTATCTCTATTATACCAAGTGTTAACTTCTATGGTTTTAAGCTACTCCAGTCTTTTAAATTAGTTCAGCAACTGTACCTTTTCTAATATTTCACTTTGCTTATTAGTAGTTTCAGTACTGTCTTCATTCTGATCAGTTTGCCTCATTGTAATAACCACTTCAATACTCATAAGGCTAAAGAGGATTTCATCCTACATACTGGCTTCATTAGACATGTCATTTACTGCATGAAATGCCATTATATAGTTTATTGTCTCTGTAACTAACGTGAAAGTCTAGTTTTAGGCAACTTTTTTCTTTATTATTCACAACCTTCAAACTAAGTGGTGAAAGATTAACAGGTAACACATTGAATAGACTCACCCACAACTTCTCTGTTAAACTGTCAGTGACCTTCATTTCCCCTGTATACTAATGTTCTAGTTGACATTAACTCCTTCTGCTTACCCCACCCCTTCTAACATTTCTCTAAGTATTTCCCAGTTTTACCCAAATCTGCCCTTCTGAATTCCATAACCACTATCTTTGATTAGGACTGGTGGTCTTCGGGGGCGTGGCTACCACCTGAGCCAAATGGACGCTTGAGCTCTGAGTTCATGCCTAACCCCTAATAATCTGCCAGTTCTTCTATCCAAATTGGCACGATTTATTTGGTATTTACACCCAGGTAGTTCATGCATGGTGAGATCTGGTGTTTTGTACTCCCAGCTGATCTGGTTTGTGGCTATCTCCCTTCGTTGTGCGGGGTTCGAGCAGTAAGGCCTACTGCTCGACAACATGAAGTCGGCATCTGAGACTAACCAGCAGCAGGGCGATATGCCCGAAATCTGCCAAATGTTCTCAGAGATTTTACAGTGAATGGACAAACTTGATGTGGCGGCTAAACAAAATACGGCTGACATTATCGATCTGGCTCAACGGGCGTGCATCACTGAGCATAGAATGGCCGAAGCGGAGGATGGATGGATGGCACAAAGCAAGCTCCCGGCTCCAGGAATAGAAGCGCATTATTCAAGTACTTTGAGGCAGGGTGGAGGACTTGGAGAATCGGAGTTGCTGGAATAATTTGCAGATAGTGGGTTTCCCAGAGGGGTGTGAAGGAACCGACACTATTAGTTTCCTGCAAAAAGAGCTGCCTGCTTTGCTGGACTGGCCTGGTAAGGCTCCAATCGAAATCGACAGGGCCCATAGAACACTGGCACCTCGCCCTGATGCTGGGGCTCACCCATGCACAATCCTGGCTTGCTTCCTCTGCTTTCAAGACCGAGAGATGATTACTAAGTTGGCACATGCCAAAAAGGAGTTACATCGGAAAGGGCATAGAATACAGATTTTTGCGGATTATTCTGAGGAGGTTACTAACAGACGTCGGGCCTTCACAGCTGCCCGCAGAGCCTGTGCTGAATTGGGGCTCAAGTACTCCTTGAGATACCCAGCTTCACTCAAAATCATCTATAATGGGGCTCCCAGAGTTTTAGACAACCCCACTGCTTCGGAGAATTTTCGGTCAGAGCAGGCCCCCAAATTGTCCTGGGGCCATCTGCGTGAACCTTCTGGCTTGCTGGCTCTCTGAAACAGGCCCATGCCGATGGAGGTAACACCACAGGGACTGAGCTATAACTCCCAGAACCCCAGTATGATCCAGAGTACCCATAACCACCCATCTCCATCTAAGCCCTTGGGCGGCAGTGGCAAATGAAGAAACAGGAGACAAAGGCTTGAGGGGCTACACATCGATAAGACTCCTCATCTCCGGTCAAGGAGCCATAGTCGAAGCTCAGATTCATCTGCCTCTCAGGACTCTTACCAGCCAGACATGAGTAACAATAAATATCAGCCACTGATGCATCTGCCAGCGCAAGGCTCCCTGGTTACCTCCCCCTTGCCCTCCCGATCTTCTCCCTCTAGGGCTACTGGGTCTAAAGGTGCCAGGATCATTTCTAAGCCAGAGGTTCAAGACCCCTCTGGGGATGCTTCACACAGTTTGAGTAATCAGCAGGACTTTAAGCCGATGGAGGAAGCGCCCAGTTAAGGCTGGGCATGAAGCCCCCAGTACATTTCTCTGTTCTTCTCTCGGCTGGCATATGCTGCCTATGATGCCCCTGAGGTAATAGACTGCTACTAAGCTGCTCCCTTCTGCTCCCTTTCTTGTTCCCTTCTCTCCCCCTAATTGAAGTTTGGTCAGAAGGGGAGCATTCTCAATATCTGGTATCTCATCGGTTCATCTGGATCAAGGCTGTGAAGGGCTTCACTTGGACTGCTGAGTACACTACTTCACATGTGGAATACACGGACTCATGTGCAGACTAATGGATGCTAATAATGACTATCTCACTGCCTGGCCCCCTGTGTGGGCTGCTGGGGTCATCTTGGGTGTTTTTTTTTGGTTTTTGTTTTTCCTTTTTCATCTCTCTCTAGCAGTGACATTTTGGGTAGGAGGACTCAATTGATGATGGGGTGTAGGGGGTGGGTGATCTCGGATTTGGAGGGTCCTCTCTGTTTAGTGTAGTCTCTGGCTACACTACCCCCAGTGATCTCCGCTGGTATCTGGGCCTCTGGTGGGTTGGTAAGCTCAGTGGTTGCTGGTTTAAAATGGAACTGTTTTTGGGTTCGGGTAGTGGGTGGGGGTGGGTTCAGGGTATGGTTGTTTTTTGGGTAGTTAGTAATAGGTTATAATTCTGCTTGTCAGGGGCAATCTTTGCCCATGGATATGCTGTTGTACAATGCTGTTTTATGTTCTCTCAAGGCAATCTGAATCCTAGAGCTACTTTTGTTATTATAGAAATAGATAGGGGGTCTGGGTCTACTGGGCACAGCGTACCTGGGTGGGGCTTCCTCTTGTATCTCCCTTCAGCCATGTTAGCTTATTGGTCGCATGGGGACTAGATTTGTCTCTTGGAATGTGAGGGGGCTCAACTCACCAGTTAAGCATAAAAAAGTATTGCTCCACTTAAAGAAGTTGCAACCTATGGTGGTGTTTCTCCAGGAGACAAGACTGTCCTCATGTGAGCCTATGAAGCTCAAGCGGGAGTGGGTTGGCATGGAGCTTCTTAACGCAGCCAAGGGTAATAAGAGGGGAGTTTCCATTTTAATTCAGAAGAACTTGGGGTGGAAAGTGAAGCGACATAAACAGGACAAGGAGGGAAGATGGATCTTGGCAGAGTTAGAGACCCCAGAGGGTTCTTTGATTCTTGCTAATCTCTATGCCCCAAACCAGGATTGTCCTCAGTTCTTCTTTACTCTAAAGCAGGCCCTTACTGATTTTAATGGTGTCAACGCTCCGGTAGTTATGGGTGGGGACTTTAATCTAGTTTTAGATTTTGCTATGGACAGAAGCAAATAAACTTCTGAACCTCACAGACAGGCACTCAAAGCGGTTCAGGCATTAATGTCAGAGCATACTTTGCTGGATGCCTGGAGAACTATGCACTCAGGTGTTTATGATTACTCCTGCTATTCCCAGGCCCATGGCTCTTCTAGCAGGATTGATTTCTGGCTCCTTTCATCAGGCCTTTATGAGATGGTTACCAGCATTGACATGCACTCCATTTATGTCTCAGACCATGCGCCCATAGAGCTTAGGATCCAATTGGGCACTGACCCCACCCATACATCCATATGGCGGTCGGACCCCCTGTTAATTGAGGATGCTGATTTTTCTCATTGGCTAGGGCCTGTGATGCAGGAATATTGGGAATTCAATGATAATGGGGAAGTGAATGACTCAATGCTTTGGGAGGCCTTTAAGGCCACCATTCAGGGCAAAATTATTTCTTATGCTTCTGCTAGGCGGAAGCGGCACCAAGCTGACCAAAGGGCTTTAGAACAGCAGTTAGCTTCTCTGGAAGCCCAATATAAGTCTTCAACCTCATCACAGTCCCTATTAGCTTAGCTGAATAATACCAGGATTTCTTTGAATGCCCACTTGACCCGACGTGCGGAATTAAATCTCAGACGGCTACGTCATTCTTACTGAGAAGGGGGGGAAGCTAGTAAACTTCTGGCTTATCGACTTAAGCAACAGCAGGCATCCCGTACCATTCATGCATTGAAAGATATGCATGGGGTCTCAACCCACTCTAATAAGGGGATAAGTAAGATCATGACTCAGTTCTACGAGGTTCTATATTCAGTTTCCCACCCTCCCCGACCCCCTGAGCATTTAAACATTTGGGGGGGAACTCCCTATTCCCTGTCTCACGGTTTCCGATGCTAAACTACTGGAGGCGTCTATCACTGTGGCAGAGGTGGAGCAGGCCATTTTATCCCTGAACTCTCAGAAGGCCCCAGGAAAAGATGGCTTCCCTGTTGATTTTTGCAATTTAAAGGGAACTAATCTGGCCCCTTATCTGATTAGGATGTTCCGTCATTCGCTACAGGTAGGCTTTCACCCTCTTTCCCTGAGGGAGGCTACTATCACAGTGCTGCTGAAGAAGGAGAAGGACTCTCTACTCCCAGGTAGCTATCACCCTATATCCCTTATTAATGCAGATGCCAAAATCCTGGCCAGGCTTCTTGCCATAGGCTAGATAGTCTTATGATTGATCTGATCCACCCTTCCCAAGCGGGTTTTATTCAGGGGCGTCTAGGGTCAGACCATCATAGATCGCTGCTGTCACTTTTACACCATACTACATTATCTGGCATACCCTCCATGGCCTTAGCAATCGATTTTGAAAAGGCATTTGATTCTGTTCAGTGGCCCTTTTTGTTTCACACTCTCTCTAAAATGGGTTTTGGGCCTGGTTTTATTTCCTGGGTAAAACTGTTATACTCCTCTCCTACGGCCTCGGTCTTAACAAATGGGGC
Source organism: Neoceratodus forsteri (assembly GCA_016271365.2). NCBI lineage: Eukaryota > Metazoa > Chordata > Ceratodontiformes > Ceratodontidae > Neoceratodus > Neoceratodus forsteri. The sequence continues at coordinate 382,278,109 of CM057453.1, forward strand.
CATGTCTCCATCCTTTCCTCTCCAAAAAGGTACCAGGCAGGGGTGTCCCCTTTCCCCTCTCCTTTTTGTTCTGGCCATTGAACCATTGGCTATTGCTCTTAGGGAATCACCTAACATCCCTGGGCTTTGAGTGGGTAATAGCACCTTCAAAACATTTTTATATGCTGATGACTTGCTTATCACTACGGAGTCCTCTGCTGGAGTGATTGACAGTATCCTTGAGATTTTGGCTACCTTTGGCGAGGTATCGGGACTTAAGATCAATCACTCCAAAACTGAGGTGCTTCCGCTGAACTCCAAGACCCCGGGACCAACTTCATAAATAGAGGCCTCCATTGGTCCCTTAATGGCATAAAATATTTGGGTATTATTCTTCATTTCAATATAGGGAAAATGATCTCTGCTAATTTTACGACGTTATTAGAGTCCCTTAAACAGGACATGGGGAGGTGGAAGGCCTTAAGGCTGTCGTTGGCTGGCAAAATCGACTCCATCAAAATGATGGCTGCCCCCAGGGTATTATATCTATTAGCTCACCTGCCCGTGGCTATCCCCAAAGATGGTTTCAGAAATTAGATGTGTTAGTGGGGAATTTCCTATGGGAAGGGGCCCTGCCCCGGTTCAGTAAACACAAGCTTTGACAACACTGGAGTAAGGGTGGATGGGGCCTTCCCTGGGTTAAGAGATATCATATGGCCTTCATTTTCTCTCAAACTATCAGATGGTTCACCAGGATTGGTCTTGACCTCTCCTACTTGGCTCCCTTTAGAGGCATCACTGGCTCAGGCCCCCTCACCGGCGGTGGTGCTCTAAAATAATAAGAAGGCATCCCAGGTCTTGTCCCCTCCTATGCGGGTCTCTATTCTGTATTGGAAGCAAGCTTTCTCAATTCTGGGGTAAGACCCTACCCTGTGGAGATATATGCCCCTGTGGAACAACCCAGCTCTTCAGATAGGGAGGTCTCCTATACACTGGAAATACTGGGAGGCCAAAGGCATTACTAAGATCCAGGATCTGTTGCTTTCCAGCACTGTCACATTAGACACCTTTGAGTCACTGAAAGAAAGATTTGGTCTCCCTCAATCTCATTTTTGGAGATACCTGCAGATTAGGGATGCTATTATTCACTTGCCTAATGCTCCATGAGATGGAGGGGGGCAGCACCTACCTCACCTGTTAGCTGTCTGGGGGAAGAAGTGTAAAGGCATGGCCAGTTTGCTCTATTCTGTCCTTAGGGATGCTACTGCAGAACCTACTCAGTGGGCCAAAGCGCAATGGGAAAGAGACCTTCAGGTCTCAATCTCAGACCAGCAGTGGTGGCACAGTTGGTTCAGAGCACATAAGGCCTGTCGGGACGGGTGCACCCATCTTATTATGAATAAGACCAGTCATAGGTACTATAGGGATCCAACTAAACTCCACAAAACGGGTCTCCTGTCAAATGATATTTGTTGGAGATGTGGCAAGGGTTGGGTGCATTTGTTTCATTTTCTCTGGGACTGCCCTATGCTGCACCCCTTCTGGTCATCAGTTAGGAGTATGTGCCAGCAAATCTTCCCAGACATAAACCCTGGTCCACCCCTTTTGCTTCTTGGATGTGCACAACCGAATGTCCCCAAATCCAACCCTGGGGCCCTATGGGTTACTGCTGTTGGGGCGGTGGCCAAACAACTCATTTTACTTAATTGGAAATCCTCTGCAACGCCATCCTTTCAGGACTTTTTATTGGCACTAGCCCAGGGGGCTATGTTTGAAAGGATCTCCAGCATTGCGGCTGGCTCTATAGCCCAATTTGAGAAATGCTGGTCATCCTTTCTGCAATCTAAATTCTACCACAATGTCCCCTCTTGAACAACCTGCTAGCATGCCAGTCCTACTGGATCAGGTTGCTAACTTTTTGTGGAGATAGTGCCCCCTTATTTTCTTGATCCCAGGCTGCTCCTTTTTTACTGCCCTTCATCTAGTGAAGATTGCCATTTTGTATGAAGTTGATATGGTCACAGGATCCTTTGTAGGCACACACATGCTTTACTTGCTATGGCTCTGATCCGGTAGTCCAACTCACTTTACCCTAGCCGGATGGGTTATTAAGTGTATCATGTATTGTATGCTTTTGAAGTACAAAGTACTCAGGCTGATCCTGCATTAACCATGCTTAACATGTGGATGTTATGTCCTGCTATGTACTCCTACGGCCCTTATCATTGGATCTTTGTACGTACTGTAATGTATTGTCTAGTCTATCCTTGTGTTCCCGCTCCATTTAATGGATGGGGCCTGGCCGAGCTTTGATTATCATCCCGAGATGTGTGTGTGTCTATCAAATAATAAAATAATAAAAATTGTTAAACTAAAAAAAAAGAAAGAGAAAAGGACTGGTGGTCTTCTACCACCATGATATGCCACACAAAGTTGTGGTCACTAGTTCCTAGTGGTTCCTCTACCCTGATATCACCAATGATTTCCCCACTGGAAAGTACCAAATCTAGACCAGCCCACTCCCTGGTACATTCCTTAACCCATTGCCCTAGGAAACATTTCTGCATCATGTCTACAGGTGCCTAACTCCTATTACTTCTGGCCTCTGGGATTTCCCAATCCATACCAGGAAGGCTGAGGTTCCTCCATTAATATCACCTCACTGTTGGTGGCTGCCATCCTAATTTTTTATCCAAATACCTTGTTCCTATCCTCCTTCTAGTTTTGTTGACTATGCATCACACATATCCTGTTGTTCCTCCCTCTGCTTCTGCTTACTGCAGCCATACTGATTCCATCTTTCTTTCCAGTAGTCCTATTCTCAGACATTATTATATCATACACAGATACTCCAATCCCTCACCCTTCTTACCTTTAGCCTGTCCTTTCTGTAAATAATATTGCTAGGAAGTGATTATCAATACAATTAATATTGTTCAGCTTTTTTTGAAGGGTTATATAAACATTAATTGGGAAATCTAGCAAACTATATGAAAAGCAGTTGCAAATGCATCAACAAACTGTAACATTGCAACAGATTTGTAGCAGACATCATAAAGACATCACAGGCTCCTCAGATAGCAGATGTATCATCATATACATTGCTCCAGACCTGAAACAGACTTTGCAAGTTGCCCTGTGTATCATGCAAGAAGTAGTTGCATCATCACACACATTGCACAACACTGTAGCATCCATCACAAGAGGTCCTGCAGTCCTCTCACAATGCAGCTGTATCATTGCACACATCTTATAAACCTGATGCAGTATTTGCAAGTGGCAATGGACCAGTGAAGAAACAACTCCATAATCACACACATTTCCACAGACCTGAAGCAGACTTTGCAAATAACCAAGCTACTGCATGTAAGCACAATAAGTAAAAAACAAGCAAATATTTAAGAATGATCATTTATATAGCACTTTTCATGCACGTTGTATCCTAAATTACTTTACAAGCAACTAAGGACTGGTACTGAAGTCACTATAAATGTACAGAAGCAGTCAATTTGTGCATCAGCACTAACACACAGCCTTGTCAATTTCATGAACAGGTTTTATGGGAAGGGCAATGTTGGCCAGGACATGGGGGAATCCCCCTACTCTTGCAGAAAGTGCCTTGGGTCCTTGTACATCTACCTGGACACCCCCCAGGACTTCATCAGAGATGGGCAAACAGGACCTCAGTTTAACAGCTCATTGGAAGGACAGTACACCCAAACATTGTATTACCCCCCCAGTACTGCACTTGGGTGCCCGCATTTATGGTATGAGTCTAATCCTGGTATGGGATAAGAACCTACAACCTCCTGGTCCAGAGGCAGATGTGCCACCAACTGAACCATGCTGATATCTTTTAACTTAAGTTCCTTGTGCTTCCTAGTGTGTAGGGTTCCATTTCTATGAGTTTTTGAATGAGGTTTTCTTTGTGAAAACAGAATTTGCCATTTCCTTACATAACTTGCATCAATTCCACATGAATTGCACCATTTATGTGACTTACAGCAGACAAGGAAGCATAGGCATTCAGAGGGATTTACACGTTACCACATGCATGGTCACAAGGATGGTGTTAGCAACTTTTAAGCCACACATTTGGTGAAAGAGCTTGAAAAATAAAATCTTATGAGAAAAAGAAAATAAATAAAACAAAAAATGTTCATTTTTGGGTCCTAGTTTTTTTATTTGCATCTTATTCAAAAGAAGAAAAAAAAAAAATAAGTCCAGAAAATACCATACTGCACATGCTTGCAAACCTAATTTTTTTTTTTCTCTTTCCAACAAGAAATGTCCTTTTCTCATAAAATTTTAATTTTTCAAACATTCTTCACCAAACTTTAGGGATTTACAATTTGCCCCCTCATGACCATGTATGTGGTAATTTGTAAATATCATTGAACTTTACCATTTCTGTGATCTCTATGAGATATGTGAATAGCAGAATTCATGCAAAATTAGCCTAGGCTGCACATGGAAATGGTATACACAATTTTTTTTTTAAATTTTGATAAATTCCTAAAACATGGAACTGCTCTTGTGGGAAAGTACAAACTTTTCTTAATTTAAAATCTACACCTTTAAAAGAAGAGTCATTCTTTACCCAGACTTGAAGTAACCTGAAAGTTGAAGATTTCAAGTCTCAGCTAAGGGTAGTAGAAGTGAGCCTCAGCCATCCTTGGTTGACTTTGAGTTTGGGTCTGGAAATTCAGTAGTGCTCTGTCAGTTTGGACAAACGACGTCAGCACCCAATGCAGTAATTATCGAAGTTTGAAACAGACTACAAATGTGTGATGGGAAGTCTTCTTGAGGTGGGAACTAAATATTAATTTTTAGCTTAATTATGGTAGTTAGTATCTGTATGCAGAAATGGAGAAAACTGTGCAGACACCAGGTACTTTGGCTATTAGATAAATTGCTTTGGTGCAATGAATCACCAGTTAGATACCCATACTTATTGATTCTGATCAATTTTTCTTCAGGGAGTAATACTATTCTGTGAAAATGACCAATTTTAGTGCAAACCATAACAAATGCACAAAACGTGCTAAAATCCAGAACAAGAAAAGTGTGCACGTGCTTATAGAAAACAGTTAAAAAAGTAGACACATATTAAATGACAGGCAATGCAATCAATCTCACTGATAAATATTAGTTAATGTTATAGGGGTGTGGTCGCACCCCTATAGTAAGGGTTGAGTAGGCAGTGTAATGTTAAAACCCAATTTTTGCACTTTAATAACTTAGAAACTGTCCAACAGATTCATTTGAAATTTTGCATGTGTGGTCTTGTGGGGCATAACTCTTGACATGCCAAGTGTTCTCCTGGTCAGAGGTGCACATTCTGAGATAGAGACAGTGCAAAAAGTAAATTTTGGTGATTTTTTGCCCATTGGTTTTGCTGGGATTTCAGTCAACTTAGCTAGTGCCCAGATGGTTTGGAATTCTGGTCTGAAATGTTCAGGGTAGAAAGGGACTGGCCCCCAGATTTTTTTTTGTTGGTGCACTTGCGCAGGCAACATCTTGCAGTAGTGCAGATTTGGAGGTACGGTCGCTACTGGGTGAATGCAGGGCACGCACCAGTAGGTGCATCCCTCATTCCCCAATCAGCCTGCATGCTGGCATCACACCATGCATACTAAGTTGGTGAGCACATCTAAGGAAAGGTCCACTGCAATGTGAACAAAGCTTGTCACATGCAGCAGACCCTTCCTACATGCTCACCAGCTGCAAACATGGCAGCACAGTGGCCACTAAACTGCCGATTTCAGGGGTGCCCAATCCCGCGGTTGGCTTACCCTGCCCAAGTATGTGCCCCCCCACTTTCATTGTTTGCTGACGGGGTGCCCAATCCCCATTGACATCCATCACCCCTTTCCCACTTTAATATGCCTACAGGGAGCCTACTCCCCATCGGCATGATGTCCCCCCCCCTTCTTCTGTGCTGACAGGGGTGCCCAATCCCTCATTGGCTACTGTACCCCCAAAAAAGAAACCACCTGTAAAAAAGAAAAACATCTGCAATGTTTTTTTTCCACCTGTAAGCAGAAAACAGTCCCTCGTAATCAATCTACCCACTGCCCGCACCTACCCACTGTGCACCCTGCCTCCCTACATGCACCCTCTCCCCATACTTACCTCCAGAGTTTGGTGCGATGATCTTCGGTGGACCGGGAACACGCATGCACTCTTCAAAGCCGACCGCGAACTGAGGAAATGCCGGTAAGCTGTAAAATGGAATAAATAGGTTTTTTTTTCAACTTTGATGCATATCTCAGGAATTGTTTGGAATTTTTGCACCAGATTTTCAACATGTGGTTTTAGGGACCCCTCCTCATGAATTCTGTCACCGTTATGATGTTAATCAGTCCCAGAAGGTGATTTCGCAGTCACTGCATGGAATTACCTTTCAGGACCGATTAACGCAAGGACAGTGGCAGTGTTCATGAGGTGGGCTCTCAAAAGCCTAAGTTGCAAATTTGGTGGAAAAATCAAAAAAATGGCTGTTTTACAAGCGTGTGTTGCGCAGTTGCTACACACAGTCATAACTTCGCGATTCGCAATATTTTCATGCCAGATTTTCAACATTAACATTTTTCTACACTTCCTTCTGAACAGTACAGCTGTCATTTTTCACATCCTGGCCAAAATGTGTTTCCTCACTTCCAACACAGAATACCACAGTCGCTGTGGGAAATCAGTGTTTGGGGCAGATTATGAAAATGACAGTGACACTGTTCATGAGCAGAGGTCCTAAAATGTCTATGTTAAAAATTTGGTGACTATACTCCATAAAATGACTGTGTTAAGAGTGTGCATTGCACAGTTTGCATGCATGCTCGTAATGTTGCGCATTTGTACTATTTTAACTCTGGATTTTCGCCATTGGCATTTTCCAAACCTCTTGATGAACAGTACAACTGTCATTTTACATATCCTGCCCAAAATGTGTTTTCGTACATCTGGCGCAGAATAGCACAGTAGCTGTACGAAATCACTATTTGGAACAGTTTGAGGAAATGACAGTGTACATGAGCAGAGGTGCTAAAATGCCTATGCTGAAAATTTGGTGCTGCAACTCCATAAAATGACTGTGTTACAAGTGTGTGTTGCGCATGTCCCACGCACCCCTGTAACTTCATAAATTTGCAATATTTACATGCCACATTTTCACCACTGCCATTTTTTTACACCTCTTTATGAACAGTACAGCTGTCATTTTTCACATCCTGCCAAAAATGTGTTTCCACACTACACTACCAAAGTCAGTGCCAGTGCGACAACATTCGGCATTGACAAATGCTTGTTCTTGTTTGCTGAAAAAATATTAATCTGTTCCAAAGTTATTTAATTTTGAAACATTTAATAATTGGTTCTGAGTATGCTCAGTAAGCACTAAAAAATAGCTGTTTGAAATGATAAAATAATTATTTTTTTCATATTGATGCCGTCCCTTTTTATGAAGGGAAATCCTTTTTTGTTTGCCATCTTCTTGTTTTCAGTTTTCACCACAAATTCAAATTTAAAAATCCTCCAAAATTGCATTCTGGAGTGCAAGCAACACATGTATGTTGTTTATCTGAACCTCGTTAGCCAGATTTTGCACTTAACTGTTGGATAAATGGCTTGCTGTGTTTTTATTGACATTTAAAATCTTTTTTCGTGACTCATATCACAAAAAAAAATTGTTTTTTCACATTTAGCTGATGCTTCCTGACCCCCTTATTGTGTTCCTTTATGTCAACTAGCAAAGTGCCAGACAGTTTGGATTTTGGTCTGAAATGTTCAGGGTAAAAAGGCTGAGGTACAGATTTGCCATTTCTTGGTTTGGTGAAAAAATATTATTCCCTTCCAAATGTTCTTTTGAAATTTATAAATCTTTTTTCATGACTTGTGATATGAAAAAATATTATTTTCCGTATGTTGAATCTTGAAAAAAGATTTTTTGTTGTGAAGGAAAATCCTTTTTTTGTGAGGCAGCATCTTTTCCCTGGTGTCCAGTAGCACCCCTCCACTGATTGCCACCCACCTAATTATTTATTATTTTCCTGATATCCAGTGACACTTCCCACCCTCTGATCATCACCCCATAATTATTTGTTTAATTTTCTGATGTCTAGTGGCTCTCCCACCCTCTGATCACCATCCCTGTATATAAATTATATTTCCCTGGTGTCTAGTAGCATTCTCCCACCCTTTGATCACCACCCACCTAACTATTTATTATTTCCCTAGTGTCTATTGGCACCCCCACCCTCCGATCATTGCCCCCAGAATTATTTGTTTAATTCACTGATGTCTAGTGGTACCCTCCCTCCAATTACCATCCCCCTATAAAAATGATATTTCTCTGCTGTCTAGTGGCACCCCCACCCTCCAATCCCATCCCCCCTTTAATTACATTGTTTCCCTGATGTCTAGGGTGCCCCCCACCCTCCAATGGTGTGATGCCTGAAATAAAGAAAACAGTCCCTTGTCTTTTTTTTACCCTGTAAAAAAGAAAATGGTCCCTCAGGGATCTGATCCCCCACCCCTACCTCCTTCTGAGCACCCACCACCCCACCCCCAATACCCCTACACATCCTTTTCTTACCTGAACAGGTGACAGGACAAAGATCCATTTTCTGATTGAAGACATGTCGTGCTGCTGGAACTGCTGAGTGCAACATGAGAAATTAAGTTAAATGTGGTTCAATGTATTTTAATGGGGTTTTCAATTCTGTGGCATAACATTGCCATTTTTGCATATTTTGCATATGTTGAGTTCAAATTTTCAACATGGCCTTTTTAGACCCCAACTCATAAACAAAGTAAGTGGAATTACACAACTACAGATGGAAAGGCAATTTACTGGTCTCTTGGCAAAATCAACTTTCTGGCAGCCTTGGCAGGATTTGAAAATTTCCACCACCCTTGTTCCTCAGACTATATTTAAATTTCAGGGTCAAAATACAGTAGTAGCCACAGACATTGCCAGCTATTTCCAGATATTTCACGAAATTTCTGAAGAGTTTCTCTCTGCTGCCCCTACTGTGGAAATGCAGAAAGCAAGAGATATTTCATAGAAATTTCGAGAACTAGCTGGCAGTGTCTGTGTCTGCTACTGTATGTAAAAATGCTAAAGTTATGCACATCTGTTGAAATGTTGCTACACTTCCTTGTAACTTTGGTGATTTTAAATATTTTGACTTGAAATTTTCAACATAACTATCCTTTCACACCTCCTCATGAACGTGAAAGCTATCATTTTTCAAACCCTCACCAAACTGTGTTTTCTCATGGTGGCATGCAATGGTGTTGCAGTGGCATGGAATCACATTTTTGTGGGGTTTAAACATTTTCAGTATTGGGTTCATGAGGTGGGTAATAAGAAAGCTATATTGATAATTTCATTCCTGTTTTACTACAAATTCAAGTGCAGGGCCCCACAGCAATATATATGTATGCATCTAAGGAGGGATTGGAGTGCAGGGCCCTCAGGCCCTGCGCCCCAACAGACTAAAGAGGATACAATTATACTATCTCAAAAAGTAAGAAAGATCTTTGCAAAACCTTTGTTAATGCACTAGTTAGGGCTGAAGTGACAAAAGTAGGAAAATGTGGCATCAGGGTTTCCAATCCTAACACCCCCCCCCGGCTTCTATGCAGCAAATGGCATGGGGTGTGCCTTGTAGTTGTCAGTCCTAATGCTTACCCCATTCTCATACACTGTACCCATCTCAGCTTATTTATGCATGGAATGGGGTGATCTTTAGGGCTGACAACCCCAAGGCACACCACACACGTGTTGTTGCCTGTAGGGTGGGGTGGTGTTAGAGTTGGAAACCTAAATACCACCTTTCCCTACTTTTGTCACTTCAGCCCTAACTAGTGCATTAATGAAGTTTTTGCAAAGAATACTATATAGGTGTAAATTAATTTAATATATTTGAACAAGGAAAAATGTAGCAATAGCCCTGTGGAAAAAACGTAAATAACCAAACAGTGGCAAGGGAATAAATCCAGGACTAGTGTGCCTATACACTAAGTCCAATTATGCAATAGCATCACATATTTGTACTTAATTATCCAGTACACTAAAGATTTTATAGACAGAGGAAACAAATTAGTAGACATTGTTTCTGAAAAGAGACTTGAAAAATAAGTACAGAAACCAATCTCAAAATATTTATAAGAATATTTTTAAATGACCAGCACTTGCAAGCTTAACTGGTAAATGTCCATTAGCTCAGACTCCTATATGTGGTTACATTCAACAATTAGGTCACAATTGTTGACCATGGCCAAAAATTGAAGGTACTGTATGTAACATGGAGGAGTGTCAACCCTGAAACTAGCAAGATTAAAGGTCAAATGAACTGTAAGCAACTTTTGAGGTATCTGTGTGAGACTTCCGAGGATTAGTGTGTTTGTTGTAGTTTGACACAGTCTGCAATGAGTACATCTGGAGCTCACCAGTTCTGAGCTATAATAACTGTTAATATTAATTGCTAAGTGTAAGACTTACCCCCAACAAATTACTACCTTTTCCCTGAAACCATACAATGTATTTTTAAATGTTTTAATATCCCCCGAAATTTTATTTATTTATTTGACAATTGATATCTGGGAGAAGAAAACTGAGCCAAGGCTCATTTCCAGTTGTGAACTAGGGGAGGGGAAAAGGAGAAAAATGGTACTACAATATACTGTACGATAATAAGTCCAATGAAAGACATATGGTAAATAAGTTGGCAATGTTATGCATCAAAGATGATAAACACAGATTAAAAGGCAATACATTTAGCACATTATATTTACCTTCCCAATGTTTTACCATGCATGATAGTAAAATGAGTTTGATTATAAAATACATTGTGTGCATATTATTAATTTGTGACAGTGGGATGCAGCACAGGGGGGAAGAGGGAAGGACTCCTGACTTGCCGTTCCTCACACGCATGCAGTTTTACACACAAATGTAGTGACTGCTATTGTTTTTGTGAAAAAATATAGTATTTTTATTGGTAAAATAGAGAACTGATATGCTGATGGCCAGTGGGCTAGTAAATGGATCACCCTGACTAGTGACACAAGCACTGGACAGCCAGTGTAAAATTGGACTGCCTGAGTTGCCTGTGATGATTTTGTAAATAGTTGTGTTTTGTTTTAATTTAATAGACAATCACTCCTGAAAGAAAGTATTGCTGCTCTGAATAAAAAATAAAGCTTTGCAGAGTGGCAGCTGCGGGCACTACTGGCACCAAAAATTGAGTGAGAGTGGAGAGTGAGAGACCGAGTATTGGTCCCACAGCAGAGCGCGGTGCACTCAAGTAAGAAATCCAAGGCTTGACTGTGGCAGTCGCCTCACTCTGCAGTGGTACAGAGAGTAGGCATCAGCCTAGCAGTGTGTCTTGCTTTTCAAAGTGCTGAGAGGATGCAGCATGATGCGTTCCTCTCATGGCAGGATAAATCAGATAACAAATTCCCTCACATGTAATTGGCAAGGCAAAAAGCACCAGGGAATGTGAATAACAGGGACTAGCTCTAAGAATTAAATGAACTATATAGTGAAAGAGCACAGTCTGAGAAATGGGGCTCATGGAGTCTCCACAGTGGAAAATGCAGAACAGTGTAAATAAAAGCTCATAGGAGCCATTTTGTGCAGTGAAAGGAGTACAATTGGGAATGGGAGCTCACAGCTTCACAGGCATCAAAAACAAATTAAAAGTAATTCAGTAAATAAATAAAAGGGCATGCAGGAGCTAGAGGAGTCCTGGGCACAACACACAAGCAGTGATTGCTTCCAAATATGTGCAGAATCCAAAATGAAGCATTTTAAACATAGAGACAGTTAGATCATGAAGCAGAAAGTCAGAACATATTCTACATATTCAGCAACGAGTTGCCAAGCCAGATATTAATGAAACCAACCCAAACTTGGCACACATGTTCAGAATAGTGTCCTACACCTGGGAAAATAGCTTGAGCTTTGCTAGAATTTAAAATACTGGAGTCTCTAACCTTTGAAGGGGAGAGTGGTCCTTAGTGAAGCTAATCCATGCAGGCAATTGCACTAGAAGTGGAGCTTAGCATGGAGAAAATGCATACCTAATGTCTGAGAGGGAAAAAACTTGTTGTTATCAGCACAAATAAAGGAAACACACCTATTTTGACTGGAAAAAATAGGAAAGTGTTTTGGAAGTCACTATTTAAATGTTTTATTGTTAAAATAATAGATGTCTTGGTGACTGCTTTCCTAAGGGTTATTGTGAACAGACAAAAACTCAGTAGAAAGCTTAGAAAGTCAGCTGTCCGACCATTATAGTGTGAAAGTGCTTGACCCTTATGACAATATTCATTTTGAGTGACAAAGAAATTGTAATTTAAAATGATCAAAAGTAGAAAAAAATAAGGGAAGCCTTAGAATGTTCATGTGAGCAGTTGAACTTCAAAACTGAGAATTCAATTGTGGCTTATGCTGCTGCAGTGAGGAATTTGATTGGTGCTGTGCTGCTGGACAGGTCAGTGTCCACTCAGTGACCACAGATTTAAATATGCTAATGAGATTTTGGATATAAAAAATGCTGCACTGCCAGCGTGCAGTCAGGCTGAGTAGGGAGATCGACCAGCATGGAAGTGCCCACACCAAAGGGTGTCTGTCTGAAGAGGCCTACTGAAATAAAGAAAGCCTGACAGAACCAATTTAGTTTAATTACAGTGTAAGGATAGGGGATCACCTGTATCCTAGACTGGGGACAGAATGGGACAGTAAGTGAGAACAGGGCCTAATGTAGAAAGCCTGTTGCTTTAAGTGACTGTTGTTCCTGTGTAACCAGTTTCCTCACAGAAAAGAAGAATCTTTGAATCTGAAAAAATCATCATTCTCATCAAGAACCTGCTGACTCAACAGAGGGCTAATCCAACTACATCAAGCTGCACCATCTCATTACAGAGAATTTAACTTAATACTTCTGAATTTAAGAGGCTCTGATAAAGTGAAGGACTGAACCTAAAGGGACTGAGGGGGGATTCTGTCATAGCTTTTAATGTACCAGTATGCAACATTGTTTAATGCCATTACTTATTTCAAATGTGTTTAGAAATGAATTTGTGAAATGTTAACTGATTTAATTGATTTTTAGAGTACAGGATATAGTAAAATGAATAGATTTGGCTACCAAGGGGTATCTGGCAGAAGGTGTCAGTGAGCTGACTGAGGTAGGTAGGCCTAATAGTCACTGTACACCCTTAAGGTCACAGTAATTGGATACCGGGGGTATCTGGCAGAAGGAATTGGTGGACTGACTGATTGGAGGTATGGCCCAATAGTCACTGATTGCCTTAGTTCTGGAACACAGTGTACACGGTAATTTGATACCAGAGAGGATATCTGGCATAAGTGGTCAGTAGGCTGACTCTTCAGAGGTATGGCCCAGTAGTTACTGATTGCCTTAGTTCTACAGTACAGAAAGCTTGGGGATGAAGGCCTAGTTGAGTGCTTATCCTGGGAAAGTGTGATAACTGGAGGGCTGGTGGGAGGTGAGTGTCTGCAGTCTCCAGTGGTAATTTATTAATTAATACTGGGGTGGAGGTACTCATTGGGATACACAGAGTATAAGAAAAGAGTCTGATGTATATGAATTTTTTTTGTCTGTTTTCAAACTCTGCCATTTGTAGCTGTAATTACAAGAATTTCTCTAACATTTTCTGTTCTGAGCAATCAGTGCACCATCATTATGATGTAAACATTTCACTGCCGGCAAAGTGGCGAAAACAGAAAAGGTGAACCCATATTCACAGCGTCAAGTAAGCAGGGTGCCCTGTGTACTGCAGGAAAAAATGACACTGCAGCGGCATCTGTGGTGCACCTGCCCTACCACCTGGTGGCACTCTCAATGCTTCCGCATGGGGGGCCCATGGGCAACATGATATTGATGCCCCCCTCAGTGGCTGGGCAAGCATTGTGTTACCACATGATCCATGTCCACATGGGGGGGCATTTCCTCACACTTTCAGCACAGCTGTGGTCTGTGTGGGATTCGGTGGTAAGGGGGACACTACATGCGGCTATGGGCTTTGGGTGGCCTTTTACACCATGGCACAGGATGGTTGCCTGGAGTGGATGCCATGTCCGTCTTTACTTTGCACCCTCTTTCCTCTTGCATTGTGTCCGCATGGGCACATTGGTGGGTGCACTCTTCTCTGTGGTGCCGCCCCTTGTTGCCACTCCTCTGGTAGCCCTGATGCTGTTTGGTGGGGGATTTTGCAGGGTTCAGGGGTGTGCACTCCTTGCTGGCACTACCATCGGTGGGCACCTTAGCTCCCCTGTGCGCTGTTGTGGCATTTGGATTGCGGTCACCTTTTTGCAGGTGCTCTCATTGGTGGTGGTACTTATGCAGGTGCCTTCTGAGAGTGGAAACAACATTTTCAATAAACTTTTACCTTTTTGCTCATCTACCCAAGCATCAGACTCCTTATCTGCAGTACCATTGGCTCATATCCCTGTAGCTCTCCAGGTCAGTCCAGTGCAGATGTTCATACTCTTGGCAGCTCTTGGCTACTCTAGTTGGGGAGCTAAGGTACTGTATTCAGGTAGCACACAACAGGGGAAGGAACACAGAATCATTGATGTCGCCTATCTCTATGTAGAAAGGTTCCAGCTGTGACCAGAGGTTGATACAGTAGTGTGTGGGTCATCATGATGGTGGCTATTCTCTAATAAGCAAAGTGTCTATGGACTGCATATCTGGGGTGTGTAGACACACTCTGAGGCTGCCACAGCCCCTGCACCTGATTCTCCAAGGGAGCACAGTGCTGACACATACCCGATCTCCTGCATGCACACCAAGATCCATGAAGGGGGGCAGTGTAGGGGGCGTGCACATGCTCTGTGCTATTCTGGACAGTGTGGAGCACCGAGCAAGGGAGGTGCAGCCTACATGTCCTGAGGGCAGATGTAGCAGGTTTGCACCCCCCACAGGAAGCCACCACCAGACATTGCTGGAATGTTAGGGCATGGTTAGGCCCACCAACATGCCGTCCCAGTCCAGAGGTTGCACATGGTGGGCTGAGGGTGGCAGACTGGGCACCCACCTGCCCTAATGTCACAGCCACACTGCAGCTGCCCAGTGTTGTTGTAGTACCCCGGGGTGCAGGTGATCCAGTGGTGGACCTGGTCCGGGTATCCCATTGGATGCCTGCCCATATCCGCAGATGTGCCCCATGCACCTCTGTACCATGGGGGTGGGGCCACAGAAGCAGACCATGCAGTTGCCAGTGACTGAGAATACAGCCACTGCCCAATGGTCCCCCAAGTGCAGACCTCCATGGGCGGGATATGTGCCGTAAGTGCAAACATCCTGCGCCATGAAGAATTGCCTCCATTATGTACACCCTGGAGAAGAGGAGGGAGAGGGGTGATATGATAGAGACTTTCAAATACCTCATGTGTATAAATAAGGTAGAAGAGGGATGCATTTTTCAGAAAAAAAGATGCTCAAGAACAAGGGGTCATGATACGAAGCTGGAGGGAAGACTCAGAGGAAATGTGAGAAAGAACTTCTTCACAGAAAGGGTAGCAGATGCAGGGAACAGCCTCCAAGTGGAGATGGTGAGAAAATGGTAGCAGAATTATAAAATGCATGGGACAGGCATAAAGGAACCTTAGTGGTTGGGAATGGGAGAATAAAGCCGGAGATTACATAGGGTCTGTGGTATTACAGTAGGCAGAGAAAATGGGCAGACTAGGTGGGCCTAGTGGGCCTTATCTGCTGAAAATGTAAATGTTTCTATGACTTTGAAGTGCCAAAGGAAAACAGAGTTCCTTCAGAGTTGCCTCACCAGGGGGCAAAACATCAGATTTCTGCATGTTCGCTGAATGTCAGTTCAGCTTCAGATCATTCTTACTCTCAGCCATATTTGTGCTATCATGAGCAAAAATATGGTCTTAAAAATATATTTTGACACATTTTCAATCTTCTAGAACATTCAAAATGCCAAACAAACCATTACCAAATGGTACCAGCTAACATGAGTCTGAGAATACGCATGTCAAATAGCAGGTTATTTCATCCTGGAATTGCCGCAATATTAAAGGTTCACAAACTGGGGTTTAACATAGAAATAGCCTCTCAGCTCTAGCTATACTTGTGCTGCTACCACTGTATACTATAAATAAATTACTGCACTAATCACATTAAAGATCAATGACAAATGTTATGTGAATTGTAAGATAGCGGTGTATAAATATGCTGCACGGGTCTAATCGTACACACAGCTGTTTCCTAATGGTTTTGTCTAACATAGTAACATTACTTAGATTATTGCTGTAGTGTGTTCAGATCATCACACTGTTATGTTTTGTCTGCCTGCAAGTGTAGTGTTGACTAGTGATGAAAAAGGGGGGTTCACATAATTAGCTGCAGCTCTCGTGCAGATGCAGGTTCTGTCATGGAGTAGCTGTCATGCTGCAATGTGAAGCCCCCCTTATCAACAATAGACTTCCTTACACAGTTACAATTAGCAGGCCTAAGAAAGAACAATGTAACTAATCATAGTCCATAAACAAATTTCTATGTGCATGCAGAAAACCACCATACTATGTATTCCAAAACATCACAGCATACTGTGCATGTATGTCTTATAGGAGATAATCAGCACTGCACTACTGTATGACAATGAAGTGCTTAAAATGCAATCTCCCTTCCCCCCTTGTTACAGTACTGATTGGCAGAAGAAACTGAACTATAGTGTAGTTATTACTCAAAATGTCTTGCACACTCTACATCCTAACAGATAAGATATGTGGTGGGTCACAATATAGTATTACTGTCAAAATCAAATCAAATCAATATTTATTTATATAAGCACTTTTCAAAATGCCAAAGCTCGAATACATTAACAAATATAACAAACACACATCAATAATAAATACATATATAAAACAATTAAAAGGCAGCAGAATAAACAAATGTTATCAGTAAAAAGTTAATTTAAATAAATAGCTTTTTTAATAGGCCTTAAAAGACTCAGTGGACATGCACTCTCTAATCCAATGAGGCAGAGAATTCCACAGGGTTGGAGCCACAAAAGAAAAAGCTCTGGCCCCAGATGACTGAAGACAAACCCCGGGAATCTCTAGCAATCCCTCGTCAGTGGAGCGGAGTGGGCGGAGAGGGTGGTAGGGCTGAAGGAGATCTTGTCTGTAGCCCAGTTCCTGTCCGTGTAGGGTCTTGTAGGTCAGCAACGTGACCTTGAAGGTGATCCTCCATCGCACCAGCAGCCAATGCAATTCGCACAGCACAGCACATGTGTGATATGGCAAGTTCTTGGTAACCCAGTCAACAACATGGCTGCAGCATTCTGCACCAGCTGCAGGTGATGGAGATCCACCCCCGGTAACCCTAGATATAGAGCACTGCAATAGTCACGACGCGAAGATACAAAGGCATGAACCAACACTGGGAGGCCATCGTGTGGAACAAGGTGTTTTATCTGGGCTATATTCCTCAGGTGGTAAAGCGAGGATTTGACAACGGCTGACACCAGTGTCTTAAGTGTCAGCTCGCTATCAAGCACTATGCCCAGATTCTGCACCTGTTCAGAAGGTCTCAATAGGTTACCCCCTAACACAAGGCCAGAAGGAGACCCAGGAGTCAGCATCTCTACATGATGAGTAGGGTCCACTGCCAACACCTCAGTCTTGCCTGGATTCAGTCTCAACCAGTTAGCACTCATCCAGTCCTGAATCTCAGCGAGGCAGTTGTTAAAGACCAATATTGCATCATTTAGTTCATGTACAAAGGACATATAGAGCTGAGTATCATCTGCATAGCAGTGAAAACTCAGCCCATAATGCCTTATAATGTCTCCCAATGGCAGTATATACACCATGAACAACATGGGGGAAGCACTGAACCCTGCGGCACCCCACAAGGCAGAGCAAAGGGAGCAGAGGAAAAAATTTGTGATACTACCCTCTGAGTTCTGCCCATGAGGAAAGATTGGAACTATCTGAGGACTGTCCCCGACAGTCCATAGAGTAGCTGCAGGTGTTCAAGCAACATCCCATGGTCCACGGTGTCAAATGCTGCAGAGAGATCAAGGAAGACCAAGATCGAATGTCTCTTCCGATCTCTCGCTATTAGGAGATCATTCAGTACTTGAACCAATGCTGTCTCGGTACTATGCCCAGGGCCCCGTGTTTTCTGCGATTCTGTGGTTGCAGCAGTGGCCGCAGAAAACAGGGCTGACCGCAGAAATCAACGCTGGCCGCAGAAATCAGGAAAAACAGCCATATGGTTGCAGAAATGCTAACTATGCTATGCAATGACACAAGGCAAGGGCATAGTTACTGATATGTTAAGTATGCCATGGCATACATACTCATTAGAAGGGGCAACAAACTGATGCCACCCACTATAAAGCTGAAAAGTTAGTGCCCACATGATATCTTGACTCGTGCTGGCTCTTGTTACATAACTTTGTCCACCCAGTATTGTGGGGGGGGGGGGGACTGACACAAGAGTAGCAGAGCTTGATTAGGTCCACAGCAGTTATGATTTGCTGCTTTGTAGGTGTGATTAGCTCAGCCATGTTAATTTTTCATTATGAGGGTGCTCACCGTGCACACTGAATCCTTGGAAGACGAATTTGGAAGGAAGTACTGGAAGGCGAGCAGTAGTCAGGAAGTGAAAAGATTCAGTGGTGCCCATGGAGGTGGAATCAATTTTGATGTGGTGGCAGGTATTGGAGGAGGAGGAAATGATTGCAGAAACATGAGGCTGGCAGCAGACTGAGCAGATGTTTCGGTCCCCACTGATGGACATCAATCACAGTTTTGATTTGTGGGACACAGATCTGTACCTGCAAGTGTGAGAGTAATTTCTTGGCAGATTTGAACCTGCAGCCTAAGTGGTGGCATCAAGCTCAATTCATAAGGAGGGTCAAGTTGCCCAGCTGCAGCAGAATTAGGGACCAGGGTATATTAGAATTGGGGAGAGCAGGTTTGGAAAAAAATCAGAATGGAGAGTTGTATTGATTGCTGCTATATACAGTATAAGTGAAATGAGGGTCACTGACTGAAGGACACCACCACCCCGAGTTGCTGGGAGAAGAGAACATGCTAACCAAAATTACTCCAGCTTAATAAGAATGACTTGCTTGCATTTTTAGTGTGTCCTCCAAAAGAAAAATCAGGAGTCAACAAATCCGACAGACTCTGCAAATTACATCCTCCTTCACTATTATAGGAAGACAATCCCTCCCCCCAAACACTCAGATTTGCACACTGCACTCAACATGTTTGTTGCAAGGCAGTTGGAGTATTCCTAGTTTAAAAAATTATAATCTAAAAGAACATTGATCAAAATCAGAAAAAATAAAATAAAATGGCATTCAAATTGGAGTCTCCCTTTATATCTGCTAAATGTAAATATAAACCAGAAGAAATCCAAGCAGGTTTTGCCTTCTGCATAGTTTTAGCTGAGTGTGTATGTCCTCCTTCAATTATAACCTAGGAAAACAACAAAAGCCACCAATTTCCAGAAGAACAGATGAGCCTTCAAATTTGGGGTGACAGGGAAAAGTCATTAAAAGAGAACACTGATGCCCATGGCTGTGCCAGGTATGGGTTATTGCAGTTTAATCTTTGTGATAAGAAGACTACATGCTATTAACTGACCTGCTGTTCCACTTTCAGTGTAGCGGAGTGGTTGCATGAAGGCAGTCAAAGGGTTAACTAAGACTTAATCCTCTTGAAGGTATGCTGTTTAACCACAATTTATCTGTCGCAAAATGGCCGCAGAATCAGCAGTTGTTCTGCCGCAGAAAGTATGAAGTCCTGTCACAGAATGTAGGTCCAC
Organism: Neoceratodus forsteri; assembly: GCA_016271365.2. Lineage (NCBI taxonomy): Eukaryota > Metazoa > Chordata > Ceratodontiformes > Ceratodontidae > Neoceratodus > Neoceratodus forsteri. The sequence goes on from CM057453.1 coordinate 382,297,929, forward strand.
TTTGCCACAGTAAACACGGGGCCCTGACTATGCCTCTTCCTGAAACTGGACTGGAGAGGATCATAGACTTCATGGGTGGTAAGAAAGTCATCGAGCTGCAGCGCAACTACTTTCTCAATAACCTTGCCCAAAAAGGGCAGGTTAGAGATTGGTCTATATTTAGCGAGACAGTCTGGGTCGAGGGAAGATTTCTTTAAAAGGGGTCTCATGGTAGCCTCTTTTAGAGACTCTGGGAACACCCCTTGATCCAACGAACACCAGACTGTCTCAGCAAAGATTGGTCCGATCGCATCCATGCACCCCAGAAGGAGGCACGTAGGACCAAGATCCAAACTACAGCAAGTTGGTCATAAGCCCTGGACAATCTTCATGATATCCATGATTGCTGGCTGGTCGAAATCTGTCCAGACAGACCGAGGGCCTGTAGCCTCGTATCGACCATCGCCATGCTGATTTGAATTTGTTCTGCAGTTCTCAAACCTGATCGATGACACCTTATCATCAAAGAACTGAGCAAACTCATCACACTTTATTTGTGAAAAGGCTCTCCGGCCCCGCAGGCAGGCTGGATTGCACAGCCTGTCCATGGTCTGGAAGAGCTGAGCTGGTCGATTCCTTGATGTAGCTATCTCTCTGGAAAGAAACTCTGCCTTCTTACGGGAGATTTCTGATTGATAGTCCTTATAATGAGTGATCAATCTAAGCCTGTTCCCTTCCAGGCCGGATTTCCGCCAACAGCATTCCAATCTTCGCCCTACTCTACTCATCTCCCTCAATACACCATCAAACCAAGGGGACCGAGGGCAGAGGGAAAGGGGCAAACTCGGACAGGTGCAATGGAATCCAGAGCCCTCAGCACCATATTATTATAGTGCACTACTAAGACATCTGGTTCCATGCACTCCACAGGCCAACTCAATAGGTCCAGCACTGCCATCAGACCCTCAGGGGTTACTCCCCTCAAAGGTGGTACTGGACTATCTCTAAAAGGGGACGGTCTCATGGGGGGGGGCCACAAAATTGAACCTCATAAGGTGATGGTCCGACCACCCAACTGGTTCCACCACCAGTTCCGTGATCTCCATCCCCAGGGTAAACACCAGATCCAAAGAGTGACCTTGAATATGGGTTGCAGCGGTAACAACCTGTGTAAAGCCCAACTAAATTATCTGTTGGAGGAAGTTTTGACCAAAATGCGAGAGTTCATCGTTGACCCAGGCACAAAGAAAAAAACACCATCAATACCAATTTGAAAATCTAGTCAAAATGACATGTAACTAATAATTCAAACAGATATCTCCATACTGATCATATCTATTGCGTGGGGGCATAAGCTATGCAATAATGTATGCTAATCAGGTTACTATATAATTTAGTAGTGCAGCTGTAACTAGAAGTAACAATTTTGCTACTAAGCCAAGGGACTTATGGTTAGTTACTGTTGTCAGCAGTCACAAAAAAAAAATCACAAGCACACAACTGCAGTGCCAGATGGCTAAGCACTTCAACTGAGAGATACAGGCACATGCTATGAACACCACAAATGATGTCATCTCTACACTAGTGGAGACCGAAATGCAATTGAGAAAATGAGGCACAATGCTTTGGATAAACATACAATGACAGGAGATGAAATAATGTCTTTCAAACCTGATTATAATAGTACAGGACAAATTCTGTGTGGAAATAGGGGTTAATACTGCAGAATCAAAACGCTTCATTTTACATTACATTTACCAGTGATCTTTAAATCCATGTGGTTTAATCCAGTGTCATTCAATTATTCCTTAGATGTTTTCAATTGATAATATCTCTCTTTATCAAGCCATGGATTAAGTCAGAAAGAGTAATGAGCCTAAATAACATCTCATGCAGCACGGTGCATCATAATAATCATTCATGTTGCAAGTTTATAATGCACTAGCAAAGCTGGTGTGAAGTTAAGAAATTTCCCACTTTGTAAAGCTCTGCAGAGTTCCCTAACTCTTCATCAACTTCGCTGGTGATTTTTTTATTTGATTTAAAAATAAATATGTCCAACAAGAAAAAATTCCACAACACCCTTTCTGCAATAGACCCCCAACCCTCCCTTCATAGAAAATGTGGCAGAAAAAGACCATTGTTCAATCTATTCTACCCAGTTTTGCCCTATCCTACCCAAGCACCTAATGTCTAGTTGGTATTATTATTATTATTACCCTTATGTGCCTTTGCCTCCTACCTTACTGTTTCCCCCATGTAACTGTTAAGCCTTTTACTCTGACTCAGACATGCTGGAAATCATTATTGGCCCAAATGCAAACAGTCAGAGGCACCAGTTGGTAATTTGTCATAAACAGCTTGCAGAGTGTGCGATAATGGAAAAGCTAATACAGGTATATAAAGCAAAGGGAAGGTTATAGGTATATGATGCTTGTTGGCTGGCACTACAGAGTATCTGGATACCCACCCCTTATCCACCCCCCTCCAGAAAAATTAATCTCAATAAAAAACTCCACTGAGAATTGGATAACATTTCTCTGTTATTGTCTATATCTAGCACAAAATAGTTTTACATGTTAAAAAATGATACATTTTTATGCATTCTTCATGATGACATCAAATCCATGTGAAGTTTATTTTTAGGGAAGCATAGTTCACTGCTAATTGGTTTATAGTTAAATGTCATTTACCATTTATAAGTATTTGAACAACACAGTTGTATACTGTAGGTGGTACTAGGTCAGAACAGTGCCACTGAAAACAGCCTGGTCAAGAACCACGCCGGTCAAAATGCCACCACTTTATGTTGAGCTCCCCACACACCCAGACTAATAGTTCCTAACTCTGGGGTGAGCGGATCACGGGGCAAGCAGAACATTTTGGGGCCATGGAATACTGTTTCCTCACCCTTGTAAAAAAATATTAAGTCTCGATAAAGGTAAAAAAATCTAGGGAGACCAGGATTAGAACAGTGGTCTCCACTACCACCTGGCCGAGCTGCTCCATGTCATAGCCCTCCACACCACATCCACACCACAGGACCAGCTCAGCCAGGCTCTAGAATTATGCTGCCCTTCTCCTGTGGTAGAACCATGGACAGCAACCTGGAGAGAGCTTACTGCAAGTGCTGTCAATCACCTCTCGCTGTTCGTGTCAGCACTATTCAGACTAGCACTCTCTTTATGCACGCTATTCTGGTAGAGCTATTCTGACCAGGTATAACTGTGGCAATACTTTTGAAAAGCTGTTGAAACAGCATTATAGCACATACATACATTGTATCTGCAAAATGACAGCTAGAATGTCTACTACAGTGTGTGTGAAAATGACAATAACATATGTTTGAAAACCATGAAACCATTAATGGTTCTTCTACCCACTTCCTCTGATGGTAGGCTGTTCCATGACTTAACTGCTCTCTCTGTAAAATAAAACTGTCTCACATCCCTCCTGAACACCCCCCTCTCCAGCTTCCACTCATACCACCATATTCTTGATTCACCACTCCTTCTGAATATTTTCCCACAATATGCCTTGTTTATCCCTTTAAGGACCTTTAAGGTCTCAATCATATCTCCCCTCTCCCTTTTGAGATAAAGTGAATGCATGATAAAGATCTTAAGTAGATCCCCATAGGATCTGCTCTGCTTGCCCTGAATCCTGCTCCTGAACTGGGCACAGTAATCCAGATGTGGCCTCCCCATTCATCTATAGAGAGGCAGTATCTCCTCCTTCCTCCTGCTTCCAACTCCCCCACCCAATACACCCCAACATCCTGGCTGCCTTGCTGTAGGCATTTTTTTATTACCTAGATTGTTTTAGAGATTTGCTTATGACAACTTCCAAGTCCCTTTTCTCAGTGGTAGTGTCCAACTTAACCCCCTGCATCCAATATTCCTTCCTGTGGATCTTGTTTCCTCTGTGCATCACCTTGCCCTTTTGGAAGCTGAATTTCAACTGCCAAACTATGGACCACCTCTCTAATCTTTACAGGTCTCTCTGTGGCTGTCTAGCCCATTCCTTGCTGTCTACCCTGCCACAGAGGTTAGTATCATTTGCAAAGAGACACTTATTGCTTTGTATTCCTTCTCCTTTGTCACTGATGAACATATTAAAAAGGACCAGCCCCAGGACTGAACCATGTGGCACCCCACTCATGTCCTCCCTCTCCACTGACTTGATACCCACTTACCACCACTCTCTACTGTATTCTGCCCCCAACCAGCTTACACCCATATAACTAGATCCTTTGCTGTTCCCAGATCTTCTAACTTCTTTACAACCTTCAGTGCAGCACAGAGACAAATGCCTTGCTGATGTTGAACTAGAGTATATCCACTGGTTATCCCTCATCCAATGCCCTAGTTACCCTGTCAAAGAATACTATCAGGTTGGTGTGACAAGATATCCCTACCATCTACCCATGCTGCTTACTATCCAGGAGCCCAGTTCATTCCAGGTAGTCCGTTGAGTCCTCTTTCACTAGTGTTTACATTAGTTTACCTGCTATGGAGGTAAGACTAACAGGTTTGTTGTTTCCTATTGCTCTTTGTCTCCTCATTTGTGGAGCAGGACTACATCTGCTATCCTCCAGTGTTTCAGAATTGTCCTTGAATATAGGGAGCTATTGAATAGCCTTGCCAGGGGTTCAGCCAGTTTGGATGCCAGTTCCCTGAGCACTGTTGGGTTCATCCCATCCAGCCCTGGAGTCTTTTCAATTCTTAGGGCTGCCAGCCCTTCTCTGACCTGTGAACACCACATCAAGAAAAGCAGTTTCCCTTGTGAGCCCTCTGACCAGCAGCAGCAGCAGCAAGTAATCCTGCAATGTATTTAGCAGGGCTTGACTCATGGCAGTCTTAGCTGTTGGAATGTCCCAATCTGTATCTGGAAGACTGAGATCACTCACCACCGCTACCTCCCCTTGGCTGCCCCTTCTGGATCTTTACCCCTATTCCTCTGTCTACCTCATCCCCCTGTCCAGTGGAGCTCATTGACCACACAGATACACAACGTTTTACCTGATGTGGTCATGAGCTGCACCCACAGTGATTTTGCCACCCTTCCCTCCCCTGTTGAACCCCTTCTTAACTGCCTCTGTCTTCCTGGGCATAAAGGGCTACCCCTACCCTTTTTCCCATGCTTCTGTCTTGTCTATACATGGTATATCCTGGAACTGCTAAGTCCAAGTTATTATTGCCAATGCCCCATGTTGCTGTGATGGCTACACAGTCTAATCCTGCATCTGCCACCATTGCCTGGAGGTCACTAATTCTGTTTCTCAGTCTCCTGCAACTTCAGCAGACTGTCTTCCTACATGCACACATGACCCTTACCTTCTTGTTAGCACCTCTTCCCTTGTCCTCCCCTCCCGCCTTAATTTCCTGCCCCTTGCTCTTTCCATGTGCCCTTAATCTCTGACTCATTTCCTTACTTGCTTATGTACCCCTCTCCGGATGCCAATATTCTCTGTATTTCTAGTCCCCATTTCTCTGTGTGTGGCTGGGGTCCTAGTTAGGTTCCCTGTATGTCCTCTTTCTAGTCTTAGTCTCTCGCTCCTTAGCTCAAATGTCCACCAACATAGACATCACACTTATGCCCAAGTGCACCCTATCTTGCCAGGTAAAGGATATAACCCTTGAATTGTCTCCTGTGCCAGAAACCCCTTCCCCCAGTCTGCCAAAATGGTACCCCTTCTCCAGACACCATCCTTCAGCCATCCATTAAACTCTTTAGCCTTCTTTTTCCTCACTCTTCTCATTTCCTCTCCACTCTCCTACATCAGGAGGACCTTGAAAAAGGCCAGGGAAGCCAAGTGTGCATTCAATCTGTCCCCACGTCACTGAAAGTTGTATTCACCATCTCAATAGGCTGGTTCGCCAGATCATTGGTACACAAGTGTACCAGAACTCCAAGCTCCCTTCCCCTTTCTTCAGCCATCCTCCATATTGTGTCTACAGTATGTCCCAAGTAGCTGATACACCAGGAAGGCATCTGACTACCCATCCCCCTTCACCCTGCTTCCCAGTACCTTCTTCACCCCTCTAAGCATCGAGTCACCCATCATTAGGATACTCCTTGGTCCTGTTCTTACCATTGGGTGCCACAAAGTTTAAAAGTATAACCCCCAAACCCCCACTTCTCTACTCCCCCCGCACTTGTGAAGTGTTCTATACTACTTGTAATTCCCTTCCCCACTGCAAAATCAGTTTTCCCCTGCCTCCTCATCCCATCCAACCAAAGAAATAATCAAACCCCTGACCCTTCACCATTCTCTTACACATAAACCCACCCCCCAAGGCCACCAGACCCTAATAGCAGTTGACTGGATGTTATATGCTGTAAATACCTATAGCAAAGAACAGCATCCCCTGATAGAGTGATTGTCCTCACTGTTCTGTGCTGTAAGCTGGATGAATGATGAGTAACATGTATCCTAGTAGAAATACTTAATTGGCTGATAAAAAACCTTTGTGAAAACGTTCAGTTTTAAACATAGCAAGATGTTTGATTGATTAATAAAGGTTTTTGTTGTTATTTCAGTTAGATACTGTGCTGTTAGAGTAAAGTTTCTATTTTCAAGAGTATTCTTATTCAAAAAATACTTTAGTTACTAGTTACTAATTACAGATATGCAGATAAAATACACTTTGTTCTACAAAATGTATAAAATTAAAATCTATTATACACGTTTGTTATTTGACAGTTGCTTTTTTATTTCAATCAAGCTTATTTACTGCATGGTTTCTTTGCTGAGACTTATTTCCAGGAATATGTTGCACTTGCTTTGAGGGGCATGGTTCTGTACCTGGTAGCAGATCTAGGTAATAACATCTCTCTGTGCTTTTTTTCCCTCTGTGCAGATATCTGGTGCTTGTTTTTATTTATTTATTTTTATTTATTAAAGAGTTTCACCAGGAAAAGCACACTGAACAATCGAGTTGCTCATCTCCCGGTGTGTCCTGGGGGAGAGGGTAAGGGAGTTACATAGACAAGATACAGTAGATAATGACAATAATAAATCAACACAAATATAGTACATAGACACAAGCACAAGTCATATATGTGCATTACAACAAAGTGAAGTGCATACAGTGAGTAGCATACATTAGCGAATTGTAGACAGACAGTGACTACTTGGCAGTTAATGGTTACAGAGATAATGATTTACAACACATAATAGGTGCTAACTTCAATATCAGGGTAGTAGAGTTGTGAGAAAGAGAAAACTAGGAGGTAAGCTCCTAGGTACAAGAGTAATCACCCCTTTAGGAAGAGGCATGTGGGTGCACATACTGTAGGTGTCCCTGTGCCACGTAAAAGGGATAGGTAGTAGGGGAGTATAAAGTTTGAGGAGAAAAACCAAAATAATTTTAGGAGCAGGTACAATTAGGAGTGAAGAAGTTGTGCAGGGCTGAGGACCTACAGCGAGAGGATGAGTAGCGTCTTATTTGCTGCAGTAGTGAGTCTCAAAGTTTAGGGAAGTGGTATGAGAACACTGCATGTCCTGCTGAAGTGGATTGGCGAGGGACTACCAAAGTGCGAGTGTCATTTGATCGGAAGGAGTGAGAGGGAGGGGAAGGGGTAGATAGTGAATTGGAGAGATAGGAGGGGAGGGACCCAAACCAGAACTTGGAGATGAATATAGCACTGTGGGAGAGATACCTGTCAGTAAGTAAAGGGAAAGCAAGAGAGTGGCAAAGTTTTCAGTGACGAGTGATTGGGGGGGTCTGCAAAATGGCAGAAGGAGTTAAACAGGGTGTCCAACCTGGTTAGGGAGGTCTTGGGAGCAGCACAGAAGGCTACATCACAGTAGTCAAAAATAGGGAGGATCATCTTCTGTACTAGTTCACGCCTTGCCATTAGCAATAGGCAGCTATGGTTCTTGTATAAGGCGCCTAGCTTGGGGTGCAGTTTTTTTAGGATAGTGTTAACATTCCTAGAGAAGTTGAGGTGTTGATCAAGCCAGATCCTAAGGTATTTGAAAAATGATATATCTTCAAGTATGGTCCCATCAAGGGTGTGGAAAGAGGGCATGGAAGGAAGCCTAGAGAGTCTCTGCCTAGTGATGAAGGTCATGGAGACAGTCGCCATGGCATTTAAAAAGAGTTGATGAGAGCTAAGCTATTTCTGAACATCACAAAAGTTATGCTGGAGTCTGGCTGCTGCATCAGGGGGGCTGTACCTAGGTGAACAGGACAGTATCATCCACATACGTGTGGATGGAGGATGAAGTGCAGACTGAGGGGAGGTCATTTAAGAAAATGGAGAACAGCAGAGGGCCTAACACTGAGCCCTGTGGAACACCAGGGTTAATAGGTAAAGGAGGGGATATGGAATCTGCTATTCTAACAGATTGCATCCATCCTATAAGGTAGGCCCTGAACCAGTTAGTAGCAGAGTCAGACAATTCCACTGAAGTGAGGTTATCCAGAAGGAGGGAGTGGGAGACTGTGTTGAAAGCCTTATTGAGGTCAACAAAAATGGCAGAGGTAATTAGGCCCCTGTCCATCCCTGAGAAGATAGAATCAGTAAGCCTAAGTAGGGAAGTTGTGGTAGAGTGATACTTCTGGAAACCAGACTGGAAAGGTGTGAAGAAGTCAGTGTCAGAGAGAAAGGAGAGAGTTGAGAGAGAACCAAGTGTTCTTGGAGCTTGGAAAGGATGGGAAGAAGGGATATAGGGTGGCAATTTCCAGGTGAGGAAAGATCACCACCCTTGGGTAGTGGTAGGATGATAGTGTGTTCCAGGCCACTGGGACCATCACAGAAGAGAAAGAGAGATTCAGAATCATAGACAGTGGAAATGAGATGGCAGAAGCAGATAGGTATAGTAACTTAAGGTCCAGGCCATCAGGTGAGCTTCCTTTAGAGGGGTTGAGTACCAGAAGGGCATCCATTGTGTCAACTGGAGAGATTTTGGAGAAAGAAAAGCACTCAGTTATTGGGTATTTACTCTGAGTAGGTGGTGAAATGTAGGGGAGGAGGTAGGGTGGATAGGAGAGTAGATGCATAGGAGGTGAAATAGGAGTTGAATTCAGTGGCAACAGTAGGGTGGTCAGAGACCAATGAGTCATTTATTTTGAGGAGTGGGGTAGGTGGTTTGGAATGAGGGGAGAACAGTGCATGTATTGCCTTCCAAAATTTTGAAGGAGAATTTATATTAGCATGGAAGGCTGAGCGGAAGTACTCAGCTTTGGCTAACCTGATAGATTTTGTGCATCAGTTCCATAATGAATGGTATGCATTGAAGTCCCTTTCCAGCTTAGAAGCTTTGTGGGTTTTCTGAGCTTAGTCTCAAGCTCGTTGGCAGGCTAGCAATTCGAGGAAGACCCAGGGGAGGTGATTATCCCAAATTCTAGACTGCCTGATAGGGGCATGGAGGTTCCAGGCATTGAGAAATTTAAGTTTGAAATATTCCAGAGCTGCATCCACTGAGTCAGTTGTGGAGATTGGAGTCCAGTCAGTTTGGGCTAGGTCAAGGAGGAGGAGGAGAGGAGCAAGGTCCAAGGATTTGAATGATCATGTCCGCAGGAATGTATGGGGTGCCTTAGGCTTGTGGATTTTTCATACCATATAAATCATAAGGTGATGACTTAGAGCATCAGGTAATAGGCCAGATTGTATGACCCTATGTAGATGGAAAGTGAGGGCCCAGGCGATCAGGGTATGATTATGCATTTTATGATTTAACCAGGTTGGTTTGTTAATTAGTTGTGTTAGGTTATGTGCAGCTAAGTTGGTATATATTTTGCTTTGAGAGAGTGCCAGCCAATTGAGGTTGAAGTCCCATAAGATATATAGCTCACCTGAGGACATGAGGGATACTGTGATTGAAATGAGGTCAGCAATAGTAGTGGGAGGGAAGCCAGGGTGACAGTATACCCCGGCCACAAAAATAGTGGTCAAAAATGGCAGGAATAGCCTGATAATCAGTGCATCATAGGCCACTGGAATGGATGAGGACAGGATGGTATTATATTGGATAGAAGAGGAGATGTACATTGCTATTCCACCTCCCCTTCTTGCACGGTCTTATCTTATGATGGAGTATCCAGGGATAGTGATGGAGTTATCAGATATTTTATGAGTGAGCATGATTCTGTGAGTAAGAAAATGTTGGGGGAGAGTGACACAGCAAAGGGTTGCAGCAGATCAATTTTAGGTATGAGGCTGTATATGATTCCATGGAGAAATTTTAGACCCCAGTGAAGGTCTGGTAATTTTGAGAAGGGTCCAGAAGTAATCATAGCTGTACAGCCAGGAGTAGTGTGGGGGAAAGGACCAGGGTTGGAGTGAATGTCTCCAGATGCAAGGATTAGGAGGAGTAAGATAAGGAAGTGCAATTTAGAGCTCTTATACCTAGTATGGAACCTAAGTGAGTGTGAGATCTGGGATGAGTATTTGGATGGGGAAGCCTGTAATTTTAGAATCCTTGGAGTTGCCCAAGAGTTAGTCCATGATCAGAAGGAAGAATAGGGTATAATGGGGAAGTAGTGCCGTGTATAGTGGTAGGTCGCTGGTGTGCCTACTTTGTTGTAGGTAGGAGCTTGCACAATAGGTGATTGACTGGGATGAGGAAGTAAGCAGTGGGGAACTAAAAGGCAGGAGAGAGAGGGACAGGTAAGGGTGTGGAGGGATAGGTTCAGGAAAACTAGGAGGAGAATGAAGAAAGAGGGAGGTAGCATAGTGGCAGATTGTAGATAAACAGTAGTGTTTAATTAGGAAGTATAGTTCCTTAGATGGAGGGGATGCTGCTAGCAAGGAAGAGGAGAGTTTATCCTTGTACCAGTTATTACAATTATGCTTATAATAAATTAAATTATACATAAAATGAGGGGGTTAAGATGAGGTATAAGGAGCAGAAAAAGTTGAAAATGTGGCCAAAGGGATGGCATGGAGGTTTGAGTCCCTGACTACAGTGTAAAGGGTGAGGGGTTTGAATTCCGGGATGGATTCTAAGAAGAAGTAGATCAAGTTCACTTGAAATATAGTTGGAAGGTAGGGTATCATATAGAAGGGATCAGGAAATAGCAAGAAGGAGCTAAATTATGCTTATACTAAATTACATTTAGCATTAAGTGAGGTGTGGCTAAGATAATGTATAAGGAGTGGAAAAAGGTGGACAAAAATGTTGCTGACGAGATGGTGTAGAGGTTAAAGTCTCTGACTACAGTGCAAAGAATCAGGGGTTTGAATTACAGTGATGGAAGGTACATAAAATTTACTCAGGATATGGCTGAAAGGTAGGGTATCAGAGAGAGAAAGAATCAGAAATAGCAAGAGAGGAGTTAAATTATGCTAAGGCTACTAGGTAATTAGGGGGCTTGGCAGTGACTCCTAGTAGTCATGAAGTATAACGAACAATACAGAAGAAACTAGGGTGATTGGTTTGGGAGGGGACATGTCATGTGACCTAGACTACCTATAATGGTAGAGCCCACCCAGGGTGGGAGGTGGTGGGGCAGTCGTCCTGTAAGCAGTGATGGGCTAACACAGTTCACACGTGTTGGCTGTAGTTACCTTGTGTAGTGCTGCAGGGATCTCTGTGCGCTGAGAAGAGTATTGTGAGGAGCTAGCAGCCTGCAAGGGAGAAGCAGTGATGTACAGGTCAGATATAGAGGGGACAAAGACAAAGGAGTTCACAGACAGACAGACAAGGCAAGGGTAGGGAGTGGGTCCTGCTCTTGAAGTTTAAACAATTACATTATAAATATGACAATGGTGAATGGTTGACTTACATTTCGGAACAAATCTAGCTATTCTCTTTTATAATGTGTCTAATCTTGTCAATCTGAAATTGTTTGCATGTCATAACATGCACCTACCATATTCTATAAAAGTTACTGTGTAAGTAATTGTCGAGCTATTTTTTTTTCCTAGTTTCCAGGTGCCAACAAAAAGTTTGTTTTCCAAATGTCCACAACCACACATCAACATTATTTCTTCTTATAAATTACGTGTTTAGACATTTCAATAGTGATGGATGATTTGAAGTGATAACATAATACTAGTATCTAATAGTTTATGGGATAAAGATTCTAATAGTTTTAAATGTTCCACCACTTTAAAAATCAGTTATTAAGAATGCCTGAAGATACTTCTTTTAAAATTACATATTTTTTTGTAAGGACAACATCTGAGATTTATATATTGAATCAAGAAATAGGCTCTTTCTTTGAGGATAAAAACTGTTGAGCCTCTACAAAGTGTGAAAACATTTTTATAAGATTAAAAACTCACTGTCGGGACAGTACCAACCCATTTAGTTCAAATACGTGTTTTGTTTCCTTAAGATGCTGCATCCCTGGGGGGCATGGCCTGGCCGAGAAGAGGAATGGACGCTTGATCCTAGCGCTCGGGGCCTATCCATTATAAATCGGTGCCATCCTGCAATAATAACCAAACAAACCAATACAGAAATAGTTGAAACTTACTCTGCTATATGACTGAAGCAAAAAAATTGAGAAAAAAAGCAAGTGCAACTGTCTTTCCAGCGGGCGGTGATCAGCAAAGCTATAGGCCTGGATCCCTCAGAAGCCCGTGCAGCCTCTCCTGCAGCAGCAGCTGACATGCAATCAAAAGAAACCCATGGCACAGGGCAGCAATCTTTCCAAGGATCCATAGAAGGCTTAATTCAAACTCTGCGATTCGACCTGACATACCAAATACGGTCAGGCTTTGAAAATATTGGAGCCCAGCTAACTCCCCTGCAACAAAAGGTGAACACATTGGGGGTCACAGTGGAGAGTCATTCAACCAGACTGGCCAAGCTGGAGCAGAGAGTCAGCTACTAAGAGGATATTCACTCTCTCTTGGAGATATCCTAGGCAGTCTGCTTTGCGAGAGATAGAGACTCTAAAGGCCACACTTGTTGAACATAAAAACCGGGGGAGGCACTGTAATGTTCACCTCATAGGCCTACAAGAAGGCACTGAGGGAAGTAACTGTAGGGCCTTCATGGGTCCCTGGCTGGTGAAAATGTTACAATTCCTGGATACAGTCTCCATAGAGATTCAACGTGCCCACCTCCTTCACCTGGCCCCCGCCTGGGTCCAGAGGAGAGACCCCGCCATAAAAATATTCAATTCCTGCACTATCAAGACCAGCAGGCCATTTTGGATGCAGCTCGCCAGGCAGACCTGATTATGGTGCAGGGAAGGAAGGTCAGCATATTCCTGGATTACTCCAAGAGGCTGCATTTGGAATGGCAGGCATTTACAGTAGTAAAGAAGAAGACACATGCTAGAGACTGTCCCTTTGCCATTGTCTACCCTGCCTGTCTGATTATTCAGCCCCAAAACCAGGATGCAAAGTCATTCACAGATCTGGACACAGCCATGAAGTACATTAATCAGATCCTGGTGCAGAAATCAAATGTGCTGGGCTCCCACCATAGCAACACTTGAACAATGTAATCAGGTACTGTGCCTAAATTATTTTTGCTGTTCTGGGCAAGATGCGGTAGCCCAAGGGTATGGGGGTCAATTTCTTTTCCTTGGCCCATAATGGAGAAATCCAGCCTATGATGGCTGTGCCAGGAGGGCCTTATCTCCAATATTGGGCTCTGGTTTATGCTGCCTGAATGACTAAGCTTGGCTGGGGTGGGTAAACTGCCCGGGCCCAACGGGATTTTGGACAACTTCTATGGAATTGAACTGTGATTTAGTATGCTGACTTCTCCATCTCAATAGACGTGCATCCATGGACTGTACAGCATATTATAATTGGAACAGTGGGGCTGATATCTTTTGTTTGCAGTGCTTCCCTTATATGAGTATTTTTATTTCTTTCTCCTTTAAACTGCTCCAACCTTAGGGGGCGACAAATAATGCTATACAAGCAGCTGTATTTGCATGTAGGAGTGAGTTCAACTCTTTCTCATATATCTTTATTTGCCTACAGATATGGCTCAGAACAGTAAAAAGGACAGAAAAAAATGACTGTGGAGGAGGAGGTTTCTTTGGGAGTGCATTAACTCCTCTCCTAAAAATTTTATTTGGTTAAAGGATCGAGGGAGAATATTATAATTAATAGTTAAGAATAATTTTGCTGCAGTTGAGATTGTGTTATAGTTCAATGCACCTTATACAGTTTGTTTTGCTTTTATTACTAACTGTTTCGGTTTATATTAAATGTACAACTTTGATAAAGCAAGAAATGCGAGAGGTAATGGTGGAGGAGTGGGTGGGGTCTGCAACATACAGGCCTGGCTGGGCCATGGAAAAGGTTATTTTGGCTGTCTCAGATGAGCATCCTATATATATTTTGGAAGTCTGAGCTATTTAAGAGGTACACTGTAACATGCATTCTGAGCAAAGTGAGGACGACCAGAGGACCTTGCTGAGGAGGTTCACAGGGGTTGTTACACCACTTGTCTGAGGGACTCATGCACTGGGAGGGAAGCTTTGGAGGACATTTAGACACAAGTCCCGGTTGGACCACGGCAAATAGAGACTAGAGACCTTGAAACAATAGGCCCCAAAAGGGGGGGTATCCTCCCACCCCCCCCACAACCCAATCAAATAGGCACCAATGTAATAACAGTACTACTTGTACAACAAATTGTATCAGACTGGATAGGACCCATCGACTCATCCACGAGAAGTAGAGAGATATGGGGAAAGATTTGGTAAAGAAAGTGGGGGGGAGGTCCTATGAGTGGGTAAGTTTTGTTGTACTGTTACTGTTTTATACGGTCAGGATTAAACTGAGAAGGGGGGACAAGGGAGTCAGATCAGGGGCAAGGGCAGTTAATAGGGAACTTGTTTAATGTTAAACGTAGGTTAGTAGTTTGTAGTTATGAACTACATAGGTTTGTTCAAGTGTTCTTTGAAGTTTGTTTAGTAACTTTGAGTAAGTGGGTAAAAACTAAAAACTCAGCAAACAGCACAGGGTTATATAGAACATGGGATACAACAGGTCACACGGTCCCGCCAACACCACATAAAACAATGTTTTTAAGATGGGTTCTTTAAAGTGTATAACATGGAATGTTAGGGATTTGAAAACTGTGGTCAAAATGAAAATAGTCGGGAGTTATTTGAAAAAGCAGAAAGGGGATGTCAATTTTCTACAAGAAATTCATCTAAAGAGGGAAGAATCAAACAAGTTGGCTGGCTTTTGGGGGGGCACCCTTCTGGTCTCCCCATTTACATTCAGGGCTAGAGGGGTGGCAGTATGGCTGCGATCATGTCTGTGGACTGAGGTCCATAGTATTATCTCAGATCAGCAGGGCAGATACTTAGTGGTGGATGTTACTATAGAAGGGAGAAGATATACACTGGCTTCGATCTATAGCCCAAGAATTGATAACCCAGAATTTTTTCATCACTGGGTGCTAGCACCTTTTCCAGACAATATTATCATGGGGAGGGGGTACTTCAACACATATTGGGACCAGGATATGGATCATTCAGGAACTAGGAGGAGACCCCCTCCCAGGAGCTCAACAGCACTTCAGGAGATAGCACGTAAGAGGGAACTGAGGGAGGTATGGCAATATTCTCACCCGCATCAAAGAGAATACTCTTTTTACTCTCATATGCACAGGATATACACCAGAATTTATTATTTCCTAGTCACTTCCAATATACTTAGGGGTGGTATTTCAGTCAAATACGGGCCCATTTGTATTTCAGATCATTTATTTATTTTTTTTTATTTCAGTCTTTGGTAACCGGGTAAGACCCGCTAGGCACAAGTGCCTGTTTTCATGGGCAACCTGGGAGCACTGGGCAGTTCAGTTACTTGCTCAGAGTCACACAGTATACAAGTGAAGGACATGAGAATCAAACCCAGGTCTGGTCTGCTGGATGTACCAAGCTCATTCACAGCTCATTACTCTAACCTCTAGGCTATACTGCCAGCCCTTTAGACCATGTACCTTTAGAGTTCACTCTGTCCCCTGGTCAGACACCTACCCCCAGTAGGCAATGGAGGCTGGATCCTACCCTACTGACTTGTCAGGATTATAAGACATATATATCAGAAGCCATCCAGGAATTCTTGAGGCACAATAGAGTATAGGATACATCAGCATCAAACATGTGGGAAACCTTAAAGGTATTCATTCGAGGGGCTATAATTTTGTATGCCTCACACCAACGTAAGGAATCTCTGAGGGAGGAGGAGACCCTGGGTAAACAAATCATAGACCTGGAGAGGATGGTGATGGAGGGAAGGGAGAAAATTAAGGCAGGGCTGCTGAAACAACTAAAAGGGAGACTAAACCAGCTATCGGCTCATTGTATTGAGAGAGATATTTTAAAGTCTGGGGCTGGAAAATACTTCGAGGGGGACAGGGCGGGAAAGTGGCTGGCATGGAAGGTAAAAAAAAAAGATGGCAGACAAAGTGATCCTGACCATGCAGGATAGGGATGGGGAGATAACCTCAGATCCATTGAGAATAAATAAACTCTATGAGTCCCTGTATAGTATAGAAACCCCTACAGATGCGGATCTGGATAGCTTCCTTGAGGGAGTTCTGTTGTTCGCCTTGGACCAGGAGATGAGAGAGGAACTAGATTGCCCCATTACTTCCCCGGAAATAAAAAAGATCTGTATGGGCCTCAAAACTGAGTAGGGCTCTAGGGCCAGATGGCATGCCCATGGAGTTCTATAGAACTTTCTGGAATGACATTCAACAGATCTTTCTGTTAATGGTGCAGGTAACCTTAGAGAGAGGCACCCTCCCACAGTACCTGCAACTAGCCACCATTACAGTCCTTCTGAAGCCAGGCAAAGATCCAGCTGAGTGTGGCTCTTACTACCCCATCTCCTTATTGAATGCAGACTATAAAATCATAGCTAAGGTAATTTATTTTTATTTATTTTTTTACTTATTTAGGTCTAGGATTACAAATATTTTTGAGCCATGACTCTTTTAAAAGGTTTCACATCATGAGTTACAGCAAGACAGAACATAACAGGCAAAAGAATACATGGATGTACATACAAATAGCATTAGAGGTACATAGCTTGATGCATCTTTATAAAAAGAAAAAGGGCTAGGGAGGAGGAAAAAGGGGGGGGAGCAGCAAGTGAAATATGGTGGGGAAGGGAGAAATGATAGGTAAGGTGGGCAAGGGTGTCCGAGGGTGGGTGGAGGGACGGTGGGGGGTGGGATGAAGAAGGAGGGGGATGCAGCCTGGAGGCTTTGTCAGAGAACATGCAAAGTGCAAGAGTTGGGCAGGGTGGTGGCGGAAAGTGCTAAGAGGCTGTGACCCTCATAGATGTAACAGAACAAGGGGAGCCTCGGAGTAGGGATCTGTTCATAAATCTGGGAGTCCAGACTGTGATGTTCCATTGTTAGACATTGTAATCACAGGTGCTGGAGGCAATGAGTGAGTGGCGGAGCCTGGTTTTGAAAGCGCTGAGTGTGGAGGCGGTGGTGATATCACTAGAGAGTCCATTTAGCCAGCTTGTGGCCTGATAGGCAAATGCTCTTTGACTTTGGGTTGTGCGGCAGCGGGGGATTTGGAACTGCTGCGGTTTGGACCCCCTGGTGCTCCAGTTGCTTTTTTTAGGTTGTAGGAGAGTAGCGACACTGGGTGGAGGGAGACCCATCAGTATTTTCTTTGCCACTATGCAGGTTTGGTATTTTATATGCTTGTCAAGTTGCAGCCAGCTGGTTTGGGAGTAGAAGTCACAGGTGTGTGTACAACGTTGAGTGCCAGTAATGAGCCGACAAGCCTTGTTGAGGGAGGTGGTTACCCATTTGAGATAGGGTAGTTGGTGGAGCCTCATGGTCCTGAAGGGCAGCAGGAGGTGGTCAAGGGTATTGCCCAGGAGTAACAGGAGCTACCAACAGTAGGGGCAGTAGGGACAGTAGCAGCGTACCAGAGGGGAGATAGTATTCTGAAGTTCAGACTTAAAGGGGTCAATGCGAGGGAGACTAGTGGTGGAGTGGGGGAGCTCATTTAACTAGGTGTCACCACCTTTCAACCTCACTACAGGGATGAGGCAGGGGTACCCTCTGTCACCCCCTGCTGTACATCCTGACAATACATGACCTATCTTCAGCCATATGCCACCACCCAAAATTCCAGGGTTACTCTAAAGGAGGACAACATCAGGTGACATCACTTTTCACGGATGATATACTGTTGTTCCTAAGAGACCCAGGGACATCTATCCTGGCTCTTACAACTTTGTTTGATGAATATGGCCCCCTATCAGGTCACAAAGATAGTTGGTCAAAATGTGAGTGGCTGTCCCTAGGAGGAACTGTTTCTACCCTGCCAATCCAAAACTTTACACTCTCCCCAGTGCCTTCCCTCAGATACTTGGGCATAAACCTCCCTAGAAAGCTTTCCAGTTTGTGTGAGATAAACTATAAGCCGCTGCTAAAGCAGGTTCAGGAGGAATGTGATAGATGGAAAAGTCTGCCCCTTACATTGATAGGTAGAGTAAACATGGCCAAGATGTATATATTGCCATAGTGCCTCGATTTGTTACAAATCCTACTGGTATGGGTCCCCAAGTATTACTTTAAATCACTAAGAGGTGCCATAACTACCTTCCTGTGGGGTGGCAGGAGATTACAAATTCGGCAGGAAATCTTATGGAAGCCACTAAATGAAGGGGGACTGGGTCTCCCCAACTTATATTTTTCTTATCCGGCAGTTCAAATTTCTCCCTTAATGGATCTCTTATAAACTGAACTGGAAAGGAAGACATGGACAGGGATGGAGGACCCCTCCAATAATGCCCCCTTAAACATATCCTTTTTTGCAGCTGCCTTAAAAAGGAAAATAACAAAATATATTACTAACCCTTTCATAAGGACTATGATGTGGGCCTGGTTGACTGGGTCATCCAGCCACCCTGTCTACAGATGTGTCCATCATACAGGCACTTTGGAAGGAGGGACAAGTTCCGGACCCTGTTGGCCGAGTGCTTAAGGCATGGGAGAAAGAGGGTTTTTATAGCATTTCCCAGCTCTTTGACCAGGGGGGACATGCAGCCCTACAAGTCCTTGTCCAGGGACTATGGACTATACCCTTATCAGTTCTTTGCCTATCTACAGGTGAGAAACCAAGACCATGCAAACCTGGACATGCAGTTAAACCCCATACTTATGAGGAGATCCCCACTGGAGGAGGTGTTGCTCAGTACTTCGGGGGCCAGAAATATCAAACCACTTACTGACTGTTATAGAACTTTACTAGGAAGCATGCCTATAGCCCTTAAAAGCCTTAAAGATAAATGATACAGGGACATGGGAGGGGAGGTCCTGACAGAAGGTAATTGGAGAATGATTCTATGCAGTGGTATGACATGTTCAGTTAATAATAGAATAAGAGCTCTCCACTTCAACATTCTCCATAGAACCTACTTTACTCCAGCACTAGCGAATAAAATAGACCCTACCATCTCAGATTCATGCCCACAATGTAAAGCACAGTCTGGTACCTTTATGCCTATGATGGTAGTGCCCCAAAACCATATGCTTCTGGCAAGGTATCACCAGCATAGTGCAAAAAGCACTGAATGATGACCAAGAAGTGGGAGTGTGGGTGAGCTACTGCTGGGGTTACCTGGGAGGTCAGGGAGGGGAACAGGCCTGGAACACCCATTATGGTCTCTGGCCATGGCAGTGGGGAAACAAGCCTTTGCCTGCCACTAGAGGACAGAATTGACTCCTACATTTGCTGAATGGGCAAAAAGACTGCTACAATATCTGAAACTGGAGCATACCCAATACAAGGCAATAGGCAGGGAAGATACATTCCAGAAAATACGGGGGGGCTACTGAAGGGAGCTCTGGCTGAACCTTGGTTCCCAAATATATAGTAAACATTCCCATGCAGACAATGATACTATGACATCATTGATACTATGATGCCAGATATAGGGAGTATACTGGATGTTCATGGGAGAAATGAGGGAGGGGAGATGGAAATATTTTGAAGAAATATTTTGAAGAGGTTTTGTGGGATAGTTGTACAATGACTCTTTGAGATGTGATCTGCTGATTAAATAACACAATCAAAGAAATGTATTATGACCAACTAAGACATGTAATGTTTACCACTTTGTTTATGTGTACTGATGGTATATCAAATAGTGCTGTATTTGCTTAATTTTTAAAATACAATTTGCAAAACGATGCTGCATCCCCTTACTTTTATTTTTTATTTATTTATTAATTTTATTTAGCTTTTGTTGACCGGGTAAGTGCACTAGACAAATCCTGCCTATTTTCAGGCATGACCCGGGGGAAGGGGATACAGATGAATGCCAACTGATCTTGAACCAGATTAAGCTGTCTAGATGACCAACACTTACTGTATTTTAAAATTCTGTAGCACTGATCTTTGAGAAATGTATTCTCTTTTAGACCAAGATTCACAATAGTTATTCCATCTTTTATCTCATGCCACAGAACACAATTTCCAAGATACAATAAAGTAAAAAAAAAAACCCTTAACCATAGAAAAATATTATGACTAAATATGTCACAATAAAACAGTTTAGGTTGTCATGTGGGTTGTGGGTGATGAAACAAAGATGCTAGTTGACCTTTTATCTCTGTCTGACCCCAGTTTCATTTGCCTTCACATTCTATTGCCAGCAAGATACTGACTTGGCCTTGATTGGAGTCTGCAGTGAGAAGGTATGTGGACTATGTTTCTGACCTTTGAAATGCCAAAATCAGAATTAAAATGAAATAAGTCTTTATCTCAGTTATCGCCATCTCCCAGCTTTACAGACACTAAAATGGCCAACTTGAGATAATGCCCAGGTTCATCCTCTGATGGGGCAGATAAACACGGCTAATTGTTTGAGGTAATAGTGACTAATGTGGAATCTATAAGAAAAACAGTAACTGAAATTAAATCAGCAATTAAGGCATTGACAGGGAGAGAGGTGCAGACAGAAAACCATGCCACCTTGACAGAGCAGGCAGTTGGAGATCATGATGTATGTCCTTGTTAAGCTTAAGACCATATTACTAGGTTTCAATGAAAAGTGGTGGATTTAGGAAAGAGAGAGAGAGAGAGGGAGGAGTAATAGCACCTGGATAATTGGACTGGCTGAAGGTATGGAGGGGAAGGACTCAGTATCATTCTTGAGGCAGCAACTCATGATGTGGCTTCACCTGACCCCAGTGCACAATTCTGAAACTGAGCATGCTCACAGAATTCACCCAGGGAAGCAATAAGATGACCAAGCTGAATAATGGCCTTTAACATTTAAACTGTTGCTCTTCATGAAGAGATTATTCTTAGTGCTGCTATGGACCTAACAGAAATAATAGCTGCTGACCTGAAAATCTCTTTCTATTAGGACTACCCTCACTTGATCTTAAGCATTAGGAATTTGACAGGATGAAAAATGGGTGGGGCAATCATGGTCTACAATATTCCGAGTTATACCGGGCCATCCTAGTTTTTGTGTTCCAAGAGAAACCAGAGCTGTTTACAACCCCAAAAGCTGCAATTTCTTTCGGGAAGCATTGGAACCAAAGAATGCCAGTGGAGGACAAGGGACTGCTACATTTCAGGAAGATCAGCCAGGGGCCCTTGAATTTCCAATGGATGCAGCGGGAAGAGCAGGCATGGAAATGTTGGCTACCTGAGGGACTAGTGAGTACTTCTTTGAGTGCTTTGGAGTTGGTTCTTGTCCAGATACAATCCAAATAATGGTGTTTTTTTTCTGAATTTATTTATTTGAGAATTGGTGACTGGGAAAGGAATGCTGAGCCAGGGCTCTTTTCCAGGTGTGACCCAGGGAAATGGTAAAAGGGAAACCATGAATCAAAAAAAGCAGCAGAGAAGCATTCCAAAGATAAAGAGCAAACAGTGGACAATTCAATAAGATGCAAGTGCAAATAATGATAAAGGTCAACAGAAGCTGGTCCTGTGAGCAGCCCCAATAGCCAAATCAAGTGGTCTCAACTGTCACTTGTTACATGCTAGCTGCTGTTTGTTCCTTTGCAATAAAGCTGACCAGCAGATTGGTTTGACCTTACTGATAGTGATGCTAATATTTTAATCTGAGTGTACACATTGGACTTTTCTGTTCTTTAAGCACAGATTGAACTGTAATGGCTAGAAGAAAATAGTCACCTTTCTCCTGGTGATACCAAGCTGGCTATTTTGAAATAAGATATGGCAGATCTGTCGAGGATCTCAGAACCTGGGTATTTTCTGTTCCTGGATCATTAACTACCTGCTGGCAGTTGCTGAATATGACATTTTTTTTTTCATTATTAAATGTTTGTCAGTCTTGATGCCCAATACTGGCCTCATCTCACTTCACTGCCACTCTTGCTTAAGCTTCTATTTTGTTTTTGCCTCAGTATTTATCTATAGTAATAGTTTTCATGTGCTGTTTGCATGCGACCGTTTTAAGTAACATCTCTCATTTTTTTAGTCCCTTATATTAAATATGTTGGGATGGGGGGTGATGTGGTCTTTTGTGGTAATCAACTTTCAGTTTCATGCAGAGTGGAGTGATAACTCATCCTTGTCACAGTCAGATTAAGGGTGATAACCAAAGTGCCATCTCCAGCTTAGTTAAGGGCACATTCTTTAACGTGTTTCAGTTTTTCTTTTCTCTTTTATTTAATCACCTGTGTTTTATTTCCTTTACAGTCTTAGTATATAAGTAAATAATATTCTTTGTGGGCATAAGTTGTTTTGAACTTGTGGGGAGTGTATTGGGGGACTAGGGGGATGGTCTCCAGGGGTAGTGGAGATATTTAGTGTTGTCCTCCATGCATGGTTGCATATACAAATCGAAAAGCCATAAGCAGGAATGTTAAATGGTTTAAACTACACACAGAAGGGCAAAAAGTTTGATGAAACTGTGTGATATGGGCTGTGATATAGCTCTTCTACAAGAGGTGCACTTGTTACCAAGGGAGACCAACCATCTCCAAGCAATGTGGGTAACCGAAGTATATCACAATGATTTTTCCATCAGGTCTAGCAGAGTGGCTGTGTTGTGCACAAAAAAGTTGCAAGTTAAAGTACCATGTGAGACTCAGAGGGAATGATCATGCTGATGGGGGGTATTAACCAAGGGGAAACTATTGTTCTTGGAATTATATACAGTATGTCCTGAATGCATCAGATATTTTTGTTTTTGTTAATTTGCTTGTAGAGTTGAGGGGGACCTATTTTATGTCATTCTGGGAGGGGCCTCAGTTTAGCGCTCGACACTACCATGGACAAGATGGGACCTGGCACTTGAGTGGAAATACATGTGTCATTCCATGTCCTCTCCTTTATCAGCTTAGGACTGCACCATGTTTGGCATGTTGTGCATCTAGCTCACTGGGATTTTGCTTTCTAGTCATCTGCACATGATTCCAATAGTAGCATAGATATCCTTTTTGTTTCTCAGGAGTTAGCCTCATTACAGCTGTTTAATATCCTTTGTAATTGACATTTGCCTGTACACTACTGAATGCATTTGTTCTTTTCAATCCTCTTCCCCTGGGTAACTCCAGGAAATGTGCTTTGACTCAGTGTGCCTTTCCTAGTTACCAGTCTTTGATAAATAAATTACTAAACAGGGTTTAGAAGGCAGATCTGGGAAATTCTGACAATGCCACTCTTTTACTACTTTTATCTGGGGTAGAGCTACTGCAAGTTGGAATAAGTGGTGGATGAATTCTTCTTTTCTTCAGTCACCTTCATTCTGTGCTTGGCTATGGGAGAAGATGGATAAATATTTTGAATATAATCTGAATATAATTTTGAATATAATCTGTTACCAGAATTCTCTCAAGCTACCCTATGGAAAGCCATGAAAGGGGTGATTAGGGGTAGTTTGATTGCCCATATATTAATAGAACAAAAGAGAGGGAACTGAAGGGAAAAAACACACCTTCATAATGTGGAGGAATTCTTCATTGCCGCTAAGTAAGGGATGATACCAATAGAGCACAAATTGTGGAAATGAAGGCCACGAGTGAAACACTTCTTCATTAGAAAACAGAATATGCCCTATTGCATTGTAATCAGAAGTACTGGGAGGTTGGGGAACAACTGAACCAAGTGCAGGAGACCGAGAAATATATTCTTGCTGTCCATACTGCAGGAAGGGCTGTAATTATATGTCCACAGGAGATCAACTCAGATTTTGTTTCCTTTTAAAAGACACCATATATGACAGCTCTCAATTCATCTGTTTCAAATTTGAGCCAGTTTTTCTTGGATATTGCCTTGCCCCAGGTACCAGATGACATACAAGCTGACTTGGCTGCCTCTGTCTCTCCAGAAAAGGTGCATGATGCCATAGCGTATTTGCCCTGTGAGATCTCTCAGCTTAGATGGCTATCCATGTGAGTTCTATGCAGCTTTTTCATTATCGCCACACAACTAGGGAAGGTTTTTATTAAGGCATGGGTGTAGATGTTTTCTCCTCCCATATTCATGCAGGCACTGATTACTCTCATTGCCAAGAAAACCATGATAGTATCCAATGTGCCCATTACTGCAAAACAATCACTTACAAATTTTGATGCAAAAATCTTCACTAAGGTAGTAGCTGGGCATATGGGGCTGGTAATACATGGCCTCATCCTTCCAGAAATGGTTGGATTTGTCCCTGGCCATTTGGGACTGAACAACATTTAGAGACTGCTAGTTTTGATTTTGGATGTCCAAACATTTGATACTCCTACTCCATCTGTGTTATTTGACACAGAGAAGACCTACCACTGGGTAGAGTAGTATTTTCTTTTTGATGTCTTTTGGTGTTACATGTGTCCCCAACCTTCATTTCTTTGTTTGTGCTGTTACATCAAAGCCCAAAACAGCTGTATTTTTAAACCAGGTGATTTCCTTTCAATTTCTGTTGAGCTGCAGTAACCAATACAGTTGCCACTTATCACAGTTCTTATTTCATTTGGTCATTGAACCCCTCATCCTGAAGATGTCAGCTGCTGTATATTTTTTTCTGGTATAATGATTGGGAGAGTCCACCATAAGATCATTCTCTTCATGGGCGATATCACTTTATGACTGACAGAGATCGTCAATTCCTTCTAATGTCTGGAAAATATTATACAGGAGTACACGGGTTTATTGGTATACAAGTTCAAAGGAGATTAATCCCACATTCTCCTCTTGACAACTGCTTGTGTGCAGCTCATTTTCACAGGTTCCTTCTTACCAGTGGTGCCATGACGGAGTGACTTATTTGGGCATATGGATCAAGGGAACAGTACAGGAAACTTTGTAAGTCATTGTGTTGGATGACATAAAGGCAGATGTCCAAAAATGGAGTCCCTATGGGTCTCAATTGGTGGTACAGTTACAGCAATTGACATGATTAGATACTTCTTGAAATTTCTGTGATATCTCTAGAGAAACCCCCTGCCTGGCTGTAGTACCACTATATTGTCACAGGGATAATATTTTTAGAAATATTGCAAAATATCTGGAAATTTCTGTCCATGGCTTTTGCTGCAACTCAAAGTATACTTTCTTTTAGCTGACCTGTTATTGCACATACCAGTCACTTTCTTTAAATTATTGGACACCCCGTGCCCCCAATTGTTTTGGTAACAGAAGCAACCAAAGGTTTTTCTGGCCAATTTTATTAACCTGCAAGATTGGGGATTTGGGTTACCAGACATTAAAAAGTACCATCCTGCTTGCATTCTTCACCATTATATTCAGTGCTTCAAACTCTCTTTGCCAACACAGACCTCCTGTAGGTGTCACTGGAATGTGCTTAGTCCTTCCTCTTAGAAATGAGAGTTCTGCTTCATTCACACTGGAAATTACTGGCAGAGGCCTCACCTTGTACTAAAGCATAAGGACTCAATTGGAGGTGGGAAGCACCCTCCTGGATTGGTCATCTCAGTTCTATACAACCAATCACATATGGCAAAACCTACAATTGCTTATTGACATTAGTCATGTTGGGTTGGAGCTGGCATTCATTCCCTGGGAAATATAATTGACAAAACACTGTGCTGCATAAAGTCTTTTGTACAATTGGTTCATTATGTCTCCCTTCCCAGACTATGCAATTGGCTGTAATTACAACTATGGAAAACCTTTAGGGGGTGGCTTTATGAAAATTACAATGTATTACAAAGTGGAGTATTTGAGTTTTCAGCTGCTGGGCTAGATACTGTACAGTGAGTGTCAGGTACACTTTACGGACTAAAACAAAAATATCTCCTGCCACCTCAGGGGACCACTGGAGGGATAGAAGAAGAGACTGGGGTGGATAACCCACTGGATGACTGGGATATAAAGTTTGGCAGGTGGCACATAAGGAAAATTGGGAAACTCAAGCAAAGACCCTGCAATATAAAGTTCTGCATAGGGCATATAGGACTTCATTAGCATTTTAATGAATGAGCCTACTACCTTATAATGATTCTTGGGAGGTGTTCCTTACCACAAACATACATAACACATATCCTCTGAAGTTAACACCAGTTACACTCATACTGGGACCATGTTTGGTTGTGTTGTATATCCATAATTTCACTCTGAGACCCTCCAAGTCAATTCAAGACCCTAAAATGTGCCTATTGGGTGTCTATACAGAGGACTTGAGATGTACCTCATCACAGACAACCTGGGTGTAGAGGTGAGTGAAATTAGCTAATTCTAAATTTTCTTAAATTCTTTAATTAGCCAAAACTTGGCCTGTGTTAAAGTTAGGTATCTGAAGTTTGGCATACATATTGTCTGGAACAGTCTTTGAATGAAGGGTAGGGAAATTATAAGGGTTCAAAGTCTAGCAATTTAATATTCATGTGAACATTTCTGAATATATTTCAGTGCTTAGAACTTAGCCACCATTGGAACTAGATAATTAAAAACTTAGATGCATACGTTATCGGAAGATTTATAGAAACTGCAAAATAGAGATTGTAAAGCTTAGCTATTACCTACCTCCCTCCTGACATGGCTTCCAGGGCTTGCTTCCTAACCTGGGTCATCTGCATGGCTGCATGAAGTTCTGATGCTACACCGTGGTGATTACCTTAAAGCCAAATACTTAGGGTCAATTAACTTTAAAACATTGGTGATATTCTGTTCCCCAGCTTTAAACTTATAGGGGCTTATAATTCACCAGTTTATGCAATTGTGAAATGTAATTTAAAAAAATTCTGAAAGGTCGGAGGCTTATACCTCCATCACCTTTAAAGCTAAAGATCTGAAACTTGGCACACCTATGTATGGGTATAGGTAATGTCACTGTACCAAATTTGGTGCATTTGTCACAAATGATTTTAGTTTACATAGTTGTTAACTGTAATTTTAAAATATGTGAATGTTTGGAGACTTATAACTCAGTCACTTTTAAAGATAGCAAAGACAAACGTGGTATATTCCTGTATGGTCACTGGTATAGCACATGTTCAAAGTTTGGTGCAGTTTGGACAAATACATTTTAAATTATATGGAAATAACTGAAATCACAATTTTGGCAAAGGTTTGTGAAATTGTGCAAATTCCATGAAATTTCAAGGAAGTAAAATCAACTTTTTGCCACAGTTTCACTGGCAGAAGAAAAAATGTGCCCATCTCTACCTGGTTGGCTGCTACCCTTGTAATGGCCACCTAAATGGTTGTGCACCAGTGGAGGGATGACATTTGATTGGCTGCTGCAGAGTGAAATATCTTACCTCACACAGCTTGGTGGATTAAAAGAGTGTCATATGCTGCATCTAGAAAGGGACAAGCATACACAGCAGTATGGGGCTCCTACCTTGCTACATGGGATCCAGCATCAGTATCTCTCCCTCTGGTGCCCTGAATATGATAAGATGTGTCTCACAGACTCCCTTTCCTTTCAGTATGCTAACCAGTCAAGGACTGTTTGGGAGATGGGGGTGTCAGTTGAACAGTCCCACACCCCTTGCTTCTAGCCTAGCCCCAGATGTTTCCTAAATGTAACTAAAATTTTTATACTGGCCATAAATCAGACTAAGCCATATTTTTTTACTTGCCGGACTGCCTCTTCTTGGAGAAATGCATACTCTTGATCTTTATTTATTTATGACTTTTGATAACCAGATCATGCACTGGTCTGAGGGACTGTTTACAGCCATGACCCATTACACATTTGGTTAGCCTCTACTATTTTATAACAATTAACAAAGGGGATAGTATCACACTGGGAAAACAGTAGGCAGGTGGGAATTTTACTAGGTGGGTACTTTTATCTCCTTTGAACCTGTATCTGGAATTTAATGTTAGCCATGCCATACCACTTCCTAGTAGCTGATATGGTTGACTATTTAATTTCCCCCCTTTGTCTTCATTTGAATGGCTCAGGAAGTGTGATCCTGGAATGAATCATTTGTAGTTACTTGGCATTGTCCAGATTTGAAATGCTTCTCCATGATAGAAATGGTAAGAAATATAGTATGTTCTGCATGTGTATTACTCACTGTGTTTGCTGTTTTATATCTAAACGTCTACCAGTAGTTTGTAGTTACTTGGTATTGTCCAGATTTGAAATGCTTCCCCATGGTAAAAATGATAAGGAATATAGTGTGCCAGATTCTAAGTCAGGTAATGCATGTCGCAAGGTGCCCTGCACCAAACCCAATGGCACAAGTCACACCTTACAACATGTGTTACACTGATTAGGATTCCAAGAGGCTGCCTGTGCCATGGTGTGGGTGGCCAGTGCCCAAGGGGACACAAACTGGCTGCAGCCCCTATGGCATGGTGGAAGGGGGGGTTACTGCAGCAACTGTGCCATATTCTGAGAGAGCAGCTGCCATAACCCAGTTATGCTATTCTAAGACCCACTGCAGCACTGCAGGGTTAGACCAGCTGCTAGCTGGTCTAAGGGGCTTCAATCCTGGTAAAATGGCATTTGCCCCTTGCAGTGCCATGACCCACACATAGCCATGCCCCACTGAACCCCCTATTACACAGCAACCCCCTCAATACTGGGGTGCCACCAGCTGGTACCTGGGTCCACATTTTGCCGGTGCCACCCTTGAACCTGTGCTACTCTCCTGACCCCCCATGACCCACAGGGGCTTGTGGATCTCTTTTGGGGCTGTGGGGCTTGGGGGAGCCTGTGCCCTGCAATCAGTGGCTTGTGGCACCCAGGTCCATTGCTCCCTTCCTGTGGCACAACCCTGTGGCTGCCACATGTTGCAGGGAGTAAGTGCCAAGGATTCTGCTTGTTCTGGAATAGGGCGCAGGGTCCCTGGCATAGCGGTGAATGTCACAACTCACATACGCCTGTGAGTTATGACATTCATCTTGGAATTGTGCCCAGTATGTTCTGAATGGGTACACTGTGTTTGCTGCCTTATATCCGAAGGTCTAATAAGACATGATATTTATAAGGATGTTCCCTCCACCCCCAAAGCCACCATATAGTGGGGGATGTTGCTTTCTTGATGGATGCATAATATGTTATAATCAAAGTAATGGATGCATAATATGTTATAATCAAAGTAACAAATGTATTAAGTAGTGCCAGAATATGGATATGTCAGTTTTGTATAGTAAAAGACATATACACATAGTAAATAAAGTACCCTCAGATGCTAAGCAATACAGACGCATACAGGCACACAAGCACACATATGCACCTCACTGAATAAACAAGCATTTCCACACAATACACAGTCTCTGAACCTTTAACCTGATTAGGTCCTGCACTAGGACTTCTGGAGTCAATATGGTCTTTTGTAACAAAACAAAAAACATCTCATGAGCTGTGGTTGATGAGCTTCCATTACTCCCTCTCATGATTAACTGATCTTTTAAGGGGGTCTGACAGTTACGTTTTCCTCGTTCTTGATTCTTGGGCCACTAACAACTGCATGGTCTGAAAACCTACTTCAAGCCCTGTAAGCCTATCATGTACTCCATTTTCCAATAAAAACCTGCTTCAAGCACTACTGAAACCTAATCACTGACGTTAGCAATGACATCTAATGATTTTTGTCATAGAACAGAAATTGTAGTGAAAAGAAAAAAATTTGCCCACTGGGGATCAAACTGAGCCCCCCCAATACTAGTCAGGTAATCTTCCACTGTGCTATCATTCCAATAAGTGGCCATAGGGTTTCTAGACAGAGATGCATGCTATGGAAATGCAGACCCCCCCATACACATCTGCAGTGGAGTTTAGTAATGAGCTGTCTGCCGGCTAGAATCAATGCTTGCAACTAAGTTGCATTCAAAACTGCATAATCCTCAAAGCCTCAGCAGCAACTAGCTAAGTCGATTCCAATTTAGAACTAAAAGTTCTGTTATCTGAAAACCCGCTTCAAGCCCTGCTGAAACCATATCACTGACATCAGCAATGACATCTAACAATATATCTCTCACACAGCATAAATTGCAATGAGAATGAAAAATATTCCTCTCTGGGGATCGAACCCAGGCCCCCTAAATAATGTCCTGTACTCTGCAACTGTTCTACTATTATTGATATATGATTTCTAGACAGAGATGCATAGGGTTTCTAGAAAGAGTTGTATGCTATGGGAATACAGATGCTGTATTAAGTATCACCCCCTCATACCCAAAAATAGCAGAGTTTAGTAATGAACTCTCTGCTAACTGGAAGGAATGATTCCCACTAAGTTGCATTCAAATCTAAACAAGCCACAACATCTTATTCAGAACTAAATATGTTGACTGCAGCGTAGAACCATTAGTGTCATTGTCTGAAACCCTGCTGAATCCCTATCATTGACATAAGCAATGATAACTAACACTTTCTGTCATACAATATAAATAGTAGAGAAAGAAAGACAAACTGTGCCCCACTGGGGATCAAATCCATACCCCCCAATACTGTTCTTGTGCTCTGCCGCTGTGCTGTCATTCCAGACAGCTTGGCATGGGATTCCTAGAGAGAGATGCATGGTATTGGAATCCATAGCCTGCATTGAGTTCATATCCACCATGCACAGCTGCAGTGGGATTTAATAATGAACTCACTGCCAACTGGCAGGAATGCTTCCTACCAAGTTGCATTGAAACCAGCAGAACTTCAAAGTCTTAGCCCAATTTAATGAAGTTGACTGCAAGTTTGAACTAACAGTTTCATTATATAAAACCCTGCTTCAAGGCCTGCTGAAATGCTATCACTGATATCAGCAATGCCATGTAACCATTTCTCTCCTATGACATAAATTGTAGTAAGTAAGAAAAAATGTGCCCACAGGGGATCAAACCCCCCCAACAACATTTTATTATTTATTTATTTAGTTTTTGTTGACCAGGTAAGTGCACAAGACAAATCCTGCCTGTTTTCAGACATACAGATGAATGCCAACTGACCTTGAACCAGATTAAGCTGTCGGTGGTATTTTTAGTGAAGGAAGGAAATTTGGGTAGGGCACTGGAGAAATTCCCCTACTGATCATCAGTGGGAGGCCATCAGGCTGCTGGCAAGATGGCTGCTGCATTCGGCAGCACTTCAGAGGAGTTAGCGGTGGAACCGCTTACAAGCACGGATAGTCTGTTACTGGAACAGGCTTTGGAGGTGCTACCTGTGGATAGCGTGGCAGAAGAGATTTTTCACGAAGCACGTTCGGTGCTTGATGCTGATAATTCAATGAGAAGCGATAATGCCGTACCTGATCTTGAGAAGGCTCATATGGAAGAATGGGCTGTAGAGGTTCCAGTAGCGCTGAATGCGGAAACAGCCGACGGAGTTACAAGAGGGCAGTCCAGTGGCTCGCGTGACCCCATTACGCTGCAAGGCAATGCGGAAGTTCTTCAGGAGGTAGCAGCGTCGACTTTGAGTGGCCCTTTTCAGCAAAACAAGGAAGTTCCAGATTCGCCCTTAGTCTCTGCTTCCCACTTAAACGATATGGCTCAAATGACTTTACAAGCATGACAATCCACAGCAATTGAGACCCTGGAGTCTGGACAGAGGAAAGGTATGGGGGTGAGTACAACTACCAGTTCTGCCCTATGCAGGGACACTGGGTTTGTGTTCCAACCCTTGCCCATTGAAGCACCCCTCAACCCCATACAGGGCTCTGTACTATTTCAGTCCAAACCTGGAGATCAGAATGGAGTGACAGAATGTTGTTTTGGGGATCGGAAAAGCCGTACAATGGAGTTCCAGTCTTATCAGGGCCTGAGGCCACTGAGAGTTGATAAAAAGACTTTGCATGCTCCTTTCCCAGGGGCGGATATTCAAAAGGCAGATGTTTCTTTGGCCCATGATAATTCATGGTCTCCACAACGGGCTTTAAAAGCAGCAGGATGGGGACAATCAGGGTCTGGTGTTTGGACTACTTCACAGGACTGGGATCCTGTTTTTGATTTCAAAAAACACTCTCTGGTTTGGCACCCTCAGGAAGGGACAAGGGGGGGCTACCTTGAAGGATGGTATGCCTTTGGTTAAAAAATCTTCTGTTTGCAATGAAGGGGGAGGCACAGTTATGGGGTCAAAGCCTGAAATGTCTAACACTAGTACAGAAGGGGCTGCTCCGCTCCCTCCAGCAGATAAACCATTAATGTCAGCTGTTTTTGCAAATGCTAAAAGGGAAGCTGCGCCACGGCGCAATGCTGTTAGACTTCGTTATAAAGGTGGTTTATCAGATAGACCAGATAGGCATCATGTGGAAACTGCTTATTAAAGAATCCTTGGGTTTTCCGGCAGGATGTCTTTGCATTTATTCATATATCAGGAGAGGACAACTTGATATTAGTTTTAGCTCAAGCGTACTTATTGGAATTGTTTTGGGAATGATATGCCCAAGTGAAATTTTCCCCATTATGGACTCCTTTTTTGGTTATTCCCCTTTCTACCCCTTTGATCAAATATGTAACAATCATGTTCCATAACGAAGGCATACATGTCGAAGATATTACCCACTGGTTTTCCCTAAAGTGTGAATTACAGGGTGACCCAGAACCTATATTGGATATGGAACAGTTCTGGACTGGGGGTTGGAAATTTAAAGTTAAATTGAGACAAACAGAGAAAGGTATAGAGTACATCCCAAACTCCTTTTTGTTGGGGAGGGATAGGGGGGTTTGTTTTACAGTGGTCAACCCCGAGCTTGCTATAAATGTGGCTCAAAAACCCATTTATCTAGCACCTGTGAATGGCCTCGTTGTGACAACTGTGGAGATTTGGGTCATGGTATCCGGCAGTGTGCTAACCCCACCAGATGTGATCTCTGCGAGACCTATGGCCATGTTTTTAAGGATTGTGTCTGGGCAGCTAAGAATAAGAGCTCTAGTAGTGATGTAGATTTACTAGTTCAACATGCCCAGGAGGCAGTCCTTACAGCTGTTAAAAAGGTTCCTGTTGTTACTCCCACCTTGGATTTTCCTAAAGTGGAGAAAAAAAGTGCGTTGTTTTCAACTGCGATTCTAGTTGAGGCGGCAACCCCTCCCCCTTCCCCACCTCTGTGGTTAAATCGTCTGGAGTGGTGGATTACATCCAGGACCCAGCTTTGTTACAACCAGTGTGTTATAAAGATTCGGTGGTGAAACAAGATGATGCATTAGTTGAACCCATCGCTTTGTCCCCTAGAAGGTCTAGTAGGACCTTTAAGGCCATAGCTGCTCCTGCCAAATTGGAATTGGAAAAGCATAATACTTATGCAGCCCTTTTTCCTGCTTGGGGTGATTTGGAGATGGATCTGGGGGACTCTGATTCACAAAAGTCTGTACCAGGAGGGCCTTGTACTGAGTATAAAGAAAAAAAGAAGAAACGTAGGAAAAAGTAAGGTGTGCATTTGTCTTTGCTGGTTGTTTTATGGAGTTTACTTGGGCTTCCTTGAACACACATAGTTTGTTGAATTCAATGAAACGTAGAGCACTTTTTCAGTTGCTCCATGATAAGAATATTTCTCTATGCTTTGTTCAGGAAACCTGGATGTTTTCAAAGGTTCAGGTACTCTCCTTTCAAAATGAATGGCCTTGGGGGCCGTCATTCTGATCCTTTGGAATAGACACGGCAGATGGTATAGGAATCCTGTTTGGTAGGCCTGCCTTTTCTCTCTATAAATTGATTGATTTAATCCCAGGGAGGGTATTAATTTTAGATGGTGCATGGCAGGGTGTGCACTTTCTTTTTATAAATCTTTATAATCCTCAAATGAAGGCTGCCAGAATAAACTGCTTTAGAGAAATTCAGCCTTATTTGGTTACGACCTTACCAATCTTATGGGGCGGTGACTTTAACTGCACTCTACTTTATAAAGGGATAACAACAAAAAAAATCTATTGTGATTCTAATTTTTTGGCTTCAATGATATCTATAGCGGATTTGAGTAATTGCAACCGAAGTTCCACGGCTAAGTGCGCTTATACTTTTTATAAGGGGACTAAGGGCTCCACCATAGACTATTTGTTTTGCTCCAAATTTCTGTCAGTACATAATTTCTGTATCTTACCCATTGAATTCTGTGACCATCAGCTAGTGCAGGTTGAAGTGGGGAATTTCCCTGTGCAAGGCCCACGGTCTGGTAGATGGAAGTTGAATTCTTCCTGCCTACAGGATCCCTAAGTAAGGAATTCCATTAAACTGATTCTGGAAGCTAGATTATCAGTGAGATTCTTGTATGCCGATTTGGGCTTATGGTGGGTGGAAACTAAAGC
Organism: Neoceratodus forsteri; assembly: GCA_016271365.2. NCBI lineage: Eukaryota > Metazoa > Chordata > Ceratodontiformes > Ceratodontidae > Neoceratodus > Neoceratodus forsteri. The sequence goes on from CM057453.1 coordinate 382,332,449, forward strand.
TGATTGTGTGAAGTGGTTTAAATCCTACAGACTTTACCGGAAGAAATCACAGTTCAGCACTTATTTGAAATTGCGATCCCATCTGCAAACGTTATGTTCAATTGTGAATACTTCAAATCAAGATTTATCCACTCAGATTGATGCAGTAAAACTGGACATGAGAAGATTTCAATACGATAGGGCTAAATCTATGCAAGCTCTTATCAATAACCATGTGTGTAAATAGGTTATGGGAGACCCTTTTGTCTTGTGCCAAGCTCTGAAAGATTCCACTGCACTTGAGTTTTTAGATTCCCCTACTGGAAGGGTGTCTGAAGTGTCAGGTATTGGTTCAATCATCGAACATTACTTTCGATCCTTGGCACCTATATCGTCACCATCAGATCAGAATATTATGGATTATTTACAAACTGTTTCCCCCTTCCGGGTTAGATCATGATTTATTGATTGATGTAATGCTTCCTTTTTCTGTTTCAGAAATCAAGTCGGTGATTGGTCACTTGAAAGATTCCACTTCACCAGGTCTGGATGGACTGTAAAATCCTTTCTATAAAATTTTTCGGGCTGAGTTGAGTGCAAGTTTATGTGCTCTTTTTAATTACTTCCTAGATAACCACTTAATCCCAAGCTATTTTACCCAAGGCTTGCAAGTTTATTTGTTTAAATGCGGGGATAAGGGGAAATTTGAAAATTGGAGGCCTATTACGTTGTTGAACTCAGACTATAAAATCTTTGCAACTTTGTTGAATAATAGACTGAAACAGCTGGGGTCTACAGTCATTTCGCCAATGCAGCACTGCAGCCTTCCTAATCGGAGAATACAGTCCATCTTGACGGTCATAAGGGATGTGATAGAATATTTATCAGAATTAGGTTTGGGGGTAGTTTAGTTTCTTTAGACTTTGAGAAAGCATTTGATAGGGTGCATCATAGATTTCTTTTTTTAACCTTAGGTTATTTTGAGATCCCCCTACAAATGGTGAAGGTAATAGAAAGCTTGTACAACTCCACATTGGTATTCCCGGTTATAAAAGGGAGATTGGGGAGCCCTATCGAACTACCCACAGGTGTCCGTCAAGGTTGCCCCCTCAGTCCACTATTGTATATTTTTTCTCTTGAACTCCTTCTTAGAGCAGTCCATTTTAAAGATTTATGGGAAGGTATTCGGATTCCTGGTGTTGAATCCAGACTATGGATACAGGCTTTTGCTGACGATGTGTGTTTATTTTTTTCAGAATGTGGAGCACATTAGCTCCTTTCTTCAAGAATTTAGAATATATGCCAATTTAGCTAATGCTAAACTCAATTATAAAAAATCAAAAGGTTTACAGATGGGGTCCGGTCACAGGGGGACAGTACCTTGTTCACCAATTCCATTATTACCAGAGCCAGTTAAGATATTGGGAGTTTTATTTGGTCCTCAAAACCTCCCAGTGGAAAATTGGTTATTAGTTTTGGACAAAGTGGAATGGAAAGTTCATAACTGGAAACTTTTTCATTTTAGTAAACTTAAAAGGGTGCATCTCCTGAAACAGTTTCTTCTCCCTTGTCTACAGTATATTGCGGTAATATTCCCGTTGCCTTCCCAATTTGAGACCAAGATTTTTAGTCTTTGTTTTCAATTTTTGTAGGGTAACCGGCTTAACCCAATTAAATGGGCGTATACATATTTGGAAAAAAACAAAGGGGGTGTGGGAATGATAGACCCAGTGTTTTTTTGGTTTTCACTATATTGTACGAACTCTTTGAAATTCTCTTTACTTTCCTCAACAAAGCATGATGAACAATGGTTTAGAGCAGGTATTGGTCAATATTTAAAATCCTGGACATACTTGGCTCCTAAAATTAATTATCATTTCCCTCTGCCACTCTATTTTATTCCTTTAACTAAGAAATTATATAAATGGAAATTAACAAAATCTCAGATTTGTGACAATTCTGTCAAATCTTTATATAAGTCCATAATGGAATCGCAATGTCCCACGGGTCCAGTCTTTCAAAATTGCCCCCCTTCTTTGACTCCAGTTGCATTGGATCAATTGAATAATCCAAGGTTACCCCCTTATATGTGGGAATTTCAATGGTTAACTATGTACGGGAAACTAAATATTAGAGGGACGGCTAAATACAAAGCGAAGAAAGAAAGGGGTTGTCCATATGAACAATGTATTAACATGGAAGAAACCATGGAACATTTTTTTTTTTAGAATGTTCTAATATAGTTCCTCTATGGTCTTTCTTGGCTAACTCTTGGTCATTACCTTGGTTATTAAACCCTTCTTACCAGTTTTTGATAATTGGTGATCTCCCTCCCTCATTTGGTATCTAAGAAAAACAGACTATATGGCTTCTTTTGGAAGTGTTGCGATTTTGTTTATGGCAAATTCGGTGCCAATGGGCATTGTACCAAAAACGGACATCAGGACAAGCCTTTCTTATTTATGTATCTAATGAATTACAAAAAGTTTATTCTAAAGAATTGCAAACTTTTTCAGTACATTTGGTTAGGTGGTGGTGGAGAGGTCTTTCACATCTTATTAAATATAAGTAGTTAGGTTTTGGGGTTTTAGTTTGCATGTTTATTATAAAATATTCTTGTTAGTTTCTTGCTTAGTTTACCTATTGTTAGCCTTTTCCACCTGTTCCCTGATTATGTTACTCTGATGTTTTTTTTTTCTTTCCTTTCTGTCATTTATGAGTTTTGTACCACTTATTGTGTATTGATTCTTATTATAATATAAACACCCCTACTCTCCTGTAGGTGAACAGGCCATCTCGCTCTGAGATGGCCACTGTAGGAGAGATGCTGGAGGTGAAGGATGTTGGTGTAGCAGGCGGAAAGGCCGCGCTGCTAACAGACACAGATTTGCTATTACAAAAGATTCAAGATATGGAGGGCGAGGAGATTTTTCATGAGGCAATATCTTCAAAGGAGAATTTTTCTACTTTACAAACCATGGTATTTTTGGAAACAAACAAAGGGATTTCCTTTAAGGCTATGCAAGCGGAGGATCCTGTATGCATTGAGAGTGTGTCTAACTACACAGAGGTTTCACAGCTGATGGCTGACTCCCCTGACAAGCAGAGTGTTCAACCTGACAGCAGGAATGCAGAAGCAACGCCTAAAATTTCACTCCAGAGTGCGGGTGAGTCGAAGTCTGACTCTGTGTTATTTACTGAGTTGAATGTTCCCATTTTGACTGGCAGAGAAATCTCTAAGGCTAGAGAGTGCCAAAAGCCAACCGAGTTGTTGAATTCTCTGGTCCTTTTGGTCGATACAAAAGCCTCCCCTCTAATGCCTCCTAACCTGTCTCTATTGCCAAATCTCTGAACAAAAGTATAATAAAAGCTGTTCATTTGTCAAAGGAAGCAAGGTTTGTGTTTCAAAATGCTGTTTCAGGCTATATAGCTATGGATTTGCTGACCCATAATAAATATCAGACCGAGGTTAACAAACAAGATGGAGTGACAGAATTCAGCTTTTGCCGGCCGCTAATCCCACAAATGAATACAGTAAAACCAAAGTCCACTTCTATGGCTTTAGGCAGATCTATTTCCAACAAAAACAACATGGTACCAAATATACTTGACATTCAAGTAACAGACTCACAAGTCCATGATAATAACTGATCACCCCAGAGTACTCTTCTAGCAGCTGGTTGAGAAAAAATGGATATGGGGGTTTGGACTCCCTACTTAGCCTAGGATTCCTCACTCAACTTACAGAGTAATTCCCCAGAGTGAAAGCCAGGTGGAGCTATAGGGGTTCCAGCAGAGAGAATTAAGGAAAATGAAATCTCAACAAACTATGACTGAAAAATAACTCTGGGACTTGGTCCAACAGAATGCCCCTCTTCATATGTTTTTACTGACTCTGAGGTTTCTACAGTAAATAAATTAGAAGGAAAACAGAATAGTGGCAAACCTTTAATGTCTGAACTATTTTCACATGCCAAACAGGAAGCTGCACCACGGCATAATGCTGTGCGCATATGGTACAAAGGTGGTCTGGCAGAGAGACCAGACAGACATTATGTGGGGATATTCCTCATAAAAGATTCATTGCATTTTTCTCCTAGAGATGTTTTTGCTTCTATTAACATCACGAGAGAAGACAATTATGATATTAGTTTTTGTTCTGCTTATACATTAGACTTGTTTTGGGAAAGATATGGTCAAGTAAAGTTCTCCCCAACGTGGACCCCCTTTTTGGTAATTCCCTTAATGAAACCATTGATTAAAAACATCACAGTGATGTTCAGGAATGAGGGAGTCCATGTTGAGGATATCACTATTGGTTGTCTCAAAAATGCAATGTACAAAGTGACCCTGAACCTGTTTTAGATTCAGAGCAATTCTGGATGGGAGGGTGGAGGTTTAAGGTTAAATTAAGACAGACAGACACATGAATTGAGCATATCCCTAATTCCTTCTTATTAGGAAGGGATAGAGGGGTTTGTTTTTATAGCTGTCAGCCCAGGGCTTGTTATAAGTGTGGCTCAAAAACACATCTTCCAAATACTTGTGACCAGCCTAGATGTGATAATTGTGGGGAAATGGGGCATGTGACTAAGGAGTGTGCTAACCATACGAAATGTGACCTATGTGAAGAGTATGGACATGCTTTTAGGGAGTGCCCATGGCCTCTTGTGGGATCCCAGACCTGATAATTAAGCAGGCCCAAGAGACTTTGGAGAAAAAAATAATAACATAAATTTGGACATGGGGAGACCCCCTTCACCCCCAAGACCTGTAGACACTAAATCTGTGGCTGCCACAGTTCTCCCTCCTTTCCCCCCCAAGCCACAACCTATACCTATCATAGTTGATAAAATAGTACAAAGTACAGAACAGTTTGAGGCTGTTTGTTATATAGACCCAGAAGACAAGTCAGCGGTAGGTGTTGACTCTTTCCTTCAGTCTCCCTTTCCTCCAAGAAGGCCAGTAGGAACCTGAAACCAGTCCCAATTCCTTCGATAGAGTCATCTGAATCACAGAATTCTTATGCTGCCCTTTTTACTGCCTGGGGTGATTCTGAAATGAAGGTTGATGACTCCGACTCCCAAAAATCAGTAGAGGATACCCTAGGGGCTCCATTGAGGACTATAAAGAAAAGAAAAAGAAAAGAAGGAAAAAATGAGTCAAGTTTCTTTGGTTGTTTATATAAACTGAATTTATGTTGGCAAATATCTGGGGCTCTTTAAATACACATAGTATATTGAATGTTAGAAGACAAGCTGTTTTTCAACTTTTGCATAACAGAAACATATCTGTATGTTTCTTTCAAGAAACCTGGATGTTTTCTTGGGAGTAAATATCTTCCTTCAAAAGAGACTGGCCTTGGGGACCCTCATATTGGTCCTTTGGTAGAGACAATGCTGATGGCATTGGGATTCTTTTTAATTAATTTCAATTTGTTCTATATAAATTAATTGATGTAGTGCCTGGTAGGGTCCTAATTTTAGATGGTAAATGGCAAGCTAGTAACTATAGATTCATTAACATCTATAATCCCCAGACAAAGGCGGCCAGAATTGAATGTATGAAGGAAATATAGCCTTATTTAGTCACCTCATTAAATAGTTTTTGGGGAAGTGATTTTAATTGTAGTTTACACTCAAAAGGAGCATCTACTAAGAAAATTTATTGTAATTCCAACTGCCACTATACTATAATTAAAACAGCAGGCCTAACTATATGTAATCAGTTCGATAATAAGGGCTCGGGTTGTACTTTTTTTAAAGGGAAAACTGGATCAATAATAGATTATCTGTTTACATCTAAAGACCTTTCAGTTAAGTCTTTTACTACGGTCCCAGTTGAGTTCTTGGACCACATGCTGGTTCAGGTGGAGGTTGGGAACACTCCCAAAATGAATCTTCAGAATAAGAGATGGAAATTAAATACTTCCATTCTGCAAGACGATATAGTTAAAAATTATAATACACTGATCCTAAATTCCAGATTATCTATAGCTTTTTTATACCCTGATTTAGGTGTATGGTGGTGGGAAACAAAAAATGACTGCAAAAATTGGTTTAAATATTATGGGACACATCAGAGGAATTCTAAGTTCTTTTCACATCTGAAATTAAGATCTCATTTGCAACATTTAATAACTGTAGTTAATTCCTCCAGAGTGGATTTTTCTGCACAAATTGACAATATTAAATTACAGATGAGAGTACTACAATATGATAAGGACAAAACTCTACGAGCTCTTATTTATAATCATCTGAAGAAATCTGTCATAGGAGACCCCTATGAATTATGTAACATGATTAGAGACTCCTCCTCTTTAGAATCTTTAGAGTGTAATAATAGCAGAGTTTATGAAGTTGAATCTATCAGCACTATTATTGAATCACATTTTCAGGCTTTACAGGACATTAAGAATTATTTGGGCACCCCTATATATAAAAAAAGAACTCTTATTCTGAAACAATTCATTTTGCCATGCTTACAGTATGTAGCTTTAATCTTTCCCTTACCATCTAATTATTGGGCCCACCGTATACTTTGACCAGGCAATGATTTCTAATATGAAGGAAACATTTTCCTTACAGGAAATAGAATCTATTATCAATAGTTTGAAAGATAATATTTCTCCTGGTTTGGATAGCCTGTCAAACCTCTTTTATAAAGCTTTTCGCACAGAGATTGTGGCCTGTCAAAATTTGGTGTTTCAAAAATTTGTGGTAGGGGATTCAATCCCAGTTTTTTTTCTCTGAAGGACTACAGATCTATATTTTTAAATCAGGGGATAGAGGGGACATTAAAAATTGGAGACCAATCACAATATTTAATTCAGACTATAACATTTTCACTACCTTACTAAATAATAGAATTAAACATATGGCAAAAAATTTAATTTCACCTTTTCGGTATTGTGGGTTACCAAATAGGTGAATTCAGTCTGCTTTAGCAACTATAAGAGACTTAATTGAGTATTTGTCTTTAAATGGTAGAAGAGGTTGTCCACTCTCTTTAGAGCTAGAGAAAGCTTTTGACAGGGTAAATTGCTTGTTTTTATTTACAACTTTAGATTTTTTTGGATTCCTTGGTCAGTAATTAGGATTATAGAATCCTTATATGATTCTCCAAAAGTATATCTGGTAATAAAGCGTAAAATTGCTAAAGGGTTTGTTATCAAGACAGGGGTATGTCAGGGTTGCCCACTAAGTCCACTGCTGTATATTTTTTTGTTGGAACCACTTATAAGAGCTTTAAGCATATCTCCCAAATGATAAGGTTTCAAAGTGCCACTGACTGATCATTATTTGATTGTACAGGCATATGCTGATGATGCCTGCTTATTTTTTAAAAACAATGAGCAAATTGGAGAATTTCTTTTAAAGAATTTCAGTCTTTCTCTGTACTTTCCAATGCTAAATTAAACCTTTCAAAATCAAGAGGTTTGCTGATGGGAAATAATTTTCATTCCCCCTTTTTGTATAATAATATAAAAATATCAGAAGAACCCTTTACGATTCTAGATATTCTTTTTGGGTCCCAAAATCTCCTGGATGATAACTGGGAAAGAGTATTGAAAAAGGTGGAATCAAAAATAATTTGTTGGAAACAGTTCAGATTAACAAAAAAAAAAATTCTTATTCTGAAACAATTCCTTTTGCCATGCTTACAGTATGTAGCTTTAATCTTTCCCTTACCATCTCAATATGAAAATAAACTCTATAGTATTTGTTTTCAAATTTTATGGGGTAATAGACTAAACCCAGTAAAAAGATGTTTTACATACCTAGCCCAAAATAAAGGATGTTTAGGAATGGTTGACCCTGTAGTATTTTGCTTTACCCTTTGTTTTCCTATACAACAAAGTTAAGTTTTGCAGTTCCAGTTAGCAATGATGGGCTTTGGTTTAGAGACCAATTAGGGTGCTATTTAACAGCTTGGCTGTATTGTGCACCCAAAATTAATCCACATATCCATTTATCAACCTATTTTAGACCTGCTGCTCAGAAGTTATATAAATGGCAAGTTACCAAAAGCCAAATATGCATGAACTCATCACAAAAACTGTATTGTTCTGTGATTTCTCAAATTTACCCCACAATTCCTAGTTTTAAGAACTGCCCTAAGGCTTTAAATAGTAGGATTTTGGAACAATTAAACAATCCTAGACTACCATCGCATATGTGGGAAGTCCAATGACTTACAATGTATGGTCGGTTGAATATAAGAGGAACTGCAAAATATAAGGCTAAGGAGGAGAGAAATTGTCCATATATTGATTGCATAAACCAGGAAGAAACAATGGAACATTTTTTTCTTTTTTGTTCTTATTCAAATCTGCTATGCCCCTATGCTGCAAAGCAATGGAAGTTGGATTGGTTAGCTAAGCTGATGTAAGATATACTGGTGATAGGTATTTTCCCTCCAAGTCTTTTAAGTTTATGATTATGGTACACTGTTGGTATTTTCTGCATGTTTGTGATTTTGTCTATGGCAGGTGAGACGTCAATGGGTCATTTATCAAAAGAAAGCTGCTTTTGTAGGGTATTGTCTATATCTATCAAATGAGTTACAAAAAGTGTACTTTAAAGACATGCAACTTTATAATGTAGAGAAAGTACAGATATGGTGGAAGGGTTTTTCTCATATAATTAAGTATAAATAGAAAAAAAAAGCTGGTCTGATTAGGATTTGGAATTGCTTTGGTTTCATCTGTGTTAGGTTCATTTTTGTTTTCAGTTTTGTGGATACTGTAATATTTTGTTATATTTTTTATGTACTATTTCATTTACAATTTCTAATGTTTGTCCTATGTACTATTGTAAATAAAATCACCCCTACTCTTTTCGATAAGTGCCATGGAATCTTTAACATCCACCTGAACTACCACCAATCCAAGCAGATGGGACCTCAGTTTAACATCTCATCTGAAAGACAGCACCTCAGAAGTGCAGCACCCCTCTCATGCTGCACTATGGTGTCAGTACTGGGATATTAACCCAAGTGCCAGATGTGGTAACTGAACCTGAAAATATTGTTGTGCTTCTCTTTCACTGTATTATTATTTCATATTGATAGACTTAGGGGTTCTAGACAGGGATGCATGCTATGGGAAAGCATATCCTGCATTGATTGCAGATTCCCCCATAAACAGCAGTAGTGGAATTTAGTAATGAATTCTCTGTGAACTGAAAACAATTGTTCCCATCAAGTTGCATTCAAACCTACACAAGTCTCAAAGCCTCAGTTGGGAGGAATGAAGTTGGCTGCTCCACAAAACTAACAGTTTCATGAACCAAAACCCTGCTTCATGCCCTGCTGAAACCCTATCACTGACATCAGCAATGACATCTAGTAATTTCTTTCATGCAACATAAATTGTAGTGAGGAAGAAAAATGTGCCCCACTGGAGATTGAACCCATTTCCCTCTGAATGTTGTCCTGATGCTCTGGCACAGAACTATCTTTCTAGATGGTTAGATATAGGATGCTTGATTTTTAGAGCACTCTTAGATCACCACAATTTGTGGTGATCCACAGCTGTGTCAAACTCCAGGTGCATCAGGGACCCAGCACCAAGCACCTGGGAGTTGCTGCAGCCCAGGGTTGCACCAAACATTGGGCACACCTACAGGGTTTGATAGAGGGATTACTCACCCTCCCTAGCCAGAGCAACCCTAGACAACCCATGGAGGTTGGGAAGGTACTGTAGCTATGCCCAGAAGGTGGGGCCCATGGGCTGGTGCTGCTATGGGGGGAGGGGCACAGCAGCAGCAGTAGAATGGATGTGTCAGTGCACGTAGAGATTGCCTGAGATTTGGCACACAGCCAAACAGGCTGGATGGGGGGATGGCAAAAGCAGCTTGACCTGGACCCCAGTTAACAGCAGCCTGGAACCTATCCAACAGGACCCACAGTCCCAAGGTCCTGGTATCATAGTCAGGCAGCTGCCACATGGGAAGGCTATATACCTAAGAATGTCATGGTGCACAGAGCATGTCCCAGGCCTCCAAATGCACCACTCAACCTGTACCCACTGTTATCTGCCACCTTTAGGGAGCTGTTGGTCCTGTGGGACAGGTGTTAGAGCTGCTGTCAACTGGAGTCCAGGTCATGCTGGTCCTGCCATGACGCCCCGACCTGTCCCATTTGGCTGTGTTCCAACTCACTGGGAATTCTGCTGGATGCCTCCACATGTCCCTCCAACTGCCACTGTGCCCTCTTACCCCTCCGGCACAACCAGAGCTCCACTGGCCCCTGGTCCCCACCTTCCAGGTCCTCCCAAATGCCACCCTGCCAGAGAGTGGCACAGGGCCCTTAGATCACCTCCTGACTGGTCTAAAGTGAGCCCCACTTGGTGGCCAAGGCGGGGCTTCTGGAATGCTGAATAAAGAGATGTTGCAGCCCGGCCATAGAGCAAGTCCCCTTGTGACCAGGCACAAAGGTGCTTTTTCCACAAGGATGGCACAAGGTGGTTTGGGCACATGACATCCAAATTTTGACACAGTCTACATTTGAAAATCAGGATTGCCACAAACTTTGATGCAAGGTGCCAAATGCATCACAGCCATTTGATGGAGGCACCTTCCATGGCAGGATTTATTTTGAACATTGAGCACAGGGTACTTAGACAAAGATGCATGATACGAAATGCATATCCTGCATTAAGTGAAGACCCCCCCCCGATATACAGCTGCAGTGGAGTTCAATAATAAACTCTCTCCCAACAGGAGGCATCCTTTATACCAAGTTTCATTTACACCTACACAATCCTCAAAGTCTCAACCAGAACTAATTAACTACAACATGGAACTAACAATTCCATGTCTGAAACCCTGCTTCAAGCCCTGTTGAATCTCTGTTACTGACATCAGCAATAACATCTAACAATTTCTGTCATACAACATAAATCGTAGAGAGGAAGAAAAAATTTACCCCACTAGAGATTGAACTTAGACTTTTTTAGGTCTGAAGTCCTATGCCAGGACCTAAAATTCCTATTACTGACATCAGCAATGACATCATGCAGTTGAAACACTCAGCATGAATGTAACTTTGAACTTTATCAAATGCTAAAAAGAACATGCATGACCACAAGAGGTGTTACTAGCTTAGCTTGCTGGTCCCTAAAAGTTGAAATCGTTAATAAACATCTTTATAAATAAAAATAAGACAGTCTATGTTATTTGAGTCTATTGCTAAATGATAGGCCTCTACAGAGACTTTTTTCTGGATCTTGTTTTGATGGTTCTCTACTTGGCACTGTTGGATAATTTAAATACCTAGAAATCACCCTTGAAACCTTATTAGCCTTTTTTCTTCACTTCTACACTATAACATTCAAGTCTGGTAACTCTAAATTATGTCTAGCCACAGGGTTAGACATGACTTACCCATATTTAACCTTTCCTCAAGATATTCTTCTACCCAGCTTAACCTATGATATTCTATTCATCCATACCTCCTCCTCTGTGTGCCATGGCTAATTGAGACAATACACACAATAACACTTGCCTTTTTGCACTGGTTAAGAACCATCTTACCCATCACTGTTTATTATTTTCAGAATTGGGCTTGTTATCTCCTTCAGCTTGGCTTTCCTATGCTCTGGGCTGTTTTTTGATAAGCTTCTCAGGTCTTCAATTCCTGTTTCTTTGACCACTGTGTTACAATACCCTAGGTAGGCTTAATCCCTTAAGACTGCTGCTAAGTTTTTGCTATATATCCCCAGGTGTACCACTAATGTGGTAGAAGGAGCTTTCTCCTCCTTGGCCCCAAATTGTTGGAACTTCCTTCTGGTATCATTCATCATTCTCCTTCACAGTTGCTTTTCCAGTGTAATCCGCAATGAATATTGCTTGCCTCTAATATTTATACAGTATCTGTGCTTAATGCTCAGATGTGGTTTCTTTTGTAGTAGGTATAGATTAATTTATGGTGTGTTATTCTGTACTATAATGCCCTTTATATATTTGCTGTACTACTGTTAACATGTATTAAGTTGTAACACATGTAATATCTTTGCCTATGTTTTTAGTTGCTGCTACATACTGTACGTGGTGTTGCTTCTACTTTTCTGGGTCATGCCTGGAAATAGGTTTCTTATGTTTAGCGCACTTACCTGGTTAAAAAAAGAACTAAATGAACACATAGAGCTAGATATTCAGACTGCACCAGGCAATGGCACAAGGGGAGATGCAGCATAACCGAGATGCATCTGGGCCAGGCAGGGGGGATATTCAAAGGTGATGTGCCAGGATGCAGCACCTCCGAATATAGCACAGAATGTGCATGGTGCATATGCAATGCACCAGCACATTGCCCAGACAGGGGGGACTGGGAATGCTCCTGCGCAACTGTAGTTGCACTGGGTGTATTTCCGAGATATTCAGACCTGGGCATGCAAATGGGGCCATAATGTATGCAAGGTGCAAATGGGACCATTTACATGTCATTATGGCTCCATTTGCATGAGTTGAGCAGGGAAGCCTGGTGAAATGCACCTGGTGCCCTGCACAGCATGTGGTAGGGACAGAGGGGGTCCTGAGGCAACCTCCCACCACATAGCCGTGATCGTGGGTAATGTGAATGAAATGCCCTGGTAGTCTAGTGGTAACCCCCTTCCTCCTGCAGCCATGATTGCCAGGTGTAATAACATGTAAGAAAACCCTGGTGATCTAGTGGTACCCCGCACCCCTCCTGAGGCTCTGATTGCTGTGTAAGTAAATAAGTCCCCTCCCCTGTTAGTCTAGCAGTCCCCCCACCCCACCCAATTCACTGATCACTAGTGCTCCATACTGAAACATATTCCTGGTGGTCCAGTGGCACCCCCCGCCCACACAGGACCCCTGCCCACCCAGCTCCCCCTGTCATCAGGGGGAAGCTGCAACCTGCCCACATACCGCCCGGCTGGACGAATGATAGCTTACAGTATGTGCTGTTAGCTGGACCAATGGGCTTGCAGGACATACTGTACTAGACAGTCAGAAATATGTGAATGAACTAGAAGCAGGGTTTCAGACATGAACTGTTAGTTCCATGTTGCAGTTAATTAGTTGTGGTTGAGGCTTTGAGGATTGGGTAGGTGTAAACGCAACTTGGTGTGAAGGATTCCTCATGTTGGGAGAGAGTATATTAATGAACTTCATTCACATATTTTCTACTGTCTAGTACAGTATGCCCTGCAAGCCCATCGGTTCACAGTGTGGACCGATGGGCTTACATTATACTATAAGCTGTCATTCAGCAGGCAGCTGGAAGGTATGTGGTGGGTTGTAGCTGCCTGCCAATGATGGGGGGAGCTTGGTGGCAGGGTCCTGCTTGGGTGGGGGGTGCCACTGGACCACTAGGGATATGTTTCACTACAGTGCACCAGTGATCAGTGCATTGGGTGGGGTGGGGGGACCACTAGACTATCAGGGAAGGGGAATTGAGCACTTATATGGCAATCAGAGTGTCAGGAGGGGTGAGGGGGTACCACTAGCTCACCAGGGCTTTCTTACTTTTATTACACCCAGCGATCATGGCTGCAGAAGGGAGGGGGTACCACTGAACTACCAGGGACCAGATGGGTGCTTGTGGACAGTGTTCTGTGTGGATGGGTGGCCACCCATGGTTGGTGGTTGCTGTTTTGTGCCCTGCAATACAGCAACCTGCCTGTGGGTGGCTGGCATTTGAGCCTGATTTTTCTTGCTCAGCTTTGTGCCCTGATATGCGGCACATCTAGGGGTTGTGCCAGCAGATGCGCTGCACATCCCGGTCTGAATATCGGGATGTGCCGACGGGCGCATGGGCACGCCCCTTCAGATGCACCGCATACATTACCAATGCACCCTGGCTCATCAGAACTTGTGCTGCGCAAGTCACCCTTTTGAATATTGCACTGGGGCACATTGCAGGGATTGCACCAGTGCAACTCTGTTGAGCCAGGCGCAACCCCTTTGAATATCTAGCCCATACAGCACATTATAATAATTTGCTTCAACTCATGCAAATGTATCTACCTGTGATGCCTTCCAGTTTAGGTTGTCGAAGAGGTTATTTTATGAACGCTGCTCTCATTGACTGTACTAATTTAATATCATATGAAGCTTTAGAAAAAAAAAGATACAGGTGGGCACATTGTTTATGGACCTTTCAAAAGCCTTTGACATGGTTGACCACACTTTATTATCAAATAGATTAAGGAATATTGGTATATTGCAGGGTAAAGTCCCTTGCTTTGATGTATATGTATTTAATCATTCACTGCAAGTTGTGGTGGAAGGTCAATTATTTTATCATCATTTACATGTCAAAAGGAATGCCAAAAGGTTCAGTTCTTGGCCCTTTTGTTTTTACTTTTCATTGATTGACTTGCACAACAAATGAATCAAACTCTTGTCAGATTATTTGTGGAAAACACTGCCCTGCTGTCATTTGATAAAACTCAACGGATATGGTATTGAAGCTGCAGAAAGATTATTTAAAACAGCAGCAATGGTCCATAGATTCTATTTTGTTAATGCTGTGCATGTAAAAAAGTCTCAGATGATGACTTGCCACCACAACTCATGGTTAAATCAATTTTTGTACAATCAAAATTGCCACACTGCAAGGACATCAAATGGAATTACTGAATAAATATTTATCTGTCATCATACATTCTGAACTGAATTATATTTTGAATATAACCAAAAAAGCAAATATGCACTGACTGTAGATGCAAGAAGATAAATGACTAACTGCTTAAATGTGCGGGAAAAAGAGCAACTGGGAAAAACAGCAATCAGGGAAATGGTGACCTACTGCTTTCTCCTCCTCCACAAGTTGCATCCCTCTGGAGTTGATTATATATAGTAAGGAGGGGTGGAGTGGCAAAACCCCTGCAAAGGGGCATGTGGGGAAGGGAAAAACCCCTGCAGAAACTCACTGCAACAGTGTTGCCACCATTTCAGAGATCTCTGTTATTTCTGGTCACTCTTTGTGTCCATGCTGTTGTGCTGTCACCATTTTGTAGTCGCCCTTTTGCGCTCTCCCTTTTGACATGGAACCAGAAGTGATGCACGTGGAGGAAGCCATTTTGGTATACTGAAGAGGATTGATTTTGAGTTCTGTATAGCTTCAAGTTTTCTTTCATTTTATTAACATCTTAATAAAGTAGTAGCCTGCTGCATATACATTTCCTGAACTTGTTTAATAATCCTGCAACATGTAAGTTAAGCATCTGTTAATATATTGCAGTTTAGAAATATAGTTTTCATTGTTTTTGTGCTCTCTTGATATCTGGTATGCATAAGAATTGTGTGGATTCAGTAGTGTTCTTCATATTGTAAAAATACAGGAATTCTTATGGTATTTCATAAACCCTGTGTTGTTCTACTGTAAATTATCAAGTCTTCAGTATCACTTAGAAACTGGACATAGTTTTTTAACTCTATATATATACAATTAGACAGTATGGGCTGGATATTCAAAAAGGTTGAGCCATGCGCAATAGGGTTGCGCATGCGCAAGTCTGAATTTGCGCCATTCTGCGATATTCAGCAGGAGGCAGTTGCGCCACTGAAAACAGGCTGAGCAACAGCGCAATGCAAATGAAGGCATGCGCAACCGAAGGGGGTGGATCCATGCATAAAGAGCGCAATGCGATATTCAAAGGCTGCGCAATGCCTAATAGCGGAACAGCGGAAGGTGCGCCACAGCGGAAATGAACCAAAATAAAAGGCTCAAGTAGAGAGCAAGAACGCTACAAGGGATGCCAAGCGAGACAGACAGAGAGACAGACAGACTGACAGTCCAGAACAGGGCAGGCAAGGGAAGTTGTGTGGGCCATAGGCTGCAGAAGCCAGCGGGGGTACCCGGTGCAGTGGAGGTAGCAGTCAGGACAGTGGGGGTAACAGAGCAACATCAGCCTGGGGGGGTCACAAGCCAGGGAGATGGATAGTGCCAGCTTCCACATGGAAGCTGTAATGAGGGGGGTGAGAATGCATGCTGCAGGGGGACGTGGCCATGGAAGGGCCCGTCGGCGGTACACCCTCAACAGGCAGTACCGTGCCCGCATCAGCTTTGAGCTGTACACAGATGTAGAGATGGTGGGCGGTACCGCCTGAACAGGGCAATACGGAGGCTCTGTGAGGCTGTGCAGTGATGTGATGCAGGCACCCTCACGCCAGGTCACGTTCTGTCAGTGGAGACCAAGGTGACAGCCTGCATGTGCCTGCTCACCACGGACACCTTCCAGAGGCTGACAGGGGACACCACAGGCATCACACAGTCAGCCACATCCATCCTCACCCAATTCCTCAGCGCACTGCCACATGCTAAGAGCACATCCATTTCCCCAGCACCATGACAGGGCGTACAGCAAACATGCAGGAGTTCACAGGGTAGCACATATGCCTGGCATGCTAGGGACCATAGACTGCACCCATGTGGCCATGCACCACCTGGCCCGATGGGGCTGCATATAGAAACAGGAGGGCTATTCAGTGTCAACTGCCAGGTGGTGTGTGATGCCACTAGGCGCATAATCAATGTCTGTGCCACACACTCTGGCAGAGCACAGATGCCTTCATATGGTATCAGTCCACACTGTGCCATCGATTCGAGGTAGGAGATCCCACAGGCCATCTAGTGGGTGAGTACGCATATGGAATTGCAAGCGTGGGGCAGGGTGGGAATGCCACAGGTGCTATGGTAGTGGCACACAGGGATATTGGCAATATGGACCTGAACATGATACTTATCTCACCACATCTCCACACAGGTGACAGCGGATACCCTCTCCGTCCCTGGCTGCTCACCATGCAACCCATGACTACGCCGCGGCAATGCTATGAGGCACATGCCGCCTACGCAAACATCATCGAGAGGGTGTTTGGGATGCTCAAGGCACGCTACAGATGCCTAGACACCTCCAGCGGTGCCCTACAGTACAGCCCCTCAAAGACCTGTGGGATATTCCTGGCCTGTTGTATCCTGCAACATGTCCAAGACTGTGGGATAGCCATTCAGGTCGAGGAGGACAGCGATGAGGGGCGCCAGCAGCGCGGTGATGATGGTGATGAGCAGCCCCCTTGGATGGCGGGACCCTGACTGATCAGAGGCCAGCTGCACGGGACACCATCATGGAGAAGCATGCATGCAAGACACAGGTAAGTCAAGGGGCCATGTGCAACCAACACTGTCCAGGCACAACCCACAGAGCACACAGGAGTAACACACCAGGGGTGCATGATGGCAAGGGGTGGAAGGGTCCAGGCACACAAACACACCATCAGGGAGGGAGAACAGCCATATGGACATACACACACACAGGCACAAAAGCACACATGGGCAGGTGCACAGCAGAGCAGGAACAGACATGGCAATCACAGATCCACAGACCACCATCATCACCTGTACTGTCCAAATGCGTGTGTCAGATGCTGGGCACCCTTGCACCTTGGTGTACCAGTACAATGCAGGCATCATCATGCACATGCACCTGTGGACAGCAGTCAGGATGGTGTGCAGGTGGTCTGTGTTGGCGTGATGGGCAGGGCACCCACCAGTGCACTGCCCACCATGACACACATTGCACACAGGGCAGCACCAGACAGGGCCCGCACAGGGAGACAGGTCAGTCATGTTGCACTGTTCCACAGCCACTGCAGATGTGTGGGTGGCCCCACCATGACCCAACAGCACTGGCAGGCTGAGCAGGGGCCACATGGGGTGGCACCGATGGACCACCAGCGGTCCCACTGCACGATCGAGACCTTGTCCGCACGGGGTCTGCAGCATGCCAAACATACCTGCACCAAGGGTGCTCGGGATGCCCAGCCAGAACCAGTGCTGACAGCCTGGGTGTCAACGATGCCAGGAATGGGGAGTGGAGGCGTACTGTGGCGAAGTTACGCGGTACAGGGGCACCTGCTTGTGTGCCCAATGCAGCCATGATAGCGACCAATGCCTGGGTCTGCCTGTCAATGGCGGCAGTCCCATCCATCCACATTTGGACCATCTCTGCAAGGATCAGAGCACAGTCCCTACTGTGCCACTCCACAGCCACGCACAGTGCCTCCACGGACGTTGCAACCCACCTTTGCTGCTGTACTGATTCCTGCAGCAGGTGGGTGTGCTCTTCAAATGGGTACTCTGCCACAATGGCATCCTGTCCCCCAGGATATGGAAGGTCCTGATGCTCAACACCCCTTGAGGGTGGGTGCTGTTCACCAGGACCAGGAATGGGCATATCAAAGGTGGTGCATGTGCCACCTCTGGACACTATACCCCAGACCTGGTGGGTGACTGCTGCTGCCCCTCAACCGCTGTGCCCAGGGACCACTCGTTCCACTGCTGTGGCTGCAACAGTGCCAGACACCTGCACAGCCACCAGTGCTGCCCCACCGGTGCTGACAGGCACAGCCTGGGACTGTGTCAACATGCTGGCACACACGTTGGAACCAGCTAGGCCCAGTGGCACGTGCTGGCCTGCTATGTGTCCGTCATGAGACACACACGTGTCACTGCCCATTGCAGTCCTTGCATCATCAATGATGCAGGTGCATTCTACAGCTACAGTCACAGCGTGCTGGCATGCTTGCATGCCAGACTGCTGAAGTTACAGACTGTGCACCCCCACCTGACTCACCAACAGCAGAGGTGGCAGCCAGGCGTGCATGCTGGTGCAGTGCATGCTGACTACAGCGACGAAGGTGGATGGACCCTCCTCCAACTCCGGCGGGTCTTCCTCACTGCCTGGTCCCACCACCACCGTCCCCAGGAGCACGGAACTCTATCAGATCCACAGACCACCCGATCACCTGTACTGTCCGCATCGTGTGTGTGGGATGCTGGGCACCCTTGCACCTTGGTGTACAGTACAATGCAGGCATCATCATGCAATGCACCTGTGGACAGCAGTCGGGATGGTGTGCAGGTGGTTCTGTAGTGTGCGTGATGGGCAGGGCACCCACCAGTGCACTGCCCACCATGGACACACGCATTGCACACAGGGGCACCAGACAGGGCCCGCACAGGGAGACAGGTCAGTCATGTTGCACTGTTCCATAGCCACTGCAGATGTGTGGGTGGCCCCACCATGACCCAACAGCACTGGCAGGCTGAGCAGGGGCCACATGGGGTGGCACCGATGGACCACCAGCGGTCCCACTGCACGATCGAGACCTTGTCCGCACAGGGGTCTGCAGCATGCCAAACATACCTGCACCAAGGGTGCTCGGGATGCCCACAGCAGAACCCGGTGCTGACAGCCTGGGTGTCATACGATGCCAGGAATGGGGAGTGGAGAGCGTACTGTGTGGGGTGCACGGTACAGGGGCACCTGCTTGTGTGCCCAATGCAGCCATGATAGTGACCAATGCCTGGGTCTGCCTGTCAATGGCGGCAGTCCCATCCATCCACATTTGGACCATCTCTGCAAGGATCAGAGCACAGTCCCTACTGTGCCACTCCACCAGCCACTTTGGTGCCTCCGCAGACGTTGCCAACCCACCTTGCTGCTGTACTGATTCCTGCAGCAGGTGGGTGTGTTCTTCAAATGGGTACTCTGCCACAATGGCATCCTGTCCCCAGGATATGGAAGGTCCTGATGCTCAACACCCCTTGAGGGTGGGTGCTGTTCACCAGGACCAGGAATGGGCATATAGCGGTGGTGTGGCCACCTCTGGACACTGTACCCCCAGACCTGGTAGGTGACTGCTGCTGCTGCCCTCCAACCGCTGTGCCCAGGGACCACTGTTCCACTGCTGTGGCTGCAACAGTGCCAGACACCTGCACAGCCACCAGTGCTGCCCACCGTGCTGACAGGCACAGCCTGGGACTGTGTCAACATGCTGGCACACACGTTGGAACCAGCTAGGCCCAGTGGCACGTGCTGGCCTGGTGTGTCCGCCAGCGGGACACACACGTGTCACTGCCCATTGCAGTCCTTGCATCATCAATGATGGTGCATTCTATAGCTACAGTCACAGCGTGCTGGCATGCTTGCATGCCAGACTGCTGAGACACAGGCTGTGCACCCCCCACACCTGACTCACCAACAACAGAGGTGGCAGCCAGGCGTGCATGCTGGTGCAGTGCATGCTGGCTTGCGACAGAGGTGGATGGACCCTCCTCCAACTCCGGCAGGTCTTCCTCACTGCCTGGTCCCACCACCACCGTCCCCTGAAGACGAACAGGATCTGTAACAGAAAGTGAGGACATGTGAGTGCATGTGAACAACCTCCCCCCCAACACCACCACCATGTCATACTGTGCAGTGATGGGCTTCCACCTGTCTGGAATCCACTCCTGGTATGCCTCATGGCACTCCACTGCATTGATGCAGCCAGTAGGTCCTCAGCCGGGTCAGCTCCACCACCGCTGGCTGGCCTCGCCTGTGCTAAGCACGTGCGCCCTGAGGGCTGCCACCTTCTCCTTCACCCTCCTGTGGGTCTGTCCTCATCTTTTTTTTGCATTCCTGCATGGAGCTGTGCGGTTTGTGCAGGTTCACTGCCTGCTACCCTCCCATGCAGCCACATGGGCCTGGGGGTGCCCCGCTGTCCACTCAGTAGTGGCTCTCTTCCAGGTAGGCCTGGAAGAGGGCCTCTGTCTCCACCTTGGTGAAGTTGGCCCTCCTCCTTCGCCCACCATCCTCACCCTCATCTTGGCTCTGCTTGGTCATGTCGGTCTTTATGGGTGGAAGTGGACACCTGTCACTGTGCAGTCTACAGCATTATCCCATGCCCATTGTCCAGAACATCACTCAGCATGCAACTCATCTCTCACCTGCAGTAACCGAATCTGGCCAGCGAGCCCAATGTCGGTATTCATAGCGCACGCATGCAAATTAGGAGTGGTGCAACTTTTGACGATTACCATCACGCCACCGCGCCTTTGAATGGCTGATCAGATGATTGCATGTGTCGGTTGAATATCGTGACCGTTGCGCTGGCGCACACGGTTGAGCCGGCTGAGCCAATGGCGATTTCTGTGACTGTGTGGTGTACTGCATTGCATATGCCCGGTAGCTAGCGAGGCATCTGCACGCTGATGATGTGCTGTGCGCGATCAGCAATTCGAGGGCTACGGCCACCATTGTTAATGGTGCTACAGCGCTGGTCACCATATGGCGCTGTGGCAGTACTCGCGCAGTTCACTGTGGCACTGGCACACAGGTGTCCGATCGCCCAGGACATGTGGACATCCGATGGTGCTGCGTGGGCCCTGCGCCCACTGACCCATGACCTGTGTCCACCTTTTGCCCCTGGCGCTGTACGTCTGGCATGTGTACGGCTCTATTGTGCTGTTCGGTGACAGCGCGATGTGGACCGACAGCGTTGTCCGAACAGCGTGATAGGCAGTGATGGAGTTGTATTGCGCAACATTTCCATGTGGGGTTGCCGCACTGTGGAGCACCATATTGCCACTGTACATTTTGAAAATGATATGCAGGAGAGCACCACAATGGGGGGCTTTGGAATTAGCTAACCTGGTGGCTGTGGTGGAACCTCACTATGGCTCACTGTTTGAGGGAGTGCCCCTGCAGGTGCCACACACCCATGTGTGGCAGCAGGTTGCCGCTGCCCTGGAGCAGGCCACTGGGCAGAGGAGGACCCCTGAGCAGTGCAGGCACCACTACGGTGACCTGCAGAGGAGGGAGCATGCTCTGCTTGCGTGCCTCAGGTCACGTGCCAGGAGGAGCATTGTGCCCAGGCCAGGTGGGTGTGCTGTGTATGCACCGGTATTGTCTGCATGGGTGACTGTGTAATGTAATCTGCGCATGGGAGTGGGTTGGGCTGTGGTTTACTGTGAGGGTGTTTGCAGGTGTGTGCTGTTTGGGTCTGGTTGTGTGGGCAGGCACACTCAATGGGGCAAGGGGCTGTCTGTTTTGGGATCTCACTGATGAGTTTCTCTTCCTTTGTCTCCCACAGGCATGGAGGAGCGGAGGCGGGCACAGGCTGAGGCCTGGGATGGCAGTGCCAGGGTGGCTGGTGGAGGAGGTGTGCAACAGCCACAGTCACAGCAGCAGCAGCAACAGCAGCAGCCGCAGCCACAGCTGCACCTGCTGCAGCAGCTTGACAAGGGTGAGTGTCATTACATGCTGGGGGGGGCACGGCCACCATCCATGGACTGCACTACCATGCACGCAACATGCGACAGTCATCACTGTCCAGTGGCACTGCATGTGTGTGTGTGCATCACTGGTGGGCCATACATGCACTGGGCACATGGCTGTGGTACTAGCATCCCACCACGTAGCCACATCACTGGGCAGCCTTGGTTGTGCTGTGCTGGACATGGGTGGTGTGTGTGTGTGTGCAGTGGTACACATGGCCATTGCTGGCTGGTTGGGCTTGTCTTGTGCACGGTCACTGTGGGAGGGTGCAGTCCATCACAGGAGCGGGGCACTTGGCTGTATGCCATGCATGATGGGTGGGATTCAGGGATGCGGACAGTCACAGCCATTGACTCTGTTCCCTTGTCCTAGGTATCCAGATCCTGCGCTTGTTGGAGCAGGGCATGTGGAGGCTAACACAAGTGGTGATGGACACCCATGCATTACTCCTCGACCTACAGCAGCATGGCATGCGGCGCCGGAGGAGGCCACAGGCACAGCGCCAGGCGGAGGAGGGCAGGCTGCCAGGCGGTAGCCAGTCATCAGCGGACCTACATTCCCTCCCAGTTGTTCACTCTGCCCTTACTCCACCTACCATACCCATACCCCCAACCCTGCCTTGTACATATGTTTGTGTTTGTTGTTCTCGTTATGCTTCTTAATTACATTTATATTTTGATATGAATGCTGTGGTGGTCTCTGATTTGCAGCGGCTATCGGTGCTCAGTTGCAGTGGTGTGCATGGTGTCAGTGTGGTATGGTCATGGGTATGTGTGTGCATGTGTGTGGGGCGTGTCTCTGGTGGGGTGAGGCTTCCAGTCTGCATTGTTATATTGCTGCCACCCACCGCGGGGTGGTCATGGTGGGTTTGGCTTGTGTGGTTCTGTGGTTCACGAGGTTGCAGTGTTCTGGGGGGGCCCTGGGGATTCCTGCAGTGCTGGTCATTGTGCATGGATGATGTCTTGGGGTCACAGTGCTGGGCATGCTGTGCACAGGGGGGGCCACTGGGCACTGGGGTGCTCCACCCCCTTTGTGTGCCAGTCTCAGGTTGACAGTAGGTGTGCTGCAGTAGCACACTGGGATGTGCTTTGCTTGCTTGTCCCCATGGCCCAGTGGCTGCTCCATCCCTCCCCCAGTTATGCTGTGCTTGGGGTGTGGGGTACATTGTTGGTTCGGCAGTGTTTCCCTGTGCCCATCTGTAGCATGGGTGGTGTGCCCCTGCCTAAATCCCTGGTTGTGCAGTTCCATTGCTATGCTGCTGGGGGTGTCTTTGCTTGCCCTATAGCGCCTCTGGACTGCTCAGCTGGGCTGGCCTTGTTGCGCTATGATGCATCATTTCTGCTCAGCTTCCCCTTCCTGGTTGCGCTATGGCGCATCATATTTGCTCAGCTACCCCTTCCTGGTTGCGCTATGGCACAGTTTGTGCGATATTCAGACGTTGGCTGCTTGCGCAATTGGCCTTGCTCCATGTTTGAATATCATGACGATTGCGCATGTGCGCAAGTGACTTGCGCTTGCTCCTGCTGTTGTGCACTTTTTAGGCGCAGTTTGAATATCCAGCCCTATGTCTTCTAGGCACAGTTGTTTGAATGGAGAATGAATGACAATATGTACCAATGTTTCATATTAAACGACCATGATTTTTAGTCATACTGCAGTATCACAATAACATTCAAACCTAACAGGGAAGTAAATATCCTATTTTCTAAGACTCTGGACAACAGTTTCTATGTAGGTTACTTTGCAAAATCAGTGATGTAATATACTAGCTTGAGCAATTCTCAGACCTCTGTCACACAGTGAACCATGCCTGCCAGTGTATCACCTACTCACTCAAAAAATGAAATCATATGTGCTAAAATGAAATATGCATTTTTAACTCTGTTCATTTCTTGTCACCTATCATGTATGTCCTTTTTCAAAATATTACATATGCAAGCCATCACTAATACGTGAGCATCAGTGAGACTCATGAATGAAAACTGAACTCATTTCATAAATGGAACAGTATTACAGAGGCTTGACAAGCAAAGAGATTGGAAGGACATATAGCACTGTTTCAGTTGTCAGTGTAGCTACACCAAGTACTGCCTACTTGAATCTCTCCCTTTCTCTAAAAAAACAAAAACAAAATAAAGAAACCTTCTAAAATGAGATAACATGAGAGATGTAACCCTAATCATATTCTTTACTTATGTTTCCTGTGTAGCTTTCTCCAAAATGCTCTCCATGCCATCCATCTTATTGATGAGCATGGAACTCATCACACTACTAGTCTGAATTCTCAATGCCTGACAAACGTTGTCATCAATCAATCAATCAATCAATCAATCAAAATCTTTATTTAACCAGGCGATCACCATTGAGCATAACTCATTTTCGAGGTGGACCTGGGGTGTGCAGGGTGAGACAGATCAGAAAGATACAATGAACAATATACAGGCAGGAATAAAACACAGAATAAATACAAAATATATACAGGGATAACATCAAAGGCATATACAGTGATGAAGGACAATTGGAATCTGAAATAGGGAACTAATTTGATAACACAGCATACAAGTATATATGAAATTATGCATGAATAAACATAACAGTCAATGGGAACAGTAGATTTGGGCACCCAATATACACTGTAAATAAAGGTCCAGGGTAGGGATAAGGGTTAGAAGGCTACTCTAAATGGTATTTGTGAGGGGGTGACAACAAGAGAGTAAGGGTACAATCCAGGGCAGGAACATAGGGGAGTTGAATGAAGAAAGGAGAAACACACATTGTTTATATGTGAACCACTGTAGTAGCAAGGGATCTAGGTTCAGCCAAGAAGGATTCCATGGGAGTAGGAGAGAGACTGGGGGGGAGGGATAGGAGGGTGGCAGGCAAATAGAAAGGTGAGAGCAGGGGCAGCGGACAGGGGAAGGCAAAGGGGGAGCCCCAATATATAAATGTTGGGCACAGTATAACTGTGGAGGCAGGACTCATCTGACTAGGATTATAGGAATAACAGCATCAAGTGAAGCAGATGCATGGCTCCTTGTTGTGACTTAGGTAAAGAGATTTGAAGGTAGAAAGGGAGATAGGATGGATCAGTTTCAGGGTCCTTTGCAATTTATTCCACATCTGAGGTAGAACATAGCTTATGGTTGCTCTGCGAAACACGATTTTGCCTTATATACATACAGAGCAATGAAAGAGATGCTTCTCAAGGCATACTTGCCGAGAATACATATCGGGAGGCAGGTGGAGATGTACTGAGGCAGCATTCCTAAAATTGCTTTATAAGTCCAGAATGCAGCATTCCTCTTTCGTCTACAGCTAAGAGATGTCCATCCTACTGCCGTGTACAGTAAGCAGTGATGGGTGGAATACGGTAAACCTGTAAAAAAATCTTAAGGCATGTTGATAAAGTGTGTCAAGTTTTGCAAGAGCAGCAGCGATACTCTGGCCATATAAGAAATTTGCATAGTCAAGTAAAGAAAGAAAGGTGGTTTGGACCAGTTTCGACTTGGCATCTCTAGTAAGTAGGTTGTTTATCCTAAAGAAGAGACCAAGTATCTGCCTAAGTTTCTTTAACAACTCTCAAATATGATCAGTGAATGAGAGTTTGTTGTCTAACCAAACTCCCAAGTATTTGAAGTTTGTTACTTAGTCCAACTGCTCCCCAAGGATGGTGGTGATAAGTGGAAGTGTTCCATCAGACGCAGGATTAGAAGAATGAGCAAGACATGAGAGGAGCAATGCTTTAGCTTTTTTGGCATTAACAAGTAACTTTTGGTTTAGTAACTGTAGCTTCAACAGGTTGAATTCACTTTGAAGGGTTTTCTGTGCAGCATCAGGGGAAGGGTTGCTCACATAGATCACTGTGTCATCTGCAGATAGATGTATTTTAGCTTCATTGATGATAGCGTTGATTTTATTGATATAGATAGCAAAAAGGAAGGGTCCCAGAATGGAAGCTTGAGATATGCCCCTCGTCAAAGGTTTTAGAGGAGAGACTTCTCCCTCAACCTTTACTTGCTGAAATTGGCCAGAGAGGTAGTTTGTGAACCACTTTAAGGAAAGGGAATCTAGGCCCATGCTCTAAAGGGATGAAAAAAACAGGTTGGGGTCCATGGTGTCGAATGTCTTACTTAGGTCCAAGAACACCACGCAGATGAAATTCCTATTATCCAACTCTATTTGCCAGTCATTGATCACTTTGGCAAGAGTTGATATTGTGCTATGCTGTGCTCTGAAGCTGGACTGTAGGGGATTAAACAGGTTTTCAGATTCGAGGTAGTTTCGTAGCTGGATGCTCACTATTTTCTCTAACAACTTAGACAGTGTTGGAAGTATTGAGATTGTCCTGTAATTATTAAGATCCCTAGGATCACCTGATTTAAACAACAGGACCACAAGGGCAGACTTCCAAATGGGCAGAAGTTCACCCTGAGAAAGAGATAGATTAAAGAGATGTGTAATTGGAACTGCTAGGACATGATATCCAACCTTTAAGAAGCCGGGGTCCATCAGGTCAGCTCCAGCACTTTTTTTGGAGTCTAAATGAAGGAGGAGGTCTTCAACTTCTTTCAGGGTTGTGGGCTGGAATGAGAAAGATGTGCTGCCAATAGGTTTATCTTGAGTATCCTCAGCAAGTTGTTGACGGAGAGAGCAAACCGGGGAAGAGTCAAAGGCTAGACCAGCAGTGGCAAAATGATTATTAAAAGAGTCAAGGATAGAAGGTCTGTCAGAGACTACAAAATCATCAACTAAGATGTTGGCAGGAATACGATTTCCTGAAGAACGGCCTTCAATCAATTTAATTGTATTCCAAAATTTAGAAGGACAACTGGAAGCTAGCTCTAGCTGTGTACAGTAAAAATGTGCTTTAGCTTCTCTAATCAGCTTAGTACAATGGTTCCTTGTCCTTCTGAATAGAATCCAATCATTAGGGAGATTGGATTTCCTAGTGGTTTTCCAGAGCATGTCCCTGCTCCTCAGGGCACCCTTCAGGTCCTTCGTGAACCAACAGCAGTTTTTTCCCCGGTACGGACTTTCACCAAGGGAGCATATTTGTTTATGGCCCCAACACAATCTCTGAAAAGATGTTATAATCTTCGGTCAAAGACTTAGCTAAATAAAAGTCTTGCCAGTGCAGGGAGTCCCTTAGCTCTGAAATATACCCCCATGAATCAAAATTACAAGTACATCTTTTGATAAACTTGGAAATCTCTGTAATTTTATGAGTTGACCTTATGCATGCAATGAAGCAGTGGTCACTAATATCCGAGAAGAAGACACCAGCATGAGAAAATTAGGTGATGCTTGCTAACTAAGATAACATCTAACAGGGAACTTTTGATAAGGTTATTTTTATTGGGATGAGTAGCCTCATTGTCATGAAAGGGAGAGGGCGGGCAGAAATCATAGCTGTAGTTGATAGTACTGTTACATTGAGCATCATCTGGCTGCATCTTCCTTTTCCCTCAGAAATATTTAAAAAATATATCGTCGAGCAAACTGACATGCAGACTTATTCCTTTTCTTTTATTTGCACATTTCAAGTGTTGCCCCCTTCAGCTATTTCACATGCAAAACTTCTCATGAATGGGCAAGTAACTCATCACACGAAGTGTTCAGTATCCAAATGCTTGACACCCAGAGCAGTGAAAAGGGGAGGACAGCAAGAAATTACCGACTCTTGATTCTGATGTCGGGAACAGAAACACACAACCATCAGGGTCAGATTTCTGATTTTGTTGCTGCTGAGTCACATAAATCATGAATTAAAAATTATGTTGGCTGTTTCTCAGGTACAAGTAGAGTCAGTATATGGTAATATAATGTTTTTGCCCCAAATCGCTGGTTCCATTCACTATTACTGCTAATTGCAAATTTATTTATGTATTTATATATGTATTTATTTTATTTATTTCAGTTTCAGATTTACACCTTTGAGTCTGGGACTATTTTTCAAATGTTCCAAATCAGTCAAATACAATACAGTAAAATATAGTACAGGACAAAACAATATGGATAGAATTACATAGTTGTTACAGATGATTACAGTTAATATCACTACACCGAACATATAATCAAAAATAAAGGCAAGAGGATATCCAGAGGCAAGTACTGGGGTGTCAGAGTATATCTGGTCAGCACATTGTTAGTATGAATTCAAATTTATTGTGCAGGTGCAGGGAGACCAACAGGTTGGGAGTAAACCCTGTAGTTACCTTGACAGGTAAGACACAGAATCAGTTCAGCAAGGGTAGGCTTTGTCGAAGACAACATTTGGTACCATGGTGAATAGCTTTGGGGGGTGGGGAGAGGGGGCAGAGGGGTGGGGTAAGGGAAATGGAATGGAACGAGAGAGTGGTGATTCAGGGGAGGGAGCAGAGTGAGGACGTGAACAGTGAGGGGTTTAGAAGGTGCTAGAGGGGGTCGAGGTACTGATTACAGAGGGCCATTTTTAGTTAGAGGACTAACAGACCTTTTCACATTCATGATGGGACCATAACCCAGTTTTAAATTGGTTGACTTTGATACACTCTGTGATGGTAATAGGTAGCTCATTGAACAACCTGGGTCCCTAGTAAGAGAGGGACTTCTGGCATGCTTTGTGTGCTTGAAAGGCACTAGGAGTCCATCTTTAGTCACTCTTCTGGTTTGCTGAATGGGTTGTGCAGCTTTGAATAGTCTGCAGGTAAGATCAGGCATAAGTCCCGGTGCTGCTTTTTTTACTAGTAGGCAGGTCTGGTACTGCACACTGAGGTGGAGTGGGAGCCACACTGTATCTTTGTATAGGGTACAGATATGAGTCAGATTGTCAGCCCCTATACTGTAGGTGCTGGAAATGAAATCACTTTCATGACTTACATGACAGTACATGAAGCTATTTTTTTGGGGGTGGGGTGGGGGGAGAGCTTGTTGGATGCCGTGTTGTTTGCATGAATGACATTTCTAATCTGATAGATGAAGACTTGCAACAATCGTTTACTAGTCACAGATTGTGTTTCTTTACTTTTTGCTTACAAGTACATGCATATTGCATGACTTCTCCAGTTATGACAATGTCTATATTGTGTAAAATATACATTGCCATTTATTGTTAGGCTCTAATCTGTCCAAACTGATAGATAGATAGATAGATAGATAGATAGATAGATAGATAGATAATTACATGGTTGGGCCCTTTTCCCCATAGAAAAAGTCATAATTTATTCCTCCATATATGATGGCAGCCAGGTAGGTTATATGACCCTAACTAGCTGCCTATCAGGATTTATTACCCCAGCTAGCTGCCTGTTGTGAGTTATGACCTCAACAAGCTACCAATTAGGGCACTGTGATGTAAATTGGCCCCAATAAAGGTAATATAACTATTAATTAGTTGCCAAGTAGGGTATTATCACTTTCAGTAGGCTACAATTAGGGTATTATGACCCAAAGTAGCTATCTACACTGAATTGAAGTATCATGAACACCAGAAGAACACATTAACACCCAATACACACTCACCGATCAATGCTGTCCATCAGAATTAACACTAACACATACCACTACACTATGGAAATACATGGGATACAGCAAAAAATGTCCAGCTTTATGTATTATATAAAATGAAAGCTGGCAAGCTCCTATGTAAGGAAATAACACCACTGAGTGGTTGAACAAGCTTATAAAGGCCACTCACCCTTCTGGCTCATAGCTTTAAGGCTTGTTCAACCACTTGGTATTATTTCATCATATACAACACTTTGGAATGATTTATTTTCTCTCTCTCTCAATATATATATATATATATATATATATATATATATATATATATATATATATATATATTATAGTGGCATTATAGTTAGGGTTGAGTATCCCATTTAAGGTTAAATCTGAAATTTTGCACCTTAATAACTTTGCCACTGTATGATGGATTCACCTGAAATTTGGAATGTGTAGTCTGATCCTATAGCTCTCTGGACCTGCCAAGTTTTGTTACATCCAGATGTACAGTTGTGGAGCTACAGAGCACCAAAAAATGCATAAACTATGTTTTTTTACATGTTTCTTTGCTTGAGCCTACAACCCGCATGGTTTGCAGGATTGGTCCAAAACCTTCAGGGAACATGCAGCCGGGGTCCCCGATGTGCCTTTCAAAATGTTTGTGAAAAAATATTAAATGGTTCAAAAGTTATTCCAAAAACACTGAATCCCATTATAGTCTATGGGAAAAGTTAAACTAAGCGGAAGTGTCGCAATGCAGTTTTTACAGTCGCAAATTACCCTTTTACTTTTGTGATTCAGCCATTCTTGTTTTCAATTGGTGGTCAGAAAAATGCTTGTCATTTAAATTTGGGACCCTCTAGGGACACAATTCTTGTTGTGTTCACCTAGTTGAGCCTTGAGGATGCTAGCCATGTCTTTTTTTGGGGGGTAAAACACCCCAGAAATATGTTTTTTAAATTTTTGTAAAAGTAGTGTCATAAAGTGCTTTCGCCGTCGACACTTTCATGATTTTTTTTGCAAAAGTGTCGTGATTTGTGAAAGTAATTTGCGACACTATGGCCAAAACAATAGGAAATCTTTGCCACTCTGCTGCAAAACAACAGTTTGGTCTTTTAGGCTGAAATTTGCAGGGAAGAAAGCCAACATCCCACATATGTGCTTTTTTGTAGTTTGGTACCAAAATATTATTAGGCTGCAAAATTACGGCACTCTGAAGTTGACTATTTTTCCCATAGAATAACATTATGGTGTCTGCCACGCCTTGCAGGTCCCGTATCTCAAAAACAGTTAGAGATACAGACTTTTCATCGCAAACATTCTTAGTCCCCCACTGGGGGGCTAAGTGCAAAACTAGCCCGGAAAATGTTAAAAAATTTTTTTGCGTCATACGGTTCCTGAGATATAAGCAATTTAGTATTCCAAGTGCTAATTTTCTGGTTGGAGGGCCATTATTATGCCCATATTCTTTGTATTCACTGTGCTTCTGAATGCACCTTTTTGGGACACAAAGCCTGTGTGTTTGTGTTACTGTTACCATTAGCATTTCTATTTACATTTCTGCTTGCTTCACCGTTACTGTTTGCATTACCATTTACGTTTGGATCAATGTGTGCATTACCATTTGCATTTGCATTTGCGTTTGTATTTTTGTTTCATTACTGTTTCCCTTTGTGTCACCATTGGCATTACCATTTGCGTTTGTGTCACCGTTTCTGTTACCGTTAGTGTTTGCGTTTGCCCTTGCATTTCCGTTATTGTTTGCGTTACTGTTTCCTTCTGTGTCACCATTGGCATTACCGTTTCCATTTGCGTTTGCATTACTGTTTGCGTTTTCGTTACCGTTTGTGTTACCATTTGTGTTTTTGTTTACATCTGCGCTTGCGTTTATGTTACCATTTGCATTACTGTTTCTGTTTGCATTTGCACTTGCGTTTGTGTTACCATTTGCGTTATTGTTTCCTTTTGCATCACTGTTGGTGTTACCATTACGATTTGTGTTTCTGTTTGCATTACCATAACCATTTCCATTTTCATTACTGTTTGCATAACCATTTGTGTTTGCATTTACCTTTGCGCTTGTGTTTACATAACCGGTTGCATAACCATTTTCGTTTGCACTTGCATTTCCGTTACCATTTGCATTAGCGTTTCATTTTGCATCACCATTGATGCTATCGTTTACGTTTCTGTTTCCGTTACCATTTGCCTTTCCATTACTGTTTGTGTTACCATTACCATTACCATTTGCGTTAACATTTGCACTTGCATTTCTGTTAATGTTTGTCTTACTGTTTCCGCTTGTGTCACCATTACCATTACCATTTACATTTCCGCTTGCGTTACCATTTGTGTTTGCACTTCCGTTTGCATTATGATTAATGTTTGCTTTTTCGTTACTGTTTGGGTTTACATGTGTGCTTGCGTTCCTGTTATCATTTGCGTTATTGTTTCCATTTGTGTCACCGTTGGCGTTACTGTTTGCATTTGCACTTAAATATCACATTCTTTGTGTAATTATAACTTTACAACTGTTGAACAGATTTGTGTGACATTTGTAATGCTTGGTCTACTATGGTACTTCTGTGCATTTACCAATTTTCATTTGACATCTGCATGTGTTTTTTGCACAGTGAAGCAGCAAAAATGTATTTTTCGCCACTCGTGCCCAGTTTTACACTTGTGCTGTTCTGAAACTGTTGAAATGATTTGGATAAGATTTGGTATACATGGAGTGGAATAGCACATCTATTTATTTACCAATTTCTATGTCAATGGTACATATGGTTTTTGTGCAGTGACGTGCAAAAAATGCAATTTTTGCTATTTTTTTGCACTGTTTGCATGATGCATAGTGCAGCCACTATGTGGTTTATTGGTCTGGAACTAGGCATGTCGAAAGCCCTTTGTTCAGGGAAGATGCCAGATTTTGTTTGGTGAAATAATGTTGTTCCATTCCAGAGTTACATGTGTTTGAATTTGCCCCCACTTTGTGGTCAGAGATTTTTCAGCTGCGAGTTCTGCCATTTTACCACATTTTCGGCCTTGAGTTCCGCCATTTTCTGGTGGAAGAATTCTTAAAGGTACACAAACTTTAAAATGGAATATCTCTAGAATGGCTTGGTCTTTTAACATGAACTTTAGAGGGCCTTGCCTGGCATTTGGAATAAAGAAAGATTTATAATAGATCTTCTATTGTGACAATATTCGGGTATTTGGTAGTTACGGTTGCTGAATTGTGGCTGTGCAGTTGTTTGCTCATGGTGCTGTGCAACCATTGAATGGATGTTATCACAATTTTGGACACATGGTGTGCTATGGTACATGTCTTCTTTTACCAATTGTTGGTTCCATTGGATATATGGTTCTTGTGTAGTGAAGTGGCAAAAATGCTCTTTTTGGCACTCCTGCGCAGATTTCCCAGTGTGACACTGTGCAGTTGTTGAACAGATTCAGATAACATTTGTTATACCTGTTATGGTATGGTGCATGTCTTCATTTACCAATTTCTATTTCAGTCTGACATACAGTTTTTGCACAGCAAAGTGACAAAAATTCAGTTCTTGCTAATTTTGCACAATGTGTTGCCTATGGCACTGTGCAGCCATTGTGTGGTTGATTGGTGTGAAGCTTGGAACGTAGGGAGCCCTTTCTTAAAGGAACATGCCACTTTTTGTTTGGTGAAAACATCTTGCTCCGTTCCACAGTTATTGCCTTTTGAAGTTGCCCCCCCCCCACGGTTAAAGATTTTTCAGCTGCCAGGTCCATTTTAGCGCATTTTCGGCCACGAGTTCTGCCATTTTGTGATGGAAGACTTCTTAAAGGTGCACAAACTCTAAAATTGAATATCTCTTGAACGGTTTAGTCTTTTAACATGAAATTTGGAGGGTGTTGAGTGGATATCTTGGAGATGTGAATTATGATGTTTACATGTTGGGAAAATAATTCACTGAGGAGATACTGTGTGATGCAGTTAATGTTTTGCACATAGCATTATGCATGGTGCTAGTGGCTTAAAATTTATAGCGTAGGTAGCCCTAGTGGTATGGAGGTGCCTTTCAGTGGTTTGGTTCACATTAGCCTTTTTTGCCGTTACCTCGTAAACAAAGCGAGATACAGACTT
Source organism: Neoceratodus forsteri (assembly GCA_016271365.2). NCBI lineage: Eukaryota > Metazoa > Chordata > Ceratodontiformes > Ceratodontidae > Neoceratodus > Neoceratodus forsteri. The sequence goes on from CM057453.1 coordinate 382,366,111, forward strand.
TTCGCTACTGTTGGCTCAGATCACCTTTGTGCTGTTATCAAGGAAAAGAAGTGAGATACAGACTTTTTGCTACTGTTGGATCACATCACCTTTGTGCCGTTATCTCGGGAATGAAGTGAGATACAGACTTTTTGCTTCTGTTGGCTCACATCACCTTTGCGCCGTTATCTCAGAAACGAAGCAGGATACAGATGTTTCACTACTGTTGATTCACATTGCCTTTGTGCCATTATCTTGGAAACGAAGCGAGATACAGACTTTTTTTGCTACTGTTGGCTCAGATCACCTTTGTGCTGTTATCTAGGAAACAAAGAGAGATCCAGACTTTTCTATACTGTTGGATCACATCTTCTTTGTGCTGTGATCTCAGAATCAATGCAAAATACAGACTTTTCGCTACTGTAGGCTCACATCACCTTTCCGCCGTTATCTCAGAAATGAAACGAGATACAGACTTTTCATTACTGTTGCCTTATATCAGCTTACTGTTACCATTTCCATTTGCGATACCGTTTGCATTTACATTTGCGTTTCCCTCAACATTTGCATTACTGTTTGAGCTTGTGTCTGTTACCATTTGTGTTTCTATTTACATTTGCGTCACTGTTACTGTTACTGTTAGAGTTTGTGGTTACATTACCGCTACCATTACCATTGCATTTTGTGTTTTCATTTGCATCACTGTTACCGTTACCATTTGCATTTGTGATACCATTTACATTACCACTTGCATTTGCATTCTGTTTGCATTACCGTAACAGTTACCGCTTGCATTTGCATTCACATTTATGTTGGTGTTACAGTTACCATTAGAGTTTGTGTTTTACTCACTGTTACCATTACTGTTAACATTAGCATTACTGTTATGGTTCTTATGCAGACATGGGCAGCATGGTGGAAGCATGGAGCCAAAAGGACCCTGTGCTCCCACCACCACATCCCATTCACTATTTATATTGCACATTCTCAAAAAGAAGGGACATTCATGGCAAAAAAATCCATTTAATGCATCAATTAGGGTTGTTCCACAGCAACAAAAGTGAGGAAATTTGGTGTTAGGGTTACTACCTCTTGCACCTCATGCCTACCCTGCCCCCACCAACAGGCACTGGCTGTGCATTGGGGTCATCAGGCCTAATTCTTACTCCATTCTCCTATACTGCACCACCTCAGCTTATTTACACATGGAATGGGGTGAGAGTTAGGGCCAATGACCCCAACACACATCCCAATGCTTGTTGATGGAGGCGGGGTGGGCATGGGGTGCAAGGGGTGGTAACCCTAACACCAAATTTCTTTGCTTTTGTTACTGTGGAACAACCCTAACAGATGCATTAAACAGAGTTTTTGTCCATGAATATATATATGCACTGCAAAAACATTGTTAATGCACTAGTTCGGGTTAAAGCAACAAAAGTAGGAAATGTGATATTAAGGTTTCAACTATATTTCATCCCCACCCTATAGATAGCTGCACAGAAAAGTCATGATGATTTCAACTCTTTGCTCTTCACAAATCAGGCATGGGTGTGCCTTGGGGTTGTGAACCCTAATGCTCATGCCATTCTATCAGTAAATAAGCTGTGATGGGTACAGTATATGAGAATGTGGTGGGCATTAGGGTTGACAACCCCAGAGCACCTCCATGCCTGATTTTGCGAAGAGGCAAGAGGTGAGAATGGTAATAGTTTTTTCTTGTTGCTACCTGCAGGTGGGGGTGAAGTGAGGGTTCAAAATCCTAATGCCACATTTCCCTACTTTTGTTGCTTTAACCCTAATTTGTGCATTAAGTTTTTTGCAATGAATTTCCTTACTTTTTGAGATAGTATAATCACATCCTTATATGCATGTGGCAGTGCAGGGCCCTCCGGGCCCTGGATTCCTATCCATCCATCATTTTTGAGATGGTATAATTGTATCCTTATCTGTGCTGCCATCCCTCCATAATCATATGTGTATTTGCCTATGGGATTGTAGGGCCCTCTGGGCCCTGCAGTCCCATTCATACATAAAGTTTGGGATAGTGTTATCATATAATTTGCATGTGGGAGTGCAGGGCTCTCTGGACCCTATGCATCCATCCCTCCATAGATGAGTATATGTATGTTGCTGTGGAAGATGCCAACAGCAACCACATTGTCAGCATAGCCTTCCTATTAATCAGCCTCATGTACCCAGTACAGCAAATTTTGAAATCCATGCCAAAACATGATTGCACACCACTACAACGTTGTTCCACACCACAAGTGTGAAAACACACTTTGGCCAGGATTTGAAAACTGACAGCTGTCACATACATGAGATGGTCTATAAAAATGGGTATGTTGAAAATTTGGGGTAAAGATATTTTAAATTACCAAACTTATAGGCGAGAGTAGCAAAATTTCAACAGATATCCATAACTTTTCCATGTTTATATATTTTGACTCCACATTTTTAACAAAGCCTTCTTATGACCCCACCTCATGAACAAGAGCAGTTAACCTTTTCAAATTCCACCCAAAAAGTGATTTTGCCAAGCAACTGCAAAATTGTCTTTCTTACTTGATTTGTGAAATTCCTCTACCATTGCTCATGAGGTGGGGTCCCAAAAAGGCCATATTGAAAATTTGGTCTCAAAGTATGCAAAAAGTGCAAAGTTATGCATCAAGTTGAAAACCCCATTGAAATACATTGAACCACATTTACCTTAGTTTCTTCACCATATTACCTGTTCAGGTGAGTGAGTAGGTGTGGGGGTGTGGGGGGTACAGGATTGTGGGTGCTCAGTGAGAGGTTGGGTTGGGGGGGGTCAGAGCCATGAGGGACTGTTTTCTTTTTTTACAGGAAAAAAGACATTCAGGGACAGTTTCCTTTATTTCAGATGGACAGGGATTGTAAGGGTGCTACTAGACACAGGGAAACAGTGGAAAATGGGGGGGCAGTGATCAGAAGGGTGGGGGCTGCCATTAAACACCAGGGAAATATGAAAACTACAGGGACAGCAATCAGAGTGGCAGTGGGTGTCACTAGACACCATGGAAACAGTGGCAACATTCAAGGATGGTGATCGAAGGGATGAGGGGTGCCACTAGACAACAGAGAAACAGGGTAGGTGTTAGGCTTGATGGCACCTCATGTGAACAAACCTGTGGTGCTCCCTTCAACCTCACACTCTGCTCCCCCCACATTCACCCTTGCCCCAGAAATGGATCAGATATTACACACAAACATACCTTCCTGTGCAAAAGACACCCAGCATTACAGATAATGAACTAAATGGTATCAGTCATTATACTCCCATACAAACACAACAGATGCTGAACTAAACATAATCAATCACTGCCAATGCAGCAATACTGTCCTGAAATTAATGTGTGTTCTTTACAGTCCCAGCACACACACCTAACACAGCAAGCACAGAATCTCAGTTACCTCCCCCAATAACACAGTAGGTACCTAATAAAAAAGGGGATGTCTGTTATTAAAGCCTATGCCATTCATACTTGAACTACCACTATATACTCATTTAAGTACCCGTGTCAAGGCCATGCATGCATAGAAAGTCTGAATATATGACAGAGATCTTATACTGCTGCATGTACAGTAGTTGTCATATACACTAAATATTCAAATGTGTCCAGGTTAATTGGTCATAATGTGCTGAGGGAAAACCTTGCCTTAGGAAATTGATAATGGACTAAAATTTGCACCCTGCATGGGTGTGAGGTTTGGATTCCCCCAGCCACTAGCCCCTAACTAAGCCTACAAGCCATAAAATGTAATTTTAGCCCCTGAAATTACTCCCAACACTTGAGCTGTATTAGCCCAACAAACTTGCCAAGATACACAAAAAAAAAATAGTGAAAGAACCTCTACTCAGAACAGTATCTGTAAAAGACAGATATGCCCACTTTTTAAAAGGCACTGTACGCCCCTGCTTAAAAAAAAAACTAATCTGGTTTTAGCTTTTTGTGAACAGCATTTTTTAAAGAAATAAACATGAAACTTCCCATCTTTACTACCACCTATAACACATACAAAGAAACTTGCATAGACCCCTGTCAGCACAGTGAATTCCCTCTGCTTCATACCAAAGGTGAGGTGTTCGCTTCTCACTAAATGATGCCTGCTTGGTCCCAAGTGATACCTAGTACCTGCATACTCTGCAAAGCTGTTGAACCCACATGTGTCCAGCAGTGCCATGGTCCCAGCTCTGCTGTAGCTGCTCACACTTATTTTATCATCTCAGCAATTGGTTTGTGTCCTGACTCCCACCCAGAGTGAAAGTGAAAGCTGGGTGACTTCTGTACATTCCCTCACTCCAGGATTTTGTGACTAAATGTAGAAAATGCTAACTCATGCTAATCCTTTGCCACTGTCCTTTATACCATTACTATGTAATTATTTGTTAGTGGTATTTTTAAAACTGTTATACACTTTTTTCACAGACTTACTTAGTTTCAAACCATCAATGTTTTACTATTTTGAGAGGTTCAGCTCTTGCTGAATCAGTTATTATTACCCATATAATCAGACTTTATGTCCTAATCCAGCTGTGAGTGTTTATCTTCCAAGAAATCAGCACAGAATGTTGCTCTGGGCAAAGCCATGAATTCTTATAAGATTTTGAGGCCACTTTGCTGCAGATTTTCAGACTGCAGAGACAACCCCAGCCCAGCAAATCAACCATCATCCCCAACTACATGCTGAACCTCTTCAGACTGTAGTCCAGAGATGACAATATCCATGATATTAGGTTTGACTCTCATGTGAGGCTGGCCAGCCAGGTTGACAGCAGTGGCAAAAAAGAGATAGTTTGCACAAACTATACTAGGAGGAGTGCTATAGACTAGAGAAATAAATACATTGCTTTACCTCTTTAAGGAAAAATGGTGTTTGCAAGCATAATCCTTTTAAGCCAGTCAGTGATATGTTGGTGCATCTCAACCTAACTTACCACTGCATATCAACTCCATAAGGATTTTCCATCATGAAGGTACATACTGCATCTTCTGGGCTGCAGTGGGAAATGTCAATATTTATTTAATTTACTGTTGTAAAGTTGGCCAGGCTCAGACCCGCACCCTCCCTCACTCAGTCTCACTCACCATGCCATTAGCCACCTCTCTCGCATGTCTCCCTCAGTTCCATCCTGCAATCCCAGTAGTAGCAGCAGCAGATCTCAGCACAGTGGCTCCTCCTCAGTACCTGCTTTAGACAGCTGCCATGCTCAATTCATCATGCTACATACCTGTCCCTTTGCTCACTCCCCAGTAGCACTAAAGCTCAAAGAATCCACATTAACTGACCATGTCTTTACCAACTGCTCCACACTGCTCTAGGTGATCCTCACCAAAAGTCTGAAACATTAGGCGTGGGGGGCTGCAGATATGCAGTGGTGGGGGAGCCACAGTCAGAGAAGAGAATCTCATATGATGAGCCAATAGTCAGGACTAGCTGTTTCATGGGTGGGAGGGCCAAGCAGGCAGGTCAATATGAAACACAAGTCTTCACCCCCCTCAAAATAAAACACCAGATTTGCCAATGCTCATTTTTCACATGATCCATCAGAAAAAGAAAACACACATTTAGGGGACTGGGGACCACAAGCTCATGCACCCAGGCTGTGCTTGTGCACCAAGCAGCTGCATGTTTTACATGTGACAAACACTGCTCCTGCAGGGGAAAAATGAAACAATATTGGGATGGGGTTGAGGGATGCAACTAGACACCAGGGAGGCTTTAACTTTACAAAATATAGGAAATGCAATCGGGGGGTGCCACTAGACACCATAGAAACTGGGAACAACAATCAGAAGTGGGGAGGAGGGTGCCCCTATACACCAGGGAAACAGTGGCAGCATATGGGAAAGGCAATCAGAGGGGTGGGGATGCCACTCAAGACCAGGGAAACAATGGCAACATATGGGGATTGCAATGGACTACCCCATGCAATCACTTCATACGGTTATTTTGAAGTGGTTACTGAGCATGCTCAGAACCAAAACTTTTAAATGTCAATACCTTTGGAATGGATTAATGTTATTTCACCAAGCCAGCAATGAAAACATCCATGGAAGAAATGCTTTCTACCCTGAAAATTTAAGACCAAAATTCCAAACCATTTGGCCACAAGGTGATGGCAAAAAACAACAACACAACAAGATTTCATAAGAAAATTTTCATATGATATAATACAAACAAGTAAAAAAAAGTCACCAAAAAGAATATAAAAGCAAAGAAAAAACAACTTTTGACATCATTTTTTCAAGACTTAAAGGGACACATTCAGTGGAAGGCATAGTTTGAAAGCCCATGAAAAGTTCTTCTAATTGAGGTATTGGGCATACCTGTAGCTAGAAACAGTCCAGAGATATAGATGACCGAGACTGTGCAATATAAATACCATATCAGAGCCGTTCTTAGAACCTTGTGATGTCAGTGATGATCAAACAGTGCCTAACTCAATGCAGTTAGGCACTGCTTGATTATCACTGACATCACAAAGTTCTAAGAATGGCTCTAATGTAGTATTTATATTGCACAGACTCAGTTATCTATGTCTCTGGACTGCTTCTAGCTACAGGTGAGCCCAATGCCTCAATTAAAATAACTTATCATGGGCTTTCAAACAATGTCTGCCATTGTATATGAATGTGTCCCTTTAAGTGCAGAGTCAACCTAATGGGGTCCCGATGCCCAATATACATGTGTTGGTCTCCCCCTGCAATGCCATTTTTTAACTTTTCATTTAAAAAAAAAAATAAAAAAAACAACATGGTGGTAAATGAATAATGATTATTGCCCTCACAAAAAAAGGATTACCCATATGATCACTTCATACAGCACATCAGTTTTAAAATGCTTACTGAGCATGTTAAGAACTTGAATTTTGTTTTCTCTGTGTGTTATATTCTATGCTCCTATCCCTTCAGCCTTCACGATCTGCCCCCCACGAGCAGCCCCAGCCCCCTCACCCCGGCATCTACCAGCCAGTACAGTAGGCTCCAGGGCTTACACTCCCGGTGGGGTCGGAGGGGGGCCCTTCCCTCTGAGACTGGATAGAGGTTTTCTGTGCTGTTGCTAGCCGGGAGCTGGGCCTGTGAGCTCCCTTCTTTCATCCTCTGGGGGGCATATGTTTTCTGTGCTTTTCCTGCTTGCCAGGGTGGTGCTTGGAATCATGCTTGTGACGGCATCATGCGTGCTCCTGTGCATTCCACTGTCAAATGCCTGCATTGCTTCTGACCCCCCAACTTACGGCATTGGTGCACCAGCCCCCAGCCACCACTAGGGGCCAGGCTCAGGCCGACAGCCAAAACCCACCCCCTCCCTGGAGAAGGAGAGCTCTCCTCCAGACACTCAATCCTTCTCCTTCCTGCCAACCCCCAGTGGCCCATGCTCATTCCTGAACATGGGTCACCAGTGTGTCGTGAGGTGTGGCATCCAGCATCTCAACCCTCAGAGCCACCTGGCTGGCACATTCACAGAACCTGAAATTTTTAAATTAAAAAACATTGGAACAGATAAATATTTTTTCATCAAACCAGCAAAGGAAACAATTGTAGGCCAAGCTCTTTCTACCCTGAAAATTTAAACCAAAATTCCAAACCATCTGGGTAGTAGGTGATGACAAAACACAAGAAATAAAAAACACTTTTTTATGTTTTTTTTGTTATTCACATTTCAGAATCTGCACATCCGACCAGAATGAATCATGCCACGTTAAAAGAACTCTACTCAGGAGACCCTGCATACAACATTTTGTGCAACTCTGATAAACTGTTGCAAACTTATTAAAGTGCAAAATTTGGGGTTTAACATTAAGTTGCTTACTCAACCCTAACTATAGTGACACTACCGTGACACTGTAATAATCAATCAATCAACTTTCATTTATAAAAAGGCGCTTTTCTCAAATCCAAAACACCTGCACAATATCATAAAACAATAAATAGACAGAGTTTAAAACTATTATATATCATTAAAAGCTATACTAAAAAGGTGGGTCTTCAAGGCTCCTTTAAAGCTCAGGACAGTCAGACTATTTTGCACCTGACGAGGTAGAGAATTCCACAGGGTCGGGGCCATAAAGCTAAATGACCTAGCCCCTGAAGATTTCAAACTGCGAATGAAATAATTATTGAACTACTTACAATTTATTTATATTGTACAATAACCACAGCTGAGCATTAGCACATTTTCTTATAATTTAATGAACATTAAAAATAACATTATGTCATCCCTTTAAAACTTGACGTGGCAACAGTGGGTCAGAAGAAGCAGGTGGACAGTACTCACTATAGCTATGTTGCTTTCTGAAGCAGCAATAATCTTTTATGTCATTTTATCGGCTTAACAACAATCCCACACACCCCCAACCCACCAAACAGCCTGATCTGTCAGATCAACCATGAAAATAATGAAAATGATTTGATGTCAGAAGAAGCAATGATTTCTGGTTGCCCTTCCCCTTTCACCACGATTTGTGTCAGCTATCAAGAATGCAGATCGGTTAGTGTGATGAGTTTGGTGCTCATCCATGAGTGCAAGGGGAATATTTTGGAAAAAGCTACACAGGAACCATATAAATAAGCAAAATGATTAGGATTACATTTCTCATTTTAGAAAGTTCATTTATTTATTGATTTCTTTTTTTTTACAGAAAGGGATAGATGTAGAGAGTGCTCAGTGTTGCTGATCTAACAAAGCAGTTAGTGTGTGATGGGTTATGTGCTAATCAATGAAATTGCATATGAAATATTCTGGAAAAGGCTACACAGGAAACATGCAAATAAAGAAAATGATTATGATTACATTTCTCATTTTGTAGATTAATTTATTTTGTTTGTCTTTTTATTGAATGGGAAAGATACAGGTAGACAGTGCTTGGTGGAGCTGCACTGACATCTAAAGCAGTGATATGTGCCTGCCTTCCTCCTTTCCTGTCTCTGGACATCTAAAAGCGACATTAAAATACACCAACTATGAATAATTATTTAAATGAACTGTAGAATGGTGAAGAGCTAAAATATTTTATGTAATTTCTTACCCTTTTTCTTACTACTTCTCTCACCCCTTCCACTTACAGTTAGCCTCTAAAGAAAACCAGGATTGGACTCAAATGACAGATCAGTTACCTGAAAGGGTCTTATTTTTCCAGACATAATTTTTACATTCAGATAAAGTAATCTGTCAACATGCAATTAAATAGCACTACGCTGCACTATGATGGCATTAATCATTCAAACGTTATGCTTTCTGCATTTTTACTGAAAGCAGTAGTACATGATAGTGGTGAAAACTTTGATCCATACTTTTTTATTATATTTTAGATTACCCTTTACCTCCAGACTTGCATAATATGTTTTTCCTCATTTTGAGTCTGCTTTTTCACTTTTTTTATAGTTCAGATAATAAAAGGAACATTCCTTTTCACATGGCTCAGACCACAATTTCATCAGTATTTTCTTTTATTTTGGAGCACCCATTGTTAAAGATAATCTCTCTTGTGACTGTAATGAACTAGCATGCAGCAGACACTTTTTCCAGACCTTTTGGGACAACGAGGTCTCAATTTTCAAAGAGCCCTTGGATTGCAGCAAACTCTGGGTACATCAGGGACCCTGTACCTTATTTTGTAAAAATGGTGGTCCCTGTACCAAAGACCCAAACATTGCCACAGTTGCAGAGCAATGCCAAACAAGTGGCATACTGGTGGGGCTTGATGGAGCGATTTGCCACCCCCTGCATGGAGCAACCCTAGACAATCTATAGAGGTTGAGGGGGTAGCTATGCCCAGAAGGTGGGGACTGGGGGATGATGGAGCTCTGGTGGTGCCATGAGGGTGAAATGGGCACAGCAGTAGTGGGTGGGACATGTGGAGGCAGCCAGCAGTGGTACCCTGCGACTTTGCACACAGTTGATCAGGCCAGGTTGAGGGTGGGCACAGCTGAACCATCATGACCCAGACCCCAGGTGAAAGCAGCCTTGGCACCTGCCCTACAGGACCTACAGTCCCCAGCATTATAGTCTGGCTTCTGCTGGCTACCACACAGGGAGGCTATGTACCTGCAGAATGTTGTGGTGCATGGGGCACGTCCCAGGCCACACTTATACCCTGCAACCTGCACCCACTGCCACCCATTACCTTTAAGGGACTTTGGGTCCTGTGGAACAGGTGCCAGGGCTGTTGTCACATGGGTTCTGGGTTGTCTGTGTCCCCTACCTGGCCCAGTCGGCTGTGTCAAGTAACAGAGCAAACTAGCTCCAGTGCCAGCATGTCATCCCAAGCCCCACTGCAAAATGGATCTGATTCTTGTCAGCATGCCCAGGTGGTCAGGTGCAGGGCCTGTGGGTACTCCTAATCATCCTGCCACAGACATTTTCCTCTGTTTTTTTTTGCCCCTGGAGACATGACATACAATGACATCATGGTGCATGCCTTGTACTCCTATCTGATGTGCAAAGATGTCTGCTATGTCTCCTAACCTTCTAGGCCTAATCTGCCTTTCCCCCAGCCTCCGCCAGGGGACAGGCAAGCTTTGGGCTCTGCCCACCCTCCCCCTGGAGGAGAAGAACAATCCTGTGGATGCTTGATCCTCCTCCCCCTGGCCGATCCTCCGATAGCTTGAATTCACTTCCGAATGCAGGTCATCATCATCACAAGTGGTAGAACTACCACTGTACTAGCAGGCTGGTTGGATTGCCACAACTTTGGCACAAAGTACCACTTGTGTTGAAGCCCTTTGGTGCTGGTACCTTGCACTGAGGATTTGTCCTTGAAAATCATGCCCCAGGACTACAAAAACAGCTGAGAACACTGCTAACAACCTGGGTCAAGCCATATTAAAAGAAGTGATCCTTTTATTACTGTATTTCAAATGTGAAAACAAGTGTTAGAGCAGGCTCAAACTGGGGAAAGAAGGCTATCATACAAGTCAGGAGATAAGAGGCAACCTAAAAGAGGATAAAACAATTATGGGTCAGAATTTAGTTCTCTTCTGTCTTTGCATTAAAGACATTAAAATATAAAGCATTTATCAGACATCAAGAGGTAGTGTACTTCTACTGTTAGCAATGAACTTATGGAAAGGCATTATACATTAGTACCATTTCTGATGAATTTATGTCAGGGCAGCACTGTCTTAGATTGGCACTACTTCCCCCCACAACATCATGTCTGCTCAGTGTTGACAAGTTCACTTGTTATCCTCTTGACAACAGGATCTGTGAATGAACAACAGCAAGTAAGAAAACAAATCATGAACTGACATTAACATCTGTATTTATTTAGGTGAAGATACATTCTATTTATAGAAAATACAGTATTCCATATCTAAAAAGACAAACTTAAACATGCAATCCATGAGTTCTTTAAAGAAACATTGTTTGGTATTTTTTCAGTAAGAATTGAACTGTTATCTAGCACAAGCATGTTGTCCCAAATTAACACTGATAGATTAAATTGTGAGGGCCACCACAATGATAAAACCTTCTCATAGGTGCAGCCATAGCCTGCCATGGTGTTGAATTAAACTTATTCTTTTATATGTGACACCTGGACAGTTGTCAAAAAACAGATCCCAAATCCATATTGTTTGTGTAGTCATTTACTCTATACATTTGCTCTTTGTGGATCTCAAAGACAGCCCCTGATGACCTCATTCACCTTTTGCTCTAAATTTGTCTTTATTGAGCTCAAGTCATGTTAAAAATTTTTTTATGGAACTAACAGTCTAACATTCAGATGGCTGCAACAATCTATGAAAAACAGGATAAGTTAATTGTAATGTAGTCCATTTAATAAAAAAATATATCCTGGTTTGTGTGCATTGGCACACATTTCACTGTTACTGAAAATCAAAGTTACATAAGCCATCATTAGGGTATACATCTTTAAATATACTGATGCTCAACTATCTCTCTGCTGGTTCTATGTCATAACGGTGAAAATAAGAACAGTGATGTACATTCACAGTGACAAAAACACACTTAAGTGTTTATGCAGGGGCTTCGACCCCCACTCACCCCTTGCTAAAATAACTATCTCTGGCTGGGGGTGCATGTTGGGGAGGGGGGAGAACCAGGACAAAAGCAAAAAACAAATAAAAAAAAGCACAGAAAAGCACAGCAATATTGTGCTCCACCTCAGCTCCTGCACCCCCCCACCCCACCAGAGCCAGTAACCCTACTCACTGCACCACTAGGCCAGCTCAGCTTCTTCCTCTCTCACCACCCCCACATGCCTTACAGATACCTTCTGGTATCCTGTCACTGTTCTCTTGCCCTGCACTTTCCTGTTACAACCCTTTCTGGGTAGCCCACAATGCAGACGTTGAGACTGAGTTGTCCATATTTGAGTCTCTCAATCTCAGTTGCCATTTTCCTATGATAACCTCTCTACCTATTAAAAATGTATCAGTTTACAATTCTATATTGGTCTGATCCCTTCTGTTTCATGCATGAACATTGCAATTCATTTTAAGATTATCTACATGAATTTATGAAAAACACACACAAATCTTCAATCTGATTCATTATCCATACTGACTAACTGTTACACACAAACACTCTCTCCTTTGACTCTAGTTATGAAAATACAAGGTAATTAATAGGCTTGCCTTGGGTATCATTCCAACTCTGTGCTTGAAGTTTTATGAACCATCTTAGGCTTTAATGACATTGAGATATATCCTATACATTATGTCATGGGTATGATCTATTTAACTTGCTTCAGCCTAATTAGTTTGAGCTAAAATATGTTGTTATGGGTCTTAAATATTTTATATAAGTTTCTATGATTTTAAGGGGTTTATATGAGTGGTCAGTTCAAAGTACGTGCTTTATTATTTTCAGGTATAGGCACATGCCTCCATATACTGTGTCAATGGATCACAGGGTTGTACCCTGTGCCTGATTCAATACCAATAACAACCAAATATTATACTGTATTTAAGTTGGTAAATAGTTCTTGCTGTGACCCTCAAGAGTGATCCCCATCACAGAGGAAGGATATGTCTTTTGCTATGGCATATCACAAAGTTGCATTCTAGCTGTTATTTCCTTTGTAAAAAATGTAAAAAAAAAATCATGTGCATGCTGCCGGTACCAAATTATTTATTTGAGAGCTCAGACATCACCCAATGAGTATTTACAAGTGATATAACAGCTAGGATGCATCCACTATCAATAGTATCATTTTGCAGCCATACTGGTTCCAACCAGAGTTTGTTTTAACTAGACAGAGTTGACAGTTAACTTGTTTTGTTCTCTCATGGTCTTACACAACTCAGTATTACAACATTTTCCAAAATTTCAAGATGACAAAATTTAGAAAATGACATGAAAAGGCTTGATTAATTATGCTATATAAACTGTTAAAACCTAAAAGGGGGGGGGCATGGTCTGGCCACCAGCACGATGGCTGCCTAATTTCAGAGCTCTCTCCCAATGTGGCAGTATCCAGGCTTTTGTGCCATGAGCTTGGGTCACCCAGACCCCCCTCAGATGCATTCAAATGTAGGGTAACGTGCCCTCTACCAGTTGATGCTTATTTTAGCAGATTCCGCCATCATTTGCTGTGACTAGTAGTGTCAATATCCATGAGGCATCCTGCATTCCAGGCTGCATAGGCCCTCTCTCAGCTGTGGCCGTCTATCTGCACTCAACTCTGGGCACAGCTAGTATTTCTACATACCTTGTGGGGAAAGACGCACCTTTACCTGCCCCCTCTTCTCTGGCTTCCCATCCCTCATCTAGCTCTGGTGCCAGCATGTCAGCTGAAGGTTCTCCCAACTCACTAATTCAAGGTGTGCAGCCACCTTTTCAACCCACCTCAGTGGGTGACTCACTCCAGTACATAACGAGGATGCTGGAAGCAGTCCTCACCAGGGTAGAATACATCAATACCACTCTGTCGGGGACTGCAGCAGATGTGAGACAATTGCAAGACCATATGAATGTGGCTGAACAGCAGGTGTAAGTCTGTGAGCAACTTCATCTCAAATTGTATCAACACCTACAACTACATGAGGACCGACTAGCCACCCTCTGGGACAGAATTGAGGATCAAGAAAATCATGCTAGATGGAATAAACTGAGGATAATAGAGATTCCTGAAAGAGCTGAGGGAAAATCCATGGAGCAGTTTCTGAATGACAATCTTCCCATAATGCTGGGAAACTGCTGGAGAGGTGCTATGGATGTGGAATGAGCCCACAAAGTGGCAGGGTGCAAGGACAGGCAGATGTCCTCACCTAGGCCCACTATAGCCTACTGTCTACAATACACAACCAAAGAAAGAATTTTAAGAGCAGCTCATGACCTGGGGAAGGTAAATGGCAAGGTGCTACAGAGTCTTTCTACAGAGACTTTTCTCAAGAGACTGCTTCTAGATGGAGATCTTTCAGCCCCATGAAAAAATTCCTCTATTAATACAATTTCAAGTTCAAATTTAGGGGGCTTACCAGTCATCTAGTTTTCATAGAGGGCAAGGAACTACTGGTAGGTCATCGGGCCAATACTGAAAGATGACTTGCAAAGTTTTGGCCTGATCTCCCTATCTCAACTACAACTACCAGAAGGCTCTGGGATCCTAACCAGGACTGTCTCTGAATGGAACCATAAAACTGGTAGCAGTGCTCCGGAGGACACTTTTGCAGCTGGAAGTGAGACACTGGTATGCAGTCCCCCTGTCTTTTTTGGCCCTCTGTTCACAGTAACATCAATAATGCCTTTGCCTCTGAAGAAGTAGCTACTCCTTCACTGCCCCCACATTCCTCAGGGCCAACTCACTGCTAGTGACAAAGGACTAGGAGTGGTGTCCAACCCACACAAGATCCACGGGTGTCTGCTCACCCTGAAAAAGTCTCTAGGGAGGACAGAAGTATTTTTCCTTCATGCGACCAACCTGCCTTGCCTGAACCTCTGGATATGGACACTGCTGCAGTGCCTGAATAGGTGAATTTTCCTGATGACTTGCTAGTGGAAGTGGTGGATGCTTTGACCCCCGTGAGACCAGGCCTCATCTCCTATGCTGCTGCAGTGGCCACTGAAACTCCCCAGCCTGCAGTATCTCCCCCAGTACACATTGGGTGGGCCAAAGGACCATCTAACTAACTTTGGACACCCTAAGCTACCATTCCTCACAGTTGATTGTTTAGTTTTTGATTCAGGGGTGTCATCTCAGTCCATTGCGTGCCCTCCCTCTGCTCAACTCTTGCCGACTACTGCACAACACCGCATGCTGCTTATGCTTCTGGCCGTACCATCCTTAACCCACTTGGCAGCTCAACAATAGGCCTGTTCATAGCAAGCTTGCAAGGGATAACCACCCATGTTGTCCTAGTTCCCTCCATTAGGGTGCTGTGCCCGCTGTTGTAGAACCAGTACCTAATATATATACATACAGCATGGGTATATAACGGGTGCATCTGCAGCTAGCACCTCCCATCTGATTTTACCCTACAACAGACAAAGGTATACAAAGATGACTGGTATAAGGGATTATCCCCCACCCATCTCCTCCTCCCCCCCTTCCTGTAACCTAATCCTCCCCCCACCGAGGTCACAGTGCCCGACCTTGTGTTTGGTTCCCGGTTGGGAAGGCTCATACTTGGTTGGGTGTAGTTACCTCCCCGATACCTGGTTCGTGAGCCTGCGAAGCTGAGGATAGTCCTATACGAATACCTTCTTTCACCCAAGCTCGTAGCCTATAGCACGGTTGCACTTTCTATCTTTATAATATCAAACGATTTGTTCAGTATTAACTCTCTTACTGTTAAGGGTAATCATTTTTTTGCCCTTTGGTTATTATAACATTATTGTGATTTCAACTGTATTTCTTAGTATTTGACTTTGCATCTCTCATAGTCTCTTGTTTGTTTCCTTGCAGCTCATCTGAATGGTGGGTGTACCTACCTCCTCTCTTCTGAGCCACTCTGTGTTACTTGAGCGCCACAAGCTGGTATCTAGTTGAGGTCTGGCAAGTCCTACACGATCAAGTATTCCCTAATTGCTTCCCTCCCTCAGCCCCGAGTAAGTACCACTCTCTTTTCTTTTTCCTCATACTGTGTAAAAATGCCAAGTTCCCACACCTCAGAGTCCGTGCTAGTGTCCTGGAATGTATAAGAGCTCAATCATCCTATGAAGTGCACCAAGGTGCTACAACACCTCCAGTCTCTCCATGCAGATATAGCCCTGATTCAGGAGACTCATCTGCTGAGCAGATCAGTGTCGTGGATGAAGAAGTCCTGGGTGGGCACTGTCTGTGCTAGTTTGACCTCCACTAACACCAAAGGGGTAGCCATACTGATCCATCGCTCCTCCCCTTGGCTCATAGAGGACTCACTTCATGACTCACAAGACAGAGCTACAAATGACCAGAAGGGGACAGTCCTCCCCAGGAGGAAAAGTACTCATTTCTAATGTGTACGGCCCTAATGCTGACCATACCGAGTTTTTCCCCACGATTAGCCAGGCCCTCTCCTCCTTATTCCCCCTTGGGATCCTGTATTCCCATTGTAATAGGAAGGGACTTTAATCTGGTCCCAGGCATCTTCTTGTATAAATCAAAGCCGACCCCCCAGGCCAGACCTAAAGCTTTACTGGCACTTCACAACTTGCAGGCAGAGTGGGGTCTAGCAGATATCTGGCATAGGGACAACCCCACTGGGCATGACTACACTTACTACTCTCCTGTGCACCTCACACACAGCTGAATAGATTGTTAGCTGGCTGACACAGAAGCTGCCCAGAGTCTCTCCCACACTAAAATTGTCAACATTCTGATTTCTGATCATGTCCCCATCCTAGCTACATACTCCCCTGCAGGACAACTCCTGTCTGACATTCATTAGAGATGCAATCCGCTGCTCCTAAAAGATTCAGACTTTTGTCAGACAATCTCCCAAGCCATGACAGAATACTTCTCTGTCAATACACACAGTGAAGTCTCCCCAGGCATTGTCTGGTAAGCCATCAAGGCAGTGCTTAGAGGCTGCATCATTGCTTTCGTCACCTCCAAAAACAAAGCTAGGCATGCCATACTAGCTAAATTGCAAGCTGAACAAATGGAGTTGGAGAAGCATTTCAAATCCCGCAATTTCTCCAGCCAGGATTGTTCCCTGCAACAGCAGATAGCAGGCCTAAAATATCAGATGAACATAATTCTCCACCAGAAGGCTGAATGCCTGCTCCTACATGCCAAATATGCTTATTGGGATGGGGGGGAGTGGCCATCTTCTGGCCTGTACATTGTGGAAACAGCAAGCTGCCTCCAGAATTCATGCCCTTAGGGATAGAGCGGGCAAGATAGTCCATGACCCCCAACAAGTCAATGATACTATAAAGGCCTTCTATCAAACTCTCTACCAATCACATTCTTCTCTCTCCCCCCGCTCCAGCTGGGGAAAGAGTTGCACAATTTCACCAAATGCTTTGAGAAACCTTGCCTTAACCCTGACCAAGTGAACCAGCTGGACTCTCCGATTACAGTGGAGGAGATCACACATGCACTGTCTCATATGGCAAAAGGGAAAGCCCCCGGCCCTGATGTCTGTCGAACTATATCAAGCGCTCGGCAAGATATAAATCAGCCACTGCTCCAGGCCCTCCAAGAGGCTTATGCAGTGGGCTCTTTTCCCCTGACCATGAGGGAAACCCTGATAACTTTCCTACCAAAGAAATCCAACGACCCGCTGGATTGCACTGACTTCCATCCCATCTCTCTACTCTCCATTGACACCAAGATCCTAG
Organism: Neoceratodus forsteri; assembly: GCA_016271365.2. Lineage (NCBI taxonomy): Eukaryota > Metazoa > Chordata > Ceratodontiformes > Ceratodontidae > Neoceratodus > Neoceratodus forsteri. The sequence goes on from CM057453.1 coordinate 382,383,847, forward strand.
CTAAAATGTTAGCCTCTAGGATGCTGGAGATACTACCCTCTATAATCCATCTGGCACAAGCTGGTTGTATGAGAGGAAAATCAGGGCTGGACAATACCAGACTTGCTCAATCTTAAGTGGCTTGCTTCTTGCTCCACTCTCCCCATGGCCACCCTAGCCATAGATTTTAGCAAAGCCTTTGACTCCATCAAGTGGGATTACTTAGATAGAATCCTCCAAATCTATGGGTTTGGCCCCATTTTTCTTCAGTGGGTGTCTACACTCTATTGCTCTCCAATAGCCAGAATCCCAACAAATACCACTATCTCAGCACCCTTCCCCTTGCTTAGAGGAACCATGCATGACTGCCCTTTATCTCCTCTCCTTTTTCTAGTGGCCCTAGACCCCCTTATCTGAGCATTTATCACCTCAGAGAAGGTTACTGGCATCGATGTAGCTGACACATCTTACCTAGTTGCTGCCTACACAGATGATTTACTGTTAACTTTGTCCAACCCACAACAGGCTTTGCCAGCAGTGTTATCCCAACTATAGTCCTTTGTGACCCTTTCAGGGCTACAGGCCAACCAAAAGGAAACTATACTTGCCCCTTTCAAAGTAGCATGTGATAGAAGCCGCTTGGACAGAATGCAGCTTAAATGGGCAAGCCAGGGATTTTCCTATCTTGGCCTATATGTTCACACAAAGTGGTCAGAACTAGAAGTGACAAACTTCTCTCCTCTCCTGACACAGTTATCATCCAAAATCGAGTGCTGGCAGAAACTCCAACTATCCCTACCTGGGAAGGTGGTGGCAGTATGCATGCTTTTACTTCCAAGTGCCATGTACCTCTTTAAGAATGTGCCACTACACCTCTTTCCTAAATTGTTCACCTTCTTGGAAACTCTGGTGTCCTGCTTCCTAAGGGAGGGGAAGCCCCCAGGTGGAGCAAACACAAACTGAGAGTGCACTGGTCGAAGGGTGGACTGGGATCCCCTTGGTTTCAGGGTTATCATCTAGCCTGTACTGCAGCCACCACCACTAGGTGGTTTGTTCCCTCCTCCCTGGCCTCGGTACCTTGGGTCAACCTTGAAACTAGTCTAGCAAAGGGTCATACTCTACACTCACTCCTGGTCCCAGGAATCAAGAGCTTATGCAACCTATCCTCCATAGTGACAGAAACTAGGAGAGCATGGCGCTCTCTTGTGGTCTTGCCTTTCACACCCCATTTGACTAGAACCCCCCCCCCTTGGTGTTACACACCTCTATGGCACAATAAATTACTTCAAGTGTGAGGGAGCCCTGTCCACTGGCCCACTTGGGTGGCACAGGGTATTTGCTATGCCCAGGAGCTCTGCACACTGGGCTTTCACCTGTTACTATCCTTTAAGCAATTACATGAGAGGTTTCACATTTTCCAACACAGACTTCTGGAGATATCTCCAAATCCACAGTGCTTTGCAGGCCATGATACCCTAGGACTATACAGATAGCAAGTGGTCTTGGCTGGCCCACCTTCATAACTCCCCTTCCTCAAATGGAATTGTGGGACTATTCTACTGGACCTGGCGTGATGCCCTTCATCCTCCAGCAGATTAAAGTGGGTGGCTGACCTTACCACTACACTCTCTGAGGACTCCTGGGCTTGGTGCATTAGGGAGGCACATATTGCCCATAGGGACAGGAAGATCCACTTTTTATAGTTAAACATTCTGTTTTTCTGGCACCGAACACTGGCTAACCAACATGACCATGGTTTATTAGGACATTCCAACTGTTGGTGATGCCACCAACCTGAGGCAAATTTGCTACGTGTCCTTTGGACTTGTCCTCAGACTGTCCCCTTCTGGTCATTTGTAGCTCACCGATGCACTCAAGTACTTGGCTCATAGGTCCTGCTGGCAGATGCCAGACTTCTCCAGGGAGACACCTCTTCTTTAACTGCTCTCAGTAGACCACATCACCTCTGGGTGGCAACAGCTCTCCTAGAGGCCAAAAGACTTTTGTTAATGCACTGGCACCAAGCAACCTTACCTTCTCGAGCAGCATGGTATGCTGCTGTAGCCCACCTGTCCCTTCTAGAGTACCTCTCCTCTACACACCAGGGATGACTAGATCAATACCTCACTAAATGGGAAGCATATCTGCCCTCTCCTCTCTGTATGGTACCCATTCTTCATGCCAACCCCCCAACTTAAACCACCTGTGATACCTATCTTTCTGCAGCTGTCTTACAGGCTAAGTCTATCTTGCTCTCTATTACATATCGATGTTACCATCTCTTTTCTGTATGAATGGTATTCCCACTGGTGCTTGACTGTAAAATACTGAAACACAGCATTTGTGGCCTGTTGGATCTTGTTATTGCTGAAACTATGCCTTGGATACCTAACTGTATGAGCACTACTATGCTGCTGCTGCTTGTTATACATTTGTTATATTTTTTTTTAATTTTTGTTTATTTATTTATTTATTTATTTATTTTTTTATTTTAGCTTTTGTTGACCGGGTAAGTGCACTAGACAAATCCTGCCTATTTTCAGGCACGACCCGGGGGAGGGGGATACAGATGAATGCCAACTGACCTTGAACCAGATTAAGCTGTTGGTGGTATTTTTAGTGAATGAGGGAAATTTGGCCAGGACACCAGGAAAATCCCTACTCTTTTCGATAAGTGCCATGGGATCTTTAACATCCACCTGAACTACCACCAATCCAGGCAGATGGGACCTCGGTTTACGTCTCATCTGAAGGCGGCACCTCAGAAGTGCAGCACCCCTCTCATGCTGCACTACAGTGTCAGTACTGGGATAGTAACCCAAGTGCCAGATGTGGGAACTGAACCCACAGCCCTCTGATCTCCCGGCCTCAGAGGCGAGTGTGCTACCTACTGATCCACTGACACTGCACTGTATATATAACTATGTATATATAACACTGCACATATAACTATGAGCTGCTGTATGGTTCATAAAGGAAACAATGAATAGCAATAAAAATGATTCTATGATAAAAAAAGAACTAAAAGAAATTCCATCTTACCTGTTCCACATTAATCATTAAGGGGCATGACATTACTAATTGTTAAAATAAAGTATGGAAAAGGCCCATGAAATGTTTTGTTTCTTCCCTCCAGGGTGGCCCTACTTGGCTTAGCAACCACCCTGCCCCTTTCCACCTTCTCTGTCTCTTCACCCCTGCCATGTCTTACCACAGACTTACCTCTCTGTGGTGGGGTCTTTGGGTGCCAAGATGTTCCTCAGTAGGTCAGTCAGGTTCTGGGTGGTTGGGCAGGCAGTCAGTTTTGTGGGTCTGTCATGGGGAGACATTATCAAGAAGGAAAGATGCCTCTACTAATTTAGATGATTTAAATAAGTTTATTTTTATTTTCAAATATTCATAAATAGGCTACAGAGTTCACTAAAAATATATTTGCTGTAGCATTTCACAAATTAGTATTCATTCTGCTTTTGTCAGGAACTGACTAGTCATAATAACAACTTTGTCAGGATTGACCGTTTACAGGTCATATATAGGCGAGAACTGGTAATTACCGAACATGTCACTTACAAAAGTCTTAGTTCTGCAAATTTTATTTGTTCAAAAAGAACATATTCTTTTGTACTTTCAAGGCTTCTGTTTTAAAGAGGGACTCTGGCCAAAAGTGTTGCATTGCAGATTTAGAATAACCATACCCCAATAAATCCCATTACAAAAATTAGGGTTTCTATGTTACTTCGTTTTAAAGTTATGAGCTATTTTGTAACCCTGATTTCGCTAACTGTTCAAAAAAGTCAGTTTCAGTGAAGAGCTGCTGATGATGTCATCTCCTGAACTCACAGTCTAGTCCTCTCTGTCAGTAAGCTTATACAGTAGGACCTGTTTCTCCAAAGTTTAAAGTGATTTATAGAAGGCTACCATAGCAAATCAGCATAGTAATCTGTAGGAGTTGTGAATCAGTCTGCTACCATTCAAACTGCCAAAAAGTACTATTTTCCATGAAAAAAAAATCCTTTTATTTCAGTGCTCCATTTCATTTGCATAGCCCTGCCCCTTTTTTCTCAGTGCTGCAACCCCAAACCTTCACATTTTGCAAGGGTAACAAAGTGTTTTAAGTAATTTAGCAAGCTTTTCCATAGCAAATGTGAGTAGTAAACTGTACTAACCTGTAGGAGTTGTGATTCAATCTCTTTCCATTCAAACTGCCATAAAGTGATTTTTCCATGAAATAAATTCTTTTATTTCTGTGCTCTGCTTCATTTGTAAAACCCGCCGCCTTTTTTTTTCTCAGTGCTGCAACCCCCAAGCGTGACACCATGCAAGGCAAACAAAGTTTATAAGCACTGTTTTGAAACAGAGACCTCTGTTGGTCAGTCTTAGTATTGCGGACATCTACACTACCGGCATAGGAGACGACATCTCTCAGCAAAGAACTCTTGTCAGCTAGATAATATATATGCACAATGCCTTGTTCGGAAAATAAACATATGAGAGCTTTAATTGTTAAAGCCACTACAGATATATGAGACTGCACCCCATACTAAGGGAATTGGAAAACAACTTCTTATTGTATCCACAATGCCTTGTTATGTATATCTACATATTAGGTGCAGTCACCACCACCAAAATAAGGGACTGCACCTCTGAGCAACAAACATTTAAATCAGCTTTATAATTTACCCAGAATTCCTTGGTGCTGTATGTAAAACATTGACAGCTTCCTTACATGACATCATTCTGGGGGTGTGGCCACACAGAGTAAACTGGAGGGCAGGCAGAAACAAAGTGCTGATAAAACATCAACAAAACTGACTGACAGATTTTTTTACAAAACAAATTATTGCAGCTTCAGCATCTGAAACATGGCTGGTAATGACATATTTTGTGAAAAAAGGCATTTGAGGAACTTCCATAAATCACTTTAAACTTTTGAGAAACAGGTCCTTTAAGCTTGCTGACAGGGAGGACTAGACTGTGAAATCAGGAGATGACATTGTCGGCAGCTCTTCACTGAAACTAGCTTTTTTGAACAGGTAGTAAATTTAGGGTTGTAAATGACTTGTAACTTTTAAACAACATAACTTAGAGATCTCATCTTTGGCAAGAGGCTGATTGGGTCTATGCTGATCCAAATTCTGAATTTACTGATGCCAGAAATTTTGACTATAGTCCCACTTTAAGAAGTTCATCCAGTAACAATTTTTAATACACAAGCAGGAGATCCTCACATTTTGCTGATTAACAAGATTCTAAGTGAACCCCCAGGAAATCTCTCAATCTCCCAACGAAGGGCATTTTTGTAACCATCCCTTAACACTGTACCACTTGACCTTCTATGATTTCTAACTTCTTTTGCACAATAATAAAAACAGAAATAATACAGTATAACATTCGGTCATGCTTTAGAGGGGAACTGTCAGCACTATTAGACCTACAGTTTGTGTGCAAAAACAATTACTGCTTCCTGCAGTATGATAGATTGTATCATGCTGATTCTGCTGACTCCCAAGCTATAGGTGCTGTAACCAACAATTCAAGAACCCCCTGAGTTGATGTCAGAGCTGGGCTGCAGCAGTGGGAAATTCAATGTCCTTCGATGCATGTTATAGTTTTATAATCTCTGATCTTTTGCTTGCTGGTCCCTCTGTTCTCCTAAGGCTAAGTGCATTCACAGGGGACAGTATTTAGCCCCAGGAGAACAATGGGACAGGTAAACATCTGATGTGAGCTTATAAAAACTGTAACATGCATTGCAGGCTGTTGAATTTCCCACTGCTGCAGCCCAACTCTAACATCAGCTGCAGAAGATTCTGGGATTTCTGGTTACAGCAAATGTAAGCTTGGTACTGGGAATCACCAGAATTAACCTGTTACAATCTAATATACTGCAGTAAATAGTAAGAAAGCATTTCTTTCTTGCACATTAAGTGCACATTGGGACTAGCCCCACATTTGGGTGTGGGGCTATTAATGCTGACGTTTTCCTTTTATGAACCATATTGACATCAGTGCAAAATATTCCATGCCTTTAATCATTTAAAATATTTCTGTATAGAGTGTGCCATCAAACAGCACTGTGCAATGCTTAAACCCTTTAAGAAGCTTTATATCTAATGTATTCAGAAGCAGGTAGGAGTCATTCCATTACACTCAATGACTTTTCAGCACTGCATCTCATTAGTACTTTAAAGTGAGGAAAATGCCTGCAGTCTCCTAAATCACCTAAACCTTGTGGAAGACATCACATGCTTTTCCATTTCTTTTTGAGTCAGCTATTTCCCCTTATAGAGAGCATATTCAAATTTACCTGGGCAAAAGGTTTTTTGGTTTTGTTTTTGCATTTTTTTTCTTGAACTGCATCACATAGCACTTAAATTTGGCACTGCTTATTCATCAAGGGCTCTAAACTCAGACACCTTTTTCTTACTCACCCTTTGTGACCTGTCTATTCTGTGGTGTTTTTCTTATCCTTAGTATATGGAACCACTGGAGCAACATTTTCTAAATGATGTAATGAACAGTTTAATGAACATACAAAAAAGTTATCATTAGCACAGAAAAAAAGTAAAGGGAACAACGTTTTTTGAAGAGAAAAGGGGGTCCTTATCCATGAGAGTGATCAGTCCCCAAAACCAAGAGAAAACTACTGCAGTAGCTTTAAAATTAAAAAAGCAAAGAACAGTGGAATAGGAAAATAGTACAGCAGGTTTACAGAAATAAAAATATTAATTTAGCATTTATTGTGAGGTAGGGACTCTGACCATCACATGGTATGGTTCAATTTGGCTACTACATCTAAATCATCCCATTCCAAGGCAAAAATATGGGACTTCAGAGGAGCTGACTTTGATAAGATGGCCAACAGAGTTAAGCTAGCCCTGGCAAAAAGAAACACAGGTGAGGAGGTACAGGCAAAGTGGGCAAGCATTAAGGATACAATACTTGAAGCAACATCCCATTGCGTTAGACAGAAAAGGAAGTGCAAAAGAAGAAGGAAACCACTTTGGTTCTCAAATACAGTAGCAGAAAAGGTCAGAGCCAAAAGGCTGGCCTTCAGAAAATATATAAGGGAACACAGTGGATGAAGATAGGGAGGCATACCAAACTGCCCTAAGGGAAGCAGGTAAGGCAGTAAGGCAGGCAAAGTCCCAAACTGAGGAAACACTAGCACTAACAGTAAAAGAAGGTGACAAGACTTTCTATAGATACATTAGTGAAAGGAGAAAGTCCAGAGCGGGTATTGCTAAGCTTAATGGAGAAAAGGGAGCATGTGAGGAGGAGGACCCTGTAAAGGCATCTATCCTAAATAGATACTTTTGCTCAGTATTTACTGAAGAGAAGGTAGGGCAGGGCCCACAGCTCAGCATCATGGACACAGGGGGGAGGGAGGTGAGCACTACTCCCTTCACAAAAGAAAGGGTCCCACAAGAGCTTCTAAGCTCAGGGTGGATAAGGCAATGGGACCTGATGGCATACATCCCAGGGTACTTAAGGAGCTAAAGGAGGAACTAGCAGAGCCATTAGCAAAATTGTTTAGTGAGTCTCTGAGCACAGGAGAGGTCCCAGAAGACTGGAGAAGGGCTCATGTGATCCCACTCCACAAGAGTGGTAGCAGGAGGAGGCGGGGAACTACAGACCGGTCAGTCTCACCTCAGTAGTGGGCAAGATTATGGAGGCACTCCTAAGGAAAGGATAGTGCAACACCTGGAACTCTATAGGGGCACAGGATCCAAGACAGCATGGGTTTACAAAAGGAAGGTCCTGTCAAACTAATCTCATAGATTTCTTAGACTGGGTAACCAGAGTGGTGGACCAAGGGGGAGCAGTTGATGTCGCCTACCTTGACTTCAGCAAAGCTTTTGACACTGTTCCACATAGAAGATTGATAAATAAGCTAGGTAGGCTCGGGGTGGGTCAGAAGTTGGTCAACTGGGTGGAAAACTGGTTGACTGGCAGAAAACAGAGAGTGGTGGTAAATGGTATACAGTCAGAAGAGATGCAAGTCACAAGTGGGGTACCTCAGGGATCAGTCCTGGGGCCAGTCCTATTCAATATCTTCATTAGTGACCTCGCAGATGGACTAGAGGGTAAGGCTTGTCTGTTTGCAGATGACACCAAGATCTGCAACAGAGTAGATGATCCAGATGGGGTGGGCAGAATGAGAAGAGATCTGGATAAACTAGCAGAATGGGCAGAAGAGTGGCAACTGGGATTTAATGCAAAGAAGTGCAAAATCATGCACATAGGAAGAGAAACCCTGAAGCCACTTATAGGCTGGGAGGGTTGCTAGCAGTCACAAAGGAAGAAAGAGACTTGGGCATCATCATCACTGATGACCTAAAATCATCCAAGCAGACCTCTAAAGCAGTAGGTAAGGCTAGGGGTGTTAGGGTGTATTAGTAGGGGTATCACAAGTCGTAAGAGGAGGTAATAATCCTCTGTACAAGACATTGGTTAGGCCCCATCTGAGTACTCAAGGCAGTATTGAGGCCACACCTTCACAAGGACATTAACCAAATTGAGGCAGTCCAGAGAAGGGCAAAAAAATGGCAGGGACTGCATCAGAAGACATATGAGGACAGATTAATGGAGCTCATATGTATACCCTTGAGCAAAGGAGGAGAGAGGTGATATGATCGAGACATTTAAACACCTTAAGGGCATAAACAAGGTGAGTCTAACATGTTTAAATATAAGAAAAATAGCAGGATAAGAGGACACAGCATGAGATTGAGGGAGGCCGATTAAGGGGAATGTGAGGAAATTCTTTTCACAGAAAGGGTGGTAGATGCATGGAATGGCTTACCACAAGAAGTGGTGGCTATGAATACAGTGCAGGGCTTCAAACAGGCATGGGATAGGCATAAGGGAGCAATACAAATGACTATGAATAGATAGGTCACTGACAGAGCAAAGGCCGATGGCACATTTATAAGGTAGAAAAAGAAATGGGCAGACTGGATGGGCCTTGCGGTCCTTATCTGCCGTCAACTTCTATGTTTCTATGTTTCTATGTTTCTATGTGACCCTACACCATAATTAAGAAATAACCAGTCCTTTTAATTAGGACTGGTTACTAAAATTTTTCTCTCTTTTTTTTTAAATACTTTTTCCACCCTCGTCAGACCTAGCAGGTGGCTTCAGACCCCTCTCAGAGGGTTCTTCTTTCTGGGCCCCAGTCTCCCTGATCCCGTTCATTCTCAATGGTTCCCACACAGATTACCCACCATGCTGGGTCCAGAGAGGAGAGTGCTGGATCCCCCCTCCACAGCACAATCCAGATGCAGAGCAGAGTCAGGACTGGGGGTGAACCAGGCCATCGTAGGGCCAGCCAGGTTCATGCTTTTTGTGTTTTCTCTCCCTGCCCCCCTTCCCCTCACAGCATGAGTGCATGTGTGAAGGCACACACACACCCGGTAACCATGCTCCTGTGCCTCTCTGGCTCTGCTGCTGCCCTCTGGCCTCCACTAGAGGACAGCCAAGGAGCAGGACAGCAACCCCCCTCTCCCCAGAAGAGGAACACAGTCTGTCAGATGCTCAATCCTCTCCATCCCCTGGAAACCCTAGGTCACTCCAGGCCCCGGGTTGCCAGCATGGCATGAGGTGTGATGTCTAGTGATTTAACCCTTAGCACCACTGGGCTGGCCATCTCTCTTTTCTAACTTAGTCTGATACTCCTACCCCATATCTTAACAGGAAATCAGCATGTTTTTGTTTAGTCTTTGCTTCATGAACTGCTGTAAATTGTTAGTTCTGAAAGGAAACATGCCATTTTGTAATACTCACATTCTTATCCTTTATTAGCTGCAACCAGCACAATGACTCATGGTCTATAACCAAATTAAACTATCTAGCAAGAAGGTAATACTTCAAGAACTGGCTGGCAGTATAGACTAGAGGTCAAAGTAATGAGATGTGAATGAGCTTTGTACATTCAGTACACCTGGATTTGACTATCATAACCTCCACTTGCATACTTTATGAACCTGAGCAAGTCATTTAATGTCCCCAGTGCTTCCAGGTCTCCACTGACAACTGTCACTTGTATATAGTGGATCTTACCTCATCACCCAAAAAATAATAAAAATTGTGCACTTGGCAGCTAAACATTCTTTTTTAATATTTGCTTATTTTGTCTCTGTCCAGCAACTTTTGGCTGATGAAGAAAATTGGAAATGCCTCCATATAGAGCTCTTGATTAATAGACACATAGAAGCTGCAGACAGGAAAGAGCCTGGCATCCATCCGGTCTGCCCTAAATTATCCTACTTATCTCCTTGCCCTATTCTTCTAGAGGGGTATCAGCCCTGATAACTACCCCACCCCTGATGACTATGCACAGTTCCTATGTCTGTCTCAGATGCACCTATCTGGACAATGGAAGACTTTATGGAATTTACTGTAGACTCCTTATCACGGGCACAGCACACAATGCTGCTTTTATGGCAATAAATGTTTTGCTCCAAGGTTACCATGTAACTTTATTTGGGTATTTTTCTTGGTTAGTTCAGTTAAGGGACTGCTAATTTAGAAAAGTTTGGTACAACCCTTCAATAATATCCAGCCAAAGCAATGATGAACAAACTGTACACAGGTATACAGTTTGGTTCTTGGACTAGCACAGTTAGCAAAACTTAAGTTTTAGATGTCTCAGCCATAACTTCCCACTTTCCTATCACAACTCCCCAACAACAACACATCTCTTGCATAGCAACTGTACATTTTCTTTGGTTGATGACCACTCCTGCCTGTTTTATAAATTTTACCACATCTTTACAATGCTGTAAATGACTTTCTGGATCATGGCTAACTTATTTTATCATAGTTTTTTCAAGTGAGTGAGAGTGTGTGTGAAAAGAGGAGGGTTGTTTGAAGATGGGTGGGTTTGATATTTGAATAATTGTTTTATTGGGAGAGGTTGGGAGGTTGGTAAGGGGTGGGTATTTTTTGACGTTTTTTGTAATTGTGTTTGGAGGGTTTATTTGTGGGATATTTAGGTTTGATAACAGGTGATCATGTGCCAACAAGCACCTTCTGCTTCAGACACCTACTCCCCAGAACTACTCTGCCAGCGCAATCCCTTTTGGTCCCCAGCTCTTCCTAAGGCAATCATTGATTGTTGCAGTTTACTGAGGATCTTAAGACATCAGAGCAAGCAGTGGATGTGTGAATCTAGGATACGTTTTGGGGAAGATCAGAATAGGAGTGTGTGGCCCAGTACATGCCTGGGGTTGATTAAAGATAAAAAGAAGGGGTTCTTCCTGTTTCATCCTGAACCCATGGGAGTCCCTTAGGAATTGGACAGTTAGTAAATGGTTCAACTGACCCTGCTACTCCCCTTTTAGATGTTCTGTGCAGTACTAGAGCTCTGAGGATCTGTGACAATATCAGATTTTATTAGCAATTCTTCAGGCGATCTGGCATGTCTCACCAAAATCTAACTTGACGACTCTAGGGCTGTCCTAGCTGTAGCAATCCCAGCTGGGCTTTTGATGGTGCTCTGTCTGAGGCAGCAGCATAGGGGGCTATCTGTTTTGAATCCTTCCTAAAGCATACTATGTACCCACTGAGTTAGAGATAGGGACATTTGAATGTGTAGCCATAAATAGTGAGCAGGTGCAGGAGATTTTGGCTTCTCTCCTTTTGGGTCAGGAAAGAATAGTTACCTATTGTAACAGTAGATCTTTAAGAGAATCTCCTCAATTGAGCCACAACATGGAATTGCAAGCTGTCAGAGTCAGGACCACCTGGAAATTTTTGCTGGCTAGGGCTGCCTACATCAATGCAAATTGTTGGCACCTAAATAATGTGGGCATCTCCAGCATGCCTCTTTCCTCACTGGAGACATACTAGGAAGATCATCAGACCAGCATTGACCAGAACGACCAGGACTCCAAAGGGGCATTGTCAATATCTGACCCTGCTTCTGTCACCTCTTAATTTGATTCCCACTTCACAACCCACATCTCCTCCACACCCTCCACTTTTCCGTCTTTCTTCTCCTAAGCAATCTTTCTTCTCTCCCATCAATCCCTCTGCTTCACTAATATCCCTCCTTGTTCTTAACACTAACAAGGGCATACACCCTGTTGGTTTGGACCAAAAGCTTCTTCATATCTCTGCTCCTGTCATTGCTTTCCTTATTACCTTCCTTGTCATTCTCTCCTTCTCCTCTGGCACTGTCCCTGATGCCTGGAAGCAGGCTACTGTCGTACCCCTCTGTAAAGGAGGCAATTCTACTTGTCCTGCTAACTACCATCCTATCTGTATCATCCCTACTCTGGTTAAGCTACAAAAACACCAAGTTCTAATTCTGCTTTCCTCCATTCTTGACTCCTCCTAATTGATTACTCCTTTCTAGTCTGGCTTCAGGAAGCCCCATTCGACATTCACCTCCCTACTCCAGCTCAATGACTCAATCCTTTCAGTTATGGTCTAGGCTCTGATCACCATTGCTATCTTTGTGAACTTGGCCAAAGCCTTTAACACTGTTGTACACCCCCTCCTCCTGGTCAAGATTATGGCAGCGGACCTGTCTGCCTCCCCAGTCAATTGGTTCTGTTCCTACCTTGAGGGCAGGTCTTAAACTGTCTGGATTGGAAGTATCCAACCTCCCTTCTAACTTGCTCATGCATAACTCAAGGGTTTGCTTTTGGATCCATTCTATTTGCCATACTCCTGGATGACCTCCCTACTTACTACTCCTCTGCATTCATTCACATGTATGCTGATGATACAGTACTCTTTGTCTCTGGCTCCCTTCCTCTAACCTTAGAGCCTGGCTACAACTGGGTTTTGACAATATTCAGCACTGGTTAGAGACAGGGACATTTGAATTTTAAGTTTAACCAACTTTCCATCATCGTCAAGAAAGCTGTCTCCATGATCTTTGGCTCTAGACATAGGCTTATCATACTCACACCCTTCCATCATTCCACACCCTCGACAATGCCACATTAGAGGATGTTTCCTTCTTTAACTACCTTGAGGTCTGTCAAGACTTGCCATCTTGATTTTACTGAATACACTGATGCTGTCTGATATGCTCAATAAAAAAATATTCATATATATCCACCTTAAGCTTTACCTCATGCTTGGTGTGCTTTACAGGAATAATGCTAGTATATCATTTCCAGCTTGCTGTGAGACTGTACTGAAGATGATCCTCCCCACCTTGACTATAGTGACATATTTTATAGTGCTGTTCCCAAATCCTCCCTTGCCAGACTGGACCCCCTCTTTCACACCTTCTGCCATTTTGCTTTTATTATTCCCCTTGTACCCACCACTGCTTTCTTTACTCCTCCCTTTACCTCATCTGCCTTAATACCAGGTACCTTATCCCTTATGCCTCCTCTAGATCATAATTCTGATTTTGCTTCCTCCCTCCCTCATTACATTTCCTCTCTTCTCTCCTCTCCACTCTTACTTCTTACCCATTCTGTAGCACTGTTTCCCATTCCCTTTCATCACCCATATGAAATCTATTACTGGCTAATCTGCCTGCTCATAGTATTTCCCTAAACTCTGGTTCTCTCTTCCCCTGTCTATTGACTCTGATTCTTCTACCTTCTCCCTTAAGCCTCTTCATTGTAACTTTACATCTTCCTTCTGCAACTGTTCCTGACCTCAGATCTTAGCGGCTTCCCCCCTCCCCTTCTCATGGTTGCTCCAGATGTGATTTTTTTTTTGGCATCCCCTACCCCTTACTGTTATACTCTGTTTGGCTTAGTTTCATGGTTACTGTGCTGTTTAAATGTAATTTTTATCTACTGTACCTTATGTTCCTTGTCTTAGCTACACTGCATTGGATACTAATATGCACAACTGTATATATTCTGCCATGCTCCTATTTGGTGCACTATATTGTTTGTCATTTATTTACTTGCTGAAGCTATGTTATTGAACTTTTATTCTTTTACCTTTTGTTTTTCTTCACCACTCCCCTGTGCCTAGTCAAAACCATTACAGCAAATACGCACTGTCAAAGTCCACACAGTCACAACAGCGCCATGTGGTTTCAGAGTTAGTATATCTAATCTAGTGCAGTTTTGGAACATGCAGTTTTGTACTGACCATGGGCATGGTTATTGACTGCCTTGCTTTTGACTGCACGGTCTTGACAAGTCAAAATTCAGATACAAATGATTTACACACTAGCTCCTCCTCCCATATTTATTCCTGCTTCACAGCCTTTACCAGTCTGGTTTCTGCATAAATAATCATTCTACTACCACTTCCCTTATTGGCTTACAGCCTCCATCCTGACATAGATTGACTAAGGGCCTCTTCACATGTTCCATTTTTGTCAGTCTTTCCAAAACTTGTCTGAGCCAAAAATTCATGGCTTGAGCTCTTACCTATCCAACCATTCTGAAGCTGCACAAATCTGTGAATCTCTCTTCCTTTCCACTCAAATTAAGAAAGGTGTACATCAAGGCTTCACCCTTGCACCCATTCTGTTTTCAGTCTTACTAAATTTTCTTCCCTCAACCTGCATTTTTTCTCAGATACGTATGTATGCAGATGATACAGTTTTTTTTTCCTGTGGTCCTGATATCTCTAAACTTGAATAACAATTTCAAATTGATTTGGACCATGTCCAAATGTCAGCGAATATAAGCCACCCTCAAATATACTGGTTGTTTAATTTTATTTAATTAACTGAGTAATCAAAGTTTATTTTCATTTAAACTTTTCAGAACAATGTTTTCACTTAATTTATTATACACAGAGTTTTGTTTTATTCATACCATAAAGCTTTGCTAATGGGAGGGCTAAAACCCGAGGTTCAATGTGGGGGAATAGCTCCTTCTACATCCCTAACATAAGGCAAGCCTTTCCCAGAACACCTCACTTAGGGTGTGATTCATTCCCTGAGCTCCTATATGGCTTGTGTGGCTGTGCCCTCTCCTCTTTCTAGCTTGCTGCTGCCTGTCCTGTCTTTGGTTAGCTTTCCCTTCTGTCCTTGGTATTTCCTTGTTTCTTCATCTTTGCCCCCTTGCTCAGCTTCTCTTCCCCTTTGCTTGTTTTGCATTGTTGCTTCCTTCTCTCCCATCCAGCTTTACATGACTGCCCTCCCCATGGCTCTCCATGCCCTGGCCCATTTCCCTATTCTTCTCATCAGACCTTGCCCTTTCACAGCTCTGTCTTTGCTCCCTCTGTATCTCTCCCCATCACCTTGGTTGCTCCTGCTCTGTATTGCACCTGGCTCCTTATCTGCTCCATTTGCTGCATCATTTTCCATCCCCTTGCTCTTTTTGTTTCTTTTCCCCTTTTTCTCTGCAGTCCCCTCCTGCTTGCTTCCTGTGCTGCATGACGCTGTTTGCCTCCTGCTGGACTGGCATCCTCTAGCTATCTTCTCCATCCACCCCCACTCTGTCTGCTCTTCTGGTGTTGTCCTTCCTCCATCCCCAGACCTTCTCCCATTTTGATTATTTGCACTTACCATGTGCTTCTTTGCTTTCTTGTTCCACTCACCAGCACTCGTCCATGCCGTCTTTCTCGAGGGCTGTCTCCCGGTCCCGCCCCCAACTCGGAGCTCCCCTCCGTTGCTTCCCCTGCTTCTTCCTGCTCCCTGGCACCTCTGTTCCTCCCTCCTGGTCCTCTCCCTTGGTTCCCCTTTGTACTTCCCTCTCTGGCAGCCTGTCGTTGTTCTGGAATTCACTGCTCTGCCACTCTCCCATGCTGGTTCCTGGACTTTTACCTTTATTTCTGTGTTTAACCTGCTTTTTGGCTGCTCCCCACTGCTCTCCTTGTTCTTCTTCTCCTGCCACTGTGACTTTTTGGGCATTTGTTCAGTGTCCTATCCTGCCTTAAGGTGCTATAACACCTTTCACTTACTTCTGCCTTGGAAGTGATGGCAACATCAATTAATTGACTCCACCAGGTCTATGACCCAGTCTCATAATTTCCTGCAATCACTCACAGCTCCCCACTTCCTTCCCAGTGATCACAATTATTTGGCTCCCTCCAGCAACTTCAAACTTGCATAAAACATACATCTTGATTCCTTATTTGCCCTGCATTTCACCTACTTATCACCTGTGTGTACTTCATCCATTCATCCATTATATATATTGTACTGCTTCCTACCCATTCATAACCCTACTGACTCCCCTTGACTATTCCTCACCAATTTACCATTTTTTCTTTTCTGCAGCAGCTTACCTTGCTTTCCTGCCAGCCCATACCAGCAGTCTTCTGGACTCCGTCCCTAACTTGTACCTTTTGAGGTACCGAGCAAAGGATGGCTTTCTCTGTCTACAAGGGATGGGATTCTGTTGCAATCACTACTACCTGCTACCAGATGACTCCGACCCTAACTCATACCTGTCAGTATTGGAGTGCAGGATAGACCTATCTGGCGACCAGGGCTGTGAGTCTGTCTCCTTCATTTTCATAAATTGATTCTACTACATAAGTCCTTGGTCTCCATCCCTAGCCCTGCCTATCCAGGTTCAGTTGAAGACGTTGGCCCATCTTCCAGGATGGGAGCCCTAGGATCATATCTTTCTTCCCTAATACTCCCCTTCTTACCTACAGGTTCCTTCATCCTCTCTGTGGTTCACCATCTCCTTTGGAGGTGGGAACTTCTCCGAAGACCCTTGACTACTGCCTGATTGGACATTCGTTCCTCCACTTCAGCTGACCATGGATGCAAACCCTTCCACTGATCCTGCTTCTGCCTCCTCAGCCAGCCCCAGTGCTCAGCCTCAGCAGACCCCTGGCCAAGCTCCTGTCTCACGGAAGCATAAATCCAAGTTTAACTTTTCCAACTGTTCCTCGACTAGTCACCAAACTCAAGAAACATGGCATCTCTCATGTGGCCTCTGCCCAAAAACAGAAACTGTGTGATCTCTTCATTGCTTCTCAATCCAGATCTGCTCAGCCCGCAGCTCCCACATAATCTGATCATACCACTGCAAGCTCCTCCATGGACGAACTCTGGGACTTTATGGCCCAGATCTCCTCATCAGTTTCCAACTTTATTCCCGTATGACTGCGCTCGAAGCTTGACTCCCTGTTGCTCCTGTGCCTTCATCTGCTTCTGCAGCTTCAGTGGCCCTTCCATCCACCAGCTGGGCTCCCACTGTTCCAGTTCCCATTCCTCCAGCTCCTCCTTCTTTGATATCCAGCACTCCAGTGCCTCCATTGACCACAGGTATGTCACTTCTTGCTCCTTCATTGATCATTACACCAGTTCACCTCATTTTGCCTCACCTCCGTAGGGACATCATCGATAGGAAAGATGTAAACTTAGCCTCCCTCCTCATCTCATCACAGGACATGGTGGAAAATAGGATAATTTCTTGTGGAGACATCTCTGTTGTCCTCAAGTCTTAGGACCCTGGTCTCCTTCTCAAACTGACTCTATCAGAATTCATATTGGCTTTCTGCCTGTATTGAGATATCCTCATTTCCGCATTTCCTTTGAGGTGAGAGGAGCTTGCCTCCTATCTGTATCTCATTACTGACCTTAGTGTTCATTATGGGGGAACTCACTTCTATGATTGCCACAGATCTTTCTCCACTAAGGCGTCTGCCTCCATAACCTATTATACCATCAAACTGAATTGGGAAGTATTGGACACCAAGATCTTTTGCCTACTTATGCTCTCTATGTGGCTCCTTTAATCATTTTGCAACCCTTTGTCACTTGTCTGTCTCTACATCCTCCTCATCCTCCAATAACCTCAGGTCTGTTTGGCCGCTAGCCTCTCCCACCTCCTCTACCCCTAGGCTGCTTTGCACCATCTCCAATCCTGCTGCCCACTTGGATCTCCAGGGCCATCAAGTGAAGTACTTTTTGTGGGAAAAAATGTTTGCAACAGCTTTAATGAATCTGGATGCCCTATCCATGGCTATACACTTCTGCATGTTTGCACCTTCTGCGGTGAGGTCCATGCCCACTACATTTGCTCTAAGGCTCCCAAATGCCATCAGTGACTAGTGAGTCACCTTTCACCCTGCTGCTAGATGATTTCCTGCTCATCAACCCTCCAGATTCCCCTCCTGCTACTGGAATCTCTGCCCTTGTTGGCATGTTTTGTGACCTGGCTGTTCCCTTATCTGGGGAGAAGAATCTCGGTCCTGTGACTTCCATTCAATTCCTTGGCATAATTCTTGATTCTGCTCACATGGAAACCAGACTGCCCCCAGACAAGCTTCACCATATTCGTGGCTTGGTTGACTCCTTTTCCACAAGATCTAGCTGCACCCAGTGTGACCTTTCATCCCTTTTGGGATACCTCCACTTTGCCATGTGACTCATTCTCCAGTGCTGATCATTCATATTTTACCTCCTGACCCTAGCATATTCAGTTGCCAGACTCCACCACCACCATGTACTCATCACAGTAGCTGCTAAATCAGACCTAGACATGTGGTCTCGGTTTCTGTCCTGTTGGACCATGTGTTCCATGTTTTGCAATGACCCTTCTCTGGATTTCTACCCCAGAATCTACACTGATACCTTGCCAAGATATGATTATGCAGCCATTTTTAATCACTCTTGGATTGCTGCCCCATGGCCCTTGGATGTCACCACTCTTCCAGATTTCTCCACTACCTCCCCCCCTTGAGATCTATCCCATTGTTGTTGCTGCCTTCCTCTGGGGTTCTCACTGGTCCTTTCAAGCCATATCTGTGTTCTCTGATAGCCAACCTACAGTGGACATCATCAATAAAAGTAGGTCATCATCTCCTACCATCATGATGTTCCTGCGGAGACTAACCTGGCTCTCTCTCATTCACCTTTTTATATTACAATGTTTTCCCATTCCTGGTCATATTAATGAAGCAGCTGATGCCCTTTCTTGCTTTCAGTTCCAGGCATTTCATTGCCTTTGTGCCTCAGCAGATCCAGTCATGCCTTCTCACCCTTCATTGTCGGACCTCATCATGATGTAGCCTTCTGCCATTTTCAAGCCTCCCATATTATGTGGTCTACTTTAGCTCCAGCCACCAGAGCATCCTACTCTACTGCTTGGAAAAAGTATACTTCCTTTTGTGGACTTCCATCCTCCCCCTTGCAAACCAAGCAAGTGTATATCATTCTAGCCATCCTAGCATATTGCCATCAGTTCTTGCTGCTGTCCTATGGAAAAATTAAACAGTACCTTTCCAGCATCCAGTTTTTCTTGTCCCAATCTGCTCTCTCCTCAACTTTTCTTTTCAGTAACTCCTCCATCAAGCTTCTTCTGTTGAGTATCCAAAGAACTTTGGGCCCTAAATTTCGTTTGCACCTTCATATAGATGGATCTGTTTTAAGAAAGTTATTGGACTTACTATATTCCAACCCTTTTGATCTTGTCTCCACCACCATGGTCTTCTTGGCCATCTGCCTGGCATTCTATGGATTTTTGTGGCATGGCAAATTTACTGTTTCATCTCCTTCTGCTACCAACTTCCTTACGATTGCTGACCTGTGGAAATCTTATGACCACTATGAATTACATTTATCCTCTTCTAAGACCAATAGGCTTCACAAAAGGGTAATCATTCAGTATTTCTCTACCTCCAATGCCTGGTGCCCAATTGCCTACTTAGGAAACCTGATGGCCTTCCACCTTTATTCAGATACATTTTTACCTCTCTTGACTTCAGATAAGTATCAACTCATGACAATGAAATGGTTTATGGCTCACGTCAGAATTCTCCTTGATCAACTCGGACTCAACCCTCATTAATTTTCTGGACATTCTTTCCAAATCAGAGCAGCAACTTCAGCTTCAAGGCACAACATTCCACCACACATCATCAAGAAACTGGGAAGATGGACATCATTGGCCTTTGAGACATATATTCCAGATCCTGAACCAGAACTCAGTCATGCATTTAGGGTACTCTACTCTTAGTATGCCCTGTGGGCAGGCAGACCAATAGCCATGGGTCCTAGGAGGTTTCCTCCAGCTGGGGGTATTCCTCTCATGCGTGCTAGTGGTGATACGCTCTGTGAGTTGGAGGAGGTATCTTTAGGTGCCTCTATTCCCTACAAACACTACCCAGCATATCTAGCTACCAAGGGTGGGAATAGAAAAAAGCCAAAAGTAAAACTACAGTTACACTAGCACTACCTACCACATACTCTATTCCCCAAAACATTGAATGGGAGGGCTAAAGCCTGAGGTTCAATGATGGGGAATAGCTCCTCCCGCATACCTAACATAAGGCAAGCCTCTCCCAGAACTCTTTGCTTAAGGCATGATTCATCCACCACCTTCCTCATCCTCCTCAGTCACTCTACTCATCCTTGCCATTGGGCCCTCAATTCCCTGCAAACAATACCCGGCATATCTGTCTACAAAGGGTGGGAATAGAGGAAATGCCTAAAGTAAAACTACAGTTATGCAAGCACTACCTACCACATACTCTATTCCCCAAAACATTGAACTGTTTTTTTTCATCTCTTGGATGCTACATTGGGGCAGATTTGTAGAACCTAGAGCCCCCAATTATTTTCTGTACATTTATTCTTTAAAGTACCTTTAATAATACCTTTAACTGATTTAGTATAAATGGCTTTATAATGTTCTGCCCACTCCCCATTAGAAGAATATGCAGAGATTCGAAGCGGCAGGGTTGTTTCTTTTGTCTGCACTTCTCAAACTCCATCTGCACTGTGCTTAAATTGTGCAGTGTGTATTTACAAGCGCTGTTTCCTCTGTCTTGGTTTGCAACACATATTTGTTTACCACAGCTCTCCTGTTACTAACAGGCTTGTGTGCACCTCAGTGTTTCTATCTTCTGCCTCAAGTAAAAGATGCCCTCAAATATAAACCAAAGACGTAATGAATACTAAAAGAAATCATCAAATATAAGTCATGGCTTTTAGTATGGATTGAAGTCATATCAGATAACTGGCTGAAGCTGAGACTTTAATTTTTATCTCTATAAACATAATAATTAGCAAACTTCTTTTTAAATTTATGATCTTAGTTGATGTTAGTTATTCTAATTTTGTTTTGAAATGAACCAGTAACAATATACTTGATCAAATCCAGAATGATTAACAGTTTAATGTTAGCACATTAAAATTTGAATATGCAGTGCAATCTGTCCTGGAATATAAGCCACACTCGAATACAGGCTGAGGGCCAAAAAAACAAAACAAAATTGTAATAGACTCTGAAGTGTCTGTTGGATAAAGTATGGTATTCACAAGTGGTTTCAAACTCACCAATTTAGTCTGAAATCTGAAAAAAAAAACTTTGTAGCCATAGCTGTTGGAACTAATACTAAATTGAAGAACTCCCATTCTTTCCTAATGTAAGGACCCTATGTTTTCCTGTTAGAAAAGTTGATGTGTTAATGACTGGGTTTCAGCTTAACCAACACATTAACTGCTCCACATGCATTAATTACATTATTATCAAATTCTACCCTACAAATGGTGCTATCTACCATGATAATGCCTATTTCACCACTGCCGTGCAAGAGATTATATCCCAAAATGATCCTACCTGTCTTTGATTAGTGTGATACAGTGTATGGTTAGCCACTGATGTGTAGGCATCTCGGTGGAGGTGAGTCCGTTTTGATTTTCTATCTTTGGACATTTTCCATGGTGAAAGCACTAGTATTGTGACTGTAGCTACTTTATCTAGACCCTATTGTACTGACTGGGTAGTGGTGGAGTTTAGTGGGGTCCCCTAGGGGAGAGGGGGGGTAGGGGCACTAACTGGAGGGTATGGTGCTCATGTTTGCCTCAGAAGGTTTGTCAAGGGATTTCCATTGAAGAACAGTATTCATCCAAGGCCCCATCCCTTAGGAGGGCTCCTGCTTAGGCATACTTACAACCCAGAAAGTGCTTTTGGGGTTCTGGTATTGTGCTGGTCCTTTCTGGGAGAGTTACTTCATTCACCTGATTTTCACATTCTGTTCTGGAATTTGGCAGTTGATGGTGTGTGGTTGTTCCAAGGTGGATGGCCAAATGGAGCAGGCACTGGGCTCATTGCTGGTGAGTGGTGTTGCCTAATTGCTTGGGGTGTCCCAGAGGTGGGCTGGAGGGTCTTAGCTTTGGGGGGGGTACCTATTCTTCAGGAGGCTGTCCACTTGGGACTCCTGTTCTTCATTGGGTTGCCACTTGATTTACCTGAGGAAGACATTGTGGTCTATTGGAGGCTTCAAACTCGTCTACTGGACAGGTTATTTTCCTGGAAGTGCTCAAGAGTATAGGTTGGGGGCTGTGAGAGAGTCCCCTGAACAGTTTTATCTATCTTACAAACTAGCACTCATTGTTGTGGTGTGAGCACAGCTATTTGGACATAAATTTGTGGGTTATTGATGGGGGAAAGAGTCCCATCACTTCCAGAGATAAATCATTGAAACGCGGCTTGCTTAGCTGTATTTCATTCCTAATTATTCAGTGACTGCTGGACTTTTACTGTTTGTTTTTTCATTTGTTTTGTTTTATAACTCTGTTTCTTCACCCTTTACCCATTGTGCTTTCTCCAGCTGAGTCATTTGGTGATCAGACTTATCCAATCCTCCTGATATCTGGACTACACCCCAGGAAGGGGAACCTCTCCATCTCGCCTCATCCCCTGGGCCCCGCAAGATCTAAGTCCCCCAGGAGCAGGGACCACCAACTCCTTACCAGAGCTCTATCTAGAGTATCTGGTTGGGCAACAGATTGAGAGGAGATCCTTGGATGATATCTCCAGCTTGGAAGTGGACGTGGTGCCTAGTGCCCCTAGACCCGCCTTTGCCTACCAATGGGAAGGGGGTATTTGTACTTTGGACTTCCCTCTCAAGGAACACAGTGTGCAATGACTTCCAGTGCAGCATGGGCATGCTCCCACACTCACCTGCAGGACATCTTGTTGCAGCTCCAAGTCCCCGAGTCCCAAGCCTTGTGAGCCACATCATCAGGTCACCCCCAGGAGCCACCAAAGCTACACAAAGCCTGTGCACCCTCCCCAGGAAAGGAAAACTGCCAGTCTGTAACTCAATCCAAGTCCACGCTCTCTCCCACCTGCTGACCCCCTGGTTTCCCAGGCTCATTCCTGAACCCAGGTAGCCAGCATGACACGAGGTGTGGAGTCCAGTCACTCAACCCTCAGAGTCACCAGACCAGCTGACTTTTACTGTTTTAAGGGGTTTTATTTGGGGATTTCAGGGCTGTGGGGATAATTTTGTTTGTTTTTACTTTGGATTATTTGTTTTAATTGTTTTGCATCTCGTTGATTGTCGTGGTGAATCTGCACCAGTATGTGCTGGCAGCAAGCTCTCCCAGTCAGGTGCTACTCTCCCTCTGAGCTCTGCAGCCTCCATCCTATTGACTGCCCCCCATTTCCCAGTGAGGTATATTGATGTTGTCAAGCATTGGGGATTGTTAGGAAGAGGCATTCAGCCAGAGGTTGCAGACCTGGAGGGGGAGTGAAGCTGGACCGGTGGATTGGGGTGGTGTGATCCAGAGGCCACACTGGGATGAAATGGGTTCAAGAGAGGGGTCCTCTCTGCCTGGTTCCCATACCCAAAGGCTCCACCTTGTATGGGCAGTTGACATGGCTGACCTCAGTGGCCCATCCTACTTGAGTGGTGTTATGCAATGCTAGGTCCATTAAAAACAAGACAGCTGTAATTGCTGATCTTGTTGAGTCATCAGACCTGGCTTGTATCACTGAGACCTAGCTGTATGAGAATGCTGGCCCAGTTCTTTAGTCTGCTGCTCCAGCCTGGTTCTCAGTGATACACCACCCAAGGATGGATCACGGGGTGGGGGTGTAGCCATCTGTTTTCTAACAGAATTAGGCCTTATAGATGTGCCAGTAGGGGAGACCAAGTCCTTTGAGTGTATCATTGGTGCAGGTGTGTGGTGCAGGATCCTTCTCATTTATCATCCACCTGGTGGCAAGAAGCAGTTCGTGCAGGAAGTCGTAGACTTCATCGCTGACATGGTGTTGGAGTACCCAGAATGGTTGGTTCTGGAGGACTTCAATGCCTGGGTCGATGAAGAACTCTTGCAAATTATCCAGGATGTCCTCCAACTAATGATTTTCTTGGGCTTCACGCAGGTTATTATCTCTGTGACCCATATTCAGGGTCACTCATTGTACTTGGTCTTCCTACTGGTGGTGAAGACCTCTGACTTCATGGTGGAGCTGGTCAGTTGGTCTGATCATCACATTATAAGGTTTAATTTCCAGGCTTCTCCCCTATAGACCTGCCCCTGTGGAGATGGTCAGGTACAGCTCTTAAGAGGTTTGACCCCAGATGACCTGATGGCAGCACTGGACCTATCGGGCTTTCTGAGTGTAAGTACGGACCCAGGAAATCTGCTGCAGGTCTATAATAGGGTGGTGGTAGAGGCCCTGGATTCCATTGCTCCTGTCTGCATTCATCCACTCACTCTCCACTCTTGATACCCATGGTTTGATGAGACTTTGAGGGAGCTGAGATGAGTTGGATGAAGGCTGGAGTGGTGCTGGCAGAAGTCTGGCCATGATACCAACAGGCTTAGATTGATGACCCATTACAAGGATTATCAATTGGCCATCTCCCATAAGAAGGCAGAGTTCCTGTCCAGGGAGATTGTCTCTGCACAGAATCAACCAACTCAGCTCTTCCAGACTGTTAACAGACTATGCAATCCTGCTTGTCTCCATTCATGGAGAGTGTTTTCACAGGAGAAGTGTGATGAGTTTGCTCAATTCTTTGCAGCTAAGGTTGCTGACATCAGATCTGAAATCTGTGTGGCCCACTCCATGGGGGGTTGTTTTGGTCAGTGGGAGGTTGCAGTCCCTCGGTATGTCTGGTCTGACTTCGACCGACTGGCAGTTGAGGATGTCGTGAGGATCATCCAGAGTATGCGGCCGACTCATTGTAGTTGGGACCTGTGCTCAATTTGCCTCTTAATGGGGTGTGTTGAGGTCATTGTCCCAGTTCTGGTGGAGATAGTCAGGTATTCATTAGAGTCAGGTGTGTTTTCAGACACCCTAAAGGAGGCAGTGGTTACACCCCTCCTTAAGAAATCCTCTCTTGACCCTTTCTGTCTAGCTAACTACAGGCCTATCTCTAACCTTCATTTTTTGGGTAAGATTATTGGGAAGGCTGTCACACTGTAGCTGAAGGACCATCTCACCATCCATGACATCTATGACCCTCTCCAGTCTGGTTTTTGGAAGAGGCATAGCACTGAGACGGCCCTTGTTTGGGTGCTCAATTATCTCCTGATAGCGAGAGATCAGAAGACCCATTCCATCTTTGTTCTCCTTGATCTCTCTGTGGCATTTGACACTGTGGACCATGGTGTGCTACTAAAGTACCTGCGGTTCATCTGTGGGCTGTCGGGTATGGTCCTCAGGTGATTTTGTTCTTTTCCCACTGGCAGGTTTCAGAAAGTGGTGTCCATAATTTTTTCCTTCAACCCAGTCTCCCTGCCATGTGGGGTACCGCAGGGCTCTGTGTTGTCACCCATGTTGTTTGCGGAGTACAAGCTGCTGGTGGGAGACATTGTTTGGTGGTATAGGTTGAGTTTTCACTGCTATGCTGATGACATTCAGCTCTACATGTCCTTTGTGCCTGAGCAGGGTGTTGCTATTTCAGTATTTAATAACTGCCTCACCGAGATTCAGGACTGGATGAATGCCAGTTGGC
Source organism: Neoceratodus forsteri (assembly GCA_016271365.2). Classification (NCBI taxonomy): domain Eukaryota; kingdom Metazoa; phylum Chordata; order Ceratodontiformes; family Ceratodontidae; genus Neoceratodus; species Neoceratodus forsteri. Next base: position 382,409,428 of record CM057453.1, read on the forward strand.
TGAGGTTGAATCCTGACAAGACCGAGGTGTTGGTTGTGGACCCGGATCATCAGGTTGATAAGCCTTCGGCTGGGCAGCCTTTTGGGCTTTGACTCAGGGGCAATCAGCTGTTGACCTCTGACCAGGTGCGCAGTCTGCATGTTATTTTTGATGATGGATTGATGCTGAAATCTCAGGTGTCATCTGTTGTCAAATCCTCTTTTTGCCATCTGAGGAATATCATCTGGATTAAACTCCTGGTCCCATCTGATGACCTTCCAATGTTGGTCCACATCATTGTGACCTCTCACCTTGACTATTGCAACTCCCTGTACCTAGGGTTGCCGGGGATGGATATCCGCTGCTTGCAGCTGGTGCAGAATGTGGCTGCCAAGCTGTTGACTGGCCTATCTCATTTGCATCATGTCATGCCTGTGCTCTGTGGACTGCACTTGCTGTCGGTTCAGTGGTGGAGCACCTTCAAGGTCTGTTTGCTGACCTATAAAGACCTACACAGACAGGGTCCATGTTACCTGCAAGAACTTCTGAGCCTCCATCACCTCCTATGCCCACTCTGCTCTGCCAATAAGGGATTGCTAGAGGTTCCCAGGGTCCATTTGAAGACTTCAGGTGCCAGAGCATTTGCATTTATATCCCTGATCCTGTGGAACTCTCTAGCTCGCCAGATAAGGGAGTGTCTGACTATAGAGAGCTTTAAATCTGAACTAAAAACATACCTGTATGATCTTGCCTTTTTGGAGTATGATTGAACCTTGATGATTAATATTGATGTTTTAGATATATGTTATGAATTGTTATTTATGGTGTTTTTAACTGCTGAATTTTTTTATTGTATGTACAAGCACTTGGATACTTGCTGACTTGCACTTTTTTACAAATAAAGTTTGAGTTGAGTAGAGTTGTGTATGGACTTCTATACACTCAAAACTCTTGTTTTGTATATGCAGATGTTGTTTTGCAGTTAAAGGTAACAGGAAGTTGTAGTTTATAGTTATAATAGCAAAGCTATATACAACACCTTTTCAAGTGGAAAATCCTTGTGCCAATCTCATGTACTTCTCCTTCAAACACACTCATTTTTATGGCTGCATGGGAGGAGCCATGCCGATGTAGTGCTATGAGGTAGGAGAGAGAAGGGACTCTTGAGGTACCTGACTAGATACCTAGAGTGGGTCCTATAACACAGTGCTTGGATTGGAATTGCACAATATCTCTCCACCTCCTCTACATTCAGCACAGTGTGCCTCCTCCCACACTATTTTATTTCTTGGTGTGCTTATTTCCAGTTCACTTCCACGTGGGCAGTACAATGCCAGACAGCTCCATTATGATGAGCCCAGCACATTTTCCCTCAAGAAAGCAAAACAGTATGCCAGACAGTAATCTGTTCCCTGTACATTACAAAACAAACCCCAGTTAAAAAGGAGCACTCTAACCTATTTAATTGTTCTACTGTAAGAAGTTGAAGCCCTGACTCTGGGCATGCACAGAGTTAAGGCATCAACTTTTAGTACAAAATGAAAGAAAAAAGGGTGATAGTGCTCCATTTTAGCTGGGTTTGCTTTGTAAAGTGCAGCATCCTTGCAAATCAGTCTTTTTTAAATCTGTTTCTGTGGCAAGTGCTTTGGGTATGGCTGTAGTGGTGTATGATTAAAAAAAGTGCTGTTAGCCACAGACTGCCAAGTTAGTCTGCCAGCATAAATGAATGAAAAGTGAACTCCTTCTTCCAACACTTCTTATCAGGCTCTGACTAGAAGTGATAGACAAAGTACAATAAAAGTTGCATACCATGCAGGTCTGTAGACATTTTACAAAGCAAATTGCAGTTAAAATGGAGCGCACCAACCAATTTAATTTTTTTGCTAAAAGTTGAAGCCATAACTCTGGGCATGGGCAGCAATGAGAGAGGATCTGTTTATGTAATGGATGGGGGGGGGCAAAGAGTGCTATGGAGGATCTCCAGTTCTTTTTTTTTTCTTAACTGCACTCATACAAGTTCTTTGAGAGGTATTCCCAAAGGTGGAGTTGGATTATAACTGACTCCATAATTTATGGCAGCTTGTGTGTGTTGTTGCTTGGAAAATCCCTGCAGCTGTGGAAAACTGTTGCAGCTGGCGAGACCAGCCGTAACTTCATTCACAATTGCAGTAGCTGTGAATTTCAATATCCGCAGCTGCGGGGATTTCAGGCTGCAAATGGAGTTGCAGTGTGGGACATAGTCACAGAATGGTTTGTGAATCTTGCCCAATATGCATAGCTGCTGTTACCTCCAATTAACTAAACTGTATTAATTTGCTGAGCTATAAAGAGAAAGACAAAAATGATTAAATATGAGTGAGACTGTGAAAAAATAATAAATATCAGAGACTGAGTGTGTGTGTGTATGTGTGTGTGTGTGTTACTTAGTGGGGCTCTGCATGTACTAAGGATCATACTAAGGAGGCTTAAGGAGCAAGAAGGCAGGAAATGCCCATAATCACTCCTGGTAATCAATAGGTATAATAATTCAAAGAACCACCAGGAAATATATAATTGTATAATTGTCTTTTGAATTCGGACTTAGTTTTGCTAACAATTATCTCTATGGGTAATCTATTCCAAGGGCTGATCACTCTAAGAGTGAAGAAATACTTTCTTTTATTGTGTTTAAATTGTTGACCAGTTAATTGTAGGAGATGACCTCTAGTATTATAAGTCAAATCTTTTAACTGGAGACCTAATTCGAACAATAGATAAGGACCTTGAATAATATCAAATAATAACAGTAAGTCACCTCTCAATCGACTGGTTTGTAGAGACAATAAGTTTAGGATCTCTAGTCTATCATCATGGGAGATGCCATGAAGGTCATAAATGTGCTTAGTGAAATTCCGTTGAACGCTTTCAAGCTGTAGACAGTTTGACTTTTTTGTAAGGACATCACAACTGAGAGGTGTACTCCAAATATGGCTTAATATAGGTCCTGAATAAAGACATCAGAACTGTTTATCCCTAGATTGAATGTTATGATGGATTGACCAAATGACTATTGGTTTTACTAATAGCCTCAGTAATATGTTTAGAATTGTCAAAGTCATTAGATATAATAACACCTAAATCTTTCTCATCAGTTGTTGGTAGTTGTTGGCATATATCCCTCTACATACCTGGGTAAGCTGAGTCACAGAGAGATTAAGTGATTTGCTCAACATCGTAGACCAGCGTCTGTGCATGGATTAGAATCTGGGCTATTTGGATTCCTAGCTGCGAGTTCTAACCTACAGACCACATTGTCCTCAAGTTTTCTTGGAAGTAGGACTTTCAGTCTCAGAAGCCTATTTCCAAACCAGGCTCCTTTGCCAAGGGTGTTCAGCATAAAACAAAGTTGCTAAAACACCTTTGTAGATTAAAATATAAACTATGAAGACAAATATTGAAAGATTTATGGGCTTTACCATGGCACTTCATAGTTAAGAAGTACAAAGAGTGTGCATCCCTCCCAAGTGGAGACCTTTACAGAGCAGGCAGTATCTAATGGAAATTAGCTCTTGGCTGTTTGTTCCAAACCCTGGCATGCCTATTCTTGTCCCATTCACAGAAGGGTATTTAGCATGTAAGTGCTGATTTGTTTGGCCATGGGATTGGCACAGGGTTGGTGACAGAGGACTGGCAGACTCTTGTTGGGTTGATTACCTTTCACACTCTTCTGTATATTTGTATGTATTTTTGGGCACTTCACATAATTCTAAATTGCTGTGTTTTTTAATGTGTGAGTATAATCTACGGGCGTGGATGGAATAGCCTGCAGGAGGTGTTGATTTATGCAAAATCAGATGGGGATGAGGGCATTCAAATCAGGGTAGGGCAGATAGGTATACCATTCACACACAGACAGCAATACTGCGAAGACCATTACAGCGACAAAATCTGCAGTTCACTGTAATGGTCCGTGGTATTGCTGACTGCTGACTGCCATGATTTTGCCCACTGCCCAAAACAACTCTGACTCAGAGATTATAATCTAAACTGTGGGGGGTGCGGGGAGGGGGCGAAGGTCTCTGAAAAAAAAATCTTCTGCTCCTGACGGCACAGTGCTCATGCTTGGCCTTCTGCCGTTGCTGTAATGCTGATCAACAAATTTCATGTTGATGCGCATGGTGGAGCCAGGCAGATACAAGAGGCTGAAATCCACACCAGAAAGGAAGAGGGAAGGGGAAAGTGAAGAGCCTGTAGGGTCCCCTCAGTCAGCATTAGTTAGATAGGAATGGAAAGATTGAAATGGAAAAAGTGTTTTTTTCTGCTTAAAGATCTTATATGTCATTAGCATTTACAAACAGTGTGGTGGTGCTAAACAAGGCAAACAGGCACTCCTAGCTCCACCACACTTTCTTGCCAAGCAACGTACAGGAGCATTCTCACAGGGTGGGCATAGTACTACCTGTCACAGTGTTGCTTGACTACCTACAACATCTCATTTCCAGTGAGGCCTTGCTTTTACCCATTTTTCCAATGTATTTACGTACAACATCTCATTTCCAGTGAGGTCATGCTTGTACCCATTTTGTTCCAATTTATTTACCTACAACATCTCATGTCCGGGGGGGGGCATGCTTTTACCCATTTTTTTCCAATTCATTTACCTACAACATTTCATTTCCTGTGGGGTCCTGCTTTTGCCCATGTTCCCATCTATTTACCTACAACATCTCATGTCCAGTGGGGTCCTGCTTTTACCCACTTTTTCCAATTTATTTAGCTGCAACATCTCATGTCCAATGGGGTCCTGCTTTTACCCACTTTTTCCAATTTATTTACCTGCAACATCTCATGTCCAATGGGGTCCTGTTTTTACCCAATTTTTCCAATTTATTTACCTGCAACATCACATGTACAGTGGGGTCCTGCTTTTACCCATTTTTTCCAATATATTTATCTACCACGTTTAATTTCCAGTGGGGTCCTGCTTTTACCCATTTTTTCCAATATATTTATCTACCACATTTAATTTCCAGTGGGGTTCTGCTTTGCCATTTTCTCCAATGTATTTACCTACAACATCTCATGTCCAGTGGATTCCTATTTTTAGCCATTTTTCCCATGTATTTACCTGCAACATCTCACTTACAATGGAATCTTGCTCTTACCCATTTTTCTAATGTATTTTCCCACGTCTCATGTCCAGTGGGGTACTGCTTTTACCCACTTTTTCCAATGTATTTACTTACAACATCTCATGTCCAGCGGGGTCCTATTTTTAGCCATTTTTCCCATCTACTTACCTACAACATCTTATTTCCAGTGCGATCTTGCTCTTACCCATTTTTTCAAATATATTTTCCCGCAACATCTCATGTCCATTAGGGTACTGCTTTTACCCACTTTTTTTCCAATACATTTACCTACAATATTAGGTTTCCAGTGGGATCCTGCTTTCATCCATTTTTTTTCCAATTTATTTACCTACAACATTTCATGTCTAGTTGGATTGTGCTTTTACCCATTGTTTTCCAATATATTTACCTACAACATCTCATTTCCAGTGAGGTCCTGCCTTTACCCATTTTTTTCCAATATATTTACCTACAACATTTAGTTTCCAGTGGGGTCCTGCTTTTACCCATTTTTTCCAATATTTCACCTACAACATTTCATTTCCAGAGGGGTCCTACTTTTACCCATTTTTTTCCAATATTTTACCTACAACATTTCATTTCCAGTGGGGGCCTGCTTTTACCCATTTTTTCCAATATATTTACCTATAACATTTGATTTTCAGTGGGGTCCTGCTTTTACCCATTTTTCCCATGAATTTATCTACAACATCTCATTTCCACTGGGATCTTGCTCTTACCCATTTTTTTCAAATGCATTTTCCTACAACATCTCCTGTTCAGTGGGGTCCTATTTTTATGCACTTTTTTCAATATATTTTCCTGCAACATCTCATTTCCAGTGGGGTCCTGATTTTACCCATTTTTCTAAAAGTATTCACCTACAAAATCTAATTATCTGATAGCTGCCTACTTAAACTATTCACTCAGCCTAAAAATCACTCTTGTCACCCCGTTTATCCATCGCAAGCTCTGGTATCTTATGCTGCTCACTATCCTGTTGGTAGGTGATGTGGAATTGAACCCTGGTCCTTCACATCATCAGACATGTAATGATGTCTCCTGGGCCACTACTTCAGGGCTCTGCATAGCCCACCTAAATATTAGGAGCCTAATGTGTAATCTCTCTGATCTAGAGGCATGGGTCTCCATACATAACCCGGATATATTGTGCTATCTGAGACGTGGCTCAAACCTTCTACCCCTGATTCTGTCTGCTCGTTAAAAGATTATACTCTCCTCAAGCATGACAGAATATCACCAAAGTGAGGTGGGGGTGTTGCATTGTTTTATAAAGCACATCTAAGTATATTTCGCTAATATTCCACAATCCTCCTTATGTGAATCCCTCCATGCACTCCTACAGTACATTTGGGCCCTAAGAAACTACACATAATTGTTGCCTACAACCCGCCCTATGGAGGGCTGTCTGTCTAATCAAATTTGCTGGAGGAAGTAGTAAAAATAGTAAGGAACAGTGAACTGCTTACTCTTGGGGATATGAATCTGAACTGGCTTTGGCAAACACATAGCTCACTTCTATCTATAAACCAAAACTATCACCTGCACCAAGTCATATCTGTGCCCACAAGGATCTCCCCTAAAGCAGCGTCCAGCATGCTATTGGTCTGGGTATTAACAAATAGGGTCGACAGAATTGTGGATGCTGGCATCCTTCCGGACTCTATATCTGATCACTCCCCCATCTTTTGTATATGGCAACACTCTAGCTCCCAATCTCTGCCACCACACTATATCACCTTCAGGAACTATGCCAACCTAGATCAAGCAAAGTTCCTATATGATGTTTCATCTATTGATTGGTCTTATCTTTCTCAGTCCCTGGATGCCCAAACAGCTCTAGACTATTTTCTAGACCAGTTTCTTGCAGTCCAAAATAGACATACATCCCTTGTGACCCGATGTGTTCGAGTGAAACCCACTAGGTGGTTACACAAAAAATCTCCTAGCTGCACTGCATGCCAGGGGTAAGAGCTGGAGGTGTTTCAGGAAATCAGGCCTCAGTACTGACTTCCAGACATATAGGGCCCAGAGAAGTGTTTGTAAAAAGCAGATCAGACTAACAAAAAGCTCTTATTTAAGGGGCTACTGCTGGAAGCATCTGGTGACCCTAGGAAATTCTGGGCACATGTGAAAACATTCCTAGGGGCAAAGAAAACTCACCTGGAAGACTATATGGTCATAAATGGAGTCCATTGTGATGACCCCAGGACCATTGCCAAAGTGTTTAATAAGCAATTCTCAGACCTGTCCAGCTTCACATCTGCGTTCCTCCACACGCAGCCCTCATCCATATCCACTCCACTCACCCCTTCTGCATTTCCCCCTTCTTTTTACTCTAAGATGGTACCTAAATCTGAAGTTCTCTGCTTATTGAACTCCATTTCTGATAATACTAGTGTAGGCTTGGATGGCATCAAGCCCAAACTTTTAAAACTGACTGCACCATTTATTACCCAAACTTTGTCTAGGATTTTTACCCTCTCACTTTGTAATGGATATATCCCTGTGATCTGGAAAGTGGCCAAAGTTATCCCAATCCCAAAGAAAGGAGATAAAAGGGTCATGACTAACTATCATCCGTTAGCCGTACTATCAGTCTTATGCAAAATAATGGAAAAATTATTATGTATCCAAGTTACTGAATTCCTGACCAAATATAACCTCCTCTCACTGATTCAGTATGGCTTTCACAAAGGTCATAGCACCCTCACTGCCTTGCTTCATCTTACAAATGACACTCTTACTGCAATGGACAATGGCCACCTTATGGGGGCAATTTTTATTGACCTCACTAAGGCATTTGACCTTGTTGATCATTCTCTTCTACTAGATAGCCTCCTAGCCCTTGGTTTCTCTCATAACTCGGTGGCCTGGTTTAAAAGCTATCTATCAAACAGAACCCAGCTTGTCAGATTCAATTCCTCTGCGTCCAGCCCCTTGCCAATTAACCTAGGTGTTCCTCAGGGATCGATGTTAGACCCCTTCTTTTCTCTATTTTTATTAATAGCATCTCTTCAGTTATCCCCGATTCCTCTGCGATCTTATATGAGAATGACCTGGTCCTCTACTGCAGGGATAAGAATGTATGCCACATAAACCAGCCACTCTCATCTGCTTTCATGTCTATTCAATCTTGGCTCTTCCACCATAAATTAATCCTTAATGCTAGTAAAACGCAAACCATGTTGTTTGGGACAGCAGTCAAATTAAAACACAGTCAGGACTTATTTAAGGTATCTAGTCAGGGTGGGCTGGTCCTAGAATCGGAATGCTCTTCCAGGTATCTTGGAGTCCTCCTTGATGAAAACCTCAGTTTTGATAAGCACATAACAGCTACCTGTAAATCAGTGAATGCTGAAATTGGGGTAGCCTACAAAACAAGCTATGTCCTTACACAGTCAATCAGATTAGCCATTGCCCATGGGATATTGCTCCTATCACTATCCTATGGGGTAGTCACTTATCTCTATGCATCCTTCTCTCTCCTCAGGAAGTGGGATACCACCTATAACAGCATCTGCAGGTATGCCTCTGCCTCCCCCTGGTCAAAACACCACTGTCAGCTCTATGCTGATCTAAATTGGCTGTCCCCCACTTCTACTTGTGCTCTGGTCCTTGACTGACAATATTCTTGGAGATGGTATCCCTGTCTCTCTTGCCTCCTTGTTAACTCCTCTGCCTTCCTCACATGGTCTTTGACCCTCTGATAAATCCATGCTGTTTATAACTAGATGTAAATCTAACAAAGGAACCCTAGCTTTCTCGCACTTGGCGACCAAACGCTGGAACTCCCTACCTCTCAAGGTCTGTCTAGCTCCCAGTCATGGCCAATTCAAAAACAAATATCACTCCTTTCTCTTTAGCCAGGTCTCCTGTACCTGCTTCAAACTCCCTGAACATGACACCCTGTTTCTGCTGCTCTGCTGTCACACTTTCCCTTGCTGTAAACTGATCTCTACTTTCCTGCCCATCTAGTTTCATTCAGGCACTTACTTTTCAACTGACTATGCTTTATGCTCTGAAACCAAATTGTTGTTTTCTTAATGTGTTGTTTCTTGAAATTTGTATCGCTTATGTACTCTAAACTGTCCTGTAAGCACCTACGTACCAGTGAACTCTGGTTTATCTCTGTGTTTGTTTTTTCTCTCAGTACATAAAATGTACTCCCTGTTTTACCCCACCTTATTGTAACTTCTTAGGTCATGCCTGGAAATAGTCATGCTTTGGCTATGGCATTTATCTTGCAAACAAAAACCAAAATAAATAATTAAATTAATACTGTAATCTGATATAAATTACCATGTTTGTATGAACCTTTTGTGCCAACCAATGTAACTTTGTTTCTGAAACCTATTCTATACACTGTACCTCAGTTCATGATGCAGCCCTGATGTATAATACTTTATTGTTTTGAACCATTTCTGTATTTGCCACTGTTTGTTATCCCTGTAACAGCTCTTTAATTCTCCTGGGTCATGCCTGAAAATAGTCATCTCTATGGCTAGCGCACTTACCCAGTAAACAAAAACTAAATAAAATAATAAATAAATAGGAGCAGTGTGGAGAATGGTTTCACTAAATGCTAGGAGCCTGGGGAATAAGTTGGCAGAGTTGCAGACATTGATGGCAGAGAGAGAGGGAGGTGGACATAGTTGTCATTACTGAGACATGGGCAACCAGGCACCAGAACTGGGACCTAACCATCCCAGGGTACAAACTATTCTGGAAGGATAGAGATAAAGGGAAGGCTGGGGGGGTTGCCATTTATGTAAGGGAAGGGATCAGATATAATAGGTAGGAAGCAGAGGAGGGCAGGTCGGAAGTAATCTGGCTGCAGCTACACAGCCAGAAAGGGACAAAGATCTGTCTGGGGGTCATTTATAGACCTCTGGCCCAGAAGGAGGACATTGACAGGGAACTGGAGGAGCAGATAAGGAGGCATAGTGGCAAAGGGAGCACAGTGATGGTGGGAGATTTTAATCTACAGTACAAGTCACATTAAACTGTTCCTCCAGCTCACTGCTCTGGCATTGTTTTTATATGCTGAAAATACAGTGGCAACTCTAAATGCTTAACACCAAAACTGTATTTCAACCATCTATCAGCTCAGAAGCAGCTCACGTACAATGCACTTTCAGCTCCCTCATACACTCCCGCAGTGCTGTAGTAAACTACATCTCTTAGCAGCCTCAGCTGCTGGGCTAAGCCCCCAGTGCAGCAGTAAACTACATCTCCAGCTAATTTGCATGCACTTTATTTCACTTAATTTAATGTATTTGCATCCCCTCTTGCTCCCCCCTCGTGTCTCTGGACCCCAATTAAGTTATTCTGAGGTCCAAGATCACAGGGGAAGCCTCTGATTACCCACTATAATGTTTTTCAGCCCGAACGCTACCGGCTCGCACATTTCAGTGCGGCCGCATGGCAGTTTGCGTCCTCTGCTCCTCCTGCCCCACCTTCACTTAGAATACATTGCGGGGGTTGGTAGGAGGATTGAGGGGGTTCCCCAGGACATGGGCTGGTGATGGTAGCATCGGGAAATCCAAGGTACTATACAGTACAATAAACCCTACATGTTGGGGGGGCTACATAAAGAAGTAGAAACATTGCTTCCAAGGGCTTCACTTGCACCTTTCTACTCTGTTTTAAACAATTACTGAGAGTGGGACAAAAGTCTGCCCATTCACATTGCACTAAATTGCAGGGTGACTTTTATCCAGCTCTCAGTAATTGTTTGAAACTGAGAATACTAAGGTGCAAGTGAAGCCCGCGGATGCGAGGAAAAAACATGGTGGTGGGGGGGTTGGGGTTTCAGTCTGAATACAGGACCGCAGTTGGTTGGAACTGGGTGACAGCTCTTTGGAGTGGGTAGAATGTCATGTCATTTAAGGAACTGCAGTAGTGAAACTGGGCTACCAAATTAATGGTTCAGCATTTGTTATGGGTTGCTGAATGGGCTGCACTGCATTACTAAAAGTTTTCTGACAGCTGTAAGCAAGCTGAAACTGAATAGCAACTAGAAACAAACTATTAGGAAACTTTTATTAATTAATTGCAGTAAAAACTGCACACATTAGGCAACTCACTGAAAAATGCTAAACCAGTGAGTTGAAGGAACAGTTTAATGTGACTTGTACTGTACCAGGGGTGGATTGGAGCATTCCAGCAACCACTTGCACCAGGGAGCAGATCCTCCTGGAAGCGTTCCAGGATTGCTTTCTTACCCAGAGGGTAATGGAGCCAATGAGAGAGGGGAATATACTAGACTTGGTATTGGAGGATGGTGAACAGGTCAGGGATGTACGGGTGGAGGAACCTCTAGCAAGCAGTGACCACCACACAGTGTGGTTCTCAACCAATCTGGCTAGGGAAGTAGCCACTACAAAAACTAGGGTCCTGGACTTTAAAAGGGCGGACTTTGGCAGGATGGGACAAATACTGGAAAGTCATATGGCGAGCATCCGTCCTGAAATGGGCATGGGTCAAAAATGAGCAGTCATCAAGGCAGGACTGGCTGAAGCCACTGAAACTTGTGTCAAGAGCCAGAGCAAGAAAGCCAGAACCAAGAAACCAAGCTAGATGAGTAGAGAGGTAGTGGAGAAGGTGAGGGAGAAGAGAAATGAATTTAGGATCTACAAAAGATCCAACAGGGCAGAAGACAGAGAAGAATATGTGAAGAAATCCAGAGAAGTTAGCAGAGTGGTAAGGGCAGCAAAAGCGGCTAGGGAATGGAGGTTAGCGCAGGGCATCAAAGAAGGACAAAAGGATTTCTTCAGATATATCAGGGAGAAGAGGAAGAGCAAGGATCACATTGTTTGGATCAGGAGGGGAAGTGGGTGTGGAGAAAAGGGGGTTGAGCAGGCAGAGGTACTTAATGAATACCTCTGTTCAGTCTTCACCAAGGGGATGGATGGGCCTGTACCTAAGAAGAAGGCATTGTGGGAGAGGGTGGAGGAGAAGCAACCATGGATGGGGAAGTCACAGTGGAATGGGAGAGGGAAGGCCTAAAGTAGCTGAAGGTGGACAAGGCACCTGGCCCAGACAGAGTCCACCCCAGGGTGCTGAGAGGGTTGCAGAGGTCCTGGCAAGACCATTGGCAGACCTGTTCAACACCTCTCTGAACTCTGGGTGCATGCCCAGGGACTGGAGGGAAGCACATGTGGTACCTATCCTTAAGAATGGACCCAAGGATGGACTGTGGAATTACAGACCAGTAAGCCTTACCGCAATTGTAGGAAAACTGATGGAGACAATCCTCAAGGAAAGACTGGTGCAACTTCTTGAGGATAACAATCTCCAGGGCAGCAGGCAGCATGGGTTTGTCTCAGGCAGATCCTGCCAGATGAACATGGTTGATTTTTACGACTGATTTTCGAGGGCACTGGACAGGAGACATACGGTGGATGTCCTCTACCTGGATTTCAGCAAGGCCTTTGACTCGGTGCCACACGGTAGGCTGACCTGCAAGTTGAGGAGTCTAGAAGCAGGGAGGAAACTGGTAAGATGGGTTAAGAACTGGCTGCAGGGTAGAGAGCAGAAGGTAGTAGTGGGGGGGAGGCATCTGAACCCAGGGCAGTAACAAGTGGTGTACCACAGGGCTCAGTGCTGGGACCGGTTCTGATTAACATTTTCATAGCTGACATTGCAGTGGGGATTAAGAGCAAGATCAGTCTTTTCGCAAATGACACAAAGATTTGTGCCCAGGTGGATGGGTGCAGGAAGCAAAAGTACTTCAGGAGGATTTGATAAAACTGGAGGAATGGTCTCACACTTGGCAGCTTGGTTTCAATGCCAAGAAGTGCAAAGTGATGCATTTAGGAGGCAAGAACCCAGGACATAAATACTGGCTGGAGTGTGTCCTGTTATCAAAATCCAAGGAGGAGAAGAATCTGGGAGTGCTGGTAACTGGGGAGCTGAACCACTCTGCTCAGTGCAGGAAGGCAGCAGTGAAGGCAAACAGGATGCTACAGTGCATAGCAAGTGGGATTACTTCTAGCAGTGGAGAGGTCATCTTGCCCCACACAGATGCCTGGTGAGACCACACCTAGAGTACTGCATGCAACTTTGGCACCCCTACTTGAAAAGGGACATCAAACTACTGGAGGGGATACAGCACAGGGTAACAAAAATGATCCTGGGGCTGGGGAATAGACCATATGAGGAGAGACTGAGAGAGCTCAATATGTATACCCCGGAGGAAAAAAGGGAGAGAGGGGATATGACTGAGACCTTCAAGTACCTGAAGGGTTTGAACAGAGTAGACAACAGGTGTATGTTTGATCTGAAAGGCAGAAGGGAAACCAGGGGACACTCTATCAAGCTGGAAGGGGGCAGGTTCAAGAAGGAACTAAGGAGGCACTATTTCACAGAAAGGGTGGTGGCAGGGTGGAAAGCTCTGCCAAAGGAAGCTGTATTATTGCAGAGTGTTGGGGGCTTCAAGAGGGGGTGGGACAGATTCAAGGGGAAGGTACAAATCGGGAGGGTGGGAGATGGGAGAGGCATATGAGGGAGGGGCTGCAGTTTATTGGACTGAAGTGCTGCACACTTGAGCAGACTAGATAGACCAAATGGCCTGTATCTGCTGGCAACTTCATATGTTCGTACCAAAAGAGTGGTGGATAAGTGGAATAGACTGCCAGATGAGCCATTGCAGTCAGTGGGGGGGGGGATTCAAGGGTGGGATAGGCACATGGCCATGGGAAGAGGGATGGGGCAGAGGTAAGATAGTTGGATGACTTCTGTGGTCTCTGCAGAGTAGCTAGGTAGGGTGGACAGAATGGATAGGCCAAGGCCTTTTTTTCTGCCAACATTTTCTATCTCTCTAAGTATTTGCAGTCCCTGATGAAGGGGCTACAAATAGATTTGAAGAATGTGGGTTTTGTGCCATGCTCACCATGTTTATTCTTCAATAAAATTTGAGGTTTGCAACATTAGAATTAGAAATACAGATGAACTATGCAAGCCCTCTAATCCAAGACCGGCAATGCCCCAGAGGCAGAGAATATGAGTTTAAAAGGGGGAAGAGTTTAAAGAGGGACTGATGCCAAAATTGTTGGCATCAATACATTCAGAATTTGGATCAACATACCCTCAATTTGCCTCATGCCAAAAATCAGATCTGTAATTTACTTTGTTTAAAAGTTACAAGTCATTTTGTAACCCTTAATATACTGCCTGTTCAAAAAAGTCAGTTTCGGTGAAGTGAAGAAAATAAGAAAATGGCCAGCAGAAGAATACCTCTTGGTCTATCGGGTCTGCTTGTAATAATAAGAGCTGCTGATGATGTAATCTCCTGAACTCACAACCTAGTTATCCCTGCAAGCTACCTTATATGACTTATTTCTCCTGTTTTACTTAAAACTGCAGGTGTAGTAAACATCTGAAAAAGGAAAACTGACATGGGGAGGCGGTCAGAACATACACTTCCAAATGTGCAAAATGCAAGGTACAGAACTTCAAAATGTGATGGGTGGGATGGAATGCAGTGGCAAACATGGCTTTAGAATGACAAAGTTGGGTGTAATTGTTAAAGATGCTACAGGTATGAGATTTTGAAATATCACCAGGTTGCAATTGTGGAATGAAGCAATGACACAGTCTCAGAAAGTAACTAGAATACTTAATTTCAGAATGTGGCAGTGACACCGTTTCAAAATGTGGCACTGACGCATAATTTCAGAATGTGGCAGTGATACACAATGTCATAATGTGGTGATGCACAATTTTGGTATGTGGCAGTGACACAATTTCAAAATGCAGTGGTGACACAATTTCAGAGTGTGGTGGTGAGCAATTTTGGAATGCAGCAGTAATGCACAATTTCAGAATGCAGCGGTGACATGCAGGTATGGAATGTAGTGGTAATGCACAGGTTTAGAATGTGGTGGTGACATACAGGTTTGGAATGCAGCAGTGATGCACAATTTCAGAATACAGCAGTGATGCACAATTTTGGAAAGAGGCAGTGGCACATAATTTCGGAATGCGGTGGTGACACACAGGTTTGGAATGTGGTGGTAATGCATGATTTAGGAATGCAGTGGTGATGTACAGTTTCAGCATGTGTTAGTGACACACAGTTTTGGAATGTGACAGTGACATATAATTTTGGAATGTGGTGGTGATGCAGTTTCGGAATGTGGTGCTGACACAGTTTTGGAATGTGATGGTGACACATAATTTTGGAATGTGGCAGTGATGCACAGGTTCAGAATGCAGCAGCGATGCACAATTTTGGAATGTGGCAGTGACGCATAGTTTTGGAATATGGCAGTGATGCACAGTTTGGGAATGTGACAGTGACAATTTTGGAATGTGGCATTGAAACATAACTTGGCAAGGACGTGCAATTATGGAATTGGAGGGGATGAGTCATTTCAGAATGTGGCAGGGATGTGCAATATGGGAATAGGGAAGGAATGTGCAATTTCGGAATGTAGCAGGGATGCATAATTTTAGAATGTGGCTGGGACACATAATGTTTGAATGTGGTGGGGAGATAATGCACAATTTTGAAATATGGTGGGTGCATACAATTCTGGAATGTGGCAGAGACAAGCAATTTCAGAATAAATGGTGTGTCCTGTCACATTCCGACAGTGTGCATCCTGCTACATTCTGAAATTGCCAGTCACCACCAAATTCCTCGCTGTGTGTCGCTATGACATTCCAAAACTGATTGTCCCACCATATTTTGAGATGGTACATCTCTATCACATTCTGAGATTACATGCCCCCCCCCAACATTTTAAAATTGTGCACCACCTTGACATTCTATGCCTTGGTTCAGTTCTACATTCCAAAACCACCTACTGACATGTTCTAAAGTACTGTGTCATGCATCTGAACATTCTGGAAATGCAAGCATTGCAGCCAACCCTATGTCATTTTATGTTTGCTTGCATGCATGTTCAAGAAACATAGTGCCATCATCTGAGTTTTTGGAGGTGTGTCACCCGTCTTCCAATTCAGTCAGTGTGTTTGCAGGCACGGCCACAGTTCTCCAATGAACGCTGTAGCTGTCTATGACAGCAGTAGAAAATGCAGTGGCCGTACAGTTGAAAGGGAGAGCTCCACTTCAGTTAGCAGTGCTCCCCTCCACACACACACACACACACACATCTTATTGTGCTCATGTGCTTCCCCTCCCCGCACATACTGTATGGCGACTGGGGTGCCCAATGTCCCCGTCGGCTCCATGCAAAAAATTTCCAGGTGCCACGCCAGAGCTCACCACAGTGTATAAAATTGTTATGGCCGACGAGGGTGCCCGATCCCCATTGGCTCCAGGTCCCCCAAACAGCCATCCAGCCTCCACACCTGAGTCCATCCCAGCGTGGCAAATGTCCCGGCTGCCTTCCTAAAAACAAAACCTGTAAACAAAAGTTCCTCGGCGGTCTCCCTGCCCACCCACACCCACCCACTGCACACCCTGCCTCCACACCCCTCACCCCATACTTACCTCCGAACTCGCGCAACGAACTTCGGTGGACCGGGAACACGTCTGCACTCTTCAAAGCTGACCACGAACTAAGGAAATGCCGGTAAGATGTATAATGAAATAAATAGGGTTTTTGCAACTTTAATGCATAGCTCAAGCTTTTTTGGAATTTTGGCTCCAAAATTTCAACATGGGGTTTTGGGGACCCCTCCTCATGAATTCTTGAACTGTCATGGCGTTAATTGGGCCAAAAGGGTGATTTCGCAGTCACTGCATAAAATCAACTTTTGGGACTGATTAATGAAATGACAGTGCCAGTGTTCATAAGGTGGGCTTTCAAAAAGCCTATGTTGCAAATTTAGTGAAAAAATTCCTAAAACTGACTGTTTTACGAGCATGCGTTGCACAGTTCCTACGCACACTCGTAAGTTCGCAAATCTTTAATATTTTCACTCCAGATTTTCAACACTGCCATTTTACCACACCTCCTTTTGAGCAGTATGGCTGTCATTTTTCACGTCACCCAAAATGTGTTTCCCTGCATGTAGCGCACAATGGCGCAGTCGGTGTGCGTAATCAATGTTTGGGACAGATTAAGAAAATCACAGTGACACTGTTCATGAGCAGAGGTCTTAAAAGGCTATGTTGAAAATTGAGTAAAAAAATTCCCAAAAAATGACTGTTTAGGAGGCGCTGCGTTGCGCAGTTCCTAACTGCCTTCAGCAAGTTTGCACATTTTTTATATTTGCACGCCTGATTTTCAACATTGCCATTTTATTACACTTCCTTATAAGCAGTACAGCTGCCATTTTTCACATCTCACCCAAAATGTGTTTCCGCACATGTAGCGCACAATGGTGCAGTCGGTGTTCGAAAGCAATGTTTGGAACAGATCAAGAAAATCACAGTGACACTGTTCATGAGCAGAGGTCTTAAAATGGATATGTTGAAAATTTAGTGACAAAAGTCCATAAAATGTCTGTGTTATGAGTGAGCATTGCGCAGTTTCCATGCACCCTCGTAAGTTCATGAATTTGTAATATTTTCAGTCCAGATTTTCACCAGTGGCATTTTTCCACAGTTCCTTATGAATAATACAGCTGTCATTTTTCACAACATGGCCGAAATGTGTTTTCACACTTTCAGCACAGAAATGCATGGTCGCTGTGGGAAATCATTGTTCGGGACAGATAAAGAAAATCACAGTGACACTGTTCATGATCAGAGGTCCCAAAATGCCTGTGTTGACAATCTGCTGTAAAAAAACCCCAAACTAATTACATTACAGGTGTGCATTGCACAGTTTCTACGCATGCTCGTGACTTTAAAAGTTTTTTTAATATTTTCACTGCAGATTTTCAACACTGACATTTTTTACACCTCCCCATCAACAGTACAGCTGTCATTTTTCACATCCTGTTCAGAATGTGTTTTTGCACCTGTGGTGCCAAGTGCCGTAGTCACTGTGCAAAAGCAGCTTTTGGCTAACAAACTGATATTGCCACTGTTCATGAGGTGGGGGTCACAAAAAAACCATGTTGAAAATTTGGAGTGAAAAATACCAACAAATGCCTGAGTCGTTAGGGTTTCCAACCATAACGCCCCACCCTGTAGAGAATGACAGGCATCAGGGGTGTGACGGGATTCTCGCCTGTAATGCTCATACCAATTCCACACCCTGCAGCTAGTGAGAGGCATTGAGGTGTGCCTTGGACTCTTTGGCCCCAAAGTTCACCCCATTCTCCTATACTGCACCCATCTCACTGTATTTCCTGATGGAATGGGATGCACATAAGGGCCAAAGACCCCAAGGCACACCGTGACACTTGTCGGTGTCTGTAGGGTAGAGTGTGGTGAAATGGTGTGGCCATTATGCCTGATGACCCAATGGCACACCCCAATGCCATCAATCTCTGCAGGGTGGTGGTGGGGTTGGCTTCAGTTCAATACTTCACTGCCATTCCTATTATGCAGCTCTGTCACTCCTACACTACCAATGCCAATGCCAGCAAGCAAACATTTGTCATTGACAAATGCTTGTTTTTAAAGGATTACTATAGCTACTGTTTCTTAAACTTTGGAGAAGCAGGTCCTATAATGTTGCTGACAGGGAGGACTAGAGTGTGAGTTCAGGAGATGACATCATCAGTGGCTCTTCACTGCAACTGGCTTTTTTGAATAGGTAGTGAAATCAGGCTTATAAAATGGCTCATATCTTTAAAAAGAGGTAACGTAGAAACCTAATTTTTGGTATGATATTTATTGGGCATATGCTTATACTAATTCTGCAGTGTAGCACTTTTTTGGGGACTCCCTCTTTAAAATGGTGTTATTTGTTTATTGAGGTCAAAGGACCCAGATGCTCCTGCATTGGAGTATGATATTATCTTGTTACATTACATAATATGTATTTTTTAAACTGAATTAAATGATGACCTCTGTGGTTGTTTAAGTCAACTACACAATGAAGTGAGAAGCCACTGTCAGCATTTTTTGTCCTAACCTGGAAAAGACACTACAGAAGGTATACAGGACAGAAGGAGCAGTGTTTGAAGATTTGAACCATGTGAGGCTTGATCAGATGCTCAAGGCCATCTGATAGTTTGATACCCAAATGTCACTTGAAAGAGAGGAGAGATGATCTGCCTCCCATAGGGTTCTTTTTAGAGTAATACATGAAGAGGAGTCCACTTTTGACCAATGGCATTCTTAGCAAGTGTCTGCCAGGACCAATACTACAGAGAAGGAAACCATCCAGGAATTTGTTGGCTGAATGTAAAGCACTTATGACCCATGGCATACCTCCTCAGATGTCTCAGGCCTTTTTGTATGGTAGTGACGATGCCCCAAGTGAGCGTGGTAAGTGGCTACTAATGCTGTCTTGCCATCCCTGGATACTGAGAACCAAGTGCCTTGCTATTTAGCACCAATCAGTGACTTGCAGACTCAGTTTCATGAGCTGCTGGAGTTGGCGTCTGGGCTAAGGATTGGACCCCACCCCAACAAATGGTCCTGCATGTGGAAGGAACCTCAAAACCTGGCACAACAGCAAGAAATGCTTTGACTAGATCATTAGAAAGACAGTACCACAGAAGAGGATCAAGGAAATGACAGTCCGTAGAGGGAACAACTCAATGTGTACCCTCTTAAGTGGGGAACTTGTGTCACAATTGTGGACACTGGAAATCAGTTTGCAGCACCCATGAGGGCCTGTACAATGTTAACAAGCAGTTTTAGAAGAGGGACCACCTGCAGGGAACTGAAACTTCCAAGAGCTCCAGTGAATGAGCAGGTTTGGGCCCATGTTAAGACATGCTTCATGAGGCAAAACAGTTTGTCTGTGATGACAGCTCACATATATTGACCCAAGCGACAGATTGGCCCATCACTGGAAGTCAGAGCAAAGCCTGAGGGTATCATTTTTAAAGAATTACACAGAAAGTGTCTTCCTCATATTCATTTGTATCCCCTAGATAACTTTTTAGTATGGGGATTAAATGACTAGAGCTACTCATACTCTGGATATGCCACTATCCAGGAGTAGTCAGAACTACCCATACTCTGGATATCAAATTATGCAGGTAGAGTTCCTGAAGAAAGTAGCTGAAATAAAGAAGCACACAGACACGTTGGCTTCTGAGTGCAGATACACCAGTGTTTCTGACAAAGTACCCATTCTGACTGGAATGAATGCAAGCAAGTTTCAGTGGTTGGCTGAACCATGTTAGAAATTTGAGGTCCACAAGTATCTCAAAAGCCTGAAGATAAATGACGCAATTCAGAAGGACTAATGGAAGAAAAGCCTGGATAAATCCATTGTGCCAGAGAAGCCCGTGGGAGTGACTCATTGACTGAATGACAAAGAAATGACTCTGACACCACATGCTGAGTGTTCTGTAGTCAGGGAGTTCATAATGCTAAGAAGGGACCCAGAATTGATTATCAACACACTTGCTCAGACGGATTAGCCAAATGGACTGATGGTACAGTAAAGGAATAATGCACAACAGGGTGTGTGCCGTGCTGGGATAATGTCATGCCTCAGGTTGTTAGGCATGAGGATGCAGGCCGGGTGAGTCCAACACCGGAGAAGTGAAGTTATCCCAGCATGACACACACACACTGGAGTGTATTATTCCAATTATACAACGGTTCCTTTGTAATATAAAATAAGAAACAGATTAAAAATATGTTTGAAATGCTTTTTTTGTCATTTATTTTACTGGGTAGGGACACATACAGGAAAAATAGTGCTGCTCTATTGTTCTTTTTTTGTTTTTTTTTGTGAGATGAGCCTAGTAGAGTAAGTAGATAGCCTAGTCTCGAGTTACCTTCTAGCTCACCCCCAGCCCCTTCAGCCACAAAGGGAGATGGAGACTCACTAAGGGTAGACCAACAAAAATATGCTGCCACAACACTGCTAATGAGAGTTCAGTGCTCACTGACTTCTCCAAGCTGTAGTGTGCAGCCTGTCTACTCTGGTGGGAAAGACAGTGTTCCACTCACATGATTCATGTGGTCTTGATTGGCTGGAGCTCCTCCATGTCACATGTGATGGTGCTGCCACTAATAGGTGAAGAAAGTGGACAACACAATACAGACACAGTCGAGCCAGGAGTACACTTGCAGCGTGAGCGCAACAGAGGCTGGGGTGCACTTACTGTGCAAAAGATTAAATCCAAATTTAATACCATTATTGCCACACCATGTGAACAACCTAGGCACAAATGAGGGGGGAGGCAACTGCCCCCCTCTTCCCTACCTAAATAGCACCTCTGCTTTATGGTAGAAATTAATTCACAGGGGCTAACATCAGTACAAGTAAACACAATGGTTTCCACTGTGTTCTGAGGTACTGGATCTCCATGTTGCAGGATGTCCTGATCATCATAAGGGTCAGTGTCCCTCATTGTCTAATTTTGTGTCCACGTTCCTCATTTCATGGACAAAATGTGAGGTATGGGGCATGCTTCCATGACCCTATTCAGCACACAGAGTGCTGAGCATGGCCATAGTGTATATGCTCCACACAGAATAACAAAGGGAAAGTAAGTGAGCCATAGCAGTCATGGGGAAACACATTTGTTGCACTAAATATGCATAAACATAGAAACATAGAAACATAGACTTTGACTGCAGATAAGGAACGCTTGGCCCACCTAGCCTGCCCATTTCCTTACCTAGAGGATAAGCTGCAGATCCTATTTACCCAACAGCCTATTTCTTCCTACCCCCCACAAAAATTGCCTTATGTCTGTCCCATGCATTATTGAATTCTCCCACAGTTTTAGACACCACAACCTCCTCAGGAAGGCTGTTCCATGCGTCCACCACCCTCTCTGTGAAAAGAATACTTCCTCATATTGCCACTGAGCCATCCCCCCTCTATCTTCAAATTGTGTCTCTTGTTCTTGCACATCTCTTTTTCTGAAAGATGTTACCCTCTTGGACTTTGTTGATTCCACTGAGGTACTTAAACATTTCTATCATGTCCCCTCTCCCCTCCTTTCCTCAGGGGTATACATATTAAGCTCCTTTAGTCTCTCCTTGTATGGCTTCTCTTGCAGACCCCGCACCATTTTAGTTGCCCTCCTCTGAACTGCCTCTATCCTGTCTATGTCCTTGTGGAGATGGGGTCTCCAGAACTGGACACAGTACTCCAGATGGGATCTCACCAACTGTCTGTACAGAGGGATAACAACTTCCTGTTTTCTGCTGGTGATACCTCTCCCTATACATCCCAGTATCCCCCCAGCCCTCCCTACCGCCTTCTCACATTGCTTGCCAAACTTAAGGTGATCTGATATGATTACCCCCAGGTCCCTTTCCATTTTTGTTGTTGTTATTACTACCTCCCCCCCATTGTGTAATCTTCCCCTGGGGTTTTATTTCCCAGATGCATTACTTTGCACTTATTTGCATTGAATCCAAGCTGCCATACATCTGACCATTCCTCCAACCTTGCCAAGTCCCTTCTCATCCTTTCCATGCCTCCTTGTGTATCAGCCCTTTTGCAGATCTTTGTGTCATCTGCAAAGAGGCATACTTTTCCTTCCAGTCCCTCTGCAATGTCACTTATAAAGACATTAAAAAGGACTGGACCCAGTACTGAACCCTGCGGTACCCCACTTGTAACCCCTCTTTCTTCAGAGTGGACTCCATTTACAATTACCTTCTGTGTCCTGTTGTTCAGCCAATGTTTTATCCAGGCTACCACCCTGGGACCCACTCCCAGGCTGGTCAATTTGACAACTAATCTTTTGTGTGGGACTGTGTCAAATGCCTTGCTAAAGTCTAGGTAGGCCATGTCCACAGCCCCTTCCTGGTCTACTACTTTGGTCACTTAGTCAAAGAAATCAATTAGATTTGTCTGACATGACCTTCCCGCTGTGAACCCATGCTGCCTTGGGTCCTGTGCCCCACTGGGCTCTAGGTACTCAACAATTCTTTCCTTCAGAAATGATTCCATCACTTTCCCTACCACAGAGGTCAAACTGGCAGGTCTGTAGTTTCCTGCCTCTGTCTTGGTCCCACTTTTGTGAAAGGGAATCACATCTGCCTTCTTCCAGTCCTCAGGTACCACACCATCCTCCCATGATTTGTTAAAAAGGGTAGTCAGTGGTGTCACTAGTTCTCTGCTTAATTCTTTTAGAATTCTGGGGTCAATTCCATCTGGCCCCATTGCTTTGTCCACCTTCAGTTTTAGGAGTTCTTTCACAACCCTTTCTTCTGTGAAAGGACTGGGATCGACCCCCCCTCTCCAGAGTGCTTCGGTTAATTGGATTAGGCACCTTCCCACTTCCTCTTTTGTAAATACTGAACAGAAGTATTCATTCAGTATCCCTGCTTTTTCACTGTCACTCTCTGCCCACCCACCATCCATTCTATTCAGCCTCACTATCACTCCCTTTGTCTTTCTATGTTCTGGGATTTGCATGGCCCAAAACAAAAAGATAAGACTTCGAAACACAGAGGCTCCTCTTCATACATCTGGAATGGGGAATGTTGACTGGCTATATACTAGGCATTTAATGTAGTAAGCAAACAATACTTTACAAATTAATGGCAATTTAATGTCAAAAATCAAAAGCCATTAAACAACTTACAAAAGGATCAGAATTAATGAGTTTACATAGTTTTAATGGGAAATGAATGAAACAGGTATTTTAATGGCTCTAATTGCTAGTGGTAGTATGAGAAATAGAAGCAGATTTTTTTTTAGATGAGATTTGTATCAGCTTAGTTTCTGTACACATGGCAAGCGTGCAACATGTGAACTTGATGTGATTTTTAAATGATGTTTACACCAGCTTAACTGCTGCACTCATGTCAAGCTTGCAGCATGCAAACTTGATGTGCTTTTTAAACCTGGTTTGCATAGGTTCACTTTGTGTATGCGAACCGCATGCAAACATTGCACAATTAAGCATGTGGCATGTATTCTGCATGTATGCAGCACACTTATATTTCTGTAAGGGAGCTGTCACAGCTTAGTGTGCCTTTCCTTGTCAAAAATTTAAAAATAAATAAATAAATAAATACTGTCAAAGCCCACAGAGTTGTAGTTCAGGGCCCGGATATTCAGACTGCGCCAGGCTGTGGCACAAGCCTGGGCGCAGAGCAACTTGGCAGCACAGGGGCATTGACAGGGTGATATTCAACAGAGATGTGCCATGGCACAGCAGCATTGAATATCGCACCCTGGCTACCCGCAGTGTGCATGGTGCAGTGGCACTGCACCAGCGCAAGTGGTCAGAGTGGAGCAGGGGGATGCGCTAGCGCAAGTTCCTTTGTGCTAGGCACAACAACTGCAATATTCAAAAGTGCACATGCAAATGGAGCCATAATGTATGCAAGACACAAATGGGGCCATTTGCATGTCATTATGGCCCCATTTGCATGCAGGTGCGCCGATCCCCAGCGACTTGCACCTGGTGCCCTGTCAGGCTGCAGCCATCAGGGACTGTCACCCCCTGCACATCACGGCAAAGTGCCCCACTGCCCGTTCGCAGGCATAAGTAGAATATGAGAATCGTCCTATATCCATAGTGATCCAGTGGACCGCCTGCAACCCGATCGCAGGCATAAGTCTGTTTAAAACCGTTAACACAATCTCTGGTGGTCCAGTGGACCGCTTACAGGCCGATTGTGGGCATATGTCAGTTTCCAACTGTTAACACTATTTCTGGTGGTCCAGTGGACCACTTGCAGACCGATCGTGGGCATATGTCAGTTTCCAACTTTTAACACTATCCCTGGTGGTCCAGTGGACCTTTTGGAGCTCAATCATGGGCATATGTTGTACTGATATCAGTCCTATATCCCTGGTGGTCCAGTGGACCACTCACAGCCCAATCACGGGCGTCAGTAAAAAATAATGCAACACCAATCCAACCCTGGTGGTCTAGTGGTACCCCCTTCCCACCCACCCCACTGAACCCCACCACCCCGCTCCCCGGTCAGCGGCGCGGGTGGCAACTCCCACCCGCTGCCCCATCGCCCACCGAACGACACCATACGATAGGACTGTATGCACATTGGTCCACGGTGTGCAGGCCAATGGGTCTGCAGCCCATACACACTACGCAGTCCAGATATGCAAATGGATCCATTCATATCTGGACCCTGGGTGTAGTACGGTATGGGCTGCATGCCCATTGGCTCACACTGTGGTGTACAGCCCGTACCGTACGGTGTCAGCCTCTGTCCAGGGGGAGCAGGGCAGTGGAGCTCAGTGGGCGGGTGGGGAGAGGGGTACCACTAGACCACCAGGGTTGGATTGGTGTTGCATTATTATTTACTGACACCCGCAATTGGGCTGCGAGTGGTCCACTGGACCACCAGGGATATAGGACTGATATCAGTACAACATATGCCCGTGATCAGGCTGTGAGTGGTCCACTGGACCACCACAGATATAGGACTGATATCAGTACAACATATGCCCACGATCAGGCTGCAAGAGGTCCACTGGACCACCAGGGACAGTGTTAACAGTTGGAAACTGACATATGCCCGTGATCAGGCTGTCAGCGGTCCACTGGACCACCAAGGATATAGGACTATTATTTGTATACATATGCCCACAATCAGGCATGGGGGGCACCACCAGAAGGTGCAGCCGGAGCTCAGGTGGCCACCCACAGGTGGCAGCTGCCATGTTGTGCCCTGTAATATGGCAGCTCACCTGTGTGTGGCCAGCTGTTGCTCCTTTTTTTTTTGGCTCACCTGTGTGAGCGCAGGTAGGGGTTGCTTATGCTTGGGCTCAGCACATCCCGGGCTGAATATCAGGATGTGCGGAGTATGCATGGGCACACCCCCCCACCTGCACCGCATACATTTCTGATGCTCTCTGGTGCATTGGGATTTGTGCCAGGCTCAATCCCGGTTTGAATATTGCACCAGGGAACATCAGTGGGTTGCGCACGGTGCGCAACCCTTCTGAATGTCCCAGCCCAGATGTAAAATGAGTCAGTGAATGAAGTGACTGTATGGAAGGAAATTGGCAAACATATTTTAAGAAGAAGAAGTACTTGTTTGGCCCCAGATACTACCACATTTTAAAGATTAACCCCGTCTGTTGAGTTCATAGATTCCCCGATACTGGAGTCTTATTGGTGGATATTGATCTGGAGTCTTGCAAAATGGAACAAGATCTTTTCACTCAGTGAGTGGAACATCAGATGTGTCCATGGGAATAAGCATTGCATCTATCTTAGTGATAGCTTCCTGTTGTGGGAATTGTCAAGATGCTTGGCACCAGCAGATGTAGAAGATGCAAGATAACATTAATAGGACCTGTTTGCAGCAGGAATCATCACCGAGGTTTACAGTACCATACATTTCTAACAGTGGTAGTCTGGAAGAAGAGTGAAGCCATGAGGATGTGCATTGACTACCAGGCTCTGATCAGGCACACAGCCTCTGTCACACATACAAGACTATGAGTGGAAGATGACCTTGTATGCCAGACAAATAGAAAATAATTTTCAGTCTAGGAGCAGCAAAGTGACTATTACCGGATCCCAATGGTTCTGGAGGGCAAGAGAAAGACAGTTTATAACTGTCCCCTTAGATTCTATCAGTCAGTTATATGCCACAAGGGAACAGCAACTTTTCAGTGGTTGATGGAGATGACAATAGGGAAAATGAACTTTCTCCATGTTGTGGTTTACTTCGTTGACCTCATAATCTTTCAAAGGATGTTGGAAAGCATGAGGAAAGACTGATGATGTTCTTGGATAGATTGGAAGACTACAGATTGAATGTGTCAATCAGTAGCAAGTGCCAGTTTTGCCAAACATTGGTGAAATAAATTAGGCATTTTGTGTCATCAGAAAGTGTCTGAACTTACCTATCTAAATTTAAGGCATTAGCCACGTGACTTCAGCCCTACAACTTAAAATTCATGCAGTCATTCCTGTGTTTCTTGGACATTACAGGAGGTGCATGAAGGCTTTTTTTAACTGTTGTCTGCCTGTGGAGTAATCTCTTGCAGGGATGTCTGCCTACCCAGTTCAGGAAAAGGAACATATATAAGGAAATCCCAGGAAAGGACAATCATAACAAGAACAAACCTTTTAAAACCTAGTGAGACCAAAACTGTAAATACACTTTCAGGAAGTTTATCCAGGGCCTCACTGAAGCCATGACATTAGCTTTTGCTGATCCAGAAAAGCCATATTTTCTGCACACTGAGCCTAGCACGAGTGGGTTGGATGCTGTATTGTGTCAGGAGTACCCTGAAGGCTTATGACCTGTTGCCTTTGCCAGCCAGAGATTGACCTCATCCCAGAAAAATGACCCAACACATAAGCTGGAATTTTGAGCATAAACATGGCTGGCGTTGACTAATTTCATGACTTCCTGTATGGAGCAAATTTTACAGTGAGGACTGACAACAACCCTTAACTTCTGTCAACACGACAGCGAAGTTGGATGCCATAGGGCAATATCGGCAATCTACACTATCCACATGTGATTACAGCTTGAAGTACCAGTCAGGCATGAACAATATGGATGCCAGTATCTTGTCCTGCTTACCTCAAGAGGACCAGTTGGCTTGTGTGTTGGCAGTTATTGTGCAAGCCATCTGTTCAAATGTTTTACCTTAGGAAAGTTACTCCACTCAGGTATGACAGAACCACTAACATTTTAGGGACCTTATCTGATGTTATCCCTGAGTTGTATGTGATCTTTGCTGGATGGGATGTGACTGTCCTCCCACCACCCTTGTGTGCTAAACTAATAATGGCACAGTGAAAAGATCATAGTCTCCATGGAATGAATGCAGCCTTGGAAAAAGGACTTGGTTTTGATAAGGTATCACATTCCTCTTCTCCTAGTAGGTGTGAATGAAACATGTTTTGCTTTGCTTGATTGCTCGACTTCTTGTTATAACTGAATAAGACTGTTCTTCTTTTCCCCATATGCAACTGGCTCTCAAATGGAAGTGTAGAAAGTTGTTGTAAATCTCTTTGTGATGTCATGGTCATGTAGGGTTCAATCACACCTTGAACCTAGTGTGGGATGAGGTCTACTGGCCATGGATGATGACCAAGGTAGAAAACTATTGCAAGCATTTTGCCTGCTGTGTCCAGTACAAGACGATGCCTCAATCTGCAGTCGCACTTGTTTGTTTTTTTTATTAACTGTACTTTACTGAAGTTTTCCAAATATAACATATAACACAATCACAAGCAACAATATCTCCATTAGACAACAGTAAGGAAAAAAAGGTACCCCCACTCCACCCCTCACAACGATTCCCCAGAGCACCTAATCTCATAAACATACAAAAAGGACCTATAATCCATAGTAAGAGTTCAACCTCACAAAATAATAACACTCCTAACACCAAGGGACCCAAATTGAAAGGAATTAGGATTAGAATTACCATAAAAGAAAAAAGGAATTGGTATTACAACTATTATATCTTTCTACGATGACATTGCTATAGACAACAAAGTACTGAACGGCTCCCAGTGGGCAGGATACTTCTCTATCTTGCACTGGGTGAGGCAATTTGTTTTTCAACCATCAGGTGCTAGAGAATTTCTTGATGCAAGTCTTTATACATGGGAATGGTATCATCTAACCAATGACTTAATATTATTAAGTTGGTCGTAACTGATATTTATTTATTTATGTTTTTGTTTACCAGGTAAGTGCACTGATCCAAAGGACCTTTTTCAGGCATGACCCGGGCCATGAGGCATGTGCAAACAGAAAATAGCAATATTACATAGAGAATTACATAGCATAACATTACAAACTACATGATAGCAAAAAATGAGTACAGACTAGAAGGCAGTGGTAACATCATATTACTATAGCAGTAGTAATAAAAGAAATGGCACAATCCTAAGCAGTACCAAGTCATTCCCCTGCCCTCCAACTTACAGTATTGGCATAGCCAACCAAATCAGAATAACCCAACAGGATCAGGTAGGTGGAGAGGAGGTCAGATCAAAGCAGGTCAAAAGGAAGGTGGGGGGGGTGATTACCTAGGCTGACAGCTACAACTGTCACAAGAGAGAACCCAGGATTTGAGGTTAAGTTTAAATAGGTGGTGTGAGTTAATGGATCTGAGTGCTGCTGGAAACCCGTTCCAGAGCAAGGGAGCAGCTACTGAAAGAGCATTACCTCCCATCTTAGTTGCAACTCTAGGTGTCTCAAGTAGAGGAACACCTGAGGAGCAGAGAAACCTCATCTGGGGTGGTGCTGGCAGAGTGAAGAGGGGGGGAGAAAGTGCCACTTCTGATGATGGTATCAACAAGGCACCACGGGGTAAGATCAAAGTGACCTTGCAAGGAGGGACACCATAGGGAGCAATAGAGGTTGCAGTGCTGGGTAAGATAAGGGGAGGACAGGACAAAGTGGCAGGTGCTATTATAGACAGATGAAAATCAAATCCATATACTACTTTCATGGGCCAAAAGGATCTTCTGGATAAAAACTGACTAAGCATATCCCCGGTGTGAAGTGTTCTTCAAGACCCAGTAATGGATCCAAGAATGCCTTAATAGAATTCCAAAAGGGGGCTACTTTAATAGAATCCCAAAGAAGATGTTTGAAATGGCCTTTTGCCATTCCACATCTAGTACATTCTGACATCGGGAGTCATTCCATTTTATACAGTTGCTAAGGGATGTAATAGAGATTCTGCAGTACTTGAAATTGAAGCATATGGTACCTGTCCTGCTTGACAAATCTTATAAACACTGCCACACGGTCCTTCATAAGGGAGGGTCTACCAATAAATTCAGCGCTAGCTGCCATTAACAAAGCACACCTAGTGGACTAGTAGGATCTTTAGCCTGAAGGAAAGCATAAAGTCCCAATACAAGAAGGGGCCATTCCACTAAAAGAATAAGGGAAGAAATATCCAAATAGTCCTAAAAAGACCAGGGAGGAGGGCTGAGAAAAGAGACCACCACCTGTTTTAGTGGAAGTACTTAAACACAAAAGTTTGGGGTAAGGAAAACGATTCTGTAAAATCAACAAATGGCAAAAAGTCACCCTCACCAACACATCTCCAGTGGTGGCTGTCTGAAACTGAGGACAGAATGTGTACGGAATCTGGTGATGCACTATACAAATGTTTTGGGTTGCCTATAACAGGCTGAGGAAGCGCTTTCATCCAGTCTGAGCCCATATGGGAACACATCTGTCGAAGGGCTTTCAGGGACCATAGTATCAGAGTTGTTTTACTCGGTTGGGTATAGAGGCTGGTTTCAAAAAATGGAGACTGTTAAGCTGTATCCTGGCCTGTTGACAGAGGTCTTTCTCAATCAGGAGCCACAGTGGAACATAAGTTCCTTCATTTTGGTGTGTCCATTCAAGGCCCCATCTCTGAAAATTACTACTGTGCAAGGCACGATAGTAGAGAAAACAATTAGGGAGATGCAACCCCCCCCCCCAAACCAGTCTTTAGGAACTGTAAGTTTGGAGTAGGATTGGCAGACTGCCTTCACTTTCCAAAGGAAGGAATTTATCACCTGTTGAAGGGAAGAAAAACAGGATTTTGAAAGATAGGGACGTAACATGCTTAAGGGATATAAAATATGGGGAAGGAGATTAATTTTAACTATACTGACACATTACCAACATGAGAGCAGCTGAGTGGTCCAATGCTGTAAATCAAGCTTAATCTGTTGCAATAGCGGAGCCAGGTTCTCTTTTATAAGAGAAAAAGAAAATCTAGTAAGACAAATACCCAAATAGGTCAATCCTTTATGTTGCCACGTTAATCTCAAATCCAAAAACATCTGTTTCTGGACATGGATGTTAAGAGGGAGAACATTAGTTTTTTCTCTATTAAGTTTGTATCCAGATATGGTAGAAAATCTTTTGATATATATTAAAGCAGCTGGAATAGATGTAGGTGGATCCTTGATATGTAACAAAAGATTATCTGCATATGCAGATAACATGTAGTGATCCCCTTCTACTTCTATGCCATGAATCATCTGGTTACTTTGCAAAGAACAGATAAAAGGCTCTAGATATAAATTAAAAAAGGAAAGGCGACAGGGGGAACCCTGCCTAGTTCCTCCATATAATGTGAATGGGGTGGACAGTACACCATTTCACCAAACCCAAACCGATGGATTACTATATAATACTTTAATCCAGGTGATAATTTCCTCAGGAAAACCAAATTTCTCCAAAACCAGAAAGAGGTAGGGCCAATAAACATAGTTGAAGGCCTTTTCTGCATCCAGGGAGACAACACAGCTGGTGTTTTACTCTCACTGGATGCAGACATCGAGTAATGCAGTTTGCAGAGGTGGCCAGGTAAAAGACTACGCATCATAAAACCCACCTGTGTCAGTCCAATCAATCCATTCCAGACTGACTATAGTCAATTTGCTAAAACTCTTGCAAAGATTTTTATGTCACTGGTAAGGAATGAAATAGGTCTACAGCTATTGGGAGTAAGCCCGTCTTTCACTGGCTTTTTAATAAGGGTGATCCAACCCTGGGTCAATGTTGAATCAGAGATACCAGAGTCAAAAAAATAATTGGATAAATGTGTGAGGAAAGGGGCAAGATTATCTACAAAGGCCTTATAGAAGTTGATTGTGTAACCATACAGACTGGGCACTTTATCTAGCAAGAGTTGCTGGATTGCTTGACATACCTTCGATAGAGCTATTGGTCTCTTAAAGAATTGCTTTTGCTGTGGGACAAGCATTGGGAATTGTATTGGATCTAGGTAAGAACTAATCTGGTTGAGGGGTACTAGATCAGCAGAATCTACTCAATACAGAGAACTATAATACTGCTGGAAGATTTCAGCAATGGCATGAGCCTATGTCTAAATAACACCCTCGGAACTGGTAGGAATACTAGGAATTATTTTAGCCATATACTATTACCTAAGCTGGAGGGTGAGTAATTTCCCTGCTCTCTCCCCAGATTCCAAATAGCAAATTTTGTCTGTGAAAGAGCCAATTCTGCCCTTTCTGCCAACAGGCCAGCATATTGTGCCCGGAGGGAGTTGAGATGCATCCAATCCATGGTCTGTATCCTGGGACAATCTACTCTCAAGCTGTTGGATACTCTGAAGTAACTGATTTAACTTTGAGTTGCAGGCCCTTTTTCTGTTTGAAGCAAGGCAGATACACGATCACCTTACTGCACATTTTGTGGCCCCCACAATACATTGAGAGCTGGCATAGAAGGAGCACTGGATGAAGAACAGGAATGGATAAAATCCTTTAGAATTTGAAACATAACAGAGTCCTTGAGAAGTTGTGAATTAAAGTACCATGCACTGTCTCAGTCAGATGGGCCCTGACCAGAGTGTGTCATAGTGACCACCACATGGTCAGAAATAACAACGGATTGAACATCACAGGAGACAAGGTTCACTAGTGACTCTTGACTAACAAGAAAATAATCAATATGGGAAAAAGTACCTTGAGAAGGCAAATAAAAAGTATAATATTTGTCCATGGGGTGGGAAACTTGCCAAGCATCTATCAAACCAAGAGAATCTAGCATCTCCCATAGATTCCTCTGCCCAGGGGTCAAGCCCTTACATGAGCAACCAGACAAAGTCTGATACATTAAATTCCAGTTCCCATGAAGAACTTTGGGGATATGGGTATATGGAGCTAGTTGCAGAACCAAATCAGCTAAAAAAGCAGGGGAATCAATATTTGGATTAGATATGGAGCCCAGCAATACCTCTGTTAGTCCTAATCATCCATATCTAAAAATATACCTCCCTACAGAGTCGAACCATTCTCTGATAAGCTGGCATGCTAGACATTGAGCAAGCAATATAGCAACCTAAACTTTTTTAAGACTGGAACCAGCTATGTATACCTGTCCAACCTGTTCCCTTCTAAAGACTGTTATATCATCACGACTCGTGTGTGTTTCCTGCAGAAAGGCTAAGCCAGTTTGCAAACATTTAAGGTCATGCAGGGCCATGTGGCATTTACACTTTTCATGGGCCCCTTTAATATTCCAAGTCACAAAAACATAATCATTACTCATACACAGGATCTTTCTAAGAAAGAAACATAGTTAGACATAACAGGAACTTTGGAAAAGAAAAGGAGGACATAAACAAAACGTCAGCAGAGCAGCCCCACTTGTAAACAGTACAACAAGGGGATAGCTGAAACTGATACATATGGACTTTTTGTCACTGGAACAAGACATGAAAAATGCCATAAAAAATCTTCATTATCATTGATCCTTGCATGATGTATGCAGAGGTCTAGCCACAAAAGAACAAAATGCTAGTGCAGTTGCTAAAGTTTTACTGCAGTATATTGTTCACTATAAAAGACTGCAGTATATTAATTCAGATCAAGGTCCATATTTTCAAAGTTGTTTGGAAAAGAAATTCCTGGCCTGACATGGAATCACATATTCCCAAAATACTCCATACCATCCACTTAAAGATCCTAAACCAGAACATTTCAGTAGGACCTCTTGAAAACATTGGGTGACCCTGACCCAGTGAATGAAAGCAAGAAGAAGTAGAAGATAAGTTCTGTGGTCCATGTCTAGAACTGTACTTAGAATAAATGCACCAAGTTCTCACCTTTCTTCCTAATCTTTGATAAAGAAGCCTGCCTAGGTGTGGACAAAGTGTTTAATCTTCACTACATGTAGAACTATGTGAAGTGTCCCAACTTCACATAATGTGAAGTGACCGTTCATGTAGTCTTTCACCTGGTGAAGTGCCCACTTCCCCAGTAGAAGATTACATGTAGTGGCACTTCACTGATAAAGGTGCCACTATGCATAGTTCTTGACAGGAAGAACAACTGTATGTGCAATGGCACCTTGACTGGCACAGTGTCACATGCAGTTCTTCCTTTTGTTTTTGTTTAATGAAAAAAAGAAAATAACCACCTATACTCACAAACAGTAGGATATTTTTCACCACATCCCACCACCCCGAGAGTGTTTAGTTACTCTCCCATCCTCGGTAACAACCTTCTTCTCTTGTCTCCACTTTCCCAGCAAAAATGTAATATTATAATTTACTTCCACACCCCAGTCATAGACCAGCATGTAATTTTACCCCTGTGCACCTCACCCAACCTCTCACCAACTTGACCCCATCAAATAATATGAGCACCCTACCCACCACCTTCTATACTCAACAACCCTCCTCCTCCACTCATGCAAAGAATATTTCTTAAAGTTTGGTATAACCTATAAAATAAAAAAAAAATCATCTGTTTCAATGACCAACCTCTCTGTTCCTCAATGGCTAACTCAGTGAATGAATAAGTGATGACATGCCTTGAGTAGTAACAGCTGATTGGCCACTGTGGTTAGCCAATCAGCTGATACTACTAAGGCAAGTCATCACTAATTCATTAAGTGAGCAGGTGACGAACAGAGAAACTGTGATGAGAATGGCTTTCTGTTTTATAGAGTACACCAAACTTTAAAGCATATTCTTTTACGTGAGTGGGAGTAGGAGGGTGATGGGTTGCCAAAGGGTGGTGGCGTTGAAGTTCTCATATAATTTCATTTTCAGGTGGGTGAGGGAAAGCATCATGTTTAATAAGAAAACTTTGTTGGGGCACTGGCAGAGGAGGAAGGTGGGTGCTATGAGGGTGGGGTAGAATGTTGGGGGAATAATTTAATAATCAGATATGGTGGATGGGATACTTGCCACACAAGGTGTGGGATGGTTTTGGTTTAAAAAGGAAAAAGGAACAATGCATAGTGGCACAATGCTGGTGAAAGGGGCCACTCACCGAATTACACCTGTCAGGAACTACTTGCAACTTTTGTTGGCAAAGTGCTACTACATGTAGTCTTTACTTGGCAAAGTGGACACTTCACCTGGCAAAGAACTTCATGAAGTGTCACTTTGTGCTACAAAACGTGGGATCATATGACACAATTCTAACTGTAGCAAAGTTTAAACACTCCACATACACCTAGGTACTACACTTTAGCCTACATGGATGATATGGGCATATTTAAGCAGACATTGGATGAGCATCTCTTCCATGTGAGAGAGGTTTGGAGCAGACTATGCGATTTTGGACTGACTACAAAACCAGAAACATATCAGATAGGGATGGACAAGATGCAACACCTGGGTTATCGTGTGGGAAAGAACACATCAGGCATGAACCTGCTAGGGTAGAGGCAATTTGGGATTGGCCCACGCCCCTCAAACTAAGAAGAAGCTGAGCACATTACTTGGAACTATGGGATACCATTGCTGCCCCCTCGTCAAACAGCAGAGCTAATAAACTGCCAGGAAAGTGGGTGGAATACTGGGAAGTTGCCTTCCAGTAACTGAAAGTGGCACAGTGCCAGGAGTCAGTGCTAGTGAGCCCTGGCTATGTTTTTAGGTTCATTGTACAGACAGACATGAGTGACCATGGATTTAGGACATTCATCTTACAAGTGTCCAGGGATGCAGTAGAAAGGACAGCTGTTTTCACCAGTCAGATACTGCTGCAGAGGGAAATTAATTATTTCTATATCAAGAAATTGCCTGCACAATCAAACAACTGCACCCATACCTTTATGGGAGATTATTTGCAGTGGTCACAGACCACAACTCCATTTTATGGCTGAATAAGATGAGTAAGCAGAATGCCAAACTGTCGTGTGGGAGTATCAGCCTCCAGGATTATTATTTCACCACACAGCATCACAGAGAGGAGAACATAGAGGATTGTGTATGAGCAATTATAGATAACAAGGCTGTATTTCAATTGAGAGGCTTACATTGTAACAGAAAACATTGAGAGCACAGCTCGAGAGGTCGTCCGTTACCATGGAAATCTCAAGATTGAAAAACAGCTTTGTATTTGTATAGTCTCTCATATATAGTCTTTCACAGTGTATGGGCAACCATTACAGGTACTTCAAGCCTGTGCCTAACACTTATAAAAAAAGATCCCCCATGTTCCACTAATTCCTTTAACATTGCGGGACATGGGACCATAGCGGTTCTTTCAGTTACCTCTGATTTCTGGGTTCAGCTCTCTCCCCACTATGGCTGCTTCATCAGGTGTTGTGGTTTGCATAAAGGTGGCACAAGAATACATTCTAACTAATACATTAGTAGGGGCATCACTACTAGGAAGCAGGAGGTTATCATGCCTCTCTACAAGTCCTTGGTAAGGCCACACTTGGAATACTGTGGTCAGTACTAGATCTCTTGTACTAGGACCTTCAATTTAGGGTTAAAAAAAAGGAGTTAGTGTGTTTGTCAAGAGGTAGTTGAAGTAAATTGTTATCTGTTATCTGTGTACTTATCTAGGTGCTTGTCACAGGTGTCAGAAGGGAAATGTTATCTGTGAAATTAACTAAGTGTAGAAAGATTTGCAAAGTAGGGGGAGTGGCTTAGCTAGAAGGATCCAGGTTAAGACCAGATATGAACACTGCCCTAGATAGCTTCTGCCACAAAGCAGACAGAAAACCAGGAGGAAGGAGCTACTGGTATAACTAAAACTTCTCTACTGGGGCTAAGAACTAGATCTCTTGTACTGGGACCTTCAATTTAGGGTAAAAAAGGAGTTAGTGTGTTTGTCAAGAGGTAGTTGAAGTAAATTGTTATCTGTTATCTGTGTTATCTGTGTACTTATCTAGGTGTAAAGAGTAAGGATTGCAAACAGTTAAGGGGCCAGAAATAAGACATGATGAGAGTGGTGCAGTGCAGTGGCTGTGGAGCAGCAGTCTTCCGGGAGACGTTCTGGAGGATGCGGTGTTGTCCCATCTGCAGGCACCTCTCTGGGCTGAGGGAGGAGGTTGCTCATCTCCAGGCTGAGTTGGCCAGGATTTGTGGGACCTCCTCTTCCATCCAGGGACCACCAGTGCCACTGCTGTTGCCTCAGAGGTTGCCAAGGAAGAGAAGCGGTTGGACCACAGTGGGCTCAGAGAGGGTGAGGGTGGTAGAACAGAGGTGCATCCCTCTAGTTGTACGTCTCCACACCCTATGCCATTCTGGCAAAGGTGGTTCATCTATGGAGGCACCTGCAGAGGAGACCAAGGAGGATGTTGGGAACCTCCACAAGGGAGACCCACAGGAGGTGGCAGGGGACCCTGCAGGAAGGAACAACTCCTGGTGGGGACTCCATTGTTAGGAAGGTAGAACTGGGGGAGGAAGGGAGAGGAGGTGAGGTGCCTGCCTGGTGCCATGGCTTGGAGGGACAGGGAGCGAATCCTCAGGATTGCTGGAGCAGCTGCATAGGGGAAGGAGCTGGATGTCATTGTCCACCTAGGGACAAATGACCTGGCTAAGAAAGGGATTAGAGAAGTGCAGGAAGAGTTTGTGGAATTTGGGAGGGGCCTTAGACAAGTAGCACGCACGGTAACCTTCTCGGAGGTGCTGCCCATCTATGACGTAGGAGAGGCTAGGGTGTTCCGCAGCATGGGATTCAATCAGTGGTTGAAAAACTGGTGTGGAGTTCAGGGATTTGGCTTCATTGGGGACTGGGGGTCCACCTGGAGTGATGCAAGCCTATACTGGCATGATGGGCTGCATCTGTCCAGGAGGGGAACCAGGATCCTAGGTGATAGGTTTAAATGTGTCATTGGCAAGCATTCAAACTAGCCAAGGGGGGGAGGCACTGGAAAGGAGCAGGGAAATCCTAGCCCCCCAAAAAAAATCATGGTAGAAAGTGTGGTAAACACCAACATAGAGGTGTCGATAGGGAGAAGGGCAGGGATAAATGGAGAACATGACAAAGGCAAGAAGGAACAGGGATGGGGAAAAAAGGAGTAAGGCCATCAGGAAATGGAGGGTAATGAGTACCAATGCCCGTAGTCTGGGCAACAAGCTCCCTGAGCTGGTGGCCTTGATGGAAGAGGGATGCCTGGATATCGTAGCAGTCACAGAAACATGGTACACAGAGAACCATGACTGGGATGTTAACATACCAGGGTACATAACCTACAGGAGAGACAGGCAGGGGAGAAGAGGGGGAGGATTAGCTCTCTATGTAAAGGAAGGGATAAAAGCAACTGAACAAAAGAGCACAGAGGGAGGAGAGAAGGCACTGTGGGTCACCTTGGAGACTGGAAAGGGCACCACAATCCGCATAGAGGTTGTGTACAGACCCCCATGTCAGGGGGAGGGAATGGACAAGGATGTGATAGAAGGCATTCTTAGAATGGCAGAGAAAGGGGAGATACTGTTGATGGGAGACCTGAATATGCCAGATGTTAGCTGGAGCACATTTGCTGCAGTCACATCCAAGAGCAGGGCCATTCTTGATGCCCTATAGGTGGCAGGCCTCAGACAGCTAGTTTCGGAACCCACTCATGAGGGAGCAATCTTAGATCTCATACTCTCAAATGGGGGCAGTGAGAGGATCTCAGATCTAGAAGTGGGTTGCCATCTGGGAACAAGTGGCTATCAAACAGTGTGGTTCACGTTAAACTCAGCTACAGAGTCAAGCCATACAAAAGTGAGGGCACTGGACTTCAGCAGGGCTGACTTTGGCAAGATGGGAGAGTGCCTAAGAAAAGCACTAGCAAACAGGCTAGAAGGAGGTGTGGAGCAACAATGGGGAATCATCAAAACTGCCATCACAGAGGCAACAAGCCTTTGTTTGAAGCAAATAAACAAATCAAAATGAAAGAAAAAACCACTATGGTTCTCAAAAGAGGTGGCTGTGAAAATCAGGAAGAAAAAGATAGCATTCCGGAAGTATAAGGAAACACAGAAGGAGCAGGACAGAGAGCTGTAGCAGTTAAGGCAGAAGGAAGCAGGGAGGGAAGTCAGAATAGCAAAGGCCCAAACTGAGGAAAAGATAGCCAACTCGGTTAAGAAGGGGGATAAAACCTTTTATAGGTACATCAGCGAGTATAGAAAGACAAAGGGAGGGATACTGAGGCTGAATAGAATGAACAGTGGGTGGGCAGAGGGGGACAGTGAAAAAGCAGGGATACTGAATGAGTATTTCTGCTCAGTATTCACAAAAGAGGAGGGGGAAGTGCCTAATCCAATTAACAGAAGCACTCTTGATAGGGGGTCGATCCCAGTCCTTTCACAGAAGAAAGGGTTCTGTAAGAACTCCAAAACTGAAGGTGGACAAAGCAATGGGGCCTGATAGAATTCCACCCAGAATTCTAAAAGAATTAAGGGGAACTAGTGAAACCTCTGGCTACTTTTTTAATAAATAATGGAGGATGGTATGGTACCCGAGGACTGGAGGAAAGCAGAATGTGATTCCCTTCACAAAAGTGGGACCAAGAGAGAGGCAGAAACTACAGACCTGTCAGTCTGACCTCTGTGGTAGGGAAAGTGATGGAGTCACTTCTGAAGGAAAGAATTGTTGAGTACCTAGAGGCCAGTGGGGCACAGGACCCAAGGCAGCATGGGTTCACAGTGGGAAGGTCATGTCAGATGAATCTAATAGATTTCTTTGACTGGGTGAACAAAGTAGTAGACATGGGAGGGGCTGTGGACATGGCCTACCTAGACTTTAGCAAGGCATTTGACACAGTCCTACACAAAAGCTTAGTAGTCAAATTAACCAGCCTGGGAGTGGGTCCCAGGGTGGTAGCCTGGGTAAAACATTGGCTGGACAACAGGACACAGAAGGTAATTGTAAATGGAGTCCACTCTGAAGAAAGAGGGGTTACTAGTGGGGTACCACAGGGTTCAGTATTGGGTCCAGTCCTTTTCAATGTCTTCAAGGTGACATTGCAGAGGGACTGAAGGAAAAGTATGCCTCTTTGCAGATGACACAAAGATCTGCAACAGGTTTGATACACAAGGAGGCATGGAAAGGATGAGAAGGGACTTGGCAAGGTTGGAGGAATGGTCAGAAGTATGGCAGCTAGGATTCAATGCAAAGAAGTGCAAATAATGCACCTGGGAAACAAGAACCCAGGGAAGAATACTCAATGGGGGAGGGGCAGAACAACAACTAAAAGGCAAGGACCTGGGGATAATCATATCAGATGACCTTAAGGTTAGCAAGCAATGTGAAAAGGCAGTAGGGAGGGCTTGGGTTATACTGGGATGCATAGGGAGAGGCATCACCAGCACAAAACAGGAAGTTGTAATCCCTCTGTACAGACAGTTGGTAAGACCCCATCTGGAGTACTGCGTCCAGTTCTGGAGACCCCATCTCCATAAGGGCATAGACAGGATAGAGGCAGTCCAAAGGAGGGCAACTAAAATGGTGCAGGGTCTGTAAGAGAAGCCGTATGAGGAGAGACTAAAGGAGCTTAATATGTATACCCTTAAGGAAAGAAGGGAGAGGGGGGACATGATAGAAACTTTTAAGTACCTCAGTGGAATCAGCAAAGTCCAAGAGGGTAGCATCTTTCAGAAAAAGAGACGTGCAAGAACAAGGAGACACAATTTAAAGATAGAGGGGGCGGTTCAGGGCAATGTGAGGAAGTATTATTTCACAGAGAGGGTAGTGGATGCATGGAACAGCCTTCCTGAGGAGGTTGTGGGGTCTAAAACTGTGGGAGAATTCAAGAATGCATGGGACAGACATGAGGCAATTCTTGTGGGGGGTAGGAAGAAATAGGCTGTTGGTTAGCTAGGATCTGCGGCCTATCCTGCAGGTAGGGAAATGGGCAGACTAGGTGGGCCAAGTGGTCCTTATCTGCAGTCAAAGTCTATGTTTCTATGTTTCTAAGTACAGGAGACCTCACTTCAAAAAGGACATTGACCATTTGGAGACAGTGCAAAGAAGAGCTACAAAAATGGTTCAGAGTCTACACCACAAAACGTATGAGGAGTTAAATTTATACTCCCTTGATCAAAGAAGAAACAGAGGTGACATGATCGAAACATTTAAGTATGTGAAGGGGCTAAACACATCTCAAGCAGGTAATCTATTTCAGCACAACACAACAGCAAGTAGAAGGGGCCATAATTTGAGGTTGGTTGGAGGGGCTCTATGATGCTGGTTCGACAACACTTTTGTCGACCGGCATCACAGCATCAGGAATAATGTTGACTGCAAGTTGTGGTTAGCACATCACCGAATGTCTTCTGGTCCTGGTTTTCTATAGGGGTTTCACCCTGAACTTCCTATGCAGGGACCCTCCCGCACCCCATACTATTTATAATCAACTCAAAGTTGGAATTTATTCAGGGAGGTGGCATACGACTTGGAGACAGTATGCCCCTGTCTCAGGCACACCAACACAGTGACCTGTCAGTGACCTGTCGATTTCGTCAACAGCGATGTAGGTCACTGTGTTGGTGTCAGTGTACAAGGGGTATACCGGTTGGGGATAGGTTCAAAAGTAACCTCAGGAAGTACTTCTTCACAGAGACAGTGATGAAACTATGGAACAGCCTGCCCCAGGAGCTGGTAGCATCAAAAACAATTAGAGATTT
Organism: Neoceratodus forsteri; assembly: GCA_016271365.2. NCBI lineage: Eukaryota > Metazoa > Chordata > Ceratodontiformes > Ceratodontidae > Neoceratodus > Neoceratodus forsteri. Next base: position 382,450,805 of record CM057453.1, read on the forward strand.
CAAACTTCCCTGGGATAGACATTGCGGAGAGGTTAGGTTGCAGGCAATGTGAAGGAGTAGTCTTTTTGGGCAGACTAGATGGATCATGTGGTCCCCATCTGCCGAGATTTTTCTTATGTTCTTATGTTGTGCTGCAGTAGCTATGTAGCTAGTGCAACACAACAACAAAATGACATCACTACTGCAGCACAAAACATTGTTCTAGGGATGGATTGCTGCCTAGAACAACATTCTACCGTACATTATAATGCTATTGCAGATGGGTTGTCACAGCAGCATGTGTATATAGGAGGAACAGATAGATAGAGCGAATGAAGTAGATATTCTTGGGCCTCACAACTATACAACTTCACGATGTTAAGGAGGATGGTAGATGATAACTGTGCAGAGGAGGATTAGGAAAAAGTTGACATCCTGAGCAGATTCTTCTGCTCATTCTTCACAGAGGAGAGAGAGAGGAGGATGGGCCAACAAGGAGCAATGGGAACACGGGGGGGGGGTGAGCACAAGTCCATTTACAGAGGAAAGAATCCTTAAGGAATTTGCAAATCTGAAAGTGGACAAGGCCATAGGACCAGACAGGATACATCCAAGGGCACTAAGGGAACTCAGGGAGGAGCTTACTGCACCAAAGACAGCTTTATGCAACATATCACTGGAAACAGGAATTGTTCCGGAGGACTGAAGGTGAGCTAGTGCAGTTCCACTCCATAACAGCGAGGAAGCCAGCAACTATACACTAATCAGTGTCACATCGGTGGTGGGAAAATTAATGGAAAGCCTTTTAAAGGGAAAAGGCTGGTGTGATATCTTAAATCCAGTTCACAGGATCAAAGGCAGCATGGATTCATGGGGTGGTGGTCATGATGGACAAATCTGATTGATTTTTTTGACTGGGTGACCAGGGAAATAGATCAGGGAGGAGCAATGGACAAGGCCTACTTGGACTTCAGCAAGGCCTTCTACACTCTGCCACATAGTAGACCGATAAGAGAAATTGGATAGTCCAGCGGTGAAAGCCAAAGTGGTAAACTGGGTAAAAAACTGGTTAATGTATAGGCAGTAGACAGTGATGGTAAATGGCACTCACTCAAATGAGGCAGACAGTGACCAGTGGATTGTTATAGGGCTCAGTACTGGGTCTGGTCTTGTTCAATGTTTTAATAAGTGACATTGCAGAACTTGAAAGGATGGTGTGCCTTTTTGGAGAAGACACCAAGATCTGTAACAGGGTGGATACTCAGGAGGGGGTGGTTAAAATGAGCAGGGATCTTAGAAAACTTGAGGAGTGATCAAGAGTATGGCAGCTGGGTTTCAATGCCAAAAAATGCAAAATCATGCACCTGGGACACAGAAACACAGGAGCTGAGTATTACAGGTGGCGGAGGGTTACTGCCAGCCAGTAAGTAGAAAAGGAATTTTGGGGTTAAAATATCTAAGGACCTCAATGTAGCAGGGCAGTGTAACAAGGCAGTGGGTAGGGCCAGTGGGATTCTGGGTGAATAGGGAGAGGCATCACCAACAAAAAGAGGGAGGGGATGTTAACACAGTACAGATCATTGCTAAGATCACACCTGGAGTATTGTGCCAAATTCTGGAGGCTTCATCTTAGAAAGGACACATAGACAGGATAGAAGCAGTCCAGAGGAGGGCAAATAAAATGGTGCCGGGGTTGCATGAGAAACCATATGAGGAGAGGCTGAGGGATCGTATCATGTACACTCGGGAAGAGAGGACGGAGAGGGGGAATTTGATAAAGACCTACAAGTGTCTTACAGGGGTGAACAGGGTACAGGTGGTTATCCTGTATCAAATGATAAAGTGCAACAGAACAAGAGGACATGTGCAAAGCTAGAAGGGGGGAAGTTTTGGAGGGATGTGAGGAAATACTACTTCTCTGAAAGAGTGGTTAATGCCTCGAGTAGCCTGCCACCAGAGGTGGGGGAGCAAATACTGTGAGGGGTTTCAAACATGCATGGGATAGGCATTGGGGAATACTGGTAAATAAGGTGGGGTGGTTGCCAAGGACCTGTTAGCGTCTGCAGAGACAGAATAGGCAGGCAAAATCTAGGCAGACCGAGTGGGCCATGTGGTCCTTTTCTGCCGACAGATTCTATGTTTCTATAAAATCCAAAAGGGAAGGTGTGATGGCCAAATTATTTTCTGTATAATGCAACTAAATTATTTGCTATTTGTCAAAATCCTGATCTGTGTATCAGAAATTTGTCCCAAAGCAAAGCCAGAGTAGGTGTGAAAGGCCAACTGTATGAAGCAAGCTTGAGAAGAGGGAAGCATCTTTACATGAATCGATTATCAATTCATTTGGAGATGAAGGGCCAGGCATGGCTGACACTTTTGTTGTGTTAGATGACCTTCCAAAGAAAGTGACTTTTTCCAAAGCCCTTGGCACCATACTATCAAAGCAGAGGCAGAACCCCAGAACTGGGTCTGCAATTAGCTTCAGCTAATCAGGTGACTCTGCTGCAGGAGAAGTGAAGTCACAGACCTTAAACTCAAGTACACTTAGGGAGGGAGGGAGAGAGAGAGAGAGAGGGAGAGAGAGAGAGAGAGAGAGAGAGAGAGAGAGAGAGAGACGGAAACAGTAGGTTTGCTCTTTTTTTAACTGGGAATTCTGTGTGTACCATTTAAACGAGGGGTCCTGGCTGTGGGTCTGAAGAAAAGATTGAAGTTACAGTGTAGTGTGCATAATAAAACACCATAACTGTTGAGAATGGTATCCGGTGATACTTGTGACTGCAAATGAGTGACTACGTTAATAGCTACTCATTTGCAGTGCCTTACATTTGAGCTACCTTCTAAGGGTAGTGAGGGAAAGGTACAGCAAGGGTAGGGAAGAGTGAGGGATGGCTACAGATACAGCAGGATAGTGACCGGAAGGGGAGGGATAGGGAAGAGGATTTCTGTGGGGCAGTGCGGCATACTGCTGCCAAGCTAGCCATGTGATGTGGTGGTGAGGGTGGCTAGCTTCAGTGCAGCAGGTGCATGGGCTGGGGAGAGGTATAATTTTTTGGTTGTATGTGGTAATGGTGACCGCCAAAGAGTGGTCATCGTTACGGTGAAGTCAGAGCACCAAAAATCAATTTCGGCACTCTGACTCCCCGGCACACAACAAAAAAAGGGCTGGGGACTTACATTTTTTTTATTTATGTGGGGGGGGCTGCACCCCCTTCATCCCCCCCACACTCCCCTACATAGGATTCTCAACTCCAGGGGAGTGCATGTCTGGGAGGGCAAAACATAAAAAAAAAAAATCCAGGCCGGGCACAACAAAAACGAACCTGCTCCCAGACCTGAACCCAGCACCCTAGCCACCAAAGCCATGAGCTGACCTGCTACAACACAGGGCCAGCTCAACAGCCTACCACAGCACCACCCCTCAAATCCCCTCCCACCTCTCACCAAGTGTGCTCGCTCCCACCCACACGAGTACCTGTAGCGTCCTCGCTCCCACCCCCCTGCACGTGTACCTGTAGAGACTTTCTGTCATTATGGTCACCAACCCACCCCATCTGGTCACTGTAGCTGCCCGGTAGTCGCTGTGCCATGTACCATGATTCAGTTGCCCTTTTGGGGGGTTGCTCAATCATGGTTGTGCATATCACAGTATACCTATTTGTTTTAGCGTACACTTGAATTTTGTTTTTGTTTTTTAGACCGTCCCCCCCTCCCCAACATGCACCCCCGGAGCTGGTAATCTAAAATCGGGGGGGGGGCTCAGGCCCCAAGCATAAATGCTTGTTTTGGTTGCTGGATGTGGTGTCGCCAATAAGTGTACATCTCTGATTTGGTTTTCAGAGATGTACACTCTCTGTAACGGCGATCGCTGTTTTGTGATCGCCATTATGACATGGAACCATTGTCAACATAGATAAGCATTTTCATACATTAGTGGGCAAGCTTTATTTTCTAAATCCTGTTATGTTTACCATCTATATGGGGAACTTGTGAATATTGTATATATTGGTTTATTACTGTTACATCCAGCTAACCAGTCTTTCGTAATATATTCGATTTTTTTTTTCTTACTGAAACTGGAGAAACTGGTTTGTGTTTGACTGCATCCATGAGAGAAAGGTACCTGGATAAGGCGTTCAGTGAAAAGCATCTTCGAGATATTGAAATGTGCCTGCCCAGAACAGAGACCCTCACTATGGGGAGTCTGAAGGGCAGAAGGTAGAGAACAAAGGGGTTATCAGATCAATGGTCTCTGCTTTTGCTGAAGAGAGGATCTTAATGGTGACAATGCTGGTCTGACTGAAAGAGAGATACAGGGCCCAGCTATTAATAATTCACACTTTGTGACATTCCACTGGTTACCCAGCACATTATTTCTGAATAAACATTATACATACATAAGCCACACATTCATTTCATATTTTATGTCTTTTTTACAGTCCCCCCCCAGCTTTCACCTGGCACCACATGCCACAAAATGGAAACAGGGATGCAAGCTCTGCCCCCTCCAATTGTGTTTCTGGGGGAAGAGGAAATGCTGTTAATTATGCAGTACATAAGAGGATCCCATCATGATGAGCCATCTTACTCCTTTTGGGCAAGTAAAATGAAGGAAATCTTTGTACTTTGGAGGTGGAACAGTAAAAAAACTATGTGCTTACATCACTGAGGTACAGATACCAAAAGAATATTAAGATGCCTATAAATACATTTACTGTATTCGTTAAACAAAAGTGCAAGCAACAGTGACACTCCTGTACTACTAACCAATGTTTTTCACTTTTTTTTTGTTCTCTTTAATTTCATGTTGGAAAGGTCACAATCAGTCAGTGTTAGCAGCTTCATCATACTCATTAATCCTCATTAACATATGTATTACTACCAGTGGCTTGTTTACTATGGCCCAGATACTCAGACTGCACGGGGCAGTGGCACAAGCCTGGGCGCAGCGCGACTGGGATATGCCGGGCCAGGATCAGGTGATATTCAATGGTGATGTGCCACGGTGCAGCACCGTTGAATAAGGCAAGGTTGGTGCACATACTGCGCATGGCGCAGTGGCACTGCGCTTGTGCAAGCCTCAGATAGGGAGCACGGGGATGTGCCGGCACAAGTAAAGTTGTGCTAGGTGCATCACCCATGATATTCAGCAGGGGGCATGCAAATGAGACCATAAAATATGCAAGGCACAAATGGGGCCGTTTGCATGTCAGTATGGCCCCATTTGCATGCCTTGCGCAGGGCATCCCAGTGACTTGTGTGCCTAACGCCCTGCACAGCATGAAGTATGCAGTGGGGATCCTGGGGCATCCCCCGCCCCTTAGCCATGAGCACAGTACATGTCAAACATAGATATCCCTGGTAGTCTAGAGGCCCCCCTCCCGAGTCTCCAATTCCTGAGATATGTATATGTGACCATCCCTGGTGGTCTAGTGGTCTCCCACCCACCCGATTCCCTAAGAAATGTGAAAAAGACCATCCCTGGTGGTCTAGTGGAGCCTCCCCTCCCATTGCCGTGATCACGGTACAGCTCCCTCAAAAGATTTCCAAGGTGATCCAGTGGCACCCCTCACCCCTCCCACCCACACTGGGCCCCTTGCCCACCCCATCATCAGTGGCGGCTGCAACCCCACCTGCATACCGCCCGGCCACCCACCGAATGACAGGTACAGTATGGGCTGTAAGCCCATTGGTCCCCAGTGTGGGCCAATGGGCTTGCAGGGCATATTGTACTAGACAGTCCCGTCCGTGGGAGAAGGATTGAGCATTCTGCAACTGCTATTCTTCTCCAGGGGGGAGACAGATATATTTTGAAAGACTCGGTGAATAACTGCTGCATTATCTACAATATTTAGTTGGCCAACTGCAGGGGAAAGTAAAGAAAATAACAGATAACTAGAAAACAACAAAGTTAAAACATAACTGGTGTAAATCTAGTGTTTTTAGCTTTTCATTATAATAAAGAGTTGCTCTTTAAAGGCTGGCTGAAGGCATGGTGCATGGAGGAGGGCTTCGGCTGCTTCCAGGACTAGGAACCAATCTGGGAAGATGGAACTTCTATAAGGAGGACTGATTGCATCCTTCTGGGAAAGGGACCGTAGTGTTGGAAGGTTTAGATGCTAATTGGATGAGCCTTTAAACCAGCAAGGGGAGATAGAAAAAACAAAGAAGGCAATACTTGCCTCCTCCAAAATGATAGGAAGACAGAGGGGGAAATTCCAAGGGATGGTACAACCTTAAGGCCAGTGTCATAGGAAGTCTGTGACAGAGACAGGGCAAAAAGGGTAAAGGACACAGTTGGAAAGGGGAGGTAAGTGGATCAAAGGGTAAAAGTAACAAGGTAACCAGAATGGATGGGTTGGCAGAAACAGTAGGTGTTAGTATGGGCAAGCAGGGAAAGAAAGCAGAGGGCAGAGTGGGGGGTGAGAAGGAGTGGGGAACCAAGTGTGTGAACATCAGTAGCCTTGCAAACAAAATCTGCCACTAGGAAGCTATCATGGCAGAGGTTCACCTGGATCTAGTATCCCTTAGACAGATGTGGTACACCATGTATTATGACTGGGACCGGGCCATACCAGGCTACTCACTTTTTGGGAGAGGCAGGGCTGGGAAAAAAGGAGGAGGGGTGTCACTGGATGTGAGAGAAGGAATAAAAGGGCATCCTGCTAAGACTGCATTGAAATAACAGTGCAATAAAATGCACGTTGAGAAAATAGCGTGGGTGAAAACAGCAACATGGATATAATAGTGGGGATATTATAGTGCTGTACATGTAGCTGTTGTCACTCATGCCAAGTAGAGTAAGTCCACGAGTGTGTGCTGCTAACCGTGCTGACAGAATAGCACAGAGGTTAGATTCACAAGCTGTGAATGGGCTTGCTACATCCAGCTAACCTGGGTTTGATTCTGACACTGTTTTTTTTTTTTGCTATTGTGCCCCCCCCAGTTGCCTCCCCCGGAGTTCTAATAGTAAATCTTCCCCCCTGACTTTGCCTCCCCATGAGTCACCACCCCAGATTTAGAATAGTAAATCACCCCCGACTTTCACCCTCCCAGAGTCTACAATGGTAAATCCGCACCCCCCCGTCTTGCCACACTATCATTACTTTACAATGTCTTTCTGAGATTCAGTTTTTACTGCTGACTTTTTGCCTGTGGTATTATTGACCATGATGGGGTTTTTTTCAGTGTTTTTTTAACGGGACCCGAATTAAAGCCAATGAAGTGTAGATACATTAAGGTGAGGAGGGTGTAGAGGTGCTGTGGATAACCCAGGAAATTGGCTGTGGTACCACTATCTGGATAGAAACAGTTTACAAACTTAGGTACATTAAGGTGAGGAGGGTCTAGAGGTGCTGTGGGTCACCCTTGAGATGGGCTGTGGTACTGCTATCTGGACAGAGATAGTTTACAGACCACCAACTGAAGGGGAGGAGATGGACAGGTCCCTAGGGGAGACCATCATCATCATGGCAGGGAAGGGGGAGATGCTGTTAGTTGGATTTTTCAGTCTATTGGATGTGGAGTGAAACCTACAAGCTGCAGCTTATGCAAGGATCAGGGCCATCTGAGACTCACAAACAGGAACAGCATTGCAAACATCACAGTACAATGTCCCCTGGGTACCAATGATTACTGTATGGTGTGTTTCAATGTAAGGAAAGGAGCTGAGATGAGCCACAGAAAAACAAAGGTCCTGGCTTTCTGGAGGGTAGATTTCAAAGAAATGCGTGACTGCTTTAAGAAATACCTTGAGGGGAGTGATAGCGAAGGAGGGGTGGAGGAACAATTGAAGGGAGTAAGAGAGGGCATTATTAGGGCAAAAAGATTCTGCTCAAAAGACATAAGAAAAGGTAAGAGGAAAAGAAGACCATTACGGTTCTCCAAGGATATGGCAAAGGCAGTGAATGGAACAAGCATTTGTCAATGCTGAATGTTTGCTTTCTGATATTAGCATTGGACGTGCAAGAGTTAGGCAGATGCAGAATAGAAATGGCAATGAAGTACTGAACTCATGCCAACCCCACCTCCACCCTGAAGAGATGGACAGGCATTGGGGTGTACCTTTGGGTCATCACCTATAACACTCATGGCATTTCACCTCACCCTGTCATGCAGACACCAACAAGTGTTGAGGTGTGCCTTGGGGTGTTCGGCTTTAAAGTCACCCCATTTCATAAGGACATATGCTTTAATGGGTGCAGTATAGAGAATGGGGAGAACTCTGGGGCCAAAGAGTCCAAGGCACGCCTCGGTGCCTGTCACTGGCTTCAGTGTGGGAATGGAGGTGGAATGGCATGAGCATTACAGCCAGCAATCCAAAGGCACATACCTGATGCCTATCAGTCTGTACAGGGTGGGAAGTTATGGTTAGAAACCCTAACGCCCTGGGCGTTTGTTGATATTTGGACTACAAATTTTCAACATGGCCTTTTTTGTGACCCCCCCACCTCATGAAAGCATTTGGGACCTCTGCTCATGAACAGTGGCACTGTGATTTTGTTACTCTGTCCCGAACATCGATTTCCCACAGCGACTGCACCATTCTGTGCCAGATGTGCAAAAACACAGTTCAGGCAGGATGTGAAAAATGACAGCTGTACCATTCATAGGGAGGTGTGAAGAGATGGCAATGTTGAAAAGCTGGAGTTAAAATATTAAAAATGCTAGAATTTACAAGTGTACGTGGAAACTGCACAACAGATGCTCGTAACACGGTCATTTAGTGCAATTATTTCACCAGATTTTCAACACTGGCATTTTGTGACCTCTGCAGGTAAGTATGGGATGAGGGGGTGGGGGTGGTGTGAGCAGAGGTGGGTGCGAGTTTGGTGAGGGGCACTACAGACAGTGAGGACCATTTTCTTGTTTACAGATTTTAAAAATAAAAACAACAAAGGAAGGTTTTCTTTTTTTACAGGTAGTTTGGCACGCTTGAGTGGACTCCCAGTGTGCCACCTGGGTGTTTATTGGGGGGGGGGCTGTAGCCAACAGGAATTGGGCACCCCATCAGCATATAAAGTGTTTTGGGGCGGCACAGGAACTGAGGGGGAATGGGCACCACCTCAGCACACAACAAATGGGGGGGACATTATGCCGACGGGGATTGAGCTCCCCCATTGGCAAATGAACTTGGGAGGGGGCTTGCTGACAGGGGGATTTGGCACACCCGTTGGCTTTCATGGGGACTGTGAGAGGCCGGATGGTGACAGCTGTCACCATTTTTATTTAAAACAAATGGGGACATTATACAGACAGGGATTAGGCTACCCCTTCAGCAAATGAACTGGGGAGGGGGCATGCTATGCTGACAGGGGGATTGGACACCCCCATCTGCTTTCATTGGGACTGTGAGAGGTGGACGGCGATAGCTGCTGCCATGTATATTGAAATTGGTCACCAGACAAGGCAAGCTGTGATTCGCCACTGGAATCAGGGACCACCCCAGCAGCAAAAACAGCTGATTGTTAAATGACAGTGCACTCCCTGATTACAGCGGCGAATTTCTTTCAAGTTGGTGGCATGTTACAATACTGCTGTCATGACAGTGTGCTCCTCTATTGGCGCAATGGAGAACAGTCCCAAAATGGACTCCTGGCATTGGCCACAACACTGCTGCACCTCCACAACTACAGCAAGCTGACACAATATATTTCTTGTGCATGCACGCAAGCAAACATAAAAAGGATAGCTTTCAAAAGGTACAAGGAAACTCAAAGGAGAGTACAGTGTAGTGTACCAGACTAGACAGAAGGAAGCAGGAAAGGTGGTTAGGAAAGCAAAGCTCAGGCAGCGGAAAGGATTGCAAGGGAAGTGAGAAAGAGGGATAAGACTTTTTTTCTGATACAGAAATCAAAAACAAACTGGACAAACTCATTCTGTTTGGGAGAACATTACAGTATTATCCACATTAACTAATTACAGGAGCACATATGGGCTAACGCCTTCTAGCTCTTTTCACATCCTTAGTGTGAACTTTAGTATGAGGGTCCAGAATCTCCAAAAGTCTGTTTGTCTGGAGAGTGTTAATATGTACATGTTTGAGGCCAGCAGGGGGACAGGGGACATGATAAACTTATAGTGCCTAAGGGGTTTTAATAAAGTGGATGTCAAAATGTATTTCTTCATGGAGCAGGTGGTGGATATTGTGGATATTTCTTCCTGGAGCACATTGTGAATATTTCTTCAGGGAGCAGGTGGTGGATAGGTTGGTCAATCTACACAGCAATGTGATCAATACTGGGACTATCTTGGCATTCAAAAGTGAATAGGACATTTCTAAGGGGTTAATTAGGAATAAAAAGCAGGCAGAGAGTAAATAGAGCTCTGGAAGGGTAGAGTGAAACAATATAGGGACATCAGAGCAGACTCGATAGACTTATTCTTTTGCTGTCCTTTATCATCTACATAGAAACATAGAAACATAGACAATGATGGCAGAAAAAGACCAGACATCATCCAGCCTTCCCAAGTTCCTTATAATCACTGGAACTTACTGTTCCTCCAGGGTACTAACCCTCCAAGTCATCTAGAAACATATACTTTGATGGCAGATAAGGACCGCTTGGCTCACCCAGTCTGCCCATTTCCCTTCCTATTAGATAAGCTGCAGATCCTAGCTAACCAACAGTCTGCTTCTTCCTACCTACCCCCACCAGAGTTGCCTTATGTCTGTACCATGCTTTCTTGAATTCTCCCACTGTTTTTTAACCCATGACTTCCTCAGGAAGGCCGGTCCATGCATCCAACACCCTCTCCATGAAAAAATATTTCCTCACGTTGCCCTTGAGCCATCCAACCATAATCTTCAGATTGTGCCCCCTTATTCTTGCACATATCTTTTTCTGAAAGATACTACCCTCTTGGACTTTGCTGATTCCCTTGAGGTACTTGAAAGTTTCTATCATGTCCCACCTCTCCCTCCTTTCCTTGAGGGTATACATATTAAGCTCATTTTGTCTATCTTCATATGGCTTCTGCTGCAGACCCTGCACCAATTTTAGTTGCCCTCCTCTATTTTCCTTCCTGGGTCTGTCACCCTCAATAACATAAGGTATGTCGGTAAACTTCAGAAATGTAGGCTTCCTGCTTAAGTTTGATTATTTGATTTCTAAAATCCCAAGCAGCGTGCCATACTATTAGGCTACTTTCTTCCTGTTTTGTGAACTTGTTAAACTTTACAATGCACAAATGTTATAGGCTCATATAAACTCCATTCACAGCACAATTCTCAGTGTAGATACCCTAAATGCAAAGTACTATGAGCATAGACTTCAACTTGCAGTAGATCTCCTTGAGCCAGGTTACTAGGGACGCAGCAAAGTTTAAATTCCTTGGCGAAGTGGCAACTTCGCATTCATTTATGACAACATGAAGTCCCCATTATAATGGGTGACTTTGTGTTGCCAACTTTACGTTCACTTTACATTCACTTCTCCTTATTTTTACACAAAGGCAAAGTGAGTGATAATGAAACAGCCCACAAATCACATGAATCACAGACCCAGTCTGCAGGTCACATGCTGTAGGCAAGAAGTTAATCAGCCAGACAGTAAAATAGTTTCACTTTTGCCTTGCCTAGACTTGGTGAAGGAGCTTTTGTCTATAGCAGAGAGAAAGAGAGAGAGAGAGAGGGCGTTAGATCTTGAATATTTTATTGAATTTAGAGCTTTTTTGGTAGTTTAGTTGCCTATTTGTTGTTTTTAGTTGTGCCCCTTTTGATTTTGATTTCTTATTCCACATCCTGATTCCTTAGTTTATGTCTTTTCATTTTTGTATCAGTAGTTGATCTTAATAGTGATTTGTGTGTGTGTGTGTGTGTGTGTGTGTGTATAAAATGGTGAGAGGTGGTTTTATTTCCTCTGGGGCACATAGAGAACAGTGTGTGGAGCCATGTATGCACGGTGACATCCCGCATATCAATCACAGCACTGAATTTAGTGCTGCTAGTAGTGCTCCCCTCCCTGAAAGAGAAGGCACTGGTGTGATGGAAGCACTCCCACTGGTGGCACCTACTACTGCCCCTACCACCACTTGCCATGGCTCCTGTGGATCAGCAGGAGCCAGAAGTCATACAGGAGCTGCAGTAGCAGCAGGTTGTCCCCCCCCAACAATTGCACATCAGCAGCAGGCCATAATCATAACACCTGTGCCCCCCACCTGTGCCCAGTCCTCTCCATAGCTTTTTTGTGTGGGAGTTCTTCTCTTCACTGCCCAGTGACATCAGTGTTGTGAAGTGCAAGGTTTGTGATGTGCTTGTGCATTGTGGGTCCAGGGTAGTCATCTGGGGTCAAGTGGTCATTGCACGCACCTCGCTAACCACCACAGTGTGGAGTGGGAGGCCAAGGCAGCAGAACATGGAGGGAATGCACCTGCTGGGCAACAGGTGGCAGCATGGCCTCTGCCTGCACAGGGTGCGAAGCACAGAAGGGTCAGGGAGCAAGTGGCAGCTCCACAACTTGCATCTGATGACTCTGGAGGAAACCCTGCAGCAATGCCTGCCACCCAGGCTGATTTGGGTGTAATGTGGAGTGTGGTAGACCACCTTGCCAACAGGAAGGAGAACCCTGAGAAGTGGTTGGAGCTTATGGAGGGTCACCAATTGCAGATTATGTCCATGCTCCAACTGCTGCTGTCTCACCACAGCATAGAACCTTAGAGTTTTTTTTGCTGTATAATTTTGATTTTGTGTTCTGTCTTTCTTTCTCAGTTATAATCTTGTTTCTCCCTCAAAAAATTTAAAAACTCCCCCTAAAACCAGTTTAAAGAAAGTAACATAAAAAATGCTGTCCTTCCCTTCCTTATATTCCTAATCATAGTTAATAATCTCTGTTTACAAACAGGATTTTTTTTTTGGCAGCAGTGTTTTCTTCCTTTTTTCTTGTTTGTGTTAAAGCAGCAGTGCAATAATCTGTCAAAGAGCAGGTGTGCACTGTCAGGTACCCAGCTCACTGCAAACATATATGATAGATGACTTTGTCCAGAGTTGATGGTATTAATAATATACCATGCGGTCCCATCTATTGAAGTATGAACAGTCAATACGGCTCTCAGTCCTCTATCCACAGTTTAATAATCCACAGCAATTACAGTAGAATACATTTCCCAAAAGTTTATTTTACCAGCACACAGATAGAGGTGCCCCATCCCACATAGCAATCCAAACCTTGTTGTGTGGTACCCGTGCTGTGTCAAGGCTGAGGTGGTAAAAAATGTAATGTCAAATTTATCTTACTGCAATGAGTGTGGATCATTAAGCTGTGGACAGTGACTGAGAGCCATGCTGACTGGTCTTCCACTTCCAGTCAAACAGTTATAGTACCTCAAATGTGCGCCCACAGAAAAACAGAGGCATTTCCTGAAACTACTGACATGCCACCATGCAGACAGGCATTCCCATGTTAATTTTGTGACATAAGAAAAGGGAGTGGTGAGAGTGCACTCACCTGATCTATATGGGCTTGATCTCTCAGACAGGGTACACCTCAGTAGGGAGGGTTTGAGGGTCCTCAGGGACAAACTGGGGGAATACATAACCACTACACTTAATTTAAACTACTGCAGAGAGAAGTGGGTGAGCAGGCCCACAGACTCTGAGAGGAGGTGGTCAGTGAACCTCCCCCCCACAGTAATGGAAGAGGTCTGGAGGGAGGAGGTGGGAGGGGGAAAATACACAGTTAGCAAAGGGTGAAGAACACATAACAAGGGTATGTGGAGGGGTGCACACATGGGATAAATGTGAATAGAAGAAAAGAGGGACGAGAAGGAAGGTCAGATTCTAGGTGGAGGGTGGTGTCTCTGAATGCGCGCGGAGTCTTGGAAACAAGATGGATGACCTGCAAGCACTATTAGCAGACAGGAGGGTGGACATAGCTGCAGTAACCGAGACTTGGGCAACATCACACCATGACTGGGATGTTGCTATCCCTGGATATAAACTATACAGGAGGGACAGAGTAGTCGGGAAGGGGGAGGGGTGGCAGTTTATATCAGGGAAGGAATAACTTGCATGAGGGAGGAGTCTAAGGAAGGGGAGGTGGAGGCATTATGGATTCAGTTAAGGTCCAATAGAGGGAGAAAGGTGAGGCTGGGGGTGGTTTACAGACCACCCAGTCAAGATGAGGAGAAAGACAGGGAACTGATCTCACAAATATTGGAGCTGCAGGGAAAGGAGAGGTGATAGCGGGGGACCTCAGCCTGCCCAAGGTGGACTGGAGGATATCATCCACAACATGTGCTAAGAGTCAGGTGATCCTGGAACTACTGCAGAGTGGGTTCCTGACTCAGGCTGTCACTGAACCAACAAAAGCTGAGGCAATTCTTAATCTGCTGCTCACATATGGGGAGCATGTACAGGAAATAATGGTCAGGGAGCCACTGGGCGTAAGTGACTATTGCACAGTGTGGTTCCATTTGGATATGGGCAGGGAAAACATCCCGACTAAGACTAAAATCTTGTATTTCAGGAGGGCAGACTTCAGGAAAATGGTTGAGGTTCTAAGAAGCCATCTGGTGGACATCAGAGCAGATATGGGGGTGGACCAAAAGTGGTCCATCATTAAGGAAGGAATACTGGTTGCCACAGATGAGTGTGTTAGGCTCAGGGGAAGAACACAAGGGCCAAAGTGCCCAGCTGGTTCAGTTCTGGGGTTGCCAAGGCAGTAAGGAAAAAGAGGTTGGCCTATAGAAAATTCAGGAAGACCAAGAGTGAGGTGGATAGGGAAAATTACCTAAGTTTTGGCTAGTGAGGCAAGTAAGGAAGTCCAGTGTGCAAAGACACAGAAAGAGCTGCAATTACTGAAGGAATTAAGAAGGGGAAGAAGGCTTTCTTTCACTATATAAGTGAAAAAAGGGACAAGTAGGATGGGATTGTTAGGCTTAAGAAAGGGGAGGAGTGGGTGGAGGATAATGGAGGAAAAGCAGAGATACTAAATGAATTCTTCTGGTCTGTCTTCACCTTCAGGAGGGAAAAGAGGAGCAGGGAGGAGGGAAACACAGACATAATGATAGAGGAGGATAGAGTGAGGGAGGGTCTGCAGACATTGAAAGTGGACAAATCACCAGGCCCAGACAGAGTACATCCAAGGGTACTATAGGAACTGGCTGAGGAGTTGGCAGGGCCACTAGCAGACCTATTTAATAGTTCACTAGAGTCAGGTGTGGTACCACAGGACTGGAGAACAGCATATGTAGTGCCCCTTTACAAAAGTGGTCCCAAGGATGATCCAGGAAATTACAGACCAGTCAGTCTGACCTCCATTGTGGGCAAGCTCATGGAGACCATACTAAAGGAAAGGTTGGTGGCATATCTAGAGGAGCATGGTCTCCAGGATGACAGGCAGCATGGGTTCATGGGGCGGAGATTGTGTCAAACAAATCTGATTGACTTCTTCAACTGTGTTACTAAGACAGTAGACAGGGGTCCAGCAGTAGACATCCTCTATCTTGATTTCAGTAAGGACTTTGACTCTGTGCCCCACAAACGGTTGACCAGGAAGTTGGTGGATCTTGGAGTTGGGGAGAAGATGTCCAGATGGGTAGAAAACTGGCTGAGGTACAGAACCCAGAGGGTGGTGGCGGGGGGAGAGTTATCTGGCACCAGAGATGTAACCAGTGGGGTCCCACAGGGCTCCCTGCTGGGGTCAGTGTTGTTCAATATCTGGGGATGGCATTAAAGGCAAAATGAGCCTATTCACAGATGACACTAAGCTCTGTGGGAGAGTGGACACAGCTGAAGGGATATGGGACCTACAGGAGGATCTGGAAAAGCTGGGGAGGTGGTCCAGGATCTGGCAGATTGGCTTCAATGCCAAGAAATGCAAAGTTATGCATATTGGAGCCAAGAATCCCAGGACAGAGTATTACCTGGATGGAGTCCGAGTAGCTGCATCAGAGGAGGAGAAGGACCCAGAAGTGATGACCACTAGTGACCTGAAGCACTCCACGCAGTGCAGGAAAGCAGCAGCAAAGGCAAACAAGATGCTGGGATGCTTAGCTAGGGGGATCAGTAGTAGGAGAGAAGAGGTTATACTGCCCTTGTACAGGTCACTGGTAAGGCCACATCTAGAATATGGAGTTCAGTACTGGTGCCCACACCTCAAAAAGGACATTAACCTGCTGGAGAAGGTACACAGGAGGGCTACAAAGATGATAGCTAGTCAGCAGGGCAAGGCATATGAAGAGAGGCTGAGGGCACTGAACATGTACTCCCTGGAAGACAGGAGAGAGAGAGGGGACATGATTGGGACATTCAAGTACTTGAAGGGGATAAATAATGTTGATAAGGAAAGTCTCTTTAAGCTGAGTGGCAACCATATCACGAGGGGGCACAGTCTTAAGCTGGATGGTGGGAGGTTTAGGAGGCATGTCAGGAAGCACTTCTTCACAGAAAGGGTGGTGGACACTTGGAATGCGCTGCCAGAAGAGGTCATCTTGTTAAAGACAGTGAGCAGCTTTAAGAGAGGCTGGGATAGCCATAGGGGGAAGATAAGAATCATAGGTAGGGAGGATGGAAGGAGTGGGGAGGGAGGGCAGGGACATTACCACAAGATGTGGACCCTGCAATACGAGCAGACTTGATAGACCAAATGGCCTTCTTCTGTTGGCTTCTTCAAATGTTCACATGTTTCTTTAGTTGTCAGTGCTATTTTTAGCTGTGATTTTGAAAACTGAAAGCGACTGCTGTAGTAAGAGTGTCTGTTACTCCACTCCTGTGATCGCTTTGATTTCTATAAATTGCAACACTAAGTAGTACAAAACGATTTAGAAAAATTGTGCCTATGCATGTCAGTGGAGTGCATATTCTTAATGTCTCAATTCATTTACTGATGTCCCCAAATTAACATTGGTGTGCCTGCCTGGGGGTTGTGTCAGCCAGTTTTTGACACTGTTGTGTTTTTCTGTGGGTACACATTCGGGGTGCTCTAACTTTGTTACTGATCAGGACCACATGGTATTATTAATACACCTCAACACTGGAGCATGTCAGCTATCGTGCATGTTTCAGTGGTGTGGGTAATAATAACTACCTGACAATGTGCACCTACTCTTGAGCAATTTTGACATACAGTTTTATTCTATTTTCTATGATCCCACAGCCCCCACTTGCATACTGTGTGACCCTGAGCAAGTCATTTAACTTCCTTGTGCTCCCAGGTTGCACCTGGAAACAAGCTGCAGCTTAGTGTGCCTTTCCTGGCTACATAATTTTCCCCTTCCCCTTTCCCCATACCATTACCTCTTTTCAGATATGAAAGAACAGTAGTGCTCCTTTTAATCTTGTTTTGAACCGCTGTTTTAAACTGTTTACCCAGCTGTTTTTGTACACCTACTGCTCTGTAATGTAATGGTGGTGTACCATGTCCTACTGGATTGCATGGTACTTTGTTGTAGTCCCAACAGAAAGGATTTTAAATGATAGGTGTACAAAACTGGTGTGAATACTGATTACAACCTGCCACAAGCAAGATTAAAAGGAGCGCTGTTTATTATGTCATATGTGAAAAAACGAAGTCCAGCAGATGTAAATTGTGGAAATAAGGGTATCATATAGACAAGTTAGTAGATACTGTAAGTACTAGCAATCGAAAATCGCATAGAAAAGTACAGGTCCAAATTTTCAACCGATTATTGCACTGCTGCGGTAGTTGTCATGCAATATAAGATTTTGATTACTGTTGACTATGTTCTGTTTTCTTAGAATACCCACAACCACAGTCAAAATACCCTATCACCACACAACAAAATTACTGCCCCCGAAAAAAAAATTACTATGATATGTGAATGTAGCATGCTTATACTGCTATTTTGCTACATCATTCGGCATGCAGTATTATTGTCCCAACCCCAGATGAAGAATAATCATGAGAAAATGTGCTGAAAAGTCACACTTACAGTGTTTCAGGATGCACTGATTAGAGTGTGCACCAGCAGCCACAACTCTGTGTAAGTGTGCCCACTAAAATGGCTGCTATTAAATTGTCATGAAAGGACCCGACCCCAGATGAAGAATAATTACATGAGAAAATGTACTGAAAAGTCACACTTATTTCAGGACACACTGATTAAAGTGTGCACCAACAGCCACAATGCAGGTGCCTGCTGCTGCTGCTGCTGCTGCTGCTGCTGCTGTTGTACTTCTGTTTCCTGCTGCTGCTACTGCTGCTGCTGCTGCTGATAGCTGTTGCAAAGTACAGTGACAAATGATGATAGCCAAAGATGACCATTGGGTGAACCATACTGAGATGTTCTGGAGGACCATTAATCTGCTGCGCTGACTGAAATATACTGCCCTATGTCATGGATTCATACCACCATTGGTAAGTTACTGTACATTTCATGTTCATGTTTTTTCAGAGACCCAGACATTATCTATATATATATGTAATCCCCCACAGGTTATCGAGTCCTACTTTGGTTGCGCACATTTCAGCTTGCTGCTGACTTTTGCTCTATGAAAATTAGCATCAAGCTATGAAAAGTAAGTATTTTTTGGGGGAGGGGAATCATTTGAAAACAAGTTTCAATAATGATTTTGCCTTCTTTGCAGGTTTTATGTGTATCCTTCAGATTCATACAAGTTGCACGTGTCCTGATTTGAAGAAAGCACCGATGGCAGTACATAGCACCGAAATGTTATCTGCAAAAAGAAGAAGAAATCATTCTGACTTCATTGCACTAAAACATTCTTTTACAAGTGTGGTTGTTCCTGTCTGTCATATCCAGCTTAAAATACCAAGCTATTAGTAAGCCACTACAACAGCAGCTAACAAGTTTAGTGCATGTGACATGCACTGGCACACTCTATTAACTTGTTACATTACATGATGTGTTGTCATGATGACCAGGATAAAACTTAGTACAACCCTGTCATACTGAAGTAAGCCAGTGACGGATGTGCATGAAGAAAAAATTACTCACCTTAGTAATGTTGTTTCTTCTAATGGAGTCTTGCTGTATTCTGACAATAGCAGTGAGTCCCAACCTTCAAACTGCCCCGGAGATGAAAGAGTTAATTTTCCATGCCAGGCATGGAATGCTGAGCTCGAACTCGGTTGAGACTCTGTCTGTTGCTGTTTGAACTCAAACTGTCAGATCTTTACGAGCTAAACTCCCTGAGAGTCCTGTGTGGAAGCTGTAAACCTACACTAACCAACTGGCTACTAAATATAATAAACAGATTTTTTGGTCCCAAAACAAAGACTCAAGTCAGGAAACCCAAAAAATGAAATAAACACAACACCCACTCACCCAAAGAAAAGAGGGTGATAATAAAAAAGGTGGGGCACCTCCTGAGTGCCAACACTGCTACTGCCCACCCACATCCCAAAAACAAAGGTTCTGAGAGGGGAAGGTGGGGAGGTCAGAATACAGCAAGACTCCATTAGAAGAAACAACATTACTAGGGTGAGTAATTTTTTCTTCAAACAACATGAAGTCTTGCTGTATTCTGACAATAGCAGACTACCAAGCACTACCTCCATGGAGGATGGACAGAACCTACTTAGGAAATAGACTCTGAAGCACAGCTGTGCCAAACCAAGCATCACTCTTAGCTTGGATATCCAGAGAGTAATGCTTGGTAAAAGTGTGAACTGTTTTCCAGGTAGCTGCTTGACATATCTCTAAGATAGGAATATCCCTGGCAGCACCCAGGGAAACAGCTGTACCTCTGGTAGAGTGAGCCCTCAGGCCTGAGGGTGGAATCCTACCTAGTTTTTCATAGCAAAATTGA
Source organism: Neoceratodus forsteri (assembly GCA_016271365.2). Classification (NCBI taxonomy): domain Eukaryota; kingdom Metazoa; phylum Chordata; order Ceratodontiformes; family Ceratodontidae; genus Neoceratodus; species Neoceratodus forsteri. The sequence continues at coordinate 382,470,513 of CM057453.1, forward strand.
ATGCAAGAGACAATCCACCTGGCAATGGATCTTTTAGTGGCAGGTTTTCCCTTACCAACCTCACCATAAGTGAGGAACAGTTGGAGGGAGTCAAACCTGTGACCCTTGGTACGTTCTATGTAGTAGCTAAGGGCTCTTTTCACATCCAAACTGTGCAACCTCCTCTCACCAGAGGAGGAATGGTCAGTGAAGAACACAGGAAGAGGCATAGATTGGTTAAGGTGGAAGTCTGAAGCCACCTTAGGTAAAAACTTCCTGTTAGTTCTGAGGACCACCTTATCTCTATGGAAAGAGATAAAATCAGGCTCCACTGACAAGGCTTGTAACTCGCTTATGCACCTGGCAGAAGTGATGGCCACTAAGAACACAGTTTTCCAAGTCAAGTACTTAAGCTCTGCTGAAGACAAAGGCTCAAAAGGGGGTTGCATAAGCTGAGCAATGCAAACATTAAGGTCCCAAGCAGGGGCAGGGTCCCTGAATGGCAGATTGGTATGAAGCAATCCCTTGAAAAACTTGAAGAATACAGGGTGAGCTGAAAGAGAAGAAGGCTTACCTGCTGAAAGAAAAGCAGAGACAGCTGCCAAATGCACACTTAGTGTAGCTGGTCTGAGTCCCAAGCTATTCAGATGAACCATATAGTCAAGGACTGTGGGCAGGTCAGCAGACTCTGGGGAAATATGCTTCCCAGAGCACCATATGGAGAATCTTTTCCATTTGGAATTATAAGTAGTTCTGGTGGAAGGCTTCCTAGAAGCCTTTAGAATATCCATAACACCTTGAGAGAGGCGTAAATCAGCAAACTCTAACTGTTCAAGAGCCAGGCCTTGAGATTGAGAGATTTGAGATTCGGGTACCAAATCCTCCCCTGAGCACAGGTTAACAGGTTGTAATTCCTGGGAAGAGACAAGGGAAGGTGGACTGCTAAGGACAACAGGAGAGGTACCAAGGCTGTCTGGCCCAGTCTGGAGCAATCAGAATCACCTTGCAGGGTTGAGACCTGATTTTGACTAGCACCTTGAACAGGAGAGGAAGGGGAAAAGCATACAGGAACTTCCCTTCCCAATTGAGAACCAGGGCATCCAGGGGGACTGAGGCCAACACTGGGGGCCTGCAGCAAAAAAGGGGAAGTTGGTGATTGTCTGGGGCTGCAAAAAGATCTATCTGTGGGGTGCCCCATCTGGAGAAGATCACCTCCAAAACCAAGGGATACAGTGACCATTCGTGATGGCCCTGAGATATCCTGCTGAGAGCATCTGCCAGGACATTGTCCTTGCCTGGGAGGTGTACTGCTGTAAGGGAGGTGTTCAGGGAATAGGCCAGAGACCACAACTTCATTGCTTCTGTGCACAAGGCCATAGACCGAGTGCCCCCTTGCTTGTTGATATACCACATTGTGGCAGTATTGTCTGTCCTGATCTGAACAACTTTGTTCTGAACAGACTTGGAAAAAGCTTGAAGTGCTAGAAACACTGCTCTGAGTTCCAACAGATTGATGTGAAGCAGAGATTCCTGAGGGGACCACAACCCTTGGGTGGTCAGGTCTCCCAAGTGGGCCCCCCAGCCCAAGAGGGAGGCATCTGTAGTAAGGATTAAAGAATGAGACTGAGTGACAAAAGGAACTCCCTGTCTTAGATTGTCCTGATCCTGCCACCACTGCAAAGCCTGGATCAGGGTTCGAGTCACTGGTATCAGTTAGGTCAGAGGGTACTTTTTCTGAGACCAAAAGGCTCTCAAGTGGAACTGAATGTCCCTCATCTGAAATCTTGCTGCCTGCACCACTGCTGTAGAAGCAGCCATGTGCCCCAGGAGCTGTAGAAAATGCCTTGCTGGTCGAGACACCTGTAGGGTGAATGAAGAGGCCAGTGTGATAATGGTCCTTGCCCTGTCCAGGGGAAGGAAGGCTCTTGCCTTTTCTGTATCTAGCTCTGAGCCTATGAAGGTGAGGAGCTGAACAGGCTCTAGAACTGACTTTGAAAGATTCAGAAGGAAACCTAGAGAGGTGAGCAGTTGCTGAGTTATCTGTAGGTGTAACTTGACTTGGTCTGTGGACTGGCCTACTATGAGCCAGTCATCCAGGTATGGGAAGATGGCCATCCTTTGCCTTCTTAGGGAAGCAACTACTGCTGCCAGGCATTTTGTGAACACCCTTGGAGCAGAGGTTAGGCTGAAGGGCATTGTTCTGAATTGGTAATGGCCTGAGGTATTTTTGATGGGAGCTTCTGATGAGAATATGGAAATAGGCATCCTTGAGGTTCAGGGAGACTAGCCAGTCCCCTGGCCTTAGAGAGGGTAGAATTATTCCCAGAGTCACCATTTTGAACTTTGACTTTAAAAGGTGCTTGTTTAAATATCTGAGATCCAGGATGGGCCGCCATTCTCCTGTCTTTTTGGGGGTGAGGAAGTACCTGGAGTACAATCCTTTCCCTTGGTGTAGGGGTGGAACCCTTTCTACAGCTCTGAGAGCCAAGAGGGAAGAGACCTCTGCCTATAGGGCAAGTGCCTCTGAAGGATTTGCAGGTAGAAAGGATCTGATTCTCATCTCTGGAAATTTTCTGAAGCTGAGAACCAGTCCCTGGCTTACTACTTTCAGGACCCATTTGTCTGATGTTAAAGACTTCCAGTCCTGGACAAAGTAAGCCAGCCTGCCCCCTACAGGTGGTGGAGAATCGGCCCTGGCAAACCCATCAGGGTGCCTGTTTGGCAGGGGGTTTTAGGTTGAGGGGTGGAAGCAGGTCTGCTTGTACCCATTCTGCCTCTCCCTCTAAAGAACCCCCTCTGAGCATAGGCAGAAGAGGAGGCCTGGGCTTGGTAGAAAGGCCTATGAAAAGGCCTGCCCCTGCCCCTGGAATGCTGCCTCTGAGGAGTGGCTTGCCTTTCCTTGGCCTGAGCACTCCTGTAGGTGGTCCTGTATTCATCCATTTTCTTCATGTAGTTCTCTGTTTGCTCCCCAAACAGAGAATTACCCACAACAGGAAAATCCATGGCCTTAGTCTGGGTATCCTGAGACAGGCTAGTACATCTGAGCCAAGCCATCCTATGAAGGGCCACAGATGTAGCCATGACTCTAGATGAAACATCGTTGGAGTCCACTGCAGCATGGAATTTCACCTTGGATGCCTCAAAACCATCCACAGCCACCTGCTCCAGCTCCTTGGCAAGCTGTCTAGGGACCTGTTTAGCTAAAGCCATTACAGTGTCCCATCTAGATTTCTGATATCTAGCTGTATAGGCCATATAATTAGCCTGCCTGAGTCCCAAGGATGCTGCCATGTACTGTTTCTTTGACATGGCATCAATTCTCCTGAAGTCCTTATCTGGGGGTGTGAAGCCAAGGGTATATTTGCCTTAACACAGGCTGCAGCCTGCACTACCCCAACATGGCTGCATTGCTGGGTAAGGAACTCCATATCTGAGCCTGACAGAGTTTACCTCTTGTCCATTCTTTTATCCACAGGAGGTATAGAATTAGGAGTCTTTAAAATCTTAAATGTCTGTTTCCCAAAAGACTTGTGTAAGGGACTAGACAGCCTCCTGGACTCTGGGATATCCATCATTTCCACATAGTCAGGCTCCTCCTGGTCATCCACAGCTTCGTCCATAGGAAGCTGAAGGGTTTCGGCCACTTTCTTGTAAAACATGAAATGGGAGAGGGACCCAGAAAGCCTAGGAGGAGACACTCCTGAAGGTCTGTCTGGGGAGATGTCCGGGTCAATGGGCACATCCAGACTTTCATAATCACATTCACTTTCCTCATACTCTCCTTCCTCCTCCTCTGGTTCATAAAATTCTTCCAAATCATAATCCGGAACAGGTGGAACCGGCTGAACCGAGCGCTTTCCTGATGGTGCCAGTTCGGTCGGAACCGGGGATAGCGACTGAACAATTTTTATCACTTTGGCTATTTCATCAGAGGTTGGAGAAGAAACTTTTGGATCCACACCAGCTGATTTAACCCTTCTTGTTCTCTTAACTGGAACCGACTCCTCAGAATCGGTTCTCCTTTTGCCCGAAGAAGTTTCACCCTGGTCAGACGGCACTCCTTCTGGTTCAGTTTGAACCGAACCGGGCTGGCCATCCGGGTCAGTGGACTTTTTGGCCTCCCTTTCCCGGAGCCTACCAACTCTCTTTTCTAGGGTAGCTGCAGTAAAATTTTTACAAATCTGGCAGTCTGAATCAAGGTGGTCAAACCCCAGACAATAAACACAGGTGGTGTGGGGGTCAGCCTTAGCAAAGAAATCCCCACACACACTACAGTGTTGAAACCCAGTGGGCTCGGTTTCTCTTTTGGGTTTCTCAGACATGGTGCCAGTCCTAACAAAACTTACCCTTTTAATGACAATCTGCCAGGCAAGACACTCTTATCGGTTCCTGACCGTGTTATGGGTCGTGGAAAAAAACGTAGTAAAATCGTTTTTTTTAGAACCGATAAGAACAGGTAACCACACTCTACAAGTAGAAATAAAGATTTTTAAACAACCTGATCGGTTCAAACCGAACCGATGAAATGTTTACAAGTTCCACACAGAATAGAAAATCAAAATAAACCTATCTAATACTCACGAATACCACAGACAGAGACTGAACCGACAGGTTGCGGTTTAAATTCGGTTGAAAACCGAGAAAAACAGACTTTAACCGACAAATTGAACCGAGCAAAGGAGAAATCTATGGAGTGACTGTTCAGTGAGGTGGAGTAAAGAATCTGACGGTTTGAGTTCAAACAGCAACAGACAGAGTCTCAACCGAGCTCGAGCTCAGCGTTCCATGCCTGGCATGGAAAGTTAACTCTTTCATCTCCAGGGCAGTTCGAAGGTTGGGACTCACTGCTATTGTCAGAATACAGCAAGACTTCATGTTGTTTGAAAAATATATTATCTGGCCTGTATCTCATCTCTGTTGTATGCTTTACACCGGCTTTGAAAAATGAAAGACAAAAAAGAACAGATGAAATAAGACTGATACTTACCTGAAAATGTTATCCTTTAGGTGGTTGTGTGATACTAGAGTTCTCCGAGTCCTGTCCTGTTACACTGTTTGAATGTCGAATCTGTGAAAAAAAAAATCACCTGCTGGTATTTGGTGACAAAGTCATCTATAAAATGGTTAAGGAAGCATTCACACATTTCAAGGAAAAACCATAGTATAACAAATTAGTACATACTCACTGTAAAATAATAGTATGAAGCATGGTGGCTGTGGCTGGCTGCGGGTTCCATTGGGGCATGGGCACCAATACACCTTCCCTGTCTCACACTCTCATCAAGACAGGTGGCTGGCTGTGGGATCATTCATTGGGCACGGGCACAGGTACACATTCTCTGTCTCTCACTCTCATCAAGGTGGGTGGCTGTGGCTTGCTGCATGATCATTCACTTGGCATGGGCACAGGTGCACATTGTCTATCTCACTCTCATCAAGATGGGTGCCTGTAGCTGGCTGCAGGATCATTCACTTGGCATGGGCACAGGTGCACATTCTCTATCTCTCACTCTCATCAAGACGGGTGGCTGGATATGGTGTGTTAAAGTCTTTGAGTACTCAGGAGGAGGATATCTGTCATATAATCAGCATGATTTATGTGGCTACAAAAACTGGACAGTTGTGTTTATGATGCTGATGACTGTGTTTGCTAATGACAGCAATGCACATTCTGTTAACTGTACTTTTAAAATTTACCAATGGGAAGGTAAAACAGAATGATAGGTCATTATTTTGTGCATATCTGTCATATGGAATGAGAGTCAAGGACACTGTTTTTCTTTTATAAAAGAAAAAAAAGTAACATTATGGAAATGTGACAGCCTTTAAACCCATTACGCACTACCAGCACCATCATCCTCATTCTCCTGATCAAAGAGGAAGCTGCCCTCACAGTCATTAAGGTCAGAATTGTGCCCACTAGGGAATTCTTTTCCATGACTGAATCATCAAACTCAATGGTAGACCATTTGACGCTGCCACCAAGATGGTCTGCTTCACCCGCATCATCAGCACTACCATCATCGTGACAGGGCACAAACACAGATGTTGTAGTTTGACTTGGTATGTGACTTTGATTCATTTTTATAAATGTCAGAATACTGACATTTGTGGGTGAGAGGTTAGTACGATGGTCACGCACAATTGCTGCAGCAGAACTGAATACCCTCTCCATGCTTACACTAGAGGGTGTGCTGGTCAGGTACTTCAGTGCTACTGAAGTCAGCTCTGGCTATTCATTGACCTTACCACTCCAATACAGCAGAGGATAGTCAGGTACTGACAGATGCATGTTTTCTTCCAAATAGGCATCAACCATTCTCCGTGCTGCATGCAGTCCTGAGTCCTGAGTCATCCACCTGTTCACAGGCTTCATCGAGGTCACAGATTCCTACTCGAGACATGGTACCCCAAAGTGGGTTAATGGCAACCTGTTTTGCTGACACCCCCATCCCGCAGCCACCTTACTTGATGAACTTAATCACAGTGACCTTCAGTCTTATTTTGATGCAGTTTGCCAAACTTTGCACGTGACTTCTGTGTCTCATGAACCAATCACACCATCTGTCCAGTAAGGTTTTGAACCTGATCAGGTCCTCCCTCCAGTAAGGATGTAATGCCATATTTGTAGCATGGGTCCAGCATTGTTGCTATTCCAAATTCTGCACTTTGTTGAATAGTGACAATGTGGCGATTGTAGTCAAATATTATTAGCATGTGTTTAAGTAATGCACTGCTTGACCTATCTCTGGACACATCAAAGCTAGGCTGCAGATTCAACACAGTCTGCCTAAAAACCCGCAGCAGCGGAATGGCTTAACTAATGGATGCAGTGTTACCACTCACTGCCTGTGTTGCATGTTCAAATGGCCTCAAAATTGATATCACTGAGTCCATGAGGCGCCACTGTTCAGTTGTCATAGACATTGATGCCCCTGAACTATCATGGCTAGTGTGCATTACTAGGTATTCCAAGATGGCTTTGTACTGTTCATAGAACTGCTCTGCCATGTAAGGTGTTTTGCTTTCCAGCTCATGACAACTTCCAGTTTGAGAGGGTGCTGAGAGAGGTTGTTTTGAATCTGTAGCTGCCTAAGTTGGTCATGGGCCTTTCCAGAGCATGCAAAGTGTGCACAGATGTGGCATGCAACTGCCAGCATTTGCTTGATGTCAGGGTGCTGCAGAAACTCATGTACCACAAGATTTAAACAGTGGGCCATGCAGGGAATCCTCACAAAGTCACGATTGCTGATACATTTAACAACATTTGATTCATTGTCACTAGCTATAACGCCAGCTTTGAGTGACAGGGGGTTCAGCCATTCATCAATTTCTGTCAATAGCAAGTCTAGCATGAGGTCACCTGTGTGAGATCTTGCAACACTGCGCATTGCAAGTCTCATGCTGACTAATTCCATGAAGGTTGCTACTACAACAGTCTGCCTTATTACACTGCTTTCCAATACCACCAGTACAAAGAACCCCCGACAACTGCGCCCAATGTGCAGTAATACACAGATAGGAACTACCCACAGTTTTGCCACTTGTTCACATATCCATACTTAAGTGAATGTATCATGAGAAGGAATGTTGAAGGGCACGTCTTACAGACTCTGTCACAGTCTGGTATAACTCAGCGACAGCACAGGTGGAAAAGTAGGTCCTGGATGGGACTTTCTATTTGGGACAGGTACATGCCACAAAATGCCAGAATCCTGAATTCTCCACAAAGGAGAAAGGCAAAAGGTCAATTGCCAGCATTTCTGCAACAGCAGCATTCAGTTCACCTGACACCGCATGATTTGGCAGATATTTCATGTTCCAAGCAAAAAGACTGTGCAGCGTGGGCTGCATTGTTACCCGGTTTACACGTGGCATGCAAAATGGCTCTGCTCTGAGAACTGCCATGGGTGTGGTGCTTTTGCTGTGTGATGCTGAAGGGTGCACAGGGGACAAGTCAACAAATGATGTTATTGTCCCCATTTTAAGCACAGGGGTTGATGTTGGACTAAAAATACTGCATAGATCACCACCACTGCTACTCTGACCACAACTTGATAATTCAAAATCACTATCCTCCTCATGGCTGTAGTAATCCTCAGGTGCAATTTCACCACTACGACAGACATAGCAACTTGGGCTATTTCCTCTCAAGGAAGGGGATACCATGCTCAATAAGGTGGACGAGTGTGAATGCCCCACTATGACATTAACTCCCCTCTGGTGCCGAATCCACAGTGCCATGTGCCAGCTCTTCAGATGTGTATTCTGGCCCCTGGTGCCCAGATGGCTACCCTCTTTATCATGCCTCACACATGCTTGGCAAAGCTGGCAGATTGCCACTGTTTCATCACTTTCATCTTGTACAAAAGAAATCCCAAATGAGGGATTTTGAAGCCCAACTTTTTATATATACCTGATGCTGCATATTCAATTCCAGTTTTTTAGACACTGAAATGAGGGGTGTACTGCATAAATTCTGTTGTTGGGCAGACTTGGACTCTACCTAACCATCACAATCTATGACTATTACAGGGTCATCATCATAAACAGGCACAGCTACATCACAACTCTGAGGAGGGTTTGGTTTACTAACAGACTGCACACAGCCACCTTTATTTTATTTTTTTCCAGTTCCTGATTGGGGTCACTGAAATCATCATAATCATCATCCGGATTCACAATTTTAGTTTGGATGCTGTCCTGTGGAGAACATGTTCCAACCACAGTCTCATTATGAACACCCACTATTTTTTCTTCAACATTTGAATCATTGGATGGCCCAGGAATAACCTCAACATCACTGGAAACATTACAATGTGGCTGTTAGTCATCGTCAGGATTAGAATCATGTTTAACCACTGTTGGGACGGGTAGAGTGGGTGTGACACCAACTACAGTTTGACTCATGTCTTTAAAGTCCACAATATTTTGGCAACCTGTTAACTTGTCACATGTTGAACTTGGGCCAATAAGCATGCCATCAGCAACTTCACTACCACCACCAGCAGAGATGGAGACAACAGCATCTCCAACCATGATTGAAGCAACTGATTGCACTGTGAAAAAAATACTTGGAGAAATATCTTTACTGCCATCAACTATGCCCATATGCTGTGTACAACCATGCCCATGACCATTCTTGCCACTGGCAGAAGTGCCAAGGCCAGAAACATCTTTGTATGCATGTCTCTTTGTAGGCATTTTTTTTGATTACACATAAAATTAACAATAAATTTAGATAACTGAACTTTGGGCTGGATGGGAAGCCAAACAACAACAACTGTGGCTTACAGATGGAGACTGGGCCCTAAACAGATGCAGATGCAGAGAAAGATGATGATTGCACACTCAAGAGGTACAGCCTTACAGACACAACAACACCTTATCCAGTGGTCACACAAATCAAAACAATGGAAAAATAATACCTTTTGCGGCAGGTGGGGGCTGCAGTACCAGTCCACTAAGTGTATAGAATGAAACAGTAAAAAATACCACAGATGGATAAGAGACTCAGAGTGCTTCAATTACAATGTGACACAATAAATTGTGTCTGACTTGACAGAACGCACACACGCACACACACTACAGGTAATCTGTAGAAAATTGAATAGTTCAGTACACTATCACCAAATCTTTTAAACTGACTGAAAAAATGCACTGCACCACAGCAAACAGCAAAAAATTTTCAAACATTTCTACAAGTATTACTGTGTGTACACAAACACACACACACTAACACACTAGCTACCCAACAAAAGTTAGAAAGACTGCCTTTCTCACTTTGAGTTTCCATTCACCACATATATGCCCCTCCCTGAAGCACACTTCTACAGTCTCTGTCAGTACAGAGAATGAATGGACTAAATTAACATTCAATATGCACACAAAATCAATGAATGCTCGATGATATGAACACACGAGGGTTTCCTGCAATCGATGTACTAAATTCTGAGACAAAAGTTTGTGGCAAAAAGGAGTTTTTAAAGGTTTTTAGAGTGTTTGAATCTCAGTGCTCTGACAGCAAACTGTCTTCAGCTTTCCATTACACACACTATGATGAACTGAGCCTGTGCAAGACAATATAGAGCTCAAGTGACCTGCCATCCCATGAATCACTGCAAAATTCACCTCTGAGAACATTAACAAAGCAAAGTTAATGCGAAGTCTATTCAAATGAATGAATCTTCACTTTGAAAATAAGGGGGAAGTTATACACAAAGCGACGTTAACGTGAAGTCCATTAAAATCAATTGAACTTCAGGTCTAAAACTAAGGTGAAGAAATTTACTTTGCAATGCAGAGTACTACGCGAATTCGACATTTATATGCAAAGTACTCCATGTAGTGAAGTTTGGGAACTTTGCTCACCACTACAGGTGATGCATTCAGTGCATTTTATAGAGTGCCTTTCATTCATTTATTCTATTTATGTATTTTTTTTAAATTTGGTGACTGGGCTAGGCACACAGAGCTGGAGCTTGTTTCTAGGTATAACTCTGGGGATGGAATACAGCAGGAAATAAAACAGCAAGAACAAATGAAGATACAACAACAGGTGCATGTACAGTACATACAAATAAAGTTATAACAGAGGGTGTATGTACATGTACATGAAGTACAAGTAATTGGTGGGGAGGCCCCATTTGGAATGCTGTGCCCACTTCTGGAGTCCCCACCTAAGGAAAGACAGAGACAGGGTGGAGAAGGTGCAGTGTTGGGTAATCAATATAGTTAGGGCCAAGAGGTCAGATCCTGGGAGGATCAGCTAAGGCCATTGCACTCACTGGAAGTCAAAAGGGAGACGGCAACATGAAAGAGACCTTCATGTTCCTGAAAGGAATCACAAGGTAGACAGTGGAGAGCTATTCTGCAGGAATGCAATCAGTAAGACAGTGACATGAATGGAAGCAGCTGGCAGGAGAAGATTCAGGATGCACATGAGAGTTTTATTTTACAGAGAGAGTGGCTGAGTTCTAGAACAGCCTACCAGCAGAGGAGTGATTGTAAAAAAAACTTCAGTGGTTTCAAGCATGGCTAGGACAGAGTTAAGGGCTTAATAATTTCTCAAAGTGTTTAGAAATAAGGCAGAGGGCAAGGTGGAGGTGAAGGCAAAGCTCCCATTTAGACAACTGGTCTTGGGGTAGTGTCGGGTATAATAGGGTAGACTGAATGGACCAATGGTCTTTTTCTGCCAACATTGTCCATGTAAGGCCAACAGAATGCTGAACTGAATTCCTAGAGGGCACACATGCAGAAAGGAGGTAGTTATCCTGACACTGTACAGATCCCTGGTGAGTCCACATCTGGAGTATAGCATGCAACATTGGAGCCCCTAGCTGAGGAAGGACATCAGCCAGCTTGAGGCAGTGCAGAGGAAAGTGACAAATATATTTCAAGGACAGCATAAAAATGCATAAGGACAGACTGCGAGAACTCAAAATGTACTTGCTCAAGGAGAGGAGGGAAAGCGGGGATATGATTGAAACCTCCAAGCATTTTAAAGGTATAAACAAGATGGATACATAGATACATAGACAGTGTCAGCAGATAAGGGCATATGGCCCACCCAGTCTGCCCATTTGAGCTTGTAAGTTTAGTTTGTTTTCCTAGAAGTCTGTTGCCCCTTACCCCTGACCTCCAGAATTCCTTTATGTCTATCTCATGCATTCTTAAATCCCGTGATTGTTTCAGCCCCCACCACTTCCTCTGACAGGGTGTTCCACTTGTCCACCACCGGTTCTGTGAAGAAATTCTTTCTCATGTTTCCTCTGAATCGTCCTCCCTCCAACTTCATCCCATGCCCTCTAGTCCTGGAACATCTTTTTCGCTTAAAAATAGTGTTTTCCTGCACCCTGTTCCTCCCTGTAAGATACTTGTATGTCTCTATCATATCCCCTCTCTCCCTCCTCTCCTCCAGGGAGTACATGTTCAGTTCCTTCAACCTGTCTTCATATGACTTGTGATGCAATCCATGCACCATCTTTGTTGCCCTCCTCTGAACCTTCTCTACCCTGTCTATGTCCTTACGTAGGTATGGTCTCCAGAACTGTACACTGTACTCAGGTGGGGCCTCACTAGTGTCTTGTATAGCGGAATTATGACCTCCCTTTTCCTGCTGGTGATGCCCCTGCCTATACATCCCAGCATCCTATTTGCTTTACCTGCTGGCCTTGTTGCACTGTTTCCCTACCCTGAGGTCATCAGAGATGACAACCCCAAGATCCCTTTCCTGCTTGGTGCATGCTATATCCTCACCCCCCAACTGATATATCGTGCCAGGGTTTTGGCCCTATATGCATTATCTTGCACTTCTTTGATTAATTTCAACTGCCAAATCCTGACCATTCTTTAAGTTTCTGCAGGTCCCTTCTCATTCTGTCTACACCTTCTGGTGTGTCTACTCTGTTACAGAGCTTTGTGTCATCAGCAAACAGTGAAATTCTGCCTTGTAGGTCCTGTGCAATGTCACTGATGAAGATGTTGAATAGGACGGTCCAGCACTGATCCCTGTGGTACCCACTGGTCACTCTTCCCTCTGTGGGTGACAGCCATTTACCACCACCCTCTGTGTCCTGCCACCCAGCCAGTTACCTACCCACCACACTACTGTCCTGCCCACACCCATATTCCTCAGTTTGTGTAATAGTCTTCTATGTGGCACAATGTCAAAGGCCTTGCTGAAGTCCAAATAGGCCATGTCCACTGCCCTCCCCTGATCCACCTCCCTAGTCACCCAGTCAAAAAATTCAATGAGGTTGGTCTGACATGACCTCCCCCTGGTGAAACCATGCTGCCTTGGATCCTGTAGTCCATTGACAACCAGATGTTCTACCAATCTCTCCTTCAGTAGTGCTTCCATGATCTTCCCCACTACCGAGGTGAGGCTGACTGGTCTGTAGTTCCCTGCTTCCTCTTTGTTCCCACTTTTGTATAAGGGGACTACATCTGCTGTCCTCCGGTCTTTGGGTACCTCCCCTGTTTCCAGTGATCGGCTAAACAGGATAGCCAGAGGCTCAGCCACCACCTCTCTTAGTTCTTTGAGGACCCTGGGGTGCACCCCATTTGGCCCCATTGCTTTATCAACTCTTATTATTTCCAGTTCCTTCAGGACCCTTTCTCGTGTAAAGGGACTTGTGTCCATTTCTGCACCATTCTCACCCCTTGTACTCCCTTCAGACCCATTACCCTCCTCTTCCTCAGTAAAGACTGAGCAGAAATAGCAGTTCAAAATGTCAGCTTTACTGTTGTCATCCTCCACATGGCCCCCATCCTCCCCCTTCAGTCTCACTATCCCTCCCTTTGTCTTTCTTTTTTCACTTATGTACCTGTAAAAGGTTTTGTCCCCTCTACCCACTGATTTTGCAATGTGTTCTTCTGTCACAGGCTTTGGCTTCCTTACTGACCTCCTGCCTCCTTTGCTTCTCCTCGTGCTTCTCCATCCCTTCTGCCTGTGTCTTTTGTATTGCCTGAATGCAGTCTTTTTGGCTTTCACTTTCTTTTGCTACCTCTTTGGAAAACCATAATGGTCTCCTCTTCCTTTTCTCTTGCTAACCTGCTTAATGCATAATTCTATTGTTCTTGTAATCCCCATTTTAAATACTGCCCACTGTTCCTCAACCCCTGATTCCTGTCCCATTCCCCTTAATGCCTCTTTCAAGTATCTCCCCATTTTCCCAAAGTCTGCCCCCCTAAAATCCAGGATACGTGTTTTTGTGTGGTTTGGTTCTGCTCTTTCTGTGATTTCAAACCACAATGACTGGTGGTCACTGTTTCCCAGGTGCTCCCCACTGTTACCCCCATCACACTGTCCCTGTTTGTGAGCACAAGGTCCAGTATTGCCTTCTGCGAGTTGGTTCCATGACCAGTTGCTTGAGAAGGCACCCTGAAGGAATCAGGATAAATCTGCTCCTAGTTGATGCTGCTGCTGGGATGCTCCAGTCCACGTCTGGAATATTGAAGTCTCCAACCAGTACTACCTCACCTTGTCTGCCATCCTTTGGATGGCTAGCATCAACTCCTATCTGTTTCTTCCTCCTGGGCTGGTGGTCTATAGACCACACCTGTGCGGATGGCTGGCCCCATTTTCCTTTCAGCTTAACCCACAGTATCTCTCCCATTTATTCCTCCTGGATCTCTGTGGCCCTTATGTCATTTTCACAACAGTGCCACTCCTCCTCCCTTCCTGCCTGCTCTGTCTCTTCTGAATATGTTGTAGCCAGGTATGGTCATCTCCCAGTCATGGTTATCATTACACCAGGTTTCAGTGATGGCTACAATGTCCAGGTCTGACTGTACCATGACAGCCTCCAGATCTTCCATCTTGTTGCTAAGGCTTCTGGCATTTGCACATGGCTTTCCATGATTTGACCTCCTAGACTGTTTCACTGTTCTCCAGCCCCTTCCTTGGTTGTTATTTATCCCTGGTTCTCCTTGCTGTCTGCCCTTCTGCTGAATTTTGCCCCTTTTCTGATTATCCACCTCTTGGGCACTAATCTCCATCTTTTGCACACTGCTTTGCAGAGATAGCCCTCCTCTGGTTCACTGGTTCCACTGCTAGCTGTGGGGTGAGCAAGTAGGTACCCTCCTTGCTGGCCTGTCACCCCTTTGCTAGTTTAAATGCTTGTCAATGTAGCATTTAAACTTATCATTGAGTGCTTGATTTCCTCCAGGATGGATGCAGGCCGTCAGGCTTGAACAAACCTCCATCCCTCCAGGTGGGTCCACAGTCACCAATGAATCCAAACCCTTCCTCACAGCACCAGTTCTTCAACCATGAGTTAAAGTTCCTGGTGCATGCACTCCTATGCTCTCCCTTGCCTCTCACAGGTAGTACTTCTGAGAAAGTGACAGAAGTAGCTACTTGCTTGAGACTCCTCCCCAGTTTCCTAAACTCTTCCTGAACTTCCTTTGGATCCCCATTTGCCAGGTCATTAGTACCAAGGTGGATAATGACATCCAGCTCACCCTCCCGTCTTGCCTTCCCAGTGATCCCCAGGATCTTCCTTCCATCCCTCCATGCCTTGGCACCTGGATATTGTGGACCTTTTCCATCTAAGTGAAAACAAGACCACAAGTGGGCCACTGTTACAAACTGGTTAGAGGAAGATTCAAGAAGGAGGTCAAGAGACACTTCTTTACAGATTGTGTGGTGTCAGGATAGAATGAGCTACCACATTAGGTAGTCAATCAGAAGACAGTGGAGGGGGGTTCTAGAAAGGGTGAGACAGAATGAAAAGGAGTGTCAGGGTTGGTGGGGGGTGGGGACCCTGTAACCTCTAGATCAGGGGCTCTGCATCTGAGCAGACTAGATAGACCAACAGCCTTCTTCTGCTTGCTAATTTGCATGTTCGTATTTGATTACATTGTGTTGCTGCACAATTTGGTAGGATAACATTGGCAAAAACTGTGATAGATCCTTTGCATTTTAGCTGACCCCACTGTGCTTACTTTTTTTTTCCAACTCTATTTGTGGCACTGACCAACTGAGGCATCTCTCAGAGGTGCCCATTCAACTCTCAGCCCCTTCTACTCCCCACCGTGACACACCACCACCAATTTCCCCCTTCAGAGAGAGACTTCCCAGCACACCAGATCACCCTCCAGGGCAGGCCCACCACTCCTACCTTGGTGGTGTCTTTCGAGGATTAAAGGGTCCATCTCTCCCGGAAATCAGCCATGGTTCCTTGGTGTGGGTGTCCAGTGTTAAGGATGTGAGGGAGGTCCCTGTGGCCTTCATTGCCTCCTCAGGGTATTTTCCTTAGTTTGTCCCCCTGTGGAGCCCGGCTGGCAAAGCAACATAGTGCCATGGCTGTGCCCCCAAGCATACCCTGCATCACTATGTTTGGCAACCCCAACTGCCAGAGGTCACTCAGTGAGCAAGTGCTTCCCCGATCCCACCCCAGGAAGAGATAGCAGTCCTCTGGGTGCTCAATCTCTTCCCTCCCCTTCTGACCCCCGACACCCGAGCTTGCTCCCAAACTTGGGTCACCGGTATGGCATGAGGTGTGGCATCCAGAGCCTCAACCAACAGCACCACCGGGCCAGCTGTACTTAGTTGACCACTGGATCACTGAAGCTGTAGTTTCATCTTTTGTCTTCAGCTAAGGCTCAGAAATTCATTATATTTAATAACAGGAAGTTTGCCTCATTGAGCATTATTAGCAAAACTGAAGTATAGATCTTCATTTAAAAAAGATTGTGGGACATTCCCAAATAAAAAAACTGTAGTATTGCTAGAAAGCTAAAAATACCTTAAGTACTGAAGCTGCAGAATATTTCAGCCTGAAAATTATGTCAGTGTATGGACTTCATATTCCACATTCGGTATTTAGCACCTGTTCAAGTCTGGATACAGTACACACACACACACACACACACACACACACATATATGCAAGGTCTTGAAGAAATGGCCACAACCATAAGTTTATTCTCTGATATCACACTATTGTAGTGGCACATGCAGCAGGGAGATCTCGTCAGACACTATGGACCCCAGCACCCCTTCCAGTGAAGAGTCATCCCATTGCCCGCGTCATGGAAATGATAAACCTCCTTGATTTGTACCCAAGCCTGAGTTTTCAGGTCATGAGGCCAAGTGGCAAGTGACTGTCCCATCTGGCATCACTGCACCCTCAGCAAGCCTGATGCAGTTGGACCATGACCCCTCCCCAACCAGAGTCTAGGTCTTGCATTCCCCAAAGCCTCATGCTTACTGGAGGAGACAAGCCCTTCAGAAGAATTTGATTTATCCCCTCTTTTCCCCTGTACCATCACCTTTTTTCACTGTACCATCAGTCTGAAATACTCCCAAGCTGCCACAGGATGGACGCAGTCCAACACCCCAAGGAGCTTATTCCACTTGTTGCACCAAGAATTGATAAAAAGATTCCAGCAAGTCCCATCCGTCATCATGCAGATGCACTCTATCTGTGAAATAAAGTCTCTGCCAAGAGGTATTAATGTCCTTGTGCTGAAACAATAGACTCCATGAATGGTCCATTTCTCTACTGATACAAATGTATGTATTGTCCATAGCTTTAAAGTTAATTGCATGCTACCAGTTCTTCTGTTGAATGAGGTGAGAACAAATTATCATGGTCTTAGGCCATTCCTTCATGGGCTGTAGGTGGTCTCCCTTTATCCTTAGAAGCAGATCAATGGTTTTACAGATCCCTAGGTCATTCCCACTCAAATGAATTACAGTAGGCGGATGTCCAGTGAATACTCTGGATGGGCTTCTGCTGCCAGCATAGGGAGAAGTTATTCCCAGCACATGCCTTTCTTGCCCATCCATTGAATTTGCACTTTCTGCCATAGTATAGATAGGTTCCTCTTTCCATTCCAACAGGTCACTCTCTCCGCTGCCCAGTAGATGAAGGAATGTCCACAGATATCAACCTAGGATGAAGGAGATAGTTTATCTGTACATTGCCCATTTGAATCCCACCACTCAGTGCATCAAACCTTCCCAGGTTGGCAAGAAACTGTATGATACTGGATGTGCAGAGACAGGGCAAAAAGGGTAAAGGACACAGTTGGGAATGGGGAAATAAGTGGATCAAAGGGTAAAAGAAACAAGGTAAGCAAAATGGGTGGGTTGGCAGAAACAATAGGTGTTAGTATGGGCAAGCAGGGAAAGAAAGCAGAGGGCAGAGAGTAGGGAGGGTGAGAAGGAGTGGGGAGCCATGTGTGTTAACATCAGTAGCCTTGTAAACAAAATCTGCAACCAGGAAGCTATTATGGCAGAGGATCACCTGGATCTAGTGGCCCTTAGACAGATGTGGTGCACCCTACTCAACAAATTCTTCACATCAGTTATCATGGCCAAGAGGGAAGGAAGTGGGCCTGCATTAATTAGAAGGGGGAGAACAGGCAAGTAGGTAGACACAAGTCCCTTCACAGAGGAGAGAGTGTTTGTGGAACTTGGAAAAATAAAAACTGATAAGGCTATGGGACCAGATCAGGTACAGCCAAGGATACTTAGGGAGTTAAGGGAGGAACTGGCAGGGCCTCTTGCCAAACTGCTTAATCTATCCCTTGAATCAGGGAGGTTCCCGGGTTACTGGAAGCAAATGGAGGTGGTACCACTATACAATGGAGGGAGAAAGGATGAGCCTAGCAAATACTGCACAGTCAGCCTCACCTCTGTGATAGGCAAGCCAGTGGAAGCTCTCATAAAGGAGAGACTGGTAAGAGACCAAGAGGTAGAAGGGCTAATGGATGACAACCAACATGGATTCATTGGTGGTAGGTCATGTCAGACCAACCTGACTGAATTCTTCGAGGGTGTAATGGAGGTGTATGACCTGAGAGGGGCAGTGGATGTGTCCAACCTGGATTTCAGGAAGGTATTTGACTCCGTCCCCCACAGAAGGTTGGTAAGCAAGTTAGGTAGCTTAGGGGTGGGATCTAAACTGACAAACTGAGTGGAGGATTGGTTGGGATGGAGGACTCAGAGAGTGATGGTCAATGGGTGGCACTCCAGAGAGATAAGGGTGATGAGTGGAGTACCACAAGGATCGGTGTTGGATCCCATATTGTTTAATGTATATGTAGGGGATCTGGCACAGGGTCTAACTGGAAAGAAGTGTCTGTTTGCAAGTGACACAAAAGTCTACAATAGGGTGGACATTCTGGGGGTGGAGAAAATGAAACAGGATCTAGCCAGGCTGGAGGAGTGGGAGGAGAAGTGGCAACTACAATTCAATGCAAAAAAGTGCAAAATAATGCACATAGGATGGAATAATCCAAGGGTTAGTTATTGCCTTGTGGGGGGGGAGGACACTGCAGACCATGGAACAAGAGAAGGACCTGAGAATTTTGATCACTGACAGTCTCAAAGTTAGGTACCAGTGTGAACAAGCAGATGGTAAAGCAACAAGAATGCTGGCACGCATTAGGAGAGGCTTCACAAGTAAGAGGAGGGAGGTGATCATGCCACTATTCAAACACTGGTCAGACCAAAGCTGGAATATGGGGTACAGTTCTAAAGGTCCACCTGCAGGGTGAACATGATAGGTTGGAAAGGGTCCAAAGAAGGGTGACCAAAATGATCCAGGGGATGCAAGGAAGGCTATATGGGGAGAGGCTGGAGGAGCTCGGTCTTCATTTGCTGGAGATGAGAAGGGAAAGGGGAGACATGGTTGAGACCTTTAAATACATGAAGGGACCAAATAAGGTAAAGGGGGATAGCATCCTAAGGCTAAGCAGAAACAAAACCACCAAAGGTCATTCACTCAAGCTGGAGGGGGGCAGATTTGGGGGGGGATAAGGGGGAGTTACTTCTCGCAAAGGGTTGTGGGTCCATGGAATAGGTTTCCGGAATAGGTGGTGCAAGTAGATACTGTAGAAAAATTCATGACAGCATGGGATATCTACATGGGACTTGGGAGGGGAGGTGGGGGAGGGCAGCATGGGGGTAGATAAACAAGGCATGGGGGAGTATCTCTTTCGGGCAGACTGGATGGGCCGAATTGTCTTTTTCCGCCAGCAGGATTCTAAGATTCTGTGGGGATCCGTACTTATTCCTGACATGTGAATGCTCGACAAATGTAATCTCGACTCCTGTTTCTTGACACGCTAATCCCCCCAACAGTCTATTGCCCGACATACCATTTCTCAGAGTTTGTTATCCCAACCAGTTAAGTGGACAGGCCACAGGAAGAGCCACATGCAGAGTTACAGAAGGCTTTGCACTATTTACAACTGCTTCCTGGACCCCAGCTTGTTTGTAGCTTCACACAACACACACGGCATTACATTGTTTACCACCGTTTCCTGGACCACACGCAGAGCTAGTCTGAGCAAAAAAGCTTTGCATTATTTACCATTGCTTCCATGTTCAAACATTAGACAACAGAGAGATGAAACCAGTTCATTTGTACTCTGTAATTATCTGTGTCAGTATCTGTGTAACTAATAACAAATGGTGGCAGCACAACACAAACATTCAAAGCCCTTACCTGTTTTTGATTGAGCGTTGACATGAGCGTTTTCCTACAGTTTGAATGATTCAGGTTACTGGGTTGCAACAACCATGCATGTTCCAGTGCTTTAGGTAGGGGGTTGCAGGTTCAATGTCTATTCAAACAGTTCAGTCCAATTTTAAAAATTCTCTGTTAAAATCCTCAAAATCTTTATTTCAGTCAAAGCTAAAAACACTGAAGCATCTTCAAGTCATGTCATATCAGTTATAGGCTCAGGTTGTTTGCAATTCCCCTGCCATACTCTAGTGCAGAATGTGTGGACCTCTCCTTAACAATACTTGAGATTTTCTCCTCACATTTTGCATACCTCCACTTTAGAGGTGATTTTGGCAGCCCACATTTAATTCTTCCTATGGTACTATCTGTATTTATCTGCTCTGTCTGCAGCTCTGAAACAAAACAAAGAAACCCTAACATGTGCTTTGCCAGTCAGTTCTCCCAGTCACCAGTGCCAGGCCTCTACATTGTTCTATATCCTTGGGAAGCCCTGTTGCATCTGCTCATGCACAAACCAGAAATTGGGAGGAAAAAGTAGGGGGCTTTGGACAATTGAATTATTCCTCATGCGCCTCCTAATTCTTTCCAGGGTGTAGTTTTCCTCATACCAGTCAATTAAAAGGCTACATGAGGGAGGCATTTATGGTTTCAGCTCTGCAAACACTGCTGGAATCTTTTCCACTGGCAAAAATGCCAGTGCCACCAAATGTTTCAACAGTACACTTAATTTGGGATCCTCCCCATACATAGTCGCTAGTCCAGTGCTCTGAATTTTCCTCCAGATGATCTGTCCAAGATGAAATAGGCAACCTTTATTTTGTGTGGTGGGGAATTCAGATTTACAGGCATTAATTGCAGCCTGTTCAAAATCTGTGATTATAACTCCAGGTGCCAATGACAGGTTATAGTCATCCGCTAGGTCATACACGTCCTGAAGCAGGCGCAGATAGCTCTCATGTGGCTTAATGGACATTAATGCAAAAACTAAGGGCAGTATTCGTGATGTTTCCGCAGTACCAGCTGGGGCATGTATCGAGTACAGTTGCCTGAATAATGGAGGCATAGTTTTAATGGTTCCATCCATAATCCAATAAAGTGCCATGGACAACTTTTCAATATTTTTTCTGGTAGTAAAAATGAGGAGCTTCTTGTTACCAAATACTGACTCTTTTGCTAAACAACTTACTCTACTGACATGCCTTAAGCTTTCGGGTATCCATAGCTCACCTAAGCAACAAGTCTCAGGAGATGCATTTTGCCTACTAGCACGTTTTACTATTTGCTGCATGGCATGTCTGTTAGGCATATTCTGTCTGACCTCTTCAGACACACTAGACATCTGTGTCTGAATGAGCTGTGCCGGCATGTCATTAGTGGCAAGGGCAGAGCACTTCAATGAAGCAAAAGAAGATGCAATCAGAGCATCATTAGCATCCGGTGTATGATTGTTTTTAGAGGTTTTTTTCAAATGATGCTGGCCACCTACTAAAATGGTGGATGCCCGACCAAGACAGTGCAGGGTTTTTCTACTCTGGCAACACCAGTAATACAAATCACCACGGTTGCGTTCCTTAACATATAGATATTCAGTATAGCTTATTTTATCATTACCTTGCTGAGTAGGCACCGTACTACAAACCACAGATGACATTGCAAACTGAACAGCCAGCAACACCAACAGACTGTAAAGGTCATAACTTTATAGGTGTCAATTAAGTAAGTAATTAAGTGCTAGCAGCTGTCACTCACTTACTACAGCAGGACTGCTTTCAGCAGTACCAGCTTCATTAGTTACACCACTGTACTTGCCAGCCCCCTCCACCCATGCTTGGACCACGATGCCGACTTTCATCTCTCAGTGACCTGCTATGGAAGGGGAAGCTACAAACACCGAAGCAGCTCTGTGTGTTGCTGGAGTCCAAGAGGCAGTGGTAAATAATGTAAAGCCTTATAATCCAACTGTGTTAGTTAGTTCATTGCTGTATTTCATATAATTACAGTCAAACACTGAAGTAGTGGTAATGCAGTGCTGTGCTGTGTAGCTGTGTGGCTATGCAGGTACTTTGTTGGGTATTGGAAACAGTGGTAAATAATGTACACTATTTTAATCAAACTGTGTCTGGCCAAATACTAACACAAATTTACAAGTTAGTTCTTTTATGGGGGCTGAGCCTATCTTGTATTTCAACTGTTGTATGATGGGATCCGTACCTACTCCCGATGTGCTGTCGTCTGTATTAAAGACAAAATTGCCTCAGTGCTTTGTGATATGGCAAATGACAGGATTACAAGTGACAGGATTTAGTACCTGTTGGGAAATTGTGATTTGGGAAGTCAGTGTCGGGCAAATGAGTGACTGACAATTGCATGTCGGGAAATTGTCCCTAACTCATTCTATGTACCATGACTGGGACCTGGCCATACCAGGCTATTCACTTTTTAGGAGAGGCAGGGATAGGACAAAAGGAGGAGGGGTGTCACTGGATGTGAGAGAAGGAATAAAAGGGCATCCAGTTATGACTGCATTGAAATAACAGTGCAGCAAAATGCATGCTGACAAAAAATAGCATGAGTGGAAACAGCAACATGCATATAATAGCAGAGATAATATAGCGCTATGCATGAAGCTGTTGTCACTCATGCCAAGTAGTGAAAGTCTGCGAGTGTGTGCTGTTAACTGTGCTGGCAGAATAGCATAGAGGTTAGATTCACAAGCTGTGAATGGGCTTGATGCATCCAGCTAACCTGGGTGTGATTCTGACACTGTCTTTTTTCTTTTTTGCCACCATGCACCCCCACCCCCCACCGAGTTGCCCCCAATAGTAAATCTTCTCCCCTGACTTTGTCTCTCCATGAGTTGTGCCCCTGGATTTATAATAGTAAATTGCCCCCTATGACTTTCACCTCCCAGAGTCAACAATAGTAAATTCGACCTCCCCCCTCCCGACTTGCCATGCTATCAGTAGTTTGCAATGTCTTTCTGAGTTTCATTTTTACTGTTGACTTTTTGTCTGCGATATTATTGACCACTGCGTGTTTTTGTTTTAGTGATTTTTACATGGACCCAAATAAAAGCCACCCAAGTGTAGGTACATTAAGGTGAGGAGGGTCTAGAGGTGCTGTGGGTCACCCTGGAGATGAGCTGTGGTACCACTATCTGGATAGAGACAGTTTACAGACTTAGGTACATTAAGGTGAGGAGGGTCTAGAGGTGCTGTGGGTCACCCTGGAGATGGGATGTGGTACCGCTATCTGGACAGAGATAGTTTACAGACCACCAACTTTTTTTTTTTTTTTGAAATTTAATAAGTTTCATTGCATCCACTTGCACAATAAAATTATGCATTACATGATATGCATAAGCAGACATCTTGTATCTTGTATTTAGTTGCACAACTGAACATATATCCCCCCCACCTTCCCCCAACAACCCTCCCTCCCCTAAGGTACCTAGCCTAGAATAAGAATAAGAATAAAATCAATACCGAGAGAATTTGAAGGGGTTCCATCTCATGGGTATACAATAAACTTGTAAAGACTATTACATAACTTTCATATTACCACTCAGATTAAAGCCATGTTATATAGCTTAATACATTCATTAACACTACTGGCAGAACAGGTAATTACACTGTTAACAAGGTCTCCAGTTTGCCCCATCTTTTAACATATCTATTAGGCCGATCCCTAAGAGTAGCAATTATTTTTTCAATCCTTAAATTATACAAAATTTTTTGTAGCCATTCTGAATAAGAGATTTCTTCCTGATCTAACCAATGCTGTAACACCAGCCTCTTAACCACTAAGGATATTAAGGAGATATGAAACCTTCCCTTCCTGATAGGGATCAATGAATAATCCCCTGCAATACATATTTCAGGAGAAAATAACTCTGTTAAGCCTAATAGGGGATTAATTGTAGTCCTGATTCTCTCCCACAATGAGACTACCTTATTGCATTCCCATAGGATACGAAATAAAGAGCCTTCTGCAGAGAAACATCTAGAACACGTTGCTGAGGGAAGTCTTCCTATTTTAAATAAATGTCTTGGAGTTAAAAATATGTTGTGAAGAATATAGAACTGGGTAAGACGTAGTCTATCATTTGCAGAATATTGATGCAGATCTGCCCAAATGCAATCCCATTCTTTAGATAGCCCAAAAAGCGTAGTCTCCCAATACTGGGATACCCCAGAGATTGTGGAGTATATATAGGGAAATATAAAGTTTACTAATTTTGACACTTAGTGGGACGATCTGGCAAAATGTTGTATGTGGGAGAGAAAATCTTTTTGATTGATATCCCAGGTTTGTTTACCAAACCATTCCAGTAACTTATGGTGGATCTGATAAACTTTAAAAACTTGGGATTTTGGAAGTCCCATATCCAATAGTAATTTGGGGCTTTCAAAAATCCTTCCCTCTCGTGAAACATCTGAAATACATTTCTCTGACATTTCTGGACCACAGATAAATGCTCCCTGAAGTTTAAAATTGGGATTCTCACCTAGTGGTTGAGAGATATCTTTTATGTTTCATATTTCATAGATTTACAAAGTTGAGTATGCACCTTGATCGAAATCCCAATAACTGAACACTTTAATTGCAAAGGTTATCTAGTTACCGAAAAAAAGAACAAGGATTCCAATGAGATTCCCATTGCCCTAATCAGATATCTCTCCACTTGCAACCAAATAGGCATATATTGTAAGGGAGTCACCTCCCCTGGTTCTATGGTCCACTGAGCATATTTGTAAAAATGGCTGGCTAAGTAGTATAAATAGAAGTTTGGTAACTTATCACCCCCAAGGATTTTGGGGCACCCAGTTTTATGTAGGAACAGCGGGGCCTTTTTCCTTGCCAGATGAAATGGGATATTAGTGCATGAAGCTTTTTGAACCATGCCATAGGAATAAATACATTAAGCATATGAATGGGATAAAAAATACAGGGGAGAATATTCATTTTAACCACACTAATTCTAGCCTGCATTGACATTGGGAGTATTCTCCACCTATTAAGATCCCTCGCAATGGTTATCATCAAATTCTCCAGGTTTCATTTCTTCCTCAGGACTGCACTCTGTGAAAGAGTTATCCCCAAATATACTATTTTGGTTGATTTTTTCAATCCTAAATGTACATAGTCTGCTGGGACTACCCAATTATTTAAAGGTAGTAATGTAGTTTTGTCCAGATTTAATTTGTAGTGCGAGACCAGTCCGAATTGGGAAATAATTTGCAATGCAGTTGACAATGAAATAGCCGGATGGGAGATATGGAGTAAGAGATCATCAGCATATGCTGAGATTTTGACCTCCAGAGGGCCTAATACAATACCATGCACCTGTGGTGTTGAATTCAGGAGTCTGATTAGGGGTTCAAGGTAGATGTTTAACAAACATGAGGATAACAGGCAACCCTGATGAGTCCCAGAATGTAGATAGAAACCTTTTGACAGGAGACCATTACAATAAACCTTTGCACTTGGCCTAGTATATAAAATTTTCACCCATTCAGTAAACCTAATGGGGAAACCAAATCTCTCCATAGTCAAAAAAAGAAATCCCCAATATACCCTGTCAAAAGCTTTCTCCGCATCCCGGGATACCAGAACCATTGGGTCCCGAGACTCCCTGGATACGGAGAAAATATGATCAAACTTCCTCAAGTGATCCAAAGAGGATTTCCCCCTCACAAGCCCTACCTGATCAGGCTCTATGAGTCCCTCCAGACTTGCGTTACTCTAGCAGCCAAAAGTTTTACTAAGATTTTAATATTGCAGTTCATAAGCAATGCGGGCTGATAATTGGTCACCTTATCGAGGGGTCTATTGGGTTTAGGTAATACTACTATAAGGGCCTGCAAAAGTGAAAAATCTGATATACCCTTATCACAAAGATATGAGAAAACCTGGGCAAGGATGGAGGCCAAATCAGTTGCCAAGGCCTTGTATAAATTAAAAGGAAAGCCATCCAGCCCTGGAGACTTATCCAATGCCAATGCCTGAATAGCAGTTAAAATTTCAATTTGTGATATAGGCCATGTCAGAGAAATATGTTGAGCCTATGATAAATGTGGGAGTGGGATTCTGTCCAAATAATCTTGGACCTCCTTATTTGAAGGAGGATTCAAGGGAGGAGAGTATAGTTGGAAACAGAATCTGTCAAACTCTTGGGCAATCTCTTCTGGGGAGGATTTAAGAATACCATCAGATTGCGAACTTATAGTTTTGACCCAATGGGAGGCTTCCTTTTCTTTGAGTCGCATAGCCAGCAAATGCCCTGCTTTATCTCCCTGGTCTATATATCTTGCCCTAGTCTCAAGTAGGATATACTCGGACTTCTCCCTCAATAGGTCAGCATATTGATGCCTCAATTTAGCTAATTCAACTTGCTCTCATTCAGAGAGCTCCAGGGTTGAGCTATGTTCAAGCCTCTCTATCTGTCCTAAAAGAGACTGTAGAGAAGCTTCCCACTTCTTCTTGTGAGTCGAGGCAATCCGAATGCACTCCCCCCAGAGAGTACATTTTAATGCCCTCTATATTTTCTCCACACTAGAAATAGACCCGAGGTTCAATTGCCAGAAATTTTTAATAAAGGCTCTCAGTTTCTCTAGGACCCATGGGTCCTTAAGATGTTGTGTATTTAATTTCCATACCTTATCCCATTTAAAATTCTGATTTGAGTTATATATAATCCATACCGGCGAATGATCTGACAATACTCTAGAAGCTATGCCAGTATCTGTAATGTGACTTAAAGCTTCAGTACTAACTAAAAAGTAGTCTATCCTAGACAGGGATTTATGTACGGAAGAGTAAAAAGTATACTTACGAGTGGTTGGATGGAGAGCTCTCCAGGGATCACACAAGCCTCCCATAGTTATGAATTCCTGAAGAGCTTGCTATGTCAAAGATGGCCTGAAAGCCCAGCTACTCGACTTATCCAAGTTAGAGGTTATAGTGATACTCCACTCTCCTGCAAAAATCAAAGGGAGGTGTATAAATCTGGATATCACATTTACTAGTCCCATAAAAAAGTTAGGAGATGGGATATTCAGGCCATATACACACCCTAAAAGTAATTCTGTCTGATCCAGAACTCCGTGCAAAAATATGTATCGACCCTCTGGGTACAAAATTGTTGTATTTAGCTAAAAGTTTAATCCCCTTAGAAGGAGAATAGCAACTCCCCATTAACTAGTGGAATTTCCCCCTGTATAACTATGCTCAACCCATAGACATCTAAGAAAAAAAATTCACTGAGGTTAAGAGATGGGTCTCCTAGAGAAAGGCTATCTGGCATTGTAACACCTGCAAGTGGGCTAATACCTGATGTCTCTTAGTAGGGGAACGCAATCCCTTAACATTCCATGAAACATATTTCATGCAGTCTTGTCCTGTTACAGTGTTTACTCCAAACTACCATAACTAATATTGCCCATTTACCCCTTTGATTAGGTAGCTTACCCTCCCTTATATCCAGCCCCCTAAACAGAATATCAAAACCCAAGATCACCCTATCTAAGCCCCCTATCCCCCAAATTAGCAAAAAAGTAACAATTCTTCCCTTCCTCATTCTGGTTTCAACACCAGAACACTATTCGAGTCTGGGTTGTGATGTAACCCTCCCTTAAATTCTCCCATAAGACCCCCCCCCACATTATCGTAACTATCTAGAAAACTTTCAAATATCTATTAGCTATCTACTACCTTAATATAATCTAATTGGTTATTTTAGGTCTTACTGCCCATATATAGGGTAAATTGCCTCAACAAACTAATTACCTATTACACCAAGGTACTCAGCAGATGATTAGTTACATCTCAATAGTCTATTTTGCTGAGTACCCCCAGTAGTAGAACAAAAGTGAGACAGGTGAACTGAAAAGAAAAATATTCATTAGAACCAATCCTCATGCTAGATATCTTAAGGCTCAACAACATAATTAGCAGATAAAGACCAGCATTTCGGTCTGTTATCCCCCAACATTTCTATCAAACATTAATTAACTAGGAGGTATGGGAAAAAAAAAGATTCAGGCCATAATAAACCAGTTGTACTTATTAACATATGAACCAATTCTCCCTCCAATTATTTACCAGCCAAGGTGAGCCCCTTAAAATTACAAATTAACATAACCCATTTTAATATGGTACTAATAGAGCATTGCTCATAAGAATGCGAGCATTAATGCACTATAATGCTCCTCCTGATACATTCCCTTTCAGATTTTAGTTTCAATCTTCACACCATACAGTTCTGTAATACTTTCAGTATCCCACTAAGCATGTCACATCTTGATTCATTTAAACAGATCGGGATATAGTTTCCACAATTTTTCTTCTGCCTGAAGATGCGATTCAAAGCTGTGCCACTCTCCATATGGTAAACTTGCAACGTAGCTGGATATCTCACTATATATAGGGTAAATTGCTTCAACAAACTAATTACCTATTACACCAAGGTACTCAGCAGATGATTAGTTACATCTCAATCTTCTATTTTGCTGAGTACCCCAAGTAGTAGAACAAAAGTGAGACAGGTGAACTGAAAAGAAAAATATTCATTAGAACCAGTCCTTACACTAGATATCTTAAGGCTCAACAACATAATTAGCATATAAATACCAGAATCCCAGTCTGTTACCCACCAACATTTCTATCAAATATTAATTAACTATGAGTTATGGGAGAGAAAAGATTCAGGCCATAGTAAACCAGTTGTACTTGTTAACATATGAACCAATTCTCCCTCCAATTATTTACCAGCCATGGTGAGCCCCTTAAAATTACAAATTAACATAACCCATTTTAATATGGTGCTAATAGAGCATTGCTCATAAGTATGCGAGCACTAATGCACTATAATGCTCCTCCTGATACATTCCCTTTCAGATTTTAGTTTCAATCTTCACACCATACAGTTCTGTAATACGTTTAGTATCCCACTAAGCGTGTCACATCTTGATTCATTTGAACAGATCGGGATATAGTTTCCGCAACTTTTCCTCCGCCTGAAGATGCGATTCAAAGCTGTGCCACTCTTCCATATAGTAAACTTGCAGCGTAGCTGGATATCTAATTTTAAAACGAATTTCAGCAGCAATAAGCTTTGCAAGAATAGGGTGGAACTCTTTTCCTTTTTGTCTCACAGACTTTGGGAGATCTTGGGTCATCCTTATTCTCTTGCCTTCCCAGAGCAGTTCACTAATGTCCCGAGTCTTCCCCAAGATGTGCTGCTTATCTTTGAAGTTTAGCAGCCTGAAAATTAAAGGACACGGAGGGGATCCTACTGGAGGAGTCGGCCTTAGAGATCGATGGGCCTGCTCGATCACATATTCTGGGCTGTTAGGAGATGGGCCTGCCGGCTTGTTACATAACTTCTGAACAAATAACACTGGCGACGTACCCTCTTCGCCTTCAGGTAGACCCAGTATCAGAAGATTATTCATCCTCGACCTGCTTCCAAATCTTCTACTTTACTTTCTATTGCCTTAAGTCGATGACGCAATTGGGACATCTTGGGTTCGATTCTCCCCTCCAGTCATCAAGGAAGGAAATTCTTACTTCATTGTCTGTTGTGCACTGAGTTAGTACAGCCAAAGAGGATGTGATCCCCTGTATTGAGGCTGTTAATGATTCTAATGATTCTTTCAGGGGAGCTATTCTTTTCCAGAACTTCCCTACCATGAGTGCAGCCTGGGAGTTGGCTTCCGTCGCTGCCCCAGTTGGGGTTACCTTGGAGCGCTTAGCGGTTTTATCCCGTGTCGGTGTAGTAGGTGGCGTATGACGAGGTGGATTATCTCGCATTTCTTCATCCATTCTGGAGGGAACTCACTGCCGCGACACTCCTTATGACTACTTAAATATAGAGTAAGCCAGTTTTTGATAGTTTAGCCTTAAGTTTAGTTTTAACTTTCTTTAATTAGATCATGGAGTGAGAGCAAGGAAATCTGCAACAGTTCAGGCAGCCATCTCGTGACCTCCAGAGACCACCAACTTAAGGGGAAGAGATGGACAGGTCCCTAGGGGAGATCAGCATCAGGATGTTAGAGAAGGGGGAGATGCTGTTAGTTGGAGTTTTCAATCTACCAGATATGAAGTGAAACCTACAGGCTGCAGTTTCTGCAAGGATCAGGGCCATCTCAGACTCCCCTACAGGGAACTTTTCTCAGACAGCTTGTAAAATAATCTACTAGGAGTGGGGCAGTGTTGGGCTTAGTACTCACAAACAGGAACAGCATTGCAAACATTGCAGTACAAAGTCCACTGGGTACCAATGATTACTGTATGATGTGTTTCTTTTTTTTTTTTCAACTCAGGTTTATTCAAATATTAAAATGACATGACTTGGACAACCACATACACAGTGTGTTTAGTTACAGCAAAGATTTGGTCATGCTAATACATCACAAAATCAGCATAACAATATACATGGTTATTATTGCTATCTAATCAGATGACAAAGTCCCAGTCACCTGGAAATTAATCTGTTCTTACTAAATCTATAACAGGTTAAACTAAATCATCAAAATGACACAATTTAGGTTGCCTGGATTGTTGATTTAAAATAATTAAACAAGTTATCTCTGTCCAGTTGAGTACAAGGTAAAGCTATATTAAAACATAACTCGTAGGTTAAACAATCACATACTTTTGTATTACATTTACTGACTTTGACACTTTGAAATACATCAATATCTATGACTTAAATGTCCAAGGGTTAATCCCAATAATGTCTCCAAAAGAGAAGTGAGTCCTCCTAGGCACTGCTAGAGGGAAAGAACAGCAAATGTTAGGCCATTATAGGATTATAGTCTAATTAACCCAGGGGCTCCACACCTCCAAGTGTTTTTCCTCTTCAAGATGTAATCTTTTGCTGTCAGACGCTTCATTTTGCAGATGTCATTTAGCCTATCCTGTTAGTCATGGAGAGTAGGGGGGGTCTACCCTTAACCAGCAAGAAGTGATACATTTCAGAGCTACTGCAATGAGTATAAGTGACTACTTCCTGTGGAGTGTGGGGCATTGTAAGACTGTTGGGAGACCCAAAACCCATTCTGTAAACTCATCTGGAATGTCTATTTGCAAGATCTGCCTAGTGGATTCTTGCACCCTGAACCAGAATCCTTTGAGAATTGGGCAGGCCCAAAATATATGACAGTGTGACCCTACCACCTCACATTTGCTCTAGCATTGATCCATGTGTGAAGTATGAAAATACCTGGTCACTGTCTATATGGTGTGTTTCAATATAAGAAAAGGAGCTGAGGTGAGCCACACAAAAATAAAGATCCTGGATTTCTAGAGGGTAGATTTTAAAGAAATGAGTGACTGCTTTAAGAAATACCTTGAGGGGAGTGATAGCGAAGGAGGAGAAGGAGTAGAGGAACAATGGAAGGGAGCAGGGCATAACTAGGGCAGCAAGATGTAAGAAAAGGCAGGTGAAAAAGACCCTTAAGGTTCTCCAAGGATATGGCAAAGACTGTGAATGGAAAAAGGAGAGCTTTCAAAAGGTACGCAGAAACTCAAAGGAAAGAGTACAGTGTAGTGTACCAGACTAGACAGAAGGAAGCAGGAAAGGTGGTTAGGAGAGCTAAGGCACAGGCAGAGGAAAGGATTGCAAGCGAAGTGAGGAAGAGGGATAATACTTTTTCTCTGATACAGAAATCAAAAACAGACTGGACAAACTCATTCTGTCTGGGAGAACATTACAGTATTATCCACATTAGCTCACTACAGGAGCACATATGGGCTAACACCGTCTAGCTCCTTACTACAGATACTGTGAAGTAAAATTCCACCCGCAAAGTGGCAACGAAGTAGGTACTTTGCATTACCATTTCGCTACATGAAGTGCCCATTTTGAAGCCTCACTTTGCCACTTTGCATTGTAATTATGACTTTGCGTTGTTCACGCTGCCTTAATTCTCTTTAAGGTGGTGTGAGAAGTCATTGGCAGCCCACACACATCACATGGTTTACACAGTGTAAGTCACATGCTTTAGGCAGGCAGGCATGCAGGAAGGGACTCATGCTTGGAAGAGAGTTTCAGTTTTGCCTTGCATTAGGAGAAAGAGGTTGTGTTGGAGTGAGAGAGAAGAAAACCTGTTTAAAAAAAACACTTTAACTCTTTTAGTTTTTTTTTGCTCTAGTTGCTTTTGTTTGAGTATTTGTTGTCTGGATTTGTGTTTGTGCAGTATTTCTGTTTAGCATTTGTTTATTGTTAATTGTTTTTGTGTGTGTTTGTGTGTGTGTGTGTGTTGTTGTTGTGGAGAGTTAGAGAGATCCCACAATGGAGGGTGAGAGAAGCGGGGGTTTAGTCAACATGGCGGCAATCGGGTGGGCATGCACATGCATGGTGGCTGGCTTCATCTGGACAGGAGCACCATCTTGAGGGTCCCCTCCCCGAAGCAAGAGATGGAGTTGGTGCTGCTATGTAACCACCACCTCCTGTGGCACTGACCAGTGCCCCCCCATTGCCAGCAGCACCAGTGTACCCTGTGCCAGCGGCTCAGCAGCAGGAAGTGAGGGAGGAGGAGGAGGAGGAGACACAGCAGCAGTTGCCACAGCAGCAGCAGGTCTGTGCGCCACTGGCCCCAACTGTAGAGCTGCATCCCCTGGCTCCCACACCACCTGGGCCCCCTTCACCTGTGCCTGGACCTCCCTGCACCTCCTTAGTGTGTTTTTTTTTTACTCCACTGCAGGGGAACAGCAGTGTAGTAAGGTGCAATTTATGCAGTGTCAAGGTGCGCTGTAGCCCCCGAGGAAGTCACCTTGACACAAGGGGTCAGCACACCCATATGTATAATCACCATCACCTAAAGTGGCAGGCTAAGGTTGCTGAACAGGCCAGCAATGCACCTGCTGGCCCTGCTAGGGAAGAGGGGGAAGAACAGAATACACCTGCACATGGTGTGAGTGGGGAGGGCCATGGCAGAATCTGATGCTCCACCACCATCACCACCACAACCTGCAGCACCTCCTGTTGAGGGTGGCAACCCTCTCAAACTGCCTGCCACACAGGCTGATTTGGGCCTACTGTGGAACGAAATGGGTGCTGCAAACCATTGGCTTGACAATGTTGAGCAGCAGTTAGATCGCATTGAGGGGCACCAACTTCAGATCATGGGGATGCTTCAACTATTGCTGTCCCATCACAACACTGAATATTAGTTTTTTTAGTTTGTCCTTGCACCCACCACCACCACCACCATCATCACCGTCTGTGTGAAAAAAATATTTCCCAATGTTGCCTCTGATCCATCTTCCCTCTAGCTTGAAATTGTGGGCCCTTTTTCATGCACATCTTTTGTTCTGGATGTGGCTACTCCATTGTTGAGTCCATTTCTGTACTAAATAGTGTCTATCATGCCCCCCCTTTCACTGTGTTTGTATGTAATGTCCTTTAGTGTATGTTTGCCTGGCTTCATTCTGGTGCATACCCTTCAGCATTTTAGTTCCCCTCCTTTGTACAGCCCTTTTCTGACTTCATTTTAATGTGATGGCTCCCAATACATCGCAGTATACCCTGTCCCCATCTCTCTCTCTAGTTCCTCCTGGCATTTTTCTTGCATACCTTTAGGTAATCTGACACAGGTTACTTACTATCCATTTTTGTTGTTGTTTGTCTCCCTCCCCACATTGTGCACCATAATGTGTATAAAAATGTTAATTGTGTGTTTCATTTGTTTTTGCATAGTCTTGTTTAACTCCCAAAAATGGTGATGACCATGTCCCAAATCATTATTTTCCAACTTAGCAAAACCAGAAAGCCATAACTCCACATAAATAAATGCCACTAAAATATGTTCACCGGTAGTGCTTATGTATTTATGGCAAAACAAGGCATACAGTAATGACCCTTGCGCACTGGCGGTTAGGCCTTCATTAGTGTGCCCACTAATGAAGGCCTAAGAGCTGAAGTGCAGAGGGCATTTGTGTGTGCCTTGCTTTGCCATCAGTAAAGTTGCAGTATCATTGAACAGTTTTTCTTGGTATGTATTCGTATAGAGTGGTGGTTTTGTGGGTTTGCCTTGGACATTTGGAGCCAGCTATTGTGTACCAGCAACCTACCACATAGTGCAGCATGCTTCTTGCGGCCCTGTTATATTCCTGCTTAACAATGTCTGTTTACTCTTAAATATTTTTGGTGCCTCAGTATTGTTTCCTTCCTGTCATGGAGGGTTTGTTCATTAAAAAAGCAGGATTGAGCAGTGCAATAATAATGTGCCAAACAGCATGCGTGCAGTGCACTGTCATGTGCACACACTGTCCAGCTCCCTGAAAACATATATGATGACTTGTTCCACTGTTGATGGTATAAAGAATAAAAATAAGAATATGTAACATATATTTTATTTGTGCCATCATCAACAGTGGACCAAGTCATATAATATGTTTTCAGAGGGCTCAGTGGGCAGTGTGCACCTTACAGTGCACACATACGGTTTAGCAGATAATTGCACTGCTCACTCCTGCCTTCCTTTCTTTCTTTCTTTCTTTCTTTCTTTCTTTCTTTCTTTCTTTCTTTCTTTCTTTCTTCTTTCTTTCTTTCTTTCTTTCTTTCTTTCACATATGGAAATTACAACCCTTTGAGTCAAGGACTCATTTCCAAAGGCTCCACATCAGTTCCAGTGGATTCAACACATAGACAGCAACACAAATGCAATATGATAGACAGTAGGTTACAGAAGTTTTTTTGTTACATACCAAACAGCAAATAGCAAACAGTATTCATATATTTGCAGATGTCAGAACAAACAACAAAGAATCCTGAGCCATCCAGTGCCCAGATAAGAGTTACAGTTTACAATAGCAGTACAGAAGTCTATACAGTGTGAAAGCTAGGGTCCAAGGACAAATACAGTAAATTCAGAATTGCAGCCTGAGATAAGACGATTGTGGTCAAGAGTCTAGAAAAGGGGCCGGGGAGGGAGCGGGGCACCTATGGGCTAGGATCCGGCTTGTGGAGCATAATCGCAGCTGCGGGTGGAGAAAATGAGGCTCTTGAGAGCTGCCTTAAAAGGACCTATTTTAGTGAGTGAGAAGATCGAGTGAAACATTGCTGAGGCACCAAAAATATTTCATAGTAGACAGACATTATTAAGTAGAAATATAACAGGTCCAGTCCAGTAGCACACTGCACTAACACTGGGGCTGGGTTTTTGTGGAGAGCAACTAGCTGCTAAACTGCCACTGCCAGACTAAACCAGAAAGCCAGCACTCCAGATGAATAAATGCAAACAAAAAATGTTCACAGTCTGCTAGTGCAAATGTACTGATGGCAAAACAAAGCACAGAAATTACCCTTGTGTTTTGATGGTTAGGCCTTCTTCTGGTGGCCCCATATTGAAGACCTAAGCACTGAAGTGCAGTGGTCATTTTTATGTGTCTTGATTTTCCATCAAGAAATTTGCAGTACAGTGAACACTTTTTGTTTGCATTTATTCATCTGGAGTGCTGGCTTTCTGGTTTAGTCTGGCAGTGGCAGTTTTGCAGCTAGTTGCTCTCCACCATCACCCAGCCCCAGTGTTAGTGCAGCATGCTACTGGACTGGACCTTTTATATTACTACTTAATAATGTCTGTTTACCATTAAATATTTTGCGTGCCTCAGCAATATCTCATTTCTGGCTGGTTTGTTGAAAAGCAGGAGTGAGCAGTGCTATGATCTGCTAAACTGCATGTGTGCACTGTGAGGTGCACACTGCACACCGAACCCTCTGAAAACATATTATATGACTTGGTCCACTATTGATGATGGTACCAATAAAATATACATTATATATTCTTATCTTTATTCTTTATACCATCAACAGTGGAATAAGTCATCATATATGTTTTCAGGGAGCTGGGCAGTGTGTGCACATGACAGTGCACTGCACACATGCTGTTTAGCAGATTATTACACTGCTCACTCCTGCTTTTCCACACACGCACACAGCAAGAGAGAAATAAAACATTACTGAGACCACTAAAATAATTTATTTTTGCAAATTTTTTTTGCAAATTACCATATTTTATTAAACCAACTTATGCAGGTTGTACAACACATAGAGTAGGTTACAGACAATACTTGATTTAAAGAAAATAAAACCCCACCCCAAAACAACATAAACCCTCCAATGTGACTTCCCCCATCCCCCCCACAGCTATCCACCCCTAGCAGAATCAATCCAATACCTTAAATACCGACTGTGGAAATAAATATAACTCAATCCTGGCCAATAAATACAGAGTAACATTAACAAAGGCAAACTCATGAGAAGTAAAATACAAGCCTAAACATACATATACTAAAAAAACTGACCTCGGCCAGAATATGAGCACATAATACTGGACATAGGCTAGAAGAACCATTTAACAGGTTCCTAGAATATAAATATAACTACTAGTAAAAAAACAGACAGCAAAGAAGGAAAAATGAGAGGGGGAGGAGGTCAAAGAAAGAAAAGACGAAAATAGAGGATGTAATAATATGAACAGCCTCTGCTAAACTCCAAAGTTAGTTTTGAGATATTGGGAGAGTCTCCCCCAATATTTAGAAAATTTAGCTGATGCCTTACACAACCTAAAGGCTAACCTTTCCGCATAGAATGCATTCAGAAATTCTTCCCACCATTCCCTATATGGAGGAGCCCAGTCCTCTCGCCAGTGGCGTAAAATTAACAGCTTAGTAACTGATGCAATCAGTGCCAGCTGATACTTCTGCTCTTTTCTTAGGTGTGCATACCTCCTTAATATACAGGTTTCTAGGCTAAATAAAGGTGAGAGATCAGTGTATGGACCTGTCCAGGTTTTCACCGAAGCCCAAAACTTTTACACCTTTGGACAAAACCAAAATTTATGAATGGTTGTCGCCAAGGGGTCATTACAGTCTTTACAGGCCGGAGAAGCCAGACTACCAACCTGGTGTAACCTCGCCGGAGAAAAGTATATATTATGTAACAATTTGAACTGAACATCTCTTAGCCTTTCTTGTTTGATATAGAAATAGGTATCCTTCCAAATTTTACCCCACGCCGCCTCCGGCCAGTCCAAAGCCAGATTGATTGTCCAATATAGTGGAGTCTGAGAAGAGGAGGGGACACACTTCTCTGAAATATACTTGTATATTTTTGAAATCCTCTTATCTGACAAACTAAGATCACTTAGCTCCTTAAAAAACACACCTGCCCTGTCGGAACACCGACTCTTTCCTAGAAAAGCCTTAATAGTACTGTGAATTTGTAGTAATTTAAACCCAGAATGGGGCCTAACCCCAAATTTTAAAATCAGTGACAACGGTGGCAACAGCGAGTCCCCAGAAAAAAAGTCGGCCAAACGTAGCCTAGGGCAGGAGGTAGAAAAAAGGTTTGCAATAGGATGTTTACCGATTAAAAAATTTGGGTTTTTTAATATGGGTTGAGTTAAGTCAAATCCTGGGTGAATTTTGAACTTTGCACACAGTTGGTGCATAGCTCGGATATCCCAACCTAAAGGGGTGTCTCTAGCTATTTTAGGAACCTTAGCCCATGGAATATACAATAAAGATTCCAAATCTAAATTGAGCTTATTAGAAAAAGCCCTGTCAAGTACTAGACCCGGTGAAGATACTCGCAGATCGCGGGTCCATAGAGCAGCCCTAGCTGCATGTATTGCCAGATAGTATGTGAAAAAATCCGGCAACTGTAGGCCACCATTTGCCCTCGCATAACACAGCTTATGGTACGCTCTACGTGGAGGAGCTCCACCCCACAAAAAATCCGAACATAACTTGTTTAATGGTTTGAAAAAAGATTTTGGCAGGTAAACATTTAAACAAGAGAGAGGATAGAAAAGTTTAGGTAAAATTACCATTTTAATTGTATTAGCCCTATCTGAAAGGGATAGGGGGAGCTTTGACCATCTATCTAAGTCATCCTTAATTGATTTTAGTATCAGTTTAAGGTTTAAATTAACCAAATCCTCCAAATTCCTAGAAACACGGATGCCTAGATATGGTAGGGCC
Source organism: Neoceratodus forsteri (assembly GCA_016271365.2). Taxonomy (NCBI): domain Eukaryota; kingdom Metazoa; phylum Chordata; order Ceratodontiformes; family Ceratodontidae; genus Neoceratodus; species Neoceratodus forsteri. The sequence goes on from CM057453.1 coordinate 382,508,473, forward strand.
TCCGCTTGCCACTGCAACCCCAAGGAGAGGCACCAACTCTTCGAGAGACTCAATGATAGCGGATACACCAAAGTCTTAGATACATTTAACTTATAGCCTGAAAATTCACTAAAATTTGCAATGAGTTTCAATACTTGTGGAAGCGAGGTAGGTGAATTTTGGATATGTAATAATAAATCGTCCGCAAAGGCCGACACTTTAAATTCTGAGTCCCCAATTTTAATTCCTTGGATTTTAGGGTCTAAGTTAATGACTGTTATTAGGGGTTCGATATACAAATTGAATAAATAAGGAGATAATGGGCACCCTTGACAGGTTCCTCTCCTTAAAGGAAAAGCTTCTGAAATCAAATTGTTGCACTGAATTCTAGCTGAGGGACATTGATACAAAATTTTCACCATATGGATAAAACATTCTGGAATACCCAATTTAGCTAGAGTGGCAAACATTGATGACCACTCCACACGGTCGAAAGCTTTCTCTGCGTCTAGAGAGACCAGGGATGCTTCCATACCTGGGCTCTCCGACGCAGAGATTAAATAAAATAACTTTCTAAAATGATTGGCCGAAGAGCGTCCCTCCACGAAGCCAGCCTGCTCCGGACTTACTAAACTACCCCAAACCCTTTTAAGTCTGGATGCCAAAATCTTAGCAAAGATCTTAACATCCAGGTTCAGCAAGGATATTGGTCTGTAATTGCCTACCAAGTCTGGAGATTTATCTGGCTTAGGGAGGAGAATAATCCTGGCCTCAAACAAAGATTTATCCTTGACCCCGCAATCAGCCTAATAAAGGTAAAGCTGCTTCAGCAACGGAACAATGTGCTGCTTATAAGACTTATAGAAAAGAGGCGTAAAGCAATCCGGGCCTGGTGCTTTTTCAATTTTAAGGGAATCAATTGCCTGCCCAATTTCCTCCTCGGTAATAGAGGCAGTTGAGCTTTGGTCTGATGTTCCGATAGACTGGGAGGGATGCTAGCCATAAATTCCTCCATTTTTGCCATGCACTGTGGCCAGGACGGATAACTCGAATATAGTTTCTGATAAAACTCAACAAATCCCTCCAGTATGCCCTCTGGGGTAGTAATTAAATTATTGGATATCAGATTGCCTCAGAGCTGCAACCCATCTGTGAGGCTTTCTTTTCAGTTGCCAAGCCAGCAATTTCCCGGCCTTAATACCTTGGCCTACATAAAGGGCCCGAATTTTTTGCAGAGAGACCACCCTCTCCCGTAAGGTATTGGCATACCACGTCCTCAGGGTCAGTAATTCTGCTCCTGGCTCCCGGACCTAGTACCCCTTGAATACTTTCTAATGCCTTAATTCTCCCAGACATTCCTCCAAACATGATGTTTCTTTGGCCTCACGCTTAGACGCTATTCAATTAACTCACCTCGCCATACCAATTTAAGTGCTGCCCAAGTATAGTCCACAGCCTCTATAGACCCCCAATTCTGCTTCAATCGAGGCAGGTCAAAAAGTCCCTAAAGCATGTCATAATATCAGGTCCTTCTATAGACTATTATTTAAGGACCAGGAGTATGATCTCAAAGGACTAGAGGCTGGTAACCACTTCAGGATTATCGGGAGTGATCAGAGATAACTCTAGGCAGAATGGCCACCTCCATAATTCCACCCAAACAATCTTTTGCTTAATAAAAATAGTCTATTCTCAGAATGACCTATGGACAGGGGAAAAGAAAGTATATTCTCTAGAGGAAGGGTTAACCAGCCCCAAGGATCCACCAAGCCTAAGGAGGAAGTAACTCCTCTAGAGCAGATTGGGCTGAGAGGATTTCACCCTCTGCTCCATGAGCGATCCAACTTATTAGATTGAGCTAAGTTCCAATCACCGCCTAAAATAATTGGAACCCTTTAAAGGAAGCCAGTATTAATGTTAACTGGACAAAGAAAGTGGTGACTCTGATTGGGTCCATACACTGATCCCAACACCAAGCTAACTCCGTTGAGCATGCCAAGAACAAATATATATACCTGCCGCTCGGTCAGAGATTACCTCAGAATGAATAAACGGGTTCCTCAAGAATTAATATAGCCACCCTCGGTGCTGGAAGAAAAGCCAGATCCAAAAACTTGCCAACCCATTTTTTTTAAATGTGATAACCTTATCTGCAGAACGTGTGTTTCCTGCAAAACACCACTGCAGGCTTATAGTGGGCCAAGTGATTTAATATGATAAACTTTGCAGTTATCCTTCCCCTTTAATATTCCATGAAAGAATATTCAGCCCGCTAGCCATGAATGAGTACTGATTTTCCACAGGAGATATGGATAGCTGTCCCCCTACTAACTAAAACCCATACCCAGATAAAAAAGAAAAGGCTGCTAAACCCCCTATCTGTATAAAAAAGAAGCATAAACCCCCTATAAAAGTCACACCACTAACAACCCAGGCCTGTAGCCCACCCACTGCCTCTGATTCATGATGCGCTATGGAGGCTGGGCCCCTCCACCTAATTAGTTAGAGTAAAAGGAGAAGTCAGTTTAGCAGGAAAAAACCTGTGCCCCTATATCACCTCTTTATGAGAACAAGTATTATATATAACACCTCAACATTCCATAACACTGAGAGGACTTAAGACGCCTTCGGCCAGAGAAAATCAAACATGGCTGCATTTCCATGAAGATTAGGGAAAACCAACCCAAGTCATAATGGCAACATTTAACCGCTAAGAACCATATTGCCTTACCTAACATTATAGTTTATAAACAATCCTCATAACCCTAACACCCTCCTATTGGTGCAATTTTGGGTCATAGTTACATTGCCTAAACCCAGATTGAATGTCTAACTCCAGCACCAGCTAAATCCAGACAAGCTCCTAATAATGAGGATTACAGAAGTTATGGTGCTGGTGATGTATTACAAAGCTTTACATTTTTAAACTGACAGCTCCCTCTTGTGGATATAAACATAAACCACTTCACTCCTCGCTCTAGTGGAAAAGCCAAAATTAATAACAGAGGCTGTAATACTATATAGTAAATGAAATAACAGCAAATGTCCTCCTTGAATGTCCATATGTCCATACAAAAAACATGGAAATAAAACTAGGTTCTGGTATAGTCCTCCTCGGTTTGAAATTAGCGATCCACAAGGTAAGCTCAAATGAAGTAGTGCTGATCCCTGAATATGCCCTTTTAGTGGGCTGTATTTGCCACCACCCAAACCTGAGTTCAGCCTTTATTTTTGACAAAGAGATCAGGAAACCAGGACTCTAAGGAAGTAAGGGCATCTTCTGCCGTTTCGTAGCGCTTAGTCCCCTCCTTTGCAGATACCTCTAGCTTTGCTGGGTATAACATTCTGTGGCAGATCCCCGCTGCCCAAAGCTTCGAAATTACAGGGCGGAAAGCCAAACAAGCCTGTCGCATCTTCCATGTGAGATCTGGTACTAAACGAAGCTTCTTGCCCTCCCACTGGAAAGCAGACAATTTCCAATTTCCTCAGAATATGCTCCCATCCAGATAATTTAATAGTTTAAAATTATTGGTCTCGGCGGTTCTGAGGATGTAGGTTTGGTTTCAGTGCTCTGTGGCCCCTTTCTATTATATATTCTGGGCCATTAGGCGAGGGGCCCACTGACTTTTTCAGCAGCTTTTGCAGGAAGCAGATGGTATTCGCCCCTTCCTCACCCTCTGGAAGGCCCAGGAGGACCAGGTCTGCTCTTTCCCTCTAAATCGTCGAGACGATCAGCTAGCTTCTTCAGGCTCCATTTGTAATCCTTTGCCGTAGGCCCCGCTCTCTCCAAAGCTCTTTCTATGGATGAAATCCTGGCTTCAGCATCCGTCACCCGACGGGCAAGCTGTGTAAGTGCTGGCTTAAATTCAGCCACATCCTCGATGAGCTTGAACAAGGCGTCTTTAATCGTTGTCAAATCCTTGTAGATTTTAGTAGGAGCAATTGTTTCTGGCTCGTTGACTGGTGAGGAGCTCCGTCGCGGCCGCTTGGCCTCCAGCTCTAAGTCTGGCGTTTGCATACTGACTCGCCAAATCGCTCAGTCGGGTTTCTTTTAGGTAGCTCAGGACAGCAGGTGAACAAACTAGCCAGAAAGCAGACACTAAACACCGCTCAGAGAGGCAAAACACTCGGTTGGAGAGGGAGACCCAAAAGACTGCTGCTACTCCTCCATGCGCGTCACGTGATCCCCAGAAGATCAGATGAAATAATTTATTTTTGGAAAGAGACATTATTAAATCAGAACATAACAAGGAAGGGAATTAATTAATGGCACACTCAGTCATGCATGCAGTGCTGCCACACAGTCCCCAGAATTAATGTGCACCCCCAAAATGCTGCTGTCTTGTGTCCAGAAAATTCCCCACTCCAGATGAAGTGAAATCAGAGCATAACAGGGAATGATAAAAAGTCTCCATTAATTAATGGAGCGCTCAGTCATGCGTGCGCACGCTCCAATAAGAACTAAGTGTCCTGCAGCTGCTGTTGGAATTTCATGTATTGCTGCTGTTGACCTGCCTGGGCTGATGCACAGTGTCTTGCCAAAGGGCATGCTAGAAGTATGACCTGACCATTGAGTTAACCATCCAAGATGATGTGACTGACAACACTGTTGATTGCTCAAAGTGTGCTGCACTAACCACAACAGGAAGGATACCTTTTGTGTGTACACTAATACTACCCTTGGTAAGTTAATTAATGTACCTGCCTGGCACCATCATTGTTTTCCACAGAACCTGACCTTAAATGTTTTATATATATATATATATATATATATATATCATTGTTTACCCATATATACATCTAATCATTGTTTTGTTTTGTATCACAGGTCATATAGCTGCAGTTGGTGTGCTCATTTCTGTGCTTGATGAGGAATTTTGGCATTGGAATACTGTCAAGCCAGTGAAGGGGGGGTCATTTGCAAGCACATTTCATGAACGGTTTATTGTTTGGTTAACTCTTCAAAGGTTTTATCTGCATCCTCCAGTCCAGTAATGATGGACATGGATTCATACTACTTGTTGTGTGTCTCCCAGCCTGGGGTATGATGTTGAACTTATTTGGAGAAAGCCACAATGACAGCACACAGCATCAGACTGTTTCCTGCTAAAAAGAGATGAAGAAGGAGTTATAAGTACTTGATTGCAGTAACACATTCTGTTTAAAGTGGGGCTTTTCCATCCTGTCATATATGCTGAGTAACAGATGGCACGCTGTCTCACTAAGCCACATGAAAACCAAATCATCACAAATCATAATCACAAATTTAGTACCTGTAACCCATGCACTGTGTCACTGTCCCTATGTCTTAACTCAAGTCACACTGTAAAACACATCTTGTCAAGTCACAACCTGGATCAAACTTTGTTCAACACTGGCATGGCTGCTGCAGCAATCCAGTGTGTGATGTGCATAAGGGACAAATATATTATGTGACGTACACGTCACCTGCTTTATATGATTTGCACTCTTTTGGAAAAAGGAACAACAAAAAAGAACTGATGAAATAAAACTTATATACTTACCGGAAATGGATATCCTGTAGGTGGTTGTAGACAGTACTGCAGTATGATAGCCCTCCAGTGAAGGACAATGCTTGAAACTGTGAACCTGTAAAAAAAGAAAATAAGTTGACCACATGTGTTTCACCACTGCATCACAGAAAAGCAACAGAAAACATAACACAGCTCAAGGAAGTTCCATAGTATGAAACATTACTACACATACTCACTTTAAAGCATTGATAGTAAGAAGCCTTGCAGCAGTGGCTGATGGATGTGGTCTCTTCTCCGACTCTGTCTGCCATGGCATGTATAGGACACGGATGGAAAACATCAGCATACTGGTGGTGGTCACGGGCACATGATGTTGACACTCTCCCTCAGTATCTGGTGGCTTTGGCTAACAGCGGTTTTCTGGTGGTGGCCATGGGGGCACATGAAGACATTCCCTCTCACTAACTGGTGGCTTTGGCTGTAGCCTGCAACACATTCACTGTCACTGTTTGACACACAGGGGTGGGTGGTAGGTGGGATTACAGGGTGCACCGTGTTACAATATGACATATGGAATTTGAGTCATTCGGAGTGGGACCCTGATTTAACTTTATGAAAAACAAAACATGTACCATAGAAAAAAATGTGACAACCTTTTAACCACTTCACTTAAAATCTACCAACATCAACCTCATCGTCATCATCATCATCATACAGAAAGCTGCCCTCAGAGTCATCAGTGTCTGAATTGTGCCCACTAGGGAATTTGTTCTCCATTATGTCATCATCTACCTCACTGGTAGGCCATTACATGCTGCTAGTGCCACCAGGATGGTCCATTTCTCTAACATCAGCACAACCATGACCATGCCGGGGACCAGGTAAGAATACAGAGATTGCAGTTCAAGCTGGTATGTGCCCCCATTCAATTTTTATGAATGTCAGCAAGCTGACATTTGAAGGAAAGAGGTTTGTATGATAATCCTGCACTATTGCACCTACTGAACTGAATACCCTCTAGACACTTACACTGGAGGGTGGGTATGTCAGGTACCTCAGTGCCACTGAGGTCAGCTCTGGTCATTCATTGACCTTTCTACTCCAGTATAAAAGAGGATCAGTTACTGACAGATGCCTGTTTTCAGCCAAATATGAGTCAGCCATTAGCTGTGCTGCATGAAGTCCATTGGTTGAAGCGTCATCCTGTTTTCCAGATTCACTTATGTCACAAATCCTGACTTGGGACAAAGCACCCCAAAGTGGGTTGATGACAACTGGTTTTGATGACAGATCACCTGGAACTGTAGCCGCCTTACAGGATGTACTTGATACTACTCCAAACTGACCTTCAGCCTGGTTATGCTGCTGAGGTTTGCTGACCTTGTCACGTGACTTCTGTGCCCCATGAACCAAGCTCACCAGTTGCCCACTGACATTTTTTTACCTGTTCAGGCCCTCCCTCCAGTAGTGAGGCAATTTCACGTTTGTATCGTGGGTTCAGCATTGTTGCTTTTGCAAAGTCGTCACTCTGCTGAATGCTCAAGATGTGCTGATTGTGGTCGAATAGTGTCAGCATGTGTTTCAGCAACACACTGCTAGCACAGTCTCCGGAACCACCAAGGCTATGCTGTAGATTCAGCAATGCCTGCTGTAAAACCCACAGCAGTGGAACTGATTGGCTAATGGAGGCAGACTTGCCACTCACTGCCTATGTGGTGTGTTCAAAAGGCCTCAAAATTGTTATTACAGAATCCATGAGGTGCCACTGTTCAGTCATGAGAGACATGGAGGCTTCGGAAGTGTCATGGCTAGTGTGCAGGATGAGATATTCTGAGATGGCTTTGTATTGTTCATACAACCTCTCTGTCATGTATAAAGTGGAGTTCCACCAGGTGACAACTTCCATCTTGAGGTGGTGCTGCAGGAGGCTGTTTTGGATCTACAACTGCCAAAGTTGGTCACGGGCCTTTGCAGAGCATGAAAAGTGAGAACAGATATGGCGTGCAACTGTCAACATTTCCTTTATATTAGGGTGCTGCAAAAACTCCTGCACCACAAGATTTAAACAGTGGGCCATGCATGGAACCTGAACAAAGCCACCATTCGTGATCTATTTAACCACATTTGACCCATTTTCACTTGCTATAAACCCAGCTCTCAGGGACAGAGGGTTCAACCACTCATCAGTTTTGGTCAGTAGCAAGTCCATCATGTTTTCACCAGTGTGTGAACAGGTTGCACTGCACGTAGCAAGCATTACATGCTGTTGAATTCCTGAAAGATTGCTACCATGACAGTCCACCTTACTACACTGATTATTCACACTGCCACCAGCACAAACAACCCCGGCACCTGCGCCCAATGTGCAATTATATACAAATATGAACTCCCCTCTGCTTTACCACTTGTCCGCATATCCATACTTAAATGGATGAATGGAGAACAGGCATGTTGAAGGGCATGTCTTACAGAATCAGCCACGGTACGGTATAACTCGGGGACAGCATGGATGGAAAAGTATGTCCTGGATGGGACTTACCATTTTGGACAGCTGGCTTCCACAAACTGCTGGAATCCAGAATTCTCCATGAAGGAGAAGGGCAAAAGATCAACTGCCAGCATTTCAGCTACAGCAGCATTACATTCATGTGACACTGCATGACTGGGTGGGTACTTCAGGTTATTGGCAAAAACATTCTCCAATGTGGGCTAACTTACACGTTTTGCATAGGGTGTGACAAATGGTTGTGCTCTGCAAATGGCAGGAGTTGATGTACCACTTGCAGTAGATGTACTGCATTGACCACCACTACCACAACTGATACTCTCACTACCACGTGACAACATTTCAGAATCATTATCCTCCCCCTCATCATGCCTATAGTAATCCTCTGCTGTTTTTTCATCACTACTGCAGACATCCCTACTTGGTCTTACACTCATGGAAGGGGATGACATGCTCATTAAGGTTGATGATGAGGGTGAATGCCTCACTATGGCATTAGCTGCCATCTGGTGCTGGGTCCACAGTGCCATGTGCCTGTTCTTAGGATGTGTCTGCTGGACCACCATGCCCAGATGACTCTCCTTTTTACTTTGACTCAGTCACGCATGGCAAAGCTGGCAGATTGCTACTGACTCATCATTTGCATCTTGCACAAAAAAATCCCAAACAAGGGATTGTGATCACCTAATTTTAACATGTCCCTGATGCTACTTATTGGACTTCAGTTTTTTAACCCCTGCTACATGATTTTTCAGGATGGTCACACTAGGATTCCAACTGACTACCACGACTACCTCTGATTATTACTGAGTCATCATCATCATCAACAACATCAACTGGAACCTCTAAATCACAACTATTTTGAGGAGGTGGGGATTTAATGCCAACAGACCCAGACACTGCCACCTTGACTTTCTTTTTCTCTGGTTCCCAGCAGGGGTCACTGACATCATCATCATATTCATCAACATCATCCGCCGGCAGAGGCATGACCTCAACTGCGGTGGAAGAAATATGACATTGTGAGTTATCGTTGCCATGATCAGAATCATGTCCAGCTACCATGGAGATGTTACTGGGGAGTATGACATCATATGCACTGTCAGTCACAGCTTTAGACTCAACTATATTTTTTGAAATGGTTAACTGGTCAAAAGTGGAACTTGAGGTAGCAATACTCATGCCAACAAAACTGCACTAACACCACCAGCTAGGACAACATCATCTCCTCCAACTATGAGTGAAGCTACAGATTGCACTGTAAAAAACATTGATGGAGAAATTCCTTTACTCACATCAGCTATGCACTTCAGCATACCACCACACCCACAAACAATCTTGCCACTGGCAGCAGTGCCATGGCCAGAAACAGCTTTGCTTGCACGTCTCTTTGTAGGCATTTGGGGGGATCACCAAGAAAATTGTAAACACATTGAGATTTTGGAACTTTCAGTCTGGCCCAATGTATATGAAGCCCAAAAAAAACAACAACTGTGGCTTGCAGATGGAGGTTGGGCACTAAACAGATGCAAATGCACAGACAGATTAGATAGCACTGTGCCATCAAGAAGAGATGCAGACGCACAGTCAAAACAGCACCTTAACCACTGCTGCTCACAAGTCACAATCCAATATGGAAAAGAATACCTTTTGCCAGTTGGGGGGGCAGTACACTGTACTAACAGTCCAAAACCACGATACCACAATCCACAAAGCAGTACAAAATCATGCAGCTGTGGTGGATAGCAGGTTCACACTGCTGCAATTACTCTGTGGCACAATAAAAGGTGTCAGTGATTTGATGGCACATGTCACACACACACTCTCACACACACTACAAGTAATGGGTGGCAAATTGAAAACTTCAGTAATATAACCAAATCTTTTCAACAAACAAATTATGCACTGCTGCACTACAAAAATCAGCAAATAAATGTCAAGAATTACTGAAAATATTACTGTGTGTACATTAAAACAGTTATACAACAATAATATAACCAAAACAGTTATAAAGATTGCCTTTCTCCCAGTTAATCTACCTCCACCACAGATACGCCCCTCCCCCAAGCACACTTCAAGTGTCAGTCAGTACACAGACTGAATGTTCTAAATTAATATTCAAAATTTACACACAAACAATAAACACTCAATGATATGAGCACAAGAGGGTTTCCTACAATCGATGTACTATGTTTTAAGCAAACAAAATGGCTCAAAAAGGCTTTTTTAACAGCTTTTATAGGGTTTTTATCGCAGAGCTTTGACAGCAAACGGTCTACAGCTGCCACTACACACACTACACAGAACTGGGGAGGCAGTATAGTGTAGTGGTTTAAAGCTCTGAGCTGTAAATCTGGTGACATTCAGCAGACCAGACCTGGGTTTGAATCCCACAGCTTCCACTTGCATACTGTGTGACCCTGAGCAAGTCACTTAACTTCCCTGTGCTCCCAGGTCACTCCTGTAAAAAAGTTTTCAGCTTAGTGTGCTACTGCTGGTTAAACAACTAAATAAAAAAGAAAATCTGAGGCTGTGCAGAACAATCTAGAGCCCATGTGACCTGCAATCCAGGAATCACTACAAAACTCACCTTGGAGCTCAATAACAAGGTGAAGTGATGCGAAGTACATTGATTTCAATGTACTTTGCATTAAAATTGGCACAGAAGTGGTTCACGTTCCTCATCATGACGTGAAGTGCTCCACTTTGTGTTGCAGAATACTTCACAGATTCACTACTACTCCGTGAATTGCTTTGTGAAGTGAATTTTGGCCACTTCGATCACCTCTACTCCTTACACATCCTTAATGTGAACTTTAGTATGAGGGCCCAGAATCTCCAAAAGTCTGTTTATCTAGAGAGTCTTAATATGTACACATCTGAGGTCAGGAGGGAGATGTGGAACATGATAAACCTTTAGTGGCTAAGGGGTATTAATAAAGTGGATATCAAAAAGTATTTCCTCATGGAGCAGGTGGTGGAAATTGTGAATATTTCTTCATGGAGCACGTTGTGAATATTTCTTCAAGGAGAAGGTGTTGGATATTTCTTCATGTAGTTGGTGGTGAATATTTCTTCAGGAAGCAGGTGGTGGATAGATGGATCAATCTACACAGCAATGTGATCAATACTGGGACTATCTTGGCATTCAAAAGTAAATAGGACATTTCTAAGGGGTTAATTAGGAAAAAAAGGCAGGCAGAGAGTGGGGGGAGCTCTGGAAGAGTAGAGTGAAGCAACATAGGGACATCAGAGCAGACTCGATAGACATTCTTTTGCTGTCCTTTACAATCTACATAGAAACATAGACAACGATGGCAGAAAAAGACCAGAGATCCATCCAGTCTGCCCAAGTTCCTTATAATCACTAGAACCTACTGTTCCTCCAGGGTACTAACCCTCCTAGACATCACTCTATTTTCCTCCTTGGTTCTGTCACCTCCAGTAACAAGATATTTCAGTAAACTTCAGAAATGCAGGCTTCCTGCTTAAACTTGATTATTTGATTTCTAAAATCCCAAGTACCATGCTATACTACTATGCTACTTACTTCCTGTTTTATGAGCCTTGTTAAACTTTGCAATGCACAAATGTTATAGGCTCATATATACTCCATTCACAGTGCAAATCTCAGTGCAGAAGTCCTGCATGCAAAGTGCTATGGACTTAGACTTCAACTTGCAGTAGATCTCTTTGAGCCAGGTGATGCATTCAGTGCATTTTATAGAGTGTCTTTCATTCATTTATTTTATTTATGTATTTTTTTTTATTTGGTGAATGGGATAGGCACACTGATATAGACACACGGAGCTGGAGCTTGTTTCTAGGTATGACCCAGCAGATGGGATACAGCAGGAAGTTAAACAGCAAGAACAGATGAAGATACAACAACAGGTGTATGTACAGTACATACAAATAAAGTTATAACAGAGGGTGTATGTACATGTACATGAAGTACAAGTAATTGGTGGGGAGGCACAATTTGGAATGCTGTGCCCACTTCTGGAGCCCCCACCTAAGGAAAGACAGAGACAGGGTGGAGAAGGTGCAGTGTTGGGTAATCAATATAATTAGGGCCAAGAGGTCAGATCCTGGGAGGATCAGCTAAGGCCATTGCACTCACTGGAAGTCAAAAGGGAGAGGGGCAACATGAAAGGGACCTTCATGTTCCTGAAAGGAATCACAAGGTAGACTGTGGAGAGCTATTCTGCAGGAATGCAATCAGTAAGACAGTGACATGAATGGAAGTAGCTGGCAGGAGAAGATTCAGGATGCACATGAGAGTCTTATTTTACAGAGAGAGTGGTTGAGCTCTAGAATGTCCTGCCAGCAGAGGGGTGAGTGTAAAAAAAAACTTCAATGGTTTCAAGAATGGCTGGGACAGAGTTAAGGGCTTAATAATTACTCAAAGGGTATAGAAATAAAGCAGAGGGCAAGGGGGTGAGGGCAAAGCTTAGGCAATTGGTCTTGGGGTAGAATCGGGTATAACAGGGCAGACTAGATGGACCAATGGTCTTTTTCTGCCAACATTGTCCATGTAAGGCCAACCAATTGCTGGACTGAATTCCTAGAGGGCTCACATGCAGAAGGGAGGAGGTTATCCTGCCACTGTACAGATCCCCGGTGAGTCCACATCTGGAGTATAGCATGCAATATTGGAGCACCTAACTGAGGAAGGATATCAGCCAGCTTGAGGCAGTGCAGAGGAGAGCAACAAAGATGGTTCAGGGACAGTATAAAAAGGCAAAAGGACACTCTGTGAGAACTCAAAATGTACTTGCCCAAGGAGAGGAAGGAGAGAGGGGATATGATTGAAACCTTCCAGTACCTCAAAAACATAAACAAGATAGATATTGTGGACCTTTTCAATCTAAGTGAAAACAAGACCACAAGTGGACCACTGTTACAAACTGGCTAGGGGAAGGTTCAAGAAGGAGATCAAGGGACACTTCTTTACATAATGTTTGGTATCAGGGTAGAATGAGCTACCACCTTCGGTAGTCAATCAGAAGGCAGTGGAGGGGGGTTCTAGAAAGGGTGGGATGGAGTGAAAAAGAGTGTCAGGGTTGAAGGGTGGTGGGGACCCTGTAATCTCTAGATTACTGGCTCTGCATCTGAGCAGACTAGATAGACCAAGAGCCTTCTGCTGGCTAATTTGCATGTTCATATTTGATTACATTGTGTTCTTGCACAATTTGGAAACATACAGGGCTGGCTTTAGGGTTGTGGGGGCCCCCAGCAAAATTAGTGAAGTCATGGGGCCTCTCTACTTGGCCCACCTTTAGCTCATGTGTTTTACTGTTGCCCATAGGAGCAATATTTTATTTGTGGTGATACTATAGGCAGGGGAAAAAAGGGCAGACTAGGTGTGCCAAGCAGTAGTTATCTGCCAGCAAATTTTATATTTCTTTGTTTCTATGTATAGCTTTAGTATAAAGAGTAGTATTTAAAACATTTTTTAGGAGGACACAGCAGTGTCATTTCTTGGGGCTGTTCTTCCCAACCCATCCATTGCTGCCTATCCACTTCATATTAACTGAATCATAGCTTGTCAAGGTATTTCATGGCATAACCAGAAGGATCTGCATAGTCCTTTACTGATGTTTTAAAAATATATTAAGATAAAAAAATGTTTAAAAATGAATAAGGTAAACTTCTCTGCTTGGGGGCCCCCAATGAGCAGGGGCTCCCAGCAACTGCAGGGTTTGCTGGTGCCTAAAACCAGCTAAACTGTGATAGGTCCATTGCATTCTTGCTGACCCCACTGTACTTAGTTGACCACTGGATCACTGAATCTGTACTTTCATCCTTCATCTTCAGCTAAGGCTCGGAAATTCATTATGTTTAATAACAGAACGTGTGTCTTATTAAGCATTATTAGCAAAACTTAAGTGTAGCTCTTCATTTAAAAAACATTGTGGGACATTCCCAACTAAAAAACTTCAGTATTGTTAGAAAGCTAAAAATAGATTAAAGTACTAAAGCTGCAAAATATTTCAACCTGGAAATTATGTCAGTGTCTGGACTTCATTTTCCATATTTGGTATTTAGCACCTGTTCAAGTTCAGATGCAGTACACACACACACACATGCAAGGTCTTGGAGAAATGGCCACAACCATATGCTTATTCTCTGATATTACACTATTGTAGTGGCACATGCAGCAGGTAGATCTCAGCCTACACTGTGGGCCCCTAGCACTCCTTCCAGTGAAGGGTCAACCCATTGGCCATGTTGAGGAAATGATAAACCTCCTTGGTTGGTGCTCAAGCCCTATGTGCGTGGAGGTCATGAAGCCAAGTGGCAAGTGACAGTCCCATCTGGCATCACTGCACCCTCAGCAAGCCTGGTGCAGTTGGACCATGAACCCCCCAACCAGAGTTTAGGTCTTGCATTCCCCCAAGCCTCATGCTGACTAGAGGAGACAAGCCCTTCAGAAGAATTTGACTTATCCCTCCTTTTCCCCTGTTGTACCATCACCTTTTTCCCCTGTACCATCAGCTCGTGATACTCTCAAGCTGCCGCAGGATGGTCGCAGTCTGACACCCCAATGAGCTTACTCCACTTGTTGCACCAAGAATTGATAAAAAGATTCCAACAAGTCCCATCCTTCATCACGCAGGTGCACTCTATCCTTGAAATAAAGTCTCTGCCAAGAGGTGTTAATGTCCTTGTGCTGAACCAATAGACTCCATGAATGGTCCATTTCTCTACTGTTGCAAATGTATGTCTTGTCCATAGCTTTAAAGTTAATTGCATGCCACCAGTTCTTCTGTTGAATGAGGTGAGAACAAATTATCATGATCTTAGGCCACCAGTCCTTCATGGGTCATAGGTGGTCTTCCTTCATCCTTAGGAACAGATCAAAGGTTTTCTAGGGCCCTAAGTCATTACCACCCAAATAAATTACAGTAGGAGGATGTCAGGTGAATATCCTGGATGGGCCTGTGCCGCCAGCATAAGGAGATGTTATTCCCAGCACATGTCTTTCTTGCCCATCCATTGAATCTGCACTTTCTGCTGTGATATTGATAGGATCCTCTCCCCAGGCCAACAGGCCACTCTCTCTACTAGAGGAAGGAATGTCCACTGATCTCAAGCTAGGATGAGGGAGATAGTTTAGCTGTACATTACCCATTTGAATCCCATATGTAGGTGCATCAAACCTTCCCAGGTTGGCAAGAAACTCTAGTATGCTGGATGCCTACTGTTTTCAGGTTCCAATAGCATGCTGAAAACCCTTCTGAGTAACCGAGGCAGAGGAAAGGAGATGGGGTGTGTGTGATGTGGAGCTGCACTATGAACCAGTCAAGTCCCAGATATGTCATTCATAAAATTAAATCCAGAACCTTAGAAAAGCAGAGCATGACATATCACAGAGTCCTTTAATCCTCCCTAGATGAGGCATGCTAACCAATACAACCCTCTGTATGCTTTGACTGTTGCTTTTATTTATTTATACAGTATATATATATATATATTTTTTTAATTTCATATGTTTTACTGTGGAAAGATACTGTACTATTTCCATGGTAGAAATTAATTAGGTATGAAAAACCCTGCTAGTCTGCACAACATGTTAATATTAGAGCTAATTCACAGTAAATTGTTTAAGACTATTGACCTTTCCCAACCCGAAGAGGAGCGTTGAATTACATTTTGCCCTCCCAACCCTTGATGAAGTCTCTACATGCTTTGAAACAGTGACCCTGGTGGGGGGGGTGGCAGTACACTAACTGTGCACCACATGCCCTAGTGGCAAGGTGGTTAGGCTGCCCAGAAGCAAGCTTGCTTAAGGTATTAGATGGTGGGGGGCAAGGGTTGCGCCACATAGCATGGTGTGACTTGCTCCTAGACTCCCAACCCTACATCCGACTATGAGCCTGCTAACCCTTGCTGTTAATTGGTCCTAAAATATCTGCAACATCCTCAGGTTACCTAATAACTGGTGAATGGAATGGAAGAGGGGGGCATGAAAGACATCACAGCCACTTTGGCAGGGGAATTGTCCTATCTTGCAGGGTACTGCACAACCTTGTTGCCTGCAGAGGATGCCTCTGTACCTCAGTTGTGAGATGTGGCAATTGGCAGCCATCAAGAGGGCACCCAGTCTTTGGCCTGTGGGACTGTTCATGCCTAATGGAGCTCTGGGCATCTGGGACTAGAAAAGCACTACATTCAGGTGCTGTTTTTTATTTTTTTATTTTATTACCACTATTTTTCCTGGCCCTCCGAGGTGCCTGCCAACATGCTCACCTGAGCTCCCCAGCTCTGACCCATCATGCAAGGCCCTCCCACCAGCAACCAGCAGCAAATTCCCAGCACTGAGTTCACCAGCCTCTAAGCAGAAAGAATACGGACCTTATGCCTGGAACCCCACTTCTCATGGTAAGAGTGTCTCTTTTTCTTTTTTATAACAAATGCTTACCTAAGGGAATAAAGGCTGGCTGTGGGTACACTCTGCACGCTGGAGTGCTCTGCCAGCTGCAAAGAGGCTGTGGGTTCCTTGGAAGCTTTTAGAAGTCTGCAGGCAAGCTGTGGGTCTCCTGGAACCTTCTAGAGGTAGGCTACTGTTGTCCATCCATGTCCTGAGGATCTGAAGAGGGAGGCTGAAGTGAGTGGGAGCTATGGGCTTCAGCACTTTTTAACCCCTCACTCTTCACCCACTCCAGATGCCCACTGCCCTGCAGGTGGTCACAGTGGTTCCTCCTGTGGGGGTGATACCACGGCTTATCCAGTACCCCTTGGGCAAAACCCTACCTGCCTGACTACAGGTGGTGGGGGAAGGGACACAGACAAGGAGACATCTGTTGCAATACGATTGCAGACTTTCTATCTGCTTTATAGCACAGTACTTGACAAATTTATTTTAAAAACTCAATTTCTCTGATCTGTTGGTACAGTAGTACTGAGAAAAAGATAAAATGTAAAAGAAGCAATCCTATCTCTTTACTAAGGAAAGTTGGTATCTCACTTGATTAAGTGCAAAGCAATATAGTGATTACCAGCAGGAACTGTGCCTGTTGCATTGTAAGATATACAGGAGATCTGAAATTTCAGTCCAAATGTGGTTCATTATATGTAAATTAGAAACAGATGGTTTTGTTGGTTAAGTGAACAATCAACCTTTTTATTTGCTGATGTGATCTAATCCTGATGCTGTCTGTATCCCTTTGTAATTACTGCTGGCACTTTGTCTAAAATGTGACATTGCATTCTGTGATCAAAACTGTTTAATCCCAGTTTGGCTGTCATTGAGGCTGCTTCCTCTGAATGTAAATCAGACTATGCTAGTTCCAGCAGATTAGTGCTTGGACAGAAAAATATTTAGTCATTTTGACAGTCTCTTCAAGCAGAATAAAACCATTTTTGTTACAAACCTGGTCATGAAGAGAATAGAGTCCCTTAATAACCAGGGCAGAAATTGCATTGCATCAACCCCTCATCCCCTACTCTATAAAAAAAACACTGTAAACTATGAAATTTGGGGCAGAAAAGTTGTGGCCTTTTATTGCTAAAGTTTTCCTGTCTCATTTGGTCAGTTTCCAAAGAACTGCTGCATATGTGATGGTTTTGGCCACCTTATGTCATCTCTTGGAACTATTGTCTCAAAAATAGCTGATAATGTGAACAGATAGCATACATGAAAATGTAAAAAAATCTCAAATTACCAAAGAGAGTTGCAGTTTCCAAAGTGGCAGAAAATGCTTGCCCCAACATGTTGGACAGTCTCTGTTCATGTCAGCATGAAATATTTGAAATGTCTAGTCCCAGGGTTTACATCTGTATATTTTCTTTCATTCTGTGTATTGACAGTAAGAATGAACAAGTGATTTAGCTAAAGATTTAGAGCTTGGATCCTGAAAGACCCCTTATCAATATCTTGTCTGTGGTGAAATACTAGCAAATACTTTAAGGCATTACAAAGACATTGTGGCTCGATGGTTAGTGAAACGGATCAAAAGCCACAGCTCCCTGATTCACATCTAAGCTTGTGTGGATATTATATTGTCTTTTTTTCAGTTTGTAATTCTTTACATCTATTCTCACTCAGCAGTGCCTCCATCTATACAGGAAACCATCCAGTCAGGTGCCCCAGCCTGTGGCCCTTCCTTCCAACTCCATGATCCGACCCTTTCATGGGTGGGCAAGAGAGGGGCTGTGCTCCAGGTTACCTAGTGAATAAAAGTTGACATATGACATAAGGCTGTGTGGGCACTGAGTGTGACAAATTTCATCTCGCTAGCCAAGCAATATTTATCTCTATTTTTTTTCTCAGACCACTCTCAGGACACTGGCAGCAAGAGCTCGATGAATGGGCATGCACACAGCTGAGAAGTATGCAGAGCTATACAGAGCTTTCAAAATTCTCTGTCCCCAGCTTATCCTGCTCTCCACTTCCGTCTGTGGTACCCCAGCTGGCAGGAGACACTGGCCATGGCGATGCCAGGACTAGGTTACAAAAGAAAGTACGCTTGACTGTGCAATAAAAACATATCTACTGTATCTCTATCCTGTTCTTTCTTCTGTCCCATCTCTGTTACAGTAACAATTCCTACTACCCAGGAGCTGATTACTCTGAAGGTCGGACTGCTTCCCCTTCTTGTTTATCTCTGCTTATCCTTTTCTTGCCATTTCTGTCCTATCTTTTCCTTTCTCTTAACTTTCAGTTCTGTCAAAGTACAGTATACAAGAAAATGGTCATAAAGATAAGTAAAAAGTCCTGCAGTCTGCATTTAAAGAAAAGGGCTGTAAGGTCATACAGCTGTGACCTTACTTTAAGTGGAGATGGCCATTTTCTTACTTTTATAGATACAGCTCAATAGACATGGAGAGAATGATTTCCCCTCTTTAATCCAGTCCACTACCAGTGCTGATAGTGCATTCAGGGCAGCTGGAAAGTAAGAACAGATGTGGAACTGCATGGGCAATTCAGAAAGTAAGAAAGAAGAAACCTGGCAATGAACCAAATGTCAATCTAAAGAATCCTATTTGGTTGAGGTGACTGGGTAAACTGGGAGGCCAGGTGGACTTCTAACAGAAAAAATAATTTCCTGATTAGACCAGATAAAAGATTCTATCAGGAACAGATAGCCTCTAAATAGTCCCAGGGACAGGGCATTGCAGGAGTCCAACCTGGAAGTAACAAAGGCATGCACCAGAGTGGTAAGGTCATTAGATGGTATCAGGGATAGGATACAGGCATTGTTCCTTAGATGGTAAAACACACTTTTGATGAAGGCTGACACCTACACATCAAGTGTCAGGCCATCATCGAGGAACATGCCCAAATCCTTAACCCAGATGGAGGGGATCAGAGGAACACACCCCAGCACAAGTCCAGGGGAGTCCTCCTGTCCACCTCGATGGCCTGGATCCACCACTAGTACCTCAGTCTCATCTGGGTTGAGTCGTAGCCAATTGTGAGTCATCCAGTTCTGGATTTCTGCCAGGCAGGTGTTACCACAGATGCTGCTATCTAGTTACCAGGTGCACAGGACAAGTATAGCTGGGTATCATCAGCATAACAATGAAAACCAGTCCATATTGCCTGATAATGTCTCCAAGTGGCAGCATGTACATTGTGAACAACAAAGGCGACTGGACCAAACCCTGTGGAACTCCTCATGACAGAGGCAATGGGCTAGATGAGGCTAGCCCCATTATCACCTTTTGTACTCTATCTGTGGTGAAGGACCTAAACCACTTGATGACAGTTCTGGTTAGTTCACACCAGTTCCACAGTCAGTCCAGCAGCACCCCATGGTTCACGGTGCCAAACACCACTAAGAGATCAAGGAGAACCAAGATGGTACACTCTCCCCTATCTCTCACCACTAGGAGATCATTAAGCACCCTCACCAGAGTGATCTCAGTGCTATACCCGACTCTAAACCCAGACTGGAAGCACTCATAAGTGGCGGAGGAGGAAACAAATGTCTTGAACTGGAGGGCCACCACTTTCTCTAGAACCTTCCCTAAAAATTGGAGGCTTAAGACTAGCTGAGACACTCCAGGTCCATTGAGGGTTTCTTCAATAGGGGATCTAACCAAGGCCACCTTCAATGCCACAGGAAAGACCCCACTCTCAAGGGAGCTCCAGACAATCCCAGCAACCACAGGTCCTATCAGGTTTACACATCTGACCAAAAGTCGGGTTGGTGAGGGGCATGGCCAACACTCAAAGAAGATGGAGGCCTGAGCTTTTAGCTTAAGATAATCAAGAAATTATCCTACTGTCATCCATGTACCTAAAGGTTGATAACCACTAATACTTGACGCAGTCCTGCAGAGATACCCCTAGGGAAGAGATAATCCAAATCTAGGACTACTGGGACTTACAGGAAGGATTTTATTCAAAAAACCAAAAATACCTTATCCAGGCTCTAAATGGTCCTCAGGACTGGTCCCAAAATTAGCAGCAGCATGGCATCTTGATCTGAAGCTGAAAAACAATAACAAACGGACAGAATTGAAAATATGCTGAGCAGAATGCTAACAGAAGTAAACGAATAAAAACAAATGACAGCTGCTCATAAAGAACAAATACTACACTTAAAAAAGGAAACAGAAAGCACAGAGCATCACAGCATCCAGAACACAGAAATATGTCATGAACTGCAAAGCTACATGAAAGAACAAAGCCAGACAATTCAACAGTTATAGTTCAAAACAGATGACATTGAGAATCATGGAAGGCGAAACAGCCTGCACTTTGTTGGGCTACCTGAGCAAACTGAAATGGGAGACTGCGTCACTTTCCTTCACTATGCGCTAATCCAACAACAGTCCTGCACTTCAATCAAAGGTAGGTTCACTATGTCAAGGCAGCCAGTCTGAACATAAACAGAAAAATCAAAAAAAGCCAGCTTGAAGGCTTGTTGCCGAGGTGCTAGGGGCTCTCACTGTGTTTACTTCAAAATAAATCAACAATTTAAGTTGAAAAAGTTGTGGTCTGTGGTTTCCTGGAGCGCTGGCTTTTTTGGATTTTTCTTCACTATGTACTACCCAGTATGCTGAAGTGGCCTGGGTGCTACTTTGAAATAGAGCAGGCACACCGCTAATTAGCCTCGATGCCCTGGGCTGGAGAAAGATCAAGACCGATTATAGCCCAGTTCCTGAGATTTCAGGATAAGGAGACTATCCTGAAATGAGTGAGGGAACTGAGCATCCTAGAGTGGCAAGACAATAAAATTGTGCTCTTAACAGACTATTCCAAAGACTTAACTGCGAGACGCAAAGCTTTCACAGAAGCACGGCATGTGTTACATCAAGCGGGGGTGCCCTTTTCACTAAGATATTCCGCAGTGCTGTGACTGAACATAAATGGGGTCAACCAGATGTTTAGCACCCCTGAAACGGTGATGCTGTACATCCAAAAGAACTGGCCAAAAGTAATGCCCCAGAATAAGGTGCGGCTGAGGCAATCAGCAGAGCATAGCCCGACATATAACAATATGGACACTGCACCTATCCAGGCACCGGAGGCAATGATCCCACCTGAGGCGCTGAAGCCGAAAACCCTAGAGGATCTATGTATGATGCCTCCCAAAAGCAAATGCTGGAATAAGCATCAGTACCACAGGCGACCTTCACCAAACTGGGAGAGATCCAGGAGCAGAAGCCACAGTGATGGCTCAGACTGTATGCCTGACATCCACCCATCTCTTCCAACCTCAAACAAATATGCACCCTTACAGGACACTGGAGAAGCTGAGGGTCAGACTTACAAATGTGGGCAGGACACTGACCAACAAAGTCAGCACCCCCAGACCATTGGAGAAAGCCCCCTCCCTATGCATGCCAACATTCTGAGTGCCTTCCCCGCTGCTTTGTCACACTGACTCCAAACTTTCAGGCTGTCCGAAATAATGATCCCCAGGTCCCTTTCCTGATCTGTTGCCTCCAGTTCTTCCCCTCCAAGCCAGTATTTTGCCCTTGGGTTTTTACACCCTCTATGCATAATTCTGCATTTTTTGCATTAAATTGTAGCTGCCACCTTTCTGACCACTCCTCCGAGCTACCAGATCCTCCCTCATACTTCCCCCCCTCCCATTGTATCCACCCTATTGCAGATCTTCATGTCATCTGCAAACAGACACACCTTCCCATGTAGACCCTTCTGTAATGTCACCAGTGTAAATGTTGAAGAGTATGGGTCCCAGCACTGAACTCTGGGGACTATGTCAGCGACCTCCTTCACTCCAACTGGATGAAACTCTGCCAACACAAAACCAAACGTATGCCTACACACCAGTGCTGGTGATGTCACAAACCACATGAGGATCTCTACCACATATTTTGGAGCTGCTCACTTATACAGGAATTTTGGAAACAAGTAATCAAAACACTCAGTGCCATCCTGCAAGTTGCTGTAATAGGACCCCCAGGGCTGCTCCTCGTAGGCCTGGAGGATGGTCACCAGTCTTACCAAAAATGGCAGAAAGTACTGATTATACAGGCCAGCATTATTGCTAAATGAATTTTATTGCAGAAATGGTGAAATACAGAGATACCCTTAGAGGAAGAATTTGTGGCAAACCTAGCTCAGCTTGCTACGTATGATCGGATGTCCAACCTAACCAAGAATACCACACTTATCCACTTCCACACATGGAACCCAGTATAAAGGTATTTACAACAATTCATTACAGGTCCAACAAGAAGAACCTGCCCCGCACCAAGACAAAGCATAGGCTAGGCCCTAAAAGTAAACCATATAGTCTCCTAAAGACAGAAGCAAGGTGAGGGGTAAGTGAAGCAGATAACTGGTAATTCTCCAGGTGTTTTACCTACACTTCAGATAAGACAGAGCCAATGAGTTGAGTGGAGTTATGTTATCATCCCTCCCAAAACTCGACATCCTTCTCAACTCCTTCTGTCATTTCACCACAGCCTCTCCCCCACTTACTCATCACTGCCTCCTGTACTCTTCTCTATCCTTGACTCCACTCTCACATAGAAGGACCATCCACAGTGCCTCCCTCTTATGTAAATACTGGTTAGGCTCTTTACCTCCCTACCTCTCTTCCCGCCTCTCACCAACCAGTTACTCTGGCTACCCGCTCCGCCACAGAGGTGCATGTACATTCCAACTCACACGCGCCCTTTGTGCATCAGGGCAGGCAGCCTTTTCCTACCATCTCCCCTCCTCTGGAACAATCTCTCCCACAGTCTCCATCAGGTCCCCTTCCTCGCAGTTGTTAAGCTACTACTCAGGCTTCTCCCCACCCCCCCCTTGCCCCAGTTGCTCTCAGGGTCCCTCCCTGACCCAGATCTAGCCTTCTATGGCAGGCCCACATGGCAATCTCCTGCTGCAGACAGTCCCACCTTTTTCATTCTCTGAGAAGTCACTGCCCAATCCCAGTACTAGTCAATCGATTCAAGTTTCCAGTTTCAAGCTGCATATACAAACTACTGACTTATGTTATTTACTTATATTGACTTATGCTGAGTAAGAATTCTCTAGATATGAAAGTTCTGGATGATGCATCCCTCGTCTACTCAGAATTTAATCTACACTGTCATGAACACTACTGCTGTTCTTTACGTCTGTAATTAGAACCTGTTGTATTTCTCTGTTTAGCTCTTAGTGTACACCTTGTACCCAGGTAGCACCTGGAAATGAGCCTCGGCTCAGTGTGCCTTTCCCGGTCACTAATTTTTAATAAATAAATAAAAAATAAAATTATGTTGTTACCATGGCTCCACCCTACTGTGATAGGACCCTGGCAGTGGCACATGAAAGCAGGTAGCACACTATAACCAACTATTGCCATCGGTTAGGGAAGACCAGATTTGAATATTCAGCAGTAAGTGATATAAATTGTGTATAATATAATATAATAAATACCAAGGCACATCAGATTTTACATAACAGACACAGGTGCATATGAAATGCTGTATAGAAATGATGACAAATTGCCTGTAATCACAGCAATAGCAACTTACAAAGAAGTATCGTAGAAGGACTAATTTGTGATAAAGATGGCTAGTTACACCTAAGCAGTGTTGCCCTAGGTGGTTATCTTCAAGGAACCTATACAATATCATGCTATGTAGGTCATACTACATGTAAAATCAAATGGAGGATGGAACAATGGTTTGTATTATATATATATATATATATATATATATATATTCTATGCAAAAAAACTTCGTTAATGCATCAGTTAGGGCTCTTCTATAGTGAAAAAAGTGAGGAAATTCGATTTAAGGGTTCCCACCTTGTTCCCACCCCGCCACCACCAACAGGCATCGGGGTGTGTTGGGTCATCTGCCTAAATTTCACCCCATTCCATCTGAAATTACATTCACAAGCCATAGTAAATAAGAATGGGGTGACATTTAGGCCTCAAATCAATGACACACCCGTCAGCTGTCAATCTTGAGATGATGGGTGGGTCCGGGGTGAGGGGCAACTCTAAAGATTTTCATTTCCTGACTTTTGTGTTTTAACCTAAATGATGCAGACAGTTTTTGCATAAATTTCATTACTGTTTGAGAAAGAATAAAAACTAAGAACTCATGCAGTTTAGGAGCGGGCCCCAAGGCCCCACCAACTGTAAATTAACACCACAATTCACATCTATGGAAGATACCAAGAGCACCCTCCAAATTTCAATGCAAAAGACCAAACCATGTCTGAGATATAACATGTTAAAGTTTGAAATTTTCATTTGTCAGAGCTGCAGAATTTCACACCTGTTAACATTTTACAGGCACAATGACTGACTACTACATCCGTGACACTATCGCAGGGTACCCTATCAATTTCAAGCCACCAGCACAATTCAAAGCACTGTCTGCATCACGTAAATTGTGTCAAGCAATATCTATGCAAAAAAAAATTTTCTCCGACATGTAAACACCGTAATTCACATCTACAGAACATGCTGAGAACACCCTCCAAATTTCAAGTAAAAAGACCAAACCATTTCCAAGGTATTTAAGTAAGCATTAAGGCACTCGAAAGGAGGTATTTACAAGGATATAATGCATGGTTGGAGGGGTTGTGCACGAGGCTGAAGGCCGAGTGCTCTGACCACCCAACCATGCATTAATTCCTTGTAAATGCCTCCTTTTGAGTGCCTCAATGCACTTGTAACATGGATGCCTAAACAGGTTATAATGGTGGTGACACTGTCGCACCTGTGAGACAGATACAAGGACACATGTGGCACAGTTCTACACTGTGTTTATTTGCAAACGTCTTCTTAACTGTGTTACAGATATTGTTTGTTACCGAACACTTTTTACCATTTCTACTAATAAACTTCAATATTTTTTCATACTATGCTTTCCTTCTTCTGCATCAGTATTACCTGTTCCTGCTTGTTCACACATTTCTAAACAGTACACATTTTTTTTTACTTCTTCTAAGAAACTATTTACATGACTGCGTTCTATGCATTCTGGGGTGTCATACTGATTACCATTGTTGAAATGCTTAGCTCCTCTATCCTCCTACCGATTATGCAGTCCAATAATGACAACATTACAATTTTCCTTACTACTTGCTATTCACAAATATATAGCTATGATTTCTCTGTGTGTGCTGTGATTTCTCAGTATTCCTTCTCCTCTCACCTCTGCTACACGCTGCTTTTCCCTGTCTTCTGTGTGCAGCTGTGTTTCAGATGTGGCTGCTCTGACCCAACACACTGTGCTGTATTTCCATGATAGTGGAAATTCACGGTGCCATTGATTGTGAAGCACAACATGTAGAACGGATTATTGTGGTACATCTCCTCTGCTTTGCTACTGGTTTCAATTGGTCCCATTCCCCGATTATCGGCTTCTGTTCCATCTTTCGTCTGCTGGGCACTTTCCTTGTGGTCAGCAGTGCCGCCAGCTGCTCGCTGTTCCGAATCTCTTGTCAGGTCCTCTGCCATTGCTGCGCCAGTCTCATGCGAACCCTTACACATTCTCTTCATCACAGTCCTCCGTCCTTCCTGGCCATATACAGTATCTCCTGAGCTGTGTTGTCACGCATTCTCTTTCTGTCTCTTTTTCTGATCATATCTACAGAGGTGTTCGTTCCTGTATCACTGTCTTTCTGTCCTCTCACCCTATCTTTCATGATTGATACTCATTGGAAGCAGCGTGGCAAAAACAGCCATGTGGAAGTTCATGAAAAACTGACCCGGGGAAATACAGGGATAGGAATCTCATTCTGCAACAGATGTTTATAAGAGTCAGGGGAGTAGACTTCTGGTTCTGCCTCCATGCTGTACTTTCGCTAGACATAGAAACATAGAAACATAGAAACATAGAATTTGATGGCAGATAAGGACCGCTTGGCCCACCCAGTCTGCCCATTTCCCTACCTGATGGATAAGTTGCAGATCCTAGTTAACCAGCAGCCTACTTCTTCCTGCCCCCAACCCCTAGAATTGCCTTATGACTGTCCCACGCATGCTTGGATTCCACCACTGTTTTTGACTCCACAACCTCCTCTGGAAGGCCGTTCCATACATCCACAACCTCTCTGTGAAAAAATACTTTAAATTGCCTCTGAGCCGCCTCTTCTATCTTCAAATTGTGCCCCTTGTTCTTGCACCTCTTTTTGAAAGATGCTACCTCTTGGACTTTGTTGATTCCCTTGAGGTACTTGAAAGTTTCTATCATGTCCCCCTCTCCCTCCTTTCCTCGAGGCTATACATATTAAGCTCCTTAAGTCTCTCTTCATATGTCTTCCGTGCAGACCCTGAACCATTTTAGTTGCCCTCCTCTGGACAGCTTCCATCCTGTCTATGTCTTTGAGGAGATTGGGTCTCAGAACTGCACGAGTACTCCAGATGGTCTCACCAGCTGTCTGTACAGAGGATAATAACTTTGTTTTCTACTGGTGATGCCTCTCCTATGCATC
This sequence comes from Neoceratodus forsteri, assembly GCA_016271365.2. Classification (NCBI taxonomy): domain Eukaryota; kingdom Metazoa; phylum Chordata; order Ceratodontiformes; family Ceratodontidae; genus Neoceratodus; species Neoceratodus forsteri. Next base: position 382,535,324 of record CM057453.1, read on the forward strand.
CCAGTATTCCCCAGCCCTCCTTGCTGCCCTCTCACATTGCTTGCCCACCTTTAGGTCATCTGATATGACTACTCCCAGGTCCCTTTCCATTTTGTTGTTGTTAGTATCTCACCCCCATTGTGTACTCTTCCCTGGGTTTTGTTTCCCAGGTGCATTACCTTGCACTTCTTAGCATTGAATCTAAGCTGCCATACATTTGACCATTCCTCTAACCTTGCCAAGTCCCTTCTCATCCTTTCCACCCCACCTTGTGCATCAACTCTGTTGCAGATCTTTTGTGTCATCTACAAAGAGGCATACTTTTCCTTCCAGTCCCTCTGCAATGTCGCTTATAAAGACATTGAAGAGGACCGGTCCTAATACTGAACCCTGCGGTACCCCACTACTGACCCCCCTTTTTTCAGAGTGGACTCCATTTACTATTACTCTCTGTGTCCTATTTTCCATCCAATTCTTTAGCCAGGCTGTCATCTTGGGACCCACTCCCAGGCTGGCTAACTTGTATATTAATCTTTTGTGTGGGACTATGTCAAATGCCTTGCTAAAGTCTAGGTAGGCCATGTCCACAGCCCCTCCCTGATCAACTACTTTGGTCACCCAGTCAAAGAAATCTATCAGTTTTGTCTGGCATGACCTTCCCGCTGTGAATCCATGCTGCCTTGGGTCCTGTGCCCCTCTGGCCTCTAGATACTCGACAATTCTTTCCTTCAGAAGTGATTCCATCATTTTCCCTACCACTGAGGTTAAACTAACAGGTCTGTAGTTTCCTGCTTCTGCCTTGCTCCCACTTTTGTGAAGGAAACACATCTGCCCTCCTCCAGTCCTCAGGTACCACCCCATCCTCCCATGATTTGTTAAAGAGGGTAGTCAGTGGTGTCACTAGTTCTACCCTTAGTTCTTTTAGAATTCTGGGATGAATCCCATCAGGCCCCATTGCTTTGTCCACCTTCAGTTTTAAGAGTTCTTTCAGAACCCTTTCTTCTGTAAATGGGCTGGTATCAACTTCTGTATCCTGAGTGTTTCTACTGTTTGTTTTAGGTACCTCCCCCTCTTCCTTTGCAAATACTGAGCAAAAATATTTGTTTAGTATCTCTGCCTTTTCACAGTCACCCTCTGCCCACCCTCCCTCCCCTTTATTAAGCCTCACTATCCCTCCCTTGGTCTTTCTTCACTCCCTGATGTACCTATAAAAGGTTTTATCCCCCTTCTTAACTGATTTGGCTATCTTTTCCTCGGTTTGGGCCTTTGCTGTTCTGACTGCCTTTCCAGCTTCCTTTGCTTTAACTGATACAATTCTCTGTCCTGTTCCTTCTGTGATTCCTTGTACTTCCTGAATGCTTTCTTTTCTCTTGAACCTTCACTGCCACTTCCTTTGAGAACCATAGTGGTTTCTTACCTCATTTCATTTTGTTTATTTGCTTTGCACAAAGGCTTGTTACCTCTGTGATGGCAGTTTTTATTATTCCCTATTGTTCTTCCACCCCTCCTTCCTGCCCATTTGCTAGTGCATTCCTTAGGCACTCACCCATTTTGGCAAAGTCAGCCCTCCTAAAATCCAGTACCTTTGTCTTTGTATGGCTTGACTCTATTGCTGTGTTTATTGTGAACCATACTGTTCGATGGTCGCTAGTTCCTAGATGGCTACCCACTTCTACATCTGTGATCCTCTCTTCATCTCCATTTGAGAGAACCAGATCTAAGATTGCTCCCTCTCGAGTGGGCTCCAATACTAGTTGTCTAAGGCATGCCCCCTGTAGGGCATCTAGAATAACCCCACTCTTAGAAGTGGTTGCTGCAACTGCACTCCAGTTAACATCTGGCATATTCAGATCACCCATCAGCAATATCTCCCCTTTATCTGCCATTCTAAGTAGATAAAGGGGAGATATTGCTGATGGGTGATCTGAATATGCCAGATGTTAACTGGAATGCAGTTGCAGCAGCCACTTCTAAGAGTGGGGTTATTCTATACGTGAGGGATCTGATCCCCTGGGAGAGAAATCTACGGTAGTGCTCATCCCCCAGCACCGAGAAACATCTTCAGTACCGCTGGTCACTGCTCTGATCCACAGGCTTCGAGATGCCTCCTAAGTCGAGGGCGAAGGATACCTTAATGGAATTTTTAAAGCTGGGTTTGGCTTTGGATCAGCGTGACCCAAAGGCCCAAAATGAACCACAATCCATGACTCTGCAACAGATGGGCAAACAGGCCGAGGTGCCTCCAGAGGAGGAATTTATTATCACTTCAAAGAGATTGTACTGGGAACTGGCTAAACTGACTGATACCCTAGGCAAAATTGAGCATTCCAAGGCCGAAAATAAAAAAAAGTATACTCACGGTTGAAAAATGGGTGGCCGACTTGGAAGAGGGTCTAATGCACACTGATAAAACAGTGGATCATCATGAGGGCATGATACAGCACTTAATGAGCAGGGAAAGAGAGCTAAGAGATAAATTAGACAATCTCGAACTCAGATACAGACAGGACAATATGCGTATTTATGGGTGCCAGAGGACACAGAGCAGAGTAAGATGGAGGACTTTCTCAATTATTTTTTAAAAGAACTACTGGACTTGCCTACTGACCTCCCCCTAAATATTGTTTGGGCACATCGAGCTCTGGTTAAAAAACCCACCGGCCCTAATGCAAACCCGAGGTCCATTGTGCTAAAGTTTCTGGAATATAGGATTAAGACCAGAATCCTGAAAGCTGCCTGGGAAAAAAAAGGAGTTATTTTAGGAGATAAGCACCTGTACTTTGATAATGATTATACTCCTAATTCCCAACAAAAGCGAAAGGTGCTCCTGGAGATTAAGAAATGTCTGGCCTCCAAGAACATTCGTATGCATCTAATTGCACCGGCACAACTAAAAGTCTTTCTCCCAAATGGCCCACAATTTGTTCATTCACTCAGAGCTGCTAAGAATACCCTGCTGCAGTTGGGGGTCCCTCAGGATAAGTTGACTAGGCCATCAGGATCGGAAAGAGACATTCCGAATGGAGAAGAACCCTGGACCAGGGTAGGAGGTGCAAGGAAGAGAGGCTGATCACTGTCTTGTGACCCCTTAGAGACTGAGTCTTCTGGTGTTTCAAAAGGCAGACTTTACTAGTGGACATTTTGGACCCCCTCCCATGACATTTCAATGCTTTCTTTAAGGGACTTAATTGATATGCACAGGATGTGGTATTATACCATCCTACAGCCCAAAAAAGGTTTTGATAATGTAATCCAGGGAGTGCCTAGTCATTTAATATATGTTTAATGGATGTGCTCTGGTTACAGATTAAACTTCTTGGATGGGCCGGGGGATCTGGATATAAATGACCTGACATATCCTTAAATGTGAGCCTGCGGTTCGCTGCAGGACTGTTTGAATAATGCCCCAACGTTGAGGGGAAGATTTTGATTTACTCTATGCCTTTGCAGGCACCTAGTGTGATGAAAGGGGAAAACAATTGGAGGATTGGCATCATTGTGCTGGTGGGGAGTTTTGCCTATTATTCCAGTCGCGAGGGGGGTAAAGGGGTACATCATAATGAAAAGCCCTCTTATATCTTACTTTAGGAACATTTCCCCATTCGTCAAGGATTCCCTGCGTTAGATGGGAGGGACAGATGGGGAGACCTTGGGGTAAGAGAGGAAAGAGAAAATGGCTTTGGTTGCCCTCAGATCCCAGCCCATGGCGGGAAATGGTCTGCTGCCTGACTGGGATAGCCAACACAGAATTAGTTTATCCCTACAGGGGAATCATGCTTGACTTTTGCAATGTCAGTGGGGATGGGAGAGGGGGACAAAGGTGGTCATTTGGTTCTAAGAGGGACTACAAATCACTCATTGGAGGGCCCAAAATCCTCCCTAAGAAGTTAGATCACAGATGGATTTAGGCCCAAACGGGAATTTTATTTCCCTGCCCCTCACATACGTCTGTCTCCTGGGGGGTTGGGATTCAGCCGAGAAGAGGGGACTTTTGGAATTATTCTGAACGACTAACTCCATACCGGATTGTCAGGAATAATGGGCTAGATATAAGGGAATAGGCCTGGTCACCCTTTAAGTGCAAGTTTAGAGGAGGGTTCCTTATATGGGTGCCCCATCTGGTGGGCCAGTGTCACTCGAAATACCTACCGGATGATGTTGTATAACCTTGGAAGTTGTTAAGTTTGTTGTTGTACAAAGTTTAACTGTTCTACTGTTAAGAGTCTCAAATTGTTGATTGGGCATTGGAAGACCATGTTACTAGGAATACTGGGAAAATGGGAGGCTAAACAGAGGGAACAGCAGAGGGAAGGATAGCTTCATATAATGTGAGGGGATTAGGTAACCCTATCAAGAGAAAGAGAATCTTGAATGAGCTGCATAAGGCTCACATGGAAATAGCGCTCCTCCAGGACACTCACTTAGATCAGGGGGAGAGTAGTAAGCTTAAACATTCATGGGTAGGTCAGGTATACCACTCTACCTATAAGGTACACCCTCACAGAAGAAGGGTTGCCATACTAATCCACAAAAACTGCCCTTTCCAACTTACTAATGTATAAGAGGACCAGGAGGGAAGATTCCTGTCACTCAGGGGTAACTATAGAGGGGTCTCATGCTCCATTTTAAACATCTATGCTCCTAATCAGGAAGGGGAAAACAATGATTTCCTAAAGGAAGTGCTCCTTCAGGTGGCACCCCCTCCAGGACAGATGTTTTTTTAAGGGAAGGATTTCAACACAGTTCTCAGCCCCAAGGTGGATAGATCTGGTGTACCATTAGGACTTCCTGCATGAGGAGCTCAAACACTAACCAGACTGGGGAAAGAGTTGAGCCTAGTGGAGGTTTGGCACCATTATCACTCAAAGGTACAGGATTATACCTGCTGGTCTGCACCACATAATGCCTACTCAAGGCTTGACATGCTTTGGCTATCCACTGACTGGCTTCACAGGGTGGAGGATTCTTGAATCTATCACCAGACCATATCAGATCATAACATGGTGTCAATACTTATATGACCACGCCCCTGACTTAGGAACTCCACTTGGAGGTTAAATGTATCCCTCTTAAATAGAGAGGAGTACAAAGACCTCCTAAAGGAGACAATAGGACAATATGTGAATGAAAACCCCACCCGGGACACTACTGCGGCCATCTGGTGGGATGGTCCGAAGGTGGTCCTAATGGAGACCACATAGGGTATGCTTCTAATCTTAAAAGAAGGCAACAAAAGGAGATTCTTGAGCTTGAAAACTGTCTCTTTGATCTGGAGGCTGAACATAAGATCTGCCTAGATGAGCAGGTCAAGAGACGATTAGAAGAGACAAGACGGAAATTAAATAGACTTTTGGATGAGAAGGTCAAGGGACAACTTAGATATTCTTGCCAGAGGTTTTTTGAGGCAGGTAATATAGCAAATTGATTACTGGCATGGCAAATAAGGAAAGAGATAGCTGCTCAAAATATCCTTCGTTTAAGGAATTTGAGTAAGCCGGGTCTGTATATATCAGCTCCGGAAGCTGTATCGGCACAGTTTCAACAATTCTACAAATCATTGTATTGCCAGGATCATATCACAGATTACTCAGATAAACTGGAAACATTTTTTAAAAAGGTAAAAATGCTGAAATTATCTGTTGAAGACAAGGAGAGACTCGAGACCCCCATATCACAAGAAGAACTCCGGAAGAGTTTTAGGGAACTGAAAACAGGAAAGGCCCGGGACCAGACGGGATATCAGGGGAATTATATAAGGCTGTCGAGTCCGAATTGGTCCCTTTTTTAAGCAGAGTCTGACAAGAAGTGAGAAATGGTGAACCCATCCCACCAAGTTGGCAGTATGCTCAAATCTCAGTCATACCTAAGGAGGGGAAGGACCCTGAGTTTTCAGGTCTTACAGACCTATCTCCCTCCTAAATGTAGACCTACAAATTTTTACAATGGCATTGGCGTAGTCTTCAGGGGTATGTGGGGACTGGTCCACCTGGATCAAACTGGCTTTGTTAATGGGAGGCTGATCCATGACAACATTAGGCACCCATTAAATCTTCTGGCATACCTACAGAACAAAGGGAATCCATCATTAGCAATTCTTATGGATGCAGAGAAGGTCTTTGACTGGGTGGACTGAAGGTTCCTGCACAGGACTCTGGAAGAGGTGGGGATCGGCCCTAGGTTCAGGTATGAGGTCTGGGCACTCTATGCAGCCCCACAAGCCACATGAGAGTGAATGGCTTCACCACTCAAAGGCTCACACTTACTAGAGGGACCAGACAGGGGTGCCCACTCTCTCCCTTCCTCTTTGCTTTGTGCATTGAACCCCTGGCCAGGGCAGTTAAAGATAATGCAGATATTAAAGGCATCCAGGTGGGTGACAGGGAGCATACAATTTCCTTGTATGCCAATGACTCCCTGTTCTTTGTGACTTCCCCCAAGACCACCCTCCCGGCTTTAACAGAACTCCTCAGGGAATATGGGCAGGTGTCGGGCTATTGGATTTATTAGGACAAATCAGAGGCAATTAAGTTTGAGGGGGCTTTCTCCAGGGACCTGGTGAAAAATGTTCCCATTAGATGGGTGGTGAACAATACTGTGAGATACTTAGGGGTTAAAATATCCCCACACCCATCTTCGCTCTTCAGACTTAATTATGGTAAAGTGTGGGGAGAAATGAAGTCAGATCTGGTGAGGTGGAACCTCCTTCCATTAACATTAGGAGGCAGGGTGGACTCAATCAAGATGAACTTCCTCCCTAGGTCGCTGTTTTTGTTTCAGGCCCTTCCCATCCATATTCCCAATTATTCGACCCTCCTGATCTTTCTCTGGCATCAGGGTAGGAGATGAATTAGCCACAAGCTTCTCACACAACGTCAGGGGCGCGGGGGTTTGGCCCTACCAGATCTTAGGCTATATTATCTGGCAGCCCAGCTGGCCCCAGTGGTGGCCTGGGTAAAACAGCAGGGAGAGACTGGCTGGAGGGAGATAGAATCCCATCAACTGCAGTTGATTTCTTTTTCATATCTCCCACATGCCCCACTAACAGCAGAACTTTGGAAAGCTATACAAAATCCTTGGACAAGACATGCCCTTGCAGTATTAGTAAGAGCTAGGAAACTCACCCAGACACCTGAGGGGATTGGTCTACTCACTTCTATTTTGGGAGACCCTAACTTCACTCCCCTGTGTATGGACACCAGATTTCAATAGTGGAATAGACACTCTCTGGTACACTTTTTGGACTTTACCCGAGGCGATATGGTGGTCTCATTTGCATCCCTTCAATCTACATATTCCCTTACAAAAATAGATTTCCATTGGTATTTACAGGTTAGACATTATTTGATTTCTAATAATTTAATTGTAAATGTGACCAGAGATTGGACTACTCTAGAGAATTTTCTCTACTGGTCAGTACGCCTAGCAGGGAGAAGGAAATTCATTTCTGTAGCCTATAGGATGTTGCAGGGAGAAGGCAATGCTCAATTTGAGGACCTCAGACAACAGTGGGAGACCGAGACCCCTGCAAATGGCACAGTGGATTAAGACCTGGGAAAGGGGCTGGAGGACTACATCCTCTACAGGGTGGAGGAAATTCCACTGGAAATGCCTATCTCGCTTCTTTCATACCCCAACAATCACAAAATACTTCAAAGGAGGCACTTCAGACATCTACTGACATGGGTGCGGACAGGTTGGTACTCACTTTCATATATTCTGGCCCTGTCCACAGGTGCAGGAATTTTGGAATGGGGTTTACAGCAGATTGAAGGAGGGGTTGGGCCTCAGCTTCCCAGGACCTTTCAGATACTGGTGCTGGGATGTGGACACCCTGTGGTGGGATCTGGTAGACTGCAAAATCTTTTCAGGACTCTGTGCCTAGCTGCTCAAAAAGAAATCAAGTCGAATTGTCTGAGAGTTTTCCCCCCGGTGATATAATCCTGGAAATCCTGGGTAGATAGCATCAGGAGAATGGAAGAGCTCACAGCTAAGTTGAGACTTTTTCTAGAGGTGCACACTGAGGTCTGGAAAACCTGGGACACCCTGTGGAACTGACTCAGCAATTCTGGGTCAATAGGGCAGGTCTCTGGGTGTGAATGGGGTTACCCCCTTTTCCTCTTAGCCGCCTCCTATCAGGATATTCTCCAAACTCATACAGGTAGGGTATCTATATAGTAACGCCTCATAGTTTTGCAGCATGGTCTTCCAAGCTAGTCATTAGTTCAGAATGGTCCAGTTCCTGTTGAGCAGTTGACCATCAAATAAGGGTACAAGTTGGCACCTTTCCATGTTGCTTAGCTTAAAACACATACGAATGGAAGGTTTCACACAAAACACTAATATTCAGAATTCTGGACGTCATAGCTGCACTATAAAAATGACTTAGACATTTGTTATAGGAGGGCTTTATGGACCTCAATGCTAACTGGACCTGTGAACGCATGTTAGTCTGAATATGTACATCTGTTAATCAGGCACTTATGTATCTTTGTAAAATGCCTATCTATTTACATGTATCAGTTATGCTGTGACATAGCAATAAAGCTGAGTTTAAAAAAAAAAGATTTGGGGTGTAGCCAGGAAATTCAGAGGAGTACACCAAGATGACACACTGCTACCCCCCTTCCCATTGTCCATGCACTGCGCTCCCTGCGCCCTCCCACCTGAGGTAATCAAACCACACACACAGAGATGTCTTGACTCTTTCTAGTTAGTCACTGCACAAACTCCCCTGTCCATAATCCCTCACTGCTGGGCAGACTCCTGTTCACAGTCTCACATAGGTAAACTCCCTTAACAGTTTCATTAATGTATACACACCCCACCCACACACACACACACACACACACACCTCTTGACTCTTTTAAACTCCCTTTAAATAACACTTTTATTAATGTATCCATCCTGCTTATCCTTCCCCCCTCACACACACACACCTCTTCAGAATGGGGGCTGATTGTATGGAGTGGATAGCACCCACTTACAATCTAACAATTTTCAAACCAGTGCCATTTGTCCTCTACCATTTAACTTTGTAACACTCCATTTGCAATATGAATAATTATACCAAAGTATCAAATTTGTCATGCCTTTTTGGATTCTATGATAGAATGGATAATGAATAATCTGCAGAACCCTGTATTAAAGGAATACTGTCAGCTCCCACTAGGCCTCAAACTGTCCCTAGGTGTCTGCAGCAGCAGATAAACAGTCCCAGCATAAGCTGCAGCTATTACAAGAACACTCTCCTGATGACTTTGACAACTCAACTACCAAGAAACAAACACACTGCACTGCTGTGAGTGCAATAATTCAAAGACCCATTTGAATGCAAAATACATAGAGGATAATGGCTGGGGATCGGGTGATAACCACACTGTAATCACCTCAAGTGGTTGCTAGGGCAACATGGTAAACATCGAGAGTGCAGCTCGACAAGTTTACTGTAGTCCTAGCAACCACGAAAGGTGATTTCAGTGTGGTTGTCACCGGATCCCCAGCCATCATCTTTTATAGTGTATGGTCAAAAAAACACTGTTTGCATTCTATGTGTGAGAATTATGGCACTCTGGTACATTCTATTTTGTTATGCAACTTTTTGGAAGTTCTGAAGTCTGGTTAACAACTTTTAAAATTCTAAACAGTGCATAACAAAGCTGTGTGACTGCTGATTATGGTGGTTAATAGGCACTTACCATACATTATACACAAATTATATACAAATAATTCAAATATCTGTTCTTTTGCAATCCGATCTTCTGGATGACTAGTGATGCATTCAGGCAGCAAGTACAGTCAGGTACAGCAGTCAGAAATGGAACTTGAAAAAGCTGAAGTTATCAAAATCTGCAGTTATCCACAGCATGACACTCCAGATGGACAGTACCAGCCAGGGCAGGACAGGCAGGCAAGCAGGTTCCTCTTCCAGGCAACAGTGAGTGAATTGATCCTCGGCCAGGAAGACTGTAGTGCCATGCAGTGAAGTGAGACAGACTGAGAGTAGGGATCACTCAAGAGAAAAAAAAAAATAATGAAATACAGCTCAGTTTTGACGTAAAGGATAGTGATCAAGTTTCAGCTTCTTCCCGACCACACAGGCATGCACTGGCAGGCTCAACTCACTTGCTCCTCTTGTCCAGTCCTCCTCAGTTTGCATCAGCTCAGCACATAAGTCCCTGCCTGTCTTCCAGCCACTAGCCACTCCGACTTCAGCTCAAAATCATGCTAGTCTAGCTCGCTGCTCTGGAGGACAACAACAGTGGTGCTCTGTCTGCTCTGCACTGCCGGTATGGTGATCTTTCTCCACCTGAGATGAAGATGCCACTGTAGAATTTCATAGACAGTTCTCCTCGATCGCTCTCTCCCACAGTTCCACTTGAGTACAAGACTCCTCTGATTAAGCTCCAAAGCGAAAAAAACATAGTGCCTTGTTGAACTGGGGGCATTTAAACAAGCCGCTCCTCACTAGTCACTCTTCCTACCTAAAACAGTAGCCAATCAGGGAGATACTGTACATGGCGACTACACCCGCGGATCTGATTGAAACATACAGTTACATGGTCCGCGGTGGGCACACACACCTCCACCGAAAGCTTGAATAGGATGTAAGCAATAACCTACAACAGGGTGTGCATATATTGGGTATTAATCAACACCCCGACTGCATTGTGAGGCATGAGGCCACAGGCCAAGTGTCCTCACAGCACCCAGGATGTTGATTAATCCCCAATAAATGCACACCCTGGAGTGGGTTATTGTGCTTATAACATGGGCCAATTTTGGGGACAAATGAACAAAAGCTGTTGGTATAACATAGAGAATGTGGGAACTACTTAGTGTTCTTCCACTATTATTGGCCATGGAACCACAGTTTTCTGTGTTCTGCTACCATTAAAATAGTTCAACAGACAGACGTTTGTGATGAACAGGCCACATATTATTGAATCAAGCAGCACCTGGAACATGTCATTGTGCTGTGAAAACTATGCAGGGTGGTTTGAAACATGCAGCACCTGCAATTTGTTATTCTGCTGTGAACACTATGCTGTCTTTCTATATTGCTACACTGTGTTAACACTGCATATATTCTCTTTTTGTTCAACTGCGCTTTGTGGTTTCACACATGCATCCCCCAACGACAATACTGAGGTTTCAGACTCCACAGTGCACCCAGATCGAGGCATAATTAGCACAGACAGGCATTATTTACTATGCTTTCACTACGGGACTTCAGACATTATACTACCCGATGTGACTTCCGCACTTACATGTGGCACATTGGACACCCGCGCCCCCTCCACGACTACACTAACCTTTGAAACTCCCCAGTGTGCCCACATCACGGCATTAGTAACACACACAGGCATTACTTAGTATCATTTCACAATGGCACTTCACTTATTATGCTGCTGCTGCACAATGGAAATTCACCACTTAGATGTGGCACACAGAGGACTGCGATCACCGGTCTCATACAACGCATCTCAGATGTTGCTTACAGTGCATGACTGCCTCCATAGTACTATTATGCTGTTACTGTACTATTCCAGAATTACTGCTGCTCTCCATCTCTCTGCTCACTTCTATGCCACCTACTATCAAGTCTCACTTCCGATCTCTCCATGTATGGGTGCAGAGTTTAACAGGCTACCTGCATGTGGACAACCTGCTATGCATTGCATCCCTTTCAAAGAACTGCGCTGTTGCATTTCAACAGTTAGGATTCAGACACAGGAAGGGGTATCTGTCTCTGTTATGGTGTTTCAGTGCCAACATGCTAGGACCTTCGAGGGCTACTGGGTGGGTGGAGGGCACTGTCGCCTAGTAATTAACTGCATTGCATGACAGTGATCGAGGGGATCCCCAGGAGAAATAAAGTAAGCAATATGTACTTCTGATGGACATGCCAATGGGTTCTATCTCTCTGATGTGGGTACAAGCTTTTATGTGATTAATGTACTTCTGTGGCCCAACTATGTGGGTTGCTCACTTAGCAACACAATTTAATGGCTGCCACTCAGGAATGTGAATCCTAACAAATAAGAAGTGTGGCTCTAAGTCAACCTAACTAGTGATTGGAAGATGGATTTTTAATTATGCAACTCCAAAAACCTGGAATTTCATCCTTGCAATCTAAGACCAACAAATACACAAATAAAGCTAAACAGAATAAAAACATGATTAAACTGGGAGAAAAAGCATTATCTTGTTATTTTAGCTTGGTGTAGGTTATAGCTTTTAACCTGTTTGTTCTTAAGAGTTCTTCTTATTAAGAGTTATTAAACTGAATGTTTCTAAGCCTCGTTTTTTTGATGTTAATGTGTACAGAAGTTGTACATAATAACCATAGACACAGAACAGCTGTAAATCAAAAATAAGAAGGACTTCCGGGAAACCACCACCATGGTTTGACAGAATGAAGCCCCTGAGCAAAACCCTCCCTCATTTGTCTTCCTAGGACACCCCTGGGCTTAGAAATTTGATTATTAAATTCAGCCATCTCGTCCCTCACTCACAATGCACGATCGTGATCAAAGAATGTCATGATCAAAGAATTTGCAGGCACGCGATTAAAACAATCTGTAGGCTCATGATCAAAGAATAAAAAATGCTGTAAATAAAAAAGTTGAAGGAATTGCGGTTAACTACCACCATGGTTCAACAGAAGGAAGCCCCCTAAGTAAAATCCACCCTCATTTGACTTCCTAGGGCACCCCTGGGTTGAGAAAATAGACATTTTAATTTGGCCATCTCGTCCCTCACTCGCGATGCACGATTGCGATCAAAGAATCTAGTGATCAAAGAATTTGCAGACTAGCGATCAAAGATCGTTAGTGAGATGCGATCAAAGATTTTAAAACCTTATAACTTTATTTTTTGACCATTTTGGATGAAACCAAAGGCATGGCTCTATAGATTGGAGCCCCCTGAGTAAAACCCATCCAAGTTTTACTTCAGGAGTGACCCCTGAGCCGAGATATTTGTGTTTTTATGATCGGAAATCTAAAAACTAGATGGCAGACATCGCAATCAAAGAATTCTCATGGGCAAAGATTCTTGAACTGCGAGGCTGCAAATTCTTTGACCGCCAGGTGGGACCAGATGGCCAGAACCCCATTCTTTGTTCGCAAAACAAGCATATAAATAGGAACTTAAAAGTGGCATAACTTTTGAATGCCTTAATATCTTTTCACCAAACAAAAACTGGCATGTTTGGCCACCAAATCTCTTTCAAATGAGCCATCTCACAGAGTGGCACACTATATGGTGGCTGCGCAAGGCCATGTACAAAATCTCAAAAGCTGCCTCCAAAAACGGATAATTTTGTTTTTTCCAGTGTTTTGGTGCACAAAGACCATAAGTCCAACTGAAACAAAATTTGGCAAATCAAGAGATCTACCATGCCCCACCATGCATACCAATTTTCAGGTAAATCCATTAAACAGGTCCAAAGTTATTAACTTGCTAAATTTTGACTTTAACATAGAAGTGACATCTCAACCCTAAATATAGTGGTGCGACTGCCACTATTTATATATATATGTTTGTATTATATATATGTTGTATTGTGTGTTTGAAAACAATAAAATCTTGAACTTTAAAAAAAAAAATCAGGTTGGTCCTGGATCCAGATCGTGACATTTGGTCGCAGTCTCAAGACTATGTCAGCGACCTCCTTCACTCCTACCAGATCAAACTCTGCCCACACAAGAGGGATGATCCAACATGCCCCAGGACAAACCCTTCCCTTTGGGCAGTGGTGGAAGAGATCTTGGTCCTGATAGAGGACACTTTGTCGGCAAAGAACAGAGCAAACTCTTCACACCTAGTGCTTGAGCCTGCTCCTCCTGTATGAAAACAGATTGAATATAATAGACTATCCACTATGTGGAAGAGCTAAGCTGGTCTGTTCCATGCCACAGCAATCTCCCTTGACAGAAAATCTGACTTCTTACAGGAGATTGCCCAGTGATAGTAGCCATAATGCGACGTCAGGGCCAATTTGTCCTACATCAGTCAAGATCTCCTACAGTGTCACTTCAGCCTCCGACCCTTTGTCTTTAACTTCCTATGCTCCCCATCAAACCATAGGGGTCTTTGGTGAGCTGACAAAGGTTGGACACAGATTGGTGCAATTGAGTCAAAGGCCTCACTGACAACCCTATTATAGGCCAATACTGCCTCCTCCTGCCAGGTCGCACACGCAGTCTCCACACTTGATAGGTCCAGCATCATCTGCCCTGTAGTCCTGTTGAAGACAATCCCCATAAAGGGCAGTACCAGACCATCCCAACAGAAGATGAACCCTCAAGGGGGGTCACAAACATAAACCCCATGGTGCTATGATCTGATGAGACGACAAGATCAGTCTTGAGGTCATTGACCCCGAGACCCAGAGTGAACAACAGGTCCAATGTGTGACCATGCACATGGGTCACAGAGATGATAATTTGTGATAGGCCCAGAGTTTCCAAACTCTGCAGGAGATCACATCCAAAGGATGAGAGTCCATTATAGAACCAGGCATTGGAATCCCCCAGAATCCAACATCTGGGGGACTCCAACACCAGGCTGGCAACAAAGTCTCCGAACTCCCACAGGAAATCCCTCTCACTGCCTGGTGGGTGGTAAATCAGAAGGATCCTGTAGCCTGTGCCAGGACACCCCCACATGGCAACACTCTCACATGACCCAGTAGAACCCACTGATAGCACCATGAGGCCCAGGCTGGCTTTAAAACAAATGGCCACAGCCCCGCATCTGCAATCCTTCTTTGGGGTGTGTATCACAGAGTACCCAGTCAGTACCGCTGCCTCCAAAATGGGAGCAGCATTTTCATCCAGTCAGGTCCCTGTGATGCAAGCCAGGTCTACTGAGGAGATAAAGTCTGCTATTATAGCATTCTTGTTCCTTTTTTTATGTGGTGCCCCATGGAAAGGAGAAAGTTGGGAGGAGCTGAAGACAGAGACCCACCCTCTTGTACAGTTTGACTGCCAAATATTCTTAATATAGGTGATGGCAATGGGCTCACTAGTGCTACTGCAGTGTCTTAACTGTATCAAAGATTTGTATGTCTGCATTTGACAGTACTCACAGAAAATGCTGAAAAAGCCTAACATGGGACCCCTGCTGACTCCTGGAGCGGTATAAACATGCAGCCTTGGCATATAAAATTCAGAGTGAAGCTGTTTGTTAAAGACTGAAGACCTCCATCTCCAGTTCTGGAGCTAGAGGAGGGAAGCTGACTGGCTATATATGATAAAAGAGTAATCCACAACTGAGAAATGGGTCTTAGCCATAGATTGGTGTCAGTGTGGTTCAGTTGGTAGCATATTTGCCTCTGGACCAGAAGGTTGTGGGTTCTCATCCCACACCAGGATTGGACTCATACCTAAAACACTGGCATCTGAGTGCAGCATTAGGGGATGCAGTACTGCTGGGGTGTGCTGTCGTTTGGATGAAACTGTAGGAACAAAACCCTTGATGGAAAGATTATTTTATTTGTATGATCAAGAACTGATTTTTTAATTATTAATATCATTTTAACTGATTTTTTTATGGTATTAAGAAGGGAAATGTTTACTCTAATTTCTGGTTAAGATTAATGTTGATTAACTCTTAAAAACATTAAAATAGAGGAATTATGCCATTTAAAAGGGAAACAGTTTCAGAGTTCAGGAAAAAAATGTGTTCCAGTAAAGTCTTCTTTTAAATTGGAAGTCCCATGAGAGTGACCTCTCCACAGAACCAGGAACTGTCACATGCCTTTAAATAGCTGCTACTTAGCTAATCCAACTGATAGGTTACCATGGTAATCACATTCCAGGGAAGACACTTTTATAAAAAATTATATGAGTTGTTTTGTACAAGAAAGTCCTGGCCAGAGCTACAGTAGGTATCCATGACTACAATCAGATAGGAGGTCATGTGACTAGAACAGCATGGGCTTGTCTAAAAAAAGTGAGTTAAAAAGTTCATTTACTTTACATTAAAATAAGAAGTTGCATTCATAGTTTAAAGATGCTATGCACTGCTGCCATGAAAATTGGGAAGTTATTAGACACTAGTATGATGAATAAGCTTACTAATTTTCATGATTGCAGGACCAATAGTTAAGGAGTTATGTTTAAAACATATTTAATATAATTTTCTTATTAGGGAGCTAAACAAATCTAGTATCTCATGCTAGCTCACATCTTTTGCAGTCTAACAATATGACTCATGTCTGTATTTTGTTGCTATAGAGAGAAATACCATCTAAAAGACTATAGTAAATTAACTTTTCTGACAGTGATTTATTACTTTTCATTGAAAGAACAAAGAACATCATGTGTTTCTTCAAAAAGTAATGTTTTAAAGACTTTAAGAATGGATTTTTCTTACAAATCTTATATCATTCTGTAGCTTAGAATATGTAGAGCAAGACTATGGGCCAGATTTTCAAAGGCCTTAGATTGACGCAAGATGCTTGCGTCAAACAGGTCTGACACAAGGACTCCTTGCTCCAAGTGCTGCATCAAGTGGGAATTTGAAAGGCAGCCTATGTCACCCAGCAGGCTGCCTGCACCAAAGTGTGCTAGCACCATCCTTCTGCCATGAAAGTGGCTGTGGCATGGTGCTGGGAGCTTGCGGCAGACCCAGAATGCTGCAGCCCTTGGATCCAGATTTTGAAAGGATCCAAGTGCCAAGTACCCTTAGACCAGTGAGGGGCTGGTCTAAGGGAACTTAGACGGCTCCCAGGAGGTCATTCTGTACATGCCACCATGTGGCCCGCCCTGATCCATCCCAGGTAGGTGATCCCCAGTGGTCTGGTGGACCCCCCTCACCCCTGTCATGGTCCATGACACCCACATCTGTGCATCCTGCCAACCCCCCGAGGAACCCATCACAGCACTCCCAACCCCCTCCCATACCCTGATCTGATGAATGGCACTGCCCTCTACACATTACCATGGCTGGCCACTGAATGAGCTGTCAGTGTGTGTACTGTACACAGTATACAGTACACGCATGGACTGCCAATTCGGTGGCCAGCCTGGGTGGCGTGTGGAGGGCAGTGCTGGTTGCCAGATTGGGGTACAGGAGGGGGTAGGAGTGCTGCAATGGGTTCCATGGGGGGGCACTAGCCCATCAGCATACTGGACAGTGATGCGGTACTGGTGCTGGTGGCATGGTGGTGTTGGGGGCAATGTCTGGTTGCCAGCCCATGTCCGTGGGCGCTGTGGACTCCCCACAGCCATTGCAGCATTCTGGGTGGGTGCGCCATTAATCCAGTGCAGCACCCCCTTTGCTGCAAGCTGCTGGACTTAGGTGCTGGGACCCTGTACAATTGAATTTCGGGTGCAGGGTCCGGGGGGGTACCACACTCGGCGCAAGCTGCCATTGTCGCAGCTTGCATTGGAGCTTTGAAAATCTAGCCCAATCACTTTATTTTAAGAAGTTTTATTAAAATTATGAAGTTATGACTCCAATAATGAAACTTAGGAAATATAAATACTACAAATATCAGACTTATATCGATATGACCTACTTAAGCAAAAACACCTGAATATGTAAGTTTAATGTTTAAATTAGGTTAAATTAAAATGTTATTAAGGAACATGATTTTGAACGAAAAACTAGTCTTGAGGAGAAAAGGGATGTCTTAAGAGGCATGTCTGTATGTCATCATTTATCTTCTGAGATGTTCTACCATTCTTGCGACTCAGGCCAATCAAAATCTGGTGATATCATCACAAGGGCAGTTTTATATTAGTGAATTTGTCTGGTCACACCTCAGTCTGGACCAAAATATTGATGCAAAAAGATCTACATTAGTTAAACTAAGAATTCTGAAGGTTTTATGCTGTAGCTAGGCCAAAGAGCTTTGGGCCATGCCAGTATTTGAATACTGGGACAGCCTAAGGATAGCCAAAAGTTTATTCAGTGCTGTCAGAAGATCCAGGTGCAAGAATCAGATGCAAGGGCATTCTCATTGTGTATGAAGCAAGATCTGTGTTTTATTTGCTGAACTTTGACTGAAGTAATGTTGCCTGCTGTTGCCAAGACACAGACTTAATTTTAAAACGCACACAAGCTATACAGCATGCTGAGCAAAAAGAGATCTAGCGTCCTAAGGTTTTAAGAGTAGATGTACAACATGAAGAAGTGATGACATTTCAGTTACAGAAACAACTTTGCTATCCACAAGAAAGTTCTTTGAGTCCAGTATTGCTATGGACTGTGCAGAGTGAAGCTATGTTCTACAAATTCAAGAACTGACTTTTGGTAAAGCTACTTTCAACAAGAATTGTTTAACATGCAGTGTTTGTCCATGCTAAAAGAAGTTCCAGGGTCAAGAAAATTAGCTGACTAAGAGACCTTTCCATCAAAAGCCAGACTCAACCAAGAGTTCTAAGTGGAGAAAAGAAGAACCACTTCTACAACCAGAAATATAAGTATAATTTTATTACTTTCACTAATTTTAATTAATAGTCTCGGTAATTTAAATTGGCTTATCTGGGACAGTACCAAGAAAATCTACTTTTAACTATAGAATCTGGGTATCTAGTTTAAGCTTTAAAATAAGAAATGTTTTGCATAATTTGAAAAGTTAAACCTGAGTTTTACGAAAGTGTAGTACAAAACACTGATGGAATGAGTTGTTGCCAGTTCTCATAGAAAATACATTTTACATGCTATAAAGTTTTGAAACAAGTTTTATACAGAAATAATCTGAGATTGAGTTTATGAGCTGCAGTTTCTTAGGCATGAAGGTTATGTTAAATACTAAGTATAGCAAAAGTTTAGTAGAACTATTACCATTGATCATAATGCATATTACTTATTTGCTAAAATGTGTTTTGTTAGTTTGTTGGATTGTCTGAAACAATTGTGTTGATGTTTACGGTATTAGGCTTGATATTGATGCTAATGAGGAATATTTAAAATTATTGTATAGGTGTAAATAAAATATTGATTTTTCATAATTATAAGTGTGGTAAGCAGTGTCATTTGTCATTATATTTGAATCTGGAGAGCAGCGGATAATATCATATGTGAATTTTTATTATTTTTAGTAATTTATGAAAATAATTTTTGAGTAAGGCCTGAGGTGAATCTAAGTGCATTATTATAAAAAGTGCCTTTGCTCAAACATCTTTGGGAGCTCGTCTGGGATATAATTGTTAGTAAATAACAATCCAGACTTACAGTGTATGAAAAATTGTGTCAGTGTGGCTCAGTTGGTAGCACATCCGCCTCTGGACCAGAAGTCGTGGGTTCTCATCCCACACCGGGATTGGGCTTACACCTAAAAAAATTGCTGGCATCTGAGTGCAGTATTAGGTGGGTGCTGTACTGCTGGGGTGTGCCATCCTTTGGATGAAACATTAAACCTAGGTCCCTTCTACCCATCCTGGTGTTGTTCTGGTGGGTTTCTGGGTGGAAGTAAAATAACCCAGGACACTCTTCTAAAAGAGTAGGGGACATTCCCAGTGTCCTGGCCAACATTCCCCTTCCCATAAACTGGTTCATGCAATTATCCAGGCTGTGTGTGGGTGATGATGTGTGATATGGCTGCCACCACACAATCAATCACTTCTCTACCAGTCTAACATTGCTTGCAAAGTGCTTTGGGATACACTGTATATGAAAAGCACTATATAAATGCTGATTCTTCTTCATTCTTCTTGTTTTTATTGTTAGTATTTGCAATATTTCTAAGTTGCAGAATTAATACTTTTCTGTTTTTTTTCTGTGTCTGAAACTACCTTAAGCAAAAAAGAAAAGGCAGCTAAAGCACACAAGTGAACAGAATAGAATCACTGACTAACAGTAAAGCAACAAGAAAAAGGAAAAACATTTAAAGCCTCAAGAAAAGAAATTTTGTTTGTTTAAACTGTTGTGTAAGAAGTTATTGCTGTTTCATCTGTTTTTCAAAAGAATACTTAATTGTTGTTGTTAAAGTCTGTAATCACTGTTGCACATCCATGAAAACATTAGCTGTAACTGCACCTATGCTTAGCACTGGGACAGTAATTTATACCCCGGCACAGCTGACGTTTATTAAAAATAAAAATGAAAGGATACAACAGCTGGAGAAAATGTTGGAAGATAAATGTTTAGAGTGTGATAGGTTTGCAGGCCAGGGAGACATTTTAGAAAAGTTTGTACATGATCATAAAAATGATCTTTAAAGAACTATTGTGACTTAATCAAGCTAAAGGTTGAAAATGCTGTCTTGCAAAGTGAGTTAAATGCAGCTAGACAATGTCAAGAATAGTGTTTAAATTTAAAAAGAGAAAAATGTTAAACTAGCAGGTGCTTATACACAAGTTAACAAAGATTTGTTTGAATTAAAAGAAAAGTATGAAAGTTTACAGAATAAGAATTAAGTTAAAGGAAAAATGGAAGCATTCAAAACTTTAGATTGTTTGACTGATTCTGGTATATCATTGGGTGTCTCATCTGACTCAGAAAATAAATTACCTCAGAGCAAAAATAACATTTCCCCTAGACAGAGAAGGAATTCTAATTCTGATTCAGCGCATGAAACATTTGAGAAATAGAAGAAAAAGTACAAGATTAGGCAAAAAAATTACTCACCACAGTAATCTTCTTTCTTCCAAGGGGTCCTTTAGCATCAGTAACTTTTTTGCGCTTAGCTGGCTAGGTGCAACTGCCCTGGAGGTGTGCCTTTAAGAGATATTTAAATGAGCGTAGGGCCAAGCCAGTCAAAAGACATTAGGGGCTGTGAGCTGAGTGAGAGCTGTTGGATGCTTCAGAATTTTTTCAAGGAAAAATGAGAGCAAATGCCCTGAAAAAGAATCAACAGGATTCAAAAAACATGCAAATGTCCACAAAAGTAGAACTAGAAACAGCAGCAATATGAGCTAAAAACTCATCAATAAGAAACTTCAAATTTGGTAAAAGGTGACATAAGTGCCCTTCTCCAACAGGTGGACTGGGGAGGAAGGGTGGGAGCTTACTGATGCTAAAGGACCCCTTGGAAGAAAGAAGATTACTGTGGTAAATAATTTTTTCTTCTTACTCCAGGAGTCCTTTAGCATCAGTAACTTTTTTGCAGACTACCCAGCAGTACCAAGTGGGAGGTGGGCAGAGAACCAACTAAGGAAAGAGGCTCTGCAGAACTGCCCTGCCAAATTTGGCATCAGATCTGGTCTGCACATCCAAACTGTAGTGTTTCACAAAGGTGTGCAGAGATTTCCATGTAGCTGCTTTGCAGACATCCAGTAGGGGAATGTCTCTTGCTGCTGCAAGCAAGGCTGCAGTGCACCTGGTGGAATGAGCCCTGAGCACCACTGGAGGTTATTGACCAGCTTTCTCATAGCAGAATCTAATACAAGAGACCAACCAATGAGAAACAGTTCTCTTTGTAGCTGGTCTTCTTCTGCCTACATCCTTGTAGGTGAGGAACAACTGAGTGGAAGAGCCTCTGAACTGTCTAGTATGCTCTAGGTAGTGAAAGATGGCTCTTTTGACATCCAAGCTGTGGAGCTTTTGTTCACCAGGAGTGGATGACTCAGTGAAGAAGACAGGCAGAGTAATGGACTGGTTCAAGTGAAACTCTGAAACCACCTTCGGCAGAAATTTCCTATTTTTCCTAAGCTCAACTTTATCATTGTGAGGGATGATGTAATTCATCTCAGTGCACAGAGCCTGTAGCTCTGAAATCCTCCTGGCAGACGTAATGGCTAAGAGGAAGACATTTTTCCAAATTACAAACTTGATGTGGGCAATGGTCATAGGCTCAAAAGGTGGATCTATGAGCCCATCTGTGCAAAGGTTCAGGCTCCAAGGAGGAACAGGTTCCCTGGTTAGAGGCTGGAGGTACAAGAGGCCTTTGAAAAACAGTTTAAAAATGTCATGGGGAAAAAAATTATTTCTTCTTTCCCACTAAAAGGTAGGCTGAAATTGCTGCCAGGTGTAGCTTGAGTGAAGATTTTTTCAAGCCTGACCCCTGCAAGTGTACAAGGTAGTCTAGTAGCTGAGGATCTGAAGCTGATAGGGGTTGACCTTTTCACTCTTGCACCAGAGGGAAAACCTTTTCCATTTGGCTGCATAAGTCTTCTTAGTGTTTTTTTTTTTTTTGCCAACCTCAGTATCTTATTGGATACCTAAACAACCAGTTTTTTTAAAACTGTAAACTCCAAAATCTGGCTTCATTGCGAGATAAAGTAAAGGCTACTGTTTACAATTATGCTAAAACTTAATTTATGTAAATAACATAAATGCAGTTTCATAGCTTTTGAAAAATGTAAACATCATCTTTCACTTACAAAAAACAGCCTTGCTTTCACCCTAAGATGTCTTCCAACTGTGTTAAGCGATGAGTCATGATGACATCATCAGAGCCAGAGCCAGAGACCAATATAGATTCCTACAGGCCAACTAGTTCTTCTTTCTCTTTGTTTTTAATTATTTTACCAGAGTGATCAACACCATGTGTTAACATGTGGATTATTTTGATCAGTACACATGTTAGGCTATGATTTTGTTCATTTTATTTACTGTAACTTGCTGAAAATGTTTTGCAATCTAGCTGATTTTCTCTTTGGCAAACAGCAGAACAGTACAACACTTCAAATACCTGATGATCTAGTGGTTATGTGATGCCCTGATTTTTTTTTTTTGTTAACCAGGAAAGTCACACTATGCTGAAGCCTTGTTTACAGATGTGGCCTGGCAGCACAAGGAAGTTAAGTGACTTGCTCAGGGTCACACAGCAAAGTACCATTCTAGTCCAATTCCAAAGCTCATGCATTCTTGATAATCCACAAAAAATCTCCTCTTGTATTCTTTTTCCAAGTGAACCCCATTGCACCTAGTTTGGCTTCCGTTGAGCATCCTACCATCCATACAATGTCCTTAGTACTGCCTGGGCCTGCATATGAGCTTGCATTTCATGAAGAGAATTATCACACCTCAGACTGTAATTGTATACCTCAGAGAGTTGTACATTCCTACACCGATATGGATCAGCTGCTAGCACTGTTAAAAAATACCTCCCTAATCACACTTAAGTCCACTTTTCCAGTATTTGACTTCTGCTCCCACAGTAAACACTGAGTGGATCACCACACTTCTGCACAGTGAAGGCAGTATGTACAGTTCCCCTGTTGTGTTTTTGCCCTGTCTCGTTAACCAACAGTTGGGTCTTCGTGGAGGGCCAAGCAATAAACCTCAGGACTCACCAGAAAAACTGCTGTTCCTGCCCTCATAAGTGCTGTACTTACTATGGATAACAATATTATCAGCAGGAAAGGCATACTAATGCCTTGAGCAAATCCACCAGATTTCCATACTAATGCCTTGAGTGAATCCACCAGACTTCCAGTGTCAGCCTACTTCTTTACCTATGATCTGCAGAACCCCGCAGGACAGTTCCCTGCAAATCTTCTCCAGTACTTTTTAGCACCCTACTCCACAGTGTGAGCTGGTTGGCTACCACCCTTCTAAATCTTGAATGATCTATACACAGCTCCCTCAATACTGTCCTAACAAATGTCAACACCCTCTCCCCACCTGAGGGTAATCTTCCTACAATGAATTCAAGTAACACTTTAAGTGCAGCTCTGCCACTGAGTATTTGTCATTGCTGACAGCTCTCATTCACAGTCAGGTAGTGATCATGGTACTGGCAGCCCTACATTTCAGATCTCACTGGCTGCTCTCATTCACAGTCAGGTAGTGATCATGGTGCTGACAACCCTTCATTTCAGATCTCACAATGATCTGCTAACCGTCCCCCTTCCTGTCTTCCCCTAACCTGAATATAGCTGTATCCTACCAGAATGGCCTCTTCAGTCTCTTTCTGGCATTCATTCTTCTCCTTCTGTTCCCCACACCAATAATTGGTGAGCTCACTACCCTTCTGCATCATGAATGCAGTTAGTACAGTTGACCATGTCATTTTTACATATTAATAATAAACATGATCTTCTGGTAAGCCAGGCTGATAGCAGCAGGACACAAAGGGAAACATAACCATCCATATCCATAAAATATCGAATCCACCTATGATTAGGCACTATTAAAGGACCTGCATAATGATATGCACACCCATCATTTAATAGTGCCTAATCAAAGGTAGCCTAGATCTTTTAAGGATAGGAAAGCCTATAATTCCCCTTGTTCCCTGCTGCTATCAGCCTAACTTCCTGGAAAGATTTGTTTACTTTTGATATGTCAAAAAACTTGGGGACTGTGCTACCTACATTCATGATGCACAAGGATGATGAGCTCACCAGTTTTTGGTGTGGGGTGAATTAGTGAGAATGAATACCAGAGGGGGACTGAGAAGGCCACTCCTGCTAGGTTCTGCTATATTCAGGGAAGGGGAAAACAAAAGGGGAGAACTATGAGTAGATCACTGTGAGAAATAAGATGTGAGGCTGCCAGCACCATGATCACTACTGGACCCTATTGTCCTGGCCAACATTCCCCTTCCCATAAAACCAGTTCATGCAATTGTCCAAGGCTGTGTGTGGGTATTAATGTGTGAATTGGCTGCCACTACACATTCAGTCACTTCACTACCAGTCTAGCATTGCTTGTAAAGGACTTTGGGATACAATGTGTATGAAAGCACTATATACATACTGATTCTTATTATTATTTCCCATGGATAAAGAAGAGAAGAGAAGACAAGCATATTTTTGATTTCTGGAAAAGTATGAACTATGGCATTGGACTACAGAATAACTTTGCTACAAATAAGTGGTGGATCTATGGGGTGGTGAAGAGTGCAGCTGTAACCCCCCCCCCCCATTGTATTCCTGCTGCTGCATTTCACTTTGTTCAAGAAGTCTGATTTATTGATTGTACAAATGTTTACATTTAAAAATATGGATTACATTTATAGTTTGTCAAAAACATACTAGAAAAGCATAATAGCAGAAAATATAAAGGTTTCATAAAAATTGTAAAAAGTGCATATCAAGTATGCACACTCCCAGCACCCCCTTCCCCATTGTAGCATCCTGGATCCACCATAACCACTAGACCACCAGGTTATTCAAGATTTGTACTGCACTGAGGTTTGCCAAAGAGAAAGTCAGTTGGATTAAAACACAATTTCAGCATATTAAAGTAAACAAAATTAACAGAACCATAGCCTGACATGCATATTGATCTAAATGATGCACATGGTTTTGACAATTTTGGTGAAACAATTCTATACAAAGGGAAAAAAGAACTACTTAGTGCTATAGAGATCCATATAGCTCTCTGACTTTGGCTCCAGTGATGTCATCACTTAACACATTTGGTGGACATTTTAAGAAGTAGGTAAGGCAATTTTTTTGAAATTGGAAGGCTGATTTTACATTTTTCAAATGCTTTGGAACCACATTTAGGTAACTTATAAAAATGTAGTTTTAGCATTAACGAACAAACAGATCCACTCCTGGTGTGCCCCACCACCTGAACACTGTAGCTAGTACTTGCTTGTTCAGTGTCCATTCACTCTGTCCTTGACTGATGTAGGTTAGGTCATCTGCCAGAGTATTGAGTTTGCCTGGGAGGTGAATAGCTGAGAGGCTGACTCCCAGGGAGAATGCTAGAGACCAGAGCTTCAGAGTTTCCAGAGTATTCCTGATCTGGTACCACCTTGCTTGTTTATATACTGTAGAATATTGCAGGGGTGTTGTCCATTTAAATTTGAACCACCTGCCTCTCTATGCTGGGAGCAAAAACTTTGAGAGCTAGGAAGACTGCTCTGAGTTCCAAAATATTTATGTGCAACTGTGACTCTTTAGGAGTCCATTTGCTACTTACTGAGGCACTGTCTAAATGAGCTCCCCAGCCCAAAAGGGAGGCATCTGTGGTGATCACCTCTGTGGGAAGAGGAGCTTGAAAGAGAACTCCTGCCTGCAAATTTGCAGGGTTCTTTCACCACAGCAAGTTTTGGAGGAACTGCTCTGACACAGGTATTAACTTTGAAAATGTGTTGCTTCTCTGAGACCAGTGAACTCTGAGGTAGGCTTGTAAGAGTCTCATCCTGTACCTGACCCCTGGGACTACTACAATCATACAGGCCATATGCCCCAGAAGTTTGAGGAAATGTCTGGCTGGTCTTGGCTGTCCCTGGGCAAAAGAATCTGCCACTAAAAGGAAAATAAATTCTTTCCTGTGGGAGGAAAGCATATCCCTTCTGAGTGTCCAGCTGGGCCCCTACGAAGGTGAGCAGCTGGGTGGGTTCTGCTTGAGATTTCTTTAGAGTTACCAGGAAACCCAGAGACTCCAGAGTGCATTCTGTGATTGAAAGAGATTTCTTGACCTGGCAAGGAGACTTTGCTACTATGAGCCAGTCATCCAGACAGGGGTAGAGAGCAACACCCAGTCTCCTGAGATGTGCTGTTACCACTACGAGACACTTGGTAAAGACTCTTAGGGCTAAGGGCAGAACAAAGGGCATTGCAGTGAACTGATAGTGACCTGAAGGGAGTCTGAACCTTAGAAACTTCCTGTGAGATCTCTTTATGGGTATGTGGAAGTAGGCATCCTTTAAGTTGAGGGAGGCTAGCCAGTCTCCCTGCTGTAAAGACTGTATGACCAGTGCTAAAGTGACCATTCTGAATTTGGGTTTTTTCAGATGTTTGTTTAAATATCTGCGATCTAACATAGGTCACCACTCCTCAGTTTTCTTTTGTGTCAGAAAATACCTGGAGTAGAGGCCCTTGCCTTCTCTTGGGTGGTGACCCTCTCCACTGCTCATAAAGCCAGAAGGTTTTATACCTCCATTTCCAACAGCGGTAACTGTGTTGGGTACAGAGTTCTTGACACCTGGGTACACTTGAGGTCTGGCAGCTGCTTGAACTGTAATGACAGACCCTTCTCCACTATCTCCAGCACCCACTTGTCTGATGTGATGAGGAACCAGTGCTGAAGATAGTGAGAGAGTCTGCCTCCAACCTGAAATGGGGAGATGACCTGGACACTCATGTCAGGACTTAGACTGAGAGGCAGATGGCTGGGTAGAGGTGGCTCTTCTTTGGCCCCTTCTGCCCCTGCCTCTGAAAGACCACCTGTGTTGGCTAAATTCAGATTGGGAATAGGGATTGTAAGGCCTGGGAACAAAACTTCTGCCCCTACTGCCCCTGGGATGGGATCTCTGAGGGGTGGTGGGTTTAGGCTTGGATGAGCGGGTCTGCCAGGAGGCCTTGTACTCACTGAATTTTTTCATGTAGTCAGTAGTTCTGTAATCAGACAATATATTTTGATCACAGGGAAAATCCATGGCCTTGTTCTGAGTGACTGTGGTCAGACTAGTTGTTCTAAGCCAGGTGACGTGTCTCAGAGAGATGGCATGGGCCACTGCCCTAGAGGCTGCATCATTGTTGTCATCTGCCATGTGGAATTGGTACATAGTAGCTTCCAGGGCAGTTTTTGACATATCCACCAGCTCCTGCACCAAAGAATCTGATCCGTTGTGGGCAATAGCCTGGGCAGATTTCAAAAGGACTTTCTGATATTTGGCTGTGAATGCCATCTAAGAAGAAAGCTTGAGAAGCAGGGAAGCTGTGGCATACATTTTCTTGGCTATAAAGTAAATTTTCTTGTAATCCTTGTCAGGGAAGAGGGTGACAAGGAGACTCCAGCTTTCTCACAAGCTGCCTGCTGCATTATACTTTTGTGGCTAGAGTTTGCAGACAGGAACTTGGTACCATTTTTAGACAATTTATTTTTTTTATCTTAAGCTGCTACTCAACCCCTGATACTAAAGTGGGGTGTTGAAGCACCTTCATGGTATTTTGTCTAAATGCATTATAGATAGGGATGACCAGGGTCTTTGAGGATGAAAGACCCTTCATCTCCCTATAATCTTCATCTTCATTGACATTCTGGTTGGGCTCCTGTGTAGGGAGGTCCAGGGTATCCAGCATATTTTGCATAAATGTAAACATAGAGGAAGGATCCTCGTGGTCACCTGGGGGATCCCCAAGATGAGGGTCCAGGGACTCCTGAGGCTCAAAGCCCTCAAAATCCATGTCATAAGCATCATACAATTGATCATCATCTGCGTCACCCTCACAGTCTACAGAAGAGAGAACTGTGGAAGAGTGCTTGCCAGCCCCAGTAAATTGAAGACCAATCTTTTGAAGGGTCTTAAACAGTTGCCATGCTTTTTCCATATCTTGCACTGATGGAAGAACCTGTGCAGTTTGTAAGTGTTTTGTTTTTTCTGTATGCTTTAAGCTACCTGTTGTCTCGCTATTGGCTTTCCCAGGAGCAAAGGGAGCATATCTGTCTTGACAGAGTTTCTTTTTAGTCACTTCATCAGAGGCTTGATCAAGCTTCCTTTTTTCATCACTCTTATTATTTTTCAACTTGTGAGGAACTTCATCTTTGTAAGCTTTACTTTTTGGCTGGGATCTGGAGGGTTCGTCATTATCTCTGCTTTTAGTATTAGTACTTTTGAACAGCCCCTCATCGGAAGCCTTTGATTTATCCTCAGCCATAATAATCAAAGGTCTGTTTGCTATGTTTGCCAATTTAAGCAAAGCAAACAAGTTCTGGACCTGCAAACTGAGTGCAGGTTTCTGTGAAAATGCCACCGGCCTGTCCTGCCACAGTTAATAAACTCTGTGTATTACTAGTGTCTTTTTTTTTTTCGGTTGTAAAACTGGGATCTATACCAGTGTCAATCTTAATAGAAACCCAGTAATACTCAACTGTGCACAGGTGGCTGCTGGACCCTTATGGACAGTCCTGACACAGATGATACCAAGGTCCAGTCATATAAC
Organism: Neoceratodus forsteri; assembly: GCA_016271365.2. Classification (NCBI taxonomy): domain Eukaryota; kingdom Metazoa; phylum Chordata; order Ceratodontiformes; family Ceratodontidae; genus Neoceratodus; species Neoceratodus forsteri. Next base: position 382,564,051 of record CM057453.1, read on the forward strand.
AAAAAAGGTTTCCTCATAATTGCCAATCTAGAGAGAGAAAACCCCCAGGCACTATTTAAATTTGAAATCTACTGCAGGTGCCTCGTGGTAAACCAAGCGAGGTCTGAGGTAAAAAAACAAGGCAACTGTCCCTAATTCGATGGTTCCCACAAGAATTTGCCTCACAAATGAAGGAAACAATTGAAAATAAGCACCTGTGATAACATTAGGCTTTAAACTAAATAGTCGTGGTAAAAATAAAGTCAAAATAGCACCATTGTGCTAAAAATAAAACATTTGTGCAGTGCTAATGAAAAAGTAAAACTTTCACTCAGCACACTAAAGGAAACAACTTATGAGGAAATCTTTACCCAGATAAGCACTAGGAGGCTGTCAACAAGGAAAGTTGGGAGACTCCTCAGAGGCAATATTGCTCAGTCCAGCAAAGAAAAAATTCTGAAGCATCCAACAGCTCTCACTCAGCTCACACCCCCTCCTGTATTTTGATTGGCTTGGCCCAATGCTCATTTAAATATCTCTTAAAGGCACACCTCCAGGGCAGCTGCACCTAGCCAGCTAAGTGCAAAAAAGTTACTGATGTTAAAGGACTCCTGGGGTAAGAAAAGGGGAATTCCTGTCTACCACAAGCTAAGGTGTTAAAGATTACCACCTCTAATACTCCAGCTAAGGACGGAGAGAATTAACCTCTGTCTAAGAAAGAAAAACAATTGAAGCCCATTCTTGATCCAACTGGGGTTCAGAGGTCTTATCAAGACTTAAACCAATGCCAATGCAGGAGTCCCTCTAAAAAGGGGAGAGGTCCAGATGCAAGGTATGGCTATGAACATGGTAACAAAACTGACCACAGGGGGTACCACTATCCTAACTATGACTAGCTATATTACATTGCAGCTCAAAACAGATCTAAGCAAAGTTCTGCAAGATTAAAGGAGATAACTAAAAATTTCACAAAAAGAGATAAAGGAGACAAAAAAAGATCTAGATGAAATACAAACTCTTTTACAAAGCTATGTTCTCCAAGTTTCTCAGTCACCTCCTGACTTTCTCTTTTCTGTGAAAAATGCATCCTGAACTGTACCATGTACATATGGGACTAGTAGTATTATGTGACTTGTAGATCCTGTCCACACTATTGCTGACAGGGTTATAGAAACTGCTATTGTTAAAAAGGATGATGAGATTGGAATAAAATTTAAAAATGAGATGCCAAGTAAAGCTGAAAATACTATTATCAACCACTGTACCATGCCACTGAAAAATGGTTGTGCTGCCAGGAAAGAAAGACAAATTCTACCTGGGCAACCTAATTACCAAAGGAAAAACAGAAAGATTTTACTGTGACGTAAACATTGAGAACAGTCTAAATCATAAGGCCTTGCTCGATTCTGGGGCTGAAGTAAGTTTCATGTCTAAAAGTCTCTGTGATGTCATGACTGATGCCTTAGGTGACTCCAAGAAGCTGAAAACCCTTCCTGACAGCTTGCAAATTGTAGATTATGGAGAGGAAGCTCAGAAGACCTTGGGTAAAGTTTGGTTGAAATTGAAATTTGGTAAAATGGTGATTAAACATCCAGTGTATGTTACTAACAAAACAGTTTATGATTTCTTGAATGAAAATTACCTCCTAAGGAGCTTTAATCCTATTCTAGACTATAGCCAGAAAATATTATGGTCACAGGTGAAGAGGTCTATTCCATTTAGAAAGAGTCAGTAAAGTTTCTAAACAATGAAATTCATGTTACAGTGAGGAAAATGATTTAATGATTAAACTAAGTTGTATAGGTTCTGATGTAATTGAAATTTAGTTTGGGGAATTCTGAAAATTGGTTAAATGGAGAAGTAAAGCTTATGGGGCTTGTGTGTCAAAACAAGATGTGATAAATCTGTAGTTAAAACAGATGCCTAGCTTTCTTCACAAAGAAAGTAAGTCCTATTTTTCTCAGTGCCATCTTGTATTTTACAGAAACATTAAACTCTTAGGTACCCGGCTCACTGAGGACTGTAAAAAAAGAAGTGGCACTCAATAAAAACAGAGGTAAAGCCAAAATGCCAGACAACAACAGAGCATGTGCAGTTCTGTATTGTTCAAGCAGTGCACAGGTTTACCCAGTTTTAAAATGAATGGTTACAAATCTTCCAAACCACAAATGAAGTTTAAAATGTACAGGCACTTGCCTTGAAACTCCATATAGGAAAGTATACTGTATCCTGTATGTCATACAAGGTTTGAAATCTCCCACGCCTTGGGATTGATGCACTTGTACAACTGGGTGTGAATATAAACCTAGCCAATAAAATGATGTGGTCACAATTAAGGGAAAACCTTTACCCAATAAAGTGACATACCAGTCTTGAGGTCTGGATAAATTATCCCTCAAATGTGCCAAATGGTGAGTGTGCTCAGTGCAACAATCTCAGATAAAGTAAAGGGATTTTCGTTAAGATTAATGGAAAGGTGTTATAAGCTGTATTGTTTGTGCCTAATCTAAAGTAGTGATATGGATTTGAAGATTCATTCTACACTGTGCCTAGGTATGTGCATTAAAGTAATGCATGTTTTTCCCTTGTACATTAACACAAAAACAAAGCCTGTCACTTTTAACACTAACTGTGGTTAGCAAAAAGTGAAAGGGGTGAAATCTTTTACAGTTTAGATATTTGTTGTTCCCGTTATTGGGGAGACTAACAGAAAGTAGTACCTAAAAAGAAATGGAAAAAAAAGTTTTCAAGAAGCACGTGTAGTTGATGATGTAAAACTGAAGTGGTTAACAATGAAAAAATAAAATGTTGAGAAATAAGATAAATTCAGGTAAAACATTTTGATTGATGTTAATTTTGATTAAAGAAATGTACAAATAACTAGTTAAAAGGTTTGATTTTGATATAGTAAAAGTATAATAAGGTAACAAAATGGTAGAAAAACTTGTGTAATTTCATTTTAAGTAATCCTAATGTAACTATGACTGCTAAAAAAGGTAAGCTACAATACAGCTTAAACTTAAATCTGTGTAATACCAAAAAGGTAACTTCCAATCAAGGAATGATATCTTGGTAAATACTGATAAAAGTTACAGGTGCCACTTTAGTAGTGCTTTCAGCACATGGGGGAACAGAACTTATGAAATGTAACAATAAGTAACTACTAGCTTTATTTGTACTGCAATACTAAAGTTTTTTAAGGTACAAGAATTATAAAATGGAAATAATGAACAAAAGTTAAACTAAAATGTTATTTGCAATGCTGTTTTTTAAAGTTGATGAACAGAGAATTTGTTGTATTAGAACTGTTCAAAACTATGTAAAGATTGTTATTTTAAAAGTGTACATAGTTGTAGTCATGTTAAATCAGTTTGCTCATGAAGTATTGCACCCATATCTATGTAAATAGTACAAGTCCAATGATGTCATTTAGTGATATCACATCTATGATGTCACATTGTATGATGTCATATGTGATGATGTAATGTACTGATGATGTCAAGTGTTGCCACATGATGACTCAGCTTTGTCTTTTATGTTTTGTTTTCCCTGCAATGCTTAAAACTATATACCCATATATAGTTAGATAATCGTTTTGAATTGCTAATGCATTTTTGGGGTGTATTTCTGTTCAAAAGAGGGGAAATGTAAGAACAAAACCCCATGATGGAAAAATAATTTTATTCTTAGTATTGAGAATTGATTTTTTAATTATTATTATCATTTTAACTGATTTTTATATGTTATTAAGATGGGAAATGTTTTCTCTAATTTCTGGTTAGGATTAATGTTGATCAAATCTTAAAAAAGATTGAAATAGAAGAATGATATCATTTAAAAATAGAGACAATTTCATAGTTAAGAAAAAAAGTGTGTTCCAGTAAAGCCTTCTTTTAAATTGGAAGTCCCATGAGAGTGGCCTCGCCACAGAACCAGGAACTGTCATGCACCTTTAAATAGCTGCTAGTTAGCTAATCCAACTGAGAGATTACTATGGTAATCACATTCTAGGGAAGACACTTTTATTAAAATTTATATGATTGTTTTGTACAAGAAAGTCCTGGGCAGAACTAGGTATCCATGACTACAACCAGATAGGAGGTCATGTGACTAGTACAGCATGGACCTGTCTAAAAAAAAAGTGAGTTTAAAAGTTCCATTACTTTACATTAGAATAAGAAGTTGTATTCATAGTTTAAAGATGCAATGCACTGCCACAATGAAAATTGGACAGTTATTAGATACTAGTGTGATGAATAAGCTTACTAATTTTCATGATTGCTGAACCAATAGTTCAGGAGTTATGTTTAAAACTTATTTAATATAATTTTCTTATTAGGAAACTAGACAAATCTAGTATCTCATGATAGCTCATGTCTTAATCAGTCTAACAATATGACTCTTAAGTCTGTATTTTGTTGCTATAGAGAGAAATACTGTTTAAAACTTTGCAGTAAATTAACTTTTCTGACAGTGATTGATTACTTTTCATTGGAAGAACAAAGAACCTCATGTATTTCTTCAAAAAGTAATGTTTTACAGTCTTTAAGAATGGATTTTTCTTATAAATCTTACATCATTATGTAGCTTACAATACTTAGAGCAAGACTATTACTTTAAGAGGTTTTATTAAAATTATGAAGTTATAACCTTAATAATGTAACTTAGAAAATACAAATACTACAAATATCAGACTTACATCAATATGACCTGCATAAGGAAAAATACTTGAATATGTAAGTTCAATGTTTAAGTTAGGTTAATTAAAATGTTATTAATGAAAATAATTTTGAATGAAAAACTAGTCTTGAGGAGAAAAGGGATGTCTTAAGAGGCATGTCTGTATGTCATCATTTATCTTCTGAGATGTTCTACCATTCTAGTGACTCAGGCCAATCAAAATCTGGTGATGTCATCACCAGGGCAGTTTTATATTAGTGAATTTGTCTGGTCACACCTCAGTCTGGACTAAAATATTGATGCAAAAAGATCTATGTTAGTTTAATTAAGAATTCTAAAGGCTTTATGCTGTAGCTAGGCCAAAGAGCTTTGGGGCAACACCTGTATTTGAATACTGGGACAGCGTAAGGATAGTCAAAAGCTTATGCAGTGCTGCCAGGAGATCCAGGTGCAAGAACCAGATGCAAGAACATTCTCATTGGGTATGAAGCAAGATCTGTGTTTTATTTGCTGAACCTTGACTGAAGTAATGTTGCCTGCTGTTGCCAAGACACAGACTTAATTTTAAAACTTACACAAGCTATACAGTGCGCTGAGCAGAAAGAGGTCTAGTGTCCTAAGGTTTTAAGAGCAGATGCACTGCATTAAGGAGTCATTAAGTTTCAGTTACAGAAACAACTTTGCTATCCACAAGAAAGTTCTTTGAATCCAGTATTGCTATGGACTGTGCAGAGTGAAGCTGTGCTCTACAAATCCAAGAAATAACTTTTGGTAAAGTGACTTTCAGCAAGAAAAGTTTAACATGCAGTGTTTGTCCATGCTAAAAAAAGTTCCAGGGTGAAGAAAATTTGTTGACTAACAGACATTTTCATCAAAGGGTCAGACTCAACCAAGAGTTCTAAGTGGAGAAAAGAAGAACCACTTCTACAACCAGAAATATAAGTATAATGTTATTACTTTCACTAATTTTAATTAATAATCTTGGTAATTTAAATTAGCTTATCTGGGAAAGTAACAAGAAAATCTATTTTTAACTATAGAATCTGGGTATCTAGTTTAAGCTTTAAAATAAATATTTTGCATAATTTGAAAAATTAAACCCGAGTTTTACGAAAGTGTCATACAAAACACTGATGTAATGAGTTGGTGCCAGTTTTCATAGAAAATACATCTAACATGCTATAAAGTTTTGAAACAAGTTTTATACAGAAATAATCTGAGACTGATTTTATGAATTGCATGTTCTTATGCATGAAGGTTATGTTAAATACTAAGTATAACAAACATTTAGTATAACTATTAACATTTATCATAATGAATATTGCTTATTCATTTGCAATGCTTATTTGCTAAAATTTGTTTTATTAGTTTGTTGGATTATCTGACACAATGTTGTTGATGTTTAAAGTATTAGGATTTATATTTATGCTAATGAGGAATATTTTAAATTATTGAATAGGTGTAAATAAAATACAGATTTTTCATAATTTTACATGTGGTAAGCAGTGTCATTTGCCATTATATTTGAATCTGGAGAGCACAGGATAATATCATATGTGAATTTTTATTATTTTTGGTAGTTTATGAAAATAAGTTTGGGATAAGGCCCAAGGTTAATCTAAGTGCATTATTATAAAAAGTGATATTATAAGCCTTTGCTCCAACAAGACGTACAACCAAGGTCCCTTCTACCCATCCTGGTGGGTGTCCAGGTGGAAATAGAAGAACCCAGGGCACTCTGCATAGTGTAGGGGACATTCCTGGTGTCCTGGCCAACATTGCCCTTCCCATAAACTGGATCATGCAGTTGTTCTGGCTGTGTGTGGGTGTTGATGTGTGTTATGGCTGCCACTACACATTCAGTGACTTCACTACCAGTCTAGCATTGCTTATAAAGCACTTTGGGATATACTGTGTATAAAAAGTGCTATATAAATGCAGATTCTTCATCTTCTTCTTCTTCCTCCTCCTCCTAAGTAAGTTCAGAAACTGCTGCCATGTTGCATCTATTATAAAGGATGGTATCCTGAAAAAATCAGGATTTTTAGTTTTTGTTATGCACTGTTCAATAAACATACTGTGTGATGAACAACATTTGTCCTGTTTCTGTGTTCTGCCATCTTTTATGACCTACACACCTGACATCACTGTGACAGAGACCAGTGCCAACCCCAACCCCACCCTACAGAAGTAGAGTGTCCTCTGGGATGTTCCATTATCCCTTCCCCCCAATCAGGTCAGTCTTCTGATGACTCTGTTCCTGAACCTAAGCCAACAGTGAGTAGGAGGCAATTCTGCTGCTCATTTAATGGGTCAGCATATTTTATTCATCAGCAGCAATCAGTGGTTATGTTAAAAGAGAACTGTTTTATATCTTAAATCCTACATTTTCTGTAAAAGTCATGTTAAAAATATTGATTTACATTCTGCTATTATTCCACCTCTACTGATCTTTTGGTAAATAAGCTGAGTGTTTATGATTTACACACTGCTTGTAAATTCTAATTTTGGAACTTTATGATGTAGTTTATCATGGGGCCTGCCAGAATGCAATTTGGTGTCACAGACTCCTACTTGACCATGAGATTAACTGCTATTGACAATGCCATTTTTCAGCAGTACCTTTGCTGCAGAATGTGTTGCATCCTTGTGGGCTCTATGATAGGTTTTTGTTCAGAACATGCATTGTTACAGTATCACAGTGTATCTGTTTACTACTATGTGTAACAGCCCTCTGACTTACTGCTTGGCTGTTACGAGGGCCCTCAGGTCTCACTTGGTCACACCTGTGAGGAGGCTGGCCTAGGTTCACTAGGTGATGTGCTACACTAGAGTATAATTATTGGTGAGCAATTTTTTCAATAGGCTCAACGAGTTGATATTTGCCATAATAACCAGTTGGTTATTATGGCATTCAAGCACTCCATCAGACAAAAGGGAGCTCTATTTCATAGACTTAATGCTTGTGTGTGAGTAGTCTAAATGATTCCAAAAACATGGTAGCTCCATAACTTTCTTACTGAGGATACGCCACAACAGTACCCTCACTTTCCTATACTCCTTCTTTATATCTGGTTGATCCTACCTTAAATCAAACTGTTAACTTTTTTAAAAAAAATATCTGGTTGACACTGTGTTTTGCCAGCCAGCTTCATGCGATGTGACACACATGCTGTCTGAGGGGGCTGGTCTGTCGCTGACTGCCTTCAGGAAGAGGTAAGCACGATCACGTTTGAACTTTAACTTTGATGGGAAAAAATGAATTAATTAATGTGGGAGCAGAAGAAGCTGGAAACTCCTGTGCTGTCTGCAGACTGTTGTGTGCATGAAGGGGAGGAACTGTTGCACAGCTGGGGAGTCTATAGTGGGACAGGGGTGTTGAAGCTGATGCTGTATTTGGGGGGGTGAAAACTGCTAGTGCTGCATCTAGAGCTCCTGGGTGGAGACTGCTGGAGTAGGTGCTGGGGTGGGGGGTGTTATTGAGGGAGAGAAAGAGACAGAGAGACATAGTGTGTGTGTGTGTGTGTGTGTGTGTGTGTGTGAACACTGGGCTGGAAAAAATTGTTCACCAGCAGTTATATTAAAAAAAAGATGGGGAAGTGTGATATGAGAATTTAATGCACACTCTTTGTGTGGGATGCTTTGATAAACTTATGTAGCATCCCAAACCTCAGGTGTGCATTAAATTCTCATGTCACTCACTTCCCCATCCTTTATTCTATATATAATGGCCCAGTTCCTCCACCTGGGTAGTGATATGGGATACCTGTTGGATAAAATGCCAGGTTACCATCCCCCAGGAAAATACAATACTTGCCCCACAGTCCCTCCCACACACAACAACAATACACCCCAAGCAATAACCCAGACTAGCAAATTGTAACATAAACTAGCTTCCAGTTTATTATAGGAATGAGGGGAAAGGGAAGAAAATAACACAAAACAATAACCATTGTCAAACAGTTATACCCCGCACAGTCCCTGCTCCTCCCCGTGGGTGCACCCGGCTTTCCCCCCCAGAAGCCATAATGGTGGTAACTGTCAGTCTGTTGTGGTGGGTACCTCACTGAGTTGCTGGTGGACAACCAGTGGACACAGGGTAGGTACATCAAAGACTTTGGGATAGAGAAGAAACAGCAGTTTAACTTGAGTAGTGAAACTTGGAATGGGTCACCAAAAATTTCAAACACAGTAAAACTTCATCTGATTTTCTGCCTGGGCTTATCCTTCAAATTTCAGAATCCTGCCTAGGACTTCGGCCCCTTTGTGCTAACTATCTAGATAACTAAATACAGAAAGACTCCTCAGAGCTGCATCCCAGAGGTACTTACAGTCTGAATGCTTCAGGGGTTCAATAAAACACAACTCAACTGTACTGTTCTGGCATCAGCATACAGTCTTGTGGTGCACCACATCAGCTGGCTAAAGACAGGTGGCAACATGGACCTTCACCTCTCAGACCTTTACTCGGCTTCACCCCTGGGGTGTTTCATCAACTTTACCTGACAGGCCTCTCACTGTCTTCACCTCTTCTGGCCCTTCATTGGTCCTGAGGTCTGGGCAGGCTGGTAGACACCCTGGACATCTGACTGAGCACACAGCTTTCTCTGGCACTGAGATGCAACTGGGCTCCTAGACAGTCTCTAGTCCAAGCACAAATAACTTTTCTTCAAGGCACACAGTTCAATTGTCTCAATATTTTACTACAGTTCAACAGTCTTTCACAGTTCAACAGTCTCAAAATATTCAACACAGTAAACTACAGGGCAAGTTGCAGGTTCAGCCCCCACCAGGGACACCACTCAGCAGTCCACTTTTTCCCCCAACTCCTGAGTGAATCTAGAAGGCGATCTGCCAGAATTTGTCCTTTTTCCCTTCAATGGGCCTTAGGGCACCCAGAATTGCCTTTGAGCTGGATGCAGCCCTTCTGTCCTCTTTCAGTCTCTTAGTTCATGCTGAACCCCCTTTTCCCAGGCTTTCACTCTTTTTTATAGCAGCCCACAGCTTCTCCTCTCATTGATCTGTCCTTTCCTGGGTTTTACTAGTGCCCCTTCACCTTTCACAGTGGTTCCTGGTAGCAAGGAAACTCATGGGGCTGCCATGTTTGTTTACATTTTGGCTGCAGTATAATGCAGCCCCAATTACTTACTTTATGCCCCTTCAGGGGCAGATCCCAAAAATGTTTTGCCCACAGGTATCTCCCACATGTCTCCCAGCTCTGCTGCCTGCTCTGGAGCCAGGAATCTCCCTAAAAAGTGGCCTCCCAGCCAAACATAGTCTAGGAGCCTTGGCTCCTTTAATTCCCCCTCAGCTACAGATGGACATATTTGTTTACATCCCACTGGTCCACTCCATGGCTACTTACCAGACTAACCAAATTTCTTCCAAAAATGCACGGAGTCACAAAACATTGACAGGACCTTGGCTCCCTTCTGTACACTGGAGCTGAGGAATCAAAACATCGGGTGGCAGCCACGGCAAAGATTGAACACAAGCCATAGCTAACACTCCCTCCCAAAGCCACTGAAACAAGTCCTCCTGTCCTGGATTTGCCATCCAGGGGAATGGAGGCCAAAACAATTCGAGACACAGGAGTAGCATACATTAAGGTAAGCCCCAGATCGGGGGGGGGGGCTTACATGTGGAACTCTGTGGTTCAATGGGGACATAAACTACCTCATACACATTTCTACAGTGGTACTTACCACCAGTGTAGAACTCTAAAGCACCCAATGAGTTTACTAAAAAGTCAGTAACAGCACCCAGATCAAACCGCATCTGGCACCCACTGATTTGGTGATGATATACCATGCCTTTCCCTCTTATAAACTTGGCTACTGTAATGTTCTGTACGTAGGGTTATCTGGAGGCTTGTTGCACTACTTGCAGTTAGTCCAGAATGCAGAGGCCTGGCTGGGGATGGGAACTTCACAAAGTGACCACATCATGCTGGACCTATGCAGTCTATATTGGCTTCCAGTTCAGTGGCGCATTGCCTCCAAGATCTGTTTGTTAGCATTCAAGGCCTTATGTGGTCTGGGTCCCAATTACTTCAAATATTTCACAGTTTCTTACTCCTTTAACCATCCACTCCTCTCCATTGATGCAGAACTGCTCGTGGTCCCCACTCATGCCTTAAGCAGTTAGTGCACAGGGTATCTGGAGTTGCTTTCCCACTTTTGGAATGTACTGCACCTTTGAGCTTTCAATCTGCCTACATATTGGAGGCCTTTAAGTCTTTTCTCCCTTAAAGCTCACTTGCTTAATCAGGCCTACCTTGTTTAACTTAATTTAGGTTATTTCATTTTATTTTTTAATATTATATTTATTAACTAGAATGCATTTTAATTGTATTTGTGATGGTTTTCATGCTCATTCCATTTATCCTTATTCTGACTGTAAGCACCCTGAGCCCTAGGGATAGAGCACCTGATAAAAAAAAATTGCCTTGCCTTAAACAGTTTCCACTTTCATCACATTGGCAGTGGAAAAGTATTGTTTTGTTGTATTAAGTCCTGTCAAATGCTGTGTCTGTCCATTGGAAGTTTTTATGCTTCCTTGCCATCACTGATTGGAGGTAAATGTTAATTTTACTGAGGAACATCACCCAGCAGTGGCTCTGCTGAAGTCATCACACCCATCAAGTTCCTTAATCATAATGTTCAATGGCTAGAAGGCCCCTATGGGGCCTTGTAATGGTGAAAGGGTTTAGAAGTCTCCTAAGGGGTCTTGTAATGCTAAAAGGGTTTGTGATATCGCAAGCAGGTCCTATCCACATGCACTGTGCCAACTGGCATGTCTAATTAAATGTTACATACTGTAAAAAAGAAGACAATTATAAGGCTACACAGACTGAATTAGCAAATAGTGGTCAAGACACCTAAAATTCCTGTTATTCAATGTGCATCTGTTAGTTTCCATAGGTAACAGCACATACTGCCTACTGGACTCTACCAGAATTATGTGACCTATTATCTGAACCTGTTTGTCAGTGAGCTGTGTTGAAGTGTACACTTAAGACCACAGCAGAAATCATTTAGAAAAACAGGAAATAGTCAAAAACCAAAGCTACTTGGCACAGATTGCAGGCAAACCAATATACTATAGTTTCTGCACAGTCAGGCAATACAAAGCCAAGTGCAGTGCCATTTATATTGTTTATTAAGTTGTCACTTCATCCCCAACCTTCTACACATTCTATTTAGTGTATCATTGTTCTTTTTCCCTAAGGCATCTTAAGGAGCACACTGTAATGCTTCCTTTAACAGTCAATTTCAAATCTGTAGCAGCATTGCAACCTGAACTAATTGTATTAGATAATGTGAATTGCTGTGTTTTTGTTCTTGAAGTCATTATTGTCTTTTCCAGCCTAACGGACTGACCCCCATTCATCACTGAACAGTGCAGTTTATGTGGCCTTTGTGCAAGGAATACAAAAGGTGAAGACTTGTTCGACACAATAACTACAGTAATTGTCGGCCCATATGTAGACACTGTTTGTAAGCCATATACTTAACACATGTTCCAGTATCCATGAAAGCTTAAAAAATAAAGTAACCTCTATGTTCCCCTTGGAGTTATTAGAACCCTATGTAGTGCAACAAGTTTTGCAGTTAATCTAGGCAGCAAAGAGTTAACTTCCAGCTCTCCTGAAACCCCTGCCTTGATCTGGGAAAAGGTTCCAAGTGGGGGGGCTATATGTTATGATAGAATGCTGTAGTAGGTGCCAGTTGCTCATGCAGAGCTTAGAGTCTGTCTGACTTAGGAGAACCTCCTGTCTTGTCTTGGTTACTAGTTCGGTCATGGAGTAGCTTATCATCGAATCATCATGGTGGCCTTCTCATGTGGGTGAAAGTCCTGAAAAGTATCTTGTCTTGGAAACAGTGAGTAAAACATGGGAGACAAACCTGAACTGTGAGAAAGGTTTATTTTGTGATGTTGATCAGTGCTGGCTCACCCAGGATTGCCCTAGTGCAAATGACTGTGTAGGTGTGGAGTGGATAATCTACAGTTTGTAAGGACAGATGTTTAATAGGTAACTGTCAAAGTGGTGCTTCCTTGGCACTGTTTCTGTAGCTGACAGAGTGGATCACCCTGACTGGAAAATGGGGTCCTTCCTGAACAGAAGACAGGGAAGGGCTCCTGACTACAAATATATGTTATTGTTGCAGAAAAGTGTGTTTTTCAAGTTAAGGACATGATCTGTCCCCAAGTGTCTTGTCTCTGAGGAGACAGTTTGCTTTTGGTGAATCCAAGTAGATTCAAGTTCTATGAGGGCATTCACTATCCTGGCTCTAATCCCAGAAGAGGGATGGACAAAGAGACTTTAATAGTACTGAGCCCTAATCCGGGGATCCTTTGGACTTTGTGTATAGTACCGAGGACTTTGTGCCTTTGTGACTTCTGCACCTGCAGTTCCCAAGGGGCAAAACATTTGCCTGTGCTAAACATCTTGTGACAGATTAAAACCTTCTACATGACATTAGCTAAAGGAGAGGAAATTCCGATATACTTGCTATGTTTCACTGGTGCCCCTATCATGATTGTGCAAGTCTCCAGTGCTGTGACCCATTTTAGTCCCAGTGTAAAAAATAACTGTTTTGTGTAGTCCCCACAACAGCCAAAAGTTGCATATCCCTATCAAGGGGAGAGTCGGGTGACAATAATAATCAGATGCAGTTAATCTTATATTTCCTGAATGGTCTGTATTTATGCCCCCTCATTCTTTATTACTGCACAAATTTGCATGAAATTAGATTCAGTTTCCCCCATACTTCCTCTCTTCCACCTGCTTCTCTTCCAGAAGTTATAATGCTCTGTTTGTGGCATCACAATCAGTTGCTGGGGAAATTATTTCTGTCTCATAAATAGAGGATTATGATATCTTGGGGGGGTCAGGAAGATGAGATGCAGTCTGAGACATAAAGAATTTATTTGCATGTCACTGTTTTAGTAATAAAAATGTAGAGAATAAAGACAGAACATTATTAAAATATAAGCTAAATTACTTCTGGCTATTACATTTTAAAAGGTTTCCCTGGATACTGGGAAAAAAAAAGCTTTGCAGGAGTTTAAATGTAATCTACTTTTTTAACTCTAATGTTTCCTACTGTCACTGAAAGAGCCAGACAAGTCTATTGAAATCATAATTATGCAATACATTTTTAGTTGCCAGCATGAAATAAAAAAGGATAACTTTTTAGAGTAGTGACCGCCTAGGAAGGGTAGAGAAGGACATGCTTTATAGTGCTGGTGTGATTTACCAGACACATAGTGAAACAAATTCTTTGCAGTTCTTTGTATAAAATCTGACTATTAGTATAATGATAAAATGTAGGCAGTGTGGTCTAGTGGTTGGAACACCAGCTTTAGAAACTCAAGGTTACAAGTTCAAACCCTCCTAAAGCCAAATGCTCATTGTGAGGACACAAGCAAGTCATTTATCCACCCAGTAGAAGAAATGGGTAGAGGCAGGATAGCACTGTAAATGAGATATTCCCTGTTAGCTAGGGTGTTCACATAAATAAACTGCAAACTGATAAAGAATAAATAGAAAGTTTTCCCACGGTTTTGGGTGTACAGTAGGTTGAGGGAGGGGGCTAAATTCCTAAAAAAGGGTGTGAGGCACAAAGTGGAGACAGACAGCCATTTTGTTTCTTAAAATAATATAGCACTTGTAAAGATTATGGAAACTGAAGCTCTCTGTGTAGTCACAGCTAAAGTACTGTGCAGGTAAGCAAGCACTTCCATATTACTCCACTAATACACCACATTGAGGTGGAGGAACCACATCTTTTTAAAAAGGAGGTCATTCAGTTTCTGTGCTCATTTAGTGTAGGCATCTTTTGAGTAAAGGTTATAATTGGTTGTAATATGATTGCTAAGTCTGCCTATCATCATTATCATCTATAATGCAGACCAATATGTTCCCTCCCTCCCTTGTGCACAGTCAGTTTACTGTATCAGCATTAAAGGAAAGGGAAGGGGGTCAATTAAATGAGCCTGGATTTGGACTCTTACTTGTCCCCCAAATTGTGGATCAGGAGTCAGGGTGGCCCACTTCTAAATGGATACATTTGGGAGACTGGAGGTTGGGCTAGGAAGGGGGGATTGATTTTAAAGACATTGTCCATTTATGGCACAGTGTCAGGAACAGGGCACATTTAATTTTAAATGTGTTTATGGGAGGATGGGGAAGGAAGTGGAGGGAATTAAATGACTGATGTGGAGTATGAGAGTTGCTAGTGGAATAGTCCTGGCCACCTTAGGAGGGTAAGAGTTTTTTTTTTTTATAAATATTTGTGTTTACTTTAATTTGGCTTAATGCAGAACATGATTAATGAATAAACCAACTTGACTGTGTTTTTTGACTGGGTCACTAGGATGGGGAGACAGGATTTGCTCTACTTTGGCTTCAGCAAAGACTTTGATTCTTTGATGCACAAAACACTGCTCAAAAATCTGGAGGACTTAGGAGTAGAAAAAGGATTAGTCAAGTGGGCAGGAAACTGAGTAAGGGAAAGGCTACAGAGTATGGTTGTTAAAGGGGGTCAAATCTAGGGATGGGGTATTACAAGTGGGATGCCACAGGGATCAGTCCAGGTACCTGTCCTATTTTATATGTTCATTGGCAACATAGGGGAAGGCATCCAGTGAAATATGTACTGTATCTCTTTGCTAGTGGAACAAAGCTGAGCGGTAGGGTGGAGAGTAAGGAAGGGGTGAGAGAACTTCAGAGGTACCTAGAAAGGTTTGTGAGGTGTTAAGGGTCTTGCAGTTGATATTCAATGCCATGATGTGCAAGGTGGTGCAATTAGGGAATAAGAACCCACACAAAGAGTGATGACTAAGAAGGTGGAGCTGGCCAATTCAGCAGAGAAGAGGGACCTGGGAGTTCTCCTCATCAGTGATTCACTAGGATGCATAGTGTCTAGGGAGATATTTTGATAGTAAGAGGGGAGAGGTGATACTGCCCCATACAGATTACTGGTGAAGCCTCACCTGGAGTATTGTTCCCAGTTTTGGAGTCCTCATCTGAGAACAAACATTGATAGGCTGTAGTCAGTGCAATGAAGGGTCACAAAAATGATTCAGGGCCAGCAGGGTAGATCTTAAGAGGATCATCTAAAGGTCATGAACATGTACTCACTGGAGGCCAGACAGGAGAGTGAGGGCAAGATAGAGGCTTGTAAGTTCCTAAGGGGTAGAAATAGAGCAAATTGTTAGGACTTGTTTGTTTGAAACAGAGATGCAATCATGAAGGGGCACACATGGTAATAACTGGGAGGTAAATAGGCTAGCAGCATAGCCTACAAGTAGAGCAATGAGCTGTGAAGCTGAGAATGAGCATGGTACATTCAGCAGACATGGGTTTGATTCTCATAACCTCCAGTTGCATATTTTGTGACCTTGAGCAAGTCACTTAACTTCCATGAGCTCCCAGGATTCACCTGGAAACAAACTTTGACTCAGTGTCAATCGTGTTCTGATATATATGCATGTATGTATGTAAGTAGGTAGGTATGTAAAGTGTGTATGCATTATGTAAATTCATGAAGAATGGGAGGAAGTTTTTCTTCACAGAAAGGGTGATGGAGCCTTGGAACAGATTACCTGCTATGGGTTTAAACATGGGTTGATTTTGTTTGCTTGTTTTGTTTATTTATTCTGGTAAATCCATGGGCCAAAGACCTGTTTTCATGAACGACCAAAGTAACATAAAAAACATACAAATACATAATAATTACAAATACAAATACACAGATTAGTGGATTTACCCACAGACTTACTAAAAAGCTAATTTACAAAACATTTACATTCACTCTCTAAAAACAGATTATTTCTAAATGCCTGTCTAAAACTATGCATAGAAATTTCAAAATAATCAAACATCGGCAGAAGTGGATAAAGAAAATTGGTAAATTATAAAACATTGGTTTTTGACCGGCTGATGTTTTCATTCTTGGAACAACAAAGTATTGGTAAACAGATGAGCGAGTTAGAACAGAACTAATGTGTTTTTTTTAAAATGTGAAGTGATAGGAATTTTATTTAATGTGACCTTTTTGCCAGGATCCCAAGCTGAAATTTGTTCCTATACTCAAGAGTAGAGATACAGTGAAGTTTAATTTCGCCTGCAAAGTTGGGAATTTCACCTCGTGGAATGTTTTGTGAAATTTGCACATTTCGCAAAGTATTCCGATAGTGCGAAATGCAAAATTTCACCCACAAAATGCAGAATTTTACCTGCAAAATGCAGAATTTCACCCACGAATGGTGGAATTTTGCTCACAAATGGAGGAATTTTTCACCTGGGAGTGCTGAAATTTTGCCATTTGTGGGCAAAATTCTGCATTTCGTGGGTGAAATTTTATATGTCACTGGTGGAATTTTGCACTTTGCACCGGAAGAATATTTTGCGAAATGTGCAAATTTCATGAAATTTTTTGTGGAGTGAAATTTGTGGACTTCACCCATCTCTACTTAAGAGGAAGTCAACATACATACTTAAGTAGGACACAGTAATGGTTCCTGGATGGCAACTGAGAAGTAAATCGTGCAGTTTGAGTCAAGAGAACTTTTACCCTTGACAATAACCCTTCCCCAGCAGCATAATAAAATAGCAAGCCATAATCAATGACTGGTAGTGGGAAACCTTGGGACAAAAGCGAACTGGTTGGGGGGATTACTAAAGAATTCAGTCTCTTTAACCATGTTCATAATATGATGTTTGTAAGTCATATTTTCATCTACTGTAAGTCCAAGATATTTAAAGTATTTAACCTGCTCAGTTTCAACCCCAGTTATAGTATGCGAGGAAAGAATAAGTCCATCATTCAGTTTCTTTCTATGGTTACAGAAAACCATGGATTTAGTCTTTTTTTTCATTTGATATTAATTTATATGCAAGAAACCAGTTCTGAATTTCCATAAAGTCAAAGGCCAAATAATCTCAAACAGTCTTCAAACTGGTTCTGCTCATGAGGATCACCTGTCATCTGCTCATGAACAAAATTGTGATTTAAAGAAAACAGAGGGTAAAGTATTGAAAAACAGACAAAATAAAAGAGGACCGATGATAGAACCTTGAGGAACACCCAGTGTAACAGAAGCGGGGGCGGGGGGACAACATTCATTAATTTGTTGGATTGAGTACGATCAAACAAGTAATTCCTGCACCACCTGACAACATCCCAGGACATACCAAGTCTATCAAGAGTTGACATAAGAAGGCCATGGCTGACTAAATCAAAGGCCTTGGTGAGAATCACAAACATAGCCATAGAAACATAGAAACACAGATGTAGAAACATAGACTTTGACAGCAGAAAAGGACCACTTGGCCCATCCAGTCTGCCCATATCCCTACCTATTGGATAAGCAGCAGATTCTAGTTAACCAACAGCCAACTTCCTGCAACCCCCCACTATAATTGCCTCATGTCTGTCCCATGCATGTTTGAATTACTTCACTGTTTAAGACCCTACAACCTCTCCAGGAAGGCAGTTCCATGCGTCCACCACTCTCTCCATGAAAAAGAATTTCCTCACATTACCCCTGAGCCATTCCCCCTCTAACTTTAAATTGTGCCACCTTGTTCTTGCACATCTCTTTTTCTGAAAGATGCTACCCTCCTGGACTTTGTTGATTCACTTGAGGTACTTAAAAATTTCTATCATGTCCCCCCTGTCCCTCCTTTCATCAAAGGTATACATATTAAGCTCTCTCAGTCTCTCTTCATATGGTTTCTGTTGTAGATCCTGCACCATTTTAGTTTAACTCCTCTGGACTGCTTCCATCCTGTCTATGTCCTTGCGTAGATGAGGTCTCCAAAACTGCATGCAGTACTCCAGATGGGGTCTCACCAACTGTCTGTACAGAGGGATAACCACTTCCCTTTTTCTACTGGTGATGCCCCACAGTATGCATCCCAGTATCCCCCTGGCTCTCCTTACTGACTTCTCACATTGCTTACCCACCTTTAGGTCATCTGATATGACGACACCCAGATCCCTTTCTATTATTGTTGTTGTTAGTACCTCCCCTGCTATTGTGTACTATTCTCCTGGAGTTTTATTTCCCAGGTGCATTACTTTGCACTTCTTTGCATTGAATCTAAGTTGCCATATGTCTGACCATTTCTCCAACCTTGCTTAGTCCCTTCTCATCCTTTCTACCCCCCCTTGTGTATCAACTCTGTTACAGATCTTTGTGTCATCTGCAAAGAGGCATACCTTTCCTTCCAGACCCTCTGCAATGTCACCTATAAAGACGTTAAAGAGGACTGGACACAGTACTGAGCCCTGAGGTACTACACTAGTAATCCCCCTTTCTACAGAATGTGTTGCATTCACTATTACCTTCTGTGTCCTGTTGTGCAGCCAGTTTGCTACCCAGGCTACCACCCTGGGACCCACTCCCAGACTGGCTAACTTGATTATTAATCTTTTGTGTGGGACTGTGTCAAATGCCTTGCTAAAGTCTAGGTAGGCCATATCCACAGCCCTCCTGGTCTATTACTTTGGTCACCCAGTCAAAGAAATTGATTAGATTTGTCTGACATGATCTTCCTGCTGTGAATCCATGCTGCTTTGGGTCCTATGCCCCGTTGGCCTCTAGGTACTGAACAATTCTTTCATTCAGAAGTGATTCCATCATTTTCCCCACCACTGAGGTCAAACTAACAGGTCTGTAGTTTCCTGCTTCTGCCCTGCTCCCACTTTTGTGAAGGGGAATCACATCTGCCCTCCTCCAGTCCCCCAGGTACCACCCCATCCTCCCATGATTTGTTAAAAAGTAGCAAGGACACCCTTATCAAGGGATGTGTGGACTGCATTTGTGAAGTCCACCAAGGCAGTCGAGGTAGTTTCCCAGCCAAAACCCATGCAGCACAGGTGTAAGGACATTATACTTGGACAAATACTCAATCATTTGATCAAAGACCATCCATTCTAAAATTTTAGATAGTGGTGCAAATAAAGAAATATGATGGTAGTTTTGAATGGTAGAAGGATCTCCAGTGTTAAGAATTGGAACAACAACCGCATCCTTCCAAATATCAGAAAATGTAAAGAAAAATGAAGTGAAAGATTAAAAATAACAGATAATGGAAAACTCAAGATGTCCACAATGGTCCTCATGAATCTGAAATCAACCTTATCCCTGCCCACAGAAGGTTGATGGTGAAACTTCAGGAGGTATTTCAATACCTCTTCTGGGGTGAGTTGTTTAAAATAAAATTTGGGATAAGTCAACTTCAGGTCAGTATTAGCATAGCCAGTTAAATTACTGCCCATATCAGGTGTATCACATGGGATGTACTTTGAGAGGTCAGAAAAAAAATAGTTAAATTCCTGAGCTATGGAAGGTGAATCAATCAAAACCCTTGCAAAAGTATTTAAACATTGTGTAGTGGAAATGTATTTCTTACCTAGAAGTTCATTAATTAAGTCCCAGGTAGCCATAATTTTTTTACATTTAAATTGCCTCTGTTATTTTTATTTAAAAAAATGTTATGTTCAGATTCCTAACCATTGACTTGCATTTATTATTAGCAGTCTTGTATACAGTTAATGAGGTTACATTGGATGATTTCCTGAAAGCCTTCCATTTTTTATCTCTATCTCTCATTTGTTCAAAGAGTTTCAGGGGTAACCCACACTTTAGAAGGGTTGACTTGACTTTAGAAGGCCAGACATCAATAGATTGAGTGAACTGGTCAGGGATAAGTTAGTAGAGTGGAGGAGAGATGGGGGGTTAAAATTGGAGCCATCATTGAGGCATGAAAGGCAAGCATAAAAAAAGTATCTAAAACACAGGTTTAAAAGACCACTGTGGTTCCCAGGTAGGGTCAGTGAAGTGGTTATGGTCAAAAAGATGGCTTTCTATAAATACAAGGAAAAGCAAGCGAAAGAAGAATGGGAAGATTGTCTATATAAAATAGGGAGGCTAAAAGGGCCATCAGGGAGACAAAACAGACATAGAGCTGTATATCACAGAGGGGATCAACAAGGGAGAAAAACAGTTTTTTAGATATATTAGTGAAAAAAGTAAAAAAGGGGGCCTCACACAGCTAATTGGGGGGGTAGGGTCATTGAGGAGGAGGAGGAGGAGGAGCAAAAGGCTGCCATTCTGAATGACTATTTTTACTCAGTGTTCACTAAGGAGGACTGTGGGTCCATGCCAGAAAGTGACATCAAAGTGGCCGATAAGGGAGTCCCAGAAATAAGGCAGCCAATATTTACTATCAAGAGGGTCATGAAAGGGCTGGCATCCTTTAAGATAGATAAGGCTCCAGTACCAGATGGGTTGCATCTGAGAATAGTTAAGGAATTAGCTGCAGAACTGGCTGAACTACTAGCTGGACTGTTCAACACCTCACTTAGGTTCAGGAAAGTTCCAAGGGACTGGAGAACAGCAGATATCTTACCGCTACATAACAGGGGCTAGAGAGCAACCAGGAAACTACAGGCTTGTCAGTCTGACCTCCATCATGGGTATTCTTGATGGAATCCCTAATCAAGGAGGACCTTGTGAACTGTCTACACAGCAATGGGCTCCAAGATAGTGAACAACATGATTTTGTGGTGGGAAGGTCTTGACAGACAGTCCTGATTTTTTTCTTTGACAAAGGTGACCAAGGTCTTCCAGCAAAGGTTGTGGGGGTGAAAACAGTTGTGTGATACAAAAAAGCCAGGAATAAGCACAAAGGAGTCATAAGGGATAGGTGAGGGGTGGTAGAGAAAGTGCCATATACCTGGATGGGTCTACAGTAAAAGGAATGCAACAAAAAAGGACAGACTGGATGGGACATGTGGCCCTTATCTGCTGTCAGCTTCTATGCTTCTATGTTTTCATGAAGTAGGCAAGGGCCATTCTGTGTATCTGCTATACTTTGACTTCAGTAAGGCTTTTGATTTGGTACCACACAAAAGGTTGCTCAGAAAGATGGAAGACCTGCAGTTAACAACTCCATGCTCTCTATCATAGATTATGGACTGTTAGTCTATGGAGCCGGTACCGATACAGCATTTAGGCGAATCAAGATTGCCTTAAACAAAGCCTGCAAACTAGTCCTGGGTGTGGACTGTTTAACTCACACTTGTGAACTATACTCAAGCACTAGTTGGTTAAACCTGAATAGCAGAATTCAGTACCAAGTCTGTCTATTAGTGAAAAAATCCACCCTAGGTCTCGCTCCTCCTGGAGGGAGGCAACTGCTAAGAAACTCCACTTCCTCCAGACTAACTAGAGGGTTGAGTAAAGCTGCCTTCATTATCCCATTCCGCCAGACCTCATTAGGGCAATGGTCCTTTGAATACAGGACCCTCTGCAGGCTAAATTCCCTTAACTCTGAGCTGATTGAGGAAACGAGACTATGCCCATTTAAGGCCAAGCTGCTGCAGTACCTGGCCACTCCTAGTAACTGTGACTGCATCATCTGTGCATAATCCTACTGTTATTGATAGCTTATCTGTCCTGCTCCTGCATATAACCCATCTCCCCCCCACTTCCTCCTCTGCCTGGTGTGACCCCACTGAGCACTTACTCCCATGTCCCCTCTTTATCCCCCCACCTTCCTGCTTTTTCTTCACAAATATTAATCCTCCCCAATTTTCACCCCTCCCACTGGTTTCCCCTCACCTCACCACCCACTTTAAAACCCTTTGCCTTATCCCTCTCTCCTCCTACATCACCCAGCCCTGCCCTATCACCTACTTACCTAACCCTGGATAGATTCAGTCGCACGCCTCTGACTACTCAACCCCCTTATTCTGTCATGCCCTTTGTCTCTGCCCCCACCCTCCCCCTGCTCTCATCTATTCTGTCCTCCCCCTCCTTTTGTCACCACCACTTCTGACCCTCCATAACTCTACCTGCACACTCGAAAGCTCAGCTACCACTATAAATTGCTTGTCCACCTTAGGTATGCTCTTAGTACTGTTGCAATAAAGTTGACCTCTCGTACCTGATGTATTTTAACTGTACTTGCTTGAATCTGTATCTGTATATACCATAATGTACTTGCCTGCTGTATATACCCCTATTTGTTTTGTAATGTCTATGTACCTTGTCTATTGCCTTATGACGTGGAACTTTTGTAAACAAGCTTTTAGTTCAAAGGTGTTATCTGAGATTCATAAATAAATAAATAAACAAACATAGTGAACTGGGTTGGTAATTTGCTAGAAGAGAGGCAGCACAGAGTGGTGGTCAGTGGGTTAAATCAAAGGGAAAGGAGGTTATGAGTGGGGTTCCACAGGGATCTGTCCTGGGTCTGGTCCTCTTCAAGATGTTCATTAGTGACATTGGTGATGGAATCCAGGATAGGCTATGTCTCTTCACAGATGACACAAAACTATTTGGAAGGGTGGATAGTGATGAGGAAAAAGGGATATGCAGAGGGATCTACAAAAATTAGAGGGATGGTTTAAGGTCTGGCCGAAAACGTCAATGCCAAACAGTGCAGGATAATGCACCTAGGGACTAGGAACCCCAAGAGGAGTACTGGGTGGGTGTGCTGAGACTTAGCATAATAGAAGAGGAATGTAGTGCTGTGTAGAATGTTCAAATTCCGGCAGAATGAAATTCCACAGAATTTTCAAAATTCTGCTGAATTTCACCTCAAATAGCAAAGAGAAGCAGACTGAGGAAGGGCTCCTTGGTGCAGAAAAGATTCAAGATATAAAAACACATGAAAAGTGAAACACAGGAGCAAGCACTTAGGAAACTGTTATACATTTTAGGAAAGTTCCAAGACATGGTCTGAATTGACACATAAACTTTAAAATTTAAAGAAATAGTGAAAACCCTAGTGACTACCATTTGGTACAACCAATAGCAGTCAAGTAATTAAAGTGTGCATTCACTGGAGAAACAGGTTTTCTCCAAAACATAGAAATTGATGCACAGCAATATTCTTAATTGACTTTAAAGAATAAAAAAATCTTATTTAAAATTGGTGAGTGGCCTAGTTTATCCAATCAGATGCTCTTCTGTTAAAATTCAATGCCAAAAAGTGCAAGATAATGCACCTAGGAAAAAGGAACCCCAAGACAGAGTACTGAGTTGGTGGGCTTAGACTTAGCACAGCAGAAGAGGAATGTAGTGCTGTGCTGAATTTTCAAAGTCTGGCAGACTGAAATTCTGGGAATTTTGAAAATTCTGACGAAATTCTGCCGAATTTCACTACATATGGAATGGTAAAATTCCACAGCAGAAAATAGTCGCAAAATGATTTTCCATGGAAATAATGCTGTTCTGTGGAATATGATTCTGCAGGTCTCAAGATTTTCTGTGGAAATTGTGGAATAATCTTTCGTGGAAAAATTGCTTTTTTGTGGAATATTATTCTATGGATCACAGTAGGCAGAATTCCACTGAAGAACCCGTGAAATTCAGGTGAAAATTCTGCCTGCAGAATGGCCATTCCATGCTAATTCCACCAGCAGAATTCTGCATTCCACACAGCACTAGAGGAATGGGATCTAGGAGTTACATCAGTAACTCCCATAAACAAATGGGCCAGTGCAACTAGGCTTGTAGCAAGACTAACAGGATGCTGGGATGTACCAGGAGGGGTATTGAGAGCAGAAGAAAGAAGTAATACTTTCACTATACAGATCCCTGGTGAGGCCTCACCTGGAGTACTGCATCCAGTTCTGAAGCTCTCATCTCAAAAAGGACAGGAATAGGCTGGAAACAGTGCAGCACAGAGTAACAAAAATGATTCAGGGCAAGCAAGGTGGATTCTCTAAGGAGTGCCTCAAGGCACTAAATATGTACTCACTGGAAACCAGAAGGGAGAGGGGAGATATGATAGAGACCTCCAAGTTCCTTAAATGAATTAACAAAGTAAACTGCAAGGAAGTACTGTATTTACCCTGAATATGACCTCGAGGTCATGTGATGATGAATGGAAATTAACAGGAAGGAGGTAAAGGAGGGATATGAAGAAGTACTTCTTTATGGAAAAGGTGGTGGAACATTGGAAATGTCTGTGGGTAGAGGTGGTGGATGCAAACACAGTCAGAGGATTCAAGCAGGCATGGGATAGAATTAAGAGAATAGTGGTTGCCCTGGGTGACAAGACCAGGGGGAAGAAGGGAGATATGATAGGGAATGGGAGGGTTAGTACTCTGAAGGAACAATATATAGAAACATACACAGAAATATATTGTAAACCCTAGGTGGTGCTATCCCAAGGGCTACTACCCCTTCCTGCTTGGCTAGTAGCAGGTTAAGGGGCCTGAGTTCTGAAATGGGTGCCTCCACCTTAAGGTCAGGGTTGGTAGTGGTCCAGCTAACCTGGGCACAGCCCTCCAGGGCACTGTAACCCCCCCTCATTCCTTACTAGTAGCTTGAACAATACACAATAATCACTTTCACAATACCCCAATACACCACACAAGTACCCACGCTGTTTGCACTTACCACCAGAGCTTTCCTCTGGGCCAGTCCTGGGGACCTCCCTGTAAAACAAGGTTATACACAGCAAATAACAGCAGTACAGTACTCTTGCACAAACTGGAACCACAGTCAGGGTAAATGCAAAAAAGAGTTAGATCTGATTTATTTAAGGGGCTAGAACAAGGGAGGGGCATAATCAGGTTAATTTGCTTAAAAACTCTATCAGTCAAACAGTTATGCATGCACTTCAGAGTCCATAAACAGTCGCACACTCTGGGTACCCAGATGGAGAATGGTGGGCTAACCAGAAATGTTGCAGCTGGTTGGGGCCTTGTGATGGAAGAAAACAACATACACAACACACACGATTTATAATCTGGAGTCAGAGGGCTCAGTTTATGAAAAGAAAACAACAAGACAATCAGATGATGCACTTTTAGATTAAGCTATTGTTGCAGGGAGCTACCCTAATGATTACTCATGATACCCAAGACTGGACACAGGCTGGAGGAAAATTAAGACAGCAGGTGGTTAATCTAGAATGCCAGGAGAAGCAGGGCCCACACAATTCACCGAGGCATTGTTCCTGTTCAAGCGTGGAGCAGGGGGCTGATCCCCAGGCAGGTCTTTTGTTGGTGGCTTTCTCTGTGCAGTGGGATAGTCTGGCAGGGCCTGCATGGCATGGCCCAGGCCGAATGGAGACGAACACGGATTCAGTCCTATTAGGCTGAATAAAGCTTCCAGCAAGCAGAACACAGTTCACACAGTGGAGAACCAAATCACAACCCACTTTCAATACACAGCACATTTACATGTAAGGAAATTCTACTGTACCAGGCAAACCACTCTCCAGTCAAGATCGCAAAGTCTCTGCGCAAACCGAAGATTCAAAAGCAGCTGGAAATCCTGACAGGCCGATTGCATTCAGTAAATCTTTGGTCTTCTTCAGGTCAGTGTCAGTGGCTCAGCCGGTAGCACACTCACCTCTGAGGCTGGGAGATCAGAAGGCTGTGGGTTCTAGCCCCACACCAGGCACTTGGGTTAATACCCCAATACTGACACTGCAGTGCAGCACGAGGGGGGTGCTGGACTCCTGAGGTGTCGTCTTTCGGATGAGATGTTAAACCGAGGTCCCATCTGCCTGTTCTGGTGGTAGTTCAGGTGGAAGTTAAAGATCCCATGGTACTTCTTGAAAGAGCGGGAAGTTCCCGGTGCCCTGGCCAAATTTCCCATTCACTAAAATACCACCAACAGCTTAATCTGGTTCAAAGTCAGTTGGCATTCATCTGTATCCCCCTTCCCCGGGTCGTGCCTGAAAATAGGCAGAAGTTGTCTAGTGCACTTACCCGGTCAACAAAAACCAAATAAATAAAATAAAGCCTAGTCACAGTCCAGTGGCTTAAATAGTCCTCACAACTCAGATTCAGTCTGAATAAACTCTATTTTCCCTCTCCGGGACAGCAGGCAGACAGACAGGCCAAAACTCAGCCCTTTGACAGTTCTCCCATGCAAAACTACACAGAACTGCTGCTCAAGATCATTTGAGCTATTACTTCTTCACTTGTCAGCTCAAAACTGAAACTAGATGCAGCAGCCTGGGAAATTCCTCAAGATCCAAAAGGTTCAGTTGGCTGATCCTCCTGTCAGTCACAACAAAGACTCCTCCTTCAGGTGCAAAAAGCCCAAAACCACAATTCCTACAGATTTTGACTCCAGACAGCTCCTGTAGTCCTGCTCCATTTTAGGTCCCACCAGTACTGATTGGTCCAATTCGCAGTCCAGGACCAAGATAGTGGAGATAAATAAAACAGTCCTTGCTACAAAGAAGACAGGTTAGACAAACTACATTATCATTATCACTCTAAATGATTTTCAGCAAATAGCTACATCTTTCAACAGAGCTCCCTCTCAGATTACTTGTGACTGTAATCCAGGCAGCTCTTAAAGAGACAGTGCATAGAGGCTATACAGGCACTCTCTGGCAATCACATTTAAACTACTAAAACTCAGAACACCAGCCTGGCAGTGAGCATTTAGGCAAGCTCAAGGAAGACTTTTCAGGAACCCCCATTTGTAGGGGGGGTTACAATGTGTGGAACTGATGGCAGATAAGGACCTCTTGTCCCACTAAACCTGCCCATTTTTCCTACTTGTGCAATATTCAAGAGAAGATTGCAAGGATTATAGGGAATATATATATGGATGGACCTCTGGTCTTTTTTCTGTGGTCATGGTCTATGTTTCTATAAATTAGGTATGTAAATATTATATATGATGATCCATGACAATAAAGAACTTTAGTGGAATAAAGTCATCTAAATCAATATTTTCTCTTTTTATTGCAATATATGTACTTTACCAACTGTATATTTTTTTCTGGACATGTTTACCAGAAGTTCAGACAACAGAGAAGGGAATCAATAAATTGATTTATTATTTTTATAGCAAGCACAAGGACTGTCTCACCAATGCATCTGTAACCTGCATTATAGGGCAATAATTGATATTCATCTGTTTATCTGTTTTATTAAAACAAATATGTTAACAAGCACTACATGTTATCTCAGTAAAATCTGAATTGACCTTCTTTGCCAGTGCTTGGTAACAGCATATACAGTAACTAACACTAACACACACAACCTTTCAAAAACATTGACATAAGCAAGACGTAGGGTCAAACTCTAGATTTGGAATCTCAGACTGCAGGAATTCACTTTGGGGCTTACTACTGCATGATTGCTGAATGAATCAGTTGCTTGTTTGTCTGCAGAGACCAATGCACTTAATTTGGCAAAGCCCCCATGAATAACTGTTCCCTTATTTTTACTAGCTTTGATTCATTTCACATGTTGTTATTGAGTTCTATTACTGCCTATGGGTACACACAAAACAAGGCAAATCTATGTTTAGATGGTAAAATTGAAGTTAATGCACTGACTTTTCAAAAGTAGCAAGGTCAGTTCACATCTGTGGGGAAATATATTTTGTTAAATAAAAAAAAGAGCCACAAAGACATTTTTCTGGGTTTTGTGGGGAAATCTCTGGAGAGTATAATGAAAATGAATCTGCTGTTACAGGATGGGATGTAGTAAATTGCAACACTGTTGCTGCTGTGAAAAACATGTGTTTAATCATCTACACATACAGATTGCAATGGTCCCTGGTAATGAGTAAGCTGGTAGGCAGTTATAGAACATGAAGTGGGCTGGTATGAGACAACATGTTTCACTACCCTCAGACTGAGAAGAGCTGCTGACAAATATGACTAATGGTGCTGGTTTTTCTTCACAGTATTAGCTCGGCTTAGCTTAGAACAAAGTTCATTGCTTGGCCCTATTCTCAAAAGTGTTTCTTCCATTTTTGCGTATGTTGAAAATTCTATTTGAGAATAGGGTTATTGTACTGACAATCCTTTACAACTGGTGACCGAGCATAACTGGAAGGGTATTGCCCAGAAAATGTAACATGTTGATGTTTGTCTCTGGTTTATGTTTCAATTTCAAGGCACTGATACAGGACACAAAACACAATGCATTTATCTGTACTGTACATGTTAAATAGTAGGCTTGTCTAGATTCTGAATAGGAAAATCAGGAAATGACTGAGAGCAGCCTTCTACATAAATGTGTAACTGCCTCAGATTTCTAGCACTGGATAGTCATACACATGTTCTGCAACTGCGTCCTAATTTCAGACGTGATTTGTGGCAATTTGCATCCAAAAGTAAGGTATACATGAAGTTTTTGATGCATGTGTCCTCTTTCTGATACATGCTGCCACAAACCATTGAAACTGTTGTACAATTTGGCATCCTTTGAAAATAAGGATCCAGGGTTTTGGCACAATCAGGCGGCATTGATGCAGGCATTTGTGTGTCTGCATCTGGGCCTATGAAAATCTAACTCCATGTCTTTGCTAACATGTCATGTCAAGTACAATGAATGTATGCACTTACAATTCCAATGACTTATTGTGTATGGTTTCTAAAATGTTCTTACTTTATAATGATTCATATAGGATACACAATGGCCAGACTCAGAATATGCCATTCATCATCATTCATGAGTGTGTGGGGCAGAACCATAACCCATGAGTGGCAGAGCCACGAGTGAGTTATGAAAGTCCTGCCCCCTCACAAATTATGATAAATATCATATTCTGAGTGAAGCCATTGTGTGTCCAATTTATACAATGCATTTTAAATTGTAAAGCTTTCAGATTAGTTCTGTTAATGAGGAATAAATGGCTTCTGTTTGATTTCACTGGTCTGTTTTGAGTGCAGCAGAGGATATTGTGGTGTCATCAGGCATTACTGAAGCTGCTCTCCACTTGGTTAACATCTTCTTTGTGACCAACCTGAAGTTACAATAAATGATAAGGACTCACCACTAGTGATGATAAATGATATATGATCACTCCAGGTCCTACTGCATGTAAATATTTTTATTTATCTGTACATTTTTTCTCACCCCATTGCATAAATTTAAATATACTGTACCATTTATCCATTATTTCATGAATTGTCTATAGTGGTATATGATATGGCCGAAGCAGTTCACATCATGATCCTAGCCCCAACATAGCTTAAACTAGTATAAAACAATAAGATCGGAGGAAAAACATGGGCATTACACAAACATAAGGAATCTTTCATCCCAGAAAGGGTAGTATTTTCCTAACATCTGGGTGTTCTTCATTTGTTTGCTTTATAATAAGAAGTTGATTCACCCTTCCTTCCACCTTGCCTACATTAATGTGCCTAAAAGCTCTAGTCTCAAAGAGTTTCTACTACTTTTGGCATTTGGCCTTAGCCTTTTCAGATCTGGGCCCAGACCAATATATTTCTGATTTGATTTAGTAGGAAAAACAGAAACAGTATCTTTTTTGCCTTTCATTTTCTCATGTTTTATATTTTTTTTTTTTGGTAAACAGGTAAGGCCCACTAGGCACAAGAGCCTGTTTTCAGAGGTGACCCAGGAGCAATGGGGTGGTTAAGTGACTTGCTCAGAGTCACACAGTATGCAAGTGGAGGTAATGGGAATCAATCTCAGATCTGCAGGATGTACCAAGCTTGTTCACAGCTCGTTACTCTAACATCTAGGAGGTGGAGACTTTGGTTAGGGATTTCCCCAGTGGGACTAAATCAGCCTCACAGTGATAGACTTTGTGTGGGTAGAGGCACTATTATTGTTTGGGGGGAGTTCCAGCTGGTGACAGTGGTGGAGGTCATTGAGGTAATCTCGAAGTCATGGACCACCTTTTGTGAACTGGACTCAGGTCCGATGCATCTCCTAGTGTGATGTGCCAAGTCTGTGGGTCCAGTGTTCACTGAGATTGTCTGGTATTCCCTCTCAGAGAGGTCTTTCCCCTGTGCCTTGAAGGAGGCACTGGTGTAGCCATTTCTGAGGAAACCATCTCTTGACCCTGACATCTTGGCGAATTAGCAACCAATTTCCAACCTCCCATTTTTAGGGAAGGTTGTCGAGAAAGTGGTGGCTCTGCAGCTCGAGGCCCACCTTGTGGCTTTTGACATCTATGAGCCATTCCAGTCAGGATTTATGGCAAGGCATAGCACTGAAATGGCTTTGATTATGGTGCAAAACAACCTTCTCATGGTGAGCGATATAGGAGACAGGTCAATTCTTGTTCTTCTGGATCTCTCCACAGCATTTGACACTGTGGATCACATTGTACTTGTTGATCACCTTAGAGAGTATTTTGGACTCACTGGTAATGTCATCAATTGGTTTGAGTACTATCTCAGTTTATTCTCCTGCCCAAAGCCCCTGCCTTGTGGAGTTGCTCAAGGTTTGATCTTGTCACCAATGTTGTTCGTGGTGTACATGCTGCCCCTGGAAGAGCTCATTAGATGTTACTGTCTGGATTTTCACTGCTATGCAGATGATACCCAGCTATATATGTCTTTTTCACCCAGGACAAATGGTGTGGTGGAAGTACTTAGTGGGTGCCTAGCTGAGATCCAAGACTGGATGCCCTCTAACTGACTGTGACCAAACCCTGACAAGACATAGATACTGGTGGTTGAGCCTGGTCATCAGCGTGATGTGGCTGCCACAGGTGTGGGAACAGTGTTGTTTCTTGGCCCTACTCTGTTGGTAGCTGCTTCCAAGGTGAGAAATCTGGGCATTGTCCTTGACAATGGTTTGACACTTGAACAAAAGGTGTTGGCCGTCATCCAGAGTGTTTTTTACCACTTGAGGAAGATCACCCAAATTAAACCCCCAGTTCTTTAAAGATACTCCACCACCTTTCTGGGAGTGGATACAAGAACTGTATGTTGCTATCAATGCAGAAAGAGCAATTGCTATCCAGTACCATAATCTTGGATCTTTTAGTAAGAGATGGGAGCAATTCACATCCTTTATAGCTGAGAGGTGGGAAGTTATGCAGAATGGCCAACACTTCAACTCCTCCTGACGTAATAGGTGGATATTAAAATAGTAAGGTTAAATTAAATGGATTGTATTAATTTGTACTGAGATTATTTTCTCAGTCCTGAAGTCCTGAAGGGTACTCAGTTGATTTATGAAGGAGGGGTTGAGGGGGTTTGTTTAGTCCATTTATCTAGCAATATAGACCATGGGAAGGATGGAAGGAGGTGAGGGGGGGAGGAGGGAAGGAGGTGGGGTAGTTTTATTTTTATTGGCATCGAAAGGCTCAATGAAACTGTATGTGTAATGTATGTATTTGACTTTGTGTTTTCTAATAAAGTTTATTAAATTGCAAAAAAAAAAAACCCTAGGTCCACCTGGTGATCTTCCAGCACTGATGCATGCCTTTGTCATGCCAAGGCTGGACTACTGCATTGTTCATTACTTCAGGGTCAGTGGAGGAAACCTCTGTTGGCTGCAGCTGATGCAGAATGCAATGGTCAGGTTGTTGATGGATCTTTTGAGATCAAATCATGTGACCTTGGTCCTGCGTGACCTGCACTGGCTGCCTGTCAGATGGAGGATTCTCTTCAAGGTGGGCTTGCTCACTTATAAGGCCCTATACAGATCAGGCCCTGGCTACCTAAACAATCTCCTTATCTCTGCAGCCCTGGTGCACTCATTCTGCTCCTCCACTGTAGGCCTCCTGGTGGTTACGAGGGCCAGGCTGAAAACCTTAGGAGAAAGAGCACTTGAGGTGGCTGGCCTGGCCCTCATGAATTCATTCCCCAGACCCCTGAGGGAAACCCATCAATGGGGGTTTTTAAAAGGCATCTAAAGACACACCTTTTCAAGCAAGCATTCTGTAATAGCTTGTTTTGTTGATTTTATTGTCATTTATTTATTGGTAGTAATTGCTGATTTATTGACCCTGCTATTTAACTGTTTATTTGCATTGTTCATGTATGTGGTTTAACTACCTGTAAGGTGTCCAGAGCCTCCAGCATTGGGCACCATATAAAAATACATTTTTAATACTTACTTACTATATGCTATACTGCTGACCCCAAATGAAGACTAGTTTAGAACTATCATATTTTGAGAGGAGAAGGCTGCTACACATTTGTAGGAGAGACTACAAAGACCACCATGACATTCTATATTTGTCCAGTTTGTGAATTCACAAAATTGTCCCATTTCTACAAAGGCTTTTTTTTGTCATGTGTTCACATATTTTATCTCCGCATTCAATTCTTTATGATATGGCCTAACTCAGGTAAAATTTCAATACATTTGAGTAGTTCTACTTTTTTGTCACCAAATTGAAATGAAATGCCTGTAGTTCAATGAGTAAGCAACCAACCATGCCACCTTCCTGAGCTATATCAGCATTTCCTCCCAGCATCCCTCTAAATCACATTTTCTTTTCCAGATGAAGGCTCTGTTGGTTTGTCTTCCTCCTTGGGGCCTGCTGGGGCCTGCTCCCTCACCCCCCACATTGCTTATGGTCTGAGCTCTGCTTGGTTTCTGCTAGTTCATGTTCCTGTATTTCTCCTGCCTTGATTAGTTTTTGTTTTGCCTCAGGCTGTTGCTGTGTGCTTCCCTGAGTGCTTGTTTTTCTGTTCTCCTGCATTTGTGTTTTTTCCTATGTGTTTTCTCTTTGGGGGCTTTCTACATTCCTAGCATCTTATTGCCCTTTGTTTGCACTGTGTTTCTCATGTGCCTGTGCTTCAGGCTTCTACTAACCTTCAGTTTTCCTGCAACTGTTACTGCATATTTCAGCTCCCACTGCAGTTGCTACCTCCTGTGCTCCATTTTTAATTGCTTACACCTGGTCCTGGCTCTGCTGCTCAGCTGGCAGCTACTCCCTGTTTTAATCCCTCCTCCTGATTTACTCAGAGCTAGCTCCATCAGGCCTAATGCTGCATTCATATGCTGACACTTTCTGCTATTTCATGGCTGCCTGGCCTCATGGTGCCTTGCTCTTGGCTCCCTGTTCTTCCAATGGTGGAGGACTATGGTGTCTCGGTGGTACATCATGACCCTGGTAGCAGAAGCATGCTTTAAGTAAGTTAAATGACTCTCCTCTTTATGTGCTACTCCTTGCCTTTCTGGCTTTTGAGTTATCTATGAGAAGCAATATTTGTACCTAGCAGCCTTCATGGCTTTCTCGAATTGTATGTAGTTCATTACTGCTTTGTCTAACAAGCTATGTTGGCTACTGTTAGATAATCTGCTAATTCTGATGCTCACAATAATTTGGCCACCCTACTGGACGTGATTGTCTTGCCTTTTCTACAAGTCATGTGAATTGCTGATATGCTCTGTTTCACAGACCAATGTGCAGGTCTGATCATTGTTTATGCTACCCTCAGGAGTTCAGTCTGCTTTGTGCTTGCTATAATACATGTATGACCTGTGTGATGGTCTACAGTGCTCACACTTCCTTTAAGTTCTCCTTTATATTGTCTCATCCATACTTGGAGGCATGCCAATCATGTCCTTAGTTACTATGGCTCGGGGCCTGCTCAGCAGCTGACAATCTCACTCTGTACCCCTGAAGTCCGCATCATGTGAGTGTGAAACTTGGGACAGAGTCCTTCTCATCTGGCCCATAGTGGGAATGTGTTCACTCTGGGCAAAGCTTTAGCAGTACAGGTATATTGGTGGCATCTCCTGATGTAGAATCTTAGACTGGGCTAAGAGGGCTGGGACCCTGAGCAAAAAGGGCCTTCTTTAGCTAGCTGATTGCTTAGGAAGCACCTTCTAACTATTCTCCTTATAACTGCCTCTGGTTCACCTGGTTTGTTTTTAGATCAGTAGGCTGGCTGAGTGTCTCAGCAGACATTGGTCTCCTCATCCTGCCTTGGAGGAGCTTGTTGCAGAGAATCCTCAAAACTCTTCATGGCATTGCCATTTGCGTGATAGAGTGAGAGATTTTTGCTGCAGAAGCTGAGAGAGGGAGAACAGCTACCCTACTACAAGGAGGGGATTTACTTAGTACATTGAATTAAATTCTTAATTCAGAGGCCTGTAATAATAAGTAGAAGTCAGTGTTTTGGTTCTCTGTTTTTGGGGTTGTCTTTACTTACTGTAACTTTAGTTTGCCAGGGAGGTAATCTAGCTAGGAGAATATATGCAGTAATTTGTGACTAGAACTGTTACTGAAACTCTGTGAAAGAGGTGTCTGATAAGGGGAAGAGCTGAAGAAGGCTTGAGGGACTGTGGATTACAAATGAGAGTTGACTGTGGACTTTGTTTTCTGCAGAAGCTGAGAGAGGGAGATCAGCTACCAGCTACCTTAAACTAGAGCTGTGTTTTGCCCTGTAGGTTACAGAAGAAAGTCTTTTTTATCAGATTGTTGATTGTTTTTGTAGACACAGAATACCAAAGGAACAGCCACTCCACCCACCCACCCATTTCCCAACCACCCCCAGGTGCTCTACCTTTATAGTGGAAGACCAGGCCACACCTACTTAAAGACATAAGAACAGTTAGGCAGTACAGCATACGCAACAGCCTGGCTAGTATATAGGCAGAATTACAAAGGGTGTAGCTAGCAACTAGGTTCACAAAGGGACATACAAGAGGAGGACAGAGAAGCTGTAAGTCACTACAGAAGGACAAAAAGACAGGGACAGAAGGAGAAGGAAAAAAGACTTAGCTGCTGGATGTCAGTCTCTGAACAAGTAAGAAGGAGATTACTGAGGAATATAGGAACTTCCTGTCCCAGAACAGGAAGGGCAGGAGCTGTAAGGGCACAGAGACAGTAGAAAAGTAGGGAGAAAAAACAAACAAAAAAAAAAAGAAAACAGGGAGAAGAAAGAATAAGCATTCAAAACAACAGTTGAGGGGCCACAAATAAGGCATGATGGAAGTGGTGCAGTGCAGTGGCTGTGGAGTCGCAGTCTTCCAGAAGGCATTCTGGAGGATGGGGTGTTATCCCATCTGCAAGCACCTCCCTGGGCTGAGGAAGGAGCTTGCTTGTCTCCAGGCTGAGTTGGCCAGGATTCAGTGGACCTCCTCTCCCACCCATGGACCACCAGGGCCACCGCCACTGACTCAGAGGTTACCAAAAAAGTGGAGAGGTTGGACCATGGTGGGCTCATGGAGGGTGAGGGTGGTGGAACAGAGACCCAACCCTCCAGTTGTAACTCTCCACAATTCATATGCTGTTCTAACAGAGCATGGTTCTCCTATGGAGGCACCCACAGTAGAGACCAAGGAGGATGCTGGGAACCTTGACAAAGGAGATCCATAGGAGGGTGGCACAGGACCTCACAGGGGAAGGAAACAACTCCTGGTGGGGGACTCAGTTGTTAAGGGGTAGAACTGGGAGAAGGAGAGGAGAGGGAGGTAAAGTGACTGACCAGTGCAATGGCTTGAAGAGGCAGGGAGTGAATCCTCAGGATCATGGGAGCAGCTGCACAGGAGAGGGAGCTGGATGTCATTGACCATATAGGGACAAATGACCTGGCTGGGAATTGGATCAGAGCAGTGCAGAGGGAGTTTATGAAATTGGGGAGGGGCCTTAGACAAGTAATACTCATGGTAACCTTCTTGGAGGTGCTGCCTGTCTATGGCATGGGTGAGATTAGGGTGCTCCACACCATGGGATTTAATCAGTGGGTGAAAAACTGGTGCAGAGCTCAGGGCTTTGGTTTCATTGGGGACTGGGGGTCCACCTGGAGGGAAGCAGGTCTATGCTGGCATGATGGTCTGCATCTGTCCAGGAGCAGAACCAGGATCCTAGGAGATAGGTTTAAATGCTTCATTGGCAAGCATTTAAAGTAGCCAAGTGGGTAAGTAATGAAAAGGAGCCAGAAATTCCCAGCTCTCTTCACAAAACAGGGTAGTTAGCAAAGTAAACACCAAAATAGAGAAGTCAGTAGGGAGAAGGGCATGGGTAAATGGAACAAAAGGCAGTAAGGACAGGGATGGGGAAAAAAGGAGTAAGGCCATCAAAAAATGAAGGGCAATGAGTACCAACACCCATAGTCTGGGTAACAAGCTCCCTGAACTAGTGGCCTTGATGGAAGAGGGAATCCTGGATATTGTGGCAGTAACAAAAACATGGTACAGAGAAAACCATGATTGGGATGTCACAATACCAGGGTACACAGTCCACAGGATGGACAGGGAAGGTAGAAGATAAGGAGGTGTAGCTCTCTATGAAAGGGAAGGGATCAAAACAATGGAATTACAGGGTAAACAGGGAGGAGACGAGGCACTGTGGGTCACCCTGGAGACATAAAATGGCACCACAGTCCACACGGGGGTTGCGTACAGACCCCCATCTCAAGGGGAAGAAATGGACAAGAAAATGATAGAAGGCATCCTTAAGATGTCAGAAAAAGGGGAGATATTGTTGATGGGGGACCTGAATATGCCAGATGTTAGCTGGAGCACCTTTGCTGCAACCACATCCAAGAGCAGGGTCATTCTTGATGCCCTATAAGGGACATACCTTAGAGAACTAGTGTTGGAACCCACTCAGGAGGGAGAAATCTTAGACCTGGTACTCTCAAATGGGAACAGAGAGAGGATCTCATATTTAGAAGTGGGTAGCCATCTGGGAACAGGTGACCACCAAACAGTGTGGTTCATGATAAAAACAGCCATAGAGTCAACCCATACAAATGTGAGGGTACTGGACTTTAGGAGGGTTGACTTTAGCTAAATGGGACAGTGCCTCAGAAAAGCACTAGCAAAGGGACAAGAAGTAGGGGTGAAGGAACAATGGAGAAACATCAAAACTGCCATCACAGGGGCAACAAGCCTTTGTGTGAAGCAAATAAATAAATCAAAACAAAGGAAAAAAAGAACACTATGGTTCTCAAAAGAGATGGTGGGGATGTTTAGGGAGAAAGATATAGCATTCAGGAAGTATAAGGAAACACAAAAGAAACAGGACAGAGAACTCTACTAGTTAAAGCAGAAGGAAGCAGTGAAGGCAGTCAGAACAGTAAATGTCCAAACCAAGGGAAAGATAGTCAACTCGGTAAAGAAGGGGGATAAAATATTTTATAGGTACATTAGAGAGTGAACAAAGACCAAGGGAGGGATAGTGAGGTTTAATAAAGGGAAGGGTGGGTGGGTTGGTAGAGGTGACAGTGAAAAAGCAGTGATACTAGATGAATATTTCTGCTCAGTATTCACAAAAGAAGAGGAGGGGGAGGTACCTAATCCAATCAACAGAAGCATTCTAGATAGGGGGGTCAATACCAGTCTATTCACAGAAGAAAGGATTCTGAAATAACTCCTGAAACTGAAGGTGTACAAAGCAATGGGACCTGATATGATTCATCCTAGAATTCTAAAAGAACAAAGGGGAGAACTAGTGACACCACTGACTACCCTATTTATCAAATCATGGGAGGATGGTGTGGTACCTGAGGACTGGAGGAGGGCAGATGTGATTCCTCTCCACAAAAGTGGGAGCAAAGCAGAGGCAGAAAACTACAGACCTTTTAGTTTGACCTCAGTGGTAGGGAAAATGATGTATTTACTTCTGAAAGAAAGAATTGTTGAGTACCTAGAGGCCAGCGGGGCACAGGACCCAAGGCAGGATGGATTCACAGCAGGAAGGTCATGTCAGATGAATCTAATAGATTTCTTTGACTGGGTGACCAAAATAGTAGACCATGTAGGCACTGTGGACATGGCCTGTCTAGATTAGCAAGGCATTTGACACAGTCCCACACAAAAGATTAATAAACGAGTTAACCAGCCTGGGAGTGGGTCCCAGAGTGGTAGCCAGGGTAAAAAACTGGCTGGACAACAGGCCACACAGGGTAATAGTAAATGGAGTCCACGCTGAAGAAAGGGGGTTTAGTAGCGGGGTTGTGCAGGGTTCAGTACTGGGACCAGTCCTTTTTTAATGTTTTTCTAAGTGACACTATAGAGGAACTGGAAGGAAAAGTATGCCTCTTTGTGGATGACAGAAAGATCTGCAACAGGGTTAATACACAAGGGTGGTGGAAAAGATGAGAAGGGACTTGGCAAGGTTGGAGTAATGGTCAAAAGCATGACAGCTTAAATTCAATGCAAAGAAGTACAAAGTAATGCACCTGGGAACAAAAACCGAGTGGAAGAGTACACAATAGGGAGGGTACTAACAACAACAAAAATGGAAATGTACCTGGGTGTAGTCATATCAGATGACCTAAATGTAAGCAAGCAATGTGAGAAGGCAGCAAGGAGTGCTGGGGGTTACTGGGATGTATAGGGAGAGGCATCACCAGTAGAAAACTGGAAATGGTAATCCCTCTGTACAGACAGTTGGTGAGACCCCATCTGGAGTACTACATGTAGTTCTTGAGACCCCATCCCAGCAAGTACATAGACAGGATGGAGGCAGTCCAGAAAAGGGCAACTAAAATGGTACAGGGTCTGCACCAGAAGCCATACTAAGAGAGAGTAAAGGAGCTTAGTATGTATACCCTCAAGTAAAGGAAGGAGAATGGGACATGATAGAAATGTTGAAGTACCTCGAGGGAATCAGCAATGTCCAAGATGGTAGCATCTTTAAAAGAAAAAGAGATGTGCAAGAAAAACGGGACACAATTTGAAGATAAGGGGGGACGGCTCAACTGCAATGTGAGGAAGTATTTTTTCATGGAGAGGGTGGCGGACATATGGAATGACCTTTCTGAGAAGGTCGTGGGGTCAAAAACAGTGAAGGAATTCACGAATGCATGGGACAGACATACGGCAATTCTGGTAGGGGTTAGAAAGAAGTAGGCTGTTGGTTAACTAGGATCTGCAGCTTATCCAACAAATAGGGAAATGAGCAGACTAGGTAGGCCAAGCGGTCCATATCTGCTGCCAGAGTCTATGTTTTTATGTTTCTGTGAGATTCTTCCTCTAAATTGGAAAATTTTCCACCATCCTGAATTGAATTTCAGATTGCAGCAGCTGAGCCATCACTAAATAAAAATACCCCAAGTCTGGAGGGAAGGTGACCTAGGCCTTGGATCCTCATTGATTTCCACCTCAAAGGGTTTTTTTTTTTCTTTCCTCTATGCCAAAGGTTATAATACTTAGTTTTTAGAAGTATTCTCTAGTTTAATTAGGTAGGTTCCATTGTTGGTGGGTGGTGACACTGCTCACCATTCCCTCTCTCCTTAGGAAGCCCCCTTCTTTCATCAGTACAATCCATTTTATCCTGCCATTCTGCTAACCTGGGCTTCTCATTTATCTTTCATCAAGCTGCCTGCTGCTGTAAGTCTGCTTCGCTACCTCTTAATCAACAGTCACTGCTAATGTTCATTTTTGTGGGTTTCTTCCTGAAGTATCTTTAGCCACAGGAACCTTCCTGTGGCACCTCTAGGGATGGAACACTCTTCGAGGGTTCCTTGCCTTTGGTACCCCTACAGGGTGGTAATTTCTCATAGAATAGAGAGTGCGAATGGTCAAAACAAAGTAATATAGTTACATAAGCATAACACTATACTGATTGCCTACGCCACTTAACTGAAAGACTACGCCTACAGTTCAATGGGTTAGCAATCAGTCACACCCCCTTTCTGAGCTATATAAGTAGTTCCACCCAGCCTCCCTCTGAAGCACTTTTTATTTGCCCCACCATCCTCCCCTCTTACTTCAGTGACTTGCCTCTCTCCTCAGGGGGGTTTCTTCCTAAGGAACCTTTAGTCAAGGGAACCTTCCTCTAGCACCTCTAGGGGTGGAACCATCTTCAAGGGTTCCTTTCCTTTGGTACCCCTATACAGTGTTAATTCCTCATGGAATAAAGAGTGTGAATGGCCAAAACAAGATAACACAGTTGCATAAGCATAACACTATACTGGTTGTGTAGGCCATTGAAC
The DNA here is from genome assembly GCA_016271365.2 of Neoceratodus forsteri. Taxonomy (NCBI): domain Eukaryota; kingdom Metazoa; phylum Chordata; order Ceratodontiformes; family Ceratodontidae; genus Neoceratodus; species Neoceratodus forsteri. The sequence goes on from CM057453.1 coordinate 382,604,339, forward strand.
TGAATTCATTGGGGCATATCCAATTTAGCAGTGATTATTTTATTTCATGAATCAAACTGTCATCTTTTTTTCACAACTCTAGATTATTATTTTGCTTAGTTCTAGGATTTTTTTCTCTTTTCTGACCAGTAATGCCTCTCCTAGTTTTCTTGTATCTTTCTGAGTTAATTTTTCTTATATTGTACAGTATGTAGAAATCCAATTATCTTTCACTCTGGAGTTCTTCTCCCTTTCCCATATCCCATGCCAGTTTATAGAAAATGTAAAGATTTCATCACACAGTATATTGTTTTGTGTTTCCAGGCAAATAAAAAAAAATCCATTTGTACTTTTTTACTTAGAGTCCTGTTTTTCAAGTCTGCAGTACTGATTCTAAACGTTCTCCCAGACAATAAAGTTTGACATCATTATCCTTGCTGGCACTTCCAAGTAATTATATGAAAGGACTTCTAATAAATTTTATTAATTTATTCTTCTCTATGACATCAATCACAGTGGAAGCACTAAAACTACCTTTTCCTAAGTGCAAAAATTAAGAACTCATTTATTCTAGGCACCAAGCCTGAAACAAAATCATCTAACAAATAATAAATGTCAAATACGAAGGCTGAGTGTTCTGCCAGTTAATGTGCTAGCATGTGAAACAGGAAGCCTAGCTTCTGATTCAACCAGAACCACTGGCTGCCTGACCTTGAGCAATTCTCTTGACCTCCCTGTGCTTTGGTCTTCTTGCCTGCAAAACCTGGTAGAAGTAGAGCCCCTCTAAACATAAGACTTTACTTGATGCATATCACACTAACAAAATAACCTGCAAAAATGTATAATGACAAGTTTTTCTTTCCTTTAGCAACACAGTTCAAATCATTTCCATTCCCCATTATACATAAATGAACTAACAACAATTAAGTCTTTTTTTTCCACACTAAACATACAAAAGGATCTCTCAGGTTTCATGGTGGCACTTGATACACCGATTATTGGTGATGTCTTTGCACTGAAGGGGTTGTGCATTTAATGTTGATCGCCAGTCCATGTATATTCAGCCTCTCTCTCTGAGCACTACAGAGGAAGAGGCAAAATTTCCAGAGGGTGAAAGGTATCCTTTACTTTTGCTGTTAATTATCTTTATTAAACAATTTGAACACTACAACTCTACAACAAAACACTAGAAATCCTGGGCATGCTAGCACATACAGCAATAATGATAAACGGGTGACAATGCATAAATAATAAAAGTACAACTACACAAAAATGTCAGCAGCAGGGTCATGAGATAATTCCCAGGGGTTGATGTCCCAGAGGGGTGGAGGAGGAGGAGGATGGCACCCGTTTTAGGACCAGTATTTATTATGTTCTACAGAAAAAAGCTTTAAGGGTCACAGAACATAAAATGAAGATGTCTGCAGTATTAGTGAGATGACTGTGGTACTTTGCCAGTGGACTATGATTACCAAAATAAGTGAGACCTAACTTATTTAATCTCAGTGTGAACTGGATCTCCACACATTATGCAAAAGTAATTTAAAAAAAATCATTTGAAAAAAGAATTGTGAAAATATTGAATCATTTAACGATCAATATTTATGAAATGAATAGAAAAAAATCTAGAAACCTGATTGTCTATGGACCACAAAACTCAGGTATGATATATCAGCATAACCATATGGGAACAAATTCAATCACATGTATTGACCTTCTTACCCACAGACTTAGTGCACCAACACAACTTTACCTGAAAAGCCAACAACAAGCATGTTTGCTCTAGAAATACTTCTCTCACTGCTGACTACAATTTTAAACTCCCTCACACACAACTAGCCCAAAACAAACAGTACCACAAATTCATGTAAGCATTTTGCTGTTCAACATCATTCTTCCACTTGTGCTTCATTTCTCTCAAGAGTGCTGCTTCATCCCTACCAAAGTGGAGTCAGACACTAATAGGCAATGAGTTATGGTTCAAGGGATTCTGTTTCATGAACAGATCACCCTTCTTCCCTTTTTAGTATTTATACCCCCAATCATGAAGACATAAACTTTTTCCAGACTTGTTTCTGTCTCTTAGCACTACACAATGTTCCATTTTATGAGGAGGAGATTTTAGTTTAGTTTTAGATGCACATTTAGATAGGTCCTTCACTAGATCATAGCAGGCATCTAAAGCAGCTCTCCTGATACAGCAGCAAGCTGCAGAACTGGGACTTATAGTAATATGGCAGGCATTGAACCCAGCAGTAAAGAACTATTCTTTTTTCCTCAGGTCCATCAAACGTACACATACAATGACATGATTTATACATCTGAAGCAGTATTTGGGGAAGTGTATAAGCGTCAGTACTTGCCAATTCTCTTATCAAACCACTCCCCCCAAATACTGACTTGATGGACAGGAGAAGTTAACAAAGGGCTGAGATAATAAGATTATGGAGATTAGAACCATTATTAATTACTAAAGAGTAGTTCATACCACAAATCAAGATAGAGACAAAGGAATTTTTGGATAACAACAAATCCTCAGTAGAAGACAAAAGGATAATATGGGATGCTATGAAGGCCTTCATTAGAGGAAGGGCCGTTGCATATGCCACCAACCTCAAATAAGAGGCCAGAAAAAAACCCACAAGAACTAGAAACATAAACAGCAAGGCTAGACAAAGAGTTTAAAGATAACTTTTGTGAGGAAAAGTATTACCAGCTTACAAAATTGAAGATAGAGTACTATGAATTAGGTTCAAGATAGATAGGGCCTTACAGCATCAAAAGGCAAAATACTATGAGACAGGAAAGACAATTGGGAAACATTTGGCTTTTGAACTCAAAAAAGAAGAAGTTATTAAAAATATTTTGGGGATAAGTAAGCAGAATGGCACAAAACAGAAATAAACATAGCTTTCAAGGCTATTAGTCCATACTATACACAGCGGGACAGGAGAATCCGATCTTAGGGGGCCAGGTAGAGAACATAGATTGCATTGCAGGCTTTCCACAACTCTCCAAAGAAGAGCAATCAACACAAGAACAACCAATTACTAAGCAGGAGATTTTGACTACAGTGGGCTAAATGGCAAGCAGCAGGTCCCCTGGGCCTAATGGTCTCCTTTTGGAACTGTACAAAAAAACCCGGCTCCTCCTCTAATTGGGCCAGTTAATGATATCATACAGGTCATATTTATGAATGAGACTCTGTCCAGCTCCTTTACAGAAGCTAGAATCACTGAACTCCACAAACCAAATAAGCCAAAAGACCAGGTGGCCTCTTATACGCCCACATCTCTATTAAATGCTGATTTTGTAGATATTTGCAAAAATACTGTCAGGAAGATATGAGAAAGTGCTACCCAATTTGGTGTGCACTGACCAGGCTGGATTTCTTTCTAAAGGGGGGACACATGAACATCAGAACATTGGTACAGGTCCCTGTGAAGGGAAAATCTGATCAGTCAGGGTGCCACTGGTGGTCTCGCTTGGTGCCAAGAAAGCCTTTTATCAGATTGAGTGGTATCACCTCTTGAGAAATCTAGAGGAAGTGGGCTTTACCAGTAAGTTTACTGGTTTATTGAAGGCCATATATAGAAATCTTATGGACAGGATTCAGACTAACTCAAGGGTCTGAGGCAAAATAGAATTTGGCAGAGGGAAAAAACAGGGGATTCCCCTTGTACTCACTGTTGTTTGACATTGCCATTGAAACACAAGCCCTGGTTCATAAACAGTATCCACAGATAACTGTCATTGGGGTGGGAACAATTACAGCCCCCTTGGTCATGTACGCTGATGGCCTGTTGATGAACATCACACACCCAGAGACTTCTCTTCCCACTCTCATGAAAGTTCTTAACACATTTGGAGCAAAGGCAAGATATAATGTGAATAGTTCTAACTATATAATCATGCCACTATGTGACTGTGACCACCAGGGACTTAGCACTAGACTCCCTTTCCAATAGACAGAGAGGGGATTAAGTGTACCTGGTTGTCAATGTTACTCCCCATTATAAAGACCTTTTCCCTGCTAGTTATGAACCTCTTCTGTATAATACTAGGGATCTGCTAAAAACATGGTCTCCACTAGAGCTATCAGTCAAAGATAGAGTGAATGTGCTTAAGATGACACTCCTTCCTAGATGTTTATACATATTTCAGGTACTTGTTCATACTTGTGCCACCCTCCTTCTTCAAACAGCTCAGAACATGCTGTAGCAATCAGATATGAGAACATAAAACCCCTAGGGTTCAATTTGACCAACTAACACTCCCTCAGGGAGGAGGGACTGGGTGTCCCTAATTTTGAAAAGTTATTGAGTGGCACAGTTACAGCCCTAAGAGGTTGGCATAATCTGACCCATGATATAAAAGGCATTCCAACAGAACAACAGATTGTGCAGAATACACATCAGCCAGAGCTGTGGTGTGGTTCCACTGTCATGCATTTCAATGCTGCAATGGAGAACCCTGTCACAAAACACTTGCTCATGGTATGGAACCACACACACCGATCTTTAGGATCTGGAGCACAGTATACCAATTTAATGCCATTGTGGAATAAGCCCTTACTCCATGACTTCTTAAAAAACCCAGGGTTTCATATCTGGAGGGACAGAGGAATCTTGGTGTTGGGTTGCCTGTATGGTCAGGGAAAGTGTACGGCCTTTACGAAATTATGCTAAAAATATAATTTACCCCAAGCCCGCAGTTTCAAATATAGATAAATAAGGCACTTCTTAAACAACACTTTATCTACATCGTTACACTTAATGGCTTCCTCAGAGCTTTCAAGAATTTTGAATAGCTCTAAAGATATTAGAGGGCTAATCACACAGCTACTGTATATAGCCACATTATATTAGGGGATAAACCACAAATGACTAGAGTATAAAAGGAGCTGGAAGGATGCTGGACTTGCCAGTATCTGAGGAAGATCAGTCTGACACACTGGCAGAAGGCTAGTATATTCCCATTCAGAGTAAGTTCAAGCTTATGCAATACTTCGCATTTCATGTGGCTCACTGCACTGCGGACAGGCTACAGAAAATGTCCTAAGAGTACAATGGTTTGTGCCATAGATGCAAGTGTGAGAAAGGTGCTTTATTTTAACATGATGCTTTCTTGTATCAAATTGGGCAACTTCTGGGGAAAGGTAGAAAATATACTAATTGCAAACACACAGACTCAGATAAATGTAGAGGCACAGATGGTGTTCTTGTGAGACCTGTACAAATTGCCCCTGCTCCAGGAAGGGCCCAGGAGGTTTGTTTACCTAGTATTAATTGTGGCCAAATTGGAGATATTTATGCAGTGGAAAGTGAACAGCCCCCTGAGTGCAAAGTTTTGTGTATCAATAATTAACTGACTCTGCTCGGCTGGAAAAACATCTTTACAAAGTAAGGAGCAGACCTGAAATTTTTGACAAAAGATGGTTGGCCCTTGAGGAGAATCTAACTAATGGTCAGCCTAGAAATGACACAGAAAGCCCAGAATAATGTACCCCAGACACACTGATTTCAAGATAATCAAGATCACAAATGAAATGAGATCTGGGAAGAATGTCAAGACTACTTTTATACATCTCATCTTACTGTGTCAGGTGTTATCCCCCTCAATATTTAGTTCCAAATACTCTGCATTTTCCTCAGAAATTAGTTGCTTAAATGTGTTGTCATTTAAGATTGGCATGCTCCGTGTGTGGGCATGCCTGGTGGGGCAACATGGCAGATGAACCTTAACTGCGTTCCCAAGGGTACCATCTAATAACAGCAGAAAACTATGTAAAAAGCACAGAGCACCAGCCTACTCTGACAATCTGGCCTGTAAAGAAACAACTTAAACTAAACTTCAAGTTGACTCAAACGGGAGAGAACAACGCAGCTGCCATGAGGCCAGGACCTGATCCCAGACAGTGGCCACCCTGGAGACATGTGGCATGACAGAGCAGGAGTGATCCTTAGCAGAGATGCTTGCTGCTATGCTTGCAAATCTACAAGTGGAGATCAAGGCTGGCATCACAAACATCACAGCCCAAATCTCTTTCTTGAGGGGATTGCCATTGGCCTAACAGAGGCTGCCATGACCCACACCTCATGGCTCGACATAGTGGAAAAGCAAGTCAAGTAGCTGGAGGACCAAGTCAGTGATATCAGCGGAGAGAGAAAAGAAGATTGCACTGGAAGAGCTAAGGGCCACGTTTGATGATCAAGAAGACTGCTTTAGGAAGTGTATAATAGCCCCTTTTTGATAAATTAAGATTAACATGCTAAGAGTTATGCAATGTATTTACTTTGTAGGAATGGATGTAGTTGTGCATGCACTAGTGTTGGTGTTTTAATTAAGTGTCAATAATTTAATCAACAGTATAAAAAGGTTTTTTAATGTTTAAGTGGAAACACAGTTCATGCATTGTCAATTTAAATTAAGTTCACTTTCATTGATTTCTAAATGAAATGATTTTCTTGATTGCTGTATTGAGAATATAAAACACCCATGTCCACTGGGGGGTGCTATGCTTTGACAAAGACCAGTTTTGGTTGAAACGTCAGTTGGTGTGGGTGCCCTTGGGTGGAGGAGCCCAGCTTTCTACTCTTGTTCATGAAAATAAAACTGCCTGATTCATATGAACAGCTATAGTGTGGACAGCAGTTTTTTCCGGGCTGGGTGAGTTCAGTGACCTGTTCTCTTTCAACTGTGTACCTCTGGTAATGCTGAACTAGACCCCTGCAGGTGGCTCTTACTGTTTCTGTTGACCAAGAAGACTACTCAAGAAAATCTAATTTGCTGATCATTTGTCTCTCCAAAGGTCTGGAGGGGGGGTGAGAGAGGAACATCAGTCTATACATGGCTGGTCATACATCCAAAAATGGATTCAAAGGCATTGCAGTTTGAAGTGGAATAAGAACATTGAATGGGACCAAAGCCCAAGCCGAGCGAGAAGCCTCATAATTTTCTCAAGTACCTATGGTACCCCAACAAGGAAAAGGTCCTTAAGGCAGCCAGAGCCAAAGGCCCTGTCTAGATGGAGGGAGAACAGGTCTCCATCTTCCAAGACTTTAACAAAGAGCTGCAGTTTAACAGCCAGAAATTCAATGGTGTCAAGGCCAAGATGCACAACAAGGGCTGGGACTTTGCCATCTACACCCCTTGTTGCTGCGAGTCAACAGACCTGTCAGGTCAACCAGGTATTTTACAGATGCGGTGGCAGCAGGAAGATTGATGGATAAAGAAGATGTGGTAATGGAGGGCAGGTCACAAGCCTGCAGCACAGCTCTGGCCTACTGTTGAAACTCAGGATCTAACAACTGTCTGTGTCTTTGAATGCTGCCATCTTCCATTTGAGCCTTGAAACCAGGGGCTTGGATGTTTTCTATTTTCCATCCTGATGAGAAAAACCCCACCTGGAGAACTTACCAACCCTGATGCGGACATGAACTCATGTTGATCTGAGAGCTAGACCAACCTGGAGGTTGTGTGAATGGATTTCTGAAACCCATGCCAAACAAATCATCATGTCCTCATGAAGGAAATTGGGGTCTCCAGATGACTCAGCCAACATGGCTAACCAGATGACTCCAAAGCCACTTTATGATGAACAGGTGCAGACAGGCTCCACAGGGTTGCAAGGCAGTGGTGAAGGGGGTAGGGCAGTGGAGGCCAATATGTAGATCTAGATGAACTGGTGAATCTCAAGAGATGTTTGGTAGATCTTTGGGAAAAGGTTTACTTTTCAAATCAGTTTAGATCCTTAAAACTGATGAGTGTAATTATTGTACTTTTTTTCACTTTATTGTTGGTGGTTCTTGGGAGCTTCTTGAGATCCACCAGAATGGATGCCAATACAAGGTGTGTTGGCCTCACTGGGTAGGGAATTGAAAGAACTGCAGGACACTCTGAAGAACATTTAAATGCTGCTTGAAAACTTGCCAGAAAATGAAAATGCTGAGATTTGCTCCCTGACACCAGTAAGGACCCTGTGTCACTCTGTGTGCCACAACTCACATGTGGCCAACTATCTGTATCAGTTCCAGGCTAAAACATTAGACAAAAGTATGAACTAATACATAGAACTTGGTGGAAAGCAGATGGGATATGCAGTGCACATCAACCATAATGTGTACTTGACTGGCTTAGGAATCACCCTCATGCTGGGCTACTAACAGTGAGGGACTTGTGCATAATTAGTGACATTAAGTTGTTTTAAGATGGCACCATCTGTGCTTAACTGTATTAAGGGATACAGGTACCAGCAAGCACAGAGGTAGAAAATGACAGTCTGCTGTAGGGGAGCCCTCTCAAACATGCATACATTCAAGCAGGGCATTCTCCTGCTTGCATCTTTGCCAACAGTGCACAGAGTTAAGTACTAACAATGGATGTCATTCCCAGCTCAGATACTGGATCAGACTAGCACTGCCACAGACAACACATTTTGCTATGCTTCACTAGTGCTGCATCATTAGGATTTTCCATGCTCCACTGTGTAGAGAAGCCCATATATCCTCCCAACTACAAGTAATGGCTGGAGCAACATGTGATGCAGGTACATTGAGTGTCCCACATCCATCAAGCTAAGGACATTAACTGTTTCACTCCATTGCACTGTATAGGGTGGCCAGAATGTGCATGCAACAGTGGGGTAATAATGAGTACTGGAAGGCTTTATGTTGTGATGTTCTCTCACCCTGTGCGGCTTGTGATAGTGACAGAGTAGCAAACTTCTAAAAGGGACTGAGGGAACTAATGTAGTAGAGTGACTCCTTTATTTTACAATACTGTTGCCAAACATGGCATTCTGGTTTAAGGTTGAATCCAGTGGGAGGGGGGGACACTCAGGCCTGGGTCTGTGACTTCCTCCCCTAGCTTGTGACTACTTATGTATTCTTATTCTGTTATTGTTGTAAATGTTTGAGTGTTTTAATTATGTTCCTGGCTGATGCCAAATTACGCAGCCATAGGTTTGCAATGCAAATGCAGTCAGGTATGGACATACCTGATTGGGGGGGAAGGAGTGTCTTTGCATCCAATATGGCAAATATTCATTTTATTGTTGTTGCTGGGGTTGCTGGGGCTCACCTTGAGATTGGGGGAATGTGAGGTGGGTGGCAGGAGGAACAAATGGGATAAAGTCGCAGTTTCAGTGCTGTGGTCATGCACAGGTAAACAGCAACCAACATTCCTTGTAAAACTGCATACTATCAAGGCCAGTGTTACCAGAGGGTCATGCAATTTCCTAGCACCCTTATTGCCCAGAGCTAACAAAATTACCATTATGACCTACCACGTTAATGATCCGAAGAATGCAATCAAAAGGAGAAAGGAGAAGGGGACAGAAAAAAGTGCTATCCTGGAGATTCCAAAATGGCTGCTAACCAGTTCACACACACCTGGAAATTCCAAAATGGCTGCTAACCAGTTCACACACACCTGGAGATTCCAAAATGGCTGCTAACCAGTTCACACACACCTGGAGATTCCAAAATGGTTGCTAACCAGTTCACACACACCTTGAGATTCCAAAATGGTTGCTAACCAGTTCACACACACTGGAAAGAGCTTTGAGTCAGCAGAACAAAATCAGCCCCCACAGCCTGCAAATCCATTGCTATCTTGGTAAACAAAAAAGGGAAATCAACTAAAGCGCTACTGAAGAAGAAAAATGAGACTGCAGGACTGCAAATAACAGATTTTTGGCCTTTGCTGGAGACAATGCTGCCAAAAGCAGCAGTGGCCCAGGCTGCAATTGTAGCACAGGCAGCAGCCAGTGGGCATGTAATGAAGGAGCCGGGAATGGGTGAAGCAGCCCAAGAGTCAGCAAGGGGAATTGCTGACTGAGATGAAAGGAAATTTACTTCAGTAAATTATAAACTAGCTCACATTCAAAGCAACATCACAGCTAACCAGGAAACTTACAGAACTAGATGGCAGGGTGGAACAAGTTGAGCAATGGGTGAGCTGAACTTCAATGAGTACAGTATAGCACCATTTGAGGTTTTTGCAATCAGCATGACAGAACCACAGTGGCATTCCTAGCAAAGCTTGATCACTTGGAAAGCCACAGCTAAAGGAAAAACATCAAAATGTTTGGGTCTCACTGAAGGTCTGGAAGGGGAGCACCCACTTTTCCAATCTAGTTACTGAATTCTTTCAGCCAAAGGGTTAAGAAGGGATTGTGGAAATTGATAGGGTGCACAGAGCCCTAAAAGACCATCTGGCCTCAAAGGAGAGACCATGATTCCTATCAATAAAGTTTCATAAATATTCAGAGAAGGAGTGGGTTTTCTGAAAGACATGAAAAGAAGGTGATATAAAACTCAAATTCCATGCATTACAGCTATTCTCTGACATCAGTTCTGAGCTGTTTGGTAAACACAAGGACATCACAGCAGTGAAAGAAAAAGTGAAAAGGAAGAATATTCCTTTTCCCTTGCTCATGCCAGGCAAGCTCTACCTAACAATTTATAGTAAACAGAACTTTTTTATGGACCACAAGTGAGCAGAGGAGTTTGCAGAAGCACTGCATTGAAGGTATTAGAGGAAACATTTTATTTTTTTCTGTGATTTCACTAATCTCTTTTAACAAATCAGTCATTGGGATGAGTTCGACCCTGATGGTGCTATACCCTGGGAATCTAGGTACTGTCTAATTTATCTTAATCTTTGTGCCATATGCACAACAGAACATCACTGCAGACACATGTCGAGAGGAACCCTACTTTTACAAATACTGTGGAGATTCAATGAAGGAATTGGGAGATTCTCCAGATGTCTGTATTTGAATGCATTGTTGGAGGGTCAGGAAAGAAAGCACCATTAGGAATCTCTTGCTTTCCTGCCCATGTCGAACTGCTGTGGGATAACATGAAGTATCAACCATGCCTTAACTGCTTAAACATTCATGCTGCAGCTGAAATGGCTTTTGCAGTGTACTAGAGGGGATGGGACTCATTACTTGCCACTGAACTCAGAGGCGGTGGCATGGAGGTAAGCATAAGAAAGAACATTGTTGGGCTCAGGTTTTATGAGCAACGCCTGACTGTTGAAATAAACCTGGCCAATGAGACAGTGCCACAATAAAATGTTGGTTTTACCACCCTAATGAACAGTCACATGGATATCAAATGCACGAATGCAAGGTGCATCCCAGCACGGACTAATGATGAATGTTTATTGTTTGATGTTTAATGCTATTTTCCTCCCCTCACTAGGAAGCTACCCACTACTCAGGACAAAAACCACAGCAGACTCATCAATCATGTTTTCTCTTTTTTGTAAGATGCTTGCTCTGTTGAGGGCTTTACTTACTGGGTGAGTCCTTTTCCTCTCCAGCAGGAGGAAGTGGAAAGGGAGTGCAGAGTAACATAAAGTGTGGATCTCTTAACAGCCTGAAGAAACAGAGGCTAGTGGGAAGGGGGACTCATAGCACCCCGCATTCATGACTATGTTTATGGTTAAAGCCAAAATGGAATACTGGGCAGTACTTGTATATGATGAGCCTGTGGACCTGAGTCTGGATGTAGTACTGATCAGGGGAGGGTGGACCCAGTGAAAATGGTGCTGGACAGAAGCACCATGACCATGATGGCATACAGTCTAGGGATGCAATAGGATCCTAAACCCACTATAATGCTAATTAAAATAAGATGGGCCAGACATTGACTGCTTTGAATGAAATAAACTTACAGAAATCCTCAATAACTGCTTTGTTGAAAATTAGGTGAAAATACACCCCAAGGAGCAAGGATCTGCTCTTCAAAAAGTAAAAATTTGGAGCTCAGCTATGAAAGACCATACAGCTATTAATGGTCACTTAGGCTCACTACACTTAGTCGCAACTCATCAGAGGAGACTAATCTATGAAAAGTGCTTGGCCTGAATGTAGCCTCTTTTTTTTATTTGTAATCCAGCACCTGTCTTGGACCACTACTCCCTTGGGGTAGTCAAGGTTTTTTTTTTTTTTTTTAATTATTTTCATTGTTGTTTGTACATAAACAACAGTACAGAAGAATAGGTCATAAGCAAGGATGTTTCAACATTTTGGTAAGAACCTGTATGGACTGAATCCGTACATTGGTACACCTTACCTCAGGTAAATTTCCTGGCTATATATATATATATATATATATATATATATATATATATATTAGTCAGTGTCTGCTCTAAGCCCAGAACATCTCAGGAGCTGGTTTGGATATGAACACGGAGCTTGGGACCTACCCCAAATCTTCCAGGGTCTAACTGTTTATTATAAGTACCTTAATACAGGTTTTCCTTTTCTTTTCTAGTGTTTAGGAATCAATGTTGGTTCCTTTTTCGATCATTTGGTTGCAGCTCACAGTTGAACAGACTTGTTGGGACACTGCTGCAATGCATCAGATTAGAATGTAAACAGGGACCCTATGGAAATGCCAAATGGTAACCTTAATTCAAAAAGGAAAAAAAATAGGTTTGCATTTCAATAAGCAGGACACTGATTTTGTATTTTTAGAAGAATTACGCTTATCAGAAAGTGAGTATTCTAAATTAAGCAGAGAGTGGGTTGGCAATGGCACTTGGCTTCCTTCACATCTCACTCCAGAGGGGAGGCTATACTTATCCATAAAATGATACTTGGTGATAGTACAGGGTGCAGTATATAACAAGCCAGTAGTATTGCTAAATGTCTATGCCCCTAATCATAATGACAGCTCCTTCTTCCAAGAACTATCACTTCTTCTTGGTCAAACAAATAGGGGCTTAATATGGGGGATTTTAATATGGCATTGGAGGAGTACCTGGAGAGGTCCTCCATATGTCCCTATACCCTCTACAAGGCTATAAGGTTGGCTAAGCTCAGATAAGGGACCTGAATTTAACAGAAGCATGGTGCTTTTACCAGCTCACCAGGAAAAGATTACTCCTATAATTCCAGGGTGCATCACTCTCATACAAGAATTGATTTCTTTCTGACTTCACAAAATCTTCTGCCACAGATTACAGAGTGTAAGTACTCTATCTACCAATGCTTCACTCTGATCATGCACCATTAGAAATGGTATAGAGGGTGGGGGATGCTGAGTTAACCAACAATAAGGTATGGATGATGAACCCAGTGCTATTACACAGAGCAGATTTTTGAAACAATTAGGGAAGGACATGAAGGGGTATCAGTCTCAGAATAACGAGAGAATTCAGGAATGCTCTGGGATTCACTTAAGGCATTTATTTGGGAGAGGGTCAATGTCTTCTCTGGCAAGATAAAAAAGGATAGTAGACTGAAGTCAGAGGACCTAGAGTCCCAGATAATGGAGTAAGAAAAAGAGTCCAAGAAAACCAGAGGTGCACTCTCATACAGTAAGCTGGTTAGCCAAAGAATTAAGTACAAACAAAGGAAATACTAAGCAGATAGAACAGATTCTGGAGGGCCAAATTTTATGAGATGGGAAACAAGTGTGGAAAATCTTAGCCTACCATCTGAAACAGGAAGGCATCCAAACTCATACTGGGTGGATCAAAGATTAAAAGGGACGACCAGGGAGGGCTGTTGACAGGGCAGAGAGTTGTCAATTGTTCACTAAATTACTGTATATATCTCAGGAGAAGGTCATCCTGAGGCTGAGGCAGGCACACAATTTCTATCAGAACCTTGCTGAGTTACAGGATTTGGAGGTTAAAGCACCAGGGGGAGACATTACCAAATAGGAAGTGCTAAGAGTTCTGAGACAGCTGGCCATGTGGAACTTGCCAGGGACACATGGTTTAATGGTCCACCTTTATAAAAGATTTGCTCCAGCTATCTTAGAGCCATTATCTGAAATTCAGCAAGAGATATTTATACATGGTAAACTACTAGATTCATTTTAATAAGCCTGCATTTATGTTATCCCCCAACAAGACAAGCAAAAATACGATGTCACATCTTATAGACCAACACTATCTCACTGCTTAAAGGGACACTCAAACCCCTTAGGTGTCAAAGTTTCCTTAGTTTAAAAAACACATTTTATGATTGACAACATTCTGTAAAGATTGATAATGAAGCTGGCAGTTTGATTTTTTTCTTTAAAAATGTGAAAAACAGACTGCCCACCATGCTGGTGTTACCACACAATCACAGGTTTGTTTACATTCCTTGATCAGCTCCCACTGCATTTTTCCTGGACTTGGGAACACCTTCAACACAGTCTAGTCACTCATGATGCAGTGAGAGTTTAGAAGACTACTGCCTCATGAGTGACTGTACTGTTTGGGTGTGTTTGTAATGCTCAGAAAGTATGCAGTAAGAACACATCCAGGATTGTAAACAAAACAAAGTTGTTTATAAATATACATTAGCATACATTTCAGTTCTACCAAACAATGAGACAGACAAAACAAAAAGCAACATCAACTAATTTTAGAGACGGTAAGCTATCATAAAATGTAGATTTTTAACTAGAAATAATGAGATAAAAAATAGGTTGACAATGTCCCTTTAATGTAGATTTTAAAATATAGTCCAAACTAATAGCAAGCAGGCTATAAAAAGTCCTGCACAAACTGATCATAGATGATCTATCAGGCTTTATCAGGGGCCAAGGGGCCCCTATGAATGTCAGAATCCTGTTGCAAGTTATAATGAGAGAGCAGGGTGACTCAAATAACTACCCAGTGGTGGTTTCACTCGATGCCAAGAGGGCCTTTGATAGGATGGAGTGGACTACCTCTGGAGTGCAATGAGAAAAATGAATTCTGGACAAAAATTTCTGTCCTGGGAGCAGGCCATATATGAATTTCCCACTGTTGTGGTCCAAACTAATTTGTGGGTTTCAGACACCTTCCCATTAGTGAGGGGCACCAAACAGGGGTGCTCCTTACATAAACAAATCTCCGGACTTAGAACTGCAAATAGCCCAGGTTGGGAGGGGTGCAGACAATGGGCGGCTAGCCCAAATTCAACACAGAAAGTCAAAAAAACCTGCACTGCAAAGCATACCATATACACAGCTCCTTTTAAGTTTTGAATGCTTTTAATAGCAAATATACAGCAGGGTGTGCAGACAGACCTAACCACTGCCACAATGCCCTGGCACTTCGGGTCAGAAACCCTTCATCAGAGTGTGTGGTTTGTGAAAGAGACACATGGTTAATTTATACCATCACCTCATAAATAAACATAAGCAAAATTAATACCTATTTACACATACTTTAACAAATTCCAGATCAAAAACCAAAATCTCTGTACAAAGCATGAGGATTCTTAATACATTCTATAGTCTAGAGTAAACCCAAATCCACATTTATTTGCCTAATACAATGGAATGACTATAGATGCAGAAATATGTCTAAAAATCTTTCATCAGAGAGAAGGGAGTGTCTTAGGCAGCTGCGATCTTGTATGGTTCTCTGCGATCAACAGGTCCCAATTGCCAGCAGGGTAAAGGAAAAATGGAGCAGTATTACCTGTAAGGGAACAATTAACAAGAGGTTACAGCTTGATGTTGAATGGGGAAACAAGAAACAAAATTCAAAAATTAACTAATAACCCCATAACAGACACACAATCTCCTAGTCATAGTATTACAAAGTTATCTGTAAAGAATGGTCCGAAATGAATTAGGTAGGAAATATTATTGAGTGTTTCTACTCATAAGGGTGATCATCGGCAGATCTTACTTTTACACTGGGGTTATACAAGTTAGAAAATAATCAGTATATAAACTTTTCAAATGCAAAATAGTAGATATGATCACTAATATACAGCGGACATGCAGTAGTCCAGATGAGATTTAGAACCAAAGCAAATATACACAAATGTTATGCATTTCAGTTTCACAAGAATGCAATGACTGGACATGAAAGTTAATTTTTGGGGTTCAAACTATTAATGTAGTAGGAACGGTTTAATGTCCAATTGATCATTTAATCCACCAGGCTTCATACTATTTAGTGTGACTATCCATTAGCTTTTATTTTAAAAAAATTAACTGAGCAACCCTTCTCTCTGATGAAAGTTTTTTCTATATATTTCTACATCTATAGCCATCCCAAATAATTGTGCATTTCAGTATATGCTAGACTATAGAATGTATTAGGAATCCTCATGCTTTGTATAGAGATTTTTGCTTTTGATCTGGATTTTAAGTATATCTAAATAGGTTTTAATTTAACTTGTGTTTATTTATGAGGTGATGGTATAAACTATGTATGTCTTTCACAAACCATGCCCCCTGATGAAGGGTTTCTGACCCAAGCGCCGGGGCATTGTGGCAGTGGTTAGGTCTGTCTGCACACCCTGCTGCATATTTGCTATTAAAAGCATTCAAAACTTAAAAGGAGCTTTGAAGTGCAGGTTTTCAGACTTGCTGTGCCCCTTATACACCTTGCTGATTGACCTAGCATTAGAAGCACTGGCTCAAGCCATTAGATTGAATAAGGGAGTAAAGAGGGTTTCTGCAGGAGACGCGCCAGCCAACGTATTATTGTATGCCAATGATCTGTTGGTACAGTATGTGTCACTCAACCAAAGACCTTGCTTACACACTTGGTCATGATCTTTAAATCCTTTGAAGTCAGAACAGGCTATAAGGAAATGACTAGCAAAACAGTAGTGTTACCGCTTTACCACAGTGAGCACACTTATATTAAGAAGGAAATTCCCTTGAGGTAGACAGATACAGGTTCCAAGTACTTGAGGGTACAAATTAGGAGAAAATAATCACATCTTTTCAGGGAACTATCCTCCACCACTACAAGTAATGAAGGCAATGCAGAAAAAATGACAAACCCTGACGCCTTTCTTCATAGGAAGGTTTAGTGTTCTAAAAATGTCAGTTTTACTCAAGTTTCCATAGCTATTCCAAGCCCTACATCTATCAATACCTGAAAGCAGCTTTATCAATCAGATCATAGCATGTGTCCTTACGTTGCTATGGGTAAATAAGAGTCCATGGTTAAGCTGGACCAGCTTACACTGAACATACAGTTGTGGAGGAATTGGCACCCAACATTTCAAAAATGATTACTTGGCTGCACAATCGGCTGGTCTGAATGACTGACACACACTCCAGTGCAAAAATACGGGATTACTACTGCAAAATGCTTGGACTAACTGTAACACAATGACAGATCTGCTATATAGTATCTCTCTCACAAACCAGTTCATGTCCAAGGGGAGCATTCTGAAAGCCCAACTCCTTAAAATCTGGCACACAAATGGAAAGGCAGTGATGACAAACACAC
This sequence comes from Neoceratodus forsteri, assembly GCA_016271365.2. Classification (NCBI taxonomy): domain Eukaryota; kingdom Metazoa; phylum Chordata; order Ceratodontiformes; family Ceratodontidae; genus Neoceratodus; species Neoceratodus forsteri. The sequence goes on from CM057453.1 coordinate 382,621,523, forward strand.
AATATTAACCCCATTGTAGAACAACCCACTGTACTCCACATTCATGACAGACCCCGGTTTTAATTGTGGCAGGAGAAGGGAACTGCAGTAATTGGACACCTATATGAAAATTCATAGAATTTTGCAAGTCTTGGAGGCAATTTGCCTATTTACATCTTGTCATTTTCCAATGGTAATAGCCCACTTTTTAGTTTTCAGTGGCTCTATAGTGACTATCAAGGCCCTGCCACAAAAATATTGTCTCCCCAGAACATACCTATTTAAATATTATAAATGAAACACTTCCTTCCAGGGTGTTTGGGGAAAAATAATGAATTACAAGAACCTGCTGGGGGGGGTGTGTATTCTTGACAATAGGGAATACACAAATGGCTTGGTCACAAGGTTATGCCCAGCTGTGTGCCACATACAGGCGAGCAACATAAGTTCAAGTGGCAGAACGTACTAAGTATTAAATCTTCAGCTTAAAGATAGGGAGGTACTTCTTGAGAGAGGCCCATGAGCACCCATTCAGATCAAGTTCAAAGTAAGGATTAACCCATGACAGAGCGTGGGTCTCTCAGGGATTAATGTATGGCTGGGGGAGGGGGGTTGGACCACGAGGCTGAAGGCCAAGTGGTTCCAACCACCCAGATATACATTAATCCCTGAGAGACTCACGCTCTGGAGTGGGTTAATCCACTTGTAACATGGGTAAGAAAAAGGGTTCAGCTCCTTGTTCAGAATCCTTTCTTCCCCATGTTACACATTTTTAAAATGTTACTTTTCTTCTGTTATGTTACGGCTGTTAACTTCTGAGTTGCTGCTCTCTCATTGATTATGAGTAGATGCTGCGTACATCATAGATCAGCAGCAATGGTCTGGTCCATGCTGTTCCATGTTTGATCATGCAACACTGCTTCTCTTACTGCACATGTCTGAGAAACAATCTGGCCTATTATGTGCGATCACATTCTGAATAGTTGCTGTGCCCGGAATACTTTTAGCATTTAGCTTTTTACCTTGCTTTTTGTGATCACTCTGCATTCTGCTTCTGTGGATGTGGTCAGAATATACTGTGCATGCTCCCATTTAACTGCTGTATCTGATCATGCCCAACATGCTGCGACACCATGCTGACGTGGCAACACAATGGTACCCGTCCTGTTTTGGATACAGCACTGTCTGACATGCTACTCTCTAGCTCCATGTCCGCAACTCAGAAAATGCAGTTACTGACAGTTGAGGAAAAAATAAAACTCTTGTTTTACATCCCTTTCGTCACTCAGTGCTGCCCCCTCTCGTGACCGCAGTCAGCCCAGAGTCACATAGCTACTGCCGCTCGACCAAGGCAAGGCTGACCCATCTTGAAAAATCAATCCTGACTGGTAAGGATTGAAAAGAAAAGCATCTGTCCTTTTTTTTAAACATTTTATGTGTCTTGCTGTAAAAAACTGATGTCTTTCAAAGGGGAAGGGGGGAGATGTACAAAAAACTCACACAGTGACACAGACAGTAAGCTACAGTTCTAGTGCCTAATGTCAGCAAAGGGTAAGCAGTAGATTTCATTAACTAGATTCAGTGACAGAAAGACACCATGCATTAATTCCAGTGTGCTGATACATTTATTGAGAGTTAATGTATGGGCATGCTGACGACACATGATGCTGTTTGTCCAATCAGTCGTAACCCTTTTTTTCCCTATGTTACAAACTGATTCAGTATCTGGCATTAAACTGGGCCTCATATACTTCAGCCAGACTTAAAAAAAATTTCACATTTGTGTGATGGCAAATGCCTCAAGTGCCATGGGAAAGAGACTGCCTTTGTGCATATGATGAGCTCCTGACTCATATTGGCCCCATATTGCATGATTTGTGGAAAAATATTGAGACAAAACTCACAGAAGTGCAAAATGTTCCAACTGTGCTGTCTCCAAAGATGATGTTGTTTGAAGACATGGGAAATTTGATAGACCTTACACCAGGGCAGAGTAAATTTATATTTCTAGCCATCATAATGGCTAAATTGGTCATTTCGGCAAGATGGAATAGTATAGAAACACCCATGAAGGCCTTTTACCTGAGAACTCTGTTGGCCTCCATGAACATGGAGAAAATTATTTATCACATGAGGGGGAGGGAGCACGTCTATGAGGATATCTGGCTACCACTGGAGGAATATTGAAAATTATGCCTCATGGTAACATCCACATAACAAGACTCTATCAGTGTCCCTTCCTCAGAAGGAAGAGATAAATAAGGTCCCCACCACTCCCAAAAGTAAGAAAAAGTCAGTTTGAATATTGCAACTAGCATTCTGAGGGTCAGATATTCAAAACTCTGCGCCGGGCAAAAACCGTTTGCACAGGTTTAGTGCAGGATTAGCGCAGGTTTGCTATATTCAAAAGGCCAAATAGCGCGTGCAAACTGCATTAGCGCCAGGCAAAATCATAATGTATGCAAGAGGCAAACTGAGGGTGTGTGTACATGAATACAGGCACAATGCTATATTCCGCGACTAGCGCCACGCAAAGTGGTTTTGCAGTATTTAGCACGAAACTTAGCGCAGTGCACATTACTGCCCAGGAAAAGGTAGTCTTAACCCTGGGCAATCAGCTTTGAGTGACATTTTGGCTTTGTGCGGTGTTTGCGTGGCTTTTGCGTGGCTTTGCGTGACCCTAACAAATAAATATGACATATAGACAAAGCCAGACATAGATGAAACATGCTGCTCACTGATGGCATCACAATGATGCCATCATCTGCCACCAGTCCCAGTCATGCCAGGCAGTAAGTGGTGACTCTGCTGCTAGTGGACAGCATGGCAGTGTGGCCAAACAGCACACACCTGTGGACCACTCTTCTGTGGACACCAACAGATGCCAGCACACACATGCAGTACTGTGGGTGTGGAGGATGTTGAGGGGAGAGTGTACGGGTGGCCAGGCTGTGCCACAGACCAGGTGTGGCCACAAGGCTGAGACACATCATGCAGTACACATGGGCCAGTATTGGGAAACCTCAACACCAGTGTGCCTTTCTGATAATACATGCCCCCCCCCAGCCACATACTGCACAGCTGTACAACTGCCACAGCACACAAAGCTGGACATGTATATGTCACTGTGAGCATCCAATGCCAGAGGTGCAGCATCTGTGGGTCACACAACAGCATAACAGTATTGTCCACTGTCAGCAAACACCTGCATGTTGGGCCTGTCACTGTGTATAGTGCAGTCATCAGCACTGCCCTACACACCATAGGCAGTGCTGTGTCCACACACTACTGGCCCCCTTGCTACTGTAGTATCTGCTGTGTACTGTAGTATGACCTAAAGTGTGACAGTTGGATGCAGCACCACCACCATCTGTGCCTATGCTGTGTTGTCCCCTGGGGTACAATATTCTATGCTATGCTGTACTGTTTACACGTAGCCTACAGCTATCATCATGCACTGCCAGACTGACCTACAGGTGGAGCTGCGGTCAGACCTGGCCAGCCCCTGTACTTCCAGACTGACCTACAAATGGTGCTGTGGGACCCTGCAGTAACGCTGAGCAAACTGCATGCAAATCAGGGCATAATGAGATGCTAATCTGGATGTTTGCCCAGAGACTACCTAAGTAGGCTCATTTGCATGTCACTTTGGAATATGGCAAAGTTTAGCGCCGGGCAAACGTAGTTGCACCAGGCTAATGGTTTAGCCCTGCGCTAAACCCGCTCAAACGTGTTAGCGCTGCGCAAACAGTTTGGGGAATATTATACAGTTTTGAACACTGTACTTTCACATGCACTGCTGCCTGCAGCTGTACTGGGTCCACACATTTGCAGGCACACACATTGACCACATAGTTCACTTCTACCTACCTTCACGTCGCTGTGCACTGTGTCGCTGTTGTGGTTTGCACTTCCTGGTTGCTATATTCAGAGCTGTCTGATTCCAGGGCTAAGTTTGCTCTGCACTCCCAGCCCAGTTTGCCCAGCCTCATTACCATGCTATATTCAGAAGCTGTTTGCCCTGGGCTATTCCTTTTGAATATAGCTTGCTTTGTGCTCTGGGCTAAGTTTGCCCAACGGGCAGTGTTACTTTAGCACTGGGGCAAAGTTTTGAATATCTGGCCCTGAGTGTTATAAACTCTCAACACTTAAATGAGGAGTCTGTACAACTGAGTTTTCTTTCCAACTTATTTATTTTGATGTTTGTAGTTGGTATTGCTAGATGAATTACTAAGTTTTATTTACAACATGAGGCACTATGTACAAAATGAATCAAACAGTATGGCAATGTAAATGTATGTGCTTATCAATTTAAAAACCACTTCTGAAAAAAAAACTAATATTCTTATAATGCAGGAGACATATGAACAAATGCAAACTGGAGAGGATCAGCATAAGCTGAGGAAGGGCAAAGTAATAGTCTCATATTACAATTCCAAAGCTAGAGGGGTGGCTATCTGACTTCCATCAGTCTTTGCTGGGATAGTGCAATCTACTAAAGTGAACAGTGGGGGCAGTTATGCTTACTCCAATTTTTTATTAGTTTTCTCTTTTCACCATACAAGGAGTAAGAATTATGATAAACACTGAGCAGTACAATCACAACAACATCACACCCAAATGACTGAATATAGGAATTACAACAAAAGTCCTGGCTGGGGCTTAGCCCCACAGATACAACACTTACCCTCAGAAAGTAGGAAGTAAACCTATTTGTAACATGGGGAAGAAAAAGAGTTACAACTGGTTGGACAAACAGCATCACGTGTTGTCAGCGTGACCATACATTAACTCTCAATTACTGTATTGGCATGCTGGAATTGATGCATGGTGTTCTGTTGCTGAATCTAGTTTGTGAAATCCACTTCTCACCCTGCACTGAAATTAGGCACTAGAACTGTAGCTTACTGTCTGTGTCACTGTGTGAGTTTTGTGTACACCTCCCCTTTCCCCCTTTGAAAGACAGCAATTTTTTTTACAGCAAGACACATGAAATGTTTAATAAAAAGGACAATTTTTTTTTCCAATCCTTTCCAGTCAGGAATGATTTCTCAAGGTGGGTCAGCCTTGCCTTGGTCGAGTGGCGGTAGCTGTGCAACTCCAGGCTGATTGTGGTCACTGGAGAGGGCAGCACCGAGTGATGAAAGGGACATAAAACAAGAGTTTAATTTTTACCTCAACTATCAGTAACCGCATTTTCTGAGTTGTGGCCATGAAACTAGAGTAGCATGTCGGACAGTGCTGTATCCAAAACTGGATGGGTACTGTTGTGCTGCCATGTCAGCATGGTGTTGCAGCATGTTGGGCATGATCAGATACAGCAGTTAAATGAAAGCAAGCACAGTATATTCTGACCACGTCCACAGAAGCAGAATGCAGAGCGATCGCAAAAAAGCAAGGTAAAAAGCTAAATGCTAAAAGTATTCTGGACACAGCAACTATTCAGAATGTGATCGCACATAGTAGGCCAGATTGTTTCTCAGACATGTGCGGTAAGAGAAGCAGCATTGCATGATCAAACACAGAAGAGCATGGACCAGACTATGACTGCTGATCTACGATGCATGCAGCATTAACTCATAATCAGTGAGAGAGCAGCAACTCGAAAGTTAACAGCCATAACATAACAGAAGAAAAGTAACATTTTAAAACATGTAACATGGGGAAGAAAGGATTCCGATCAGGGAGCCAAACCCTTTTTCTTCCCCATGTTACAAGTGGATTAACCCACTCTAGAGCTTGGGTCTTTCATGGATTAATGTATATCTGGGTGGTTGGAACCACTCAGCCTTTGGCCTCATGGTCCAACCCCCCCTCCCCCAGCCATACATTAATCCCTGAGAGATCCACACTCTGTCATGGGTTAATCCTAACCTAAGGAACATCAAGTTACCATATATCTTGCTGAGACTCTTGCAGTGAGCCTTTTATCCTACTGAGCAACCTTATCTACCTAAATTTAGAAGGTTACTAATTTGTTGTTAAAAAAGAGTGTGTGTGGGGGGGAAGGGCACAGTCACTACATAATGCTTAATGCTACAGCAGGTGGGACAGCTCCCCCTTCATGGACTCCTGTTTGGATACATTTGGTAGGTCTTGTCCATATTTTGGCCAATTGTGCCTGGGATCCTTAAAGGAAAATGTCCATTTCTAAATGCCCCTTACCTTAGTGTAGGGGTATGCCCTGATTAGATTTTTCACAAGTACTTTAATTTTTTTAACTTTATTTACTTTATTTTATTTTACCAGGAAGGTGGACTAGATCAGATGACCCATTTTCACTCACACCTGGGGAAATGGGGAATACAAATAAAAAAACCTGCAACATTTCAACAGATACAGTACACAAAATCAAATAAAATAATATTTACGTATGTACAATATGATTGTAAGTACAAAAATCAAACAGTTTCTAGGCAACTACAAGCTGATGAAGCCTGAAGATAGTCTTTTAAATCTGTATTAAATACATTCATCCTTGAATCAATATTTAACCCAATTTCTATTATTCTATTCCATACTTTTGGGCCATAATCTGACAATGAGCATTCTGCTACCTTAGTTATGGTTCTAGCTTCACTAAATAAAGTGTTATGCACAATTTCAGTACTATTTATTTATTTATTAAAGTTTCAGAATTACAACCTTTGAATCAGAGACTCTTTTGCAAAGGCTCCACGTCAAAACAAACAGACAGATTTCTTTATGAAAGATTGAACATGCTTCATAAATTAGGAATACATTGGTACTTTACATAATTACATCAAACATTGACAGTACTTGGTTAGTCTCTCAAGGGTTGATTATAAACCCTGGGTCGATGTGGTGTAGTGTGATTCATTGCAGCTACACATCTCAGAGTCAATGAGATGTCTCTTGATTCCGTTTTTAAATTGGCCTAGTCTAGGGGCCAGGGAGATGGAAGAAGGGAGTTAATTGAGCCAGATGGGAGCCCGCTAGCTGAAGGACCTTTGTCCTAGTGCGGTCCTGCAGTGGGGGACAAGGATGGGAGTGCTTGCCTGGCGCCTTGGGGTGCTCATGTGGGGGTTAGGTTGGATGAGAGAGTGCAGGCCAGTGGGTGCAAGCTTCATGAGTATCTTTTTGGATTGGAGACAAGTGTAGTATTTTAGCCTTCCTTTGAAGGTCAGCCAGTCTGCTCTTTTATAGAGGCTGCAGGCGTGGGTAAGTCGGTCACTTTCTGTGACCAGTCGGCAGGCTTTATTGAGGGCAAGATTGATTCGATTAAGGGCTGTGAGGTCAGTTGTCCCATATATTATAATCCCGTAGTCAACCAGTGATAGAACTGAGCTGGTTACTGCCAGTCATAGGGCTTGTGGGGGGAGGCATTGTCTGTGCCTATAGAGGATCCCTAGTCTGGTGTTTACTGAGGAGGAGAGATGGTTGATGTGCGTGTGATAGGTAAGGGAAGTGTCAAGTTTAACGCTTTTTGAAAATCTTTCCCTATATGTTAAACATATTTTATCTAAGCAAGTTCTTTTACCAGCTTTAGAATATAATTTCTTCTTCCTTTGGATTGAATTAGTTACTCCATCGTAGTGCACACTAGCAGTCTGCTTTTCAGTACCTTTGGAATATTTTCTTCCAGATGTTTTGCAAAAATGCCAAAAGCATATAGTAAATCCCCAGCTGAGGAGACAAAGTTCCAAAACTATATTACAAATCACAATGATGAATATTTTTTGAAGAATGGGTAGTGAATCTAGCAATACTATTAAAAGTTACAATGTATTTATGAATAGTTGCATCTGAAAGATTTAAAAAAAGACAGAATTATATCCTAAAGCTGGTAAAAGAACTTGCTTAGATAAAATATGTTTAACATATAGGGAAAGATTTTCAAGGACTTGCAGATGCCACAAGTCCCTGTTGTGTCGAATATATGGCACAGGGGGCTTCAGGCATTTCATTGATTCAGATATCAGTTTTCGTCCCCTGCACCCAAAGGCAAAAATTAGACCAGCTCCCCCATCTCACTTTGCACCAAATGGGGGCTCTATTTATTGCGCTTGTGCCAAACCTTTGGCACAAGCTGCTGTAAATCATGGAAAGTGCCACAACTAGGCCCAAAATACTAAAATCAGATGCAGATTGTGGAAAATTGTTTGGCTCAGCTGCACTAGACACTGTGGTTGACGCAAGGCTGGATGGAAGCCCTGCATTGCCCTTTGAAAATCCGGCCCATAGTGTTAAATTATTTTGATTTTTGTATAAGTAACCCAATTTAATATTTACTTTCCTTGTAATCTTTTGAATATGTCTCTGAAGTGTCAAAGATCAATCTAACATAATACCCAATTACAAAAAAGTGAAATTGAAGGGGCTTATTTCAAATACAGAATGCTAGTGTGCACTACGATGGAGTAACTAATTCAATCCAAAGGAAAAAGCTCATTACCAATGAGCACACAAGCACCACAAGTGTATCTTCTCTTATTTTTTTAGAATGCCAACCATGTTGCTCGGATAACAGAATATTTTTATTAAAATGCCTTTCAAAAACAACCATAGGTATAATTCCAAAGTGCAAACCATACAATGAAAAGTGCAAAACACTGATTAAAGTGCTTAATAGTGATGTAGGCAGTCAATAATGCCCAATTCTGATCGGATATGAAATGGGACCAAGTAATGAAAATAACTTAGCATTCCACAAACAGTGCAATTATCAAGACAATAAGGCTTGAGGTAGGTGGTAATACAGGTACCCCACTTAATGTTTAAAAAACTTACTACCAGCCATTCACAGATCAAGCAAGAATCTTTTTCCCAGAGGCCAGCACTCGGTCTCTGGCAAAGCGGGTTACCACTTCACCTTAGTCAGGTGCACCGTAAACTGTACTCCAGTGATAATGAAGAGACAAGCGGAGATCCTAATAAGTATTCAAGCATTCAATATAAGCCGGCTGAGTGAGCTGCACCCATGCTTCAAGCTAGAATGCTACTTTGAATACACCGTCATGCACTGTTTCTTCGTGAGTGGAGTCAGAGAAGCATGCTTAGGTTTCAACCGGGGTCATCATCAGAGCTCTGATGACATGTGAATGGCTGGTAGTAAGTATATTAAGCTCTTTTATTAATGTTTTGCACTTTTCATTGTATGGCTTGCACTTTGGAATTATATCCATGGTTGTTTTTGAAAGACATATTCATAAAAATAATTTTTTTAACCGAGCAACATGGTTGGTGTTCCAAAAAAATAACAGAAGGTACACTAGTGGTGCTTACTTGCTCATTGGTAATTAGCCTTTTCTTTTGGATGATACCCAGATAGTTGAAACTATATCCATCTTCCAAAATATGTACATTTACCCCTTTAATTAAAATTTCACTTGTTTTCATTTCTATTTTTGTCTATTTCCAAATACCATCGTTTTGGTTTTCTTTTAGTTTAATATCAGTTTATTTTCAGTTAACTAATGTTGTATTGTATCATAAACAGATTCTGTTTTCTGTCTTAGGTCCACTCCTGCTTTACCTCACAATATAAAACTGCATCATCTGCCCTTACAAATTTTGAGAAAGTCATTTACAAAAATAGAAAACAGGAGTGGACCTAAGACCAAACCCTGTGGAACCCCAGTAACTATCTAAGACTAGACCTCTCAGAACCTATTTTTACCATTCAGTTTCTGATTTGTTAAATAATTTTCAAACCATTTTACTGTATAAGATCCTACCCCTACATTTATTATTTTTTTATATTAATATGGGGTGGTCCACCAGGTCAAGGGCCTTGTTTAGGTAGATAAAAATAACCACAGTCAGTAAACCTTTATCCATATTATCAAAAACGTCGATGTTAAGCTGAGCAAAGCTTTCAACATGCTGGACCCATCTCAGAAACCATACTGATCCTCTGTATATAGATTAGTATCTTCTAAAAGTTTTGTTAAATGACTAAATACCACTTTCTCCAGTAATTTTGTTAATTCTGATAAAACTGAAATTGGCTGGTAATTCATAATTATTTATTTCCAGCAATATGTAATGGTGTTACTATAGCTGTTTTCCAACAGTCAGGAAGTTGATCTGTACTGTACAAGATGATAAATTAAAACGATACGTTAATGGTTTTGCAATCTGCCTAGCCACTGTTTTTAATAGTTTTGATGAAAGTTTATCAAACCTTGTCCTTTAATACCATCTAATTTTTCTAATAATTCAAATATTCTTTTTTCAGTTACTTAAAAAAATGATGGTATTCTCCCTATATCCAAATCCTTACTATCAACATTAGTCTAGTCTATTTTAATTTTCTACTCCATCATATTAGTATTTAAATCATTAAACTTTTCAGCTCTTTCCAGGTTATCACTTATCATGTCTTCACCAAATCTTATTTTAAAAATTCCTCTTAGATTAACTGATTGATAAAACTCTTTAAATGAATCCAAGAAATTTTTAGCATTTGATAGGTCATTTACTTGTCTGTCTTTTAAGTATTTTTTCTTAGATGTTTTTATTTCAAATTTACAGAGATTTCCATACCTACGATAAGCATTTAAGTCATTTCTTAAATTAGTTTTTTTATATTCCTTCCAAAGCTTATCCCTTTTTTAATCAACACAATTAAATCCACATTTATCCATTGTATGTGCTTAGTCTGTTCTCTTTGTCTTTTCATAGGTCCATATTTATTTACAATTCTTAATAAAATTTTATTAAAAATATGTCACAGCCCCTTCAATTTGGGTCATACCATAAAGTGGTGACCAATTTCTTTTAGAACCCTCATTTATAATTACTTCATCAGTTAAATTTTTTACTTTATTCTGTTTTTTGTTCCCTTTTTTCAAGCTAAATATACTGGACGTTTCCATGACAACTTTGCAAAAGGAAGTACAGCGCAGTAAAAACAGCTTGGTGAAATAGCACAAGTAAAAACCACACACACAGAATACTGCCAAGAATTTTTCTTTAAGTGTGATTTATTATAACAACGCCATGCAGCAATGGCCACCACTCCAATGAAATTCTGTAACTTACATTATTCTTATTCTCTGGCTGTATTCTCTTCAGTAACACACAGTCAATGACAAAGCCCTTATGTTTCATAATTTTGGGGGATTTGTTCACTAATTAGCTGATTAAGACCATTTGCCATTAATACAATATATATTTTATCATTCTTACTTAGGGTTGCCCAATCTATATTAAAATCTCCCATAATTATCTGCTCTTTTTTCTTTTTATCTAATGCTCCAATTTTTCTTTTATTAATAAGTCTGTTTTAGCTGTTTTAGGTGATAGATACACACACATGAAAAAAGGCATCTGTTCCCTTTTCATTACCCAACTTAAGTGAAATGTTAAAGAGCAGCTTACACCTCAAAGGAAACTTTGAAAAAACATGATATTTAGGTACAATTCAGCTTGCATTCCATATATAGTCTATAGATTTCTCCTCCCCATTGTTTACTACTGAGAAAATTTGCATGAATACATGATCTGTATCCCTTACAGTGCATTTGCCTCTTTGGATTACTCTTTACTTCAAGTCATAATCCTGTGTAGTGACATCACAATCTGTTGCCATGGGAGTAACTGTGAGGTCACAAGGTGTGAGTCACAGCATCTGTTTTTTCCTTGGTGGTATGTTTTATCTTTTTTAATAAAATACAATTTTTTGCTATCACCTGCAGAGGAGTGTGGCTATTTGCTTGTTCGCCTAACTGTTTCACGGTCCATACCCTCCTTGGAGCAGTGGAGCTGTTTTGCTGTTTTTTTGTTACAAGGTGTGCATTATGAACTCGCATAGGGAGAAAGCAGTAGGAATAGATGAACTCTTCAGGAACAAAGATCCTATTTTCATGCAAATTACCAGTAATAAATAAGGGGGAGGACAATACAGAATTAATGTGAAATACAAGCAGAAATGTGTCTAAATATTATGTTTTGTTAAAGTTCTCCTGAAAGCATCAGATGCTCTTTAATGCATTTAGCAAGATTATAAAATATACAATAATGTATGGGGGTGAGTGCATAATGAGAAATTATGTGCACCCAAGGTGTGGGATGCTATAAACCCTGAGACCCTTGAGGAAACGAGGGGTTTATATGAGCATCCCACACTGAAGGTGCACATAATTTCTCATTTATGCACTCACCCCCGTACATTTTTATGTGTAATTGCTAGTTTGTTTGTTTTTTTTACTGGAAAGAGTAAGAAAATAAACTGTAGTATGATGGCAAGAATGTTTTTATTTAAATAAGCATTGCAACTTTTTTTTGTAATTCGTTTTGGTAAAATGAGTAAACATTTTAAGCAAAGATGTACTTTTAGGCAAGTAAAGTGCTTTAAAATTAACTATTTAAATATACGTTACTGTTTTGTGAAGGAAACAGGAAGTGGTAGCAACGTGGAACGTGAAACAATTATTTTAACAAAAGTCTTGAACTGTATAGCTAGTTCATTGTAGAAATGTGCTGTTTTGCGTACGTAAAGTCTGTAAATGAGTTTTGCTGTAGTATTTTGAATTTTTTTTTTCGATCGTGGTTTCCATGGCTACATTGTAATTAGGTTGGCTTGACAAATCCATTTGGTTCCTATGGAGATGAGCAAGAGAAGGCTAGTGTTTAGGGACTGTGTTCATTTTACTTGAAGAGGTACTGTTAGTTATTCTGTAAACTGTGTATTTAAAAGAAAATCGTAAGTAGGAATGAAGGCATATGGAGTGAATGGCTACTAGGGCACTATACTTTTGGTACTCACGTCGGTGTTGCCGCAGGTGTTTTTGTGGTGATTTTGAGAAGTAGCCTATTGCACTGATGCTGCAGCGTGAGGGAACAGAAGGAGCAGGTGGCGCGTGTTCACCGTTATAACTCGCAGGTTATAACGGCGAATTATAACCTGCTCCTTCAATGGTAAAAAACAGAAACCAGTTATTACAATATATTTATACTTGTACTAAATACTTTTCTTTCACATAAATCACTGTTTCCCCTCCTTTACCCTTCTGACAATCTTTTGAAAAGAGTTTACCCTTCAAACTAATTTGATCATCTGGTATTAATTTGTTTAGCCATGTCTCACTTGGAGGAAGTATATATACCACATGTTTCTAACTTAACCCAGATTCTTATTTCATCCATATCAGCCATTAAACTTATAACATTCAAATGAATTAATTTGATTCCCTTTAAGTTATTTAAATAAGAAATATTTCCCAATTTGCTCATAACAGGACCTGAAAAGAGGTGTGGTGAAGCAAAACTTCGCCAGTGAAGTTCAGGCGAAGTGCTGAAAATTTACACTTCGCGGAGCTTTGCGAAGCTTCACACATGAGATACTTTGATTTTGCCTGAATTGTGAAGTTTGTGCCATTAGGTGCAGAATTTCACTTGCAAAGTGTGGAATTCACAGGCTAAATTCTGTACTTTGTGACAAATTTCCACACTTCATGATCCGTGAATTTCACAAATTCACATTTCACGAAAACTACAAAATTCATGAATTAATTTGTGAGGCAAATTTTGCGAACTTTTCCAATCTCTAGACCAGGATTGCTTTTACTATATCACCACATAACAACAGTAACATCAATGGCAATAGTTTCCTAATTAAATCAAAAAACTTAACATAATCATTTTAAACACTCCAGATTTTAAACATTTAACATTAGTAAAATTATGACAAATTTTGCACATGTTCCTCCCCACTATTGACATTCTCAGAAAGTTTTAAATATTTTAGTAACCTTAGCATTTTTACTCACAGCAAGGTAACTATGACATCTACTCTTGATACATGCGTTGACCATTGCCAAGTAATGTAAAGCAGAATGCAATCCCAGTATACACAGAAAATAACCTGATTCTTGTTACAGTACCTCAGCTTCAATAATGAAGAAGAAAAAAAAGCCTTTACCACTGCATAACTTATAAACACAAATGTCAAAACAATCAAGTATCCTAAATATTTAAATACTATTTAACCTTAATATATAATAGAAAATGGTATCCAGTGAACAGGGCAAATGAAATTGGGCACCTGCAAAAACAATGACTCAGTTACAGCACCTGTGTTCATGGCTACCTGGCCGGGGGGTGACCAGATACTCTGGTGGGCAAATAGAGTGATGGGAAGTACTTGTGTATACATGCATTCACTCAAGCATGGGGGGAGAGGCATGGGTGGGAGGGGGTGTGGCAGGCAGCTGCCAGGCTGGTCTGCTAGCGTGGTGCAGAGGGTGTTTGACTGGGAGATGCAGGGTGCAGGGTTCGGGTCCAGCGTGGCACAGGTTTTTTTCTCCTGCAGGCTGCTTTAAATTTTTGTAAGTTTTTCACTTCCCACCAACATGCACTCCCCTGGAGTTGAGACCCATAAGTAGGGGGGTGGAGGCACAGCCCCCAAAATTAAAAACTAAACCTTTAGGTCTTGGTTGTCCTTTTTCTTCTCACCGTGGGTGTATATCACCAAAATTTATTGTCGGTGATGTGCACTCACTGTAACAGTGATTGCTATTGTGCAGTCGCCCTTATGACATGGAACCATAGACAACCAGTCTAAATAAAAGCATCCATTTTAACTAGACCAGCTTCAATATAATATATTGCTATGGACCTGCCTCCCATCATCATGTTCCACTTCCATCCCAGGTGCCCCACCTACCCACCCATCGGGTAAAACACATTTTACTGATATATTAAGCAGAAACAGGTATAAATCTATCATGAAGTAGGCTCATGCAATATGAAGTTGGTCTATACAAAATAAAATGAAGTTTAACAAACTTGTTTAACTTACAGCATTCCTAGTACTTTACATCTTATCTGGTTGATCCTGCCATCCCTTCCATTGATATTTTCAGTTATACTTTAGCGATGCATCCCAGTTTCTGGTGGCTGATGTCAGAGATGGGAAGAGATGCAGGAGCATGTATAGCATCCCCTAGTAAAAGGAGCTAGTAATAGCTCTGGTTTGGGATTAACATGTCTCAGTGATATACCAACACAATGTATAGAGTAACAGGAGTAACACTCAACTGTTACTCTGCACAAGGTCTTGGTACACCAGCATGACCTGTAAATCACAAACCAGTGATATTAATAGCTCCAGCTATAAAGGGACACTCTACACTCTCCTGTGGCTGCTTCCTGGCTTTGATGTCAGCTGCAGGAGATTGGGGGATGCGTCGCTAGAGGTGCTTAACATAAAATGCCAAGGGGGGAGAGATGGCAGGACCAACCAGATAAAATGTAAACTACTACGAAGGTTAACAGTAAAAAAATGTAAAGTACCTGTGAATATGCTAATCAGGGGATGTCCCACACTGAGACATGGAACATTTACAAATGGATGTTTCACTTTATGTATTCTGGTAGGCAAAATCCCACCAGGATTTTACAAATTGCTGATGTTAGGTAACTACCCCAGATTTGAGCAAATTCTTGTTAGTTTATCCATGGTGGCAAGTGGATCCTCTCATAACTGGCTATTCTGCCCAGTTCCAGCAACCATTCCTGTTGTGACTCTTTGTCTGGTTTGGAGATGAGGGGAAGTTGCACAGTGTGCATGAGTGATGGATGATCAGAAAGAACTGGAAGGGGGCAGGATCAGTTGTGTTCCAGGACAGTAGCTGCTGCTGTTTTCACAGGGTTCTTGTGGATATTACTTGGTAGGTTAGTTCTTTTTTTTCTTGCTTCTAAGGGGCTAGCAGGGTATTGTTCTGGGGGATCCTGGATGTTTGTAAACTGATTTAGTGGCTGTAGGTGGGGCTCTTTTTGTGGATGTTTCACTTTGTAACAGGCTGCACTGGTAGAGGCCTATTTCTTCTGAGTTAAAACCTGTTTGGTGGGATTTGCTTGGAGATGGTTCTTTAGCTGCAGGGCTTGGAGGGGAGACACAGGGCTGATACACTCTCTCTTGTCAGGTGTCTGCCCAAGACCGCCCTCCTCACCCCCTCCCCAGAAGTCTGCAAATTTATAGGGAAGACCTGCCCTGCAATTGAGGAAAAGGCTGCTGGTGCAGCTCTGCGAAGTTCTAGCCACTGAGGGTTGGATTTAAAGGCCGGAGAGAGGAGCTTAGGAGTTGTTCATTTTCTTACATGTATAATGTGTTGTACTGCACCTAGTAACAGAGTTACTGGTGTACAGTGGGACTGTCACTAGATTAGTGGTGACCTGATTAGCAGTAGGGGTGATGGAATAGGGGAACCTGGTGGCTCACCCAAGGAAAACTATTTGAAAGGGATGGAAACACACACCTCAGGGCCGCATCTTTGGGATGGTGGTGGGTGCACAGGGTGTGAGCAGCCATGATACTGGACTGGGCTTGGAAGTTTGGTGGTTGCCCAGTGTGCTACCAGCTGGCACAGCTAGGGAGGAGGTTGTGGGGATGAGGAGAAAGCTGGGGAAGGGGGGTGGTATGGCTAGAAGGGGCTGGAAATCTCCCGCAGGGGTTGCACCAAGCACTGGAGGCGGGGGGTATAGGAAAGGAGTGCAGGAGAATACTCAGGGGTCACATAGGGTCCTGCAGAGGGGCCCAAAAGGACACTACCAAGGAAGCAGGCAGGTAACTGGGACCTCACAAAGGGGGGACGGAGGGACAACATTCTCAGGGAAGTAGGCGGATAGCCAGTGCTGGACAGAAGGAAGCAAGGCAGGGAGGTGGATCAGACCTTATACTTAGTAACCGCTTCAATTCTCTTCTTCTGCTCAAGAATGGGGGGATGTAGCCACAGCAGAGGTGGTTAGAGATGGAAAGGGTGTGGAGTGGGGGCAGGAGGCAGGGGCCAGATAGCAGGAAGAACAGGGGGACCTGGAATGCAGAAGAATGGGGGAGCAGTAAAAGGAGCAGGGGAAGAGGGAGGAAAGCGCAAGGAGAAGGACCAGTTGGGAGGAAAGGTAAAGAAGAACCAGAAGTACAAGGATGATTCAGTAAAGAGAGCTGAGGGGTTAGGCCAGGGGAGCACGATGAGCAAGGAGGAACTAAATGGAGACAGGAAGGAAGGGAGGATGAGCCAGGCTAGTTTAGCAGATGGGGGAGAAGGACCAGTTGCGAGCAGTGAGGGGGGAATTAACAAGGTACAGAAGGATACTCAGGAGGAGGAGGAGAGGCATAGGATTGGAGGGGAGGGAGTGGCCATGGTAAATAAGGAACGGGTGGCATGTGGCACCCAGATAGGGGGAGGAACAAGGAGCCAGCTGGGTGGAGGGGCCGGTAGAAAGGATGAGGGACATGGAAGGGAAATGGAGGAAAAGGAGGTGTCAGCGTGCTCCTGCTGGGGATTCTATGATCAGGGGTATCAAATGGGATAGAGGAGAAGCCTGGCCAGTTAGAACAAGATGCTTCCCTGGACTAATGGTACAGGCTAAGCACGAGGTATATCAGCTGGCAAAGGACTGTGGGGTTCCCCAGACATACTGGTCCACCTGGGGCACAAATGACATTGAGGGAAATAGCAAGCTAGAGATACAGGCAAGATTCAGGAGCTCGCTGGGTCTGTCATGACATAGGATGCACAGTTTCCTTCTCAGAAATCCTGCCAGTGCCAAGGGCTAGTGGGAACACAAAAGAAAAATTAGGAGATAAACCAGTGGCTCAGGGAGTGGTGTGAGGCCAGAGGGTATGGGTTGATGGGGATTGGGGAAACCTGGGAGGATAAGGAGCTGTATGCTAGAGATAGACTACATCTCAATTTGGAGGAGGGGAACCTTGTGGAAAATGGAGGAGTTCATTGGTGAAAAGTGGGGTTTAAACTTGTGAAGGGGGTGGATGGGAGAAAAGGCAGTCAAGGGATGCCGATAAAGGAGGGACTCTGTCTCCACCCCTGGGGACCAGAAGGATTGCAGGAAAAGACCAACTGGCAAAAGTGCAGACCAGGAGAAAACAGAATCCCAAGGAACACAAGCAGGGAAATGAAACTATAGGAAAAGGTGGAAGGTAGTCCTTAAATGCCAGAGCTTGGCAATAAAATGCCTGAGCTCCAGGCGATGTTAACTGAGGGAGCAGTGGATGTGGCAGCGGTCACTGAGACTTGGGCCACTGCAAGACATGACTGGGACCTGAACCTGGAGGGTTACACTATGTTCAGGAAGGACGGGGAGGGAAGGGGAGGAGGGTAGCAATGATAGTAAAAACCGCATTGGCATAGGGGGAGTTGAGGAGGCGGAGTGAACCGTGGAGGCGATTTGGGTCACCTTGATAACAAGGGGGGGCAAGAGAGTAAAAATAGGAGTGGTGTATAGACCCCCTGCCCTGGCAGAGGAGCTGGAGGACAGTCTGGTGGCAGATGCTAGGAGACACTGCAGACTGGGCAGAGGAAAGGTGGTGGTGTTAGGGGACTTAAACATGCCAGGAACAGACTGGGACACTATGACATCCTCTGTGACCAGGGAACAGAGGTTGTTGGATGTCTTTCAAGGCGTTCCTAACTCAGCAGGTGAGGGAACCGACCAGGGAGGCACGGGTACTGATGTGGTCCTGGCAGACAGTGACCAGATTGGGGCCTGGAGGTAAGGGATCCATTGGCGGGAGTGACCATGCACGTCTGGTTCTGCCTGGACCTAGAGAGGTAGAAGGCTGCACAAAGACAGAAGTAACCGACTTCAGGGGGTGGATTTTAAGGAAATGGGAAGGATCCTTAAGGAGCATTTGGATGGGATTGGGTCAGACATGGACGCTGATAGTAGGTGGGAATCATCAGGAGAGGGGTGCAGGATGCTACCAGCACCTGTGCAAGAGTAAGATGAAAATGCGGTAGGGCCCAAAAACCCTGTTGGTGGACCAGGGAGGTCCAGGAGGTGGTGCGGGGAAAGAAAGCAGCCTATAAGAAATTCAAGTGCTCAAGGTGAAAGGGATTGAGGGAGTATGAGCTGTTGGCTAGAAGGGCCACTAGAGTGGTGAGGGCGGCTAAGGCAAGGAAGGAGCAGAACCTGGCCAGGAAATTAGGAGAGGGAAAAGGGTTCTTTAGATACATTGGGGAAAGACGAAGGTGAAGGGCAGATTAGCAGGATTAAATCAGGGGAGAGATGGGCACAAGTCCCAGAAGAGCAGGCTGAGGTACTAAATGAGTACTCACCCAGTTTTCACCAGGCAAAATGGGATGCTGCATCATACATGGGAGGAGACAGAGATAATGAGGAGGGGGGCCCCACCAATCCGGCAGGTCTGGGGAGAGGGGGGCATCACTGGTGGGGGAGGGCTAACAGGAAGAAGAGGTATTGAAGTGGAAATCACAGCAGAGAGAGTGAGGGAAGCCCTCAGCCCCTTAAGACGGAGAAAGCACCGGGCTGGATAAATTACATCCTAGAGTGCTGAAGGAACTTGCAGATGTCCTGGTGAAACCCTGGCAGAGCTTTCACCACTCTCTGAGGACAGGGTGGGTGCCCCAAGACTGGAAGGTGGCGACGTAGTGCCTATCCACAAGGGGGATCAAGGGAGCTGGTAGGGAACTACAGGCCTGTCAGCCTGACATCAGTGGTGGGCAGGTGATGGAGGGCATTGTCAAGGAGAGGCTAGGGGGGCCCTGGATAAGTCAGGGTGCCTGGATGATAGACAGCATGGATTCATCCCGGGAAATCGTGTCAGACAAACCTGGTGGAGTTCTATGACTGGGTGACAAGTGCCTTGGACCTGGTAGAGCAGTGGATGTCCTCTTTCTGGACTTCAGCAAGGCATTTGACTCTGTTCCTCATGTGGGCCTGTTGGATAAACTAGGAGAAATGGGGTGGAAACCAGATGATCCGATGGATAGGCAATTGGCTCCAGGACCGGACCCAGAGGGTCGAGTTGGTGGGATAATCTCTTCCCAAGGAGGGTCATTAGTGGGGTCCCACAGGGATCAGTCCTTGGGCCCCTCTGTTCAACGCCCATCGATCTGACATAAGGACAGGAATCAGGAGTGAGATGAGTCTCTTTGCAGATGACTCGAAACTGGGGGCAGTGGTGGATGGAAGGAGGAGAGGGTGGCCCTGCAGGGGACCTGGAGGCTCTGGAAAGATGGTCTAGAAAGTGGAAGCTGAGGTTTAATGCAGGAAATGCAAGGTACTCCACCTGGGGGCCAGAAACCCAGGCCAAGTGTACACCCTGGGGGGGAAATACTACAAGTCTCAATGGCTGAGAGGGACCTGGGGGTGGTGGTGGATGTCAAGATGAACAACTCTGAGACTTTTAGGAGGGCAGCAGCCAAGGCCAACAGGATGCTGGGATGCATCGCTAGGGGGATCACCTCCAGAAGGAGGGAAGTGATACTCCCTCTGTATAACTGCTTGGTGAGGCCTCACCTGGAGTACTGTATGCAGTTTTGGAGGCCACACTTAAAGAGGGACATTAACCTCCTGGAGAGGGTCCAGAGAGGGCAACCAAAATGATTTGGGGCTTGGAGGACAGGACCTATGAGGAGAGGCTCAAAGAGCCAAATATGTACACTTTGGAAGAGAGAAGGGACCTGGGGACATGATAGAGGTCCAGGTACATGAAGAGGGTAAATAGGGGAGGAACAGTGAGGGTGCTTCAAAGAAGGAGGAAGGGGCCACCAGAGGGCATGGGTGGAAGCTGAGGGGAAGATTCAGGGAGAAAGGAGGAGGTGCTACTCACTGAGGAGGGTGGTAGAGCCATGGAATGCACTATCTAGGGGCTGGTGGAGGCAGAGACAGTGGAGGGGTTCAAGAGGGGGTGGGACAGGTACAGGGGAAGGGTTCAGGAAGCAAAATCCAATGCAGCAAGAATATCCGGAACTGGGAAGGGAGAAGCCAGAGAAGGCGAGGGGGATAGCAAGGTCAGCACCCAGGGTGGGGGCTGACCAAACGAGCAGACACGAAAGACCATTAGGCCTATTCTGCTGGCATTTTAGTATGTTAGTATGCTTCCCCATGGCACATGCTTCTGTTAGGCAGCAGTTATTGGACCCATAAGACTATCTTGAAAACAGGTATAACATTCCACTGGGAGATCATTTCCTTGGAGATTTCCTTGCTTTAATGCTGGCTAGTGTAGCAGCCAGTTCCTAGCTTGTGAAGGGTTTGTCTAATCTGTTACTTTGATCCTGTGAGAGGGTTGGCAGGGTGAGATCAGCCATGAAGGTGTTCACCTCATGTGGCTTGGGTGAGGATTTGGATGCATATAACCTGGAATAAAAATCCAAAATGGATTTGATTGAACTGCACCCTGGCCTTGTCTGTTTAGTGGATAGTTTTATTCAGATGCAAACTGTTGTGAATCCCTATTGTAGTCAAAATGTATATTTATTGCTAACGACTACGTTATTACTGTTATGTATTCTATTCCAAAATGTACTACCCACTGTCTGTATCTTCCTTATCTGTATTCTTGTTTTATAATTTCATGTGATTAATTCCAGGTCACCCCTGAAAAAGGGTCT
Source organism: Neoceratodus forsteri (assembly GCA_016271365.2). Taxonomy (NCBI): domain Eukaryota; kingdom Metazoa; phylum Chordata; order Ceratodontiformes; family Ceratodontidae; genus Neoceratodus; species Neoceratodus forsteri. The sequence goes on from CM057453.1 coordinate 382,642,846, forward strand.
TCCTGAGGCCCAGTGGGTTTACTCAGTCAATAAAATTCAGCAAATAAATAAATGCACTTCTGATCTGTGACTAGATATCCACCTGCTCCTCTGAGGCCATGTATTCTTGATTTCTGTTGTCTTTTCTCAGTTGGTGTGTCAATAGCCTCCTGGGCTTTTCTTTTGCTTCCCAGGTGGCTTGGTAGTGCCACAACAGGGTATAAAACCTGAGTACCCCGAGGACTATGAAGCCCAGGAGAGATATCTGTATCTATATGTACTGCAGCAAGACTTCCAACTTGCCCTTATGTGGGGAACCCGGACCAGGACAGAGCCAAGACCTATGAGACAAACTCTGGTTCCACTCTAAAAACTGTACACACACTGACAGGGATAACAGGTTGGCCATCCCTCTGCCGAAACTAAACGGATGACCATACAGTAGCTAACAAGCCTACTAAATTAATTTCATGGACTGGTAAGTACATTAACTGGTCAGTCAAGAGCTGAAACATTATTGACCACCTGAAGAACCTGAGTGGGGGAATCACCTTCCTGCAGGAGATGCATCTGTTGAAGCAGGAGGGAGATAAACTTAAATTAGGGTGGGCAGAACAACATTTTACTAGCTCCTTCAACTCAAAGAGTGGAAAGGTGGCCATCCTCATCCATAAGGAGGTAGACTTAAAGTGCACCTTTACTCATAATGACTCAGAAGGGAGGTTTGTGTTTGTAGGAAAGATATTATGGTGAAGCTAGACCACTGTCTCTCTCTCTCTCTCTCTCTCTCTCTCTCCCGTGAGTGTATGGACGCAACCAGATTAACTCCAATTTCATTGCTAACCTCAGCCAGCTGCTGACAGAGAAGGAGAGGGGACAACTGTGGTGGTTGCATATATGGACACCTTGCTAGATGAGTTCCTTAACAGAAGCAACCCACTCCTCAAGTGGTATGAGATGACAGGCCTTGATCACTCTGTAGGAAGTGGCATTAAAGGCTAGAAGGGGAAGGAATCGGGTTCATTTCAGGGAAGTAACTGCTCATTGCTGATTTTGCTTCTTTCACTGCTTTTTGTTGATTTCACTTGGTAGCAGGTTGCTTTTTGGTTTCTTTTGGAAAGGTACCTGCTTTTGGGAGGGTTGCTGGTGCAGCTGATTGTTTCTGTTTTTTTAGTTTTTTTTTTGCTTGTGTATCTGATTGTTTCTGGTGGTTTGGAGGGGCCCTACACCCTTCCCACACCACCCCACCCCAGCACATCACTTCCTTTATACCCATAACTTGTGACATCATATGGTACCAGCTGACTACATATACATACTGTTAGCCAACATATTTTAGTACACAACACAGATACGCACCACAACCTGATGTAAATCTACATGCCTTGATACATTATACCACTAACAATTATTGATAGTACATAGCTATCAAATAAACAGGGAATAAAGGGGCAGACAAGTAAGAGAAAGGATAGGCTAAGGAAATGATGGGCATCAAGCAATTGAGTGGCTGCAGGGCAGCAGTGTTCAGGAGGACCTTGTGGGCACTGCAGTGCAGCCCCATCTGCAAGCACCTCTCTGTGTTAAGGGCAGAGTTTGCAGGACTCTGAGCAGAGTTAGCGAGGATCTGGGCAACCTCCCCCCACCCACAGAGGTGACCATGTCTGCCTCCATTCCCTCAGAAGATGCCGGTAATGAGGGATGGATGGACTACAGTGGGCTCAGGGAGGGTGAGGGAGGTGGGACAGAAGCACATCCCCAATCCGTGGCACAGCAGGATGGTCACAATGCATTTCCAGAAGTGGACACTAAGGGGGATAAGGAGTCATCCATGATGGAGCCCCAAGGGCAAAGAAAAGGAGAACACACAGGAGGAAGAAGCAAATCCTGTTTGGAGATTCCATCATTAGAGGGATAGAGCTGGGAGTGGGCAGCAATGGGGAGAGGGAGGTAGTGTGCCTGCCTGGTGGCACAGTTTGGAGGGAGGGCAGGTGGATCCTAGCGATCACTAGGGTGGTGGCAAGAAGGGGGAGCTGGATGTCTTTGTCCACATGGGGACAAATGACCTGGCAGGTGAGGGGACAGATGTAGGAAAAGTGCAGGAGGAATTTAGGAACCTGGGGTAGTGTCTTGGGCAAGTAGCATACTCTGTTACCTTCTCAGAGGTCCTACAGTACCTGTCCATGGCAAGGGAGGGGGCCAGACATCTGCACCATGAAATTCAACACATGGCTGAAAATATGGGGCAGAGATGAGTATGGCTTCACTGGGGACTGGGATCTGACCTGGAGGGATGAAGGACTGTATTCAGCAGATGGCCTACATCTATCCAGGGGAGCAAATGTATCCTTACTAAAAAGTTCAAATGCTTCCTCAATGAGCATTTAAACTAGCTCGGGGCAAAATCAATTAGGGGATAAAGGTACAGTAGCCCCCCCCCCCACATAACATATCTGAAATAAGTGAGAATCCAATTAGTACAAGGACACTATAAAACCTGATAAATAAATTAGATACAATTGTGGGGAGGACAGAAGATGGAACCCAAAAACATCATAGGGCCAAAAAATGGGAAAAGGAGGGTGAGTGCACAAGCTGGATAGTAATGTGCACAAATGCCTGCAGTCTGTTCAACAAAGTCCCAGACATAATTACATTAATGGAAGATGTAATCCTGGACATACTGTAGTAGTTATTACAGAAATATGGTACGCAGGGAACCATGACAGGGATATAGCCATACCAAGATACACACTTTTTTAGGAAGGATAGGAAAGGGAAAAGGGGAAGGGGGTAGCTATGTATGTGAAGGAGGGGATTAAAGCAACAGAGGCTTAAGGGTTACAAGAAGGAATAGAGGCACTGTGGGTCACTCTGAAGGTGGAAAAAAGGATATCCATTTGTACTGGAGTGATTTACAGGCCACCAGCACAGGGGAGGAATCAGATGAAGCTCTTGTGGAAACCATCCATAAAATAGCAGCCAAAGGAGAACTGCTACCAATGGGTGACTTCAACATGCCTGAGGTAAATTGGAGCACTCCGACTGCAAATAAAACAAAGCAGGAACTTCATGACTGCCCTGAATGGAGCAATCTTAAGACAGCTCTGTAGCAGAACCAACTCGTGAGGATGCTATACTGGATTTGGTCCTGACCAACAGGGACAGGATCACAGATGTGGAGGTGGGCAGTCCCCTTGGTACCAATGACCCCAGGACAGTATGGTTTAAGGTAACCACCATGGAGGAGGTAAGCCATACAAGGATGAAGGTCCTAGATTTCAGGAAATGTTATTTTTTTATTTATTAAATTTGTTAACCTGGTAGGGCCTCTGGGTTCCTAAGGTCCCTTTTTCAGGGGTGACCCAGAATTAGTTATATAGCGTGAGGCATTTATACAGTACAGTACATTTTTTAAACAGACAACACAAGGAAAGAGATACAGTGTTCCATGCAAGGCAGTATTACATACAGCAGGGTATTTAACTAACTAACAGAAATTTGTAGCAATCACAATACTATAAGACAGGGTTTGGTTGGCTAGTGTCACATAAATGCTTGGGTGGGTTAAGGGTAGAGGATGAACAAGAGAGGTATCGGAGGAAGAGAGAGGACTGTTCTGAGAATCAAGGTTGTTCACCGGGACAGGAACAGTGATTATGGTCCAGTGAATGCTTGCGTAGACCCTTCTGGAAATTCCCTATGGAAGTAGCTAGCTGAAGGTGTCCAGGGAGTTTCCAGGGGAATGCTAACTTTAAGAAGATACGTAGACATCATGATCTCAAAAGAGCCCTGGCAGCAGAAGGTACAGGGGGAGATAAGGAAAAACAGTGGTCTAGCTCAAGAGAGTCACAACAGAAGTAAAAGGTCACTGTGTCAAAATGCATAGCAAGAGTAAAAGAAAGAAAAGGCCATTATGGTTCCTGGAGGTAGTGGCCGAGAAAGTAAGGGAAAAGAAAAGAGCCTTCAGAAGATACAAGGAAACACAAAAGGATGAGGACAGAGAACAACATCTGGAGAAGCAAAGGGAATCTGGGAAAATAATTAGAAGGGCTAAACAAAGACAGAAGAAGGCATAGCCCAGGCTATTAAGAAAGGTGACAAGATGTTCTTCAGATACATTAGTGAGAGGAAAAAGACCAGAAATGGGATCGTCAGGCTGAAGAATGAAGGCACAGAAAGGGTGGAGGACGACCTAGAAAAGGCTGAGATACTGAACAAATACTTTTGCTCAGTATTCACCAGGGATGTGGAGGGTGAGGAACTGAGACTCATTAAGAAGGGGTATTCAGGGGAGGGAGGTAGACACCAGCCCATTCATTTTTGTAAAGAGTCCTAGAAGAACTCAGGAAAATAAAAGCAGATAAGGCAATGGGGCCAGATGGGATCCACCCCAGAGTACTAAAGGAACTCGGGGAAGTGCTGGCAGGCAACTGGCTGCCCTTTTCAATACATCACTAGAGGCAGGGGATGTACCTGAGGACTGAAGGAGGGCAGATGTGGTCCCTCTCCAGAAGAGTGGATGCAGAGAGGAGGCATAAAATTACAGGCCTGTAAACCTGACCTCAGTAGTGGGGAAACTAATGGAGTCCTTACTTAAGGAGAGGATTGTAAAGTTTCTGACGGATAGTGGGGCACAGGATCCAAGGCAGCATGGATTCTCAGTGGGAAGGTCCTGTCAGATGAATCTTATAGATTTCTTTGACTGGGTAAACAGGGTGGTAGATCAGGGAAGAGAGGTGGATGTGGCCTACCTGGATTTTAGCAAAGCCTTTGACACCGTCCTGCACAGGAGATTGTTAAATATATTGGGGAGCCTGGGAGTGGGTCCTACGGTGGTAACGTAGATTGGGAACTGGCTAAGGGACAGGACTCAGAGGGTTGTGGTAAATGACATGAAATCTGAGGAGAGGGAGGTGATCAGCAGGGCACTACAGGGTCAGTGTTGGAGCAGGCCTATTCAATGTCTTCATTAGCGACATCATTAAGAGGGAAAGGTGTGCCTCTTTGCAGATGACACCAAGATCTGCAACAGAGTGGACACACTGGAGGGGGGACGGATGAAAAAGGACATAAGCCTATTAGAGGAGTGGTCGGGAGTCTGCAAGTTGAGTTTCAATGCTAACAAGTGCAAGATCATGCACCTTGGTCACAGGAATCCAAGGAAGGAGTACAAGATGGGTGGGGAAATTCTGACCACCACAAGTCAGCAGAGAGACCTGGGGGTTATCATATCTAATGATCTGAAGGTGACCAAACAGCATGAAAAGGCAGTGGGGAGAGCAAACAGAATGTTGGGGTGCATAGGGAGTGGCATAACAAGCAGGAGGAAAAAGGTGGTGATGCCACTGTACAGATCTCTGGAGAGGCCTCAGCTGGAGTACTGTGTCCAGTTCTGGAGACCACATCTCTGGAAGGACATTGACAAAATAGAAGCAGTCCAGAGAAGGGCAATGAAGATGGTACATGGACTGCACCAGAAGCCCTACGAGGAAAGACTTAAGGACCTTACTATCTATTCACTGGAGGAAAGAAGGGAGAGGGGAGATATGATAGAGACTTTCATGTACCTTAGGGGAATAAACAGAGTACAGGTGGAAAGCACATTTCAGAGAAAACTGTGCACAAGAGCAAGGGGGCATGATATGAGGCTGAAAGGTGGAAGGCTCAGGGGTATAGTTAGGAAGTACTTTTTTACTGAAAGGGTGGTGGAGCTGTGGAACAGCCTTCCAGCAGAAGTGGTGGTGGTGAAAACAATATGGAGGTTCAAGAATGCATGGGATAGACATAAGGGTTATCTTGGAGATGTGCAGTTCAGGAGAGCTGCAGATTAAATAGGATCTGGGGCTGCAGCAGCGAGTAGGGAAATGGACAGACTAGTAGGGCTGTATGGTCCTTTTCTGCTGACAGATTCTATGTTTCTATGAACTGGTGGAGGAGACTGACACAGTAGACATATGGTACTTGATCAACCAGAGGGGAGGGACTACATGTTCTACTTGAACCCCCACAAGGCATATTACAAAATAAATTACTGAATTCCCCCAGTTAGTTAGATAGTGGATATTACAGAGGCTAAAATAGTGATGACCACCATATCTGATCATAGCCCTTTTCATTGTTACCACCAGATCAGGCACTACCACAGAAGGGAAAATGGAGATTTAATGTCTCACGTATCAAAGATTCAGACTTCTGCAAACAGCTCTCCTAAGATATAAAATAGTTCCTGGAGCAAAACAAGCCTATGGATACCACAGCCTCCATAAGACGGAATGCTTTAAGGCTTTCTTCTGGGGCAAATGTATTGCAAATCCCTCAAGAGTAAATAAGGCTAAAGTATAGGGACCCAGTTCTCAAAACCCCCGACACAGTGCAAGGGGCTTGCACCATAAAGAATGGCGCAAAGTGCTGCTTGTGCTAAAAGATGTGCTGGGAGATAGTCACAAAGGCAGCCTGGGTCAACCACAGGCTGTCTGCACCAAACAGTGCTTGCACCATCCGTGTGCCAACAAGCGGGCTGCAGAATGGCATTAGGGAGCATGTGTCAGATGCAAGCTGTAGCATCTCCTAAATCGGGATTCTCAAAACCCTCCTGAGGGGGAAATTCTAAGTATGCTTACACCAGGCTGGTCTAAGAGTGCTTAGAATATCACTCTCTGGGAGGGTTTGATTTTTTTTGCCACTATCAGGGCCCCCAATCATCATGTGCTGCAGCCCTCTCTCAGCCATGATGTGTCTGAATATTGAAATGTTATAAAATATAATTCCCTGGTCATCTAGCGGCCCCCCCAACCCCATCTGCCTGAATATTTCAATAATAATAAACATTTCCTGATGAGCTAGCACCCCCCAGCCCTGATCTGCCCAAGTATGTAAATGTTAGTAAATGTTCACTGGTGATCTAGCAGGCCCCCCACCCCAGCCCCGATCTGCCCAAATATTTCAATGTTAAAAAATATTCCTTGGTGATTTAGTGGTCCCCCATCCCCTATCTGCCCAAATATTTCAATGTCAAGAAAATTAGTCCCTGGAGATACAGTTGACCCTCACCCCAGCAGGTAGTGCCCACCACCCCACTCCCCACAACTCAAACCCCAAGCCATTGACCAGCACAGCTTTCCTCTCACCACCATGACAGGCCACTGACTGAACTTTCACTGAGCGCATACTCTGAGCTGTCAGTCAGTAAGTGTGTGTACTGTATACAGTACACACTCAGTGACAGTTCAGTCAGGAGCTGGCCATGGTGGTGAGAGGATGGCTATGCTGGTCACTGGTCAGTCTGGTTAAAAGCGGGGTCGGGGCACCACTCAATGGGTGGGGGTAGGGACACTAGATCACCAGGGACTAATTTTCCTAACATTGAAATAGTCAGGCAGATCAGGGTTGGGGGGCCGCTAGATCACCAGGGAATATTTATTAATATTTTGATATTCGGGCACATCAGGGCTGGAGTGCAGCTAGCAATCAGAGACTTGCTAGACTGGTGCACAGTTGCTCCACAGCTTGAGGCAAACCCTCCAGATATGCTGTCTGTTTGGTGCATGGCCATGGTTGCCACAAGCCACTGGACTTTGCCGCTGAGACCCTGTCTGATAGAGAATCAGGAGCAGGGTCCCAGATGCTCAGGCATTGACACAAGCTACCTTTTGCTGCAACTTGTGTCAATCTTAGGGCCTTTTCAAATCAAGCCCAAGGACTGTGAGGAGCAAGAAACCTTCTTCAAAGAATTAGAAGCCAAGTTCAGAACAGCTGGCTACATCAACCAGGAGCTTATGGCTCAGGTAGTGGGGACCAGATTAAAGCTAGACCTGCACCTTCATCAGAAGGTGGAATTTTGGACCCTACAGCATTGAGAGACATTAGCAAACCTAAACAGTTGCAACCATAACAGGAATTGAGACATTACAAACACCCATAACTTGGCTGTAAAGAGAAAGATACAATAACTTTTAGCAGTGTGAACGTCTTTGCATTCTTGTTTCTGGTGAGGTGAGTCAAGTGGATGGAGTAACCCTAAAACTCTTCTACCCAAAGACCAGGCACCTTACATGTGAGTTCTTCTGGTAGACATTCCTGCTGTGAATCCTGGATTGGACCCAGCAGGTATGCTTGAGATGAGGATGGATAAACACCATCAGGTAACCTCACCTGAGTGAAGGGGTACTGTACCTAATGTACATTCAAATTATGGGAACATCTGGGCTTGGGCCTGAGTTTGCTGCATTCCACCTGCTCCCAGCCAGACTGAACAGTCCAACCGGGGTTACCACATTGGAAGGGTGAATTAGTATGCACTCTCTGTGTACCAGTGAGCTCGTATTGTGTCTCCATATTAGACCCAGTGGCTCCTCATCTTTGGGTCCCACCTCCATCTGCCCCACTTTGTTGCTAGATAGGCTGTGGAGAAGCTGGTAAGAACCTTACCTGTATGGGTTCCTCTCCTATCTATCCTTCCTCGCATGTAGTTGTATGAAGTGCTGCTTTGGGACTCATCCCCCTGATTTAGAAGAGTGGGGTGATTACATCTGAGAGGTAGTATGCCTTACTTCCCCTCCCCCCAATTGGAGTGCTTCATCTTGCTGTGCATGACCTCTCACTCCTGAGTTTTCAGGTCTTTGTCCAGGCTGGGACCTCTGCTTCTTCCTCTCGGTCTCTTCAGGCATAGATATCTGGGAGGGCACTAACCTCTAGTATGCTAAGCATGCCTAGCAGTACTCTGGGGAGAGGGAGCATCCAGATTATGCCCATGTTGTATTCTATCTTCCTTGCCTCACATAGTTATGTGGAGAACTGCACTCATGGGGTGCAGTCAACAGAGGCAGGGTATTCCCCCTCACCACATAGCTACTCAGGGGGTGGCTCAGTTCTGGAGAAGCCAGTGGCCATGGGAGGATGTTCATCCAAATGCAGCCATGGTGAGTTAGAGTCAGGTTGTTTACATTATCAAGCTAATCTGGACTGTGAGTTTGGGAGTACACATAATCAGAGAAGGGGGAGGTGCATTTTGGAGATGTGACAGTACCAGGCTGTGTCTGGCTGAAAATGAAACCCTTGGATCATGGGTAGCCACCATCCATCTGTGCAAATACATTGTGTTCTTGGTGGGTGCTTAGTTTATTTTCTTGCTCCTGACAACCAGTGGTGTTTTTGTTGTCCTTCCATTCATCCCCTTCCCACTGTTAGTTCCCCATCCACTGTCCCTCATCCCTCAGTTCACTTTCAGTCCTGAGTGTGATTCTGAGATGGGTTGCCCCTATACTTCTCCGTAACCTGAGAACAATCCACTATCAGTGGCTGTGGTGTGGTCAAGGCGTTCACAAAAACTAGCCTCAGAGCCAACCTCCTGTTCTGGTCTCAGTGTCTAGTAGAGCGTGTGCTGCACTAAAAAGATTGATCATATACTTGTTAGAGGCACAGCCACCAGTGGGTCACATGGTGAGCTCAAGGCAAGATAAAGGCTCTGTAGAGCTGAGCCATTAGGGTGGTATCAGGGGGGCTTAGTGTTCCCCCAAGTGTTACTGGCTACTAATGGCTTGCCAATGTGACCACATCTTTTAACAGCCTCACCAATTTGATCTTACTTGCAGCCCTGGGATGCACTGGTGCTATGTCAGGAGTCAAATCCCTGTATTGTTTTTAAATCCACATCCCAGTATAGTTCACACCACCTCCTGAATTAGTGTTTACCAGGGGGTGGGCTGAGTGCAGAATAGCAATGTACTGTGCGAATGATCATGTAATTCACACAGTCATGCATTTCAGCAAGCTTTATCAGCTGGTCACTAAGGGGTGTGGCTTAAGCAGACCAAACTATCAAATCAGTAACTGTCCATCATTGACAGCTCACTGGTGCTTTTCCACCCTTCCTGACAGCCCCCTTTCCCACGTCCAGCAAAAGTCAGCTTGCCCAATATGAAGAAGGCAAATTCCACTCCCTGCTGGCACCACTGCTACAGTTTGGCAACCCCAGCCCCCCTATACAGTTGACACAATTAAACTCAAGATCTTAGATGTAGCCTACTTCTCCTGGCCTTGCGACTGCCCTCATTCTACTCCAGACAAGAACATTTGCTCACCTGAGCTGTTTAGTAATGTGGGGATGACTATCCAGTGAGAGCAAGGGGCCTAAAAAAGGAAGGGAACTGGACATTCCACATACTAGTATATGCTGACAGGAGGGAGATTGCCAGGCCTGCCATGGTGAGACAACCTCATACCTCTGAACCAAAAGGGTTAGACATTTGCTTTAGAAGCTGGTGACCCGGGTTCAGGAATGAACTCAGGTCATCGGGGTGCCAGCATGGGGGGGGAGGAGCAGGATCAAGGAGCCATATGGCAGGTCTCCTCTCCTGGGGGAGGTGGTAAACCTCCCATAGTCCTGCTGCCATCTAGTGGAGGTCCAGTGTTGGTGCAGGTGGTGGGGGCGACATGAAGGGAGGGCGCGTGCATGCCAGAGATGGGAGTGGGAGAAAAATGGGGCCAAAACCTTAATAAAAATATATATCAGAGAAAAAAAGAAGTATATTCTTCAAGAGGCAAGTTCTTTTTTTTGTGTTTAATAGTTTATTTTGGTTCTCCAGTATAAGGTTAACAGACAAAGGTAGAATTCCACAGTTAACCTGTCCAGGGTTACCCCTTGGAGATACAACTCTAACAAGCAATGTAATGTCCAACAGCTTGTATATAATAGGTGAACATGCTAACTTATAAACTGGTACAAAAATAGTGTTGAAGAGGCAATTCATGATAAAAACAGTCAGGCAAGCAGTTCAGGTTTTGGACTAGGCTTGAATGAAGTGTGTCCACCTCTTCCCAGTGTTGGGACTGCTTAGTCTGGGGTATGATCAGTTGGGTCACTGGGTGCTGCCTCTGCAGGTGTCAAGGTGTCTGAAATGATATCAGACCATGATTGCTGCCAGTCCTCTGCTGGGTTTCTGGATGGGATGGGATGGGTGCTTGTTTGTCCATTGTGCCACAGTATTCAGTTCTAGCCTCAGAAGGCATATCCTGCCCCGCCTGTTTGGGAGCTGGTTCCTCCACAGTGTCCTAGCTATGAGAGAATGATCCTGATTCCCTGTAACCATCCCTTCTGGATGCCAGTTGGGTGTTCAGGAACTTCTTGTGGTCCCTGCCCCCTGGATCACTTTGTACAGGATGTCTGTCAATCCTTTTCTTGGTGTCTACTGGTGCTTTGAGGGTCACTAGTTTGGAATGGGTCCTGGGAGTGGTTATGTGAAGCAGACAATTGTTTCTTTGGGCTGATAGCTTTCCTCAGCGACTGGAGGCTTTGGGCTTTCTCTGGCCAGTGCCTTTGTATATACATAGCCTCCTCCACCAGTGTCTTAAAAGTATTAGCCACCGTATTTCTCATTTGCTTTACCCTGGCAGGGTATTGCAGTTTGTAGGTGACACCCAAATCTTGTAGCACTTTTCCCACAGTGGTGTATTATTTTCTCAAAGCTGCCAGCTTACAGGAATAGTCATTGAACATCAGGATCCAGTGACCATCTGAAATCAGTGGTCCCTTTTTCCTTGCCAATGTGAGGAGTCTCCTTCTCTGGAAAATGCAGAAGTTTGGCCAAAATTTGTCATAGCCTGCTACCTGCCCTGGATGGGGGTGCCAAGGTCCAGTAAGCCCATTCTATTTCCAAAATGGGTCTCCCGGAGCAGTGCAACAGCTTAGGCAGTTTCTTTCTGCAAGAAGAGGGCTGCATCTGATTTCTTCAAACCTTCAGGGAAGCCTAGGATGTGGATATTGTTCCTACTGCTCTTGTTTTCTGTGTCCTGTGTGCTGGTTCAAAGAAGCCCCACCAGACACTCAAATTCTGTATCCTGGCTTCATGCCTCAAATCTTTATTGCCAATGTAGGATAGAAATGTGTCAGTATCCTTTTGCTTATTTTGTAAAATCTTGACCTTATCTTGCAGGTCAGCAACAGACATTTTTGAAGAATGAAATTTTGTTTAACACCTGTCGAAGCATTCCCTTAAGTATCAACACATTGCTCACCAATATAGGAGACTATGGGCCCACCATGGTCATCATTGAGGTGCTGAGAGAAATTCACTGAGGGAGCCAAACTTCAGATGATAACTTCTTAGGCTAAGAGTTGAACAGCTGAGCGTTGAAAACAAATTTAGTTTCACAAAAATCAGCTTTAACACATTCTTAAGTTTGGTAGCTGTAGCTTACATAGAAACAGAATTTGATGCCAGATAAGGATCGCTTAGCCCACCCAGTCTTCCCATTTTCCTACCTAATGGATAAGTTGCAGATCCTAGTTAACCAACAGCCTACTTCTTCCTACCCCCACACCCTAGAATTGCCTTATGACTGTCCCATGCATTCTTGAATTCCCCCACTGTTTTTGACTCCACAACCTCCTCAGGAAGGCTGTTCCATACATTCATAACCATCTCCATGAAAAAATACTTTCTCACATTACCTCTGAGCCATCCCCCCTCAATCTTCAAATTGTGTCCCCTTGTTCTTGCGCACCACTTTTTCTGAAAGATGCTACTATCTTGGAATTTGTTGATTCCCTTGAGGTACTTGAAAGTTTCTATCATGTCTCCCCTCTCCCTTCTTTCCTCGAGGCTATACATATTAAGCTCCTTAAGTCTCTCTTAATATGTCTTCTGGTGCAGACCCTGTGCCATTTTAGTTGCCCTCCTCCGAACTGCCTCCATCCTGTCTCTGTCCTTGCAGAGATGGGGCCTCCAGAACTGGATGCAGTACTCCAGATGGGGTCTCACCAACTGTCTGTACAGTGGGATAACAACTTCCTGTTTTCTACCGGTAATGCCTCTCCCTATGCATCTCAGTATCCCCCCAGCCCTCCTTACTGCCCTCTCACATTGCTTGCCCACCCTTAGGTCATCTGATATGACTACCGCCAGGTCCCTATCCATTTTTGTTGTTGTTAGTGTCTCACCCCCATTGTGTACTCTTCCCCTTGGTTTTTGTTTTCCAGGTGCATTGTTTTGCACTTCTTAGCATTGAATCTAAGCTGCCATACATTTGGCCATTCCTCCAGCCTTGCCAAGTCCTTTCTTATCCTTTTCACCCCACCTTGAGTATCAACTCTTCTGCTGATCTTTGTGACATCTGCAAAGAGGCATACTTTTCCTTCCAGTCCCTCTGCAATGTCACTTATAAAAGACATTAAAGAGGACCGGTCCTAATACTGAACCCTACGGTACCCCACTAGTAACCCCCCTTTCTTCAGAGTGGACTCCATTTACTATTACCATCTGTGTCCTATTATCCAGCCAATTCTTTACCCAGGCTACCATCTTGGGACCCACTCCCAGGCTGGCCAGCTTGTATATTAATCTTTTGTGTGGGACTATGTTAAATGAATGCCCTGCTAAAGTCTAGGTAGGCCATGTCCACAGCCCCTCCTTGACCTATTACTTTAGTCACTCAGTCAAAGAAATCTACTAGATTCGTCTGACATGACCTTCCCTCTGTGAATCCCTGCTGCCTTGGGTCCTGTGCCCCTCTGGCCTCTAAGTACTCAACAATTCTTTCCTTCAGAAGTGATTCCATCATTTTTCCAATCACTGAGGTTAAACTAACAGGTCTGTAGTTTCCTGCTTCTGCCCTGCTCCCACTTTTGTGAAGTGGAATAACATCTGCCCTCCTCCAGTCCTCAGGTACCACCCCATCCTCCCATGATTTGTTAAAGAGGGTAGTCAGTGGTGTCACTGGTTCTACCCTTAGTTATTTTAGAATTCTGGGATGAATCACATCAGGCCCCATTGCTTTGTCCACCTTCAGTTTTAAGAGTTCTTTCAGAATCCTTTCTTCTGTGAATGGGCTGGTATCAACCCCCCATATCTAGAGTGTTTCTTTTGTTTGGTTTTGGTACTTCCCCCTCTTCATTTGTGAACACTGAGCAAAAATATTTGTTTAGTATCTCTGCCTTTTCACAGACACCCTCTGTGCACCCCTACTCCTCTTTGTTAAGCCTCACTATCCCTCCCTTGGTCTTCCTTCACTCCCTGATGTACCTATAAAAGATTTTATCCCCCTTCTTAACTGAGTTGGCTATCTTTTCCTTGATTTAGGCCTTTGCTGTTCTGACTGCCTTCCTAGCTTCCTTTTGCTTTAACTGATACAGTTCTCTGTCCTGCTTCTTCTGTGATTCCTTGTACTTCCTGAATACTTTCTTTTTCTCCCTAATCTTCCCTGCCATCTCCTTTGAGAACCATAGTGGTTTCTTACATCATTTTGTTTTATTTGCTTCACACAAAGGCTTGTTGCCCCTGTGATGGCAGTTTTAATTATTCCCCATTGGTCTTTCACCCCTCCTTTTTGCCCATTTGCTAGTGCATTCATTAGGCACTCACCCATTCTGGCAAAGTCAGCCCTCCTGAAGTCCAGTACCTTTTTCTTTGTATGGCTTTACTCTACTGCTGTGTTTATCATGAACCATACTGTTCGATGGTCACTAGTTCCCAGATGGCTACCCACTTCTAAATTTGTGATCCTCTCTTCATCTCCATCTGAGAGTACCAGGTCTAAGATTGTTCCCTCTCAAGTGGGTTCCAATACTAATTTTCTAAAGCATGCCCCCTGTAGGGCATCTAGAATGACCCCACTCTTGGAAGTGGCTGCTGCAAATGCACTCCACTTAACATGTGGCATATTCAGGTCCCCATCAGCAATATCAGCTTGAAGTCCAATTTTGGGATGTTTTTGGTTATTTTAGATGGCTGTTTGGAGCAGTTTATGCTATCATCCTGCTCCATGGCTCATGCATGAACCCCACCCTTGCCCAGCTTAACCTCAACTCGAACAAGACCTTTGATGTGGGATCTGTATATGGCCCTAATATAGAGGAGTCAGGCTTTTACCAAAAACTCTCTCTACATATGGCCCAGCTCCCTGGTCCATGGATTTCGTGGGGGAATATAACTGTGGTCAGGATGCTATCCTAGAATGGCCCAACAAAGCCCCAATTCCAACCTTATGTAATGATATGGTTCTGCAGGCCCTGGAGTCCACTTACAACCTCATAGACATATGGAGACAACACAATCCCCAGGGTAGGGTGTACAGTTTCTTTTCACAAGCCCATCTGTTCAATGCCAGGATTGATAGGCTTGTGGTCACTCCATCTGTCATCTCCAAAGTGGAGTCAGTAGGCTACTTGCTGATAGTTGTGTCTGATCACTTCCTACTAGCAGTGAGCATCTCACATGAACCTATGTCCATAAGCCCTGGAGATTAAACTCTCTTCTCTGGAAGAACAGAGAATACAGAGAATTGATCTCACAAGCAATCCCAGACTTTCTGGCAAACAATAAAAGAGGGTAAAACTCCAACTCCATGCAATGGAAGGCCATGAAAACATTAGTAAGAGGGTAGATCATATCCTTTGCCAGCCACAAAAATAAGTGTGAGGATCAGGAAATCATGCAACTGAAGCAAATGACAGTGGTTTATGATAGAATGCATATGCTCAGACTCACATCACCCATGTACCAAGTTTTTCAGAAGATAAAATGGATGTCCAGTAACCTTGACAGTGCAAAAATAGGGCCATTTTACAAACTGAAACCGGACAGTATTGTGATGGAGATGGGGAAAGGAAGTACCTGGCATGTTAGCTAAAATGCAAGGAAGCTGAAAGAACAAGTTGACCAGCTGGCTGATGGGAGAGGGGGAATCGATGTGGACCAAAAAGCATTTTGCTTTTTTAGAGACTTGCATTCCTCAGCAGTTTCCCCTTCAATCTCCCAGGTTGACGTCTTCCTTGTAAAAGGTAGGATAACCCCCATGTCACCCATAGCCTCCACAGCTCTTGACTCTCCTCTCACTAAATCAGAGATAGTAAGAGCTGCTGTCTAAAGGGACAGAGGGGAGATAATGACTTTTTAAAATCTCTGAAGTCTTGTTGCTTGACCACGTACAGGACATGTTGCTGGAGATCCTTGAAAAATGTGTGATGCCTCATTCCACATAGTTAGCCATTATTACAGTGCTTCCTAAACAGGACAAGGACTCCACACTGTGCAGGATTTCATATCACCCCATTTCTTTGTTGATGACTGATTATAAGATCATGGCAAAAGTAACAGCAAACTGTCTAGCGACAGCACTCCTCTCCTGTATACACCCTGACCAGGCGGGGTTTGTCAAGTGCAGAAAGGGAAAGCACATTTGCAGATCCCTGAACATCATCCAAAATTGGTCTATGAAAGCAGGTAGTCATGGAGCAATGGTCCTTGTGCTGGATGCAGAAAAGGGCTTTGACCATATGGATTGGGGGTACATGTTCAAGGCCTTGAGGAAACATGGAGTGAGGAACAATATGGCAGAGAGGATCAGGACCTTGTATACCTCCCCCATGGCCCAGATACTGCTCAGTAGTTTACTTACCCAAACATTTGAGCTGTGACGGGGGGGGTGAGGCAGGGGTGTCCCGTCTCCCCCTTCTATATGTCCTGTCCCTGGAACCACCACTGGCAGTGGTAATTCGTGATGACAGTCCTATCAAGGACATGGGAGGGATAGCATAAGGTGTCCAAGTTTGCTGATGACTTGCTCTTGTGCTTACAAGACCCAACTGTTGCTCTACAGGCCATCCAGGCCTTCCTATTGAAATATGTGGTACTCTGGGGCCACAAAATCAACTGGACAAAGAGTGAGATTATATCTGTTCATATTAAGGTTATACTAAGGTTAGAAGAAAGAGCTAGTAGGCCGAGGTCCGTAATGCTCTTATGCTAGGCCATAGAGTAGAATGATAAGTCATACCCAGACATAATTAGCGTGTTGAGACAATGTTTAAAAATCTCTTTAGTATTACTTGTTACTACATCAGATGGAAGTCTATTCCAAGGCCCAATAGTTCTTACAGAAAAGAAAAAACTTACGATTATTATGTTTAAATGGTTCACCAGTTAACTGGAGGAAATGACCTCTAGTATTATGTATTGATGGCTTGAAAGAAAATCCTAACTCAGTCATGATATAGGGGTCATGAATAAAGTCATATAGGAGGAGAAGGTTACCTCTAATGCGTCTGATAGTAAGAGGCATAAGTTTAAATGTATCCAACCTAGACTCATAAGATGAGGATTCGAGACCAGGTATTTTTTTAGTGTATTTTCGCTGAACTAAGAGAGTAACTATCTGATTTTTTAAAAGGACACCACCACTGTGAAGCATATTCAAGATGGGGATGGACATAGGACCTGAATAGGGGTAATAATACCTCCTGGTCTTGAGATCTGATATTACACAAAATAGACCAAATAATTTTATTAGATGTACTAATAACCAAATGCATATGCTTGGAATATGTTAAATTGTCTGAAATAGTTATACCCAAATCCTTCTCATCATTAGTGGCACATAATGGTAAATCATCCAGAATATACTGGAAGTTTAAATTATTGGATCCCAAATGCATTACTTTGCATTTTGTAGAGTTTAACTTCAAACCCCATTTGTTAACCCAGGTACTAACAATATCAAGATCATGCTGAATACATGATATTTGGTCTAAATTAGAACATGGTCCTCCGATCTTCACATCATCTGCATATTTAATTGTAAAAGAAAGGCAGGAATTAGTTAAATCAGATATGAAAGCCTGAAAAAGATGGGCCGAGAACCGAGCCCTGTGGAACACCACTTAAAACTTTACCAAAGTTAGAAAATGCCCTATTAATCATCGCCTTTTGAGTTCTATTAGAAAGCCAGTTATGAATCCATGTAATTGTAGGACTATTACTACCAAGACCTGTGAGTTTTTGAATTAGATCCCAGTGTAGCATGGTGTCAAAAGCTTTACTGAAATCAATAAAGACAATGTCACAGGCTAACTGGTTATCCAAACAAGAACTAAAATGTTCATAAAAACAAAGCAAATTTATCAGACAGCTTCTACCCTTCTTGAAGCCATGTTGTTCTAAATCAGATGCATCAATAATAGGGGCAATAATATCCTTAAGTAGACTTTCTAATACCTTACATAAGGATGAGGTCAAACTAATCGGCCGATAGTTTTCCCATAGATGTTTGGATCCCTTCTTATGTATAGGCACCACAAAAGTCTCTTTCCATTCACTAGGGATAAATTATGTTGTAAAAAAAGATTGAATAAAAGTTTGAGTGGAAAGGCAATATGTTCAGACAATAGGTAAAATAAATGCCCTGCTATATTGTCTGGGCCTGAACAAAATTTATCTTTTAGTAAGTGTAGTTTTTTAAGAATTGACTCAACTGAGAATGTAATAAAAGGACCTGATGGTGAAAACATAGGTTCAGGTGACTGAACTTCTGATACAGAGAAAACTTTGCAGAATTCCATATTAAATACATCAGCCATAGCGTTAGGCTCATGAATAAGTATATTATCTGTTGTAAGAGGCCCCACCATTCTTGGACTTTTCCTGAGAGAGTTTATATAAGAGTAAAATTGTTTGGAATTTGACTTACTAGCTATTGTTGTCAATTTCATTTCCCATCTAGATTTGGCCCTATGGATAACTAATTTACACTTCCTACTTGATTTCAAATAGGAATCCCAATTAGAAGTTGTCCGATTTTTAACGTAGTTATGATGTTTTTTAATTTTTATATTAATTAAACGTTTGATGTTTTTATTCATTCATCTAGGAATCTGTTTCCCATTAGAATTCTTATTTTTAGATGGAATATAAGTCTCACGAAGAGTCGAAATAAGTGATTTGAAAAGAACCCAACTTTGATATAAGGACTGGTTATCAAAAAAGGATACTCAGTTTATTTGTCAAGGTATAGATTGATACTATGAAGATCAGCTGTGTCATACAGGTATATAATTGAAGAATTAGTATTAAAGACAATATGTCTCTGTAAATTAAATAAAATAGAGTTATGATCACTGCTGCCAACTGGTGATGAAATATGCACATACCTAATATCTAAAGCGGTACTACTCAGGACAAGATCTAATATATTATTACCTCAGGTGGCAGAAGTTATCCATTGCTGTAAGTCCAATTCCAAGCAAGTGGGCAAAAATGCATTACTAATACAGCTAGATGCTGTGAATGACTGCCAATTTATATCTGGAAGATTGAAATCCCCTGTAATAATAACATAACCCATTTGAGTAGCTATTTCAAATTCGGAAAGAATGGCATCTATTGGTAGAAGAAGTCACTCAGAACCTCATGGGGCTTCAAATGATGGACAAAATTAAATATGTGGGGGGATCATCATCCAAGCGAATTTTAGCCAGTTGGTTAATAAAAACATTAATTCACTACTGAGCAAACTTGTAGATGACTGTGACCAATGGCATGCCCTGCTCTTCTCTCTGTTAGGGAGAATCAACACAATTAAACTACAGATTCTTCCATGGTGCCTATACTTTTTTCAGGCTTTGCCAGTCCTCGTCTCTGATAGGATCTTTAACCATCTTGATACTATAATGCATACATTTCTTTGTAATGGCAAAAGCGCCCACATATGTAGGAACTTATTACAACTCCAGTCTAGGCTGGAGAGGCATTACTACTGAGCATCACAGCTAACCTTCAGCCTCACTTTGGAGAGCCCTGAGGCCCTAGCTTGGATGAAGCTTGAGGAAATGGAGCTGTGACACAATGTTCAAACAGGATGCCAATCCCCTGCCCTGAAGTCCTCTTCCATGCCTGCCATTTCCAATCCCTTTTCCAAAACTACAGTCTGAGTTTGATATTCAAACACAGGTTGTTATCAGTTCCCCATGGATTATCCTCCCACTCCTTAGTCACACCAACATTAAAGGCCAACTGAACTACTCAATATGCATGCATAGAGGATTGCTTAGGTAGAGGAAGAAAGGCCTGCAGCTATATGCAGGATGTAAGCTGATGCCCTTTCGGGAACTTAAATGTATGCTCTAGTGTGGTCACTGTACTAGTTAATGTGCCAGGAGGAGGTACACCCTCCCTCCCTCCTACAGGAAAAACTTACAAGCCACAGCCCAGTGCTAAAGCCCTATTAGTATATTATGGAATGTTACAGGGAGGGAAGGAATCTCCTATGCTAACATATTAGCCAATTGGGAGTATGATCTAGGTACTAAAATAGCCCCCAAAGTTTAGTCAGTGGCAGTACGCCACTTAAATAATTGCTGCAGAAGCAATAAACTCCAATATTTTCAGTTGAGCATCCTTTATAGAGCCTACATTTCACCAATGAAACTGCACCAAATGTACCCAGAGATATCCCCCACACACACTCTAAGTGCGAAGCTGAAAATGGCTCTTTCATCCATATAGCGTTAACCTGCCCCAAGATATTGTCTTTCTGGAATGGTGTGCACAGCATTATGGCGCGGGTTCTGGGGTGCTAACCTCCGAAATCACCCACTGAGTAACTTAGTAGGGTGGATCTCAGTAGGGCCTCTATAAAGGAGAATCCATCTCTATAGTCTATAGTGCTGGTGAATGCCAGGAAGTCCATAGCTCTGTCTTGGTTGGCTGCAGAGCTCCCTTCAATTCAGTCATTGGAAAATAATCTGAGACTCTGCCTCCAAATAGAGAGAGTGCAGCTGACTGCTAATGGTGACCCTTCTAAATACTAGGGCTGTCAGAACCCACTGTAGTTCTGTATTCTGGTCTAGTACTTCGACTTCTAGGGTTCTAATCTTCTTTGGAACTTGACCTCTTTGTCTTTAGGACTGGAGAGAAAGTAAAAATAAAGTTATTAAGAAAAGAAAAAAAAACAAATAAGAGTCCTACCCCAATAGCACAGCAATACTATTGTTTCACTGCATGTGCAGAAATGAGAAACGCTGAGCCTTTTGAAATGCAAATGCCAAATATCAAAATTCCATGTATTTGGCACATCTGCATATGGCACCCCATCCTCATATAGGGGCTTATTCATGTACGAACATGCAAGAGGGGGACACAGCTCCACAACCAATTGAGTCCTGTGTGGGGGCTGCATTCACCAACACTGGCCCCCACCTCGCTCCCATACACAGACCCGCCTCCCCGGCATGCAGGTCCATGGGGATAGGCAGGTGTGGAGCATGGACTGTGATGGGCAGTCAGTCGACTGCCCAGGCAGGGACCCTCAGTGGATTCCTTACATGCCTCTGGTGCCATGTTGCTGGCTGGCATGTAGAGCGCTGACCGATCTGTTGTGGGAGGTCACCCCCCCACCTGAGCCGGGACTCCAGATGTGCCCCGATGGCATCGGCTGCTTTGTTGGGGGTGCCGATGCCCCCTGCCGTGTCTGGAGGCAGCCTCCCTTGGGGAAGCATAGCCAGCCCCGGTGGTGTAAGGCTGCCTCCCAGATGCAGATCCAGGACCCCCCATGCACAGCACTCCACGGTGTTGTAATGTCATCGAGTGCTGGCTTGTCCCTCACACCACTCCCCGGCCCACCCCTGCATGGAGCTCCATAATTGGCTGAGGTATCGGCATGGGGGCCGCATCTGGGTGATGAATGTGGTGGAGTGGGCGCCGTGGGTGCGTGTGGCTGCACAGTGGCTACACGCCCCAGTTAGGCAGCACATAGCCACCCCAGCTGTTTGTGAATAGGCCCCATTGTCTCTCTCTAAAACATTTTACAATGCAATTCCCAATAATTAGTTTGCTTTCTAGGCTGGCATCTCCTATTTGGAGATGTCTGAACAAAAAAATATTTTATTTAGTATTTAGAACCCTTAATACTTACAACCCATGGGTGTTACAGTTCTAAATTATAACTCAAACCCTTTGGTTCTATAAGGGTTCTAATCCTTTTAGAGCTAGTTCTGACAATTAAATATATATGTGGCCCACTGTCCAGAGCTACAGAATACAATATTTTACCCATGTAAGCCACCACACACTTGAGCTTAACAAAATACAGCTGCGTGTATATCACTCATTATACACTGGCACAAACATTTCTTGAAATCTTATTGGTCAGTGGCCACCTTGAACAGGGATGTCATCCCAGCATGACATCATTGTATCAAGGTCTAGCAGCCACATGACCTGCTCACATTTTCCACTGTTGGTGGTCACTATACCCTCTCTAAAACAAACTCCCTCCCACCATCTCACAGTGTGTCCCCCACCACACAGCAAACAATAATTCTGTTTTCTTTTAAATTTTACATTAAACTACTCGGTGTCCCTGTAAAACCATTGTATCCTGGAATTAAGCCAAACTGCCACTTAAAGCATCTTCACAGAGGCCACACATGTAGCAGATGGATGTTTAAAAAGTCACTTATATTACTACAACTCCCTGTACTTCCTGTACCTTCTCTGATGCCCACCCAGCTCCTCTGTGACTCACCGCTCCAGTCCCACTGCCAATACAAGCATTCTTTCCCTGCTTCAAAAATTAGGCATTGTTTACAAGTCTACTCTTTGGTTCGACAGCATGTCTGTGTCTGCTTTTTAAAAGAAGGGCATGTGTCACATACAAATCATTGGCTCCACTCTTTACAGTGCACACTCAAGGTGGGATTAAGAGGCATACTGATTGATAATGAAGTACCGAAAGTCTTGGTCCTGCTGGTCAGCTCCCACATATAGTTGACACAGCTGTCAGTTCCTTAATCAGCTCCCTTTGAGAAGTATGACATAGCCACGTGTTGCCAACAGAATCTGTTGCAGATTTCTTCATGCAGGGCCTTGTGGGCCCTGCATGAAGAAAACAGATCATGACCCACCCTATTTGCTCAGTAGAGGGGGTGGGCATTAGGTTGACAACCACGAGGAAGACCCTACCACTGATTCGCTAAGACTACAGAGACCCAAAACTCTACATTTTTTCCCCTTTTGCTGCTTATGGGGTGAGGTTGGGGAATTAGGGTTGAAAACCTGAATACCACATTTCATAATTTTTTTGCATTAAGTTGAATCCTAACTGGTGCACTTACACAGTTTTTTGCAAATCATTTCTTTTCTTTTTGAAATACTAGAATAGTATACTCATTCAACAGATGCAGATGTGCAGGGCCATCTGGGCTTCTGCCAAGGAAAGATTCCATCTGCCTACAGATGAGCAGTGATGGATGTCATGAATTCATGGGGACCTCTGGTGGGCAGCAGAAGTGCAAGACCCCATGCAGCCACAAATACAGATGCATAAAGCAAAGAGTCCATCTCTCAATCAATGTACAGGGCACTCTGCCTCCACAGGTATAGATGTGGAGGGCCCTATATGAACATATGAAGAAGCCAATAGAAGAAAGCCATTTGGTCTATCAAGTGTGCTCATATTGCAGGGTTTACAGCTAGAGCTAAAGTCCCTGCTCTCTGACCCCACTCCTCCCATCCCCCACCCATGATCCTTACTTTCCCCTATGCCTATCCCAGCCTCTCTTAAAGCTGCCCACTGTCTTCAATAAGATGACTTCTTCCAGCAGTGCATTCCAAGTGTCCTCCATCCTCTCTGTAAAGAAGCGCTTCTTGACCTCCCTCCTAAACCTCCCACCCTCCAGCTTAAGACTGTGCCCCCTAGTGTTATGGTTGCCACTCAGTGTAAAGAGACTTTCTTATGCAAGGAGAAGAGTTCTCTGCACTGTATGATGCTGGTGTCTGTGCAGGAAACCCTGCACCTTTTCTTTCCTGCCTGGTGGGGTTGTGTTACATAAAAGTGCCATCCCCCCAGCCTCACCCCATCCAGCGGGCTCACTGAGCTCACCCACAAACTCAGCTCACCACCTCAGGATCACAAAATACTATTTGCTGGGGTAAAGGCTGGTACTATACACAACATTTTTTTTAAATTTGGACCCTAGATTTTCAAGATAGTTGTTTTATGACTCCCCCTTGCAAATATTGCACGTGACATTTGTAGAACACCTGCTAAAACATCATTTTGCACCACAAGAGTGAAGACACGTCTCATCTATTATTTAAATAGCAACACTTGTCATGTTTATCAGGTGGTGTAAAAAATGGCTATGCTAAAAGTTTGGAGTAAAAATAATTAAAATTATTGAAGTTACGAGTGAACAATAAAGTATTTCAACATACACTCATAACCTGGTCATTTTACCATATTTTTACATCAAATTTTCAACACAGTTTTCTTATTACCACACCTCATGACAAGGTAGGTGACATTTTTAAAATCTCAGACAAAACATGGTTTTGCAGAGTGACTGCAAAATCACCTTTTTTGCCATTAAGTATACTTTATTGAACATTTTCAATTAACATAAAATCACAACAATCAAATGGTTACAATACAGTAACATAAAATGACATCAAGAAAAAGAAACCTTATGCCCCTCCTCTAAACAACAACCCTACACACATGCTCCCCTCCCTATCCCTTTCCCCATGTGCAAT
The DNA here is from genome assembly GCA_016271365.2 of Neoceratodus forsteri. NCBI lineage: Eukaryota > Metazoa > Chordata > Ceratodontiformes > Ceratodontidae > Neoceratodus > Neoceratodus forsteri. The sequence goes on from CM057453.1 coordinate 382,667,130, forward strand.
TCCCTCCTCCCAAAAAGATTAGTAAATGATCTTACCTAAATGAAAAGATGGTAAATGTAATGCCGTCCAAAGAGAAATTACTATAAGGGGGACCTTTAATAAACAGGACACAATACCAATTAATAACCAAAATGACTGCTAAGGTCAGAATAAAGGGAGGACCAACAGTTCTGAAATCTCTTCCAGGAATGATTGGCATAAGCAACCATGCATTCCACATTTAATGCAGTGGGGAATTCATTCCATCATTCTCCAAAAGAAAGTTACTAATCCCCTCTTCAATGTCTTACTATTAGACGTCTAGTAACCACGGAGACAGTCACCATTTGTGTTCTCTGTTTAACAATGGGAATGGAGGAATAGTGGCCTAAAAGGCAAGTGACCTCAGACAAAAATGTGGAAAGGCCCAAGTATGGTGACATCCATATGTTAACAAGCTCCCAAAAATCATGGATCAATGGGCAGGACCATAATTTATGATGTAAGGTAGCCTCCTGCTGTCCACAGTTTTCACATATTGGAGAAGGACACTTGCCCATTCTATACAGTTCACTCAGGGTAAGAAAAATATTGTGCAGTACATTAAATTGGACCAATCTGAGGTGATCCTGTTTAACTAAGTGGTAAATATTGGACCACATCGCTCTTCAGGTGCTGTCTGAGAAGAGTCAAGACAACATATGCTTCTAATAGACGGCCACTGGGGAACGCTTAACCCAGGAGTGCTGGCCTATTTCATGATAAAGTTTGGAAACAGGTTTCTGACTCCTTGCCAAATCAGACAGAGAAATAAAAAGTTTACCTGCCACATCAGACCATGGTGCTGTGCCAAAAAGGAAAGAACACAGTAGTGGACCTGACAGAGCTTGAATATATACTTATAAAGGACTACACATTTATCCTGCAGATCTGGCAGTGACAGGACCATCCCTCCATTGACTAACTCTGATAAATATGGCTCCGGTGCTGGCCACCACCCCACAGGATGGATAGGGGTCTTAGCTATAACCAAGTTAAGTTTGTGCAATAGTGGTTGTGTCAAATCTTTCCAGACATGGAGACTCAAATAAAGGCAAAGCTGACAATGGGCCTTGATGTCCCAACCAATTGGAGAGTCTCGTAAGACCAACGGAATCCTTGATAAAGGTCCATACAAAGAAGCTACCATGGAAAATTTATACTTTCTGGCCAAGCTTTCGTCTAGCAATAATTGTAATTGTGGGTATTTTATTTAAGAGGTAATTAGGATTTTTATTTAGCTGTCTAGCAGTGAGTTTGATTCCCGCTTGTGGTATGTGTCATTTAGTTACCCCGGTCATACATTATTCATCCTCCGATCTCCGTGACCTTCGCCCTTTTTGCCCCCTCCCCTCCCATTTTCCACCTACCAGTGCTGTCGGGCGCTTGATATCGTACATGGGAAGGTTTGGGGTGGGTGTGGCAGAGGACATGGACATGGTAGGGCAAATGAATGGACCTTTCATATAGGGCTGGTTAAGTCCAGAAGCCACCCTGGGACAAAATGGAGCCTGGAACGTGGTGATCCATGTCTAGACCCCATACCCAAAGTCACCACCTGTTTGGATGAGCAAGTAGTCGGGATGGCTTCAGAGCCTTGTCCAACTCGGGCGGTGTTGTGCAATGCCAGATCTATTAAAAACAAGTCTGCTGTTATTTCTCATCTGGTTGGGACAGCAGATCTGGCTTGCATCACTGAGACCTGGCTGGATGGAAATGCTGTCCCCATTTTGGAGGCAACCATTCCAGCTGGGTACTCAGTGATTCATGACCCGGGATTGGATCATGGAGGGGGAGTAGTGGTCTGTTTTAAGACCAGGTACGGGCTCACCGGGGTACCAGTTGAGGAAGCTGAATCCTTTGAGTGTACCGTAGTAGCTGGTGTTGGTTGCAGTATAGCCCTTTTCTACCCTCCACCAGGAGATGAGAGGTGATTCCTGCAGGAAGTGGCAGACTTCATCACCGATATGGCATTGGAGTCACCCAGATTGATGGTTCTGGGTGACTTCAATGCCTGGGTCAATGACGAACTCTCAGATTTTGGTCATCACTTCTTCCAGTTGATGACATCACTGGGCCTTACACAGATTGTTTCTTCAGCTACTCATAATCACGGTCACTCTTTGGATTTAGTTTTTCTCCTAGGGATTGAGGCCTCTGATTTGGTGGTGGAACCTGTCAGTTGGTCTGATCACTACACCATGGGCTTCAATTTTTGTGCTCCCCTTCGTAGGTCTGCCCCTGTGGAGATGGTTTGATACCGCCCTTTATGGGATGTGTGCCCTGAAGACCAGATGGCGGTATTGAACCTCTCAGAGTTTCCTGTTGCCAGCTAGGGTCCGGAGTCTATGGTCTTAGCTTATAATCAGGGCATTTCCTCAGCCCTTGACTCAATTGCTCCTGTCCATCTTCATCCCCTCTCTCTCTGCCCTCGGGCCCCATGGTTTGATGGGTCCTTGAGGGAGTTGCAATATGTGGGATGATGATTATAGTGTTGTTGGTGGAAATCTGCTCTAGGAGTCAACCACCTTAGTTTGGAGGAGCATTACCAGCTCTACCAATCAGAGATCTCCCGTAAGAAGGCAGAATTCCTGTCCAGGGAGATTGCTGTTGTTCAGAATCGACCGGCTCAGCTCTTCAGAACTGTGGACAGGCTGTGCAACCCAGCCTGTCTCCAGCTCTGTCAAGCTTTTTCATAAAAGGAGTGTGATGAGATCACTCAATTCTTTGAGAATAAGGTTGCCGACATCAGATCAGAGATCTGCCTGGCACACTCTAAGGGGGAAGCTGTTGGTTGGCGTCTGGCCATGGTACCCTCTGCCTTCTGGAGTTCCTTTGACCTGCCAATGTTCGAGGATATTATGTGGATCATCCAGGGGATGTGCCCTATGTGCTGTAGTTTAGATCCGGGTCCAACCTCCCTGATTTTGGGTTGTGTTGAGATTGTGGGCACATTTCTGGCTCAAATAATCTGGTGCTCCTTGGAACTGGGTGAGTTTCCTAGCTCCCTAAAGGAAGCTGTGGTGACTCCCCATTTGAAGAAGGCTTCTCCGGACCCAGATATTTTTGCCAATTACAGATCTATCTCTAACCTTCCCTTTATTGGGAAGGTTATTGAGAAGGTAGTGGCAAACCAGCTGGAGGACCATTTGACCATCCATAGTATCTACGAACCTCTCCAGTCTGGTTTTTGTAAGAGGCATAGTACCGAGACTGCTCTGGTTCGGGTGCTCAATGATCTCTTGATGGTGAGAGATCAGAGAAACCACTCTATGTTGGTTCTCCTTGATCTCTCTTCAGCTTTTGACACAGTAGACCATGGGGTTTTGCTCGAGCATTTGAGGTCCATCTGTGGACTGTCTAGTACAGTGCTCAGATGGTTTTCATCTTTTCTATCTGGGAGAACACAGAGAGTTGTGTCAGGGATTTTTTCTTCTGACCCTTTCCCTCTGCAGTGTGGTGTTCCCCAGGGCTCGGTGCTTTCCCCCATGTTGTTTGCAGTGTACATGCTGCCCCTCAGAGACATTGTAAGACTGTATGTGCTGAGGTTTCACTGTTATGCTGATGATACCCAGCTCTACCTGTCTTTTGTCCCTGACCAGGTTAGTGCTTTCTTGGTATTTAATAGCTGCCTCGCTGAAATCCATGACTGGATGAATTCGAGCCGGTTAAAGTTGAATGCCGGTAAGACCGAGGTTATGGTTGTGGACCCCGGTCATGGGATAGAGGGGTTGGGGTCTGATCAACCTTCTGGTTTATTTCTGTGGGGGATCAGATCCTTACCTCTGAATGGGTGCGTAACCTGGGAGTGGTACTTGATGACGGGCTGACCCTTCGTCATCAGGTTTCAGCAGTCATTAATAAGGCAGTAATAAAATCACGGACAGCACGGAATTCACAATTATCATGAAACAGGCAGACGTCCGTGTAATCCCCAATTTTGGTAAACAAAGCAAAACATAGTAAAATTTCGTTTTAAGAGCAAGTCTGGTACAAGTTTGTAGCGCTGGTGCACATAAAAAAAAACAATGTAAGGAACACTTTAACACTTCTAAACACTTCTTTAATCTAGTATTGTCTGCTAATCACATCCTTTAACTCGGACTATAGCCAGTTAAATCATTAATGTGGGCTCATCTATTTAATTAACACCTGCTAACACCACTGAGAACTGAAACTAAAATGCATTTGTCTTGAGTTGTCTGTCCGCACCTGTACCTGTACACAGTGCTAGTTTCGAGCGTTCATTCTCCTAGTATGGATCCATGCTGACTGACATCAGACACAGCATCAAACAGAACTGAACTTGCAAATTTAGCACATTTTGCACAATCAGACAGTATTATTTAAAAGCTTTTTAGAATGGTCTGAATTATGTTTTAAATTACCATTGATTTTTTTTAGCAGTTAAAGCATAAATTCATTCCATCTATTACATGCTTTTGTTATTTTCTTTTATTTAGTGAAATACAGAGTTTTTGCCGTGCAGCCACCGTGAAATTTGCTCAGAAAAATCGTGCAAATAATACTGCCTTAGTCATTAAGTCTGCATTTTACCATCTTAGGAACATTGCCAGGGTGAAGCACCTTGTTCAGTCCAGCGATTTACCTGTGTTGGTCCACACCTTTGTGACCTCACGCCTTGACTACTGCAACTCCCTGAACCTGGGGCTTCCTGGGGTTGATATCCACCGCTTGCAGCTAGTGCAGAACGCTGCTGCAAGGTTGTTGACAGGGGCATCCAGAAGGATACACATCGCCCCTGTTCTGCGTGATCTGCACTGGCTGCCTATACAGTGCCAGATCACCTTTAAAGTAAGTCTTTTGACCTTCAAAGCCCTGCACAGACTTGGCCCTGACTACTTGAAAGAGCTTCTGATTCCTTACAGCCCTGTACAACAGCTGATTTCAGCTGACGAGGGGTTGCTGGAGGTTCCAAGAGTTACGTTAAAATCACCTGAGGCCCAGGCTTTTGTGTTTATAGCCCCAACCCTTTGGAATTCTCTACCTCACCAGCTTTGGGAATGCATGACCATGGAGTCTTTTAAGCGGGACCTCAAGACCTATTTTTGGAGCCAGGCTTTTATGGTTTGAGGTTGTTGAGATTATTGATTTTATATGTGTATTCTTTCATTTTATCATGTATTTGTACAGCGCCTTGGTGCTTGAAAGGCACTTAATAAATAAAGTTGTATTATTATTTTATTATTTATTATTATTATAATAACTAACTGAGTTGGGAAACATCTATCTTCCCCAGAACAATCCATTGTAAAAATCAGGATACATGAATAGTTAAATAATAGAGGGCAAAATCATCTTTTGTCACAACTTTGAAAAACTCCAATTGTGTTGTTCATGAGGTGGGGTCCCAATAATACCATGTTAAAAGTTTAGTGGACAACTATTGAAAAACAGTAAAGTTATTAGTGACTGCTGAAATATTTCAATGTTCACTCATAACCTGGACATTTTACCATATTTTGAACCCAAATTTTCAACATACCCTTTTTATGACCCACCTCATGATTCCAGTTGGTGAAAATTTTCAAATACCCCCAAAAGGGTGATTTTGTGCAGTGACCATGAAATCCTCTTTCAAGACCGATTTGAATAATTTCACCTCCCTTATTCATAAGGTGAAGGTCCCAAAAAGGCCATGTTGAAAATTTGGTGTAAAAATATTAAAAAATGACAAAGTTATGAGTAAAAGCTCAAACCCCATTTAAATACATTAAACTGGACATACCTTATTTCTCATATTGCTGTTGCTGATTCCAGCAGCAAGACGTCTTTTCAATCAGAGAGTGGATCTATGACATGGGACAGTTTTAAGTGAGTGAGGGTGTGTGGGAGGTGTGGGATTTTATGTGTTGAGTAGGGAATTGGGTTGAGGTGGGTGGGTATGTGGAGTTTCAGATCAGTGTGGGACTGTTTTCTTTTTTACAGGTTCAGCATAAAAAAAGATCAACAAGGGATGTTTTCTGTTATCTTACAGGGAAGCCAATTCTGGGGATTGGGCATCTCAGTGTCAGGATAATGTCTGGCAGGAAATGGGGTGGGCATCATAGTGCTGTCATCTATTTTTTGGGGGAGAGGGTGTGACCTGAAAGGGGGGGTTGAAAGAAGTGGTACAGGGGGTGGGCACCCAGGTCTGCTATTTACCATATTAAGAAGGGGGAGCAGGATAACTGAAGGGGAAGGGGTAGAAAGTAGTGTTACCATGGTGGGCGCCCCAGTCCACTTAACTTGATTAAATAAGATACTGTAGGTAGTGTAGAGAGAAAGATAGATAGACAGACAAATGGATAGATACAGAGAGAGAGAGAGAGTTAAAACTTTAAAATATTTAGTTTTTCAGGTGGAATTTGAAGTTCCATGTGCTATGTTTTTTATTTTCATATGTCAACTATAATGTGAACCTTAGAGGTGTGTGAAAAAAAATTTCGCCAGTGTAATTTCCTTGAAAGCTGGACTTTCTCTTCGCAAAAGTGCAGAAATCAAATTAGCAACTTTCGCAGAACTTCCACCTTAGCATGGCAAAATAAATGTATAAACTGTGGATTATTCTATTAAACTGAGGAGAAAAAAGTCTGCAGAACAGATCACTGAACTGAAGAATAATTGCATGTATTATGGAATAATTCATTAAACTGACGGAAAAAAAATTCCTCCAAACTGTTATTCTGCAATTCATGTGTATTGTTCCTCAGTTCACCCCAAAAATTCCACAGAATAGGGTGAAAATCTGCCAAACACATTCAGAAGATTCTGATCTTGCCAGTGGTGGAAGTTCAGAAGATTCCTCAAAATTTCCGAATTTTTGTGAACGTTCTATGAAAGCAGAATTCACAGCTTTCACCCACCTCTACTTAAATGCAAAAATGTGATCCTTTTCAGATACTTTGGTATGAAGTGTGCAGACTGCATCCAGGGAATCTGTTCAAGTGACTTGGTCAGCAGGGCAAGGAGCAAAATGTTCAACTTTAACTGTTTTGGTTGTATGATGTGTAACAAATAGCTCTCTACCAGGGAGGAACTCCACATCATAGATGAAAACAAATGTGTCTGTAAAGAAGATTAACTAAACAACAGTAATGCCACAAAAGAAAACAGTTTACTTTCAAGTAAGTTTGGAAATCAGGATGAAGAGAAAATGTTTGCATGATGCTTAGCCCCAGCTCTCCTCATTTTGCCTAAGAGGTTGTGAGGGCAGATTTTACTGAAGCCCTTCACCCAGTTTGACAGCTGACCCCCCGCTACACAGTACAGCAAGCAGTCACAGCTTCACCCACTCCTTGGCAGATCAGCTCAACTGTGAGCAAGAACTTTGGGTGCCAAAATTTGAATCTGGCCCACTCTGAATTTGGCAGATGAACTGCATATGATTTTACTCTCTGCTACCCTGCACTAGGCATGGAGGCTTTCAGCCCACAGAAGGGTGCCTTTCATTTGTTAAAATTTAAACAAATTCTCCAGGAACTATAAGTAAAGTGTGTTCACTTGTGCTTTCTGCACTCTCCGTTTGCATGAATAGTGCAACTGGGATTAATTGTTTATTGCTGCTACTGATTTAGTTCCTTACCTCCGAGTTTAAAAGTAGAGTTTAATCAATTTACTGTTAGTCAATTGGAACCCCTGTTATTTCTGCTAGGACTGTTCTTGTTACATTCAGTGATGCAGTAGAGCTTAGCCCACCCCACTCATACCTTATTTAATCCTGCTCCATATTTTTATTTTCCCCAGCTCTCCTCATTTCACCTTGGAGGTCATGAAGGCAGATTTTACTGAAGCCCTCCCCCCAGTTCAAGAGCTGGCCCCCTGCCACACAGCACTGCAAGCAGGTACAGCTCCACCCTTACCTCAGCAGAACAGCTCAGCTGTGAGCAGACCCCACTGACACTTCATATCAGCTAACCCACCACCCCCACCCTTGGCAAGCTATCCTATACTGTATGTAGGAGTAGTCACATGCACGCCAAAACCAATCAGCCTAGTTTCCCATTTGCAGGCTATTCCCTACAACTACTAGAGGCCACTACAAGAGTTGGGGTCAATTCAGAATTTAATTGAAATTCATAAATCAAGTCAAATAAAACTGTGATCAAGTGGGTAATTGGAATTGAATTGGATTTGAAACAAAATGAAAGCTATAGAATTGGAATTTAATTGAATTTGACATATTAATTATCAATTTAATTTGAAATCCAATCCTTAAATAACATATATTTTGCACAAAACCTTAGCTTTAAATTGTGGAATAGCATTCATAGTGTAGTTTGGCTTAATATTTGGCAAGTGAGGCATCATGAACCAAAAATTGAGCTACCATGTTGCCAATGACTGACTGATTTGACCCAATCAAAGTGCTTTACAGTGGAGAGCAAATCACTTTGACTAGTTCAACTCACTGGTTCTGTCAATCATTGGTAGCACATGGTAGCTAAACCTAATGATTAATTGAGCCTGGCTCAATGGTCAACACACCTGTATGTAAATCACACAATCACAGTAATGGGTGTCATGAATGATGAGCTGATTGCAGCTTAGCACACCTACTGCCTCATCCAGAGGAACTATGTAGGTGAGTCTATTAGTATCCAATTGTGATGCAAATGCTCACACCTGTTCTTTAATTAATTAGAACAATCTCACCTGTCTTGTAGCTCTATGTAAGAGCCAGCCTTACACTCATTGTTTGTTGAGTACATTTTTGGAAAGACAAGGAGAGTGACTAGGAGTGTTGGGATTTGGAGAACAGTTTGGTGTGTTGGAGAGTTTTGAATGATTACTTGGATTTGGATTTGGATTTGGAACTGGACTGGAACGGAGAACCCTGATGACTGCATGACCCTGGACTCGAAGAGGAACTGAGAAATGGAATAAACCCTATTTTGCTTGCTGTTTGACCACAAACTGTGCCTGACCGCAACAAAGTCCAAGAGGGTAGCATCTTTCATAAAAAGAGACTTGCAAGAACAAGGGGACACAATTTAAAGATAGAAGGAGGGCGGTTCAGGGGCAATGTGAGGAAGTATTATTTCACAGAGAGGGTAGTCGATGCGTGGAACAGCCTTCCTGAGGAAGTTGTGGGGTCTAAAACTGTGGGAGAATTCAAGAATGCATGGGACAGACATAAGGCAATTCTTGTGGGGGGCAGGAAGATATAGGCTGTTGGTTAACTAGGATCTGCGGCCTATCCTGTAGGTAGGGAAATGGGCAGACTAGATGGGCCTAGCGGTCCTTATCTGCCGACAAAGTCTATGTTTCTGACAAATTAGACATTGCTGTTCATCTCAAGTACCATTATGCCAAAACTTGATTCAGTCTTTGAACATTTTGGGGAGTCAAGTGAATATAATGCAAATGGGAACTATTGTGCTATATGCAAATACTGTGGAACTTCTATCTCTGGCTCAATTTAAGCTACTTCTAACTTCATAAAACAACTCAAAGTAAGTACAGTTAATATTGAAATTCTTTGTCTTGCATGTCTACATGGATCGATAATTTTTTAGATCAATTCAATGATTATGTTGTTTAACTAGAGACTCCTCTAATGCTAGTAGAGTATATTGTGAGAAAATGTTGTCTGTGTTGTTATAATATGGATAAAGCAATGTAAGTTGTATGTTAATGTTTTAGATAAAACACCCTGAAGTCTTTGGGGAGTCATCTCATCAATCTGACCAGACCTCAGGCCCCAAGAAGTGGGAAGCCACAGACCCTTGCCAGGAGAATCTTGCTAGCAAAATCATTAGCTTCATTGTGGAAGACCTTATACCTTTGTCTGTGGTAGACAACACAGCATTTCACACCATCCTCAGCACAGCCAAACCACGTTTCACCATGGCCATTAGGAAATATGTCAGCCAGAAGCTACTTCCCGAACACGCTTCCAGTGTTCAAGATAAACTGAGGAATCAAATGCAGCAAGCACAAAACATTTACCTCACCATAGATCTGTGGTCTAGCAGAGATATGAGGTCATTTATTGGATTCACAAGCCACTTCATTGTTGACCACTCACTAGAGACCACCATGTCGGCTTGTCACCGATTTAGGGGTACACATATTGCAGAGAATATTTACAGACAGTATGAGGAAACTGCGACATTTTATAACATGGCAGCTAAAGTGTCAGGCATAGTGACTGACAATGCTGCCAACATGGTGAAGGCATTCACTATATTGCCACCAATAGATGTCCAAGACAGTGATGAAGACCAGCAGGAGGATGCTGTCATTGAAGTGGTGAATGTGAGCTACAAGCTGGATTATTTGCCACCTGTGCATAGCCCTTGTTTTGCTCACACTCTTCAGCTGGTTGTTTGTGATACCCTTGAGCAGGCTAGTCCTTTTAAGACCAGTGATGGCAAAGGTGTTGAGAATAGTTGCTCACTGCCATAAATCCAACAAGGCCACAGAGATACTAGAGGGACATTGCAAACTACAGATGTCAAATGTCACAAGGTGGAATAGCCAGCTTAAAATGCTGAGGTCCATTCTGAAAATCTCTACAGAGGTTCTATCTGAACTTAATACCCCATGCAAGCTGACACCATATGAACTGAAAATCATTGGTGAACTCTAAGAAATTATTGTGCCCTTTGAGGAAGTCAATGAGAAGATTCAGGGGGGACTGGATAATCACTGCCAGCTATGTCACTGCATGTGTCAGAGGTTTACAACATGTAATGGCACATATTAGTGAGAAGTACAATAACAAGATGGTATCAACCATGCAGTCATCCTTGGAGATACGACTTGCAAAGTTTGAGGAGATGGCAAATTTCAAGATGGCTGCAAGCCTGGATCCTCGCTTCAAGCTGGACTGGTGCAAGGATGAGGAAGTGCACAGCATGAAGGAGCTGCTGATTGAAGAGGTGACCTTCCTGCTGCCAAGAGCTGCTGACATGGCTACATCACCTCCATTAAGAGAACGCACCAAACTCTTCTCATTCATGACCTCCCGTTCTGCTGAAATGGGCAGCAGTAACACCAACAGATTTGCACATGTTGAAATCTCAAACTACCTGAGTCAACCCTGACTGCCAGAAGACTCTGATCTTCTGGCATATTGGAAAGAAAAACTAACAGATTTCCCCTATTTATCCCAGCTAGCCTGCAAGCATCTAGCCATACCTGCCTCATCTGCACCTGTAGAGAGACCTTTTAGTGTTGCTGGCAACATTTTCAGGCCTGAACGATGCAACTTAAGTGATGCTAAATTTGAAAAGCTAATGATGATCAGATGCAACAGATTTGATAAATGATGGCTATCCTCGTTCTTCCTGCCTGATGTAATAAGTGACAATAAATATGACACAATGCGTAACTTGTGTTGGATGTTGTTGATTCAATATTAGGAAATTTAATGGACTGTGAGAAAGTGGGCCATATTCACCAAGTGTTTTGGTGACTGGTTAAGGACAGTTTTTCAAACTACACACAACACTCATTGAAGCTTTAAAATGCAAAACAACATCTTCCTTTGCACGGCTTTCTATTTTGCCATTTTAAAGCTTCTGTGACTTTTGTGAATAGTTTCAAAAACTGTCCTTAACCAGTCCTGTCCTAAAATTGCTTGTTGTACACAGCCCACTATTTGGAATTGATCACATTGATTTAATATAATTGGAATTGGAATTTGAGAGGAAAGAATTTGAATTGAATTTGAATTGGGAACACAAAATTATATTGGAATTGGAACTGATGGATTTGAAGAGGTAAGCGAATTGAATTAGTGGAAATGACCCCAACACTGGCCACTACACTCAAAACAAAAGCATCCAAATTCCTCACATCTGCCTCTGCACTGCAGTGCTACCTCTGTTTTTAACTACTGTCATCATCCTCGTCCCATGGCTGTCCCTTCCCCCATCTTCCTACCCTGAGCTGATGTGCTGGAAGGCACCCTGCAAGAGCTTGCCAATTAACATCTATTCCTTCATCACCAAGGATAATACACTCCCTGGCTGCCACTACCACACAATAGCAGTTGGCCCCATTGTACTGCCACCCACCTTCCAAATTAGCCAGTTAGCCCTGCAGTCCCATGCTCGAAGGACAGCAGCTGCTATCGCTAAGCCCTATACCACCTCCCATAAGCTATACTGGGCTACACACAATACCAAATTCCTGATCACATTACTACTACTCCTAGCAGGCGATGTTGAGTCCAACCCCGGACCTAATCATCACCACACCCATAACCCCTGCTCACTAATCTAACTTCCATCAGGCCTAAAAATAATGCACCTAAATATATGCAGCCTTTTTCATAAAATAACACTGTTTCAGCCCCTTGCGCTGTCTCATAGCCCGGACATACTGATTGTCTTTGAAACCTGGCTGAAGGCACACAATACAGACAGGGAGTTCTCTATTTCTGTCTATATACTTATCTGACAAGATCGGGAGGGACAATAAAAAGGGGAATGGCATAGCCATGTATATTGCCTCCTCAATCCAGTTCTCCCAGGTCACCCTGTCTCTGCCTTTGGGGTACATCGATGCACTAATGGTAAAACTATCCCTCCCCTACTCTACTCCAATTTTCATTGCTGGCACCTATTGAGCACCTGACTCCAATACACCTGCTATACTGGACCTCCTAGGCACACTAAACTCCCAGTCTTCTGGTGGAGAGCTCCATATACTTGGGGACTTTAACTTGAACAGCTCGCTGGGACAAACTCCAAGCTTCATGGCAAGGTGACTGCCCTAAACTTAACTCACCTAATCTCTGAACCCACCTGGTTAAATCACAAAACACTTTCCTGGATTGGGCTCTCACTTCACACCCCCATAGGATCCTAGCTTCCGGCCTCCTGCCCGATGCCCTATGTGACCATCATGGTATCTACTCAGTAAGAAAAATCCACAGTCCTAAAGCCCCCCTCCCAGAATCCTACTGACTAGATCCTATAAGTCCCTGGACCTCACTGCATTACTAATTGACTTGGCCAACACTGATTGGTCACTAATCAGCCAATTCTCCTCCATTGAAGTGGCCCTGGAGTTCTTTAAGTCCAAGCTCATGTTCTCTGCCATTTGGGACCATTACACCACCCCCTCAGGTGTACCAGAGTCAGAGGCACACACCTCCCATGGATTTCAACTAAAATCATAGCCCTCTTCAGGAGAAAGGATAAAGCCTGGAAATCCTACAAGTCATTCAGCTCTCCAGCTGACCTCCAGTTTTATCGCTCATTATGCAATGCATGCACTAGGAAAATCCACCAAGCAAAAGCTGACTATTTTAAAGCCTCATTTGACTCCACCTCACATCAGCCAGCTAAATTCTGGAAAGTGATAAAATCACTTCTCAGACCCACATTTGCTGCCCCCCACTCCTACCTTACAGATAGGTGGGGTCACCATCACTGACCCCCCCCCGCAGTGGCCTCTCAGTTTAACTCTCACTTCACAAATTGCCATGCAACCCTCCTGTCCCCTCCTCGCCCTTAATCTTAAGAAGGGCAAATGCCCAACAGGGTTGGACTCCAAGATGCTCCACCTCTAGACCCCTGCTATAGCCAAACCCTTGGCCAACCTATTCAACCTATCCTTCTCCCTTGCTGATGTCCCCTCTGAATGAAAACATGCCACTGTAATCCCCCTTCCCAAGGGAGGGGATGCCTCCAACCTAAGCAATTACCATCCTATTTCCCTACTACCTATATTGGCAAAACTCCAAGAACGTCTGGTGCTCTCTCGCCTGTCCCCTTTCTTGACTTCTCCTCCTCCTCCTCCTTCTTCACACCCTTCCAGTCTGGCTTTAGGAAATCCCACTCAACTATCTCCTCCATTCTCAGGCTCACTGACTCCATCCTCACAGGTATGGATGCTGGCCACATCACAGCCATTATTTTCATTGACCTTGCCAAGGCATTTGACACCATCTGCCACTCACTCCTCCTGACCAAACTCACCAACGCTGGGCTGTCTAGCTGGGCCTCCAGTTGGTTCCACTCATACCTCATAGGCAGGTCCCAATTGGTCAGAGTCAATTCTGCCACCTCCGCCCCCCTCACTGTTACTACCAGGGTTCCGCAAGGCTCAGTCCTTGGCCCACTACTGTTCTCCATCTTTCTTAATGATCTGCCGTCCACCTGCCCACACACACCTCACTTCACATGCATGCGGATGATACTGTGATGTATACATCTGACCCCTCAGCCTCAGAGGTTATGATCAAATTGCAGCTGGACTTTGCTAAGGTCCAGCTCTGGCTACACTCAAATCAACTCCCTCTCAATGCAAAGAAAACCATCTCAGTGACTTTTGGCATGAGGCAGAAACTTTTCAGGCTCCCCTGCCCTATCACATTCCATACCCTAGAAGGGACATCCCTCGAGGTCTGGCTTGATCAGCACCTCAACTTTTCTGCGCATGTTGACTCCATAATCAAGAAGTTGCACCCCAGCCTCGGTGCACTTTACCGCAACCGTGACAATATCCCAGTCTCTGCTCGCAGGGTCATCTTACAAAAAATTATCCTCCCTGTCTTTGATTATGGGGACGTTGTCTACTGTGCAGGGAACAAGTCCACCCTAGCCAGACTGGATCCTGTCTACCACTCTTTCTGCCACTTTGTCCTGAACTGCCCTTACTCCACCCATCACTGTGCCCTCTACCAATCAATGAACCTTACATTTCTAGAAAAATGTAGACAGGCTCACTGTGCCAAAATCTCAGCCAAGTACTGGTCCCAGTCTCTCCCCCACCTCATATCTGCCCTTTCCAATACAAGCACCCAGAAGCAATGACCCTCGAATCCTAGTTATCCCGCACAGATCCACTACAGTGGGCTAAGCAGCCTTTAGTTATCACATGCCTAAATTATGCAACTCTTTCCCCACAAACATTCCTCACTTCTCTTCCCCCTGCATTTTAACTCCATGCTCCTACTTCACTTCTCCCCTACCTGTTCATGTGTCCAGATCCAGGCCCAATAACAGTCCACAATGAGGTGGCCTGGTCACCCTTCCTATTGTACATTTAATGATAGCTGCCTATCCTAATATTTAATGCTTTGTATTTAAAGCAGTGCTTGATCGAGACAGTACCAATTGTTCTCTCATGCTATCTTATCTGTGTATCGGTACCAAGGTGCTATGTCTATCCCTACTAGGTACTATACTCTATGTATTATGTAACATACTGCACTTGTTTCCTCATCTGTGTTTGTACCTCCCTCCACCAGGACACATCTGGAATCGAGCAGTGACCTGCTCAGTGTGCCTTCCTGGTGAAACACTTAAATAAATAAATTAAAGTGTAAAGAAAAGGGGCCACAACATTGAGTGTATTGAAGCATTTTCAAAATGAATTCATAAGATGGTTACATATTTCCTGTGTTTCGATATTATGGCTTGATTTTCAGAGAACCCTTAGATCCCTGCAGTTTGCAGTGATCTAGGGTTGTGGTAAACTTGGGGTGCATCTGGGACCCTGTGCTTATTTTATAAAAATGGGCATCCCTGGCCAAAGCCCCAAGAGTTGCCACAGCCACATAGTTGTGCCAAACATGTGGTGCAACTGCAGGGTTTGATGGTGAGATTCATCAACCCCCCCACCCAGCACAAGCCTAAAGGAGCCATGGAGGTGGAGAGGATCATCTGTCTCGTAGGTGGGGACAGGGGGGTTACTGGAGCAGTGGGGGTATCATAGGGTATGACAGGGAATGGTGGCAGTGAGACAAAGTGGAGGAGGCACCTGGTGGAGGTGCCATACAGAGTAGCACACAGCTGAGTGGGCTAGGTAGGAGTGCTGGCAGGCTGACACCATCATGACCTGGACTGCAATTAGCAGCAGTCCTGGCACCAGCCCTACAGGACCCAGAGCCCCTATATGTGGTGGGTGAGAGTGGGTGCAGGTTGCCGGGTGCATGCAATGGATGGATACTGTTCTAGGCACTACAACATTCCCCTGATACTCAGCCCCCTACATGGTGGCCTGTGGATGCCCTACTACACTGATGGGGACTGAGGGTCCTGTGGGGAACGTGCCAGAGCTGCTTCCACCTGGGGTCCAGGTCATAATGGTATGGCCATGCCAAACCCCACCCGGTCAGAGTGGCTGTTTTTTACTCCATATGGCACCTCTACAAGGTGCCTCCTCAGCTCCCTGTCACTGCTGCCATGCCTCTGTCATACCCTATGGCACCTCCCATGCTCCAGCAGCCCTTGGTACCCTGCTTCCAGGTCCCATACCCCACTTGCCTCTCTTCCAGGCAGTGGCGCTGGACCCGTTGACCAGCTCCTGGCTGGTCTAACCTGAGCCCCCTCTTGTGACAATGGCGGGGCTTCTGAAATTATAAAAGAAGGTGATGGGGCAAGGGTGGTGCAGGGTGGCTTTGGTGCTCAGCATCACAATTTCAATGCAGCCTGCATTCAAAAATCTGGATAGTCACAAACTTTGATACAAGGTGCCACTAGTGCCATATCCATTTGGTGCAAGTACCTTGCATCAAAGTTTTCATTTTGAAAATCAAACCCTATATGTTCAAATGATATAAAAGACTGCATAAGGGGTCAACTGAATGCACATTTCCATGGTCTTCAAGGTAATGAGATTTTATGGATTGACAGGGCTGTAGCTGCCTGTAGCATATTTATAACAATTGGGCAGTGGTGTTGGGGAAATAAATGTTGTATAAGGCTTGTATTTTATGAAATATCAGAAAAAACAAGTGTTATTTTAAATGTGTTTAGTTGTCTGCAATTCAGGAAAAGTTCACTTAATCTATTTATAACATGCTGAAGTAAATGGAAAAGAAACGTATAACTAAAACATTTAGCAGGGTAATTGTTCAGGAATGAGACACTGGGGGGTGTGAACATAGGGCAGTCAAACTGGATGCATTTCCTATACGAACCAAGTTCAGAGAGAAAGATACAACAGGGGACTGCCAGTTCACTGCTTCAACTGAAATTGACAACACCACTCCAGCTGCAGCTTTACAATTCAAGAAAGTCCCGTGTTCTTATACTGAGAACAAGGGTGAATGGCTAGTCTCACTTAGCTAGACAGCATGGATTTTTGGGTACCTAGATATGTTATTTCTAGGGCAAGTTAAAAAAACACTAGCTAAATGAATCCCATTTACCTAGGCTCAGGTGTCTTTTTTTTTTTTGAAAATGCATACTTTTCATGAATCTTCAATATTTTTTGGTTAAAAAAAAAAAACAAGATGGCACCATCACAGTCACTATTTTTTTCTCACAAGAAATAAAATGTTTCTCACCACAAGAAAATCATGACAAACAAGCCCTCATGATCAGTGTTTTTTACCATTCATATTAGTGGGTTATCCAAAAACCAAACTTTAAATCCTTACAACTCTGGAACCGTCAAAAGACATTACTTCGGCATAGGTTGCTTCTACCTTGAAAGTTTTGTGAAAAAAAATCTGTACTGTCTAGGCTGCAAATGAAAGCAAAAAAAAAAAGTACATGTTAACC
This sequence comes from Neoceratodus forsteri, assembly GCA_016271365.2. Taxonomy (NCBI): domain Eukaryota; kingdom Metazoa; phylum Chordata; order Ceratodontiformes; family Ceratodontidae; genus Neoceratodus; species Neoceratodus forsteri. Next base: position 382,684,619 of record CM057453.1, read on the forward strand.
AATGGGAAAAAAAATTCACTTTTCCAAAAATCAGAGTTCCAGATATCAGAAACCACAAAAGTTGCCATCATGAATTTTTTCATGTCTTGAAACTTTGTCACCCTGACCATGCATGCAAATCTTTAGGCTTTTCCATCAAATCATGCCAGAGTTATTAGGGTGCCAAGTCAGGGGTTTAACATTAAAAACCCTTCTGAACCCAAACTAATAGGGTGCTACCACACTCCAACATTATACTCATGTCGTAGTGCCAGATTAGTTAGGGTTGACCAACAGGGTCTTTGTTAAACCCCTAACTTTGCACCATAATAGTTTTGGCAGCATTTGATAAAATTAGCTGAAATTGTGCTGCATTTTCAAATAGGCTAGGTCTAACTATGTAAAAAGTTTTGTAATGGCAGCTCGTGCAGTTTCTTAGATCTGCATATGTCATTTTCATTTAGATATCTAAATTTTTTTCTTATACTTAACATGGGTTTCTGATTTTGCTCTCGCATACAGTCTACATGGAATGGAATTTTTTTCTCACAACTTTCAGAGAAGAAGCATGGTGTGCCAAGGTAGTGCCTTTGGAAGGTTTAGTGAAAAGATATAGAAACATAGACTTTGATGGCAGATAAGGACCGCTTGACCCACCTAGTCTGCCCATTTCCCTACCTACAGGATAAGCTGCAGATCCTAGTTAACCAACAACCTATTTCTTCTTACCCCACACAAGAATTGCCTTATGTCTGTCCCATGCATTCTTGAATTCTCCCACAATTTTAGACCCCATAACCTTCTCAGGAAGGCTGTTCCATGCATCCAACCCCCTCTCTGTGAAAAAATACTTCCTCACATTGCCCCTGAACCACCTCCCCATCTTCAAATTGTGTCCCCTTGTTCTTGCACATCTCTTTTTCTGAAAGATGCTACCCTCTTGGATTTTTTTCATTTCACAGAGGTACTTGAAAGTTTCTATCATGTCCCCCTTCCCCCTCCTTTCCTCAAGGGTATACATATTAAACTCCTTTAGTTTCTCCTCATATGGCTTCTCTTACAGATCCTACACCATTTTAGTTGCCCTCCTCTGGACTGTCTCCATCTTGTCTATGTCCTTGCAGAGATGGGGTCTGCAGAACTGGATGCAGTACTCCAGATGGGGTCTCACCAACTGTCCGTACCCAGGGATAACAACTTCTTGTTTTCTGCTGGAGATGCCTCTCCCTATAAATCCCAATATCCCCCCAGCCCTCCTTACTGCCTTCTCACATTGCTTCCTAACACCAGCCCCTTTCCATTTTTGTTGTTGTTACTACCCCCCCCATTGTGTAATCTTCCCCTGGGTTTTTGTTTCCCAGGTGCATTATTTTGAACTTCTTTGCATTGAATCCAAGCTGTCATACTTACGACCATTCCTCCAACCTTGCCAAGTCCCTTTTCATCCTTTCCACACCTCCTTGTGTATCAACCCTGTTGCAGATCTTTGTGTCATCTGCAAAGAGGCATACTTTTCCTTCCAGTCCCTCTGCAATATGGAACGGTTCCATAGTTTAAGGATGTAGAGGTTTTTTTCTGTTCTGAGCATGCATGGTAGGGTTTTTTGATTATATTCTGATATGACATGAAAAATTATGTGTTGCAAAACCATTTTTGGTTTCTCACTGCTTGCTTCTCACAGCATGACAAAATTGCTTGTGTTGTGATAGCCACCATTTGTTTCTTCCCACAAACTAAAAAAAATGGAAACTACATAAAAATGGTGTAATTTTAAAAAAAGAACACCTGAACTTGGCTACACAGGATCCATTTAGCTAGATGATAGTGTTTGTTTGTTTGTTTTTTTAATGGCCAAATACCTTTTCTGGGTATCCCAAAATGCAGGGGGCTCAGCTTAGTGAGAGGAGCTGTTTACCTGTGTTCACTGTATGAGAACAGTGGGAATTTCTTGAATTCCCTTCTCATCCTTTCCACCTCCCCATGTATCAATCCTGTTGCAGATCTTTGTGTCATCTGCAAAGAGGCATACCTTTCCAGTCCATCTGCAATGTCACCTATAAAGACATCAAAGGGGACCAGTCCCAGTACTGAACCCTGTGGTAACCCACTAGGAACCACCCTTTCCTTGGAGTGGACTCTGTTTACTATTACCCTCTGCGTCCTGATATCCAGCCAATTGTTTATCCAGGCAACCACCCTCGGACCCACTCCAAGGCTGACTAACTTGTTTATTAATCTTTTGTGTGGGACTATGTCAAATACCTTGCTAAATTCTAGGTAGGCCATGTCCACAGCCCCTCCCAGGTCTACTATTTTGGTCATCCAGTAAAATAAATCTATTAGATTCATCTGGCATGACCTTCCCACTGGTAATCTATGCTGCCTTGGGTCCTGTACCCCATTGACCTCTAGGTACTCATCAAATCATTCTTTCAGAAATGTTCCCTACCACTGAGGTCAAACTAACAGGTCTGTAGTTTCCTGCCTCTGCCTTACTCCCACTTTTGTGGAGAGGAATAACATACACCTCTAGTCCTCAGGTACCACACCATCCTCCCATGATTTGTTAAAAGAGTAGTCAGTGGTGTCACTAGTTCTCCTTAGTTCTTTTAGAATTCTGAGGTAAATTCCATCAGACTGCATTGCTTGTCCACCTTCAGTTTTACAAGTTCTGTCAGAACCCTTTCTTCTGTGATTGGACTGGTACCTACCCCCATCCAAAGTGTTTCTATTGTTTGGTTTAGGAACCTCCCCCTCCTTTTCTTTTATGAATACTGAGCAAAAGTATTAATTTAGGATCTTTGCCTTTTCACTGTTACCCTCTGCCTATCTCCCCTCTCCTTTATTCAGCCTCACTATCCCTCCCTTCATCTTGTTTTGCTCCCTAATGTACCTATAAAACATTTTATCCTCCTTCTTAACTGAGCTGGCTCTTTCCTTGGTTTGGGCCTTTGTTATTCTGACTGCCTTCTTTGCTTCCTTCTGCTTTAACTGATACAGTTCCCTGTCCTGCTTCTTCTGTGATTCCTTATACTTTCTAAATGTTATTTTTTTCTGCTTAACCTTCCCCGCCACCTCTTTTGAGAACCATGGTGTTTTTTTCCTTCATTTTGTTTGTTTATTTGTTTCACACAAAGGCTTGTTGCCTCAGTGATGGTAGTTTTGATTTTTCCCATTGTTCCTCCCCTCCTTCCTGCCCATTTGCTACTGCAATCCTTATGCACTCTCCTATTTTGCCAAAGTCAGCCCCCCTAAAAGTCCAATACCCTCACTTTTGTATGGCTTGACTCTATGTCTGTGTTTCTCATGAACCCCACTGTTTGGTGGTCGCTTGTTCCCAGTTGGCTACCCACTTCTAAATCTGAGATCCTCTTTTCATTCCTGTTTGAAAGTACCAGATCTAAGACTGCTCCCTACTGAGTGGGTTCCAGCACTAGCTGTCAGAGGCGTGCCCCCTGTAGAGCATCAAAAAGGACCCTGCTCTTGTATGTGGCTGCAACAAATGTACTCCAGTTAACATCTGGCATATTCAGGTCCCCCAGCAATATGTCCCCATTTTCTGCCATTCTAAGGATGCCTTCTATCATTTCCTTGTCCCTTTCCTCCCCCTAAGATGGGGGTCTGTAAACAACATCCATGCAGACTGTGGTGCCATTTCCTGTCTCCAAGGTGACCAACAGTGCCTCCTCTCCTCCCTGTTTACCCTTTAGTACCATTGCTTTGATCCCTTCCCTTACATAGAGAGCTACTTCTCCTTCTCCTTTACTCTCCCTGTCCCTCCTGTAGACTGTGTTCTCTGGTATGTTGACATCCCAGTCATGGTTCTTTGTGTACCATGTTTCTGTGACTGCCACAATATCCAGTCATCCCTCTTCCATCAAGGCCTCTAGTTCAGAAAGCTTGTTACCAAGACTATGGGCATTGGTATTCATCACCCTCCATTTTTTGATGGCCTTACCCATTTTAGCTCCATCCCTTGCCTTACTGCCTTTGCGTTTTTGTTCACTGACCCCTGTCCTGCTTCCTATTAACTTCTCTACTTCTCTACCTTGGTGTTTTACTTCACTAACTACCCTGTTTTGGGGGGGAGACTGGGAATTCCTTGCTTCTTTTCAGTGCCTCCCCCCCTTGGCTAGTTTAAAAGCTTTCCTGTGAAGCATTTAAACCTATCACCTAAGACCCAGGTTCCCTCTTGGACAGATGCAGACCATTGTGCCAGTATAGGCCTGTATCCCTCCAGGTGGACCCCCAGTCCCCAATGAAGCCAAAACCCTGTGCTTCACAACAGTTTCTCAACCATTAATTGAATCCCATGGTGGGGAGAACATGACCCTAGCCTCACTCATGATGTAGGGAGCACCTCTGAGAAGGTTACTGTGTGTGCTACTTGTCTAAGGCCCCTCTCCAACTCCACAACTCCTCCTGCACTGCTCTGATCCCATTCCCAACTAGGTAATTTGTCCCTGGGTGGACAGTGATGCACAGATTCCTCTCCCATGCAGCTGCTTTCCCAATCCTGAGGATTCACTTCCTTTCCCTCTGAGCCATGGTGCCGGGCAAGCACTTTATGTCCATCTCCCCTTCCTCCCCATGTTCTATCCCCCTCACAATTGAGTCCCCCACCAGGAGCTGTTTCCTTCCGCTGTATGGTCCCATGCCATCCTTCTTTGGGTCTCCCTTGTGGAGGTTCCCAGTGTCTTCCTTGGTCTCCACTGTGGGTGCTTCTGTAGAGGAACCACATACCACCAGATCAGTGCATGAATTGTGGAGAGGTACAACTGGAGGGATGCACCTTTGTTTTAACATCCTCATGCTCCCCATGCCCACTGTGGTTCAACCACTACTCTTTCTTTGCAACCTCTGAGGCAGTAGTGGCAGCCTTGGTGGTCCCTGGGTGGGGGAGGAGGTTTTCCTACTTCTTGACAGTTTGGTCTGGAGATGGGAAACCTCCTACCTCAGAGCAAGGAGGTGCCTGCAAATAGGGCAGCATCACAGACACCAGAATGTCTCTCAGAAGACAGCCACCCCACAGCCAGTGCAATGAACCACTCATCACATGTCTGTCACACTTCCCATTTAAAAATACTTTTTTCTTTTGTTTTTTCTTTTTTGTTAGTGTTTGGCTGTGTTTACCCCATATGCAATGTGCTGGGCTGCTTAGGATATGACAGGTGTATGTCCTTTGCCCTTTTGGGGAAGTGATGTCAGAACCCCTGGTTTTAAGGAAATGATTTCCTTGAGGTGGGTGTGGTGAAGGGCAGGGTGGGAGAGCCCAAGCCTGTGCCTTCCAGAAACAATCAGCTATAGCTCTGACCCACCACCCTAGTGAGTGCTTTCCTTCTTTTCAGCAAGACAATCTGCACAACAATCTACCAGAAAATATACACTGCACAAAACAATTTCAATCACAGAAAAATAAAGCAGTTGAGTCCAGTACCTATGATGTAAGCACCCCTTGACACAGCCTTATACTACCTGGTGGTCTGAGCTTTGAAGACAATCAGAGAAAAACAGTTTCTACCACCTGAGGCAATGTCTGGGTTAAATGCACAGCTCACTAACCTGCACTAGGACTTACAATGAAAAATACTTAGCCCAGTGAATAATTCAAGTACCAAGAATAGTTTAATGCAAAATGTCACCAAAATACTAGTCCACAAGTCAGCTGTTATCAAGGGAAGAAAAAGTATGCAGTATTTCAATCCCTCTGAGTTTAAACTCCCAATATACAAAGCAGTATTGCAAACCCCTTCTTGATTCAGAATAAATAATACAAAGCAATAACAAGTTTAAAATGTAAAGTAAGGTACACCTCCCTCAGATGTGAGCAAGACTGTGTTTCCCTGCTGATTCCAAGTTCAATATTGTGTCTCCTTCCCAGCTCCCAATTGTTTAAAACACACTTCCACCTCCAAGAAGATTGGCCTTTCTGTCTGAATCTGCTACATAGTTGTGGCTTATAGTAACCAGATCAGGTCTGAAAGACTCCACCCAAAAACTATTGGCTGACAGTACCTATGATGTAAGCACAACCTTATACAACCTGGTGGTCTGAGCTCTGAAGGCAATCAGAGAAAACAGTTTCTAAGAGGCAATGTCTGGTTCAAATACACAATCCATCAACCTGCACTAGGACTTACAATGGGAAATTATCAGTCCAGTGAATAATTCACAGTACCAAGAATAGTTTGATGCAAAAGGTCACCAAAATTCTAGTCCACAACAAGCCAGCTGTCCACAAGGTGAGACAACGTATACTGTACTTCAATCACTCTGGGTTTAAACTCCCAGACTACAAAGCAGTATTGCAAACCTCTTCTTGATTCAAAATAAATAATAAAAAGCAATAACAAGTGTAAAATTTAAAGTAAGGTACCCCTCCTCAGATGTGAGCAAGATTTTGTTTCTCTGCTGATTCCTAGTTCAATATTGTATCTTCTTTCCAGCTCCCAGTTGTTTAAAAAGCAGCTAACGCCTCCACCTTCACCTCCAAGAAGATAGGTGTGTGTGTGTGTGTGTGTGTGTGTGTGTGTGTATTAACAAAAAAATGAACAATCAGTTCTAGATTGTGGGAAAGTGCATGAGATGGCATTCCTACTTGTTGTATCATTGCTGTGATGTACCAATGATGGTACAACAGCATGATGTCACAATGATGGTATAACAAGCTTGTAATTCAACTGAATTCTATGCATAACAAGGCACTCCCATACACTATATCACATTTTTTTGAGAAATGCTTCATATCATCACTATTTGTATTAAACTGCACATCTCAATGAAATGTGATTTAAGGTGACACTATGCAGCATAATATGGAACAGGTATGCAGTATGATATATACAGAGAATTCTGGATGATGACAACATAAAAAAACATTAAACTTGATAAGAAGTGAAAGTAAATGTATTGGGAGTCTATGAGAGCATGTCTGATTGCTTGTGTGAGTGTGTGGTTATATGTATGCATGCCTGCATATTTTAAAAGTGACATATGTGTTCAATGGGATCAGATAAACATGCAAATGTGCACCCCCCAATGAAGATGAAGCTACTTACTCACTTTCTCCTATAGACTAAGACATGGGATTCAGTCATGGTACCAGATACCACAGCTATTATCAACAGTCTGATACAAATTTTCCAGTTCTCTGCAAAGGAGAAGGAACTGCCAAATTTTAACTGCATGTCTGTGATCATGCTTACTAAAACCTAGGCAGAACATGAATGTGCATGAGCAGCTTAACTCACTGGATACTATAAAATGCAAATTAGATGGAAGCATATTCTGCCAGAGTAATATATAAACACATTTTTTGTCACAACTGAATTAGTCTTGTTGCTGTTTATTGTTTTTTTTCCATCATGTGATCTGCATAAAGGTTTTGAAAAGGGCATTACTGTGAGTGTGTGTGTACCTTTTTTTTGTAAGATAAGGTTGAGTGTGACAGTTACTCATCCAATCTGAGCATAAACTGTTTAAAAAAACAGACAAAAGTAAGTATTTAAATTCTAAAATGGAACTATATTTAACTGTCTGTACCACTGGGAACTTAGTCCGTAATATACTATTTTAGAAAGTGTATTGCTTCACTGTGTAGAGGTAAGCTGTAACTGTTATTTCTGAATAGCATCCTATTTCAAAAATGTACTAGTTTCAAAGTGACTGAGTAGTGTCCATGACAGTTTCTGGAGATCAAATTACTCAGTCTATCAAAACATTCACACCTACCAGGAGAAGTAGGACAAAAACAGTAATACTGATCTCTGACATGAGTCAGGAGGTATTACATCACATGTGAAACCCATGTTCATGTTAGGAAAAGACAGAAACAACTTTTGGCCAGAGCCAATAGGGATGCAGCCACGGAATTTGGGGTAAAACTATTGAAAATTACCAAAGTTACTAGCCTATATTAGTAAAATGTAACAGGCTCATACATTTGTTGTTTTGTAATAATTTTGCGCTAAATTTTCAGCATAGAATTGCTATGACCTTGCTGCATGAAGAAGGGCAGAGAAAATGTTAAATTCCTGGCCTAAAGATGATTTCACATAGGGAATGCAGAATCAACTTTTAGAATGCAAAACCACATTTTGGCAGGAGCTGAAAATGGCAGCTGTCACATTCATGAGGTGCTGTGAAGAAATGGCTATGTTGAAAATTTGGGGTAAAAACATTGAATACTATCAATTGTAGGAGCCTGTGTTGCAAAATTCAACACAGCTTCATAATTTTTTTTTTGGTAAAATATTTTTACACCACATATAGATCATAGCCTTCTTATGACCCCACCTTGTGAACAACGGCAGAGAAAATTTTCAACTCCTGCCCAAAAGGTGATTTCACGCAGGGATCATGAAATCACCTTTCAGGACAGATTTCCCTAATGTCAGTGCAATTGTTCATGAGGTGGGGTCCCAAAAAGGCATGTTGAAAATTTGGGCCAAAGATATGCAAAAATGGCCAAGGTATGCCACTAAGTTCAAAACACCACTGAAATATATTGAACCGCATGCCCGTTTCTTCAATTCACTGTCCAGCTTTGAAGAGTGAAGACGTGTCTGTGGTCCAGAGAGGATTACAGTGTTGGACCTCCGATGGGTAAGAAAGGGCTTGGGAGATACAGGGCAGTGGGTGCTGAGTGGGAGGGTAAGGAGGGGGGACAGAATCAGCCACAAAATACATTGATGTATGGTTTTCATTTTACAGAGTAAAAAAAAGAACTGAGGATCCGTGATCAGACACTGGGGAATTTGCCCCCCCCTCCATGTCACTGTTATGTTTTTGGGAGGGGATGGGGTGGTGGGTTCTGAGAGGGAAGGTTGGGGAGGAGCGAGTGAAAATATAAACATATATATATTATGTTAGTACGGTAGTGCTACCATAGTTAGGGTTGAGTAGCCCTTGTAAGGTTAAAGGGTCAAACTTTGCCCTTAAAAACTTTTCCACCATTAAACAGATTTGCCTGAAATTGGGAATGCATGATCAAGAACCATACATCTTGGGATCTGCCAACTTTCAGAATGGTCGGATATACGGCTGCAGAGTTATTAAGTGAGATCTGCATGCACATTTACATTTTTGGTGAATTTCTTTTCACGCACCTACAGGTCGCATGGTTTATGGACTGGTCCAAAAACTTCAGAGAATGTGTGGCTGGGATCCCCGATGTGCCTTTGAAGATTTCGTGAAAAATATTAAACGGTTCAAAAGTTATTCAAAACCATTTCCCATTATAAGTCAAAGGGAAAGTTAACAAAAGTTCGACAGTGTTGAAAATGCACTTTTACTGTCATAAATGGCCCTAGTAATGTCGCAAACTGACGATTTTTTCAATTGGTGATCAGAAAAATGCTTGCCATTTAAAATGTGGACCATCTTGGGACACAATTATTTTTGTGTTTACCTAGTCAGACCCTCAGGATGCTAGCCATGTCTTTATTTTGGGGTTAAACACCCCAGAAATATGTTTTTCAAATTTCTGGAAAAAATAGTGTCACAAAGTAGTGTCGCACTCATGACACTTTCATGATTTCATTTGCCAAAGTGTTGTGATTTGCGACACTATTTTGAGACACTATGCCCAAAATAACAGGAATTCTTTGCCACCCTGCTGCAAAAGAATGGTTTGGTCTATTAGGCGGTAATTTGGAGAGAAGACAGCCAACATGTCACAGAAGCGCCTTTTGGTGGTTTGGTGAAAAAATATTGGAGGGCTGCAAAGTTATGCCACTCCGAAGTTGACAGCTTTTTCCATGGATAACATTACAGCGTCCATCGCCTTTTGAGGCCAGTGAGCTCGGAACGGTGCAAGATAACGGACTTTGTTTGGAAATTGCTCAGCCCTCAACTTGAGGGCTAAGTACAAAACTAGCCAGGAATGTCATAATTCATCTGAAAGTTTCATTTTTTTCTACGTCGTACGGTTCCTGAGATATAAACAACTTAGTATTCCAAGTCCTCCTTTTCTGCTCCGAGGCCCATTATTATGCACACATTCTTTGTATTCAGTCTTTTTCAATGCAGTTTTTGGGGAAAAGAAAGGCGTGCCCTTTCATTACTGTGCCAGTTAGCATTTCCAGTTGCATTTCTCATTACTGTTCATGCCTCCCGTTTCTATATGCCATGCCGTGTCGCGTTCACGGTTTGCATTTTCATTTGCACTTCTGTTTGCGGTTGTTGTTACCATTTCTGTTTCCATTACTGTTTATGTTTTGGGTTATTTTGTATCAGCCTGTGCATTGCCATTTCGCGTCTGTGGTCGACCCTCCGTTTGCATGTGTCTTTTGTTTGCATCATGCGTCACTGTTACTGTTACCATTGGCGTTTCCAATCATGTTACCATGACCATGCATGTTACAGTTTCGCGATTTCCATCACGATGCTTATGTTTGCATTTCTGTTTCTGTTACCATTACCATTTACATTTCCAATTCTTGTTTCCATGACCGTGCTTGTAACGGTTTGCATTTCTGTCATCGATTGTGTTTGTGTTTTTGTTTCCTTTGCCATTATTGTTGCTGTTACCATTACCATTTGCATTTACAATGGTGTTACCGTGCCCGTGCACATTACGGTTTGCGTTTCCATACTCGCTTCAGTTCATCTTTCTGTTTCTGTTTCCTTTGGCATTATTGTTGCTGATACCATTAGCATTTGCATTTACAATAGTGGTTCTGTGACCGTGCACGTCATCGTTTGTGTTTCTGTATGCGCCTGCGTTTTGGTTTCTGTTTCAGTTTTCTTTAGTGTTATTGTTGCTGTTACCGTTACTATTTGCATTTCCAATTGCGGTACCGTGACCGTGTGCATTACCAGTTGCATTCTGTACGTGCTTGCATTTGTGTCTCCGTTTCCATCACTGTTTGCTTTGGCATCACTTTGTGCTTGAGTTTCTATTACTGTTTGCTTTACTATTTTCTTTTGCTTTACCATGCTCATCACTGTTTCCGCTTGTGTTTGCTTTGCAGTTCCTGTCACTATGTAGCAAGACATCATGTGGTGGCCCCGCACTCCCGCCACCACATTTCATTCTCTATTTATCATCCTCATTCTCAAAAAAAGGGAAATTAGAGGCAAAAAACTCTGTTTAATGCATCAGTTAGGGCTATTTCACAGCGACAAAAGTGAGGAAATTCGGTGTTAGGGTTAAAAGCGCCCCTTGGACCCCCAGCCCACCCCCAACCAGTATCGGGTGCGCATTGGGGTCATTGGTCCTAACATTCACCCTATTCTCCTATACCTCTGCTTCTTTACACATGTGATGTGGTGAGAGTTAGGGTCGACGGTTCCAACGTGCATCCCGATGCAGGTTGGTGTGGGCTGGGGGTTCCAAGGAGGGCTTTCAACCCTAACACCGAATTTCCTCGCTTTTATCACTGTGGAACAACCCTAACTGATGCATTAAACAGAGTATTTTGCCTCTAATTATATATATATATATATATATATATATATATATATATATATATATACACATATATCACAGAAATACTGGGCATGCACAGAAGTGGATGGGGGGCAGTAAAAAATTGATGATTCCTGATCATGACATTTGGAAATTGGGTACCCACAGTGTCACTTTTATGTTTCTGGGGGGAGGTGCTGAGAGGGAGGGTCAGGTGGGGAACAGGGAAAATAAATACATATGTATTATAGGGGAAAGGTTGCCTGTTCAATGTCAAACCTCAGATTTTGCACTTTAATATATTTAGCTCTCTTTGAGCAAATGAGCTGAAATTTAGTATGTGTTATCTAGGAGGCAAGGTCTTGATGTGTGGACATTTTTGTGATGGCAACTTGTGCAGTTTTTGAAATCTGCATATGTCATTTTTTTTTGGCTCTCACCTTCAGCCTACATGGAAAGGATATTTTGTCCTAAACTTAGAGCCTTTGATCAGTCTGGTGAAAAAATATCAAAGGGTTCCAGAGTTATTAGGCTTTACATTTCAGTGTTTTCTGACCTGTGCATGCGCAGTAGGGTTTTCCAGATAACGTTCATGGCAAAAGTAAAAATGTGATGCCATCAATGCTGGTTTTTCATTTCATACTACTGAATTGTCACAGCACCAAACATTTTTTGTGCTGTGCCAACCGCAACTTGTTGAATTTTTCCATGAACCAACAAATGTGGAAAATACAAACAAATGCTGGGATTTTAATAAACAAATATCAGAGCCTAGCTAAACATGACCTGTTTAGCTAGATTCTGATATGTTTTGTTTTTTAATATTGTGTCCACTATATGTTTTCTGGGCACCCAAAATCCCAGGTGCCCAGCTTAGCGAGGATCACTTCCCCAGTAGTCTTTGTATAAAACACTGGGAATTATTTTGACTTCTGCAGCCACAGCTGAAGTTGTCCTGCTGGCTGCAGTGTTAGCTGTGAGTTGTCCTTTTCCAGGTGTCTAGTGGCATCCCCACCCACTGATCACTGTACAGATAAAAATAACTATTCCCTTGTGTCTTGCAAACATCCAAAATAGTCAGCTCTTGTCACTTCAGCAGGTTAGGAGTTTTAAATACCTTGGGATCACCTTAGACTCCTCCCTCTCCTACCAAGAACATATTAATCTGGTTTGCAAAGCAGTAAACACCAGAATCAGTCTGCTAGAAACATAGAAACATAGAAGTTGACAGCAAATAAGGACCGCAAGGCCCATCCTGTCTGCCCATTTCTTTTTCTACCTCATGAATGTGTCAGAGGCCTTTGCTCTGTCAATGGCCTATCTACAGTATTCATACTCATCTGTATTGTCTGCTATGCCTATCCCATGCCTGTTTGAAGCCCTGCACTGTATTCCTATCCACCACTTCCTGAGGTAGGCCATTCAATGCATCCACCACCCTTTCTGTGAAAAGAACTTCCTCACATTACCCCTGAATCGGCCTCCCTCTAATCTCATGCTGTTTCCTCTTGTCCTGCTATTTTTCTTATATTGAAACATGTTAGACTCTTTCACCTTATTAATGTCCTTAAGGTGTTTGAATGTTTCAATCATATCACCTCTCTCCGTCCTTTGCTCTAGGTTATACATATTGAGTTCAGTTAATCTGTCCTCATATGTTTTCTGATGCAGTCCCTGGACCATTTTGGTTGCCCTTCTCCTGACTGCCTCAATCTGGTTAATGTCCTTGTGAAGGTGTGGCCTCTAGTACTGCACATGGTACTCCAGATGGGGCCTAACCAGTGTCTTGTAAAGTGGGACTATTACCTCCCTCTTCCGACTTGTGATACCCTCTTCATACATAGAAGCTGCTTGACAAACAACTCTCTGCCTGGCTGTCACTAGTTCTGTTCTATCTCTAGTGGATTATGGTATAGTAATCTACTGATCTGCATCTGACACTGCTCTTAAAAGAATAATGCTCTCCCTCAATGAAGCATGTCACCTCATAACAGGAGCACCAAAGTTCTCCCATACCTGCAATCTTTACAGTCAAGTAAACTGGCTAAACTTTAAGGATAGACTTGACTATCACACCTGCCTGTTGGCCAAGAAGCTTACCACCTCAATCTCCCCTCCCTAGGGCGAGCAGCTCATCTCCCCTACCCCTACCCCTCATTCTACTAGGAGCTCTGATAAGGCTCTTCACCTAGTCCCTCTCTGTAAGACATCCCTAGGGCAGTGAGCTTTCTTCCACAAGGCCCCTGTCCTGCTCAATGGCCTGCCTCCTCTGGTCTCCTCCACAGTTAAATTGGGCCTCTTTAAAACTAAACTTTGACAGCACCTACTTTCTGTGAATAGCTATGACTGCTCCTAGATTTTACTGGTCAATCTGGGGCTGCTCATAGCTTGTCCCTCAATATCCCCCTGCTCCTCCCCACCTTATCTTTGTCTAATTTCTTCCTCCCATGCTGTTCCCCTGCCCTTTACTCATCCTTTACCTGCACTCTTTCCTACTCTCCTTCTCTACAGCTACACCCCTCTACTCAACTTTTCTCCCTAACCCCCAAGCTGTCTCAACAACTCTCCTTAACTGACTTCCTTCTGGTCTCCATTTCTTTTCTTTAATTTTCTGTTTAAATAGTTAGCTAGCACTGCCTGCACCATGTTTGTTTCATTATCATGTACTCCACCCTCAGTTATGATGCACTTATGTATAATGCACTTCATTACTTGTATACTATTATCCCATGTATTATGTATTATACTTATTTCCTGTAATGTTTCGTATCCTGTCTGTTTTAAATCTACTCACCATGTAGTTTCTTTGCCATGCACTGTGCCCTCATTTATGATGCACTTATGTATAATGTACTGTTTTATTTGTATACTCATATCTTATGTATAATGTACTGTATTATTTGTATATTCATATCCTATGTATAATGTACTGTATTAATTTCCTATAATTTTTTGTAACCTGTCTGTTTGTAAATCTGGCATGGAGCCTTTGCAAAAGAGTCTTTGACTCAAAGGGTTGTAATTCCAAGACTTCAATAAATAAATAAATAGTGGCAACCCCACCTTCGGATCGATGTCCCCCTTATACTTCTGTTTATTTCTTCACCCCCCCCAAAGCTTTATTTAATATGCTGATATCAGGGGGCCCAATTCCACTGTTGGCATTACAAGCCCCCCCCAGCAGTGTGGGATACTGGGTAGCCCACTCCCAGTGTCCTGACATATTTATTCACTTGCACCTGTAAAAAGAATACAGTCCTCCAATGTCTTTCTTAAAACATGAAAAAAAGAAAATGGGCCCTCGTCGTCTACACCATCCCCCATCCAGACCCTCCCACTGAGCACCACCCCTCCCCCTTGCCCTATATTTACCACTGGAGGTTGTACTCCGTCATCTTCTATGGATCAAGACATGTCTGCACTTTTCAAAGCCGAACTGTGAACTGATGAATCAAGGTAAGTGCCATATAATGTATTTCAAAGGTGTTTTGATCTTATGCTCATAACTTTGCTATTTTTCGGAATTTGTCTACCAAATTTTCAATATGGCCTTTTCTGGGACCCCACCTCATGAACACTGGCACTGTCATTTTGTTAATCTGGACCAGAAGGCAATTTTGTGGTCGCTGTGTAAAATCAACTTTTTGGACCAAATAACACAATTTCACCACCAGTATTCATGAGGTGGGGCCCAAAAAGGCTAAGCTGAAAATGTGCGTGTTCATTAAAATATTTCTACACACATGCATAACTTTGGTAATTTTCAATATTTTAACTCCAAATTTTCAACATAGCCATTTTCTCACACCACCTCATAAACAGTACAGCTATCATTTTTCACATCTTGTCTAAAATGTGTTTTTGCGCCTGCAGAGCAGAAAGGCATTTTGGCACAGATTTGAAAATGTTCACATATGGGGTTTAAGGAGAGGTATTGATAGGCCTATGTTGAAAATTTGGGGTCAAAATAATGAAAATTCCAAAGTTATGACCATTCATTAAAATTTCACTATGCCCACTCATAACTTTAGAAATTTTAAATATTTTAACCCCAGATTTTCAAAATAGCCATCGATTATGTATATCTATTAGGTGTATCTACCTGTCCCTACAGTTCATACTTTCATTCAAGTCCTCACTGTACCTTAATGATTACATTGTCTGAATTCTCTGTACCTAGTTGTGAACCCTCAAAAAGTAACCTTTTATCTAATGTGTTTCTGGTGATGCTGAGTTACCTTGACCCTAGAGTTTTGCTCTTATCTATGTCCTCACTGTATTGTAATGTTCACAATGTCTTGTTAATTTTCATATTTTTCTGTAACCTCTGTACCAAGACTTTGCAAAGGAGTCTATGACCCAAAGGGTTGTAACTCCGATTGTGATAATAAATAAAAAATAAATTACCCCACCTCATGTATATCACAGCTGTCATTTTTCAAATCCTGTCCAAAATATGTTTTCACACCTGTGGCATGGAATAGCACTGCAGTTGTGCAGAATTATGTTTTGATGGAGATTTGACAATTTTCTGCACTGGGTACATGAGATGGGGTAATAAGATAGCTATGCAGACAATTTGGTCACTGTTGTCTTATAAATGGAAGTGCAAGGCCTGGAGGGCCCTGTGCTTCCACACTTACATACGTATGCACATTTATGGAGGGATGGGAGAGCAGGCCCAGAGGGCCCTACGCTCCCACAGGCAAATAAGGATACAATTATACTATCTCAAAAACAAAGGGAATACATTGCAAAACACTGTGTTAATGCTCAAGTTAGGGATAAAGTCACAAAAGTAGGGAAATGTGACCTTAGGGTTTTCATAGCTATCATCCCAAATCCACCCTGCACACACAGACAGGCATTAGTGGTGTGCCTTGGGGTCATCAACCCTAACGCTCACCCCATTCTCCTATACTGTAACCATCTCAGCTTATTTACTTATGGAATGGGGTGTGCATTAGGGATGATGACCTTCTGACAATCAGGTGACTTTTGCATAAGGAACTTCAAAAGGCAAAGGGGACCAAGTAGAGCTATAGTTATTGTAAATGTGATTATGTGAACTTTACGCAAGATATCAAAGGTAGAGACCAGCACAGAGTAAAGTTAACAAAGCTAGGTCTCTTTTTACCAGAACTTTAAGGATGTTTGTAATCTTCATGCACCCCTAAAAAAGAAGAACGGTTAGATTTGATAATGCTACTTGGTCTGATTCACATCTGTATAAAATTAATAAATTACGAGATAGAATGTGGAATAAGGTGAGAATGTCAAACAGTGATACTGACTGGTCGAAATATTGACAAGTTAGAAATCAGTATACACTTGAACTTCATAAAACTAAACAAGAATGGCTCTATGATGCTGGTTTGACAACAATTTTGTCAACCAGCATCACAGCAAAGGAATTTATGTCAACCACATGTTGAGGTGGACATAAATCCTGAAGGACTCCTGGTCCATTTTTTCTATCAAGGGGCTTCACCCCTGACCCCTCCATTCTAAATATAATCAACTCGGAGTCAGAGTTGACTCATGGAATGGGTGCAGGACTGGGAGATAGTGTGCCCAGGTCCCTGGCGCAGCATTACAACAAACTGTCAATGTTGTCAGCATCGACGTAGTTCACTGTAATAGTGTCGCTGTTGGGAGGTGTACCAACAAGGATACTACACAAGAGAACAAAATCAGGATCTAAATTTAAATCCATCCTTATTGTGAAAACCATGCATAAACTAAAAGCAAATGTTAGCTCTAATCTACCCAATTACCTTTAATTGGATGGACAGAGTTTTCCAGTAATGAATTTGTGGCTGATACATTTTATGATTATTTTATCAAAATGGGTTCAGCAGATTTAGGACGTTCCCAGCCTTTAAATTAAGTTTAAATAATTTGAACACATTTGTTCCAGAAAATCAATCTGTATCCAGGAAATTACAGGTCAGGATGTATGTGAGGAAATGTTTAAATTAGATTTTTAAAAAATCCAGTGGACTTAATGATATTCCAACACGGCTTCTTAAATATGCTGTCCCAGTTATTGCTTTTCCATTAGTTGATATATATATATGACCTTTCCTTGACAACAGCAGATATCCCACTTGATTGGAAATCAGCAAAGGTGATCTCGATATTTAAATCGGGTTCTAAAAAATGTATTGAACACTATCACCTAATATCATTGTTATCAACTACATTGAAAATCTTTGAAAAATTAGTTGGAAAGCAATTGCTGCAGTGTTTGGAGAACAATATGATATTTGATAATTACAAATCAGGTTTTTGACCTTTTCATGGAACTACTTCCTCTTTGATCAAAGTGACTTCAGATTTGCAGTGAGCTCTGGACAGGAGGATGTACATTTGAGCCATTTTTGTTGACTTGTCAAAAGTGTTTGACACTTTGAATGATGACATCCTCCTGTCCAGACTACGCCAGTGGGATTGTCACCAATAGTGGAAGGGTGATTTAGTGCATGCTTAGAAGTTCATAGACAACTTGTGATTTTGAATAATGTTAAGTTTGGCTTAGCTCCCATTATGTCAGGAGTTCCCCATGGATCAATTTTAGGCCCAGTATTGTTTAATTTATATTTGAATGACTTCCCTTAAATGTCTCCTCAAAATTAATATCATCTTTATGCTGATGATACTGTGCTGTATGTGGTAGGACAGACAGTATCACTGATCCAACATGAATTACAGAGTGCATTTGACCAGCTACAAGTGTAGTTTTGCAGTTCTAGACTGGTTATGAATACTAAAAAACACTAAAGTTATGCTTTTCCATATGGAAAGAAGGGTTGACCCCTTAGTTTTTACTCTGCAAATATTGACTTCCACTAGTCTGCTGCAGTACCTCCCTCTTCCTTACAGGCATCCCTCAGTCTAAATTGTCCTCTCTTCCTTAAACTGCCTTAACACTCTCACAAATGTGTTATACTTATAATAACCTGCTGATGTAGTCTGTTTGTTTATGTTTTCATTAATACTTAGACTCATACTTGTTATCAGCCTGCACTTACAGCTCTGTTGTATGGCTATATGTTTTTTTTTCTTTTTTTCTTTATTAATCACTGTTAATGTAATTCTGATGTGGAACCTATGTAATGATCTTGTTCTCAAAGGTGTTAATCAGAGATCACAATAAATAAATAAATAAATAATCAGATGTCCCAAGTAGTACAAATAAATACTTACGAGTCTGGCTGGATGAAAGACTTAAATATAATGTCTATATAGACAATCTGGAGAAAAGTTTGGGAAAATGTTTGACGTTTTTAAATAAGCATAGATCACGTATGGATAGGGAAACCAGAAAATATGTAGTGAATAACATGGTGATACCACATTTTGGTTATGGTGATGACCTGTTCGTGGGAGCCTCAAGTTCAGTGCTGGCAAGGCTTGATTTGTTGCATTATAAGTTTGCCCACTTCATACTTGACACCCCACGCACAACACACAGTTGTATTTTACTAAATAAACTGGATTGGATAAAGCCTAAATATCATAGAAATTACAACATGATTATGCTTATGTACAAATGTTACAAAAATCTTGTGCCAGATTGCCTATTAAATTAATGATTGCATAGGAAAATCAAGACAAGTGTTCAATCTGCTTCTGGTTTGGAATTTATTCCAAGAAAGTGAAATCTTGAAATTGGAAGATCCCACTTTTTTACCAGGGGTCCTAATTTATGGAATAATCTGCCCTCCCATTTTAGACCAGTAGAAGGTAAAATCAGTGGAAACAGAATTAGCAAATGGCTGATTAGTCAAGCATCTAGAATGGCAGTGCACTGCTCATCTTGGGATGCTGGCTAGTATGATTATAATGACAGTGCACAGACTCCATTTTGTATAATTATATTACAAGGTGTTATTGTATATAATGAATGTCTTTACCTGTTTGTAATATTTTTCTTGTTAAATGTATTGAATCTTGTAACTGTACGTATTGTACTAAAAGGACCTAACTGAACGTGAGCTTTGCTCAATTGAATTTTTCTGTTCATTTGAAATACGAATACAATTTTACCACACCATACCATGATAGCAAGAGGTCTGCAAGGCTAAGCTGACAGCCAACCTAAAAAGAAAACAGCTCTCATTTTACAGGCATGCTCAGAGTACTGTATTATCAGGCTGATGGAAAACTCCCTGTAATGATAACAAACCATAAAAAAGACACATACACATTATATTAGACTGCAAATCTTTATTACTGTAACAAACCAGATGCAAATTCATTTCCTGGCTACTTTAAGGTGACTGATGTGCCTTGTTCCAGTACTGCTTTGTTCTCCCAACTCCCCTCCAAGTTGCTCACTCCTATTCTCATTATGCATATGGCAGCAACTGGTTACCTGCTCCCAGTGCTGCACAACAGTAGACCAACACTAAGGTGCCCAGTCACCAGTGTCGGAATGTGACTGTCCCTTGAAATAAAGAAAACTGTCCCTCACTGAGTTTTTAACATGTACAAGATGGATCCACGACACGGTTTGACAACAATGTTGTTGTCTTCATCTGACGTTACAGTGACGGATTTATGTCAACCACAAGTTGAAATCACTATAAATCTGTCAGGTAAACTGTCTTTTTTTAGGAGGGCTCCACCCCCTGTACTCCCCTCGTTTAGGATTATCAACTGTGACTCAGAGTTGATTCGGGGTGGAGTGCAATACTCAGTTAAAGCAGTGCAGGGGTTAAAGCAGTGCAGGGGTCCCATGGGTACATTTCAGTAATAACAACAAATTGCCACTGTAATGTCCTTTGCTATGCAATTTTCATAACTTTGTCAGTTTTACATATTTTACACCAGATTTTCAGTATGGCCTTTTTAAGTGGTCCCGCTTAATGACCAGGATGGAGGAACTATGCAAATCTTGCCCAAAAGGTGATATTGTGATCACTTTATGAAATCATCTTTTGAGTGGGATTTGGAAATCTTCACCACCATTGTTCACAAGGTGAGGTCATAAGAAGGATATGTTGAAAATGTAGGTTCAAAATATTAGCAAACAAAAAAGATATGAGCATACATTTAAATTGTTCTATTCTTGCTCATAACTTTGGTAATTTTGAATATTTTGACCCTAAATTTGCAACATAGCTACTTGTTTGTACCACTTCATGAACATGACAGCTTTAATTTAAAATAAAATGTGTTTCTACACCTGTGGCACAGAATGAGCGTTTCTTTGGAGATTTGAACATTTTCACCTACTAGGTACATGAAGTTGGGTTACAGGAAGACTATGCTGAAAAGCTGATGTACAAATATGGTAAAATGACCAAGTTATGAGTAAATGTTGCAATATTTAAATGTCCACTCATAACTCTGATAATTTTCAATATTATGATTCCAAAGAGTCAACATAACAATTTTTCCACACCACCTCATAAACGTGACATGCATTGTTTATAAAATCATGGAAAAGATGTGTTTTCATACTTGTGGTGTGAAATGACATTTCTGACAATATTCTGTGAATGCCACAAGTCATTTTTATAAGGGGAGTCATAAAATAACTACCTCGAAAATTTATCATCAAAATAAAAAAATATATAATTATTAAGAAACATTGTGTGTAGTGTCAGTCTTGACCCCAGCAGATATGTTTTGCAATCTTGTGCTGGTGATCTGAATTTGGGGGCTAGCTCATTGACCCAGCTGTATGAGGTAAGGGCAGGGGGTGGCTCTGTTTGTGACACCCATCAGCCAGGGAATGATAACTGCAGGTTTGTCCACACAGGCCCAGGTACCACATAGTGAAGACAACTCTTCTCTTGGCATAGAAACATAGACTTTGACGGCAGATAAGGACCACTTAGCCCACCCAGTCTGCCCATTTCCCTACCTACTGGATAAGCTGCAGATTCTAGTTAACCAACAGCCTACTTCCTGCCACTCCCCACTTCAGTTGTCTTGTGTCTGTCCCATGCATGTTTGAATTCCTCCACTGTTTTAGCCCCAACAACCTCCCCAGGAAAGCAGTTCCACGCATCCAACACTCTCTCCATGAAAAAAGATTTCCTCACATTATCCCTGAGCCATCCCTCTATCTTTAAATTGTGTCCCTTGTTCTTACACATCTCTTTTCTGAAAGATGCTACCCTCCTGGACTTTGTTGATTCCTTGAGGTACTTGAACATTTCTATCATGTCCCCCATACCTCCTTTCATCAAGGGTATACATATTAAGCTCTCTCAGTCTCTCTTCATATGATTTCTGATGCAGACCCTGCACCATTTTAGTTGCCCTCCTCTAGACTGCTTCCATCCTGTCTATGTCCTTGCGTAGATGAGGTCTCCAAAACTGTACACAGTACTCCAGATGGGGTCTCACCAAGTGTCTGTACAGAGGGATAACCACTTCCCTTTTTCTACTTGTGATGCCCCTTCCTATGCATCCCAGTATCCCCCTGGCTCTCCTCACTGACTTCTCACATTGCTTACCCACCTTTAGATCATCCGATATGACTAGCCCCAAGTCCCATTCCATTTTTGTTGTTGTTACTACCCCCCCCCCATTGTGTAATCTTCCCCTGGGTTTTTGTTTCCCAGGTGCATTATTTTGAACTTCTTTGCATTGAATCCAAGCTGTCATTACTTACCATTCCTCCAACCTTGCAAGTCCCTTTTCATCCTTTCCACACCTCCTTGTGTATCAACCCTGTTGCAGATCTTTGTGTCATCTGCAAAGAGGCATACTTTTCCTTCCAGTCCCTCTGCAATATGGAACGGTTCCATAGTTTAAGGATGTAGAGGTTTTTTTTTCTGTTCTGAGCATGCATGGTAGGGTTTTTTGATTATATTCTGATATGACATGAAAAATTATGTGTTGCAAAACCATTTTTGGTTTCTCACTGCTTGCTTCTCACAGCATGACAAAATTGCTTGTGTTGTGATAGCCACCATTTGTTTCTTCCCACAAACTAAAAAAAATGGAAACTACATAAAAATGGTGTAATTTTAAAAAAAGAACACCTGAACTTGGCTACACAGGATCCATTTAGCTAGATGATAGTGTTTGTTTGTTTGTTTTTTTAATGGCCAGAAATACCTTTTCTAGGTATCCCAAAATGCAGGGGGCTCAGCTTAGTGAGAGGAGCTGTTTACCTGTGTTCACTGTATGAGAACAGTGGGAATTTCTTGAATTCCCTTCTCATCCTTTCCACCTCCCCATGTATCAATCCTGTTGCAGATCTTTGTGTCATCTGCAAAGAGGCATACCTTTCCAGTCCATCTGCAATGTCACCTATAAAGACATCAAAGGGGACCAGTCCCAGTACTGAACCCTGTGGTAACCCACTAGGAACCACCCTTTCCTTGGAGTGGACTCTGTTTACTATTACCCTCTGCGTCCTGATATCCAGCCAATTGTTTATCCAGACAACCACCCTCGGACCCACTCCAAGGCTGACTAACTTGTTTATTAATCTTTTGTGTGGGACTATGTCAAATACCTTGCTAAATTCTAGGTAGGCCATGTCCACAGCCCCTCCCAGGTCTACTATTTTGGTCATCCAGTAAAATAAATCTATTACATTCATCTGGCATGACCTTCCCACTGGTAATCTATGCTGCCTTGGGTCCTGTACCCCATTGACCTCTAGGTACTCATCAAATCATTCTTTCAGAAATGTTCCCTACCACTGAGGTCAAACTAACAGGTCTGTAGTTTCCTGCCTCTGCCTTACTCCCACTTTTGTGGAGAGGAATAACATACACCTCCTCTAGTCCTCAGGTACCACACCATCCTCCCATGATTTGTTAAAAGAGTAGTCAGTGGTGTCACTAGTTCTCCCCTTAGTTCTTTTAGAATTCTGAGGTAAATTCCATCAGACTGCATTGCTTTGTCCACCTTCAGTTTTACAAGTTCTGTCAGAACCCTTTCTTCTGTGATTGGACTGGTACCTACCCCCATCCAAAGTGTTTCTATTGTTTGGTTTAGGAACCTCCCCCTCCTTTTCTTTTATGAATACTGAGCAAAAGTATTAATTTAGGATCTTTGCCTTTTCACTGTTACCCTCTGCCTATCTCCCCTCTCCTTTATTCAGCCTCACTATCCCTCCTTCATCTTGTTTTGCTCCCTAATGTACCTATAAAACATTTTATCCTCCTTCTTAACTGAGCTGGCTCTTTCCTTGGTTTGGGCCTTTGTTATTCTGACTGCCTTCTTTGCTTCCTTCTGCTTTAACTGATACAGTTCCCTGTCCTGCTTCTTCTGTGATTCCTTATACTTTCTAAATGTTATTTTTTTCTGCTTAACCTTCCCCGCCACCTCTTTTGAGAACCATGGTGTTTTTTTTTTCCTTCATTTTGTTTTGTTTATTTGTTTCACACAAAGGCTTGTTGCCTCAGTGATGGTAGTTTTGATTTTTTCCCATTGTTCCTCCACCCCTCCTTCCTGCCCATTTGCTACTGCAATCCTTATGCACTCTCCTATTTTGCCAAAGTCAGCCCCCCTAAAAGTCCAATACCCTCACTTTTGTATGGCTTGACTCTATGTCTGTGTTTCTCATGAACCCCACTGTTTGGTGGTCGCTTGTTCCCAGTTGGCTACCCACTTCTAAATCTGAGATCCTCTTTTCATTCCTGTTTGAAAGTACCAGATCTAAGACTGCTCCCTACTGAGTGGGTTCCAGCACTAGCTGTCAGAGTATGCCCCTGTAGAGCATCAAAGGACCCTGCTCTTGTATGTGGCTGCAACAAATGTACTCCAGTTAACATCTGGCATATTCAGGTCCCCCAGCAATATGTCCCCATTTTCTGCCATTCTAAGGATGCCTTCTATCATTTCCTTGTCCCTTTCCTACCCCTAAGATGGAGGTCTGTAAACAACATCCATGCAGACTGTGGTGCCATTTCCTGTCTCCAAGGTGACCAACAGTGCCTCCTCTCCTCCCTGTTTACCCTTTAGTACCATTGCTTTGATCCCTTCCCTTACATAGAGAGCTACTTCTCCTTCTCCTTTACCCTCCCTGTCCCTCCTGTAGACTGTGTTCTCTGGTATGTTGACATCCCAGTCATGGTTCTTTGTGTACCATGTTTCTGTGACTGCCACAATATCCAGTCATCCCTCTTAAATCAAGGCCTCTAGTTCAGAAAGCTTGTTACCAAGACTATGGGCATTGGTATTCATCACCCTCCATTTTTTGATGGCCTTACCCATTTTAGCTCCATCCCTTGCCTTACTGCCTTTGCGTTTTTGTTCACTGACCCCTGTCCTGCTTCCATTAACTTCTCTACTTCTCTACCTTGGTGTTTTACTTCACTAACTACCCTGTTTTGGGGGGGAGACTGGGAATTCCTTGCTTCTTTTCAGTGCCTCCCCCCTTAGCTAGTTTAAAAGCTTTCCTGTGAAGCATTTAAACCTATCACCTAAGACCCAGGTTCCCGTCTTGGACAGATGCAGACCATTGTGCCAGTATAGGCCTGTATCCCTCCAGGTGGACCCCCAGTCCCCAATGAAGCCAAAACCCTGTGCTTCACAACAGTTTCACAACCATTAATTGAATCCCATGGTGGGGAGAACATGACCCTAGCCTCACTCATGATGTAGGGAGCACCTCTGAGAAGGTTACTGTGTGTGCTACTTGTCTAAGGCCCCTCTCCAACTCCACAACTCCTCCTGCACTGCTCTGATCCCATTCCCAACTAGGTAATTTGTCCCTGGGTGGACAGTGATGCACAGATTCCTCTCCCATGCAGCTGCTTTCCCAATCCTGAGGATTCACTTCCTTTCCCTCTGAGCCATGGTGCCGGGCAAGCACTTTATGTCCATCTCCCCTCCCTCCCCATGTTCTATCCCCCTCACAATTGAGTCCCCCACCAGGAGCTGTTTCCTTCCGCTGTATGGTCCCATGCCATCCTTCTTTAGGTCTCCCTTGTGGAGGTTCCCAGTGTCTTCCTTGGTCTCCACTGTGGGTGCTTCTGTAGAGGAACCACATACCACCAGATCAGTGCATGAATTGTGGAGAGGTACACCTGGAGGGATGCACCTCTGTTTTAACATCCTCATGCTCCCCATGCCCACTGTGGTTCAACCACTACTCTTTCTTTGCAACCTCTGAGGCAGTAGTGGCAGCCTTGGTGGTCCCTGGGTGGGGGAGGAGGTTTTCCTACTTCTTGACAGTTTGGTCTGGAGATGGGAAACCTCCTACCTCAGAGCAAGGAGGTGCCTGCAAATAGGGCAGCATCACAGACACCAGAATGTCTCTCGGAAGACAGCCACCCCACAGCCAGTGCAATGAACCACTCATCACATGTCTGTCACACTTCCCATTTAAAAATACTTTTTTCCTTTGTTTTTTCTTTTTTGTTAGTGTTTGGCTGTGTTTACCCCATATGCAATGTGCTGGGCTGCTTAGGATATGACAGGTGTATGTCCTTTGCCCTTTTGGGGAAGTGATGTCAGAACCCCTGGTTTTAAGGAAATGATTTCCTTGAGGTGGGTGTGGTGAAGGGCAGGGTGGGAGAGCCCAAGCCTGTGCCTTCCAGAAACAATCAGCTATAGCTCTGACCCACCACCTAGTGAGTGCTTTCCTTCTTTCAGCAAGACAATCTGCACAACAATCTACCAGAAAATATACACTGCACAAACAATTTCAATCACAGAAAAATAAAGCAGTTGAGTCCAGTACCTATGATGTAAGCACCCCTTGACACAGCCTTATACTACCTGGTGGTCTGAGCTTTGAAGACAATCAGAGAAAAACAGTTTCTACCACCTGAGGCAATGTCTGGGTTAAATGCACAGCTCACTAACCTGCACTAGGACTTACAATGAAAAATACTTAGCCCAGTGAATAATTCAAGTACCAAGAATAGTTTAATGCAAAATGTCACCAAAATACTAGTCCACAACAAGTCAGCTGTTATCAAGGGAAGAAAAAGTATGCAGTATTTCAATCCCTCTGAGTTTAAACTCCCAATATACAAAGCAGTATTGCAAACCCCTTCTTGATTCAGAATAAATAATACAAAGCAATAACAAGTTTAAAATGTAAAGTAAGGTACACCTCCCTCAGATGTGAGCAAGACTGTGTTTCCCTGCTGATTCCAAGTTCAATATTGTGTCTCCTTCCCAGCTCCCAATTGTTTAAACACACTTCCACCTACAAGAAGATTGGCCTTTCTGTCTGAATCTGCTACATAGTTGTGGCTTATAGTAACCAGATCAGGTCTGGAAGACTCCACCCAAAAACTATTGGCTGACAGTACCTATGATGTAAGCACAACCTTATACAACCTGGTGGTCTGAGCTCTGAAGGCAATCAGAGAAAACAGTTTCTAAGAGGCAATGTCTGGTTCAAATACACAATCCATCAACCTGCACTAGGACTTACAATGGGAAATTATCAGTCCAGTGAATAATTCACAGTACCAAGAATAGTTTGATGCAAAAGGTCACCAAAATTCTAGTCCACAACAAGCCAGCTGTCCACAAGGTGAGACAACGTATACTGTACTTCAATCACTCTGGGTTTAAACTCCCAGACTACAAAGCAGTATTGCAAACCTCTTCTTGATTCAAAATAAATAATAAAAAGCAATAACAAGTGTAAAATTTAAAGTAAGGTACACCTCCCTCAGATGTGAGCAAGATTTTGTTTCTCTGCTGATTCCTAGTTCAATATTGTATCTTCTTTCCAGCTCCCAGTTGTTTAAAAAGCAGCTAACGCCTCCACCTTCACCTCCAAGAAGATAGGCGTGTGTGTGTGTGTGTGTGTGTGTGTGTGTGTGTATTAACAAAAAAATGAACAATCAGTTCTAGATTGTGGGAAAGTGCATGAGATGGCATTCTATTTGTTGTATCATTGCTGTGATGTACCAATGATGGTACAACAGCATGATGTCACAATGATGGTATAACAAGCTTGTAATTCAACTGAATTCTATGCATAACAAGGCACTCCCATACACTATATCACATTTTTGAGAAATGCTTCATATCATCACTATTTGTATTAAACTGCACATCTCAATGAAATGTGATTTAAGGTGACACTATGCAGCATAATATGGAACAGGTATGCAGTATGATATATACAGAGAATTCTGAATGATGACAGTATAAAAAAACATTAAACTTGATAAGAAGTGAAAGTAAATGTATTGGGAGTCTATGAGAGCATGTC
Organism: Neoceratodus forsteri; assembly: GCA_016271365.2. Taxonomy (NCBI): domain Eukaryota; kingdom Metazoa; phylum Chordata; order Ceratodontiformes; family Ceratodontidae; genus Neoceratodus; species Neoceratodus forsteri. The sequence continues at coordinate 382,712,170 of CM057453.1, forward strand.
TGATTGCTTGTGTGAGTGTGTGGTTATATGTATGCATGCCTGCATATTTTAAAAGTGACATATGTGTTCAATGGGATCAGATAAACATGCAAATGTGCACCCCCCAATGAAGATGAAGCTACTTACTCACTTTCTCCTATAGACTAAGACATGGGATTCAGTCATGGTACCAGATACCACAGCTATTATCAACAGTCTGATACAAATTTTCCAGTTCTCTGCAAAGGAGAAGGAACTGCCAAATTTTAACTGCATGTCTGTGATCATGCTTACTAAAACCTAGGCAGAACATGAATGTGCATGAGCAGCTTAACTCACTGGATACTATAAAATGCAAATTAGATGGAAGCATATTCTGCCAGAGTAATATATAAACACATTTTTTGTCACAACTGAATTAGTCTTGTTGCTGTTTATTGGTTTTTTTCTATCATGTGATCTGCATAAAGGTTTTGAAAAGGGCATTACTGTGAGTGTGTGTGTACCTTTTTTTTGTAAGATAAGGTTGAGTGTGACAGTTACTCATCCAATCTGAGCATAAACTGTTTAAAAAAACAGACAAAAGTAAGTATTTAAATTCTAAAATGGAACTATATTTAACTGTCTGTACCACTGGGAACTTAGTCCGTAATATACTATTTTAGAAAGTGTATTGCTTCACTGTGTAGAGGTAAGCTGTAACTGTTATTTCTGAATAGCATCCTATTTCAAAAATGTACTAGTTTCAAAGTGACTGAGTAGTGTCCATGACAGTTTCTGGAGATCAAATTACTCAGTCTATCAAAACATTCACACCTACCAGGAGAAGTAGACAAAAAACAGCAATACTGATCTCTGACATGAGTCAGGAGTGTATTACATCACATGTGAAACCCATGTTCATGTTAGGAAAAGACAGAAACAACTTTTGGCCAGAGCCAATAGGGATGCAGCCACGGAATTTGGGGTAAAACTATTGAAAATTACCAAAGTTACTAGCCTATATTAGTAAAATGTAACAGGCTCATACATTTGTTGTTTTGTAATAATTTTGCGCTAAATTTTCAGCATAGAATTGCTATGACCTTGCTGCATGAAGAAGGGCAGAGAAAATGTTAAATTCCTGGCCTAAAGATGATTTCACATAGGGAATGCAGAATCAACTTTTAGAATGCAAAACCACATTTTGGCAGGAGCTGAAAACTGGCAGCTGTCACATTCATGAGGTGCTGTGAAGAAATGGCTATGTTGAAAATTTGGGGTAAAAACATTGAATACTATCAATTGTAGGAGCCTGTGTTGGAAAATTCAACACAGCTTCATAATTTTTTTTTTGGTAAAATATTTTTACACCACATATAGATCATAGCCTTCTTATGACCCCACCTTGTGAACAACGGCAGAGAAAATTTTCAACTCCTGCCCAAAAGGTGATTTCACGCAGGGATCATGAAATCACCTTTCAGGACAGATTTCCCTAATGTCAGTGCAATTGTTCATGAGGTGGGGTCCCAAAAAGGCATGTTGAAAATTTGGGCCAAAGATATGCAAAATGGCCAAGGTATGCCACTAAGTTCAAAACACCACTGAAATATATTGAATCGTGACCGCTTCTTCAATTCACTGTCCAGCTTTGAAGGGTGAAGACGTGTCTGTGGTCCAGAGAGGATTACAGTGTTGGACCTCCGATGGGTAAGAAAGGGCTTGGGAGATACAGGGCAGTGGGTGCTGAGTGGAGGGTAGGAGGGGACAGAATCAGCCACAAAATACATTGATGTATGGTTTCTTTTACAGAGTAAAAAAAAGAACTGAGGATCCGTGATCAGACACTGGGGAATTCCCCCTCCATGTCACTGTTATGTTTTTGGGAGGGGATGGGGTGGTGGGTTCTGAGAGGGAAGGTTGGGGAGGAGCGAGTGAAAATATAAAAATATATATATTATGTTAGTACGGTAGTGCTACCATAGTTAGGGTTGAGTAGCCCTTGTAAGGTTAAAGGGTCAAACTTTGCCCTTAAAAACTTTTCCACCATTAAACAGATTTGCCTGAAATTGGGAATGCATGATCAAGAACCATACATCTTGGGATCTGCCAACTTTCGTAATGGTCGGATATACGGCTGCAGAGTTATTAAGTGAGATCTGCATGCACATTTACATTTTTGGTGAATTCTTTGCACGCACCTACAGGTCGCATGGTTTGCGTGACTGGTCCAAAAACTTCAGAGAATGTGTGGCTGGGATCCCCGATGTGCCTTTTGAAGATTTCGTGAAAAAATATTAAACGGTTCAAAAGTTATTCAAAAACCAATTTCCCATTATAAGTCAAAGGGAAAAGTTAACAAAAAGTTCGACAGTGTTGAAAATGCACTTTTTACTGTCATAAATGGCCCTAGTAATGTCGCAAATCCGCGATTTTTTTTCAATTGGTGATCAGAAAAATGCTTGCCATTTAAAATGTGGACCATCTTGGGACACAATTATTTTTGTGTTTACCTAGTCAGACCCTCAGGATGCTAGCCATGTCTTTATTTTGGGGTTAAACACCCCAGAAATATGTTTTTCAAATTTCTGGAAAAAATAGTGTCCAGAAGTAGTGTCGCACTCATGATACTTTCATGATTTCATTTGCCAAAGTGTTGTGATTTTGCTACACTATTTTGAGACACTATGCCCAAAATAACAGGAATTCTTTGCCACCCTGCTGCAAAAGAATGGTTTGGTCTATTAGGCGGTAATTTGGAGAGAAGACAGCCAACATGCCACAGAAGCGCCTTTTGGTGGTTTGGTGAAAAAATATTGGAGGGCTGCAAAGTTATGCCACTCCGAAGTTGACGCTTTTTTCCATAGGATAACATTACAGCGTCCGTCGCACCTTTCGAGGCCAGTGACTCAGAAACGGTGCAAGATACGGACTTTTTGTCGGAAAATTGCTTAGCCCCCAACTTGAGGGCTAAGTACAAAACTAGCCAGGAATGTCATAATTCATCTGAAAGTTTCATTTTTTTCTACGTCGTACGGTTCCTGAGATATAAACAACTTAGTATTCCAAGTCCTCCTTTTCTGCTCCGAGGCCCATTATTATGCACACATTCTTTGTATTCAGTCTTTTTCAATGCAGTTTTTGGGGAAAAGAAAGGCGTGCCCTTTCATTACTGTGCAAGTTAGCATTTCCAGTTGCATTTCCATTACTGTTCATGCCTCCGTTCCTATGTACGCCACCGTGTGCGTTACGGTTTGCATTTTCATTTGCACTTCTGTTTGTGTTACTGTTACCATTTCTGTTTCCATTACTGTTTATGTTTTCGGGTTATTTTGTATCAGCCTGTGCATTGCCATTTGCGTCTGTGGTCGACCCTCCGTTTGCATGTGTCTTTTGTTTTGCATCATCGTCACTGTTACTGTTACCATTGGCGTTTCCAATCATGTTACCATGACCATGCATGTTACAGTTTACGTTTCCATACGTGCTTATGTTTGCATTTCTGTTTCTGTTACCATTACCATTTACATTTCCAATTGCGGTACCATGACCGTGCTTGTAACGGTTTGCATTTCTGTATGCGATTGTGTTTGTGTTTTTGTTTCCTTTGCCATTATTGTTGCTGTTACCATTACCATTTGCATTTACAATGGTGTTACCGTGCCCGTGCACATTACGGTTTGCGTTTCCATACTCGCTTCAGTTCATCTTTCTGTTTCTGTTTCCTTTGGCATTATTGTTGCTGATACCATTAGCATTTGCATTTACAATAGTGGTTCTGTGACCGTGCGTCATCGTTTGTGTTTTCTGTCTTCGTTTTGGTTTCTGTTTCAGTTTTCTTTAGTGTTATTGTTGCTGTTACCGTTACTATTTGCATTTCCAATTGCGGTACCGTGACCGTGTGCATTACCAGTTGCATTCTGTACGTGCTTGCATTTGTGTCTCCGTTTCCATCACTGTTTGCTTTGGCATCACTTTGCGCTTGAGTTTCTATTACTGTTTGCTTTACTATTTTCTTTTGCTTTACCATGCTCATCACTGTTTCCGCTTGTGTTTGCTTTGCAGTTCCTGTCACTATGTAGCAAGACATCATGTGGTGGCCCCGCACTCCCGCCACCACATTTCATTCTCTATTTATCATCCTCATTCTCAAAAAAAAGGGAAATTAGAGGCAAAAACTCTTGTTTAATGCATCAGTTAGGGCTATTTCACAGCGACAAAAGTGAGGAAATTCGTGTTAGGGTTAAAGCCCCTTGGACCCCCAGCCCCACCCCCAACCAGTATCGGGTGCGATTGGGTCATTGGTCCTAACATTCACCCTATTCTCCTATACCTCTGCTTCTTTACACATGTGATGTGGTGAGAGTTAGGGCCGACGGTTCCAACGTGCATCCCGATGCAGGTTGGTGGGCTGGGGGTTCCAAGGGGGCTTTCAACCCAACACCGAATTTCTCGCTTTATCACTGTGGAACAACCCTAACTGATGCATTAAACAGAGTTTTTGCTCTCATTATATATATATATATATATATATATATATATATATATACATATATCACAGAAATACTGGGCATGCACAGAAGTGGATGGGGGCAGTAAAAATTGATGATTCCTGATCATGACATTTGGAAATTGGGTACCCACAGTGTCACTTTTATGTTTCTGGGGAGGTGCTGAGAGGGAGGGTCAGGTGGGCAACAGGAAAATAAATACATATGTATTATAGGGAAAGGTTGCCTGTTCAATGTCAAACCTCAGATTTTGCACTTTAATATATTTAGCTCTCTTTGAGCAAATGAGCTGAAATTTAGTATGTGTTATCTAGGAGGCAAGGTCTTGATGTGTGGACATTTTTGTGATGGCAACTTGTGCAGTTTTTGAAATCTGCATATGTCATTTTTTTTTGGCTCTCACCTTCAGCCTACATGGAAAGGATATTTTGTCCTAAACTTAGAGCCTTTGATCAGTCTGGTGAAAAAATATCAAAGGGTTCCAGAGTTATTAGGCTTTACATTTCAGTGTTTTCTGACCTGTGCATCGCAGTAGGGTTTTCAGATAACGTCATGGCAAAGTAAAATGTGATGCCATCAATGCTGGTTTTTCATTTCATACTACTGAATTGTCACAGCACCAAACATTTTTTGTGCTGTGCCAACCGCAACTTGTTGAATTTTTCCATGAACCAACAAATGTGGAAAATACAAACAAATGCTGGGATTTTAATAAACAAATATCAGAGCCTAGCTAAACATGACCTGTTTAGCTAGATTCTGATATGTTTTGTTTTTTAATATTGTGTCCACTAATATGTTTTCTGGGCACCCAAAATCCCAGGTGCCCAGCTTAGCGAGAGGATCACTTCCCCAGTAGTCTTTGTATAAAAACACTGGGAATTATTTTGACTTCTGCAGCCACAGCTGAAGTTGTCCTGCTGGCTGCAGTGTTAGCTGTGAGTTGTCCTTTTGCCAGGTGTCTAGTGGCATCCCCACCCACTGATCACTGTACAGATAAAAAAATAACTATTCCCTTGTGTCTTGCAAACATCCAAAATAGTCAGCTCTTGTCACTTCAGCAGGTTAGGAGTTTTAAATACCTTGGGATCACCTTAGACTCCTCCCTCTCCTACCAAGAACATATTAATCTGGTTTGCAAAGCAGTAAACACCAGAATCAGTCTGCTAGAAACATAGAAACATAGAAGTTGACAGCAAATAAGGACCGCAAGGCCCATCCTGTCTGCCCATTTCTTTTTCTACCTCATGAATGTGTCAGAGGCCTTTGCTCTGTCAATGGCCTATCTACAGTATTCATACTCATCTGTATTGCTCCCTTATGCCTATCCCATGCCTGTTTGAAGCCCTGCACTGTATTCCTATCCACCACTTCCTGAGGTAGGCCATTCAATGCATCCACCACCCTTTCTGTGAAAAAGAACTTCCTCACATTACCCCTGAATCGGCCTCCCTCTAATCTCATGCTGTTTCCTCTTGTCCTGCTATTTTTCTTATATTGAAACATGTTAGACACTTTCACCTTATTAATGTCTTTAAGGTGTTTGAATGTTTCAATCATATCACCTCTCTCCGTCCTTTGCTCTAGGTTATACATATTGAGTTCAGTTAATCTGTCCTCATATGTTTTCTGATGCAGTCCCTGGACCATTTTGGTTGCCCTTCTCCTGACTGCCTCAATCTGGTTAATGTCCTTGTGAAGGTGTGGCCTCTAGTACTGCACATGGTACTCCAGATGGGGCCTAACCAGTGTCTTGTAAAGTGGGACTATTACCTCCCTCTTCCGACTTGTGATACCCTCTACAGGCATAGAAGCTGCTTGACAAACAACTCTCTCTGCCTGGCTGTCACTAGTTCTGTTCTATCTCTAGTGGATTATGGTATAGTAATCTACTGATCTGCATCTGACACTGCTCTTAAAAGAATAATGCTCTCCCTCAATGAAGCATGTCACCTCATAACAGGAGCACCAAAGTTCTCCCATACCTGCGATCTTTACAGTCAAGTAAACTGGCTAAACTTTAAGGATAGACTTGACTATCACACCTGCCTGTTGGCCAAGAAGCTTACCACCTCAATCTCCCCTCCCTAGGGCGAGCAGCTCATCTCCCTACCCCTCACCCTCATTCTACTAGGAGCTCTGATAAGGCTCTTCACCCAGTCCCTCTCTGTAAGACATCCCTAGGGCAGTGAGCTTTCTTCCACAAGGCCCCTGTCCTGCTCAATGGCCTGCCTCCTCTGGTCTCCTCCACAGTTAAATTGGGCCTCTTTAAAACTAAACTTTGACAGCACCTACTTTCTGTGAATAGCTATGACTGCTTCTAGATTTTACTGGTCAATCTGGGGCTGCTCATAGCTTGTCCCTCAATATCCCCCTGCTCCTCCCCACCTTATCTTTGTCTAATTTCTTCCTCCCCATGCTGTTCCCCCCTGCCCTTTACTCATCCTTTACCTGCACTCTTTCCTACTCCTCCTTCTCTACAGCTTACACCCCTCTACTCAACTTTTCTCCCTAACCCCCCAAGCTGTCTCACAACTCTCCTTAACTGACTTCCTTCTGGTCTTCCTTTCTTTTCTTTAATTTTCTGTTTAAATAGTTAGCTAGCACTGCCTGCACCATGTTTGTTTCATTATCATGTACTCCACCCTCAGTTATGATGCACTTATGTATAATGCACTTCATTACTTGTATACTATTATCCCATGTATTATGTATTATACTTATTTCCTGTAATGTTTCGTATCCTGTCTGTTTTAAATCTACTCACCATGTAGTTTCTTTGCCATGCACTGTGCCCTCATTTATGATGCACTTATGTATAATGTACTGTTTTATTTGTATACTCATATCTTATGTATAATGTACTGTATTATTTGTATATTCATATCCTATGTATAATGTACTGTATTAATTTCCTATAATTTTTTTTTGTAACCTGTCTGTTTGTAAATCTGGCATGGAGCCTTTGCAAAAGAGTCTTTGACTCAAAGGGTTGTAATTCCAAGACTTCAATAAATAAATAAATAAATAGTGGCACCCCCACCTTCGGATCGATGTCCCCCTTATACTTTTGTTTATTTCTTCACCCCCCCCCAAAGCTTTATTTAATATGCTGATATCAGGGGGCCCAATTCCACTGTTGGCATTACAAGCCCCCCCCAGCAGTGTGGGATACTGGGTAGCCCACTCCCAGTGTCCTGACATATTTATTCACTTGCACCTGTAAAAGAATACAGTCCTCCAATGTCTTTCTTAAAACATGAAAAAAGAAAATGGGCCCTCGTCTCTACACCATCCCCCATCCAGACCCTCCCACTGAGCACCACCCCACCCCCTTACCCTATATTTACCACTGGAGGTTGTACTCCGTCATCTTCTATGGATCGAGACATGTCTGCACTTTTCAAAGCCGAACTGTGAACTGATGAATCAAGGTAAGTGCCATATAATGTATTTCAAAGGTGTTTTGATCTTATGCTCATAACTTTGCTATTTTTCGGAATTTGTCTACCAAATTTTCAATATGGCCTTTTCTGGGACCCCACCCTCATGAACACTGGCACTGTCATTTCGTTAATCTGGACCAGAAGGCAATTTTGTGGTCGCGTGTAAAATCAACTTTTGGACCAAATAACACAATTTCACCACCAGTATTCATGAGGTGGGCTCAAAAATAAGCTTGAAAATGTGCTGTTCATTAAAATATTTCTACACACATGCATAACTTTGGTAATTTTCAATATTTTAACTCCAAATTTTCAACATAGCCATTTTCTCACACCACCTCATAAACAGTACAGCTATTATTTTTCACATCTTGTCTAAAATGTGTTTTTGGCCCTGCAGAGCAGAAAGGCATTTTGGCACAGATTTGAAAATGTTCACATATGGGGTTTAAGGGGAGAGGTAATAAGAAGCCTATGTTGAAAATTTGGGGTCAAAATACGGAAAATTCCAAAGTTATGACCATTCATTAAAATTTCACTATGCCCACTCATAACTTTAGAAATTTTAAATATTTTAACCCCAGATTTTCAAAATAGCCATCGTATTATGTATATCTATTAGGTGTATCTACCTGTCCCTACAGTTCGTACTTTCATTCAAGTCCTCACTGTACCTTAATGATTACATTGTCTGAATTCTCTGTACCTAGTTGTGAACCCTCAAAAAGTAACCTTTTATCTAATGTGTTTCTGGTGATGCTGAGTTACCTTGACCCTAGAGTTTTGCTCTTATCTATGTCCTCACTGTATTGTAATGTTCACAATGTCTTGTTAATTTTCATATTTTTCTGTAACCTCTGTACCAAGACTTTGCAAAGGAGTCTATGACCCAAAGGGTTGTAACTCCGATTGTGATAATAAATAAAAAATAAATTACCCCACCTCATGTATATCACAGCTGTCATTTTTCAAATCCTGTCCAAAATATGTTTTCACACCTGTGGCATGGAATAGCACTGCAGTTGTGCAGAATTATGTTTTGATGGAGATTTGACAATTTTCTGCACTGGGTACATGAGATGGGGTAATAAGATAGCTATGCAGACAATTTGGTCACTGTTGTCTTATAAATGGAAGTGCAAGGCCTGGAGGGCCCTGAGCTTCCACACTTACATACGTATGCACATTAATGGAGGGATGGGAGAGCAGGTCCAGAGGGCCCTACGCTCCCACAGGCAAATAAGGATACAATTATACTATCTCAAAAACAAGGGGAATACATTGCAAAACACTGTGTTAATGCTCAAGTTAGGGATAAAGTCACAAAAGTAGGGAAATGTGACCTTAGGGTTTTCATAGCTATCATCCCAAATCCACCCTGCACACACAGACAGGCATTAGTGGTGTGCCTTGGGGTCATCAACCCTAACGCTCTCCCCATTCTCCTATACTGTAACCATCTCAGCTTATTTACTTATGGAATGGGGTGTGCATTAGGGATGATGACCTTCTGACAATCAGGTGACTTTATGCATAAGGAACTTCAAAAGGCAAAGGGGACCAAGTAGAGCTATAGTTATTGTAAATGTGATTATGTGAACTTGCATAAGATATCAAAGGTAGAGACCAGCACAGAGTAAAGTTAACAAAGCTAGGTCTCTTTTTACCAGAACTTTAAGGATGTTTGTAATCTTCATGCACCCCTAAAAAGGAAGAACGGTTAGATTTGATAATGCTACTTGGTCTGATTCACATCTGTATAAAATTAATAAATTACGAGATAGAATGTGGAATAAGGTGAGAATGTCAAACAGTGATACTGACTGGTCGAAATATTGACAAGTTAGAAATCAGTATACACTTGAACTTCATAAAACTAAACAAGAATGGCTCTATGATGCTGGTTTGACAACAATTTTGTCAACCAGCATCACAGCAAAGGAATTTATGTCAACCACATGTTGAGGTGGACATAAATCCTGAAGGACTCCTGGTCCATTTTTTCTATCAAGGGGCTTCACCCCTGACCCCTCCATTCTAAATATAATCAACTCGGAGTCAGAGTTGACTCATGGAATGGGTGCAGGACTGGGAGATAGTGTGCCCAGGTCCCTGGCGCAGCATTACAACAAACTGTCAATGTTGTCAGCATCGACGTAGTTCACTGTAATAGTGTCGCTGTTGGGGAGGTGTACCAACAAGGATACTACACAAGAGAACAAAATCAGGATCTAAATTTAAATCCATCCTTATTGTGGAAAACCATGCATAAACTAAAAGCAAATGTTAGCTCTAATCTACCCAATTACCTTTAATTGGATGGACAGAGTTTTCCAGTAAATGAATTTGTGGCTGATACATTTTATGATTATTTTATCAAAATGGGTTCAGCAGATTTAGGACGTTCCCAGCCTTTAAATTAAATTTAAATAATTTGAACACATTTGTTCCAGAAAATCAATCTGTATCCAGGAAATTACAGGTCAGGATGTATGTGAGGAAATGTTTAAATTAGATTTTTAAAAAATCCAGTGGACTTAATGATATTCCAACACGGCTTCTTAAATATGCTGTCCCAGTTATTGCTTTTCCATTAGTTGATATATATATGACCTTTCCTTGACAACAGCAGATATCCCACTTGATTGGAAATCAGCAAAGGTGATCTCGATATTTAAATCGGGTTCTAAAAATGTATTGAACACTATCACCTAATATCATTGTTATCAACTACATTGAAAATCTTTGAAAAATTAGTTGGAAAGCAATTGCTGCAGTGTTTGGAGAACAATATGATATTTGATAATTACAAATCAGGTTTTTGACCTTTTCATGGAACTACTTCCTCTTTGATCAAAGTGACTTCAGATTTGCAGTGAGCTCTGGACAGGAGGATGTACATTTGAGCCATTTTTGTTGACTTGTCAAAAGTGTTTGACACTTTGAATGATGACATCCTCCTGTCCGGACTACAGCCAGTGGGATTGTCACCAATAGTGGAAGGGTGATTTAGTGCATGCTTAGAAGTTCATAGACAACTTGTGATTTTGAATAATGTTAAGTTTGGCTTAGCTCCCATTATGTCAGGAGTTCCCCATGGATCAATTTTAGGCCCAGTATTGTTTAA